>CM057348.1:528642656-529926004 GCA_030015575.1 Agapanthus africanus | reverse complement strand
ACGAAGGGCTATTTATGGGTCCTTTATTTCCCTCACACCAAATACTATTCTGTAGTGATTCGCTAAGCGTTGTTCACTGAATTTTGTATCAAAATAACCCCTCCATGGAGAATGAAACACCTTTTTTAAGGAATGCATGTGTCTTGTTGAACTACAATTCTCACATCAGTTCAAGTATGCACCAGGAAAAAAAAAAAGAATGTTGCTGCAAATACAGTCTCTGAAATTGCTCTCTCTTCTTCTTTGAATGGAAGTTGGGCATCTGGATTTATTCTATCTTGTTTCACTTCTAACCTCTGTAATTCTCATCGTTTATGTTTATATAGTGCACTGCTTTTTATTCAAAAAAGAAAGAAAAAAACAAACCTTTAGTAATTATTGGCAGAAAAGAGAATGTACCCATTTTCCTACAATGACTTCACCTCAAGGTGAATCAAAAGTACATTTCTTCTTGAGAATAACAACATGATTTTATTAGATTTATGTTGAATTGGAGGAATAGAATGTGTTAGAATGTTTCCAGTTAACTTGTTAACAACCTTACAGTTCTTTTTGCATAATTTTTTTTGCAGAATTTCGGGATTAGGTGGTTCCATGCACATCACATGTTAGTCTGAAAATGCATGAAGATTTTATTCCAGGAAGACAGAGATGATATTCTCAGCTCTTCTGACTTCTGCCGGCATAAACATAGGCCTCTGTGCCCTGTTCTTGTCGCTGTACTCAGTGTTGAGCAAGCAACCAACTAATCTCAGTGTTTACTTTGGTCGGAGGCTTTCCGAAGAGCGCAGTCAGCACGAGGACTCTTTTAGATTGGATAGGCTTGTTCCATCTGCTAGTTGGATAGTGAAGGCTTGGAGGTTAACTGAAGATGAGATCTTATCAGTAGCTGGTTTAGATGCTGTGATATTCCTTAGAATACTTGTTTTCAGGTACTTCAAAGCTTCATGTAAATTACTGTTGAATATTATCATACATAAAGAAAGGATTAAACACACACACACACACACACACACACACACACACACAGAGAGAGAGAGAGAGAGAGAGAGAGAGAGAGAGGATTAAACACCCCCCCCCCCCCATGTATATGCATACAAGTAACCGTATATGTATGTATGTGTGTGCTTGTGTGCGTACGTACATATGTTCTTATGCACGCATATATGCAAGAATGTAATTGTCCACATACAACGCTATGCATGCATTCTGCATATATGTATGAACATATCTGCGTGTGTTGCGAGCACTTGTTTATGTGTCCACATATGTGCATGTTTGTGTCCATTTGCAACTCCCTTCAAGGAAAATTCTAATCGATCCAGCCAAAATATTTACTTCATCTCTGGTGGTGTCGTGGAATTCCACTCTAAGAGTTTCAGACAATATAATGCCCCAATTTGATGAATATAATTTTCTTAAATTGTATGTTTTGTTTGAAGTTATTTCAGTTTCTTTTCCATATTGTTAACATAATCTTATTTGCAGCAAACTAGGCCCTTTTGTTTAGTACTTTATTTTATTATTTTTTGAAGACTGCTTGGGGCAGGAATAGTCCGCCTTGTAGAGAACAACTATAGAATTGATCAATGTTGTAAAGAACAGATTCGGAGTTTGTTCGGTTGGCCGACGAATAAAGAATATCCGGTTTATTCGGTGAATATTCAGTTTATTCGGATTATGCGGCCATCAATATTTTCATATAATATTACATATAAAAAATTCAAAAAATATAAACATATAGAAAACTAATATACTCGTGGTCTAATGATAAGGCGCCCGAACAAAGGATATAGAAATGAGGAGAGAGTGTTTGTGAAATAATAAATGTGGGTCCCACTTGTTTTTAATTAAGTTGTGGATCCCACATTTGTATTTTAATTGTGGATTTTCTTGGTTTTGGGCCTAATGGACCAATTCGGCCGAATATTCGCGTCATTCGGCCGAATATTCTGTTTGTGCGGCGAATATTCAGTTTGACCGCATATTTGACCGAATATTGCATTTTCTGTTCGGTTTGCTACCGAATCCAAATATCCGGCCGAATACTCAGTTTTTTCGACACTGGAATTGATTAGAAATCTTTACAAGAGAGAAACAGAAACATTGCTAAATTGGAAGTGTAAGCCATGCCTAATTGCCTTTTGTCATAGACTGCACCATCTTGTGTACCGTAGTCATTACCATACTGTTCTTATATCCCAACAGAAGTTGGGTCACACGCCCGGCGCACATGTTTTGGCTTTGCTTTCTTTTTCAGAAAGGGAAATTCTTAAGTCACCGGATACTTCAATTCCTGATTAACGTACTTATTTGCAGAGTAATTTAAGTAAACTCTGAATGAGTGTCAATTCTACTTTAGGAAATAAATTGAAGAATAGATCCAATACCAAATGATCTCTTACAGAAATACCGCATGGCTCACCATTTATTTCAATCTTGATGACATCTCAAAATTTATTCCATAATGGCTGGTTTGATGATTGACAGATAAAAGGCTCCATGGTCTGTAGTTTACTCATATGTTGCATATTAAAACTCTGTGTTCAGTTTGAGTTTGGACATCAACTGGAAAGGTATTTGCAGTCTTAGAATATTAGACTAAAAGTTTTGTCTGAAGCCACATATTTTGTTTGAAACAATGCTTTCTCAATTTGTCAAGTGTATAATGTGTATCATGAAATCCAATTATTATTATTATATAATGTTAAAATATTGCAATTGAGGAATGATGCATTATTTCCTTTCTGGTTACATACTGTATATACTATATAAATAATTTTTGAAGACTAAATATAGACTCTGAGAGTTTGAAGCACAAACACTTGAAATTATGTGTGGTACCCATTCCTGACACGTATTTGAACGAACACTTGTGTGGTCTCTGGAAGACACGCAATATACGTAACTAGGTACGCATATACATGATGTATGCACGTCGAGTTGTATATGTGACAAACAGTGTTGCTAGTAACAGAGGAAAGTAATGCCCTATTCTTAAAGCTAATGATTTAAAAAGGGTTTATTGCACTTTATTCTCATCTTGAATTCTGAAAACGGAGTTTTGACCATCCTTCTACGAATTTTATGATTGGTATACTATGCAATTAATTGCTAAAGGTCTCAACTAAGTTACTAACAAACATGTAATTCTACTTGTTAGAATACGCTATGATGTTCTACATGATTCAGAGTATTCTTAGCATGATTTGTCATATGTAATTAGAGAGCGATGTATGTTTAAATAACTAAGTCTATATAAATAATGTTAGGGGTTTACCCCTAATCATCCAAAATCATTTCCGAAATCTATCTCTCTCTCTCTCTCTTTCTCTCTCTCTCTTCTTTCTCCCTCTCCTTCCCTCACTAATAAACATGGCATCGGAGCCATCCATTTCAACCCAACCCTAAATCTCAACCCTTCATTCAAGCCTTCACCTCCACGTTTTCAATCCCATGCTGATTGAGCCCTCGTCACCTATCTTCGATCTCATCAACACCGCCACCGACAACTCCAAGATTCACCTACACGTTTTCAATCCCGAGATCATGTGTCTTTGATCTTGCTGACACCATCTCCACGTCTTTGATCTCGCCGGATCTTGAGCCCTTGCCTTCGATTCATCTCGATCCCTCAAAATCTCATCTCAATCAGTTTTGTTCATCGCCATCCACAAGTGTTCGACAGATTGATTGAGAGACTTCTTTTGAATTAGTACTCAAATCTTACATTGGCAAATTTTAATGGCTCTTTGGTTAATACATTTTGCTCGATTTGGCCGACCTTTCACTTGGATTAATGTCTCGCATTGATTCGGTTGACGACTATGTTGTCACGAGGTCGAATCAAGGTTGTCAAAACTAGTTTATCTAGATCCGGTCGCAAAACGAATGAAAAACACAATATCCGGTTCATTATCCAGTCAAACTGGATATTCACCAAATAAACCAACTATCCGGCCCGAATAACGGATAACCGATATGTATTGGGTTGATAATAAACTTTAAACCCGACCCAAAACCTATCAATATAAATCCATTTTTCTTTATTTTATTTTAAAAATATCGAATATCCCAAGTTCCCAACATATGCCGAATTCACTATATGCTATATACTTGACACGCGCACGCGCACAAATTATATGTATGTATGTATAGTGTAGTGTATACACACACTATATATTATATAATATATTTAATCTTTATATTAAAATATTAATGGCCGAATTATCCAGATAAAATGAATATTCCGGTTATCCTTTATTCGGTGGCAAACTGAATGGATATCGAATACGGATTTTGCAACCTTGGGTTGAATTTATTTAATTTTCTCAATAAATTGTGTTCTCGAAGCGGGTACCACTGGAAAAACATCTACCTACCGGGGAACACCACTACCTCGAGTAGCTTTCTCTACCTATGGATACAACACTTTCTTGACCTACGGAAAAACATGGATAAAGCACTGAGCAATGGGAGGATAAAGGCGACTCCGCCTATGGGTTGGGCTACACCAAAGACGGAAGTCCATGATTGACCGCAGTGAACTTCCTTATGTTGTCTTTGACTTGCTGACTGGAACTCATCCTGCAAAGAGGATTGACCCCTAAGAGACGGGCCTTGACTCAACAAGGACTTCCCCGAATTGTACATATGGGGTGTCCATGAAGACCGTTGGCGCGGTCCCAAATTGGATGGGTGTGATCCACTCTTTCGGGCCTCTCTTCTGAATGCGAAAGAAGATTCGATCAATGTACCGGGGTTTAAGATACTTCGAGCATTCGATATGCGGACATGTGAGATTATAGGATCTTTTTGGGTATACCTTGTCCATAGTTGATGCACCGAATACCCTGTTTTCAGCTTTGACATTAGAGTCTGCAGTTGTGAACCATTCTAGCTTTCCATTCTTAGCAATAGTACCATCGAAAGTTGTGCGTGGTTCCGTTTTGATGTGTTGATGCGAATGGATATATCCATTTCATATTTATGATTGGATCTTCGAAGATCAATCACGTGTTAGTTATGAGTGGATCTTGGTATATCCATCGTATCTTAATCATTGATTTCTTGTTAAGTTTCTTGTTGTCACAATCGTATCTCAAAATATTGATAACTCAATCTTTTTAGCGAAGCTTTTATCTATTCTTTTATTCATCTGAATTTATTAAGAAATTGCTCTTGGATTGTTGGTTGGTGGAAGGATTGAATTTGAAGTTATATCATATTTCTTGATCAAATCCTAGAAGATCGATTATTTTCTTAGTCTTGATTCTAGTAGAAGTTGGGAGATCTGCCACTTTCTTGTTGACTGAGTTGGATTCCGTTAGTGATTCGGTCTAGTTGCTTTTAAAACTGAATTAGTTGGTTGCGGGTAATTATGCGTTGGTGGATCGTTCTTATGGGGATATTGAAATGATGCGATCGATTGTATCTACTATAAATGCATCATTGATGAAGGACGAGATACTACCCCACAACATCTTCATTGTTCACACTTGATACAACTAATATTGCAAGAGGTAATCATATGATTATGGTTTGTCTCTCTTCTGTACCTAATTCACGTTATTGGAGTATTGATTCTGGTGCAACTGATTATATGATTGGTATACATGAATGCTCTCTTCCGTTGGAACAAAAAGTTGATGCTTAAAGAAAAAGTATTTTATTTATTCATTAATAAAGTTCAGGGTACGTTTTCTGGGAGACGAGCATGTATAAAAATATTCTCAATCTCCTCCAGTTGCTCGCTAGCTGGACACCTTTTCTGCATACAACCTCTCTAAGCGAAGTGCTTTCGATCTCCCAACAACGCCACCGGATATGAAGACATGAGGGTTCGCTGCTGGTAGATGCGTTGCAGCAGCCTAAGAGAGCGATTCCGTAACCACCCCTCTATTAAACCCGTCCTATATGGACATGATCTCCTTCGCATCGTTTCACATCTGGAAAGTTATGGCGGCAGGATACGCCGGAATAGTGCGCGGATGGTAAGAAAAATGATATGGAGTAGGGGAGAGCATAGCGAAAGAACCGTCCTTTTATGGCCCTCTATCTAGGCCATGACCTCCACACACTGGGCGCTAGCGTAATTCCAGCTGAAGAGCTGAACGACAACAAGAGGAACGATGTCCCTAATAGGGATCATTCCCAGATAGGAGGAACCAACGGACTCGTTATTTGACATTGGTTTTTCTCGATGAAGAGGGAGAGGAGACCCTCCATCCAATTTATAAATAGCGGAGCATTCAAGAAAAACCTAAAAATGAGGCATGCAAACCAATGAGGAGGCTTGCCATGCAGGGGAAGAGTTCCCGAGGTGTTGACTGAAGAAGCCTAGGGAAGGGTTGGATACCTCTCAAGCGGATACCCCTTGCGGGTGTCCCAGAGATGGATACCCGGCTTGAGAATATCCGCTCTAATAAGGTGGTAAGGGTATCTACCCCTAGGATTCTAGGCCTATAAGCAACATGGGAAGTAATCCCCCATAACTTCTCCCATGCCTCTACAATATCAAGGCTAGTCTTTTAACCATTCCCTCTATTTCTATATATACAAGCACTAAGGCAAAAGAAAAATATGTTACAAGTTTACAATTTCTCACAATATTCTCTCATGCTTGGAGTTTTTATTGCTTGAAGATTGTCTTCACAAGAAAGAAAGAAAAAAGAACAAGGTGAGGACTTGAAGTCAAGTTTCCTCCATTCTCTTCATTATCTTCTTAGACTGAGATGGATCACTTGAAGAACTCTGACGAATTCTTATTACAAGTGTGTTCCTTGCGGCCAGAATTGATAGACATGAAGGAAGCTCCGCTTTCTATATTCTAGAAACTGGGAAACCCACTTCACTCGTCCCATATCCTAGACACTAAGTCTTAACGACGAAGTCTCGTAAATATAGGAGTGGGTACTTCTCTCATATTGAAAATAGGCAAAAGAAACCTATTTTCTCAAAAGGACTAAATCTTGAGAACGGGGGAAACCATATTCTTTGCATATGAAATTAGAACGAGGACGAATTCAGCTCAAAAGCATTGTTGACACAAAAAATGCATTAATACCATACATTCAACTTATATATACATGTTATCGGAGTTAAAAAAAAATCCTTATACAAGTATTTTAATCGAAGTGATAAAAAAACTTGATCAATCAAAGCCCAAAAATGAGGAAGGAACAAGCCAAAGGCTTGTTCATCACAAGTGGGACCCCCTGTCTTAGGTGGCCCCCTTGACACAACTCAAAATGAGCTGTTTTGAGGCATCCCTCATTGGGAAGCCCTTTCTGGATAGCGGGAGGCCCCTAGATGGATGTCTGACGTACTTATCTATTAAAGCAGCGTCGGGCCCCATTTATCTAATAGGTGTTGACCTATTCTTAAGGAGATAAAGGGCACCCACTTTCCTGATATTTAGGGTGTAGCTATGCACTACTCCCCACTCACAGAGAAATATAAATACACCCTGTGAGCAACTAATAAAAGGATCAGAATTTTCTTTGCTTAAAACCCTAGAACTTTGGTAAAAGTTCTCAGAAGCACAAGAAGAAGAAAAAGAAGAGAAGATGAGAAAAAGGAATGAGATACCCTCATTCCTTCACTCTTCTAATCTCTCTATATCTCATTCTCTCCACCTCTCTCTGATCACAGAAAGGATCATGAAAACTTATACAAGTTTTCGGTCTCAACCAAGGACCTTAGAAGCCATGACCATGACCTTCTTCATAAAGAAGACTTAGAACACAAATGCGTACTTGACCAATATGAACAGAACTTGGAATATGGGCCACACCATGTTTTTCATATTTTTGAAGTAGGCCATCCCATTTCTTATATATAAACAGAATTGACAAACTATTTCTTGAGGAACATAAATTAAAACCCTATGTGCTATGTGCTGAACATATGTAGATGAAATATTCTATTCATTTTGAGATATAAAAATATGTCTCTGCAATCATACATGAATAAGAAAACTCTATTCATTTCCTAAGACATGAAAACATGTCTTCATATACATATATGAACAGGAAATCCATGTTCATTCTTTAGATATGAAAATCATGTCTTCTTCGTATAAACATATGAATAGGAAAAGACCTTATTCTTAAGACATTAAAACATGTTTTCTTCTAACTTGTGAGTAGGAAAACCCAATTCACCCCTAGTATATGCAAAACATATCATCCCTGAAACATGGCTCAAAACCAAGGTTCAAGAACTCGGTTTCGGATTCGGTTTCGGTCTCTCAAAATTTTATTAGTTTCAGTGGGTTCGGTTAGTTTCGCTTATCTCGGTTCAGGTTTTGGGTTTGATGGTAATACATACATATATGTAGATATATTAAATTTATGGTTGTGTATCACAAGACAATGATCTTAGTGTTAAAATCCAACCAAGATAAGACTTAATGCAAAATACATTAAAAAGTGCATTTAGATAAGTATTAATATATGGTTTGGGTCGACTTTTGTGGCCTTCTTAGGATGAAAATAATCTGACTAACCATACCATAAATGAAATCTATGGTCTCAATCTTGGTTCTGCACTTGATCAATAAAAAATAATTAGACAGCCGACCTGTTGTTTTTCAATCCTCTCTCTCTCACACATCTCCCCATCTATCTCTATCAGCTCGATGAGTTTTTTTCTTATAGCTTTCTCTATAGTTAAGATCAACCGTTTTTGGCGAGCAAGTAGCAACTACTCACCATGAAAATAACTCAGATTTAACGATGAGGGCCTATAGTGATCACGATGATAGCAAAAACGGTAAAAAAATAGCTATTTCAGGTTTCGGCCGAAATATGATTTTATGGTTGATTTTGTATCGATCTCTACCGAAACCTATACGAAACGATCACGTATCGTTGGTTTCGGACGAAACCTCGAACCTGCTTAAAATCATGTTTCTTATCCTTCAACACAAATCCATGTGTTCATTTTTGCACAAAACCATTAAGAATGATGATTATACATTATTTTTGATGTGTACAGGAAACTCAATTCAATGAGTTTCATCAAATGAAATTCTATAAAAAGAGTTTCTAACTTGGCCTGTGCATAACCATCGGGAGGCCTAAAACCCCATCGGGACCCCTCTCGGTCATTTGGGGCCCCAAAATTGGCCTCCCGAAACAGAAACATTTATGTTTCTTGTTTGATGTGGACCCCACCTAGGTGTGGATCCTACCTCCATGTCAAAGAAAGTGGTATGGACCCACCTAGGGTGTCCCACCTCCACGTCAAAGGAAATGGTGTGGACCCCACGTAGGGTGTCCCACCTACACTTCAAAGGAAGTGATGTGGCCCCCACATTAGGGTGGTGCCCATCAATTTTATCAAGTTGACACTAAAATACCTCAAAGTCTTGAAGATTAACTCTTAAACTAAGAGCCCATGTTACCTTACATTCTTTTGCAATATTAATGTAATTTTTATTCAAGTTGTACACAAAATATGGAAAAAATGAATAAAAATACATATTCTTTTGTTTGATATGTGCTTGGTATTTATTTACTAATATATATCCGCGAATTCTCGCTTTAAAATGATGCGATTTGAAATGAGTTGCGTGCCCTGAGACAATAGGGTGTAATTAATGGTATGCGCTTGCGCTGCCGGAAGTCTCGAACCCAGGACCTTCTGGTCAAATTCTAAACTCAAACTTGTTTTGTTTATACTCTACCTATTTTAAACGTTCAATCGTCAGAGGTCCTTAAGAGGGCGGATAAGCATGAAACACGAAATTTAACAAAGCTAAAGTGCATATAATGTTGTAAAGAATGGATTCGGAGTTTGTTCGGTTGTCCGGTGAATAAAATATATCTGGTTTATTTGATGAATATTCGGTTTATTCATATTATGCGGCCATTAATATTTTCATATAAATATTATATATAAAAAATTCAAAAAATATAAAGATATAAAAAACTAATATACCAGTGGCCTAATGGTAAGGCGTCTGAATTAAATCGGAAGATCGTAGGTTCGAGTTTCGGTTGAGAAAAAAGAATGAGGAGAGACAAATGAAGAGAGAGTGTTTGTCATATACTAAGTGTATCCCACTCGTATTTTAATTAAGTTGTGGATCCTGCATTTAATTTTTTAGTTGTATGTTTTTTGTTTTGGATGTAATGGTCCAATTCGGTTGAATATTCACGTTATTCATATGAATATACAGTCTGTGTAGAGAATATTCTGTTTGACAACATATTTGACCAAATATTGCAGTGTTTGTTTGTTTTTCCACTGAACCTGAATATATGGCCGAATATTCCGTTTTTTCAACACCGATGGCATAAAGAAACCAATAAAACCCTCCTAAAAATATGTCCGACCTTTATGAGGTGGTGTCCGATGCACCCAGGGAGGGTATCCGACCGTCGGATGCCCTATGAAAGTATCCGACCAGCGGGAACACAATTGGGTGTTTCTGCCCCCGCCGTTGTACACGTGGCTGGGTCCCATTTTTGGGTATCTGCCTGTGCTCTCTGGTGTCCAATCCGACACTAGGTTCGCATACTCTAGCTATTTGCGCCAAAACTCAAGTTTATGGGTATTTAGTTGCACTACTCTTGTACAATTTATGATTCATGAAAGAATGTTTGTAATTGTATCGAGAAAAGGTGTAATATAAAAGTTCTCACTAAAATTATTGAATGTTTTTTATTCTGTTGCTCTACAAGTACATTTTTATAATCTCTCTCTCTTTATATGATGTGATTCAAACCAATTCATAAGGTATCCTGTTCAGGCTAAACCTGAGACGATAGGGTATAATTAACAGTAAGCGCTTGCGTTTATCGAAAGTCTCGAATCTCAGGATCTTCTGGTCAAACTTCAAAACCCTCGTAACTTTGTTTTGCTTCGTCTCTACCAATTTTAAATGTTAGCTCGTTAGAGGTTTTAAAAAGGGGTAAATATCTTCATTTCATCCTATGGCCTCATGTGATCCGGTGACTTCAGCAGACGGATCCACTTCAGTTGTAACAAGTGTTGGTAGTATTACACTCATACCGATGCTATTCCTGACTTCTGTTCTGTACATGCCATATTTTCCTTTTAATTTGTTGTCCGTAACCAAGCTTATTAGTTCCAATGACATGTTCCACTCTAGCATTACTAGAGGTCCATACCTATTTTGGTCATCTTTCTCTTTAGACTTTGAAGAAACTTGATCTTTCTTTCGGTCGTTTGTCTATTTTGGGGTGCGAGTTTTATGAGATGAGTAAGCATCGTTGTATTAGTTATCCGTATCGAAGCGATAAAAGAGCAGATAAACCATTTGATCTGGTTGACTCCGATGTTTAGGGCCCTTGTTAAAGTGTATCTCGAGATGGTTTTTGATACCTTGTGATATTTATTGGTGATTATTCGAGGATGACTTGGGTATGTTTGATGAAATCTCGGACCGCAATATATTTTCTCTTTTTCAAAAGTTTTGTTCTGAAGTCAAAAATCACTTTGGAGTTTCCATACTCGCTTTTTATAGCGATAATGCTTGAGAGTACTTCAGTTCATTTTTTAGGAGTTTATGCCACAGTCCGACATTATTTATCAATCTTTCTGAAGTCAAAAATCACTTTGGAGTTTCCATACTCGCTTTTCATAGCGATAATGCTTGAGAGTACTTCAGTTCATTTTTTAGGAGTTTATGCTACAGTCCGACATTATTTATCAATCTTCTTGTCCTTGCACATCACAACAAAATAGGATAACAGTCTGGCATTATTTATCAATCTTCTTGTCCTTACACACCATAACAAAATAAGGTAGCGAAACGAAAGGATAAATATAGTTTTGAGATTACTCATAGATTATTGTTTCAAATGCAAGCTCCTAAGACTTATTAGAGAGATGTGATCCTCACCGCTATCTATTTGATCAATCATATGCTTACTCCTTACACATAGATTTATTTTTTTACCGAACCTTTAGAAATGACTAAATTCATTTGTGATAAGCTGACAATGATTAAAAGCGGGAAAAAGACGATGTTGTCCGAGGGTTTATCTGCTTAGGAACTCAGGCGGCAAAGACATCAGTAAAGATGTATTTTGAGTTAATTTTGTATTTTCCTTCAAACTTGTTTGTTAAACATTGGTTCTAATAGGGCTTGTAACTATTTTTATTCTTTTCTAGCTTGTAGATACGTTGATAAGCATTCTTAAAGGCGTAACAAATAAGGATACAGGTTGAGAGTGAAGCAAATTTGGATCAGTCATCTTAACTAAACATAATTAAATAAAAATTAACCACCAATCAAGGAATTTTAGATAAAAAAAGAATAAGAAAACCTAATTCTGTTCAAGATCCCTGCCCCCTTTTTAAAAGAAGCAGAGACCCCACTTATTGTTCAAAGTTGAAGATCGAGACCTATAATCGAAGCGAAGTTCACTGCCAATCGTTGAATGCGAGTCTGAGACCCTCGTGGTTCTCGTAGTCGAAGTTCAAAGGAGAGATTGAGATTTTTGATCCTCGTGGCCCTCATCGACCTCAAAGTCGATGGCGTCGTCGTCGTCAAAGGTCACAAGCATGGGATAGTCGCATGGTCCTCATAATCGAAGGGAAACCCTAAGTTGATTGGGTAAATAAACCCAAGGATTTGATGGTAAAACATTTGGGGGCTAAAACAACCTTATAAATCCCCGATTAACAAAGAAAAAGAGTATATCTTTAAGAATATAATGATGAACTTACGCTCTGATTAAGTGGGCCAATGCGGAGCAGTGAAGCTCTCTTGGGCGCCTAGGCGGCTGCATAGGAGCCTTTTAAAACACTACAAGCCGGGCATGCATAATATGTATGCTCCAGCTTGAAGGAAAATGTTAGAAATGCTATGATATTCTAGGCGATTCTAAAGTATTCTAAGCATCATTTGCCACATGTAATTAAAGAGGGACGTATGTGTAAATAACAAACTTTATATAAAGTGGGTCAGGGGCTTATCCCTAATCATCCAAAATCATTCCCTTAAATTTCTCTCTCTCTTCTCTCCTCCCCTAACTAACACTACTAAAGAGTTGCAGGAACTAACAATTTCATAACTTCCCAAGTCCACAATATTCAGGTGGGTTTTATCCAAAGTTCAACCTTCATAGCATTAGTTAGTTCACTTCCATGCAATATAGTCATGTTAATCAAATGTTTTTACATTCTTTCTTTCTGATTCTGATTACATAATATTTTGGAGTTTTGGATTGGATTTTGGTTTCTATTTAGACACGACATGTATACAATTTGCATTCTATTGTTAGTTTGATTTACAAAAGACATAATTGAGTTATATTTTCACTTATGCTGAATATACATATGTCCTCTGCAGCATTCGTATCTTCGCTATTGCCGCTGTAGTGTGTGTATTTGTGGTACTTCCTTTAAATTATTTTGGAAAAGAAATGGAACACACAATGATCTCTTCAGCATCATTAGTTGTATTTACTATTGCAAATGTTGAACAAGGTTCTCGGTGGTAAGCCTTCCAAAATCATTTCCAATGCTCGATTACTGTTAAATATATGATAGGTAATACTAATATTTCCAATGCTTATTTGCTGACACACCTAAATTTTTCACATTGGAAGTGTTAGTTATAAACATATTTCCTTACCACATTAATTGTTGAAAACAATGATATTTTACACTAAACATATTGTTTTCTCTGTTTTCTATATTTTCTTCTTGCTCCTTGCTGTCAATTTAAATTCCTGAATAACAAGAAAGATGCCTTTATACCAAGTTTTTGAATTGACTGTGAATTTAATATCTTTTGGTGCTCATCTGGTAAGGTGGTAGCAAATCTCAACATTCCAACTCCTGCAAAAAGAATATACGTGGCAATGCTTTATGGTGGCAGACATCCACATCATGTTCGTGTTTCATCAATATGTAGTTTTGAAACTTTGGAGAGGACCATATGTGGCAATGCTTTATGGTGGCAGCCATCCACATCATGTTCATATCAATATGTAGTTTTGAAACTCTGGAGAGGATAAACCTAAACCTTGTACATGAATTCAAATTTGAGACATGCAAGCCAACTTTATGGAGATAGGGTCTCGGAAAGGTGAATTTGTGGCATGAGTACGCAAATTCTTGTAGGAGCCTTGTATACCATGTAAGCTTGTTTTATACATATTGTAGTTGACTTTTATCCTTGGTTTGAGACCATGGAGATGCTATATGGACTGAATTGGTCTACTTATCATAATTGGCTTCGAAAACTGATACCGAGCCCTTTCCCCCCATTTTCCTGTGTTATTCATAGTTGGAGCTTTTCCAATTTCTTCTATTCGGTCTCGAATATCAAGCCTCATACAAAGTCTTAACACTCAATTCTTAAGTGTGATCTGCTTTGTGATCGAGGCGGCCAATAAGTATTCCAATTAGGTGCTGGGTTACGGCAGCGCCCCGGCCATCGAAACGTGGTCAAATGCGGAACAAAATTTTTCTAAAACCTGCGCTACCGTTACCCGTTTCCCGGATCGACCTTAAACCCTAATTTAGCAAGCTAATAAAGAAGTTAGAATGGTTATATCGTGTTGATCCGTGTCCTTCGGTCTTCATTCCAAACTCCTAGTGGTTCCTTGATGAAGTTTGGTTGCCGGTTTTCCTCCTTCTCCGATGATCCACCTGAGAGAAACAGCGCAAGCTTCAGCCTCGACAAATGAGGCAACCGACGCTCCAGAGTTGCTAACAATGGAGAGTATAGGTGTAGGAGCGTGTCACTATATTTTTCTCTCAACTCATGTGCTCAAGAGAGCAACCATAGAAGATGAATGGAGTGAGGAAGCTTTGGCATGAGCAACTAAGAAAATGGCTAAGTCTTTTTAGTGAGCATGAGAGAGTGGAGAGTGCAAGTGTGTAATCACCCAATACAAAATGAGCTTCCCCCTTGTGTGGTGGCCGGCCCCCTCTCTCTCATTCCCACCAAAAATATCTCACCAATTTGCAATAAACAAATCCAACCCATACCTCAAGCCCATGCCTTTGCTATGTCACCCCCTCCACCTTATTATGAAGACAAATGATTTTTCTAAAAAGGAAAATCAATAATGAGGTGGCAAATTTTCTAGAAGCCATTCCGTATAAATACAGAATACTTTCCAGTACATGTATCGAAATACATATACACGTATTCGTACGAAAATACGAATAGCCGAGAGAGAAAACGAATAGTGAACAATAATACTAGAATACATATATACGTATGTAAATTATTAAATCAAAAACCTAATTTAATAATCTGGCTTAATTCTAAGCCGCTAGTATTATCAACCGTCCGATTAAAGTCTGTGCCGCACATGCACATATTTAATCGGACACCTGTATGTATCAACATACGTGATCTACACCATATTGCCTGAACCGTGAAAACCCTCTGTGTGGGACTCTAAAGACTCGTCCATACGCTGGCAGTGGGTTTAACCACAAGCACGTCAGCGGCACTATCTGTACATAACGGCTACCCAGGTATTGAGCGAAAGGGAGGCCGACGAGCAAACTCATCCTGATCCCCTACTGAGCCTGACAGTGACAATATCCGTGCAGTCCGGTCTGTTCGTCTAAGAGTATCGCATATCGAGTCTAGGGGGTGGATAAAGTCAGACCCCTAACAACGCGATATTTAGTGTCGGCATGATACCCATCACCACCTGAGAAACTATCGATCCTGAATCGATAATTCTCGATCACCATGGCCATGGATTTCTGGTGATGGCCACCCGTGCACAACGCGACATTAACCTCCAATACCGGGAGAGACGAATCCCCGACGATCCGATCACTGCCTCCATGTGGCTCGGGATTGTACCCAACTAAAGCCTGTTTGCATGACTCCTTTGAGCCGTGGTAGGGTAGTAATCAAAACACAGTGGGAACTCACACGAGACAAATGACGATCTCAGGTCGACAGACTAACTTGTACACATATCACCTAGGAACTGCTATCTGACAATAGGTATAATACCAACTAGCAGGTTTCCGGTGAGTCCGTCCAGTGTACTCATAACCCAATGAGCACCTGCATACTATCTTAGGTGAACAAACTACCAATGGCTTGTGAGATCTGGCCACCACCCCTCGTCGGGGTCTCGATCAGTATACACTAGTCTACACTGGAGTATCGATGCCCAGTCTCGATACTCCCACGACTAGGGACATTTAAAGATATGCTTATAGACCCCCAGCTCCCATGAATATGATCGCCATCATAATGCTGGTAGTCAAGCAAGAATCATATGGGCTCTATCAACATGATGATAAAGACAAATCGGATAGTATACTATCATCTCAAGTAAGACTGTTCTATCGGTATAGGTCCTCACTCAATCATCATAATCACATGTCCGCGACTATGATAATTGCCTTGAGGGCACTATAGCCAACAATCTCCCACTTGCACTTAAGGCCAATTATTGCGATGTCGTATACTCACAGCCCGTGTGATACCGAACACCCAACTTCTCTACCAATCAGTCTCGCAAAGCCCGTTTGTGAAACTATTGCGTTCGAGAAACAGCCTCAGTGAGTGGATCCGCTCCAATGTTTGTTTCTGTATCTTTCTATATCTCAACTCCGCGGAGAAAGCTATCTTCCGAAATGAGCAATACATGTCTTAGAATTTGTCTGGATATCTGATGGGACCCAGTTCACAAAAGAACTCCAATTCCATCAAACTTCCTAGACTGTATCGTCCACTGAATTTAATCAGTATTCTGCGCCATGCCTTTCCTTACTATCCGCTTGGACCACTTGTCCAACATACTGTCTCTCAAAAGAGGGAAAACTATAACTCTGACAGTCATGCTGTCATCTAGGTTACCTTGGAAGCCTGAAATGATAACCGTCTCCCGAAGGAGGCTGCCGTTACCATATCCCAAGAACATTCACTTATGTTCATAACTGCTTCCCAATGTTTCTCCAGGATTGGATTAATATATGTTTATTGCAGCTAGTGCAAAAACAATATCTGGTGTGGTACTTGATATTTCATGATTAACTCAATTGCCTAAGTAAGTGATATGCTAATCATGCAGATCCCTCTTCCCTTTAGTCTGTAAGACACGTTTAGAGAGGGGGAATCCATCACCTGCAGGTACACCACCATGCCAGGAGTCGTCCATTCTAAAATTCCTTTAGAATAATGTCAAAGTACCCAGATTGGGATACTTCCCAAATCTAGATCTACAACCATAGATCTAGTAACCAGAAACCCTGATATTACATCCATATCCTGTGTGGAGAAACAACTTTGTGACAATCATAGTACAACCGATTGTAGTATAGGAATATCTCTTCCTATCAAGTGCATGTCATCCCAAATACCTGGACATCACTCTCTACTACCTTCTTAGCAGATCCATCTCCTATTCTGATGAAGTCAAAGCCTATGAATGTCACATCAAAAATACATGATCTATTTCCGCTATACCTGATTTAGTCTATAAATAGATATAAGTTACTTGCCCACTATGCTTCCGCTGCTCCCACTGACTATAATAACCCTCTGGCAGAATCATATATATACGTGCACTTCTAAAGCTAGTTTAGAACGATGCTATACACATTCTCCTGCCGGGTTTTATAGTCTAGAACAGCAGCAACGACAAGTCTGGGTAAACAAGAACCTCCCTATCACCGTCACTGAGAAGACCGAAGTACCTCTCGGGTGCCTAAGGTTACCCACCAAAATCTACGGAGTGGCTAATGGAATATCGAAACCATTTGAATCCTCAGGTTCTATTAAATCTTCAGTAATCGTTTGTGGTTTTGGAATCACTTCCAGTTATACCATACTCCCACTTTTGTTTTCTGAAAAAATCCATTTTACTAAAACTGTGGTGAGTCAAGAACAATATAAATATTGATCTTCCTGATGGTAGAAGGTTAACTCTCGTCAAAGTCCGGGATAACCTACAAATAGCCATTACTGAAACGTGCCTTGAGTTTATCCGGATTCTGGTTTTAAGCATCAGCCGGACAACTCCCTATACCTTAACACTGTTAAGATATAAATTGATTCTATATATATCTAATATAGAAACAAAATCACTAATTTAATTGGAACCAGATTCAAAATCATGCAGTTGTCTCCCGTGCAAATCAACCAAATGGAAAAAGGCCAATCAGCTTTACTCAACTAGGAGTGCATCCATATATGAGTAACCTGAAAGAGAAACCAGTTCTCAAAAATATTACTATCAACGGAATACCAAACACAAGTATCTACACCTGTCTAAGGTTTGGAAGAAGACTATCCAATAAGCTTAATAGGTGTACCCTCTCCTAATCTTAGGAGCCCTCATAACCTGAGAGAAGGTAAAGAGAAAAGACAGCTGAATAATCCTATTCAATCTCTCCAGAACCAGAATCCATTCTCGAATCTGGAACAAGTTCCTTCGAGTTCGTATGTAACTATACGATGGATTTATCCAATGGAAGTGGATGTTCGTAGCAATACGGGGTGTTCTGCAGAAATGCAAAGGTGATATAGAAGTGGCAATGATATATGCGACACCGTGATATTCCAAAATCCAAAGTGTTTTAAGAAGGTTTGGTCAACTTGGTTCATGAGTTTTAGTCAAAAGTTGGGTCATAGTCGCAGCCAAAAAGAGAGAAAAGAAACACTCAGCGTGCACTCTAACCTAGATCAGAATGGTTAATCACTTTATCTAATCTAGATGGCTCCCACTGTTTCCTCGAATTCTCCTCCAAACCCAAAAAGAGAATTAGTCGGAATTACCTGAGAAGTAATCCTACTTATCAGTGGGAATCGGGATCCAATTATCATCGTATGATAACCTGATGGAAGCCACTCAAGTCACCACACTCCAGAAGGTATGCGCATGCCTGGAAAGTTTTCTGTATGTTTGAAACTCCCGGTATGATTTTTACCCCTAGGACCCAAGTGACCTTGACACAGTCAACAAATCAAAGAGTCCTAGTCAAGTTCAACCCGTCATTATCCAGGATTGCATTAAACCCACCCGTACGAGCCCTTGACACAGTCAATAAGGCCGCACGACTTTCCTAACCAATCGCATTAATATGAAACAAAAAAGTATTACAGAGCTACCGCACACTACGCCTCGGCAAGGCATGACAAACGTAGCACGAATACTAAGCAATACTAATCTAAAATGACGGAGGCCTACGGCTGGTTTTTGGCGAAAAACCTCTAACGTAATGAACTTGATTTCGTTGAAGGAACCGAGTGGTTTTTACAAATGTATAGTGGCGAAAACTTTTGCTAAAGAGGTCACTCCCGGTGAAGGGATCTCGGCTCTTTCCTCGTAGAATGAGGTGCAGGATATTCCAAACTGAATACCACGATGCAAAACAAAAGGAAACGACTATAGTGAAGTTCTTACGCTGACGCAAACTTCTGCCCAAGGGGTCACTCCCGATGAAGGGATCTCGGCCCTTGCCTCGTCGAATGAGGTGCTAGATATTCCAAACTGAATACCACTGTGCAAAGCAAAAGAAAACGTATGTAATGTCCGTTTTTAAAAAAAAACTTGGTTCCAAGATCGTATAGGTTTGTTTTATCCTTACATTGATCAGAATCAATGCATCCCCATCAATTAATCACACCAGAAAAGAACGAAAATATGATGTACGTATATGCCATCTGCATTCGCCACTGGGTCCCGTCATCATCCGTTGGCTTACTTAACTAACGACAGAACGGGGACCGGACTAGCGCGGGTGTAAAATATATACAACATCTACTAGTATATATATATATATATATAACATTCGTCGCAGGCATGATATAAAGCAACATCATAGATACATCACAGAAGCAACACAGAATGGTGGATAATCTTGGAGCTCCGGGTTTCACTTGAGCCGCAAATGAGACCCGACGTTCCCTGTCGTGTGGACAGCCTGTGCAATGAAACCTAAACCCCTACGAGCGCGGCAAGTTATCCGCCAAATCCAGAAGCGAGGCAACCCCCTTCAATAACCTGAATGGGCCACCCAGCACTTCACGGAATCCGGTAACTTAAGCACCCCTCCTGGGTCAACCTATACCCCCTACGAGTGCGGCGAATAGCCCGCCAATTCTAGAGTAAGATCCCCTCCGTCTCAACGCCATGAGATGCGGACCCGTTGTCCTCTAGAACCCGGCTATTCGTGCACTCCACCACGGAGTAATCCTAGTACAGAAAAGAAAATAATATACAAGGGTGACATCGATCTCAACTCGGTCGTGCCCCAAAAGAATAATATACAAACAGGCAGTGACGGCAGTTCACATGTCGGACGCTCACCTTGCAATATCAAATGTACAAATTGAAACTAAACTGTACTAACATTGCACCATAGCTATCCACCACGACGATCCAACCAACATCACAGCACAACACAGAACATCAACGTGAATGTCACATTCGCAAACCCGTCTAAAAGTGCTATAGCAATTAGACAAGATTTACTGCTCGAATGATATTCACGGTCGCAGATAGAAATGTAATGTACTGCAGACTTTAAACAAGGTTAGAAAATATCGACTTCGAAATAACCCCCGAATAGCCCCAAACAATCTGATAATACCTTATCCAAACTGGGCTAAACAAACAATACCCCTGCACATACTTTCCAGAGACTAGACTGCACCCTAAAAACCAAACCAAAATAGCCTGAAATGGCCGTCCTCCTCGGATTTTGTGTGCTTGTGCTCGGCCAAAATCCGAGGTTTTGGTCTCGTGTTTAGGGTGTGTTCTAGTTGTCATGTCAGTAGTCTTCTGCACTTATTTAAATAATTTTTGAAGACACTTTGAAATCGACAGAGAACTGGAATCAGCAGTGCAGTGTATCGGGTTTGTTTCGATTTCGATACTTTAACATTGTCTAAACAAGCTAGCTAAGGGTTTAAAGGGTGGCTCTGATACCATGCTGGGTTACGGCAGCGCTTCGGCCATCGAAACATGGCCAAATGCGGAACAAAAATTTTCTAAAACCTGCGCTACCGTTACCCGTTTCCCGGATCGACTTTAAACCCTAATCTAGCAAGCTAATAAAGAAGTTAAAATGGTTATACCGAGTTGATCCGTGTCCTTCGGTCTTCATTCCAAGCTCCTAGTGGTTCCTTGATGAAGTTTGGTTGCCGGTCTTCCTCAATCTCCGATGATCCACCTGAGGGAAACGACGCAAGCTTCAGTCTCGACAAACGAGGCAACCGACGCTCCAGAGTTGCTAACAATGGAGAGTAGAAGTGTAGGAGTGTCACTATATTTTTCTTTCAACTCATGTGCTCAAGAGAGCAACCATAGAAGATGAATGGAGTGAGGAAGCTTTGGCATGAGCAACTAAGAAAATGGCTAAGTCTTTTTAGTGAGCATGAGACAGTGGAGAGTGCAAGTGTGTAATCACCCAATACAAAATGAGCTTCCCCCTTGTGTGGTGGCCGGCCCCCTCTCTCTCATTCCCACCAAAAATATCTCACCAATTTGCAATAAACAAATCCAACCCATACCTCAAGCCCATGCCTTTGCCATGTCACCCTCTCCACCTCATTATGAAGACAAATGATTTTTCTAAAAAGGAAAATCAATAATGAGGTGGCAAATCTTCTAGAAGCCATTCCGTATAAATACGGAATACTTTCCAGTACATGTATCGAAATACATATACACGTATTCGTACGAAAATACGAATAGCCGAGAGAGAAAACGAATAGTGAACAATAATACTAGAATACATATATACGTATGTAAATTATTAAAGCAAAAACCTGATTTAATAATCTGGCTTAATCCTAAGCCGCTAGTATTATCAACCGTCTGATTAAAGTCTGAGCCGCACATCCACATATTTAATCGGACACATGAATGTATCAATATACGTGATCTACACCATATCGTCTGAACCGTGAAAACCCGCTGTGTGGGACTCTAAAGATTCGTCAATACGCTGGCAGTGAGTTTAATCACAAGCACGTCAGCGGCACTATCTATACGTAACGGCTACCCAGGTATTGAGCGAAAGGGAGGCCGACGAGCAAACTCATCCTGATCCCCTACTGAGCCTGACAGTGACAATATCCGTACAGTCTGGTCTGTTCGTCTAAGAGTATCGCATATCGAGTCTAGGGAGTGGATAAAGTCAGACTCCTAACAACGCGGTATTTAGTGTCGGCATGATACCCATCACCACCTGAGAAACTATCGATCCTGAATCGATAATTCTCGTTCACCATGGCCATGGATTTCTGGTGATGGCTACCCGTGCACAACACGACATCAACCCCCAATACCGGGAGAGACGAATCCCCGACGATCCGATCACTGCCTCCATGTGGCTCGGGACTGTACCCAACTAAAACCTGTTTGCACGACTCTTTTGAGCCGTGGTAGGGTAGTAATCAAAGCACAGTGGGAACTCACACGAGACAAATGACGATCTCAGGTCGACAGACTAACCTGTACACATGTCACGTGGGAACTGCTAGCTGACAATAGGTATAATACCAACTAGCAGGTTCCCGGTGAGTCCGTTCACTGTACTCATAACCCAATGAGCACCTGCATACTATCTTAGGTGAACAAACTAACACCAATGGCTTGTGAGATCTGGCCACCGCCTCTCGTCGGGGTCTCGATCAGTATACACTAGTCTACACTGGAGTATCGATGCCCAGTCTCGATACTCTCATGACTAGGGACATTTAAGGATGTGCTTATAGACCCCCAGCTCCCACGAATATGATCGCCATCATAATGATAAAGACAAACCAGATAGCATACTATCATCTCAAGTAAGACCGTTCTATCGGTATAGGTCCTCACTCAATCATCATAATCACATGTCCGCGACTATGATAATTGCCTTGAGGGCACTATAGCCAACATTAGGATATACACAATTTAGGTTAATGGAGCAACAATGACTAAAGATTGTCCAAAATGAATTTGGATGGTGGATTTGATAAGTAATCGTTTTTAATTTGATCTTTGAGATGATCCCTTTGAGATGATCCTTTGACATAGCTAAGTGGAAGAAAATGATTTATTAGAGAAAGACTTTGTTTGTTTGTGTGTGTGCGCGCGCGCGCGTGAGAGAGAGATCCCGGTGTGAGTGCATGTATGGATAAGTCATTTATAGTTTCCCTATAAGTGCATTTAGGTGTGCATGGGAATATGAAGTGTAATTGGTGCATCCCTGATTTGGGTGCTGCGCTTTTTAGGCTGATTTGAGAGGAGGGTGAAACGAATAGAAAATAACAATGGCAATTTCGCCAAAGAAACTAGAGTTTTTATTAATCAAAAGCTTCTTACAATTTCAGAACGAGTCCTTTAATAGACTTACAATCGAAATCGAAATTAATCTGCTAACAAAATAAAAACCGCTAAAAATAGAAACTGCTAAAAATAGAAATTTGCTAAAATTCAAAACTAATTATTGGATTGCGTTCCAAATTGATTCCCAATACTTCCTGTCAAATCTTAACTGATTCTGGAGATGATTTTATCCCTTAATTCGAAAGTCAAACTTCGTAATGAATCTTTGACCGCGGTTTTCGGGGGCCTAAACAATAGATTTTCTCTATTGTAAGATATGTCAATGCAATGCCTACGGCATATCCATTGACCCAGATGATTTTGCGAGATCTTCGATTTGGCTGGTCAAACGTGCGAATTGGATAAGATTTGGCGGTTCGGATTCTCGGGTTGAACTAGACATGACCTGTTTTGGAACGGTCGAGCTACTCCATGTAAGGTAGGGCTGCATCATCCACCCTGTCGTAAAAAGAGCTCGACCTTGAGCTCGGGCCGTTGTCCTTGGAGGAGCTCCCGTCACCTGCATATGGGATCAAGCGTCAGACGTTGAATATGTCTAGGATCTTCAAATGACTAGGCAACTTCAGTTGATCTGCGTTGTCCCTCACCTTCTTGAGAATCTCACAGGGCCCTACCTTTCTGTTGCTCAGTTTATTATACTCACTTACTGGGCAGCGGTCCTTGGTGAGGATGACCCATACAAAGTCACCTTCTTCGAAAACCACGCGATGACGATGATTGCTCGCAGCTGCCTCATATTTTGGAGCTGAGAGCATCAATCTGCTGTCGAACTTGATCATAAATGCTTTTCAGGTGCTCGATCATGTCTTCAGCTTTAGCATTGGGGCATTCCATGTGGAGAATTGGTGCCAAGTCCAGGACGCTGGTAAGGTTACTCCCATACACGATCTCAAATGGAGTCCTCTTTGTCGTGTGGTTAACAGAACGGTTGTAAGCGAACTCAGGGGGTTCATCGGTATAAGAATAAAATAGAGAACCGCGTGTTGGAAGTATCAGGATTCTTTGAGTTGATGGAAGATATAGACACTTATGTTAAGTATTCCGTCATAGTAATTTTGAATTAGATTCTCTCTCAGATTTCTCATTCATGGGTGCACTCCTTGATGAGTAATGCTATATGGCCTTTTCCCATTTGGGTAATATGCTCTGGAAATAGTTGCATAACCTATTGAATATGGTTCTTTTTAAATTAGTGTTTTTGTTTCTATATTGGATATAGAATGGATTCATATCTTAACGATGTTAAAGTATATGAAGTTGTCCGGCTTATGTTTAAAACCAGAATCCGGATAAACTTAAGGCACGTTTCAGTAATGGCAGTTTGTGGGTTATCTCGGGCATAGACGAGGGTTTAACTTTCTATCATTTACAAGATCAAAAGTTATTTTGTTCTTGACTCGCAACATTTTTTGTAAAATGGATTCTTTTCAAAAGACTTTAGTAGGAGTTTGGTAAAACTGGAAGTAATTTCAAAACCATGGTTACTGAAAATTTAGCAGAACCTGATAATTCAATTGGATTTGACTATCTATTATGCACTTCGCAGATTTAGAGGGTGGCCTCAGCCACCTGAGAGGTACTTCGGTTTTCTCATAGATGGTCACATGGAGGCTTGCATCATGAAAATGATGACCCTAGCCTACCACTAATGCTCTCCTTGACTATGAGATCTGACAGATGGATGACTATAATGTCATTCTAAATTTGATTTAGAAGTGAATGCGTATAAGACTTGCCAGAAGGTTGTTGTAGTCAGTGCAAGTAACGGAAGCGTGGTGGGCAACTTGCTTATGTCTATTTATAGACTAAAGCAGGCAGAGCAGAAATGGATCATATATTTTTGGCATGAAAGTCGTGGTGTTTGATTTCATCAGAACAACAGATGAACCTAGTAAGAAGGTAGTGTAGAGAGTATTGTCCTTATATTTGGATGGCATACTGCTGATAGGAAGTGGTGTTCTCATACTACGGTCGGTTAAACTGTGGTTGTCATATGTGTTTCTCCACATAGGATCTGGATAAAATGTCAAGGATTCTGATGAATAGATCTATGGTTTTAGATCTAAATTTAGGAAGTATCCCAATCCGGGTACTTTGATACTATTCTAAAGTGTTTTAGATCTAAATTTGGGAAGTATCCCAATCTAAATTTGGGAAGTTTTTCGGAGGTGGTGAGCTTGACACCGACACGACATATCGGGTTATTAAGGGTCTGACGTTTACCAACCCATCGGACCCGGTATGCGATACTCTTTGACGAACAGATCGGATTGTACGTAAACTGTCACTTATAAACTCAGTAGGGGTTTGGACGAGCTTGCTTGTCGACCTTCATTTCGTTCAATACCCGAGTAGCCGTTACGTACAGTTAGTGCCGCTGATGTGCTTATAGTTAAACCCACCGACAGTGTATTGTCGAGTCTTCATAGTCTTATACAGAGGTGTTTCCTACTCTAGCGATATAATGTAGATGGTGCGTATTGCATATGTACCGGGGGTCGATTAAAACTAGTGTATTTAGTGCACTGACGGTAATCAGATTTTTGGATATACTAGCCGGTCTTTTGGAAAGACGGATATTAAATCAAATGTTGATTTAATATGATAATACATGTATTGGATATATGTATTTGCTAGTATTTTGTCACTATTTATTTATGTCCCATTCATGTATTTTTTATACATATGGAAATTACAAGTATATATGTATTTATATTATGTTATGTGAACATATATAAATTTATATATTGTTTTTTCTTTTTACTTTTCAATCTCTTTTAGTTAACTTGTTCCATCGGTTTAGCACATGCATGACCATTCTTATTTTGTGGACAAGTGGAGAGGAGAGAAGAGGGTGGATACTTGGCTAGGAGATGGAAATGTAGTGGTTATGATTATTTCTTTCAGAGGAAGAGACTTAACTATTTTTAGAAACGTTTAAGGCTTTCTATAGCTTTCATTTTTCTTATCTCCTAGCTCATGCTCGTCTCCTCTTCTTCTTCCTAAAAATTAAAAGAGAATTAGAAAGGAAAAAGGTTTTTAGTGAGATAAAATTAGCGTGACATACTATATCCCTTGGTTGATTAGCCTAGCAAACTAATCAAGTAAGTTTCTTCACATTTGCTTGGAGCATTAAGTGGAGATGGAGATAGAGAAGGGTTTTCTCAGGTGGATCATTTATGACCAAAGGAGGTCTTCACCAAGCTTGTTACTTCATCCTAGATGCCTAGCTAGAGTCTAACACAAATTGGAGCATATGAATATACTACAAAGGTTGTATGATTCTAACCCTATATGGAATATTTATTGCAAGTTCAATTCTTTAGTTAATGTTCCTAGATTATAGACTTGACCTCTCTAGATTTTTTAAAATCCTATTGACCTAAAAAAAAACTCCACATCTAAACCCTTTAGGCGAATAATGAGTCGCTCCTGGCACCATTCCGGTGTTAGCGATGCAGACGCCGAACAAAAAAATCAAAACCATCAACTTTCCAATTCTCCAACGGCGAATGATGAGTCACTCCTGGTACCATTCCAGTGTTAGCAATGTAGACGACAAACAAAAGAAGCTCCATATTCAAATCCTCCAAAAGCGAATGATAAGTCGCTCCCGGCACTATTCCAGTGTTAGGGATGCAGACGCCGAACAAAAAACTCTCAAATTCCTAATCCTCCAAAAGGAGAATGATAAGTCACTCCTGGTACCATTCCGATGTTAGCGATTCAGACGCCAACAAATCCACATCCAAATTCAATTTCTCCAATGAAAAATGATGATTCGCTACTGAAACCATGCTTCAATGTTAACCATGCTTCAATGTTAACGATGCTGATATCAACCAAAAATTCAAATCCCCAATTTCCCAATGGTAAATGATGAATTGCTCCTAGCATTTGTACTCCAGTGTCAACAACGTTGATGCCAGTCCAGAACCCAAAATTTCAGACTCCAAAATTCCAAATTCAACTTTCAACCCTAAAATTCCAACTTTCAATCCAAACTCAAATCCAACTCTAAATCAAATCTCAACTCAAAGTCAAACCCTATCAACTTCAAAAATCAAAACTCCAAGTCCCACTCGACAGTTCTCTCAAATTCAAAAGTCCCGCCTACCAAGAACCCAAATCAAATTAGATCAAATCAACCAAGTCAACCATCGACCTCCTGTTGGAATCAAGTCAACCATCGACCTCCCCGTCAGAATCAAGCTCCGCGTCGGAACCAAGTCAACAACTACCTCCCTGTCGGAATCAAGTTTCATCTCGGAACCAACCTCTGCGCCAGAATCAAGCCCCGTCTTGAAAAATCAAACTCTGCGTCGGAAACAAGCTCCGTCTTAGAATCAAGTCCACCATCGACCTCCCCGTCAGAATCAAGCTCCCTGTCGAAACCAAGTCAACCAGCTGCCTCCATATCGGAACCAACCTCCATCTTGGAACCAATCTCTGTGCCGGAATCAAGCTCCGTCTCGGAAAATTAAACTCTGCGTCGGAATCAAGCTCTGTCTTGGAATCAAGTCAGCATCGACCTTCCTGTCGGAATCAAGCACCGCGTAAGAACCAAGTCAACCAGCTGCCTCCTTGTCGGAATCAAAGCTTCGTCTTAGAACCAAACTCTACGTCGGAATCAAGCTCCGTCTCGGAAAATCAAACCCAGCATCGGAATCAAGCTCCGCCTCGGAATACCTACCCCCGTGCCGGAATCAAGCTCTGCCTCGGAATATTTGCCCCCGTGCCGGAATCAAGCTCTGCCTTGAAATATATGTATCCACTATGGAATCAAGCTCCGCTTTGGAATTTCTGCTCCCGTGCCGGAATCAAGCTCTGCCTCGGAATATCTGCCCCGCGCCGGAATCAAGCTCTGCTTCGGAATATCTGCCCCGCGCCGGAATCAAGCTCCACTTTGGAATATGTGTACCCACTCTAGAATCAAGCTCTGTCTTGGAATATCTGCCTCTACGCCGGAATCAAGCTCCACCTTGGAATATCTGCGCCCGTGCAGGAATCAAGCTCCATATCGAAATACCTACCTCCAATATATATACCAGCGTCGGAATCATGCTCCGCCTAGGAATATCTGTCCCCATGCCGGAATCATGTTCCGCCTAGGAATATCTGCCCCCGTGCCGGAATCATGTTCCTCCTAGGAATACCTGCCCCAATGCCGAAATCAAGCTCTGGCTTGAAATATCTCCCCCCGTGCCGGAATCATGCTCCGCCTCGGAATATCTGTCCCGTGTCGGAATCAAGCTCTGCCTCGGAATATATGTACCCGTGCCGGAATCATGCTCTGCTTCGGAATATTTGCACCTGTGCCAGAATCAAGCTCCGCTTCGAAATATATGTACCCGTGCCGGAATCATGCTCCACCTCGAAATATATGCCCCTGGGCCAGAATCATGCTCCGTCTCGAGATATCGACCTCTACATCACTAAAAAGAACCAAATTGACCTCTTCACGAAAGAAAATCCATCAATTTCATGCACGCGATGCATATATGAGGCGTGCACTTATTGATAGAAGTCACTTTGTTGGGTTAAAATTTGCACCCTATTGCTAAAATTAAATGTCAAAAAGTCAAAAAAATCAAAGTCAAAAGTCAGTCAATGTCCGACAAGTAGACCCGAGTCCAGCCAATCCGGGCCCAAGCCCAAGTAAGTGGATCCATGCCCAAACCGCCTCAAGTCCAAGCGTAGCCAGCCGGCTATCGAAGAAGAAGAAAGAGAAAGAAATTTGTAATAAATAAATTTTGTATGCAAATAAGTGTGAAAATATAATACAAATAGGCAAAAAGCCAAAATTATGTAAAACGCATGGCTTATGTGTAAAAAGAAATGAGCATATGAGCATGGGAGATGCATAAAGCAATTATGTAAAACCCAAGGGGTATTTTTTTAAATTGTAATGAGTATTTAAACCAAGCCATATGATGAAATGTTAAGTTTTTCCATTGCCACAAAATGCTAGGGTTTGTGCCTCCATTCTCTTCAAATAAATCAAGAGGAAAACATCTCTTTTTCTCAAAATAAATAACAAAAACTCATGGATCCATTGAAAGGAACCCTCTTTTTTCAATCAAATGCCATAGTTGAGAGCTTTTTGGTCTCCTTCCTTCTCAAGCTCCAAAGAGAAAAGAGGAAAAATGAGAACCCATTTTCCAAATCCCTCTTTTTATAATATTCAAAGCTTAAAAGGGGGAAAAGGAGCCCATTTTTCCCCATTCGATACTCAAATCCCAAGTTCTAAAAATCAAGTGAGTCCTTTTGGACAAATTAGAAAAAGGTTGAGAGTGACCCCGCCAAAAGGAAGTCCTTTGGGCTTAGCCCTTGGTGAAACCTTCGGGGATATGGATTTCGATCTGGGCTCCTCTCTTTAAACATGGATTTTCATCCTTGTTTCATTTATACGTGCGAAAACATAGACTTCGTTCTATGTTTCTCCCAAATAAATGTAACACCCTAGTTAAGTTATACCATATTCTCTTTGATTGTTTTCCTGTGGCTGTTTCTTGGTGTTATTTGTTTTGGGTGCGGATAGTGTTTTGGTATCTGTTTTTAGTATCCGACCCGACCCGCATACTTGAAACCCGTCTTAGTTCTTATTACGTTTTATCTCTGCTGGTTTTGAGGATCCGTGCTCGTATATATTCCGTTTACTTGCTTTATATCTGGCATCTGCATTTTTAATAATACAATTATAGTCAAATAATATATTTTAAATATCTAGCATGGCCTCCATCATATCCCTGACCCTACGGTAGCATCCGTGCATCCTGTTCATATCCCGTTTAGTGAAACGGACTCGTTTGGATAGCTACGTGCACGCTACGTGTATCCGTTCGTGGGGTATGCATTTTCGTTATCTGGATATCCTATTTTGGTTTTTGTTGACACGTATATTATCCGTATTTTCAAACCGTAATTTTAGACCCAACCCGGGCATATTTTGGAATAATTTTGTATTAGCCAGAAAACTCAAATTTTATTAATATTATATTCTAATAGGTTTAACTGTGAAACATATATATAATATACGTTTATAAATTCTTTTTAACAAAAAAATATTTGAAAAGATTTTTCCTTAATATCCCAACTTCCTCTCTCTGCATATTAGATTTATTAAAATATTTTATAATCCTTTTTTGATCTCACTCACACTCTCTCTTCTTTATATGTATATATATTGTTAACAGCACCCATGTTCTCTCTCTCCCCCTCTTCTTCCTTCGTTTCCGCCGTCTCATTCGCTCACGAAAACCCTAACCCTACCCACGCCTTCACCCTCGCCTCACCGCCGTCGCCCACAACACCCTCGACCTCATCTCCTCTTCTCTCCTCTCCGCTCACCTCTCTTTCCTCCTTTCCCCGCTGCAAACCCCGAAACCCACATCCCGAGCTCCAAAACCCATCTCCTGCACCCTGCCGGAAATCGCCTCGCCGTCACCTCCACCCTCGACGGCTTCACCTCGCCCCCACCCTCGGCCTCGTCACATCTCCTCGACCACCTCACTTCTTCCCCAACCTCACCTCCGACGAAATCCCCACGCCTCCAACCCACCCTACAAGAACCCCATCTGCACACCCTCGTCGCCGGAGATCCCTCACCGTCGCCTCTCGTCCTCGTGGCCACCCTCTTCTCCATCTCTCCTCCCTCTCCAAAAGAACCTAAGCTCTCCCCTGCAAGATCCCTGCACCCGAAACTGCAACCCATACCCATCTCTTCACTGCTTCCAGCACCTTCGCCGGAGCTTCGACCCCGTCGGCCTCACCCCTTGCCACTACCTTCTCCCTATCTTCTCTCTCCCACTCCACAGAACCTTTTCCCTGCACACACGAGCCCCTCACCCGACATCAAGAACCGCAGCCCCGCCTTGCCGTGAAACCTCGCCGGAAAACCCATGAATCGCCGTCGTCGTCCCCTTACCACCTCCTCCGACCCCAGAGCATGAACCCAGAGAGTGCACCCCTTCTCTTCCTTCTTCTTCTTCGTTCTATTTCTAGTTTCTTGGTTTTCTGATCACCGCCGGAGCCGTGCCGTCGCCGACGATCCAGGCGACCCAGTGGACGTTCCCAGCTAGCATGGTCACCTTCTTGCCTAGCTTGGTCCTGCTCTGTACGCGTGTGTGTATCGCGACGTTTACCCGACATTGGACGCAGCGTATCTACCCTGTCGTGAGATCCGATCAGGCAAGTTTCTTTTGCTGCATGTTATGTCGCTATATTTATATCCATATGAATAAAAATATTACATGTTTATTTCACTGTGCATCCCATGTTTGTTGGGGTCAAAATTTGCATCCCGGTTGACCAAGTCAAAGTCAAGGTCAACCCCAAATAAGCGGGTCCAAGCCCAAGCAAGTGGGTCAATGCCCAACTCGAGCCCCGCGGCCGGCCTCCCCATGCCAAAATAAAAATTATGCAACAAATAATTTTGATGTAATTTTTTGTGCATGAATGTAAGCAAAATGGGCATAAAGCCAAATTTTTGTAAAGCTTATGGCTTATATGCAAAAAAAAAATAGCACATGAGACATGAGATGGGCAAAATGCCATTTTGTAAAGCCTAAGGGGCTATGTGTAAATTTATAAGCCTATAAGAGGCAACATGATGATGAATAAAGGATACAACTTTTCAACCCCCAAAAAACTAGGGTTTGTATGCCTCCTTCCCCTCTCTCAAGGGTCTAAAAACCTTCTTCCTCTTTTTGAATCAAATTAAGAGTTTAACTCTTCCTTTCTAAAAAAGTAGTTTTTTACCACAAAACCCAACAAGGAGAGCTTGGATCTCCCATCAAATCTCTGGAAGGGGAGATTTTGAATCTTACTCCCCCTTTCCCCCAAGATCCGGCCAACCGAGAGGAAGAAGGAGACCCATCTCCAAAAATCCCACGTTGGGAGGATCTAAGTCTCAAAAGAAGAGCCAAAAATTTCTAAGAGTTTTAACTCATTTCTAGATCTGTTGGAGTTTAACTCCATAAATTAAATTTCTGTTTAGAGTTCAACTCTAAAACCCCTTGGGAGTTCAACTCCCCAACCTAGGGGCTAAGCCCCTTCCCGCTGGTGTTTCCAGCAGTCGCGTGCCTTGCACGTGACCCGCTGGCGCCCAGCGGTCGCGTGCCGCGCACGTGACCCACTGGCGCCCAGCGCGCGCAAGTGCCGCGCACGCGCTAAAGCGTCCAATGATCGCGTGCAGCGCACGTGACCCGCGGGCGCCTCGCGGTCGCGTGCTGTGCACGTGACCCTCTGGCGTCCAGCGCCCACATGCTGCACACGTGACCAGCGGGCGCCAAGCGCTCACGCGCCAGGCACGTGGCCGTGGGCACTATGCGCCCACGTGCCACGCACGCGTCTTTAAGACGCTCCTCCCATCATTTTTTTTTGCACTCCACAATAAACACCCTCCCAAGTAGAAATTTTTTCTAACGGGGTGCTGTCCCGCATCCCGCAAGAGGGCTGCTAGCCCCCTTGACTTCCAGCCCGCTATCCGGGTAGCGGGACCCCCATAAAAACTCTGTGGGGCCTCCCGATATATCCAAAACCCCCTTCAAAACGCGTACGCACACTGCATATTGAGTTCGCATGGCTTGTTTGACCCGTTAATCGGAAGTTCTCTCGCTCCAAAGCCGGGGGTAATTAACGACAGCTTAGTCCGCGGCTGCCGGAGATTCGGATCTCATAATCAATAAACCCCAGCCTTCCCTAGGCAGGGGGAATCTGTACTGCGCCTGACCAGCGCGCGCGTATTCCCATCTCAATGGGGTGACGAAAAACACCCTACAATGTTACCGTTTTACCGTCTTCCGATATCTGTTCGTATCCGTACTGTTTATTACATATTTAGTTGTATGCCGGAACCTGATTATATCATGTTATTATATTGTCACGTCCCGCTTCCCAAAATACGGAATACGGAGAGCGACGAAGGCCAGCCGTGCTACCTACGGTAAGGAAAGATCCTTCCATAGTCACATAAGGCTGTCTAGATTAACCTGTCAAAAATGAAATCCAATACCAAAAGGAATAATACTGATAATCATGCTGCAACGAAACCATAAAGAATACTAAAAATAGGTCCACTAGATAATTGATGCAAATAAAAATCTGATACAAAAGATTCGAAATAAAAACAAGATACAAAAGAGATACAAAAGTCCTAATGTCCCATAAGGGCGCACATGCTAAATACTAACAGAAAAGAAATAAACCTACGGGATACTGATCTTCGGCAAAAGTCCTGGTAGTCGCTGTGGTCCTGCTCGGCCTGAAAACATGTCTCTAAACCTGAGATAGCAAATCTCAGGGATGTCAGAACACCCCAGCAAGTACTCAATGTATAAGGTGTGTAGTATAATAACAAGAATATAAGAAAGTAGTGAAGCCCGGATGTGCAAGAAAAACAGATATATAGATAAATAGATGCATTAACACTATGAAACATGTATGTAAACAGGTCAAGTCACATCCTACTGGTCACTAAAAGGTAAACTATCATATCGTAAGCTCGAGTGTGCGCGTCAACCTCTGCAGGAGTATTCCTAACCCAAGAGTGGTGCCCCAGGGGCTAGGAAACACGGGCCCAATTGTGGAATGAACAAGAGACCGATATAGCCCGGTACGAGCTGTAAACATGAGACCGATATAGCCCGGTACGAGCTGCTGGCATGAGACTCCTGAGATCCTGTTGTATGAATGCACACTCAAACTACCCCAACACCCGTGTATTTATAGCTACTATGGTAAAAACTAAATCACTAATTAAGAATGCTGAAAAGACAGAAACTTGTGGTATGGTAATTGTATGGAAATAAAACTGTTAATTAGTGGTGTGTCATGTCATGTAATTCAGCATTCAAATTAGAGAACTCGTTTTAATATGAGTAGTCTGGAACAATGAGTAGTCATGGCATGTCAAGTACAATAGTTATAAAATGATAGTGTCCATAAACATGAATAGCATGTTAAGGTTTCTCAAGCATGCCGACAATGATAGTCTCAAGTAAAATGTTAAATATAGATGATAGGATATGATAAGGTCAAAAATGTAAACAAGACTCAACATAAATATGCAAGTATCTGTATTTAACATCCGGATTTATTTATTGAAAAGAATAATAAACTGAAATATGGTTTTAAAGGGTTAATATAGTTAAATAGGAATGACAAATTACAGATGCATAAAGCGGATAGTAGTAATAGTATTACGAGATAATAGTAAGTAAGATAAAATAAACGACAGATTGACTAGTCATCATGTAAGTGCTAATAATAAGTTTTATAATCATGTGATAATAGAAAATATTAATACAAATTATAGTATCAAAATAATTTATATGAGTAGGGCACATAGAGTGCAGCGATATTATAAGGAGTGATAGTGTAGAAAGTTTAATTTATATATATATATATATAATATTAAGCCTAAAGCGTTTATTGATTAACAGTAATAATAGTATATTTTTATGTTTTAGATTAGGATATAAGTGTTGCCATTTTGCATGCTAGTGTATACCAATATTGTTGCAACAGAAACATATAGTTACTTATAAAGCTTTTTATATATTAAACCACATTTACATGTTAATAGTTATTTTATTACGCTTGCAATTTTACAGTTGTTCACTTGATGAAAAAATTAATAGGTATTCTAGATGTTAGGGTTTTCATCATATGTACAAGTATTATAAGATATATTAATAAAGCGGCAAAATATTACAATTTTATTTAAATATTGTAAGTTAATAATTTATTTAGAGAATTGCCGATGTTGCATCGACTAAAAAAATAAAAGAGTAAGAGTACTTGTCTCGGAGACAGATAAACACGACGACACGAAGAACAACTCCAAGGTTTGATTGCTCGGCTAATTTTGAAGAAGAAGAAAATATTGTGATGGGAAAAAGAGAAGGTTGATTTATATGAGAAGGGGAGAGATGATAATAATCAGGTTGTTATTTATAGGGAAGAGAGATATTGTTAAAGATTGGAGAGATTATTATAATTGGAGAGAGAAATATTTTGATGAGATAAGATTTGGATTCGATTTTATAAAAGAGAGATATGATGGGTTGTTATATACTTCTATAAAATATTAGAAAAGTTGTATATATACATATTAGTTTTTATATAGTTAGAATAATAGAAAAGTATATGTATATATACATATTAGTATATAGTGAAAATATATGTAGATATGTATATGGTTATGGGTTAATGAAAATAAATATAATTAGTTATATATATAGGATTTTATGATATCAAACAAGTAAAATATATTTTCAGTTAAACTATCGTAACAAAATATCTTCAATTATATATATGTATGTATATATATATATAGGTTTGTAGAAAAATAATTAAAGAGAGAGTAGATTTGAGAAAGAGAATCTGCTGAGAGAGATTAGATTAGATTGGAGAGAGGGGGATTTTGTTGGGGAATATATATAGAAAGAGAGCGGGGATTTGGTGAAATATAGTTAGTGATATAGAAAAATATATGTAGATAGAATAGAATATGGGGAGAAAAAAAATCTGTTGGAAAAGATATTTGTTTGGAGGGAGAGAATATTATTTGTTTTAAAAGAATAAAGTTATCAGGTGAGACATATATGGTGATTGGAGAGAGAAAATTGAGTTGTTAGTTTAGTAAAAATATTTATATGGTTAAAAGATTTAACATGGGCTCTCTTGACTTTTCAAAATTAAATATTTTAATCAAATAAATATCGTAAGACAAAATATCTTATAAATAGAATTTAAAAAGGGGTAAAATCTTATGTATATGTATTGTTTAAAGAAATACCAAATAAAATGTCTTTTGTTTAAACTATGATACTAAAATATAAATATGGTTATAAAATAGTGTTAGACAAGTAAATATTTAAATACTAATAATATGCATATTTAACAAACTTGAAAAACCATAATTATATGTATATATCTTGATTAAAAGTATTAAACTCCAAGTTATAATAATAAAAATAAAACAAAACCCAATATATCCAAAAGAAAAAGAAACGTATGATCGAACTAGGATGTTACATATACAGTACAACGTGCTTGTTAATGTGAATGTTTGGTTATATACAATCGTATGTTAAGTGCGGTACATTGTTGGCTTATGGCAAAATCAATCTAGGAAGAGCATATAACTCTGATCCCAAGTCGAATTTTAGCTGAGTTCGTGCCTCGCATCTTCATACATCGTTCTCTTGTGATCCTTATCCTCAGGCAAGTATTCTTGTTTTACTTTTGGTCGATGTACATCGGCATTCCTTCGTATGTATAGGTATATATATATTTTTCCTGCCCTGTTAGAATAAAAGAGATGTGTTAGTACCTATTTTTCGTTATATCATATAAAATATATATAGGCAAACTTTTATGCAGCAAGTAAGAAAATTAACAAGTGTGTTTTTAAAATGAGATTTATTTTAACTACAAATAAAGTTCGAAAGTTGTTAACCTATCTCACATTTATATATTTCTAGCTAGATTGTGATCAGTATATCCATATTAAGGTTAACGGTAAAGATAACAATTGTGACTCATAGCAGCTTGTACATCGCCTTCATGCAGTTACTATTACCAGATAACTATTACATTTAACAAGTCATGACTATTCAATACTCTAGTCTTTATGAACAAGATCGCTGATAAGGATGCTGAACTACATGACATGACACACTAGTATTCACCAGTTTTATTTCCATACAATTACCATACCATAAGTTCCTGTCTTTTCAGCATTCTTAATTAGTGCTCTAGTCATTACCATAGTAACTATAAATACGTGGGTGTTAGGGTAGTTTGAGTGTGCGTTCGTACAATAGGATCTCAGGAGTCCCATGCTGGCAGCTCGTACCGGGCTATATAGGTCGCATATTTACAGCTCGTACCGGGCTATATCAGTCGCATGTTATTACAGCTGTTACCCGGGCTATATCGGTCGCATGTTTACAGCTCGTACCGGACTATATCGGTCGCTTGTTCATTCCACAGTTGGGCCCGTATTTCCTAGCCCCTGGGGCACCACTATTGGGTTAGGAATACTCCTGCAGAGGTTGACGCACACACTCGAACTCACGATAGGATAGTTTACCTTTTAGTGACCAGTTAGGTTATGACTTGACCTCTTACATGTTTGTTTCATAGTATCAATGTATTTATTTATATATCTGTTTCTCTTGCGCACACGGGCTTCACTACCTTAATATATTCATATTATCATACCACACATACACTTTATACGTTGAGTACTTCCTGGGATGTTTTGACATCCCTGAGATTTGTCATTTCAGGTTTAGAGACAGATATACAGGCTGAGCAGGACCGCAGCAGCTATCAGGACTTTGCCGAAGATCAGTACCCGTAGGTTTATTTCCTTTCTGTTAGTATTTAGCATGTGCGTCCTTATAGGACATTAGGACTTATGTATCTCTTTTGGATCTTGTTTTATTTCGAATCTATTGTATCAGATCTTTATTTGCATCAATTATCTAGTGGACCCATTTTTTAGTATTCCTTGTGATTTCGTTGCAACATGATTATCAGTATTATCCCTTTCGGTATTGGATTTCATTTTGACAGGTTAATCTAGACAGCCTTATGTGACTATGGAAGGATCTTTTCTTACCAATAAGTAGCACGGCTGGCCTTCGTCCCTCTCTGTATTCCGTATTTTAGGAAGCGGGGCGTGACAGTAAATGATAAAACGACGAAATCTAGTGGTCATGCTGCCGAATTTTCGTCGGAATTCACACACTTGGTCTCTTTAGAAAACCAAGTTAAAAGAAAATATATAAAATATTATAAAAGCCACCGGAGCTCCCCCGATCCAGGTGACCCTTAATAACGCCGCTGGGTAGCCTGAAAGGGGCCTGGACCCCTGAAAATCCCCAGAGGGGGGGAAATCGTCCCCTTCGGGGGTGGGGGGAGCTGACCTTGGCTCCCCTCCCAAGGGGGACACCCTGGGTGCCCCGGGGGTGCCCGGACCTGGGTTTTTCCTTCCCGGGGCACCCGGACCTTTATCTTTATTAAAAAAATATTAAAAAATAAAACTATAATAAATAAATAGAAAATGAAATGAACAAACCTGCATTTATTTTCACACATATTCCAAATTGAGTTCACATGATCGCAAAATCCCTTAGTCGGAGGTTCCCTCGCCTCAAAGCGAGGGGTAATTAACATCAGCTTTGTCCACGGCTGCCAGAGATTAGAATCCCCACAATCAATAAACCCTCGTCTACCTTAGACGGGAGGAATCTGTCAACGCCTGACAAGCGAGCGCATCCTATCTCAATAGGATGACGAAAAACACTCTACACTTTCATATTTTCAGAAGGAGATGCATTACAATAAATAGTCATTAAGCTAATTCAATATGGTTCTCTAGACTTACAGTATCATGTTGGAGGATTTTTCAACTTGAGATAATATGGATTAGACCATTGTTTTAGGTATGTGTCTGGTCATGAAACACTGAATTTTATTAAGTATTAGGATTGTAGCTTGCAGACATAAATCACTTTCCTTAAAAAAAAAAGACAAAACACTTGGATGATTTGCCACATTCTAGGCTTGAAACTATGATACAAACATTTCTCTTGAATTTGCTTAACAATTATAATATTCAAGTTGGGAACTTGGGATGTATTCCTTGATATGTTTTTTTAGTTGGCCACATATATGTTCTTTTTCCCCTCTGAGAATATAGGTGGGTTATATTATTCCTCCCTAGTTTCAACCTTTTTTCCTTTATGTCGGTTGCATGCCTGAAGCCTTGTCACGGTTCTCATGACCCATCAGGTCGACCGCCCTTTTGATGTTTAGCCACAAATGTTTATTGTCCATTTGTTATCGATATAACCTTCTGATCTATTAATTGTATTTTCTTTTACTTCCTAATTGATTTATCATGCTCTCTAAGTTAAATATGGAACTCCTTATGAGAATTGCAATCCATTAATATTTGATGCCTGAACTGGGTTTTTCTTTTTCCACCTTGTTGCCCAGAGTATTTTTCTCCTTACTGGTAACAGATGTGCATCCTTATTTGCAGGCTTTGGGTCCACTGCCTAGCATTATATATTATATCGGCATCAGCTTGTGCTCTTCTTTATTTTGTAAGAATTTTTGTTTTTTAGAATGTGTTATCTTTGACGTTTGACTTTTGACTTTTATCTGCGGCTCATGCGATTTCCTATATAGCATATCTATCATCTCCCCCCTCTCTAGACTTCTTCCCAATCTTAGAATGGTTGGATGACAACTGTTTAGAATTATGACAAGCCTCTTTCCTGTACTTTGTATACTTGGCCAGAGTTTGGACAAGCCTCTCTCCTATATTTAGTTTTCTTGGCCAGAGTTTGGACAATATTGAAGAGAGAGTTGACGTGAGTCCCCACAACTGATTGTAAAACTATTCAAATCTTTCATGGAGCCATGTTCCATAAGAGACCCCATTTTTCTAGGAAATTACTATGATAATTAGTAAAATTCTTTATAGGCACCTTTTTAATTAAAGTTTTCTAATATTGATATGAGATGTTCCTGATTTAATTATGACTTGCTTCAGGAATACAAGAACATTTCTATCATGCGTCTTGCTCATATTAGCCTCTCTCCTCCAAATCCTAGTCATTTTTCAGTTCTTGTTCGCTCAATTCCAAGGGAAAAAGATGAACCATTTGATGTCACCATTGTAAATTTCTTCACAAAGTACCATGGATCGAGTTATTTATCCCATCAGATGATTTACCGAGCAGGAGTGGTTCAGAAAATTATGGTATGCAATATTATTTAGATTCATTTATTACGATAATAATAGCTTTTGTTCCTCATATATGGAAATTTATGGCATTCTGTGTTTAATTTAAGTTTAAATAGCATGAAAGCACCTCACTTATGAGTTATGGGGCTTGCCTGCTTAACATATGATAAAACAACCCTCGGGATAAAAAGTTTTAAGTTGACTTTAACACAAATTACTTTCTGTATTTTTTTTGAAAAATATTCCAAACATATCCTTTCAGCACTCCTTTCATAAGACTAATAACTCTTTATAAGACCAATTCCTCACATTTTCCCAAATTATATTTCTACTTATACTTATATGTTGGATCCACCCCCTAAAGTTACTCTCCTCCCTTGTGTTGGTTGCGTGCCTTTTGTGACCTTCTTGTCACAGTTTTCATGCCCTAATCATCTTCTCCCACCTATCGGGAATGTTCTTATGATTTTTATTTATTATTTAGCGTGCTTTTATGAATTCTATCTAAACTTCCTATTTTTGTGTTTATCAAATTACATTAATGGTGCTATTCTAGTTCTTAAAATAAAATATTTCTTGTGAAGTTCTTTATAGACCTTGAATTTTCGAAAGAAGAATGAAGTATATGAATTTTTCAGTATTACAAAGATAAATATTCAAAAATATTTATCATGTGCTCATGTTTGATTTATTTAAAATTTATATTCCTGTTTACATGAATAAGTGGCTTACTTAAAAGCTGTTTTCTGTAGTATTGTTTTTATGGTATAGGTTTTTATATTTAGTTCTTAAAATAGAGTTGACTGGTAAGAAATTTCATGTAGCCATCTCCAGACAGCTGCATGGTTATTGTTGTCAACATCTATTTTATATGCTGTAATAGTTTCATTAACTATTGTCACGTTCTAAATTGTTCTTGAGTTTCTTGTCATTACAGACTAATGCAAAGAAGGCCTACAAGAAGTTTGTACGATTAAAAGTCACTGGTTTCACTGAGAGGCATCGATCTAATAAGTATAGATGCGGCCTTTGCGGAGGATCGGCTCATACTTTCCATGTTTACCATAATGACTTCGTGCTTGATGCAAAACGAGATGAGCTTGACAATTCAGTTTCAGGGACAATAAAGAAGGTATTTCCAGTGCCAAAGTTGAAGTCTGTCTTTGCGCGTCCTTGTGATTCTCATTCTTAATATATTCCTTTTACCATTATTATTATTATCAGTGGTGGTGGTTTGGGGAGGTGCTGGGTGGCAGGGGCAGGGGCCATGGTATCTCTGTGGTTGTCATCATACACAGCGTTATCCCCCAAACGAAATTGAAATTAATAGAAAACAAGAAACATTGCAAATAAATACAAAGTAACTTTCGAATTCCTAAACTTAACAAAGCCATTAATTTAAAACCCCTTCAGACAAATTACCTGACTCTTTAATCAATAAAGCTACTTTTCACATATGTAACATTCTACCACGAACATATAAAAACACTAGAACATCTAACAAAGGTGGCTTAGGAAACCTCATTAACATACCAGCTTACTCCCTTCATCACCTTAAGCCAATAGCGATTATCTCATTCTTTTAAATTCTTTATTATTTGGGACCTCTCTTTTCTTTTTGGACCTCAATGATGACTGCACTGTACTTTCTCTCTCTCATGATTTTAACTCTCATAAAAGGTTAGCTTTCATAAAAGGCGTTGCCAATTTTAAAAAAAAAAGAGAGGAGTTTCTACGTATTATTCACATGTTTGAGTGGAATAATCCCTATGGATCGTTGGTGGCATAATGGAATTTGAAAAATTAATCAAACACCTGACCTTTTTCTTATACAAAATCATTTACAAGCAGTATGCTGATTTGCTGGCACTGAAGTGTCACCTTCAGTTATAAAACCGAGGATGCCGAGTGCAATGCATATTCTCTGTTCCCTGCTGCCAAGAGATGCTTTGTTTTTATTGTCCACCAGTTTTCTCACACTAAGAGCCTTTTGTGGGGCTTAAACTTGGGCTGCTTGCAAGACTATTTGCCCCCCCCCCCCCCCCCCCCAAAGGATTTTTCTTGAATTTGTATCTGCCTTACTGCCGAAATTTGCATTAGGTAGGTAATACCATGTTAATGCTCCAATCAAGGCATGGTGATGGTTGAGGGACATACTTTTCTCCCCTTACCACAGAAAATACCGAATTATGTTTTCCTTGCCTTCTACAAAATGATGTAGCGAAATACTTTAAAGGAAAATTTATTTTTATGTGGCTACAAGTCTGAGTTACTCTTTGATTGCTAAACACAGGAATCTTCTGCTGCTTTTGTCTTTTTCAAGACGCGTTATGCTGCAATTGTTGCTTCACAGATTCTTCAGTCCTCAAATCCCATGTTATGGGCCACCGACTTGGCTCCAGAACCACATGACGTTTATTGGTCAAACCTATGGATACCATATAGACTAGTTTGGGTTCGCCACATTGCGGTTCTGATTGCTACAATTTTTTTTATGTTTCTGTTTCTTGTACCGGTCACTTTTGTGCAAGGACTATCACAACTAGACAAATTACAACATCAGCTCCCTTTCTTAAAAGGCGCAATGGAGAAGTAAGTATTATTAATACTTTTCTGGTGGGTTTTATGCATATATTTTGGATGTTTCTGATTTTTAATTCAGAGAACAATTTCCTGGTTAGTATATTATTATATCTAAACCCATGGAATACTTAGTATTCAGAACACACTTGCTTGTAAAATTGCAACAACAATGTCATTCATATAGTGCTATAATGGTAATGCCTCTCGGCCTACTGGTTTGTCCTCGTGATGCATTCAGTATCAGACATATCAGAACTGAAAAGGTGAGTCACCTATGTAAGGTTACCATCGAACTTCTTTTGTTAAAGCACAGTATAATTTTGAAAATAGTTTGAAAAGAAGCACGAATGACAATATTGTGTTTGGTTTACTTCCCCTATATAATGTTACCATTGACATTTATTGTTAGAGCACAGTATATTGAAAATAATTTGAAAAGAAGCACGAATGACAATATTGTGTTTGGTACCCTTCCCCTATATAATGTTACCATTGACATCTATTGTTAGAGCACAGTATATTTTGAAAATAGTTTGAAAAGAAGCACGAATGCCAATATTGTGTTTGGTACCCTTCACATTCTATCAGTCAATTATTGATATACCAGCTAAGCCAGTGACCATATTGATCATAGGATTTGGCTCAAACTCGTAAGCAAGATGATCTCAACATGATTGGGACTGATCATATTCGGCTTGTTTTACCCTGAAATAACAGATTATATTATCATACAACAAGAACAACTGAGCCTTTATCCAAGCATATGGGGTAGGCAATAGATTATATTATCATATCATTGTTTAATACTTTTCTCACCAAAATGGAATTGACAATGGAGTAAAGCTTAAATGCTCTATAAGAAGAATCAACCTAGTTACTACACCTACCATGGTGGTTATGCATGTAGACTTTTGGCTGCATAGCACTGAGCTTTGGTGAGAGGATCTGGTTATAGGATAGAGTAACCATGAAGGCTTTTCTTCTAACATTGCTAAATAGGTTGTAAATGATGAATGAATTGGACTTGGTTTATTAAAAACTTTTGATTTACTCATCATTTTCGAGAGGGACTATTGGAGATGATTTTTTGTCCAATACTGCAACATAAGAGCTTGGTGTTGTTGGGTTCGATGAGACAACTTTTTCTAGAGATTTTATTGCAAATGGCCCGTAATTACTAAGTGGTCGATTCTTTGTAAGATTTTAAGAAACATATTTGTATGAAAAAACCATGAGCCTTTCATATATAATCATGAGGATAACCAAAAATGTAAAAAATAAATAAAAATAACAAACTACTATGTATTTTGCCTTCTTCTAAAAACCATGGGGGTTTCCCCATTTCTCACTCGCAATGAGCAAATCCCTTTCTTCCATGTTGAAGAAGTAAATTCTAGCTCATTCTTAGCATAATTTGGAAATACAAACTTTAACAACCGACACACTTATATTCTCTTGAAAACCATAGGTAATGGAAGCCTTCCGAGCCAAGAATTAATATAAGATTCTCATGGAAAGACCATGTATGAAGGATTCTTTAAGGAAGAGGGTTTTTGGGCAACTCCTTACTTTAGATCATTGTTTTCATAAGTCGTATTGAATCTATTGATCACATGAGATCGAAATTTATAGGGTTTTTTTTTGGGGGGGGGGGGAGGGGAGGTTGGCTTGCCTTCCAGAATGAGCTTAACTTTTCACCACACGATTCACCGCTCTTGTTGGATCGAGAGACTTAAGTGGCGGCAGAGTAATTTTTTATAGAAAAGATAAGGGAGGTGGTGAAGTATGGGAGAAGAGAGGGAGAAAGTAGAGTAGTACACCTAGTAAAAATGGGAGGAGAGATCATATAGAAAATGATGAATGCCTTGGGAAAAGGGGGAAAAAGGAAGATTTTATAACAAAGAAGAAATTGCATACATTAATTATTTTGTTAGGTTATTTAAAGACATTAACAAAACTGACAAAGAAAATGTTCTTAATAATAAGGTGATAGACAATAGTATTAGAGGCTTGGAAAAAACCATGGACTTGTTGATAGTCATATCTAAGGGAAAATTCAGAAGCTTCTCCTTTCAATGACCATTAAAACCTGAACTCTGGTATAATCATAAGCTCAAGATTGGATTCTTTATCTAGAGTAGAGCACACTAGCTCACAAAGGTAATCTCATTGTATCAAGGTGTTGAACCATTACTTGTTGCAAATTGACTTTTTGTATAGAAGATTATAATCTATCATCATTATAAAACTTAACTGCACATATTTATATTGATTTCATTGGTTGATTTCTTTTTAAAAAAAAGTCTAATAATTAAGCCTGCAATAACGTACGGTCGATCCTCTTGTTTTGGTTTTGACTCACTTTATTGAATTAGACTTTCCATCGTAAGATTAAAGGTGCAAGTTGTAAGATCTTAATATTGGTGGGCCAAGTTTGAAAATATTCTAGTTAATCCCATCTTGTGGGTCCCAAGATTTAGCAATCTTGAGTAAATTTGACTTCTGCGTCTATCTTAAGACCCTAGCCTCATTTATCTTCATTTTAGTTCCTCACCTTTCCCTCATCTTAATAAAAGCTTCTCTTATTATACTTCTCATAAATAGTACAACTAGTGTCTTCTATACAATTATTTCTCTAGTCATTTTTCCAACCATACCATGTAGATGAACATTCTAATTTACTGACACATATTTCTTGTTTCTTGACCGACAAGAAATCTGATTTAGATATATAGCAGAGCAATCCTTCGTGTATTTTATATGCCATTCAACTCAGGAATTTGAGTGTCATATTATAAATCTAAACCGCTCTCTGTCTTTCCATACTACTCCTAAGAGTAGCATTCTCTTCATTTCTCTTGATTTTCTTCGTTTTCTCTTGATGAATGACTAATTCTTATTAACCTAAATTACTTTGTACGCATCTACTAAACTCTTGAATTTTGTCCTTCAAGTGCTTCTTATTATTTTGTATTTCCCTTACAGTTTGAACTTGCAGATCAATTAATGGCATCTTGTCAATTAGAATAAGCCTATAAGGTTTATATTTAATTCTTTTTTTGACCGCATTTATTGATGATTTACTCTATATTTGTCCGCAGGACCTTTATGATTCAGGTAGTGACGGGCTACCTTCCAAGTGTCATTTTAATTTTAGCTCTTTATACAGTGCCACCAATGATGATGCTATTCGCTGGTCTTGAAGGAGCCATCTCCCATAGTGGCAAGAGGAGGAGTGCATGTTGCAAAGTATTATACTTCACCATTTGGAATATATTTTTCGTGAATGTATTTTCTGGATCTGTTATTGTGAATATCATTTCGAGCCCAAAAGACATTCCTACCCAACTTGCTAAAGCTGTGCCAGAACAGGTGATTACTATCTTTAATATCCACTACTCATGTCTTGTACGTGAAACGAACCCAAAATATAAATATGGAAAGAAGTCCAAAACTTTGAAGGGTATATACATATTGCCACATGTTTCTTTAGACACCGAACAACACTTTACATACAAAAGCCATGTGGAGTGTTTGTAAAATATAAGATTGATAAGTATGACTTTTAACTTTTATAATTTTAATATTAACACCTTAATATTCTCTTTAAATAACATGATGGCAAGGATTGTAAAAAGCTATTCAGACTAGAAAATTTGTAAAAAAAAGTTTTGTCTTTTTTGTAAAATAGGTCGCTCTATCTCCCCCCCCCCCCCCCCCAAAAAAAAATCTTCTAATTAGTGCATCTTTCATATAATACCAAGTGCCACCCCATAAGAGGTCCATGAGATTGAGATCTCAATTGCAAATCCTCAAGATTTGCATTATAAGTTAATAATTTGGTCTATATGGTTTTGTCTGATCGACCTTGATTTGTATATTTTATAGGTTTGTTTGATTTTAATGGAATAATTGCTCTGCTAACAAGCATCCTTTTAGTAGGAGTAACTTTGTTTGTAGATTTAGTATATGGGGAGTGATCTATTGCAAACCGGTTCACGTTTTTTAAAAACGGGAACTCTCAATCTACGTCATACTTGAATGATCCGATCCGTTGAAGTTGATCACCCTATCTTTAAATCTATGTGTATGAAAAATCAACCGATGCATCGGATGAAGTTTATGTTGCTTTATTGAAAAACGTTTATTTTTGCACCCATTCGATGCATGGATTTGAAGGTAGGGTGATCAACTTCAACGGACTGGATCGTTCAAATATGACGTAGATCGAGAGTTCCCCTTTTTAAAAAACGCAAATTGGATTGCAATAGATCACTCCCCTATAGTATATTGTTTACATTTTGGCTATATCTTTTATTTTCCCTACATATATGTGTTTTTTCCGTACATATCATCCTCGAAGACTTGCCTATTATTATGTCACCTCCAAAACTTAAATATTCCAGATTTCACCTCCCAAAACTTATCAGTTATCGAACAACCTCACCAAGTTAGCTCATACCGTTACTTTTCTAATTTGAGTCTGGGTAGGTTAAGTAAGGTATGGCTTAATCTAGTTTCACTCTTTTTCTCTTTCAAAGTCTCTCTTGCTCTTCTTTATTCTCTCTTCTTCATCCTAAGGGTTGTAGGAACCCTCAATAATTTTTATAATATATCGATCTACCGGGTTATGATGCTATTGTTGTTGGAAGAGGCAGAGCTTCGCTTCTATTTTCAAAGTTTTATAAGAGCAAATTTAAATCTCATTTGCAATGCCTTAATTGTTTCTGTTGTTGAAATCTAGGGTCTTTGTCTTCCCCTTTTCTTCCTTTTGAAGGAGTGCTTTTCACTTGCTTCTTTTCGTAAGTTTGAAATTGAAAGTCCCGTAAGTTGAAGATGACATCTTATACTCTTTTTATACTTAAATTAACACCTAACTAATTTAACAAAACATTCTCCACTGCTATTGTCTAAAACTAAAATAAGTAGATTCTTAAACAACTTAAAAGAATTAGGGGGTAATGTTTGGAATATTAAAGCTTAGTGGGTTAAATATTGAAATAACTTAGATTTTAGGATGATATTTGTTAGAGATAATATGTGATAAAGTAGTTGGGTTTTTTATATTTGGTTCAAATTTGTATCTATGAACTCCAGTATAAATACATATGTATTCATCCATGGAAAAGCTAATGAAAGATTCTATTTTTTCCTCAAATCTCTTGACATGGTATCGAGCCATGTTTCACTAAACCCTAGCAGACCATCAGCTAAACCCTAGTCGCCTCACCGTCAACTCTAGCCGCCTCACCCCAAGCTACCTCCACTAGCAAACCCTAGTTGCCAAGCCGCCAACCCCATACTGCCGGCCACCTATCCTAGCCGCCACCCAAACCCTATTTTTTCGTCGATTTTTGTCGTATTTATGATCCGATTCAGATCTGATCAGGATTCACATTATATTATCCAGTCGTTGGCTGTTGGATGTCGTATGTTGATTTGATTATCGTTGGTCGTTGATCGTTATTTATTGTTGGTTGTTATTCGTCGTTGGTTGTTATTTGTTGGTTGTGGTTGATCCATACTGCTGGAATCATGTCAACGATATCGGGGCAATGGAGGAGGTTTATTTACCTCGGCTGATTTTATTCCTATGGTATCGACGAAGCTTAATGGTGATAATTATGCCCAATGGTATGTTACAGTTGAGACCTTCTTGATGGATAAACGGAATTTGCATTACTTGCTGGAAAGTCCTCCTGCTAAGGACAAGGATGAGAAGATGTATGATGACTGGCTTATTGAAGGTGCGTAGATTCAGACTTGGTTGTGGAATACCATGGAATCTAAGGTGAACAACAACGTTGTGTTCTTACCTACGTCGAAGGAAACATGAGAGCAACCTAAAAAGACATATTCGGGTTCTAGCAATATTGCACGCATTTATCAGCTGTATCAAGCATTGTTGTCACGGCGTCGCCATGGCGACGACATGGCGTCGCGGTGGTTCACTACCGCCGTGATTCGCTACCGCCGTGGCTCACCACCGCCGTGATTTATCTTTCTTCTTTTAAGCTTCGTCTTGTCTGCATATACATGAGACCAACCGAGAATCGAGTTTGAAATTTGATAAACACCATTTATGCATTTATTCTTTCCTCTAAAAATTCTTTCATTATGTTCCCTTCAAATACCCCAAATGATTCCCATTATAATAAACTAATAATATCCCAATTTGATAAAATGTTTTATGTTTGATGGTAAAATAATGATATAGTTGTATACTTGATGGTATTCTATAGTTTTTGTAATTATATATTGATTATAGAACTATAGATATATAGAAATTAATATAACACATTGTGAACGATTTGTCGCCGTACGGATGCCATGGCGGGTGCCGTGTTGCCATGGCGTCCTGGCGGTTCACCACCGCCGTGATTCGCTTTGGCGCCGTAACAACCATGGTATCAAGATTATTTCTATGTAGAGAAAGGAGCGAGCTCTCTTGAAAACCATTACTCGTCTTTTAATAGATTATGCCAGGAATTGGATTTGTATCAGCCTATTTCTTCTAATGTTGCGGAGATGAAGCAGCAATGTGAGCTGCTGAATGTTGTGCGATTTTTATCGAGTCTTTCCCGTAATATGAGTCCTTTCAATCAGTTATTTTAGGGAGTTCAGAGATCCTAACCCTTTATGAGGATAAGTCTGCATTGGTGATAATAGTGTGGATAATAGTGTGGATAAGTCTGCATTAGTGACCACATCTGGTAGTACATGTGGTCATGATTGCGGCTATTTTTATGGTGGTCGTGATGAAGGACATGGTCATGGTGGTGGTCGAGATGGAAAGTTATGCACACACTGTGGGAAATCAGGTCATTCTATTGACTTTTGTTGGGATCTACATGGAAGACCTTCTGTTAATCATGCATCCTCTCGAGGTGATATATTGGAGTTCTCACATCCCACTGCTCCATCTGATACGGCATCTTTGATCTCAAAGATGATATCTATTTCTGAGGATGAGTATCACAAGCTCCTCTCTACTCAGTGGTCTGTTTCCCTTGCATCGGTAACCCATGCTTCAGGTACTCTTATAGCTTGCAGTGCCACTAGCAAGCCCTGGATCATTAATTCAGGTGTTACGGATCATATAACTAGTAATCGCGATCCTTTTATTTCCTTCATATCGTCTACACAAATCTCATATCACCTTGGTCGATAGATCTTCATTCATCACTGGAGGTAGGTCGGTACATCTGTACAAGGATCTTTCGTTTTCAACTGTTTATTATATTCCACAATTTCCTATTAGCTTATTGTTATCAATATAATTAGTTTAGATATTAGTTATGAGTTGTTAGATATTAGTTATGAATATATTGAGTTGTTAGATCAGTTGAAATATGAGAGGTGGCCTATAACTCCCTATATATTTGTATGTAGAACTCATTAATTATTATGCCAATAAATTATTTCTTTTCGGTTCTTTTCATGATATCAGAGCTTTGAAAAGAATTGAGAGGAAATCCTAGTTTTGCAAAACCGAAGCCCTAATCCTCTTTCCCAAACCCTAATCTCAATCCTCTAGCCCTACCCGTCTCCCTCGACATTGCAGCCCCACTCCACCACCCAACCTTAATTTTTCGACGCGGCACAGTGATTCCCGCGCTGCTGCAGTAATTTTTCGATGATGTTGCAATGATTTGCAGCGTGCTATAGTGATTTCCGTGCTGCTACAGTGATTTTTCGATTCTGCTACAGTGATTTTTGCACTGCTGCATTTTTCCCAATGATGTTGCAGTTTTCGTGTTGATACTGTAATTTTGGCATTGCTACAGTGAATTTCGATGTTGCTACGGTAATTTTCACCGTGCTACATAACTTCGCTACATTATTTTCTACCACTCCATGTCAATCGCAGCCCTCTCGGGCCTTAGTCCTAGCCCTCACCAACAACCGTATGGCAACAGTCGTCTTCGCTTCTCTCGGTTAATGACGATGATCTATTCGATCATCTTGCTCTGACTTTTTTACGCTTGTATTCGCTTTGGTTTTTAGACAACTTTATTCTCTCTGTGATTTATTTTTTGCATTGTTCGTCATGGATTCTGATTTTGTCTTTTGTAGCCGTGGGTCGTCATGTGGTCGTCCCTCTATTACTGCTTGTGGCCGTAGTTCCCATGGACGTGGCTATGGTCGTCCTGGCTTTTATTATGCTTTTTTCGATGGCATTAATCATCACGAAGACTGGTGTTGGGAGAAGCATGGCTACCCTGATAATATACCTACAGCCCGCCGGCCATTCACACCAGTTGCTACCGACCGACCTTCTTCTTCTGCTGGAAATCTACCTTTATCCAGTGTTGAGCTGGGTCAGTTCCGTCGTCTTCTCTCTTCTTAACTCCTGCTAACCTTTCTACTCCATCAGGTATATCATTCCTTTCTCATTCTAATTCGTGGGTTACTGATTCCGACACCTTACATCACGTGTCTCGTGATGGACCGGCTGTTCTTACTTCTAGTCCTCACAAGTTGATTTTCATAGCTGATGGTAATACCACGCCTGTCTCTGGCTCTGGTGATTTGTCACTTACTTCATCTTTACACTTGAAAAATACTTTAATTATGCCATCGTTAAAACAAAACTTACTTTCTATTCGTCAGCTTACCAAAAATTCTAACTGGTCCGTAACTTTTTATCCATATCACTTTGTGATACAAAATCTTCTGAAGAAGCAGCAGATTGGTGGGAGGTATGAACAGAATGGACCGTACTACGTTGATCATTTTCCCAGTACGTTTGCAGCTGTTCCTACTATCCAGTGGTATCGGAGGTCATCCTCCTCTTTCTTCTTTATGTACTATGCTGCCTTCTATTGATTTCTCAGAGTTCACTTGTGAATCCTGTATTCTTGGTAAACACCATTGCTCATCTTTTCCTCCAGGTAATAAAAAACATGATTTGCCTTTTGCATTAGTTCACTCCGATATTGGGGTCCTTTCAAATTTCCCAATGTGTTTGGTTATAGATATTTTGTGACTTTTATCGATGATCATTCACGTATGACTTGGTTGTATATTCTGCGTAATAGGTCTGAACTTTTATCTACCTTTAAAATCTTCGTAGTTGAGATTACTAATCAATTTGGTCTACCGGTTAATGTCACGCCCCGCTTCCCAGTATACGGGCAGAGGACGCGACGAGGCCGCTACGTATTTACTCTGAAATAAACACGCTAAGCGTATCTAAGCAATATAAGTAAAATGCATAAGAGACAATGTCAATGGATATAATTGAACAACAACTTTATTTATTAAACATTCTTTTTACAATACAACTGAAAAGTAAATACATGGAATGGAAAGCAATACCTAAATAGTGGCATAACAGAAATGAAAATACTGAAATGAAATGTACAAGTAACTAAAACTCCGGGTCGAAAGCTAGCTGATCCAAGTCCTCGCTGGAGGGCTCGATCTCCTGAAGGTCCGATCCACCTGACAACATTCTAAAGAAGAAAAAGAAGGAATGTCGTCAGCGAACAATCGTTCGATAAGTCCTAAAGATAAGGGAAAAGTAGAATAGACAGAGAGAAAATGTAGCTTTTAAAGTTGTATTATATTGTTAACGCTGTTATTTGTAGCTTGGTACAGAAGAATGCCAGTGTATACGAGAGGAGTCCCACTATTCCGGAGACTAAGGAATACGGAGCACAAGGAACCATTCAGCCACGGTACAACGGCAATTGAATTCAGGTTAGGTGTATTATGGTTACAGTCTCGTGCCACTTCTAACACCTTCCGTACCAGTCTACCCCTTATAAACCCCGCGATGTCCTGATTGTACTGTTTGAACTGTATATTGTATATAGATTGATGACTTGCCGAAACCATGATATCAGTAATGGAACGGATATAATGGATGGACATATAGATGGAATATATCCATGGTTCGGTTCAGTCAATATAGATTGATTAGATTGAATAGACGGATTCTTAGATCCGTGTTGTATTGTAGTTTTGTAATTTCATACTTGAATTATATTCAAATCAGATTGATTATATTGAGACTCGGTCTGAGTCGTACAATTAGAAAAGAAATTGAATCCTGAATTATGTTTTGGTGCTATCGGTAACTGCTCCACATGGACCGCAGGATTTGTGTCTTTTTCCAAGACAATTACCGTGTTGATAATACCGTTGTTAAGATTGTATTCTCCGGCTTCCTGAGGCTCAAAAGAACTGGTCCCGCTTAAACCTATATTTACTAGGGTCCTTATTGCAATTTATATAACTTGAAGGGGTTCTATGTAAAAATAATTTTTAAATACTTCCAAAATAAAGCTCAAGTATTTATTTTTCGTCTTTAGGGTTTTCACGGAAGTATATTTTAAAATATAACGTTTACTAGTGAATAGAACCTAGATTGCATTGTATATGGTATTTTAATGTAATATTGGAATTGTATTGATTTGTAATGGCGGTTTCATGAAATATGTAATCTTTTCTTTTTGTTTAGAAAGCATGGAATATTTTTATTTATATATTTAAAATAAATTTTATTTATTAAGTAGAAATTGCATTTTTCTTAAAAAATGCATTAAAAATTCCATCGAGATCGGATGCTCCGTGATGAGGCCCGCATCTCGCTATATTAGGCCCGAGGGTGTGCGATAATCTGCGCCATCCCGATCGGGGTCTCCAAAAGTGGGTTGTAGAGGCGCATTTGCAAGGTATTAAATAATACATTTTTAAAGAAAACGTTTTTGATAGTTCATGGTATTTAAATGTAAATTCATATTTGTCCCAAAATATTATTTTCAAGCAATCGTACTATATCAAGATGTGTGTTGTGAGAGGCAGGTCATTACCTCGTGAGATTTTTCTAAAGGTAATATAAGGAAATATGATAAAAGATATCGTATGTAAAGTTTATAGTATTTAAACGTAAAAGTGCAATAAAAGTTACATAGCATGGTATTTTTTGTGAAATACCCAAATTAGCAAAAAATATGATTTTAAAGGTTTATCATTAATTTTACCAATATATAAAAATTTACTATAATTTTTCCATGTTTTAATAATTAAAGAATTAATTATCGATAACCTTTATTCATCACCATAGAATAATTGCATTTATTACTGCAAAAGTTGTCATGGTCATGGCAGTCATTTTAAGACTTAGTTTCATATGTCCAAGCAAGAATCCGGGGTTGTTTATTACCCCGTGATTTTATCGTGAAGGATAAATGATAAAAGTTTATTATATTATTATGGTTTAATATCATTTTTAATTGTTAAAAACCGTAAAATAGATAATGTGGTCAAGACATTATAATTAGGTCCTGGAATTTTTTTCATAGATAGATATTTCCATGATGAAGATAACAAGAGGTCAAGTGTTGAGAGATCTTATCTGAAATGATCTAGAAAAATGAAGGTCGGCGAGCGTCGTGTTGTACGAGAAACGGTATATCTTGAATCCGAGAATTTTTCTGCCTTTGGGGCCTGTTCCAAAGTGTATAGGACTAAAAGAGAAAGCTCTAGAAAGTTTTTGGAATTTTTTTGTCGAACGGATATTTTTTGGTGAATTTTAGAAGCTCATAGCTATTTATAGGGATTTCTGGGATTAAATTATTATTATTATTTTTGACTGCTACAGTAATTGACCAGATCCAACCATTGATTTGACCAGATCCGACGGTCCACGTATTATCACGTGTGAACAGGAGTGGGACCCGGCTAGGTTGTTGTGGGTGATCTTTGACCGTTGATTGTTGATCCGACGGTCCAGATTAAAAACGCCTATAAATATATATATATTTCCTTTTTCAAATAAAAACTGTTTGCAAAATCTGGACCGTTGGTTTTTAAATCTGACGGTCCAGATTTATTCTCGCTCTAAAAAATAAAATAAAATTATTTTTAATATTTAGAATTGTTTTAAAAAAAAATTTGGCTTCTAAAAATTATTTTAAAATAGTAAAAAATATTTTTAAAATCTAGAAAAATTATATAAAATGTGTTTTGATATTTTATATCTTTTGCAACCAAACTTGGTCTAAAATAGATCTTCTTGTCGGTTATAAAATTTTTTCCGTTCGATAAAAAAAACATTTAAATTCTTAAAAATTCCTAAAAATAATATTAATTTATTTTAATATGGAAAAATATTTTTAAAGTGTTTTCTACCAATAGAAACGGTACAATAATTGTTTTGATCTCGGAAAAAATTATAAAATGTTTTTATTACGTATCTAAGGTACACAGTTGTTACAGTCTACCCTCCTTAAAATAATTTCGTCCTCGAAATTTACAATTATATAAGGACTAATTTACAAATAAGAAAGGGTATCTTGCACGCATGTCATCTTCACGTTCCCACGTTGATTCTCCTGGTGAATCCTTTCTCCATATTATTCGGACCAAGTTTACTTGCTTGTTCCTGAGTGACTTTACCTTTCTATCCAGGATTTCATCGGGTTGTTGCTCATAAGATAGATCCGTCTGTATAGTGAGCTCGGAGTGATCAAGGATATGGCTGGGGTCGCTCACATATCTTCGGAGCTGGGATATGTGGAACACGTTATGCATTTCTTCCAATGAGGGTGGAAGTGCCAAGCGATACGCCACTTCTTCGATTTGTTCGAGTATATCGAACGGTCCAATGTACCTCGGGCTTAGTTTACCCCTCCTTCCAACACGAATCACTTTACGGTTTGGAGAAATCTTCAGGAAGACATGATCTCCCGGTTGGAACTCCAAGTGTCGGCATTTTGCATCAGCCCAGTGCTTCTGTCGATTCTGGGCTATGCGCATTCTTTTCTTGATAGTATGAATCACATCAACAGTTGCTACTATCATCTTAGGTCCAAAAAGTTTTCTATCTCCGATATCGTCCCAACTTAATGGCGATCGACACTTCCTTTCATAGAGCGCTGCAAAAGGTGACATTCCTATACTTGCTTGGTAGCTGTTGTTGTATGAAAACTCTACGAGATGTAGGTGATCTTCCCACGATCCTCCGAAATCTAGCATACATGCTCTTAGCATATCCTCCAAGATCTGAATAGTTCGCTCAGACTGACCATCTGTTTGTGGATGATAAGCTGTGCTGAAGTTCAGAGTTGTTCCCAAGCTCGCTTGCAGATTTTGCCAAAACTGCGATCAAAATCTAGTGTCACGATCGGAGACAATGCAGACCGGTACTTCATGAAGTCTTACAATTTCCTGTATGAGTTCATGGATATCAGAGATAGTACATTTTGAAGAGTTTAAATCTTACTTATATTCTTACCTCCATGTACTTCTTTGCTAATGTCTCAGTTGATTGGCCAACTCGAAATGGGATGAAGTGAGCCGACTTTATGAGGCGATCCACAATAACCCATACTGCATCGTTACCCTTTGTGTTGCGAGGGAGTGCAGTTACAAAATCCATTGTGATGTGTTGCCACTTCCATTCTGGAATAGGTAACGGTTGAAGTAATCCAGCTGTCCTGTGATGTTCAGCCTTCACTTGCTGACACACCAAGCATTTAGCGACACTTCTGGCTACTTCACGTTTCATTCCATACCGCCAGTAATTTTGACGTAGATCTTTGTATATCTTTGTACCTCCAGGGTGTACTGAGTAAGGAGAGCTGTGAGCTTCCTTTATTAACTCTTCTCGTACATAACCTTTTGGTACATACAATCTGCCGCCGTATCTCAAAGATCCGTCTTCATGGATGATGAAGTCTGTTCTGAGTCCATTCTCCACTTGTTCTCTGATCTTTTGCAATTTAGCATCACTTGCTTGAGTTGTTTTGATCTGATTGACAGTTGTTGATTGACCTTGTAAATTCATCAAACTTGAAGCGTTACCTGGTATGACTACTTCATTCTCCATCTGATACAAATTCTGTTGAAGCTTCCACTAGGCGGTGAGATTAAATGCTAATGGTTAGCGACTAAGCGCATCAGGTACCACATTCACCTTCCCTGGATGATATTGTAGGTTGATGTCGAAGTCTGCCATGAGTTCTAACCATCGTCTCTGCCGCATATTAAGCTCATTCTGAGTAAACACATTTCAGACTCTTGTGATCTGTGTATATGTTCACTCGTTCACCAAGAAGATAATGGCGCCAAATCTTAAGAGCAAAGATAACGGCTGCCAATTCCAAATCATGCGTCGGGTAATTGCGCTCATGAATCTTCAGCCGTCTTGAAGCATAAGCCACAACCTTTCCGTGCTGATATAGAACACATCCTAATCTCTTACCGGATGCATCACAATGCACTTCGAAACCTCCAGATTGGTCCGATATAACGAGAATAGACGCTGATGTCAACCTTGATTTGAGTTCTACGAAAACTTGTTTGCATGCTTCTGACCACACAAAGTCTTCATCTTTACGTGTGAGCTTGGTCGGGGGTGTTGCTATCTTCGAAAATCCTTCAATGAACCTTCTGTAATATCCAGCTAGACCCAAGAAACTCCAAATGTCCTTTACTGACTTTGGCGTCGGCCATTCGCTTACTGCTGAAACTTTCGTTGGATCCACAGAGATTCCTTCGCATGATACGATATGTCCAAGAAAACCAACTTGATCTAGCTAAAACTCGCACTTGTTGTACTTAGCATATAATTGATGTTGTCGTAGTGTTTCCAGGACAATTTGTAGGTGCTCGGCATGCTCTTTCCGACTCTTAGAATATACCAGGATGTCGTCGATGAAAATGACAACAAACTGTCTAAGTACTCCCGGAAAACTTGATTCATCAGGTTCATGAATATTGCTGGTGCATTGGTCACTCCGAATGGCATCACAAGAAATTCGTAATGTCCATAACGAGTTCTGAATGTTGTTTTATGAATATCAGCTTGCTTGACCTTCACCTGATGATAACCTGAACGAAGATCTAATTTGGAGAAAACACAAGATCCACTTAGCTGATCAAACAAATCATCGATGCGCGGGAGTGGATACTTGTTCTTTATCGTTACTTCGTTCAAGGCTCTATAATCAATGCACATTCGATATGGACCTTCCTTCTTCTTCACAAGCAGTACTGGTGATCCCCAACTTGAAGTGCTGGGACGAATCCATCTTTTCGTCAATAATTCATCCAACTGAGTTCAGACCTCCTTTAAACCTTCCGGACTTAATCGATAAGGTGCTTTGATCACTGGTTGTGCTCCTGGTACTAAATCAATGCTGAATTCAAGAGTTCGATCGGAAGGCAAACCTGATATATCGTCAGGAAACACATCGTCGAACTCTCGAACCACTTTTGGCTTTGATCATTCCTCCGCTTGAATTGCTGCAATCATTTCCTTCTTCTTTGGTTTCGCCTTGTATGTACTTGGCTCCAGGGTACAGTCTTTCACTTTTGAAATAAAAGACCGGATGCTCTGGAATCTTGAATACTACCCTCCTTTGACGACAGTCAATGGTAGCACAAAATGTTCCGAGCCAATCCATATCTAAAACCACATCGAAGCTCGGTATGTCCAGCACTTTGAAGTCAGCATAAAATTCTCTGCTGCAGACGACTACTGGACACAAGCTGTATCCCATTGTTGTCTTTAGAACGCCATTTCCTGAACTGACATTCTAACTGGATACAAGCGGTGTGACTGGAATCGCATGTGTTCGTACGAACCGTTGCGACATAAAGCAATAAGATGCTCCGGTATCGAATAGTGCTAGTGCAGGAAGTGATGCTACTAAGATTGTACTTAAGTTATGTGAGATAGATTTTAGGTATAGAGAAAAATATGTAGGTAGGTGCTAAGACTGAAAGAAAAGCTTGAGAAGAAATGTTTACCAGTGATGACTTTGGCCAGTGGCCTCAGCTTCTTCCACGGTCATCGTGAAAGCCCGTCGCCGTGGTACATTTCTCCTGGCCGGAGGAGCATTCCTTTGAACGTTCCGTTGAGCTTGATGGAACTGACGAGGTGCAGTTGGTGGTCCTCTAGGTGGTGGAGCAGGGAGAGCGAGTCTTGGAGCAGGTGCCTGAAGGGCTGGTCTCTGCTGGTAAGTGATTGCTGGCCTGGGTGCAGCAATTGAGTTGTGTCTTTGGGGACAAGACCCAATATCATGAGTAGCTGAGCCGCGGACTAAGCAAAGGCGGTTGGCTCACCGATAGTCTTTCGCCAAATGTCCATCTCTCTTGCAGTAGGTACAAAAAGCTGGGTTAGACCGGTTGGATGGTACTCCCGGTCTCCTGGGCACAAACGGTGGCCTTGAAAAGGCTCCTCCTGCCATCTGTGTGGCAGGGTGCTTCATTCCGGCAGATTGGGGTCCGCCCTTCATCTTCACCACTGCCTCATATCAACGGGCAGCTTTCAAAGCCAGTTCGTGGGTCGGGAAATCCTCTGTAGCTAACGCAGCTTGGATCTCTAGATCTAACCCTTGCTGAAATCTTCGTGCTCTAATCTCAGCCGTCGGTATCAAATGTGCCTCGAATCTACTGAGCATGGTAAACTCAGTATCATACTCATCCACAAATTTGTTCCACATCGAACCCTGTTGTAAATGGATGAATTGCTGTTCCATGTCGAATCTAGCAGTCTCTGGGAAGTATTTCGCGTCGAACATATCGCGAAAGGTCCTCCATTCGATAGGTTGGGTAAGACGGCTTTCTTCCGCCTTCCACCAAACTCGGGCGTTGTCAGTGAGCTGCAGCTTCGCAACTCGTGTCCAAGCGATCTCTGGCACTTGTGCTGCTACCAAGTCCACAATGCTTTGAGCCAATTCTTCAGCTTCTAGAGGGCTCTCTTTTCCAGAAAATTGCTTTGGGTGCAAGGCTCGAAATTGCTTCACTCCGGGTGCTTCTGCTTCTGAGCGGTTTAGGAGAATAGCGGTCTGCTGCTGCTGTCCTTTCAGGAGGCTCTTAATTGCCTCAAGCAAAACCGTCTGCTCGTTGACAGGAGCTGCTACGGTAAGTGTAAGTGGTGGAGGTGGTGGTGGGGTGTTTCCATTCACGTTGGTACTGGTATTGTTTGGAGAATCCATACCTTGAAATAAAAATAGGATTAGGATAGATTCAATGGAATATGAAATGTAAATAATGTTTTTAGTTGCTGATTCTTGTGACATATATATTGCTTAGGTTTCCATGCAGAACTGACCTGCATGTCCATACAGAATTGACCTGCATGGGTCACCAACAAAACCTGTCACGCCCCGCTCCCAGTATACGGGCAGAGGACGCGACGAGGCCGCTACGTATTTACTCTGAAATAAACACGCTAAGCGTATCTAAGCAATATAAGTAAAATGCACAAGAGACAATGTCAATGGATATAATTGAACAACAACTTTATTTATTAAACATTCTTTTTACAATACAACTAAAAAGTAAATACATGGAATGGAAAGCAATGCCTAAACATGGCATAACAGAAATGAAAATACTGAAATGAAATTTACAAGTAACTAAAACTCCGGGTCGAAAGCTAGCTGATCCAAGTCCTCGCTGGAGGCCTCGATCTCCTGAAAGTTCGATCCACCTGACAACATTCTAAAGAAGAAAGAGAAGGAATGTCGTCAGCGAACAATCACTCGGTAAGTCCCAAAGATAAGGGAAAAGTAGAATAGACAGAGAGAGAATATAGTTTTTAAAGTTGTATTATATTGTTAACGTTGTTGTTTGTAACTTGGTATAGAAGAATGCCAGTGTATACGGGAGGAGTCCTACTATTCCGAAGACTAAGGTATACGGAGCACAAGGAACCGTTCAGCCACGGTATAACGGCAATTGAATTCAGGTTAGGTGTATCATAGTTACAGTCTCATGCCACTTCTAACACCTTCCGTACCAGTCTACCCCTTATAACCCCCGCGATGTCCTGATTGTACTATTTGTATTGTTTGAACTGTATATTGTATATAGATGGATGGCTTGCCGAAACCATGATATCAGTAATGGAACGGATATAATAGATGGACATGTAGATGAAATATATCCATGGTTCGGTTCAGTCAATATAGATTAATTAAATTGAATAGACGGATTCATGGATCCGTATTGTATTGTAGTTTTGTAATTTCATACTTGAATCATATTCAAATCAGATTGATTATATTGAGACCCAGTCTGAGTCGTACAATTAGAAAAGAAATTGAATCCTGAATTATGTTTTGGTGCTATCGGTAACTGCTGCATATAGACGGCAGGATTTGTCTTTTTCCAAGATAATTACCGTGTTGATAACACCGTTGTTTAGATTGTATTCTCCGGCTTCCTGAGGCTCAAAAGAACTGGTCCCACTTAAACTTATATTCACTAGGGTTCTTATTGCAATTTATATAACTTGAGGGGGTTTTATGTAAAAATAATTTTTATATATTTTCAAAATAAACCTCAAGTATTTATTTATCGTCTTTAGGGTTTTCATGGAAGTATATTTTAAAATATAACGTTTACTAGTGAATAGAACTTAGATTGCATTGTATATGGTATTTTAATGTAATATTGGAATTGTATTGATTTGTAATCTTTTCATGAAATATGTAATCTTTTCTTTTTGTTTAGAAAGCATGGAATATTTTTATTTATATATTTAAAATAAATTTTATTTATTAAGTAGAAATCGCATTTTTCTTAAAAATTACATTAAAAATTCCAACAAGATCAGATGCTCCGTGAGGAGGCCTGCATCTCGCTCTATTAGGCCCGAGGGTGTGCGATAATCCGTGCCATCCTGATCGAGGTCCTTAAAAGTGGGTTGTAGAGGCGTATTTGTAAGGAATTAAATAATACACTTTTAGAGAAAACGGTTTTTGATAGTTCATGGTATTTAAATGTAAATTCATATTTGTCCCAAAATATTATTTTCAAGCAATCGTACTATATCAAGATGTGTGTTGTGAGAGGTAGCTCATTACCTCGTGAGATTTTTCTAAAGGTAATATAAGCAAATATGATAAAAGATATCGCATGTAAAGTTTATGGTATTTAAACGTAAAAGTGCAATAAAAGTTATATAGCATGGTATTTTTTGTGAAATACCCAAATTAACAAAAAATATGATTTTAAAGGTTTATCATTAATTTTACCTATATATAAAAATTTACTATAATTTTTCCATGTTTTAATAATTAAGGAACTAATTATCGATAACCTTTATTCATCACCGTAGAATAATTACATTTATTCCTGCAAAAGTTGTCCTGGTCATGGCAGTCATTTTAAGACTTATTTTCATATGTCCAAGCAAGAATCCGGGGTTGTTCATTACCTCGTGATTTTATCTTGAAGGATAAATGATAAAAGTTTATTATATTATTATGATTTAATATCATTTTTAATTGTCAAAAACCGTAAAATAGATAATGTGGTCAAGACATTATAATTAGGTCCTGAAATTTTTTTCATAGATAAATATTTTTATGATGAAGATAACAAGAGATCAAGTGTTGAGAGATTTTACCTGAAATGATCTAGAAAAATGATAGTTGGCGAGCGTCGGGTTGTACGAGAAATGATATATCTTAAATCCGAGAATTTTTCTGCCTTTGGGACTTGTTCCAGAGTGTAGCGGACTAAAAGAGAAAACTGTGGAAATTTTTTGGAACTTTTTTGTCGAACGGATATTTTTTTGGTGAATTTTAGAAGCTCATGCCTATTTATAGGGATTTCTGGGATTAAATTATTATTATTTTTTTTGACTGCTACAGTAATTGATCAGATCCAACCGTTGATTTGACCAGATTCGACGGTCCACGTTTTATCACGTGTGAACAGGAGTGGGACCCGACTGGGTTGTTGTGGGTGATCCTTGACCGTTGATTGTTGATCCGACGGTCCAGATTAAAGACGCCTATAAATAAATATATATATTTTCTTTTTTAAGTAAAAACTGTTGGCAGAATTTGGACCGTTGGTTTTTAAATCTGACGGTCCAGATTTATTCCAGCTCAAAAAAATAAAATAAAATTATTTTTAATATTTAAAATTGTTTTAAAAATTGTTTTTGGCTTCTAAAAATTATTTTAAAATAGTAAAAAATATTTTAAAAATCTAGAAAAATTATATAAAATGTGTTTTGATATTTTATATCCTTTGCAACCAAATTTGGTCTAAAATAGATATTCTTGTCGGTTATAAAAAAATTTCCCTTCGATAAAAAAAACATTTAAATTCTTAAAAATTCTAAAAAATTCCTAAAAATCATATTAATTTATTTTAATCATGGAAAAATATTTTGAAAGTGTTTTCTACCAATAGAAATAGTACAATAATTGTTTTGATCTCGGAAAAAATTATAAAATGTTTTTATTACGTATTTAAGGTACACAGTTGTTACAGTTAAGGTTCTTCATTCAGATAATGCTAAGGAGTATATTAGCACGGAGTTTACTGCATTTTGTCAAACCCATAGTATATTGCATCAAACTTCATATTCTTATACCGCTCAGCAAAATGGGATTGCTAAACGGAAGAACCGACATCTGTTTGAGATAGCTCGTTCTTTTGTTCTGCATATGCATGTTCCTAAACGATTGTAGAATTTTGCGGTCTTAGCTGCTTGTTTTTACATCAATCACATGCCTTCTCCGGTCCTAGGCAACCAGTCCCCTTTCTCTATTTTGTTTCCACAGGGCAACCATTTTCCTGTTTCTCCTAAAGTGTTTGGTTGTCTATACTATCCTCATATTTTAGGTCCTTAGGTAGACAAACTTGATCCTCAAGCTACCCGTATGGTGTTTATAGGTTACTCACGATCCCAGAAAGGATATGTTTACTTTGACCCTGCCACTTCTAAAGTTTGTACTTCTGTGATGTGACCTTCTTAGAAGATCAAGTATATTTTTCACCACCTGTTGGGACTCCACTTCTACTATTCATGTTTTTCACCTACCTTCCTCAGAACTTGATTCGTCATTTCAACTTGTGCTCTCTAGTTTTCAGCCTTTAGCGCCTTATCCACAGGTATATCACCGTCGTAAAAAAGTTGCCCCACCCTTCTTACCAATGATTCTTCTAACTATTCTTCTGTAGGTATACCTATACAGTCCACTGTTCCTGATTCTCCACCGCCACTGACTTCAGAAGATTTCTCTCTTCCTATTGCCTTATATAAGGATAAGCGTTCCTGGATTACTGTACATCCAATTTCTGACTTTGTTTTCTATTATAGATTGACACCGTTTGCTCGTTAGTTTGTTTTTTCCTCATCTGCCATCACTCTTCCTTCCTCTATTTAGGAAGCACTTCAGCACCCAAGTTGGCATACAGCTATGTTAGAGGAGATTGCCGCACTGCGCTCTAATCAAACTTTGAAATTGGTAACTATACCTTCAGATAAGAAAGTTGTCGGCTGTCAATGGATTTTGCTATCAAGCATACTCCCGATGGGACGATTGACCATCTCAAAGATTGTTTAGTGGCCAAAGGTTTTACTCAGCAGTATGGTTTGGATTATATTGAGACTTTCTCACCGGTTGCCAAATTACCATCGGTTCGTGTTCTTATATTCTTGGTTGTTTCTAAGGTATGGCATATTCATCAACTTGATGTGAAGAATACATTTCTTAACGGCGACCTATCAGAGACTATTTATATGCAGCAGGCTCCTGGCTTTGAGCGGCCGAGTGAGTTTTTGGTTTGTCTTCTATACAAATCGTTATATGGACTGAAGCAGTCACCACGTGCCTGGTTTGAAAATTTTAGCATGATTTTACGACAGATTGGCTTTTAACGTAGTCGCACCGACACGTCTCTTTTTACACATTATCGTCCTTAGGGCAGGGTAATTGTGTTGGTGTATGTTGACGATATTATCATCACTGGACATGATTTTGCTGGTATCTCCAAGGTGAAAGAATATTTGGCTTTATACTTTCATATCAAGGACCTTGGGCCACTTAAATATTTCCTTGGAATTGAAGTATCACGGAATTTTGGTAGATTGCAGCTCTCTCAGCGCAAGTATGCACTTGATCTTCTATCTGAGATAGTATTTCTGGGATGTGTAAACCAGTAAACACCCATATGGATTTCTCAGTCAAGCTATCTCGATTAAGCTCTCCTTCGGATCTTCCACTATCTGACCCAGGACGATATCGACGTTTAGTTAAGAATCTTATTTACCCCACTGGCACTCGGCCAGACATTGCCTTTGTTGTTAGAACAGTGAGTCAGTATATGCAGCATTTTTTAACCTCTCATCTTGAGGCAGTTGAGCATATTCTTAGATACATTAAAGGTTCTTACAAATCATCATCTATGTTGTCGTTCACAGCCTTTGCAGATACTGACTTTGCGGATCCGTTGATGATCGTTGTTCTACAAGTGGCTATTGTGTCTTCTTATGAGGAAATTTGGTTACGTGGATGAGTAAGAAGCAAAATATAGTGGCTCGTTCTTCTGCAGAAGCTGAGTATAGATCTATGGTGAATACAGTTGCTGAGCTGGAATGGCTTACCTTTCTTTTGATAGATCTTGGGATTACTTCTTCTCTTTCAACTACACTCTTCTGTGACGACAAGGCCGCGATCCACATTTCTGAGAATCCAATTTTTCATGAACGGACTAGACATATCGAAATAGATTGCCACTTCATTCGTGACAAGGTGACAGATAAGGTGTTTGCACTCCAACAAGTTTCATCTTCGACTCAACTAGCAGATATTCTCGGCAAAGCTCTTGTTTGATCGGTTTTCGCTTGTCTTCTATCCAAACTTGGCATGATTGACATCTACGCTCTACCTTGCGGGTGAGTGTTATCAATATAATTGGTTTAAATATTAGCTATGAGTTGTTAGATATTAGTTATGAATATATTGAGTTATTAGATCAGTTGAGATATGAGAGATGGTCTATAATTCTATATATTTGTATGTAGAACCCATTAATTATTTCTTCTCGGTTCTTTTCACTTATTGTCCGTTAGCAAACTTACGAGATCGTTGAACTGTTCTATGACATTTTATCCTTCACATGTTGTCTTTCAGGATCTACAAACCTGAAAGCTGATTGGTGGCGAGTATGAATCTCAAGGCCTTTATTATCTGAACACGGATGGTGTCTTTTCTTCAGGTTCTGTAACTTTGTCCTCATCAGTTTCTCCTCTTCAGCTCCACTATCAGATGGGTCATCCCGGCTTGAAGGTTTTCAGGATTTATTCCCGCAACTTAGGTCAATAAATCACTTGGTTGTGAGTCATGTCAGTTTGGTAAATATTATCATACATCTTTTCCTATTTCCGAGAGTCATATATTGAACTCTTTTCAATTCGTGCATTCAGACATTTGGGGTCCCTTCAATAGGCCATCATATTTAGGTTTTAAATATTTTCATATTTCTGGATGATTTCTCTCATATCACTTATTTGTACTTGATGAAACATTGCTCTGAATTAAGTAATATATTTCGTGTTTTTCATCTCGAAGTTCAAAACCAATTTGGTATATCGTTGAAAATCCTACGTACAGATAATGCAAAAGAATATGTTTCTGATTATTTCAATAAATATCTTGCTGATAATGTGATTGTACATCAGACGTCTTGCTCATATACCTTTCAACAAAATGGGGTTGCTGAATGGAAAATGTGTCATTTATTAGAAGTTGCTCATTCTATATTATTTCATATGCATGTTCTCAAAAAGTACTGAAGTGCTGATGTTTTAACAACGTGTTATCTTATTAATCGTTTGCCCACTCCTACTTTGGGAGAAAAGTCTCCTCATCATGTTTTGTTCTTAGTGATTTCACCTTTTCCATTACCCGCTAAAGTGCTTGGTAGTGTATGTTTTGTTCATCGACTTGCTCCTAGAGAAGATAAATTAGATTCTCGTGCTATTAAGTGTGTTTTCTTAGGGTACTTTTGACTTCAGAAAGGGTACAAATGTTTTGATCCTATATTGAATAAACATTATGTTTCAATTGATGACACTTTCTTTAACAATGTACCATATTTTTCTCCATCAAGTGAATTCTCTATTGAACCATCCCTGTTGTCTCCTAATTGTTTACCTCTTGTGGATGTTTATTTAAGTATTGAAGACCTGCATGTTATTCCTATCAAACCATCAGTCCATTGTTTTTATTCACGAAGGCCACGAATACAGCCGGCTACTCAATCAGCTCCATAGTCTATAGATTCCCTACAAGCTCTACAATCTGACCTTGATCTACCTATCGCGTTACGAAAAGGTAGACGCTCTTTCACTTCTCATCTCATATCGAATTTTGTTTGTTACTCACAATTGTCGTCCAGGTATCGGTCCTTTGTATTCTCCTTGTCATCCACCTCCCTACCTGGTTCTTTAGATGAAGGTTTGGGTCACCTTGGCTGGAAAAAGGGTATGGAGGAAGAGATGGATGCTATGTATCAGAATGGTACGTGGGATTTGGTTTCTTTACCGTCTGGTAAATCATCAGTTGGATGTCGCTGGGTATACACTATTAAATATCATACTAATGAGACTATTGAGGAGCTGAAGGCTCGTCTTGTTGCCAAAGGCTATATACACGGGCATATGGAATTGATTATGCAGAGACGTTCTCTCTAGTATCGAAGCTTCCGTCTGTGCATATTCTGATTTCTTTAGTAGCAAATTTGAATTGTTCTTTATATCAGTTGGAAATCAAGAATGCATTTCTCCACGGTGACCTTAAGAAGAAGTATATATGGATCAACCACTTAGTTTCATGGTTGAGGGGGAGACCGGCAAAACATGTAGACCGCGAAAGGCTATATATGGGCTTAAGTAGTCTTCTCGGGCTTGATTTGGTAGATTCAGCGCCGTTGTGCAGGAGTTTGGTTTATGTCAGTGCAAGAGTGATTATACTGTTTTTATGCAAGTCCTTAAAGGAAAGAGAATTATATTAGTAGTGTATGTTGATGATATTTTTATCAGTGGAGATGATGCTGACAGGATTGCTGTTCTTAAAAAATTTCTCCAATATCACTTCTATACAAAGGACTTGGGGTTATGCGATATTTCTTGGGGATTGAGGTTGCACGCTCCCAAGGGGGTATTTGCCTATCTCAGAGAAAATATGTTCTAGATCTTCTAGAAGAGACGGGACTTTTGGATTCCAAGTCCATAGATACACTAATGGATTCGGATAAGAAACTCTATGATGATCGAGAGGAATTATTAAAGATCTAAGAAGGTACCGTCGATTAGTTGAGAAGCTTAATTTTCTTACGATAACAAGACCAGACATCTCTTTTGCCGTTAGCGTGGTGAGCCAATTTATGGATCTCCAAGAGAGCCTTATTGGAGGGCAGTTATTCATATTGTTCGCTATTTGATGAATTCACATGGTCATGGGTTAATTTACCGCAATCATGGAGATGTTCAACAATTGATGGCATTTTGTGATGCTGGTTGGACGGGATCTCTTACTGATAGGAGGTCTACTACTGACTATTGTATCTTCCTCAGTGGTAACCTTGTATAGTGGAGAAGCAAGAAATAATCAGTTATGGCTAGATCAAGTGCGGAGGCTGAATACCGTGCAATGGCTCATACTACATGCGAGGTGATTTGGATAACTAACCTATTAAGTGAGCTTGAATTTCAAATTCACCGTCCTATTCCTTTCTTTTGTGACAATCAAGCAACAATCCTTATTTCATGTAATCATGTTTTTCATGAGATAACCAAGCACATTGAAGTTGATTGCTATTTTGTTCGAGAAAAGAAGAATGGATTTCTTAATCCTCAATACATTGCAAGCAAAATTCAACCAGCAAATATTTTCACAAAGATATTGGGAAAATCAAGAATTGAATTTTTATGCAACAAGCTGGGTCTACATGATATGTATGCACCAGCTTGAGGGGGAGTGTTGGAGATAATATGTGATAAAGTAGTTGGGCTTTTTATATTAGGTTCAAATCCGTATACGTAAACTCTAGTATAAATACATATGTATTCATCCATGAAAAAGCTAATGAAAGATTCTATTTTTTCCTCAAATCTCTTGACAATATTGAAACCCCCATCTTTTATTGATTTGCTAACATTTTTGCACAAGTTTGACATAAACCACCATTTTCATGGATTCAATATTCTAAATATTAGATATCGGTATCGTATCGGTTCAAAGATTATCATATCGGATATCAGATATCATGATATATCGGAAGATGTTTTCTAAAAATATGTTTTTGCGTTATAAATGTTATGTTTGAAAATGAGGGATTTCGAGCGCTAGGGCCACAACGTTTGTGTCCACGGCAGAATTGTAGAATCAAAATTTTACAAAAACTTAGCATACAAAACCTACCAAGATCATGACATTCACTACAAATCGCAAAAACACATAAAACTTAATCTAAAAGTTCATAGGAACTACAACCTTTGTAGCATATTCAAGTGCTCCATATTTGTGTTGGACTCCTTGTAGGCTCCATAGATGAGGTGGGATCAAGCTTGCAACTAATCTTCATGGTCAATGATGATCCACTTGAGGGTTTCTCCACTTGAGTTCCATGCTTAAACAATTGAAGCAAACATTAATCTCATCCTTGCTAGGAATTTAATTAGAGAATTGTAATGTATTTATTCTAATTTAATTCCCTCTTTTTGTTCCCTTTAGTGATGAGTAGGGAGTTTTAGAAATTGGAGGAAGAAGAAAAAGTCATAGAAAAAGAATGCTCTCATTTAAAATATTTTTTTTCCTTTTAAAAATAAAGCATACAAGTGAAGAGATCTCCACCATCCAATTTCCATTTGTTCTAGCTCTCATCTCTTATACACATGTCACCACATGAGAGTGGACTTAAGTTGTGCTCATCTCATTGCACAACTTAAGCTAAACATAACCTAGATTAATTAAGCAAACATAATTAATCAATTTGCATTTTCAAATAAAATGCAAACATAAAGAAATTAAATTAGAATTATATAATACCAGTAATATATATATATATATATAAATATATATATATATTAATATATTAAATCGACACTTGATTTAATATATAAAGTTAGCTAGTATTAATTAAACGCCCGATTAAAATTAGGGTATTAAATACGCTATTTTAATCGAACTCTCGTAAGTATCATATACTGCTACTACAATCATTTTGCCCAAGCTTCGAAAACCTGTGTGGAACTCTAAAGACTCGACAATACGCCAGCAGTAGATTTGGATCATATCCAATCGATCTGAAACACTTTCAGATCAATCTCCTCATGGGTAAGATCTACAAACCGTCAGCGATACTAGCTGCACGTAACGACACTCAGGTATTGAACGAAAAGAAGATCAACAAGCACGCTTGTCTGAACCCCTAATGAGCCTATCGGTGACAGTCTCCATATAGTCTGGTCTTTTCGTCTAGGATATCGCATATCGGGTCTAGGGGTGGAAACTGTTAGACCCTTAATAACCCGATAAGTTGTGCTGACTGATGACTTATACCTCTTAGAGATACAACTGATAACACTTATCAGTTTATCTCACTTACTGTGGCCACATACTCCTGGTCATAGCCATATCCTGCACAGCGCGACATCTACTCCTTATACCGGAAGTGATAAACCCCTTACGATCGCTCACTGCCACCATATGGTTCAAGACTGCACCCAACTAGACCTGTTTGTATGACTCAGTAGAGCCGTGGTAGGGTAGTAATCTAAGTGCAGGGGAAACCACATAAGAGTCACACCAGAGAACTGCCATCTGACATTGGTACATTACCACTTAAGAGTTCTCGGATGAGTCCGTCCAGTGTACTCATCCAATGTGCATTTGTATACAATCATCGGTGTCAAGCACCATTGGCTATGGGATCAGCCATCGCCCCATATAAGGTCATGAAACGTATACACTAGTCTAAACTGGAATATCGATACCCAGTCTCGATACTCCTACGACTAGGGACATTTTAAGGATGTGCTTATGGACTACCAGGCCCTACTAGAATGATCTCCATCACAGTCCTGGTAATTAAGCAAAATCCTAAGGGCTTTATCTCATATATTATCAATACGTGATACTTAGTAAAACGTATATACACGACAAATAAAGTCACACCAGATAGCATGCTATCATCTCGAGTAAGATTGTTCTCTGTGTAGGTCTTCGTTCAATTACAATTATTGCTTTGAGGGCACCTACATTCAACAGTCTCCCACTTGCACTTGAAGCCAGTTATTGTGGTATCGCTTACCTAACTTCTTTACTAGCAGTTTCGCAAACCGTGTTGAAGAAACAACCTTAGTGAGTGGATCAGCCATAATGTCTCTCTGTGTCTCTTGGATTCTCAACTTTGCGGAGATCAACTATCTTCCGAACTGAACGATGCTGCCTTAGAATTTTTCTGGATAGACAATGGGACGAAGTTCATAAATGAACGATTTTATCCAACAAGTTCTTAGCCTGTATCCTTTGCTGATTCACAATCAGCATCCTAGTGCCTTGACCACGTCAGTATCTCTCTTGGAACTCTTTCTAATATACTGCTCCCCAGACAAGAGTAAACCGTATAACCCATGATAGACGTTCTGTCATCTTTGTCACATTGGAAGCTGGAGTCGGTAATCGCCTCCAGAAGGAGGCTGCCATTACCATACACCAAGAATATCATATATATTCTTCACCGCTTATGTTTCTTCAGGATTAGACTAATATCAGCATACTACACCAAGTGCAAAAGCATTATCCGGTGTGGTACATGACATCACATGACTGGCCCAGGTGTCGAAGCAGGTGGAATATCATTCATGCGAGTCTCTTTCCTCATCAATCCAAAAGATCTCTTTGGAGAGGGTGACTCCTATATTTGTTGATACACTACCACACTAGCAGTTGTCCATTCTAAACTCTTTCCAAATAGCGTCCGAGTACCTGAATTGGGACAATCCCAAAACTTTTACTAGACTTATGGTCCATAATCCTATGTGGAGTAACATTTGTAACAACCGTATTTTAACCGATTGTAGTATAGGAATATCACTTCCTATCAGAAGAATATCATCCATATCCAATATGTTGTCTTTGACATTCAACTCTTATCACCTTACCGATCCCTGGTTCATCTATCATTATGATGAAATCAAACAATTTGACCGTAACATCAAAACAGATGATCCATCTCCGTAATGCCTGTTTTAGTCTATAAATAGACTTAAGCAACTCGCACACTTTCCGCTGCTTTCACTGACTACGATAACCTTCTGGCAAAGTCATATACACATATACTTCTAAATCAAATTTATAAAGACGTTATATTCATCCACCTGCCAGACATCATAGTGATGAAAACAACAGTGACAAGTTTTATCCGTATGGACTTCAGCACAGACACTGAAGTAACAGTATCATCACTATCCATATAAGGCATTTGATGAATACCGTTTACTACAGGTCTGACCTTATTATGTTACTACTTTTCCATCTGCACTGATCTCAAAAGATCTGCTTGCTCTTTATAGATTTTACCCCTTTCAGGAGCACCCAACAAAGTCTATACTTTGTTGTAGTGCATGGAGTCTAACTTAGATTATTTGGCATCCAGCCATCAGTCGGAAGTCATACTTCTTATGGCCTATTGATAACTAGTAGGATCATCATTTCATAATGCAAGACTACTTGTCATCGTCTACAAGCAAACCAAAGTATATCTTAGGTTGCCGATGTCACCTACTAAATCTGCGTAGTTGCTAAGGTTTGTCAAAACCAATAGAGGCTTCTCAGCATCACTCATCATGGAGCGCACTCTTAGATGAGCAATCTGAGAGAATCACATTCTCATTACAGAATACCTGACAGAATTATCTATATCTTCGAAATCTTCAAAGATTCTTAATACTTTCAATGTCTGGTTCTCTACTTTGTCCCTATACTCTTTGAAGTTCTCATAACTTTGGATTTTGCGTTTCAATAAGAACGCGCGTCCAAAATTAGAGCAATTAAAAAGTAAATAGAATGAAATAAGAGAACCGGCGCCTTGTCCCGAAGGACAACGAACCATACACATCCTATGCATATGTCCCCAGAGTTCACAAACTCATAATCTGTGTTATAATTTAAGAACTGTATTTTGGTTAAGAATATCAGTTCCGTTATTCTTTGCACCTTACCTAATCAAACTTGATATAGGTAAAATGTCAATGCCACCGTTTTGTAAAGTTTATCCCACTTTATCAAATAAAGAGAGGGATATAAGAGTTTTTAAAAGTTGGTGTACTATAACGACTATTCAAAACCAAAAGTTCGCCATTAAGTCAACTGGGCGATTTCCCCAATAGCAACAATTGCTCGGAGTTCCGACATTGGGGAACAGATCACCCTTTTCCCAGTACTTGACTCCCTTTCACCTTCTGTAACATCTTACAGATGTGGGGTTTTAATCTGATATCCATATACCCATGAGTTAAAAAAGTCTGCAAAATAGTTTTCAATCATAACCACTCAGAAAAATTTAAATATCAAATGTTTTAAGGGGTTGCCGGGTGTTCCTTGTAATGCCTCTATAAGACCCAGGCTACCGACAGTAGTTGCAATGTCATTTCCTTCATAATTATCTTTTTCGGTGTCTCTCAGTCTTACTTTCTGTGTATCAGACTTATGCTAGTTGGTTTTCTTCTCTCCATGCCTATCAGCACCAGCGTTAGGATTGGAAGAAGACTATCCAATAAGCACCAGCGTTATACACTCCTTACTCATAAGGAGATCTCAAACTTAAGATAAGATAAAAGGGAGAGACAAACGAACAATTCATCCACTCCAGATTCAGTGGCCATCTCCATAATGAAACAATTTCTTTGGGTTCATATCTAACCATATGGATCTCTGTACTGAATACAAAGGGTTCTGGAGTACATGAAAGGGAAGTGGAAGGGTAAGGTCATTTGCGACTCATGAAATAGGGCAACCATAACATTTCAAAGCCAATGATAGTAAAAAGGTTCGGTTAACTTGGTTTACGAGTTTTAGTTTAAGGTCAGTCTATGGTCGCTACCAAAGAGAGAAGAAACACTCAACGTGCACTCTATCAATATTAGATTGGTATATTTATCTAATTAGGATGTCTCCCACTGTTCCGTCGAATTCTCCTTCAAACCCTAAAAGGAGAACTAGCTGGTATTTCGTATAGAAAATCTTCTGGGAGTAACAATTACTCACAGTGGGAATCGGGATCCAAGCTATCATGGAGTGGTAACCTTGACAGGGTCAACAAGTCACCCCACACCATAGAAAATATGCAATCTCATTGCAAGTTTCAACACTTGAAACTCCGGATATCCGTTTTTACCCCAAGTGGCTTATGACCTTGGCAAAGGTCAACAAATCATAAGTCGCAAGTTAAGTTCAACTCGTTATTTCGTGATCAAATTAAACCCACCCGCATGACCCTTGGTAAAGATCAACAAAGTCGTATGACTATCCTAACCGATCACATCGTATGCATGCAGGAAGACATCACTTAGCTACCGTACACTACGCTTCGGCAAAGGTCGACAAGCACAGCACGAATACTAAGTACTCTACTTCCTGAAATGACAGAGGGCTACGGCTGGTTTTGAAGAAAACCTTTGACGTAAGGAACTTGATATCATTGTAGGAACCGAGTGATTTTTTCAAATTTATAGTGACAAACTTTTTCTTAAGAGCGAACTCTCCGCGAAGGGACCAAGGCTCTTTTTCCTTATCGAATGAGGTGCAGGATATTCCTAACCGAATATCTCGATGCAAAGCAAAGGAATACAGCTATTCAATTTGCAAACTTATAGTAATACAATCTTTTGCCAAAGAGGTCACTCCCTGTGAAGGGATGTAGGCTCTTTCTTCGTCAAATGATATGCAGAATATTTCTAACCGAATACCTCGATACAAACCAAAAGAATCGACTATAATACCAATATCTAATATTTGGTTTCTACAATATATTTTAGGTTTATTTAATTTTGCATTAATCGTATCGACGCAATCCCATCATTTAGATAATCGTATTATTTAGCATCTTTTCACACAATCAACATATAAAAGCATGAAAGAAAATAGAATGCACGTATATGCCATCCGCATTCGCCACAGCATTCCAGATCTTCATTGTAAGGTTACTTAACTTACGGCAGGACGGGGACAGGACTAGCGTTGATGCAAAACATATACAGCATTTATATATACTATATATTCTATATATCAATATATCATCTCACGCATATGATCACATTACATCATGAAAAATAAATTATCACATGTAGGTAATCATATCATAAGCATATAATGAACATCACAGAAATGGAATGGTCGGATTACCTAGGAATTCCGCATTTCGTTCGAGCCTTAAACGATACGCGAAATTCCCCAGTCGTGTGAATATCCCATGCGCAGCCAAAAGTAGACCCCTATGAGTGAGGCAAGCCACCCGTCAATCCGAGAAACGAGACAAGCCAATATCATCACCATAAAAGGGCTACCTAGCACTATCTCGAATCCGGTGACTCGAGCACTCCTTTGTGGATCTATCATATACCCCTATAAGCGCGGCAAGCAACCCGCTAATTCTAGAATCGAGTGACCTGGTCTCAACGTCTTGAGATGGTCACCCGCTGCAATTTAGGATTCGGTTGCCCGTACGCTTCTCCGCGAGGTAAACCTAAACTTGTATTATTTACAACGGCAACTACGACCGCAACCTGGTCGTGCCCCGACAAAAATAATACAATAGGCGGTGACTATGGCCACACGTGAACCACTACATCCCGAAAATAAAAGAATATACATATAGCGGAAACGACAGCCACAAGTTAGAGCTCGTCCTGAACAAATGATATACATAATGGCTACAAGCATGAATGGAAATAACAATAATCACAACACCACACTTCTGCACGGAGGCTATTCATTTCGCGACAACCCAACACATTCAAAACAAGCATCACAATATATCACAATATATCTGTGCATAGAACATCTCAGACACACATGTGTAATCCCGTCGATTTCATCATATCAAATCATCAACGTTAAACAATGCGTATTTAATACTTCAACGGGTTACATCTATTAAACACTTTAATCCATTCAAGTCATCGCAAATCACAATCGAATTCCAAAAACCTTCGAAGCGAAAACAATGATTTCAATATTCGAAAACACTATTCACCTCGATATTAAAATCTGTTAGGCCGCGCATATCGCATACACTGACAATATAACACCATTAATCAATTTAAACTAGTTATATCGTCACCATCGGCCAACGAATCCTAAAATTATCGAAGTCGAAACATTGATTTCAAACATTAAAAACACTATTCATCTCGACAAAAAATCATCACTTTTTAGTGCCGAATCGAGTCAAAACGAACTCGAAACACGACGAAATTTTTTGTGAACATCCAGGGTAATATTAGAGTGACTCGGGAGCTAGCTATGGAGGGATGACGGACCAGAGGCCACCCGAAAGGAGGCCTCTGGCTATATAGTGGCCGAGAGCACCATTAGAGGTGCTCTCGGCCCCCTACCCCTCCCCGGTAGCACGAAATAGTGCTCCCGGGTAGAGACGGCCACCCATAATCTCTCATAAGACTTCTAACATGACATTGAACACTTCAATTGCCCCCGGACACGACGAAAAATTCCTAAACTTAATGATTTTAGAAGCGCACTCAAAAGTATTTTTAATATGCATTTGTTGTTATTTGGAATGCAATTTTTAATGAATGAGTTGGCTCTGATACCATGAAGGGTTTCAAGCGCTCGGGCCACAACGTTTGCGGCCACGACGGGATTGTAGAATCAAAATTTTACAAAAACTTAGCACACAAAACCTACCAAGATCATGACATTCACTACAAATTGCAAAATCACATAGAACTTAATCTAAAAGTTCATAGGAACCACAACCTTTGTAATATCTTCAAGTGCTTCATGTTTGTGTTGGACCTCTCGTAGGCTCCATGAATGAGGTAGGATCAAACTTGCAACTAATCTTCATGGTCAAAGATGATCCACTTGAGGGTTTCTCCACTTGAGCTCCATGCTTCAACAATTGAAGCAAACATTAATCTCATCCTTGGTAGGGATTTAATTAAAGAATTGTGATGCATTATTCTAATTTAATTCTTTCCTTTTGTTCCCTTTAGTGGTGAATAGAGAGCTTTAGAAATTGGAGGAAGAAGAAGAAAAAGTCATGGAAAAAAAATTCTCTTACTTAAAATATGTTTTCTTTTCCTTTAAAAGCAAAGCATACAAGTGAAGAGATCTCCACCATCCAATTTTCATGTGTCCTATCTCTCACCTCTCCTACACATGTCACCACAAGAGAGTGGACTTAAGTTGTGCCCATCTCATGGTACAACTTAAGCTAAAGAGAACCTAAATTAATTAAGCAAACATAATTAATCAATTTGCATCTTCAAATAAAATGCAAACATAAAAAGATTAAATTAGAATTATATAATACTAGTAATATATATATATATATATATTAATATATTAAATTAACACTTGATTTAATATATCGGCTTTCACAAAGTCGGCTAGTATTAATTAAACGCCCGATTAAAATTAGGGTATTAAATACGCTATTTTAATCAAACTCCCGCGGGTGTCATATACCGCCACTACAATCATTTCATCTAAGCTTCGAAAATCTCTGTGTGGGACTCTAAAGACTCGACAATACGCCAACAGTAGATCTGGTTCATATCCAAACGATCTGAAATACTTTCAGATCAATCCCCTCACGGGTAAGATCGACAAACCGTCAGCGGTACTAGCTAACACGTAATGACTACACAGGTATTGAATGAAAAGAAGATCAACAAGCAAGCTTGTCTGAAACCCTAACGAGCCTATCGGTGACAGTCTCCGTATAGTCTGGTCTCTTCATCTAAGATATCACATATCGGGTCTAGGGGTGGAAACCGTCAGACCCCTAATAACCCGGTAAGTCATGTTGACCGATGACTCATAACCCTTAAAGATACAACTGATAACACTTATCAGTTTATCTCACTTGTTGTGGCCACAAACTCCTGGTTATAATCATGTCCTGCACAGCGCGATATCTACTCTATATACCGGGAGAGACGAATCCCTTCTGATCGCTCACTGCCTCCATATGGCTCGGAACTGCATCCAACTAAAATCTATTTGCACGACTCAGTAGAGCCGTGGTAGGGTAGTAATCTAAGTACAGTGAGAACTACACAAGACACTATGACGATCTCGGGTCTACAAACTACTCTGTACTCATGTCACCAGAGAACTGCTATCTGACATTGGTACAACACCACTTAGGAGTTCTCAGGTGAGTCTGTCCAGTGTACTCATCTAATGAGCACATATATAAAATCATCGGTGGTATACACCAATGGCTATGAGATCAGTGATCACTCCATACAAGGTCATGAAACGTATACACTAGTCTAAACTGGAATATCGATACTTGGTTTCGATACTCCTATGACTAGGGCCATTTTAAGGATATGCTTATGGACTACGAGGCCCCACTAGTATGATCTCCATCATAGTCCTTGTTATCAAGCAAAATCCTAGGGGTTTTATCTCATATATTATTAATACATGATACTTAGTAAAACGTATATATACGTAAACAAAGTCATACCAGATAGCATACTATCATCTCGAGTAAGATTGTTCTCTATATAGGTTTTTCTTCAATTACAATAATTGCCTTGAAGGCATCTACATCCAACAGAAAATACGAATTGTCATCCATTTAAATGGGTTTTTTCTCAATAGCTCAATAGTAAAGTGACCATATGAAATAGGTGGTTGTAATTTCGAATATTATCTAAGGAGATTTGATATAAATACAAATAACTGAATATGGATCCACAGAGGAGAAAAGTTGATAGGGATGTTGGTCTTTTTTTAGCAGTTTCAATTTAAACTTATCCTTCACTACAGGGATGGATCCAAGGATTTTCATTAGCAGGGACACCAAAAAGTTCAAGATTTTATTAAATAATCATATTATACATTTTTAAAAAATCCTAGAAGACAAAATAATATATTAAATCAATTTAGTTTCAATATAGATGAAACTATTTTTTTAAAAGAAAAAACACAATGGTATTCATATGCTCTTAAAAATAATTTAAAAACTAATATAGCTAATTGGAATTGAACCCAAAAGCTTTTGTTGTGAAACAAAACACTTCACCACTTGTACTAAAGTACTCTCCTTGTTTCCTATTTGTGTAATAGACATATATAAAAGATGCTCAAAAATTCCATAATCTCATATATAACATATATTACTTTTTATTTTCTGAAATTTCAAATGGAGCATGTGCCCATTTAAACCAAATAAAAGTAGAAAAATATCATGATATTTGGACAGTTCGGACTTCATATATTGGGTGATATTATGATATATATAGGTCGATATTTATCCAAAACTACAAAAAGATATAAAATCAATATAACAAAACTACTTGTTACAAATAACATGTTGCATTGAAACATATAAATGTTGACTAATCTTGCTAACGTTGAACTTGGTAAAATGAAATGGTTGAATAATTGAAAAATAAGATTATTCAGGAATACACATTGACATGGATTATTACTTGACATGTTTGCAAAGGTCCTTGGTGAAAACTATCTCGACATTATAACAGAACCCTCTTGACATGATAAGAGGTTTTGCAATTGGACCTAATTGGGCACCTGCCCATTTCTTAGAATGTCATGTGGCAGCTTACAAGAATACCACATTCTAATACAGAACATCATTTGCATTCCTTTTCATACACAATCTCTTACTAATTCGTTATATTGCATCAATAACCCTATCTTCTTAACCAAATATCTTTAAATTTAAATTTACTAAACACCATCAATTTTTCGAACATTATTAGATAACCCCACTCAACTCTAAAAAACACATTAGATCTCTTATTATATGAAAAGGTCAGATTTCTTAAGTATACACGTGGGTTGACTATCATGAAATTATCCTTCTCTTTTTAAGTCAAACACTATCTTTGAAATAATAAATTTAAACTCTAAATTTTCAATCAAACCCAAATCTCTTCAATTAAACTCAAATTTTAAAAATACTTGTTCTCTTCATTCAAACCTTAAATCTTCTCTAATCAAACCCTAATTCTTTCTTAATTAAACCCTAAAACCAAAACTCAAATTCTAAATCAAGTTTTAAATGAACCTATTATCTCTCCTTTTGAATCACTTAAAAATCAAACCTTAATCAAACTCTAAATCAAATCTTAAATTAAACTTGTTATCTCTTCTCTTCAATTAACCCAAAATCAAAGTCTAGATCAAACTTGAAATCAACTCCTCAATCAAACATATTATCTTTCTGTTCCAATTGACCCAAAATACCCCTCGCTCTACATGGAGCTTCCGAGTTAATTTTTTGAAAGAAAGATTGATTTGTTTGAAATTGGAAGAAGAAAAGCGGGAGTTGTCAATGGGCTTCTATTAAACTTTTTAGAAGAGAGCTATAATTTGGTTGATACGAAAATAGGAGAAGAGAGAAACGGAGATTTGAAAGTTTGAGGAAGGGAAAGAGAAAGGAAGAAAAGATGGGTATTTTTGAATTGCAGGAAGAAGGAAGATATGAAGTGGAGAGTTGTCGATGATTATTGAGAGTATTTTTAGGCGAATGACGAGTTTGGTTGAAAAGGAGTGGAGGGACAAAGAAAGGAAGAATTTAGGGTTTAAAAAAGAAGGGAGGAAGAGGATAATGATGGTTTTTTTCAATTAGAAAAAGAAGTAGCAGGGAGAAGGGAAATGGAAATCAGGGAAAGAGAGGAAAAAGCGATGGTTCTTTTAAAATCGGAGGAAGAGAGTTTTTTCATGATAAGTGTCTTGTTATTAATGCACAAATGGTTTTCTAAGAAACAACCTAGTAGATAGTGTAAGTAGTGCTTTCCAAACTTTATTGATGTTATCCCAAAAACCCTGAAAGGTTAATTATGATTTATAAAATTTTCCATCATTTAATAGCCTTCTACCAACGGATCCAACTAAGGGTGCTATTGGCTGCGCTATTGGCTGCCGATAATGATATCTACTTAGATCCATATCCAGATGTCATCCGCTATGAAAGCACAAATACTTGTATATGCCTCACGTATCGTCCCCGATCGCGTATCGAAGTCCGAAACTCCCGGATTCTTTCGGATTCGCTCGGACTTGTAAATGTCTCATCAATCTTTTTCAAATCGACGTATTTTATCTTTCTCTCGAAAATTAAGGCACACACAAGTTTGAAAGTGCATTGAATATCTAACATAATGCCATTACTTATCTATATTATTATATATTGGTATGTATACATTAATATATATTCATATTTAGTTAATTTAAAATCGATATAAAAACGTATCCGTATTGTGGGTTTTCGGAAAATTGCGAATCCGCGAATCCGCATCGTATCGTATCCCGGATCCGTATCCGAACCCGTTCTACATAGGTCATCTGGATATGGATATAATTTATTCATATCAGATCTCATATGAATACATACATACATACTCTCTCTCTCTCTCTCTGTCACACACACACACACACACACATCCTGATACAAATATTTGGATACAAAAATGGATATTTGCATATTCAATTTCTACCTCCTTTTCACAATACTAGTCTATTTTACCCTCTTGCACACTTATGAAGAGAGAATAACTTTTTTACAATCTAAAATGCCATAGATGTGAAATCACTGGTTTAACCCTATAATATTCTCCCTTAGTTGCAATTTAAGGTTGAATTTGAAAATCCATATTTAAAGTGCATGATTGATAGAAGCATAGAATGAAAGATGTGTATGGATATTTTTAAGGGACGAGTAATTTGGGTAGGAAAAAAGTGCTAAAAGAAAATAATATTGCGAAACAGACATAGTACAATTTTTTTCATATATTTAATTATTTAAAGTTTAACATATCTATTTAATTTTTATCTAAATAATATTTGGCTTGGATTATATATTTTACCACTAGAGTTTGGAATTTAGATTAGTTATATTGGTATGTTTATACTTAATAAGTTAATTTACCTAAATACTCTAATAGTTGCATTCCAACTTAAAGCCTGTAAAGTATTTCTCTCGAGCTTACCCTTCCCCAATGCCCACCCAAAAATTTTCTTCTACCTTGTATGAGTATTTGATTCTTATCTCAAATCCGTTTAATATTTGTATACAATTCTATCAACTATGGATTTGAGTTTCTAATTTCAGATTATATTCATATTCGTGTCTGTATTCATGACTGGAAGACAAATATGAATGTGGTAATGCCCATCCTTATCCATATCCGAGCTAGATGCACCTCTAGATCCAACTATTACTTTAGCGTTAAAAGGTTATATGTTTATAAAAAATAAACACGGGTTTGTTGCACATGCAACTTTTTTCGTTCTTCAACTGACACACCTCTTTCCTTTGAATGCAGGCAACTTTTTTCATGACCTACGTTCTTACATCAGGTTGGGCAAGCTTATCTGCCGAATTGCTGCAAATTTTCCCCCTTATCTGGAACTCTGTAAAGAAAGTAATATTCAGAAGCGAGGATGATCCACATTACGTGCCGACCTTCCCTTGCTATACTGAAGTTCCTAAAGTTCTCCTTTTTGGCCTGATTGGTTTCACTTGTTCAATATTAGCACCTTTAATATTACCCTTTTTGCTGGTTTATTTTTCGCTTGGTTACCTCGTGTATCGAAATCAGGTGAGCTTTTCTCTACTGTATATTACTAGTTTATTGGCACATACTGCACATGCAATAAACACATGTTACTTAGGGGTTACATGCAAAATTCATATCTCGTATGAATTATTCGTATAATAATCTGTGTTTCGCACATCACTAAAGTTTAAGGGGTTGTGTGCATCAAGGAACAGATTAAAGATTTACCTTTCCTAAGAGTGCCACAACTGTAAGATAGCCCTAGGACGTTCAGATGATATCCCACAATTGCAATCTCCTCAAGAAAAGTTTGCATTAAATATATAATAGCAGAGACCACCGATTAAAGATCAGAATATATTCGATTACATTTAGTTTTCGAGCTTCCTATTTGGTGGTTTTATTTCTCTTGGTATTATGTAGAAAGCATACATAGTAAAGGAACATGCTTCTAGCTTTGAGAAACAAAGTTTAAGTAGAAGTCGTTTTAGAAGTAGTCTTTTCTTTGTTTCACACCACAAGGAATTTGATAATAATCATGATCCAATTTTTCCCATTAAAACAAAATGGTTTAATTGCATATTAATAACACCCTCCATCAATATCTCATCTAATACAGCGGGCACTAGTGATAGATTAATAAATCCTATTTCTAGCTCATGTCGAACTAACACCAGGGGTGTTATTTGCTAATGAGCCAATTCAGAATCTATTTGTTCTGGATGAAGATAAATAGATAAACTCCAAAATGCAGATAAATGGATTTTTTTCCTTTAAATAAAATCTGAAAATCCCAAATAAGCTTTACCATAATTGTATAATTTAATCATCGAACATTTCATGAGTCTGTTCACTGAATTCTGCAGATATGGAATGTATATCATACAAAATACGAGTCTGGGGGCCAAATCTGGCCTGTAGTCCACAACACAACGATCTTCTCTCTGGTGCTGACACAAATTATTGCTCTTGGAGTCTTTGGGATTAAAAAATCACCGGTAGCTTTAGGCTTCACCGTCCCACTTATTATCTGTACACTCCTCTTCAGTGAGTTTTGCAGGCAACGTTTCGGTCCCATTTTCAGCAATTTATCTGCTCAGGTTTGTCTGTCTGTCAGTTTATAATTCCTTGAAAGTTTTATAATCACTACTATCATTATTATAATCTCACCTTTCCCTGTCTAAATGGTTCAACTATGAAACTACGACGATAAAAATTTGACAAAGGTTCATGGTTGTTTCTAGACTTAACATCGACTTCTCTTAATTAGTTGGTCAAACCCCTGGAAAATAGGGTTGTTCGCTGTGTTGGATTTGGTTACATACATCCTGGTAGCTCAACTTCGGATAAAATGATATGTTCTCTTCGAATAAGAAACATGCACTAATATGGCTATAATTTTCTGTACTGCACCTTATTTCGACATTCTTTATAAAATAAAAATGTAACCTTGATATATACGCAAAAGCAAATATATGCATGTTTATATGCATAATGAGTTTGAAAAGAGTGTCTGAAAAGTGTAGAAAACATGACCGAAAAGCATCTGAAATTAAAAGTGTATATATCATAGAAATGGGGGCATGTTTTAAGAATTGTTTGAAACGGTGACTGGAACATCCAATATTTGTGTTCCCGCCATGTATCGGACAAAGTATGGCTTCATCATAAATATGTGTGCGCTTCATGAACTTGACTTATTTCTTAAATAAGGTGTAGGTTATACAAACCCGAGGAGTTTGGAGTTTATCTAGGAATTTTGGAGAAATTTAGAGTTATACTATCTGAAATCCTTGGATTAGTCGGTGTCCTATAAATTCTTAAAATTCTCCTAGAGGGAGATAAGTGATGATTTTACATTTACTACTAAGAATTATGTTCAACTCCAGGCATGGATAAGCCAAGAATAAAACAGAACCTGTTCCTTTACATTCACTCAAGCGAAGGATAATATAATTATAATCGCAATTCTTACAATTGAGTTTTGTGCCTACAGGATCTGATTGATATGGACCAAAGAGATGAGCAAAGTGGGAGGATGGAACAAATTCATCGTGAGTTGCTCTCAGTTTATTGCCAAAATCCACCAAATGCGGACGTTTATTCTCCACCAATTACCGACGCTCTTGGGTTGGCCGAAAATGGAGGTTCGTTGAGCTTGGAAGGCACCAGCTCACATAATTAGCTGATACTAATCTGTCTAGATTACACAATTCATTCATTTATTTTTCTCGTTTTGACCTCAAGGGTCCTAGTTTTTCCTGTGTCATTCATAATAATGCCTAATTTTTTGCTTTCTGGTCCTATAACTTGGTTTCCTGATCAATACCAGTTTCTGATCAGTTGTAGTAGTGCTGATGTATTCTTTTTATTCATTAGACTACCATGGTTACAGGGAACCTACTTGACCTAAAGGTGTAAAATTGGATATTATTTATACTAGAGTGAATACTTCTTTATTATTTATTAGTTTCTGGTATTTGCCGTATACAAATGCATGCAGTTATGAAAAGTAAGAAACAGTCCAGATTCAGCCAAATTTAATATGGTTATCTGCCTCTGTATTTCCTCTCCTTGGAAAAGTGCGGGGATCAACCCCAAATGGGAAAGCGGCCACAATTTAACACTTTCATGGCAAATTCACCGAGTCCTATAGATGCATGTGTTAGTATTGTGTGCTTGTGCGTGTTGTGTACATGGATTAGGCTTACAATTACAGATCAGTTCAAAAAACAAAAAAAGATGAATATTTTCCCCTAAACAATAACATAAGCATCAACTTCAAATGCAAAGCAATCTTGACTCGGTCAATTATTCAATACAACAAATGAAGATCCAAAATTGCTTTACATGTAGCTTACAAAAAATTTGAGCCATAGAGAACTACATATGCTAACATATGATTGAAAAAGTATAACAAATCGCAAAATTTTAGCTCCATGGTCCGATTGATTTTCGGATATTCATCCTATCAAGCTTCCAATCCCGGAGTATCCAGTTCTTTGTTCCTCTCGGAGTTAGCTTTCTGCTGTAATTCTCGTGCCAACCACAAAACTTGCATCAACCCACCATTTCCAATCAGGGAAAGAAGCATCTTCCCTTGCACATTGAAGAACAAAGCTAAAGATTTAATGAACACAAAAATCGATCCCACGCCCAAAAGCTGCCTCGGAAAGCTTTCATCCTGTTCCACAGGAGGGGGGAGGGGGAGGGGGAGGGGGGGGGGGATAACACATTAATTTAAGGTAAGGGGTAATGGATATAAAATATTTTAATTAACCTAAACCACCAGAAACCTCCCTTACTTATCCCCATTCCCTCTTTCTAAGAGCTGCAATAAGCTGTTTATCTTAATTTCTATTTTGCATATTTTATTAAAAGGAAAAAAAACCCATTAGGGACCCGAATAAATATGCAGTTTGTGTAAAGAGACGACAAACATGGAAGGAAATTAAGGGTATCTTGGGAATAAAAGAGCAGATAAACAAAAGGCATAAACGGCTGTTGAAATAAAGGGCAAAATGCAGCTTATGAAAAGAAAAGATAGAATCCTGCTACAAGGGGAAAATGATGGTGGTTCATTGCACAATCAAGCCATTTAACTGTACCTTTATCCTTGTTTGGAAGAATACTTGTGAGGATTCCTTCAAAATATCTGCAAGCACAACGCCTATGAAAAGACCAAGCGGGATCATCAGATCTAGATTCCTTGAGACTGCCATTAATATATCAGACAGAAAACTGACGGCAAACAGAAACACAAAGGACCACTTCAAAGCCTTTTGTCCGAGAATAAGCAATCGTTCTGCAACCATCGACTGTGCTTTCTTCCATTGAAATTCCTTAAATGGCTCGGTTGAGGTAATCAATAGATTGTTTACCGTAGTAGTAACATAGGTTACAAGATTGTTTGAATGGCCAAAATGTTCGACAGCTGGTGTTTTTGCAGAGCATCCTATAGAATGCCATCTTCGATCTGATTTAGAAAGTAGTGAACAACCATAATGCAACAGGTGTTTCCTGGAAGGACTGAGGAGTGCCTGTAATTGAACAAGTTCGGAAAAAAGGATTATGTTTATACATTACAAATAATAGGCAAGGACTAAGATGACATGAAAAAGATTATCTCAACATTCTCCCGTCAACTAGACTCATTCAGTGTTTTAAACGGCGGCCGCCTAGGCGCCTATGCAGCCGCCGAGACGCGTAGAAGAGCCACACAGCACTGCATTAGACCGCTTAGTCGGGAATTATGTTTACACTTGTATTCTTGTGGGTATACTCTCTTTATTTGTTAATTGGAGTGTAATATATAATAAATTGGAGTTGTTTAAACACCATTAAATACCGAGGGCCATCATAAGGCCCTCCATCGCTGATCTCAAGAGCCGCCGCGGATTTCGAGGGCGATGAGAACTAGCGACTGTTGTCGGTTTTGAAGTTCTCCAAATCGAACTTGAACCAAGATCTCCACTACGATCTTCACATCAAACTTCAATCTTGTCTTCACCGTTGATCTTGAGCTTCAACCACACAACACCGGCTTCGAGTTTCGACCGCTCCTTCGAGTTTCTAGCCTTTGATGACAATGTTTTTTTTGCCTTACCTCTTTTTGCTTTTTTGAACTTAAAATTGGAGAGATTTAGTTTAGACAATTAATCAATTATTTAATTAAATTTATTTTGGATCTTTGAAAAATTGGCCGAATTTACTTCATTACCAGTTTGCATTTAATTGCTAGTGTCTTTGAGAAGGCTTATTTAGGCCTCTTCTACAGGTAAAAAAGAAACTAAAATAGTTAACAATCAAATTAGAATCAACATTTAACAAATAAGTTGACGAAAATAACAAAATTAACTCAAAATACATCTAAATTGATGTCAATGCGGCCTAGGCGGCGCCTATTCACCTAAACCATTTGTCTGCATAGCTTTTTTGCCGCTTTTTGATCACTGGACTCATTTATTGTACATGTTTCTTAATTGCTCGACATTGTAATCCATAAAGTGGTGCCAGCCCTATGGCCGTCTATGGAATTTTCTTTTAAATCTTATATTTGGAGTGTCGATGCATATAATAATCTAGAAAATACAATGTATGTTTTTATACAAATTGATCGTATATTGTTCGAAGTCTTCCTCTTTGGCTCATAGGAGACTAACCTTCACAACATGCATGATGGAGTGGGTCCTTGAATAGGTCAAACTTTATAACTCGAAAACTTTTGAAGTGGTATCCATCGATGAATTTCAGTTTGCACCTAAATTTCATATACTTTTATACATGAAGAGGAGCTAAAAACAACACATATAAATGCCATATACTTCTAATGAAAATTTAGTTTGTATCTAAAATTTAATTTAATTTAATTTAAAGTAAATTTCTTTCCTTCTTATCCGCTCAATTTGTTTATTTAAAAAAAGTTTAGTGAATTGATTATAATTAATGTGTTGCTAAAGTAAGAATCAAAAAATATAGTTTCGTGATTTTCTCCAATCAACCAGTATCTTCTTGTTCTCTTTAAACTGTTGGAACATCATATTACATCCTATCCTGTTCACCAAAATGGTCTCTTAAAAAAAATGACTCGAGCCAAATTTGGCCAAGTTCCACATAAGCCGTTTGGAGGATGGCATGGGTGCTTTTGAAAATTTTCTTCTTTCTTTCTTTTTAAAAAAAAAAGTATCATGAAGATTGTTAAGCTTTAAGAAAGTTTGGGAAAAATATCAAGGTAGAGTTGGAGGGAATATGGCATGTGCTTAATTTTTCACTTAACATAAGAATGAGGTAGCTTCCAAGAGAAGGGCCCGATTGATATTCAAGGCTTAACAACAATAGCTTGACAATAATTTGGATTTTTGTGAAAGAGTTCTTATGTATTATTGCAACTTTCAAAGGCAACAAGTAACACTCGAATGAGCATCCACAAAATAAGGCTCCAATAAGTGTTGGGAAAATTCTCTTAAGTGTTGGCTTTCCATGCATTTACATTTGATGACCAATTATTACATCTTTCTTTGTTATTCTCATTCCTATCAGGCTAATTTTGTTAATTGGGTTAACACGGCACATGTCTCGATGACATATCCCTCAAGATTTTGTAATCAATCCAAAATACAAGTCATCTCACTAAGGTATGATAATGCGTACATAACATGAACCACAAGCCAAAAATTGATGATGCTCAATGCATACAATCATCCTATAATCCATAGACAATTAGATAATTTAACCCCTCATCTTAAAAGGTTTAGATCCAAGTATGAGATCTTAAGGGTGTCCTCATTAGTGTTGATAATGATACATCATTCTAATCCTAAAGAGTCGACAATGAAAGTATAGGCTTAGAATTAAACAATGATGACAACAATGACAAAAAGTTTTCATGCCAAACTTTTGGGGATGGATACCATGAATCCTCCTCTTCCATTTTGCTCTGTTACGGGTCTTCTCCTCAATTAAATTAGCATATCTTGGGTTTTAAACTAACAGACCATCCTCTTAATTTGTTAGCCAGTTGGGATAGTGTATGTTTTCGAAAATGAATGTTTTCGAAAGCTACTATTGAGTAGATCTACATTATATGTGAGTACACTTGGTCATCTAAGTCGAGGTTTTTATGATCAGGATAAACTTCTAGTAAATTCCACTCAGCAGAAAAGAGAGAATATAAGGGCACCAAAGATAGATGGTATAATAACAATGGAAAATATGAGTCAACCATTAACATTGCAGGAGAACAAATTAACACAAGTCGTATGAGCTGAACAAGTGATTATATAGAAGTATGGAAAATACATAACTAAAAGCCCTAAAATTTGTGAATTCTAGGCTGGAAACGCAAAATGGACGGTCTATAAAGAACTTAAAGGTCTATTATTCAAAGTATACCGACTTCATTTGCTATCCTATCATTGTTTTATTATAAATATATACAGAGATTGCGACGATTCTCTCTGGCTGGCAGGGCTAAGCACCGGCCGGCTTCTTCACCACCGCTGCACTCTTCATTAGTTGGCTTCTTCACCACCTCATGAATATTTGCATTTGAAAGCAACATCAACCTAATTACTAAAAAGTCCAAGCGACACGACCATGAGCATAGATTTTTACAAAACAACAAAAACCGAGGGAGCCACTTATATCGGCTCAGATAATCTTTAAGGGTTTCCTATGTTGAGCGCTTGTATTCCATCAATCAATATGTATACTAGGATCAAATTAGGGTTTAGTCGTGAAGATGAGGTTGAAGTTCTCATTAGTGATTGATAATTGCACCCATTTCTAATTTTTAATCATATATAGCTCAATACTCAGAAAAATTTAACATCATAATAGATGGAAAAATCACAGAAAAACAAAACAGAGAAGAGTGAAGTTACCTTGGGTGTGAAAGAGACGGAAGAGGAAGCAGCGCAAGTGGAAAGAGCCACCACCCTCATGCCCTAATTTTCTCTCTCCTCTCTCTCTCTCTCTCTCTCTCAACTTAGCTCTTATCTCTGAGTTTGATAAAGCTGGATAATCAATTTTGGGCCTAAAAATTGTAGGGGGCTAAGGCCCTTGAATGGATCTGGGCCACAAGAAGTAATTTCATTGTAGGAGAAATATCACTAAAATATTTCAGGGTTGTTTGAATAAATACCCTAAAATTTGTGAATTGCTCATGAAAGATTATGAAGTTTTGGGCATATTATGTGTTTTTTCTTCTACCTTTTTATCTTGTACACCTTTTTGTTATTTCGCACATTTAGGGCATGTTTGGTTAGTAACAAAAAAGAAATCGCATTATGCTTTCATGCAACAAATGTTGTATACGGCATTTGTTGCAAAAAAAAAAATGGCCCAAATTCATAGTTATGTTATCCTCGAGCTTTGCAATTGGATTTATAAATCCAAACCATTTTTTGTGTTTGGTTGAACAAAAAACTAAAGAAGATGCTACATCTGTTGCAAATTTACACATGTTGCATATGCAAAGCTTACGTAGAACCCCATAATAATTACTATACTCACCATTTCCAAAGTTGCAATTCTTGTTACAGCCAAAATGAGCGCAATAAATATTGCAAGAATTTGATACTTTTTGCATCTCCATTTCCAACTCAAATTTGTTGCCAGCCAAACATAGAAAATGGAGAATTTTTGCAATAAATGTTGCATGCATCTCTATTTCCTACCTACCAAACAACCCCTTAACGTGAGTTGACGAAAAGTCATGGTGTTTTAGGGAAATGTAAGCCTTTCTTCTTCTTTTTTGTATCTTTGTGGGTCTGATTTGTGCATTTAGGTTCGTAAAAGTTATGATGCTAAAACTCTTATTAACGGGAATGCAGAGGACTTGCCCAACCGTTTTTATTCAACAATCAACAACAACTGAGCTTTTTATCCCAAGCATATGGGATAGGCTGCATGAACCAGCATGAGAATCACGCCGGGTCTAGTACATGAATCCTCCGCATTCACTCACTCCTATCGAATTAATATACTTTCAACGAACAATATTCCATGGCATGAACCGCTTTTATTCAAAAGAAGGAAAAAAAATGAAGAATTTCTTCATTTCCATATTTCAAATAGTAACCAAAGAATTGGAATTACATTGACAAACCTCAAAGAATGTTTCTAATCTAGAAATTTCTATATATAACAGAATTTCAGATATAGAAGGTGATATTGTGTATAAGTTATGATGACTAAATTACAAGGCTAGAGGCCAAAGTGGGAGAATAAAAGTTCCATCAACAATAAAAAGAAGAGGAGGCAACCATAGCAAATAGTAAACAACACAACTTAAACAAAGAAGCATCACACAACATAGTTTGAACAAAGATAAATTAAGCAAAATAATATTAATCAACTCAAACAAAAGTTATAAATGCAACATGCTAAATTAATATTGCCTTAGGTACTTAGATGACTGAATTTACATACATATATATATGTTCAATTCTGATGAAAGGGTAGACCAATGCGATCTCTGGAACGGCTAATTCTGCGCTTCGAACCCAATGGAGCAACTCTACTATCGCACCAGGGCTCGTTCGCCTCTTTACGCTTGGATCTATTTTTTCCTTGTTTTTTCTTTACAGTTCATAGCTTAATTTATAAATAAGCCAACACATCGAGGATCTTAATCAAATCTCAACCGTCCATCCCTTGGTGTCTTCGACAAGTCCCATCTGGATGAATGTAAGAGATTTGTGTAACCTTTGGGACACAGTTTCAGCTCCAGTTTTGTACTCAAACCTGCAGAGTTAATGAAGAGACATTTTATTGCACTTCGACAAACCTATATATTAGAAATTCATGTATCAAGTAACCGTCTTTTTTTTCCCCAGTGTCACCGTATCTTTTTAAGGCTCAGTTCCAAAAAGAATAGCTAAACTACGAGAAACCCCCAAAAACTTTTAAAATACATAATAAACTGCCACAAAACTTTCAAAAACTCCAAAAAAAAACTAACAGAAATAAGGTGCCCACATCATTGATACATTGCACGAAACTGCCAAAAAACCGAAAAAAAATTGTACAATGGTAATTTCTCGTAATTTTGAAAGTTTTTGAGGGTTTCTCGTAGTTTAGCTAAAAGATTTGTTTTTTTTTTTTTTGGGAATTAAGCATTTTTTTAATCTTGATGTGTTCATTAAGAGCTAATCAGCAAGTGTAAGTTCTTAATTTAAACCCATAAAGCTCAAGTTTTTTGGCAAAGTGCATCTTGACATGGCATCAATGGCATCAGAGCATGAAGTTTAAGAAGAGAAGAGGTCGTGAGTTCAAACCTCATTCGTGTCGCTCAAAGGCCCTGATAATGGAAGCATTATTAATTAGGTTGCTAAACATTGTTAATCCACAATCCGTAAGCTTTAAATCGATACGGTTCATATGTCTGATACTATCTATTTATGAAACCATACTGTATGCCTCTATAATTTTATCGTAGGTAAATGGAATATTATGACAAGCGAAGTTAGAAACTAGGTAAAAGTCTCTAATGATAATGAAATTTGATGCAAGAATCCTTCCTCAATTGTGCAGAAAATAAGAACGAATATACGACATAGTTCCAAAATATCATATTCATATCGGCAATACACAAATTACCTTTGTCCGTGATATGTAACACTCCCGACAGGAGAAACAATGACAGCGGTCCCTGTACAGAATACTTCTTCTGCACCCGTTAGATCCTCGACAGAAACTAGCCTCTCCTCAACCTGATCGATCTCGCAAACGAATCAATTTAGTAAAAATATATAAACAAAGTGATTGATCACACTACAGTTGAAAATATATGAAATAGACCTGTTCTGTTTTAAATTTCATAAATTAAAGGAAATGCTTACCTGATAGCCAAAATCATGGGCGATTTCAAGGATGCTTCTGCGAGTTACACCATTAAGAATGGTTCCGCATGTCACTGGAGTTGAGATAACACTACCCTGTATAAATTACCAAAGTTTATGTATAATTGTATATTGTTGAAGATTTGATATGTTGAAGATATGATTGTAGGTTGATAGAACATCATATAGTTGAAGATGTGATTCTTTTGTTTTTTATTTGTTTGTTAAATACACATCCAAACATCCAAACGGTTGTAAAGAAACTATTTATTTAACCATGTATTCTATATGGATCAATGAAAATATGTCTTTGTCAAATTTCCCTTAAATTTAACTTGGTATGATAGCGTTAATTTCTCTCTCTCAACTTTCAAATATAATATGGCATATGCCCCTTCATCAATCTCTTCCACCTTTTCTCTCAATAGCAAGAAAGTATCTTTACGACAAATTAATATTAACCAATGAGGTAAAAGAGTCTTTATCACACAAGGCTAATCTTGTAGGTAACTCAAGTTGTTTACTTTCTTCTGCCATTTATTTTTCTACGTGGATAATTGACACCGGTGCAACTGATTATATGGTTACTGATCCAAAGATACTACCATCAATTAAATCTCCTTCCCCGTCTTCTAATACAATCATTTTACCAGATGGAAGTATAGCCTCCATATCATGTATTGGTTCCACTAAACTTTCTTATGAAATCTCTCTTGATAATGTTTTGTGCATTCTTTCATTTAAATTTAATCTATTATCTGTTCGCAAACTTACTCAAACTCTGAATTGTTTTATCATATTTTATCATGATCATTGTGTTTTTCAGGACCTTTATGAGGAATGGCATGGGACATGAACACGGTGGTTTGTATCATTTTCTGACTGGAAATCATCCAACTTCTCTTCTTTTTACGACGAATTCATCTGTTCTATGGCACAATCGAATGGGATATCTTTCTTCGAAGAGGTAAAACGAATTGAAAGATACAATACCTTTTTCCTTCAATAATGAGTATAATAAATGTGAGGTTTGTCAGTTAGCTAAACAAACCCATCTTCCCTTTTCTTCAAGTTCTAGTTTTACTCATGCACTTTTTGAGTTGATTCATTGTGACATATGGCTCCATATTCTACACCTGCATTTTCTGATGTTCGTTTTTTCTTGACCATTGTTGACAATTTTCCTTGTTGCACTTAGGTTTTTCTTATGAAATGCAAATCTGAAATATATTCTTTTCTACGTTATTTTATAACTCATGTTCGGACTCAATTTAATAAAAAACATTAAAAGTGTACGCAGTGACAATGGTACAGAATTTTTTTCAAGAAATACTCAAAACCTTTTTAAAGAATTTGGCATTATCAATCAACATTATTGTGTTGCTACGGCCCAACAAAATGGTATTGTTCAAAGAAAGCATCGTCATCTTCTCAATGTTGCTCATGCTTTACGTATTCAATCTGGTGTTCGTACTCAATTTTAGAATAATTGTGTATTAACTGCAGCATATTTAATAAATCGAACCCTCACTCCTCTTCTTAAGGATAAAACATCTTATGAAACTCTTTAATAAAAAGCCATCATATGATCATTTACGAGTTTTTTGGTCACTCTGTTATGCATCCACTAGTCATTTACAACATGATAAATTTGCACCACGAGCAAGGCGTTGTTTTTTTGTTAGATATCCATATGGTCAAAAGGCTTACGAACTTTATGATTTGCAAACTCTTATTTTATAAGTCGTGATGTTGTTTTTCAAGAAGATAATTTTCCATTTCAATCATCTTTTAAATCTAAAACCCCGTTTAATAGTATCACAGTTCTCGTTTACCTATTTCAAATTGTGCACTTGATCCAAATAACAATTGAAATATCTGATCAAGGAATAATATCAAATGAACTCGTGTCTAATCAATCAACACATACATCAGAACCCTGTCGCTCATCGCATCCTAGAAAACCACCTGCCCACTTACATGACTATTGTTATCATGTCTTTATGCAATCACCGGCTTTGTCATCATGTATTAAATATCCTCTTTCTCATTATATTTCATATGATAAATTTAATATTTCTCATCGTTCTTTTCTTACATTGATTTCTTCTCATTTGGAGTCAACATTTTTTTTTCAATTGCGGTCAAAAATCCATATTGGAAAAATGCTATGACATTAAAAATCAAAACTCTTGACGAGAACAATACTTGGACTCTTACCTCGCTATCTCCAGGCAAAAAGTCCATAGGTTGCAAGTGGATTTACAAAATCAAATATCGATCGGATGATGTTATTGAGCGTTACAAAGCACGTCTAGTTGCAAAAGGTTTCACCCAATCTAAAGGAGTTGACTATACCGATACATTTGTTTCTGTGGCCAAGCTTGTTATTGTTTGATATCTTCTTGCAGTTGTGGTAATGCGAAATTGGCTTTTATATCAGCTTGATGTTAACAACGCATTTCTTCTGGGTGATTTGGTAGAAAAGGTTTACATGAAAATTCTATCTGGATTTTCTAAACAAGGGGAGAATTGTGTCTGTCGCTTTCGTAAATCTATTTATGGCCTTAAACAGGTATCACGAAATTGGTTCGTAAAATTCTCTTCAGTACTCTTTGATGCCGGTTTTACACAATCTAGGTTGACTATTCTTTTTTCACATCTATTGAAGGTTCATCATTTACAGCTGTATTGATATATGCTGATGATATTATTATTACACGTAATCATTCTCACTCCATTTATGTTCTCAAAAAATTTCTTCACTTTCGTTTTCATATAAAAGATCTAGGTATTCTAAAATATTTTCTTAGCATTGAAGTTGCTAGATCAAAATAATGAATTTATTTAAGTCAATACAAATATGCATTATATATTATCTCTGATACGTGAACAATTGGTGGGCATCTCCTGTAATTTTCCAATGGATCAAAATCTAAAGCTTAAACAAGATGATGACTAATTGCTTTCAGATCCATCTCAATATCGTCAACTTATTGGCTGTCTCATTTATCTCACAATCACACAACTTGATTTAGCATATTCTGTTAATATGTTAAGTCAATTTATAGGTCGGTCTCGAGAATCTCATTGGTAAGCTACTCTTCGCGTTGTTAGATATATTAAGTCCTCTCCTGGTACTGATATTTTCTTTCTTCTACTAGCCCTTTAAAATTATATGCTTATTGTGATTCTAATTGGGCTAGCTGTTCAGTGACTCGAAAATCAATTACTGGATATTGTATTTTTCTTGGAAATAGTCCTATATCTTAGAAATCTAAGAAACAGAATCCTGTGTCATGCTCGACCGCTGAAACTGAATATCGCTCTATGACTTTTACAGTTTATGAAATTACATAGCTGAATTTTCTTCTATCTGATTTACATGTTCCATCTCAATCAGCTACTCTATATTGTGATAATAAAGTAGCCTTTCATATTGCCTCAAATCCTATATTCATGAGCGTACTAAACACATTGAAATTGATTGTCATTTAATACATGAGAAGATACAAGCTGGATTAATTCATACTGCATTTATTCCGTCACATCTTCAATTGTAGATGTTCGTACCAAGGTATTAGGTCAAACTCATTTTTGTATATTTATTGACAAGTTGGTCCGTTCGTTCTATTCTCTAACTTGAGAGGGAATGTTGAATATCTGATATGTTGAGGATATGATTGTCGGCCGGTAGAATATCATATAGTTAAAGATTTGATTCTTTTGTTTTGTATTTGTTTTTATTTGATTAGATTTGTTACATGTTTTTTAGATACATATGCAAACAGTTGTAAAGAAACTATTTATGTAACCATGTAATTCATATGGATCAATGAAAATATTTGTTTCTTTACTAAATTTCTCTTAAATTGAACTTATATCAATATATTCTTTTCCCCTCAAACTTAACAAATGCTTAGCAGTTGTTAATTAAAATAACAGAGTTATGATGCACATCAGAGCATTCAAAAAATGATACCTTTACTATAAATATGTTGCAAGAAGATGCCTCCTCCAGATACTTATTCTTCACCGAGTCGACATACAACACATCCGTAAATCCTTTACTCTTGGCCACAGTTTGCGCCTTCAAAACCTACAGCACAAGCAATCGTTGGTTCAGACTTTTGTAATGCTACAAGAGATTTATATGTGATTGAATTTATTCTGTTCAAATTCATATTTAATCTGATACCTTCTGCAGTGCTAGTATTTATGTTACTCCAAAAACCCTGCCCCAAAGCTAATTAAAGAAAAGAGAAAATTTATACGGTATCTAATGACAAATTGAAGAAAAGAGAGAATTATAGAGTTTTCTTACAGGTGCATAATTGGTTATTGTTTTCACGCCGCCTGTCCCTCCAGGAGATGCACGATGAATTTCATCTTGTACAAGTAAGTTTATCGGCGCCAAGCCTTCCTGCAAAAAGAAAGAAGCGATAACATAGTGAGACATCAACGAAGATAATTAAGATTAGAAGAACAGAACAATCTGCTATATTCACAACAAAGAAAAGAACTTGCCTTGAAGTATGTTCCAACTGGTGCAGCATAAACTAAAAACGTGTACGCCGGCGCCGGTGCCAAACCAAGCACGGGCCCGCTTCCGATGAGCAAGGGTCTAATGTAGAGGGAACCCTTCCCTTGAGGTGGAACCTAATTCAAAGACCGCCCGATAAATTAATATACAGCGTCACAAGAGAGACCTAACTGACGATATCAGCGTCACAAGAGGGAACCCTTCCCTTGAGGTGTAAGGGCAAGAAACTTCTCGCTGAAAACATGCATATGGTAAACTTTATTTTGAAGAAGCCGAAAGATCATGGTATTTATTTGAAAAAAACATGTAAATGATAATTATTAGCTAAATCAAGCCTTTTTTTTTTGGTAGTTTCGAGAACACACCCAACGCTTGTTGGCCAATACAGTTTGCTTCACTGCGTTAACGAATTGGTCCACGGTCGGAGATGGCATGCACATCCTCTCGGCACCGATCTGCATTCTGAGTGCATTTTGCTCGGGTCGAAAAAGCAAGAAGCCAGAACCATCCCTTTTTCTATATGCTTTCAAACCTTCAAATAGACCCTACATTTGAAATAAAGAATCATGCAATGCTTAAATATTTTCATTAGAATATTCACATTATAAGAAGGTTGCAAATTCAATAGGTTAATTAATAATGTTCGGGCTACCATTTGTATGTATAGGGTTTTGTATGATAATACCAACCTGTCCATAATTTAGGACTCCAGATGATGGGCTCAGCTCGATATTACCGAAAGGATTGAGTTCTCCTTGTGAGAATTTATTGTCGAGAGAACATGTCATCACGTACATGTAGTCGGTCTGAACTACACCGAATCCAAGCTTGTCCCAGTTCACCTCACCACCTTCATCATCGCTCCTGTCATTTTTCACCAACTTAAAATCTCAAATACAATGAATTGATAGCCGTGAGAGCCGAATTAAGAAACAGAAATTCATGGAAGATATATACCTAATTATATGGAGGAAAAAAGAGAGATGAAATTGCAATAGTTTTTAATTTATTTTCGTAATCTAAAACGGAGCATAAGGGAAGCCTTCTAGGTGTAATCCGTTTATGCTTCTGATCCTTATTATCATTAATGTGATATCTGCATCGGATTCGGATCCTAAATCTGATGTCGGAATTGATTTTAAATTAACACCCATGAACCGTTTCAGATCTACAACAACAACAACAAGCCTTTATCCCAGAATTTTGGGGTTAAGCACCTACATGAATCCGTTTGTTCCATTTAATTTGCTCTATTAAGCCATCTTCTCGATTAAATTAACAATTAACATATGCAGACGATTTCAGATATATAATTAAAAAAGAAATTACAACGGCAATCAACTGGAATATATGGCCCATTGTTATCACCTGTCTGAATCAAGCGCTGGTTGCAGAGAAGACGACGCAGAGCATGAAGCAAACGAAGAACAGCTCCGTGTCTGCAATTAAAATCACAACCATTAAAATTTTATTTATCATAAAAGAGTTAATATATGCTAATATATATACAAAGTTTAAAAACAATCCCTTGAGTGGAAATCTCTGAAACTGCCTGCAAACTTGGGAAGTATGCTCATGATCAAACTGGAGCTATTGCTGATGGCGCGCTTCACTAACATGGTTGCTTTTGCTCTATAAAAAATATCTCTTCAGCTTTTGAGAGAGAGAGATAGCGCAGAGAGAGAGAGAGAGAGAACAGAGAAGTAATAATAAGAGGAGAGAGAGAGAGAGAACACACACAAACGTATGTGCCACGTAAGCGAGGATAGACGTTGGAATTACTTGGTAGTTTTAGCGGCAAGGGGTGGCTCTTTCTCTTTTTATGGGAAAATCTTGTAGAGAAATTTACAAACCCTAGAGAAGTTTTTGCCGTTTTTATCTCTTTCCTTTTTTCTTTTGTCTAAAGCAATTCACAGCCGTTCCATGAGTTGTGGATGCCCTCGATTCTTGTAACAGCATCATATATATATATATACAGAGAGAGAGATTAATGGAGGAAAGAGGCCATAGGAGGGGATTTCCTCCTATGGCGTGAAAAAAATACCGCCTCCACTATTTTTTCCGACGATCGGCATCCATCATCATCATCGTTATCATCTAAGATGTGCGTACACCAAATTTCATATGATTCCACAACTTTTTCACCGTTGATTTAGTGGGTTCAAAATTAACGGTTTACCGACAATAGAACTTTTTACATTGCTAAATCAACGGTGAAAAGGTTGTAGAATCACATGAAATTTGGTGTACCCACATCTTAGATGATATCGATGAAGATGATGGGGGCCGACCGTCGAAAAATTTGGTGGAGGTTGTACTTTTTCCACGCCATAGGAGGAAATTTCCTCCTATGGCCTCTTTTCTCCATTATATATATATATATATATATATATATATATATATATATATATATATATGGGTTTTTTTTATCCGTAACTCCCAAAACATGGCAAATTCCTTTCTGCCATCCAAAAACTTGGTATTTACTTTTTACCTCCCAAAATTAATAAAATACATCATTTTACTCTCTTTACTATTTCCGTCAACTTTTAAACGCATAACATCGGGTTTTTCTTTGAAATATCCCAACCATTTTTTTCTTTGGAAATGCTCAATTTCTTTCCCAAATTGAAATTAGGGTTCAGGATTTTCTTGCAGCTTTTTAAAAATCGACAGGGAAATCAGGAGCATCTTTAATGTCCTTTTCTAGTTATGAAAAAATTGAATATTTCTGCGGTCCTACTTGTTCTCTTCAGGTAAATGGCAAATCTAAAATTTATGAAGAAAAATTAAAATTAAAGTAAACAGGTTTTTTTCTGACGGAAATCGTAAAGAGAGGTTTAACTGATGTAACTTATTGGTTTTTGGGGGGTAAAAAGTAAATACCAATTTTTGAAGGGTTAGAAAGGAATTTGCTATGCTTTGGAGGCTACAAGTAAAAAACCACATACACAGTGCTCCATTGCAAACTGTTCCGCGTTTTTTAAAAACGGGAACTCTCGATCTACGACATGTTTTAACGATCCGATCCGTTCAAGTTGATCACTCTACCTATGTGTATGGAAAATCAAAGGATTTAAAGACTTTTAACTTATGCATCAGATGACGTTTACATTGCATTATCGAAAGATGTTCATTTTTGCATCCATCGATGCATACACTAGAGCTCTTTAAATTCATTGATTATTCATACATATATAATTGAGGGTAGGGTGATCAACTTGAACAGATCGGATTGTTAAAATGTGTCATAAATTGGGAGTTCCCGTTTTTAGAAAACACGGATCGGTTTGCCATGGATCACTCTCTCTCTCTCTCTCTATATATATATATATAAAATTTTAAAATTAGCAATAAAAGAAAAATAAAATAAAATAGAAAAAGAAAAAAATTCAAATTTAGTCAGAATCACGATTACTTCCACCATTCATATTGCTGGAGAGCCTTCAGTAAAGACAAAAGGATCAAATTGATCAAATAAAAATGATAACAAATGCTCCTGAAAATGATTATGGGAAGAATAAGTTCAACATTGGTGTCCGCTGACAAAAAGCGCCTCAGAAAAAAAATATCTAGAAATTCGCTTTTTTAAGATACTGATGTAAATTTGCAGGCAAATAAATATTCAGTTAAGGAGAAATTAATCGACATAATGGATGCAATACATCCGAACAGAAGAGAGAAAAGAGATGGAAAATTCTCGCTCATCTGCTGGGCAGTTTTGTGGAGCCCATAATCTTGTCTCTTTCTCTCTCATACATGGCACGGTTACGATCCTCTATCCACTGAAACTGTAAATAGTTAAATCAAATCCGAAGTTGCCAACCGTACATCTTTTGAGATTAATGGGGTTGCGGTCATCCGCAGCCTCGGGGCTTGGGCTGGTGAGCCCCACCCCCGGATCATACGACCACCGTCATGAGGCTGCGGTCGACCCAGCCTCATTTTTCTGATATCTTTAATTTACATCCTGAGGTAAAAGCTAAGGACTGAAGTCAGAGTAGGCTAAAGTCCATACCTACCAGCAGCCCTATACAAATGCATTTACTGCACCACCACCAAATTGGTTTCCAGATCTCTATACCTTTTGCAAGGATAAAGACAATAATGGAGTGATGCTAGAATTAGTAATCATCACAAAACTGGTGGAGATATTTTTTGTCTTTTGCCCCACTCTTCACTCTCTCTCTCTCTCTCTCTGTCTCTGTTTTCAGAATCAATCAATAATCAATCCCCAAGACATGAATATGAGATGTTACCCAAGTTGCGTCTTGTTTCCAAACTCTATGGATACAATAGTACGAGCCAAACTTGAATAAACACTTTGACCTCTTCTTATAATAACAAAGCAAATGGTTAACTTCATGTCACTAAATATCAAAGGGATGAAGTTTGTATTCCACATTTTAAGTAACAACCACAGTTAAGGTTTCATTGATTCGGCTACATTAGGGGTGTTAGTTGAATCGACCGAGCCGGAATGTTCGGCTCGTTCGTCCTACAATCCGAACGAGTTACCAACTCGAGTCACGATCAGTCATCGAATTGATAACATGAAGGGCTTATCCTTACTAAAGAGAGAATTGATAAGCTTGCCAGAAGAGCACCAACAAAATCAGCTCACTGCAAGCATTGATGGTGGCTTCTGACATTTAAAAAGCTAGCATGCCACATCTAAAAAAACAATTCAAGAATGCTGGATCAAATCCTTAGATAAGAACGAAGGATAAGAAACACACGTAGTCAAGCAAACCACATGGGATTGAAAATTTGCAGTTGTATGCATGGTTGCATGAAAGATCTGATAAAGTTGTACAATCTTTTCACATCAAAACGTGATCAGTAGTAATGTATGCATGGTTGCATGAAAGATCTGATAAAGTTGTACAATCGAGTGACGGCGTGGCTTCTGTATTGGCACACCACTCATGGGCTTAATGGTTACCACTATGGTGTAAGAACTCAAGTATGGTGTAAGAACTCAAGTGTAAGAGATGTTGGATTCGCACTATGCTATCATATTAAATATGTTGTATATTTGAAGCAGTTGACCCTCTTGCTTCTCTCATGGTACAACCATCTTCCTGCTGAGCCACCTTTCTCCTCGGTCCACAGAGACAAAATATATTAATAAGAAAAAAAGGTATGGAGATAAGGTAATCCTGTATTGAGATGAAGGGATATAAGGATTTATGTATAGACGAAAGGTTTCGGCCGAATAATAGAGTATAACGACGAAAATGATGCAACCTTCCAAATTAATATACACGAAAGTTGTTCGAGCAAGGAAAATGGCATCGGCCTAGATATTTTGTTTATGTTATTTGTCCACATACCCGTAGTGATACCTATATATCAACAATGAGTACGAATACTTGCAAGATCGAGTAAAGCTTGCTCTTTCCAAAAGGATCTGGAAACACTTCCTATTCAATTTAACAAGAGCAGTTACTGCTGCTAATTCATTTCTTTTATTTTGATCTACACCGTTTAAAATGTCTAAATATCAATTTTGATCTCAATTTGCTATGCATCAAGCAACTGCAAAATGAACGGCCAAAACTAGCGAGTTATTTGGCTTGATGACTAGGGCAATATACAAATTGAGAATCAAATCATTGATCATGAATCCATGATCTGAACACTTCAAAATCCTTGGACAACATGTTTTTGTAGGGTTTTGAACATCCTATTTGTCATTGTCGTCATCTATGTTATTTCATTGAATTGAGTCGGACTTTGACGCAGCCCTTGTCTACATGGAGCGGCTCGACCGTTTCAAAATATATCAGGTCTAGTTCAATCCGAACTGTCAAATCTTATCCGAATCGCGCGTTCTCCTAGCCAATTCGAAGATCTCGTAAAATCGTCCGGGTCAATTGATATGCCATAGGCAATCATTGATGTCTCCTGGAATTGCGAAAATCCATATATTATAAGAGTGTGATTCAAATGGAGATATGTATCCAGATATCAAGTTTACAGGGACAGCAAACTTAAAGTAATGAAAGATTAAGGCACCAAGTGCATTAAGTTTTGAGCAGTTTCGGAGCAAAGGTAGTGAAATAATGTGGCAAGTTTCTGCTGTTGAGCCCAAATTAGTTAGATACAAGGTTCATACTCTATCCTATTAATATCAAGTTTCAACCATGACTGATAAAGTTACAAAGTTCAAACTAATTTGGGCTTTATTACTTTATCAGTCATACTCTGTGATTGACAAAGCTAATAAGTTCAATTAAGTTTACCTATGATTGACAAGCTAATAAGTTCAATTAAGTTTACCTATGATTGACAAAGTTACAAAAGTTCAAAAATCCAGTTATAAGTCATAATGGTTTCCACAATTTGTAACCTAATTTTACGATTAAAAGCGTGCACAATTTGTAACCTAATTTTACGATTAAAAGCGTGTGTGTGTGTGTGTGTGTTAGTTATAATGGAGTTAAGATGTCATAGAAGGGAATTTCCTCCTATGGCATTGAAAAAATACAACTTCTTTCGTTTTTTCCGACGATCGGCACCCATCATCTTTATCGTTATCATCTAAGATGTGGGTACACCAAATTTCATGTGATTCTACAACCTTTTCACCGTTGATTTAGTGGATTCAAAATTAACGGTTTACCGACAATAGAACATTTTACATTGCTAAATCAACGGTGAAAAAATTGTAGAATCACATGAAATTTGGTGTATCCACATCTTAGATGATAACGATGAAGATGGTGGATGCCGATTGTCGAAAAAAATAAGTGGGTGTGTATTTTTTCGATGCCATAGGAGGAGATTTCCTCTTATGGTGTCGAAAAAATACAAGCTCCTCAATTTTTTCCGACGATCGGCCTCCATTATCATCATCGTTATCATCTAAGATGTATTTACGTGATATATGAGTTGGAATATTCTTGGACATATTTTGGTCAGTTTTGTAGGTTCCATATTCCCATCTCTCTCTCTCTCGTACCGTGCACATGTACATGGTACACGGAAGAAATCTGAAGCTGGCAACTATCACGCTTTACCAATCCTTACGTGATATATGAGTTGAGAGCTGATAAGTTGGTATCGTGTAAACAAAAAATGGGAAATTGGTTGCTACCATAAAGTTAGGAATGAAGTCACAGGATAGGCTAAAGCCCATACCTAGGCTAGCTACCACCGCCAGCGGCCAACTGGTATTTTATGCCATTTGCAGATATATTTAGCAGTCCATCAAATTGCTTCCAGATCTTCAAACTTTTACAAGGATAAAGACACAATAACATTGACACTTGGATTAGCTGAGACATCAGCTTCAACCAATTTGGCTTTTGTCCACTCTTCACTCCTTTTCTCTCCTTCTGTGTTGTGCTTTCATACAAGGATAAAGACACACTAACCATCATGCATGAAAAATCCCTCAGACAAGAATATGTGAGGCTACCCATTTTGCGTCTTGTTTCTAAACCAATGTTACGTGGAACGTTTCAATACGCAAAACGAAAACGGAAAGACGCGAAACACCACACCACTTGTTATGGGACGCGGTACGATAAGGATGGTTTTCTTCCATATGCTTATATGGGATGGAAAACGTACCAATAAAAAAGAAGGTGTTTTTGGACCGTTTGTATGTATGTGTATGCATTTACGTATGATGTACATAAATATAATTCAAATTATTTTGCTAAAAAAATAAATATTTTTTAGTATAATCTGACACACCCGATTATATGCCTCATTTAACTTAACTTCTGATCGGAACGGCGATTCCGATCTGGAGTGTTTGTTAGGATCTTCACAACTTTATGTTCGGTCTACGATGTAGCCGAATGTGTTTGGAGGAGAGAATGGATAGAGAATGAAGAAAGTATCAATAAACTATTCTTATATTTTCCTTGCTCTTTAAAAACTTTACAAAACATCTCCTTATATAGGAGTTTACATGCCCCTTCATTATGACTCTTCATAATACCAATTGATTACAATAACCGTTACATATCCTTTCATTAAACCTATTCATGAATTGGTATCCCTTCCTTTTATAACCGCTGTCTCTTCAATTCTTTGTAACCGAAAACAAGTTTAATTTCTAACATGCTCCCTTAAACTTGTTTTACCATGCCGATCTTTCCTCGCAATTTTGCGAACACTTCAAATTTTAGGGGCTTTGTAAAAATGTCGGCCAGTTGATCTTGTAATTTGACATGAACGAGTTCGACCTCTTTCTTCCTTACATGTTCTCTGATAGAGTGATACCGAGTATCAATGTGCTTGCTTCGTTCATGAAACACTGGATTCTTCGCCAGTGCTATAGCAGATTGGTTGTCCACATACATCTTCGTAGGTCCTTCCTGTTCAACCTTTAGATCTTTCAGCAGATTTCTTAGCCATATAGCATGGCAAACTCCAGCCGATATAGCAACGTATTCGGCTTCACAAGTTGATAGTGTCACTATCGGTTGCTTCTTGGAACACCAAGTAAATGCTGATTCACCGATGAAGAAAATGTACCCTGTCGTACTTTTCCGGTCATCTATATCTCCTCCCCAATCGCTATCGGTATATGCATATAATTCAAAATTGTTAGATTTCGAATAGAACAAACCGAAATTTGGTGTACCTTTGATATATCTCAATATCATTTTCGCCGCTGATAAATGTGTCAATTTCGGTTCTTCCATGTATCGGCTGATCAAGCCGACTCCATATAGAATATCCGGTCTTGTGCATGTAAGATACCGAAGACTGCCTACCAAGCTTTTAAAATGCGTCGAGTCCACATTGCTCCCTTCATCGAACTTTGATAATTTTGTTCCGCAGTCTACTGAGGTACTGACCGAATTGCTTTGCTCCATATTGAACTTTCTCAAAATCGACCGAGCATATCCTTCTTGGGATAAGAAAATCCCATTCGGTCTTTGCTTTACCTCTATTCCCAAATAATATGCCATCTGACCGATATCGGTCATTTCAAATTCTTTAACCATCGAGCTTTTGAAGTCATCGAACATACGTGGATTGTTTCCTGTGAAGATGAGATCATCCACATATAAACATACTATAAAAATATCATCTTTTTCGGACTTCTTTATGTATAATGCATGCTCATAAGGACACTTCATGAAACCGTGTGCTTGGAAGTATATGTCGATTCGACTATTCCATGCTCTCGGTGCCTGCTTCAGGCCATATAAAGCCTTCTTTAGCTTCAGTACTTTCGACTCATGTCCTTTCTTCTCATAACCGAGTGGTTGCTCGATGTAGACTTCTTCTTCAAGATATCCATTGAGGAATGCCGATTTAACATCCAATTGATATATCTTCCAACTTGCCTTGTATCGCTCGATTTCTCCCTTAGCGTTCTTTTTCTCCTTGTACACCCATTTCACTCCTATGGGTTTCTTGTCTTTGGGAAGTTCGGTGATCTCCCAAGTTCCATTTCTCTCAATAGCACTGATTTCTTCGTCCATTGCTTCTTTCCACCTTCGGTCTTTGACCGCTTCTTCAAAATTCATTGGCTCGCATTCGGCAAACAAACAAAATAATGTTAGATTATTTTGCATTTCGGTTACCTCATATAACTCGGTCATAGTCATCGTTCTTGGATTTCTTGGTGGAGTTGAACTTGACGACGCTTCGGTTTGTGGAGAACCGACTTGAGGCGAATTGAACCGAGGTGTTGTTGCAGGCGATGGAACATCAACTTCGACTTCATTTCTTTTCTTTTCTTCTTGACTGAGTACTTCATTCGGTCTGCTGCTTTCGGCTTCATCGCTCCAACTCCATGAGCTTTCTTCATCAAATTCGACATCTCGGCTAACAATGACCTTCTTATTGACTGGATCAAACAGCTTGTAGCCTTTGGTTCTTTGATCATAACCGATAAAAATCAACCGAGAACTTCGGTCATCAAGTTTTACTCTCTTTTGTTCGGGGACATGAGCATATGCTATGCTCCCGAAAATTTTAAAGTGACTTACATTCGGCTTATAACCATGCCACATCTCCTGCGGTGTTACATTTGTAGACTCTGGGTTGGGCATCGGTTTAGAATGTACACAGCACATGCAACCGCTTCTGCCCAAAATTCCTTCGGCATATTTTTACTACTCAACATACATCTCACCATGTCTAATATGGTTCTATTTTTTCGTTCGGCCACTCCATTTTGTTGTGGTGAATAGGAGGCCGTTAAGAAATGCCGAATCCCATTTTCTTTGCAAAAATTTTCAAACTCATTTGAAGTGAATTCTCCACCTCGGTCTGACCTGACCGATTTCAAATAAAACTCACTTTCTTTTTCCACATTCATTTTGAATCTTTTAAAATTTTCAAAAACTTCCGATTTATTTTTTAGAAAATATACCCATGTTTTCCTTGTGAAATCATCAATAAATGTTAGAATGTACCTTTTTCCACCAAATGAATTTGGAGTAATTGGTCCACATACATCGGTGTGGACAAGTTGTAATGGCTCCTTGGCTTTAAACTCGGCTTCTTTTGGAAAACTTGCTCGGTGATGTTTACCAAGTAAACACCCTTCACATAACTCTTTCGGTTCATTCATAATCGGCAAACCTTTGACCATGTTCTTCCTCGCCAACAAGTTTAGTCCGCCGAAATTGAGATGTCCATACCTCATATGCCATAACCGAGCCGAATCTTTCACCGATGATTTTAGACACTTTGCTTCACCATATTTGATATCCAATAGAAATAGCCGATTCTTCGTCATCTGCACTTTTGCTATCAACTTCATTCGGTTATCTCTTAAGAAAAGAGTTCGATCCTTTAAATGAATATCGAAATTCTTTTCTAAGAGTTGTCCCAAACTCAAGATGTTGTTTTTCATATTCGGCACATAATACACATTTTCGATATATTTTTGTGATCCATCTTTCAGTCGAATTAAAATTTTACCTTTGCCTTTTACTGGTACCTTCGAACAGTCACCGAATGTGACTTGGCCACTCACCGATTCGTCCAAGTCTACGAACATGTTTCGCTTGCCACACATATGATTACTTGCACCAGTATCGAGATACCAAGTGTCGGCACTTTCTTCGTCACCTTTAAAAGCCAGCAGAAGTACATCGTCATTATAATCTTCTTTCTCCACAAAGTTTGATTTTTCCTCGACTGTTTTTCCCCAACAGTCTGCTGCGTAGTGACCGAATTTATTGCAATTATAGCATTGAACATTCGGTCTCCCTCTTCCACCAGTCGATCGTCCTCGGCCTCGACCTCGGCCGAAATTTTGGCTTTGGCTTCTATCATCATTGTTTTGACCTCCTCGACCACCTTGTCCTCGACCGAATTGACCTCGGCCACGGCCTCTTCCTCGGCCGCGTGTATTTCCTCGATTTCGGTCATTTTGACCATTTTCAACCGAATCACCTTTCAAATTAACTTGTGTTTGTAGTAATTTTTCAATCGGTTCTTGCTTTTTCACTAACCGTTCTTCGTGGGCTTTTAGTGAACCCATCAACTCATCTATCGTCATTTCTTCAAGATTCTTTGACTCTTCAATTGAACACACAATGAAGTCAAACTTCGGTGGTAGTGGCCGAAGAATTTTCTCTATCACCCTTACATCCTCCATTTTTTCTCCGTTCCTCTTCATTTGGTTGACCACCGTAAGCACTCGGGCATTATAATCAGTCACCGATTCATTCTCCTCCATTTTTAACAATTCAAACTCCCTCCTTAGTGATTGTAAGCGTACCTTTTTAACCTTCTCGACTCCTTGGAAGGTTTTCTCAAGTATCTCCCACTGTTGCTTTGCATTAGTGGCAGCCGAAATCTTCTCGAAAGTCGAATCATCGACACCTTGCTCGATAAAGTATCTTGCGGTACAATCTTTCTCGAATAATTTTTCGTGGGTCGTTCTCTGAGCTGCCGTCAGTGCAGCTTCATCTTGAGGCCGATCATAGCCTCGGACCACCACATCCCAAGCGCCTACTGCTCCCAAAACAGTCTTCATTTTGATGCTCCAATTTTCATAGTTATCTTTGGTGAGGCGTGGGGCGTTGTACGAGAGTGTTGTCTTCGACATTTTCTTCGAACCTTGCTCTGATACCACTTTGTTAGGATCTTCACAACTTTATGTTCGGTCTACGATGTAGCCGAATGTGTTTGGAGGAGAGAATGGATAGAGAATGGAGAAAGTATCAATAAACTATTCTTATATTTTCCTTGCTCTTTAAAAACTTTACAAAACATCTCCTTATATAGGAGTTTACATGCCCCTTCATTATGACTCTTCATAATACCAATTGATTACAATAACCGTTACATATCCTTTCATTAAACCTATTCATGAATTGGTATCCCTTCCTTTTATAACCGATGTCTCTTCAATTCTTTGTAACCGAAAACAAGTTTAATTTCTAACAGTGTTAGCGGTTTAGCGATTTATGGTAACATGGTTCTAGATTCTATATATGGGCCCAAATTGAAGCTCTATAGCAAATAGATGAATCACATGGAGATATGAAGAGTGTTTCGAATTAAATTCAGAGAAAAGAGTCATGCAACTGCCATGAGCCCATATAACAAATCGATTAAAATTATGGGGCCAGCAGGGATTTAGCTATATTAAGGGTGTTATATGCATCGAGCCAGCTGAATGTTTGGCTCATGTATCTAACGATATGAACAATTCAGCCCCTCCGATCACTATCGAAACTGGCTATTCTAGACCGACATTACGGAGTATTTAGGGTGCAGATCGGTCATCGAATATCTGTCAATCCTTATCATGCAATTCATGACCGTAAGAGAAGCATTCCATTAACTGAAGATGTTTCGAGTAGGATAAAAACTAATAGAAGCACATATATAAATAGATTTCTTTTTCTTATCTCACATCTAAAATTTCAATATTTTCAAATTTCACCACCAAAATTTAGGATTTCCAAATTTCATCCTAAAACTATTAAGTTGTCCAAATTTCATCTCGAAAATCTAGTGTTTTCAAATTGCACCGTCAAAACTACTAAATTGTGCAAATTTCACGTCCAAAATATATTATTTCCAAATTTCACTTCAAAACCATTAAATTGTCCAAATTTCATCCCAAACTATTTTTGATGATACTTATAAGTGGGAATTTCCCAGATCACGACACGTAGCGGATGACGTGTCGTCCACGTAAGCCCGTTAGATTTCTGGGGGCTACGGAGCTGGAATAAATATGATGTATTTGGGACATTCCTCGGTACCTCGTCTCCGAGATTACATCCGGCCTTTCGAAGACCTCTCCGGAATACCTTCCATATTCGCCTAGCAATGAGTCATCAACTCAACTTTGAGCAATCCCGCAGCCAAGTTTCCACGGCCTCCCTGCTCGTTTCCGAGCTATTGCAAGATCTGAGCTTCCTCGGCTTCCCGGCTCGTCTCCGAGCCATCCCACAGGCCGAGCTTCATCGGTCTCCCGGCTCGTCTTCGAGCCATCTCACAGGCCGAGCTTCCTCGTCTTTCCCGATCAACCGAGAGCGCGGAGCCCAAACTCCCCTGCAACGGCTCCGTGTATCTCGCCAGGGCGAGATATCCACCGCCCCACGCTCCGCGTTCCACACAGTCTCGTTCCCCTATTAATAAGCGGATCCCACCATCAACGCGGGCGTAACAAGGGGGCGTAATTGACGGCGAGGATCTCGTGCCGGATCGCCCCACGTGACCACTATATAAACCCTTCTTTCAGACGACTCGAGCAACTGAAACTCATTCCAATAGGCCGTTACGCTGCTCTAATTCCCCGGTACTAACTTGATCGTCGAAGGATTCTATGGTGGCTTCCCACCCTGGGACTTCCCTTGCAGGAAACTCGGCCTCAACAACATCCAACAACCCATTGAGATTCACACACTCAACAACCCCCAAAACAAATCTCAATCGCTCAAAACCGCTTGCTACCAGATCGATGGAGAACAACATCTGAAGGAGATCACAACCTCCATCATTTGGCGCCGTATATGGGAAGCGCAAGAAGCTTCTCCACCCATAAAGTTGATCTTCCGCACTCGACCTGATGGCGAGCGACGACCGCAATGATCCAAATACGAGCCGCCACACCCCCACAACGGAGGCAGGAGAGGCTCGTCTCCCCCTCCTAACGTCATCAACGCCTTATCCGCTCGAATCGACAGGCTCATATCGATGGTGGATGCACTCGTCCGCGTTCAAGCGGCGGGCCCTACCCACCAGACCGCAGTTCCCCCTTCCCGGGATAACAACGTTCGCAGAAGGATGGATGGCCATGCTCAGGCCCTCGATCTCACTCACGCTCATCTCAGCGTCACCGAGCGCCGGCGTGCTGACTCCGGCTACCACGATCCGCATGTGGCGAATGATTCCATGACCCGCTGGACGCCGGACAGCTCCACACCCCGATCTCAGGGAAGATTAGGCCGTCGCCCCAACACCCGCCACGTGCTCACACCCCCTGAGGAGATGTCGGTCAGTTCGTCTGCTTCCAGGCTGACCGACACCCCCAATCCCGCCGAGGCCGTGCAAATGGCGAACGTCGGGACTACTTAAGAAAGACCTCGTCCGAGGATTTAAGAAATTTGATAGAGCGGAATTGAAGCCGCACCATTGCACAGACCCGGAGCGGGGGTAGCCACCACTCCGATTGTGCTGAATCCTTGAGGTACCACCACCGGCTCGAAACCCTCGAAAAGAAAATCGAAGGCATACGACGAGATAGCCATATGTCCGGCGAAGGGGCCAGATATTCTGCCGATTCGCTCACAAAGAACTTTACAGAAGAGCTGTTGTCCGGGCGCGTCTTGTCCAGGAACAAGCCGCCCAAAGTGGCCCTCTTCAACGGAAAGTCCGACCCGAAAGACCACTTGGACGTATTTACAGTGGGTATGAACTTTCAAGACAACTCGGACGCGGCTCAATGCCGAGCTTTTCCCACCACTTTAATCTAAGCTGGCCGTGACTGGTTTCGAAGGCTTGCGCCACACTTCATCTTGACCTTTGACGAGCTGGCTACCCAATTCCTTGGTCATTTTGTCGGAAACCGACGACAAAAAAGGACGGTCGACTACCTGCTCACTGTCAAAAGCGGAGACAAGGAATCTATTAAGGGGTATGTCACTCGCTTCTACAATGTCCTCCTGGAGGAGCAATGCGATGAAACAGTTATCACCGCACTGAGGTCGGGTCTTAGGCACAAAGAATGGCTCCGCTATTTTGCATTAGCGCAACTTAAGACTATGGCCGAAGTGAAAGCCTGGACCGAGCGAGAAATCCAACTCGAGTCAGAGGTGAACTCAAACCTGCCCCGAGGCGACCAGGCGGACCGAAAGAAAAGGGACAGAAAAAGAAGGTCGATCTTCCGAAACCTTACTCCCCAAGCTTTTAGAAGTACACTTCTCTAAACATTTCCCAGACCGAGCTGCTGGAGGAAGCTAAGGGCGAGAGGTTCTTTATGCTCCCGCTAGTTGCCCAAAGAGCGGGCAAGCGTCTCTGCGGCCCGTACTGCGCCTTCCACAGGTCGCAGGGTCACCCGACTGAGAACTGTAAACAACTCCGTGACTATATCGAGGAGTTGATCCGTTCTAGCCACCTGGCGAAATACTTACAGGACAAGCGACAGGCGAAGCGGGAGCAAAAGGACTAAACTCCTCCCGGGGAATTAACGATCGGGCAAATTATGGTCGTTACCTCGGATCAAGCTCGGGGAAATGGGGGGAACCACCGCTTCCTCCCAGTCGAGGGTGTAAGCTATCCACCCCGTAAGAGGTGCAGGAAGGACGGACCGATCATCTTCAGGGATGAAGACCTTCACGGCATATCGCTTCCTCACAATGACCCTCTCGTGATAACGGCCTGAGTCCACCGCTACGAGATCCAGAGAATTTTGGTCGATTCAGGAAGCTCGGTGGATATCTTGTTCCACAACTGTTTCCAGCATATGAGGCTAGGGCCATTCGACCTTCGGCCGACCTCCTATGTTGTCACGATCCAAAATTTGGCACGTGACTGGCACTCAAATCACGTAACGTTTACAGGCGTAACACAATTTAAGTAAGCTGAAAACCCAGAAATCTAAACCATCAAAAGTAGTAAGTGATAAAAATATTATTAAAAACATTTGGAAATCTCAAGTAAAAATCTTTAAAGTTTAAATTATTTTCTTGAAAATTTCGGCAGCATCTCCTTTGTAAAAACTAGTCCCGAAACGGGTACAAACATAAGATATAAGTAAAGTAACATATGATATAAATAAAGCATCCCCAAACGGGAGCAAATCACGCCCAAAGACGGAAACAACCACCACAAGCATATATACGACGCAGTAAGGAAGAAATAGACAGTATAAGTGAAAAACAACATAAAAGATAAAACTGCATAATAAAAGCCGGCTCACACGAGCTCGACACCCAGAGTCACAAAATAATATACAATATCATCCTCACATCTTGTCTCTAAGTCAATACATGAAGTGGTAGATGGAGAGTTGTAACACCCGAGCCCAATACTACTATTTTCTGTTACTGGTTGAGCGTTAGATATTACTCTTTTCATTCAGCTTGCCTGTTTGACACTTACCGTGAAATTTTATCTGGAAAGGTCATTTCTGCGTATAACAAATTTTAGCATCTAAAATAAAATTTAAAATACCTATCTTGGCCAACTCGACACCCTTAGCCGCGTGGTAGCGTCCGTGCATCGAGTTCTCGTCCTGTTCAGTGAAACGGGCGAATTTGGACGGCTACGCGCGCGTACAGGTGTCCGACTTGGGGGTATGCTTTTTAATCATAAAACACCTCATTTTAAAATTTGGAACCCGCTTAAAATCCTATTATTTGAATTTCAAATTTTTAGACCCAACCCGGACGCGATTTGGAAATGTTTCATTTAGCGCCAAAATCCCAAATTAATATAATATTCTAAACCATAATATATTACAAATCTTACGGTTAATTTAATCTTTAAATCTTTTTTTAGTTTTCTAAACGTTTAAAATCTTTTCCTTTAGCCAATCGCGAGGCTTAAGTCTTCCCTGGGCCCCACCTTCTCTTTTTCTATCTCTCTCTCTCCATTCCTCTCTCTCTCTCCCCCTCAAATCCCGTTCTCTCTCTCCCTCAAATCTCTCTCTCTCTCTCCTTTTTAAATCCTTTCCCTTCTCGTTTCTTTTTTCACGTGAACAGTACCCTCGCGAGAACCCTAGCCGCCTCGTCCCCGTCGCCGCCGCAACCTCGTCGCCGGCACCACCGTCACCCTCGCTCGCGCCTCCTCGTCTCGATCACGACCCTCGCCATTCTTCCCCGTGCGCTTGCACCCCATCACGAGCCTCGCCCTCAACCCTAGCCGCCTCCTTCCTTGCCGCCGCAGCCCCGACGCCGGCGCCAGCGTCACCAGCACCGTTGACTCCTCTGCCTCGCCTCGCCCACACCTTCCTTCTTCCACCACCGCGCAACCTGCACCACCGTGACCACCTGCAGTCCTCCCTGCATCGCCTGAGGCACCGCCGGCGACCACCTGCGCTGTCCCTGGCCGTCGCCGACGATCCACGACCACCCCCAGAACACTTCGTAAGTGTCTCCATCTCACCCTCCCTCTCTTCTTTTTTCCAAAAATTGAAACACCCGCTGGATCTTTTCTGCAGATCGCCGGAGACGCCGTTCTTGCCACCGTCGATCTCGCCGTCGTCGCTAGTGCCCTCTGGACCAGTGAGTATTCCCCCATCTTCTCCTTTCTCTGCCATTCCCTTCTTTTTCTAGATCTACACCGTTGAAACCCTATTCACTGTTTTTGTGCTCGCCGGAATCCGGCCGTGCAGACGACGTGATCCGACGTTCCAGCGAGGTACCCCGATCCGCGTGGTCCCATTGTCCGTTGTTTGGGTTCAATTCGTGAACCGTGCGTCCGTCGCGAGTTTCCCCGCCGACGTTACGTTCCGTTTTTCCCGGTTCACGACCCGTCGAGGCAAGTATCACTTGCTACATGCTATACTATACATTTATATATGTTTTGACTCATTAAACCTGCAGAACTTAACTTGGTATAGTCGTTTCTCATTTGGTTGCAATATGACATATATCATTTTACAGTTAACATAACACTTACAGTCTGCCAATTTAACACTAATAACTAAGTTTACCTGTTAATCACATTTTACTGTTTAATAGATGATAACCCTTACACATGTAGTTCTATTATATTCAGACATTCGTATTCAAAGGCTTGATATAACTGTATTGCATCGTCATTTAACTATTGCACCGCTAAGGTGCTCAAAACCAGTTAATATAATAAAACTGCTGCACTGTATTACTGCACTCTTGTGAAACTGCTTATTGTTATTTAACTCATTACTCATTCCATGTTATTCAATACCCTGTTCGATTATATATCTGTTTGTGAGCACATCCACAATATTGTTACATCTTGACTTGACTTGGTCACACATGGTATATAGTGATACACCTGACATGGTACCGTTTACCGTTGACTTGACCTGATGTACCATGACCTGACCTGTTACCTGATCTCGTGCCTAATGCCAACAAACCCGACATGTAGTTCTCATGGACCATTCCTGTTGTCTATCCAGATAAAACCTGCTGTTACCTGATTCTGTGTTGGCATTAGTTCTTGATTATTGAATACCTGACTCGACATACATAGCTTGGGGGTATGGGAAAATCAAAAGTGTAAACTAAAGTGTAACTTAAAAGGGTATTATTTGATCCGTGGTCCCGGGGGGTAACGGGACAGAGCCATTCGTGACTCTTACATTTTCCTGATCCGTGGTCCCGGGGGGTAACGGGACAGAACCACTATTGGTTCACATATTCCTGATCCGTGGTCCCGGGGGGTAACGGGACATATCCTTTGAGTTACATGGAGGATTACTCAAATTGATTTCAAAGACTTTAGACTAGAAAACCTGATAGAACAGTTTAGTTACCCACTGCACACTACCCTGCACTGCTTGTTTCATACTATTGCTTTATTCATGTTTATTTCTGCATTGCCTATTACACTGTTCATATTGTATTATTGGTCGACATGACGCGCTGACGTCTGGGTTTTGCATGGCCCAGATTCTGTACTACTGTCGCAGTCCGAGCAGGAGTACTTCAGCCAGCAGGCTGAGCTGTGAGGTGTTAGTATTAGTTAGTTTTATTTCCTGCATTTATTTCCTGATGTGAGCCCGCATTATGGGACATACTTTTCAGTTATTTGTATTGGATCATTTGCTTCCGCATTTATTTATTATTGACTCCTGTTATTCTGGATTATGGACATGTTTTAGAAAATTTTATCTTGTTCTTGATATCTCTACAGCCGTAATGTGACTGTGAATGGATACTTCCTACCCACAGGTAGCATGGTTGGCTATGTCACGTGCCCAATCTTGCGTACTCTTGGAAGCGAGGCGTGACATGGTTATTTTGGTATCAGAGCCACAGGTTGGTTGGGTTGATTCTTTTGTAGTTGGGTATTGTACCCAATACACGAATCAGAATAACCGTGTTTAGGAAACATGTCCTGCCACTTTGCCATTTACCATTCTTGAATCGCATTCTTCCTGATTATATCTTTTACGACGTGCAAATTTACTTTGCATGTCGACTCGAAAACCTGATCTCTTGTTATCCCTAGAACTTAGGCGACTTGGGTGGAGTTAAGTAATTGTGGCTATGATACCGCGGCATAGTTACAATGCGGTACTCTATTTAAGTATCTTGGAGTTCTAACCTTGATCTATATATCTAATCAATCATCATGCTAATGTTGGGTGTTTTTTTTATTTCAGGAATATGGCAGATAAGAATTTGAAGACGTACCAGAGGCGTGTGGACGAAGCCTCCATGCTTGGAGTGATAAGGGGAATGCTAGAGAATCAAAAGAGGCAGACCGAGCTGATCCAGCAGCAAGCAGACTCGTTTCAGGAAGGTTTGCAGATCGTTCAGCAGTCTGTAAACAACGTTGGAGCTAAACCAGTTGACCGAGTAGGGACCGTGGCAGATTTCAGACGTTTGGGTCCGTCTATATTTACTGGTTTGGAGGAGCCGTTGCCAGCCGAGCAGTGGCTAGTTGACACAGAGAATTTGTTGATTGCGGCACAGATTCTAGATGACAAAAGAGTTGACGTGGTACGCATTCAGTTAGTGGACTACGCCCGAGAATGGTGGCTTGTGGAGGAGACCCGCTTGCCCAAGCCGATCAAATGGGCGGATTTTTCTAAGAGTTTCCTGGAGAAGTTCTTCCCGCGAATTGCACGGGAGGAAATGGAAGAGAAGTTTATTGGGCTGAGGCAGAATGGAGCACCCGTGGATGTGCATGCAGCAGAATGGACGAGACTCAGCAGATTCGCTGGACCTTTGGTTGCCAACGATGCAGACAGGGCACGGAGGTTCATGCGCAGCTTGGATGTGGACATCCAGAGGCAGATTGTCTCCCTGGGTTTGACCACTTTCTCACAGGTTCTTACGGCAGCTCGGGAACAGCAGAGTTTATCTGGGATGAAAGGGAGCTTGCAGCAGACAGCAGTTGCGGAAAGGAAGCCCGCATTCGTACCTAACAGAGCTCATGGTCGCAGAGGTATTCCAGTAGACCGTCGAGGTGTAGCACCCATGAAGAAGCCTGTGATCGTTGATCGAAGAAAGAGCGTGATTTGTGACTACTGCCATTTACCTGGGCACGTGCAGAAGGATTGTCGAAGGAAGCTGGGACTTTGTTTGGTTTGTGGAGCGGCTGATCACGCAGTTGGTGCCTGTCCGTCGAAGCTTCGTACGAGGGAGGATATTCAGAAGCCTCCGTAGAAACCGTTCCAAGGGCAGAAACAGCTGACTCAAGGACCTAATCAGGCTCGAGCTTTTACCTTGACAGCTGAGGAAGCTAAGGCATCAGGAGAAGTGGTTTCAGGTATTCTACTCGTTCATGGTTTTCTCGCAGTGGCATTATTTGATTCTGGTGCATCCCATTGTTTTATGTCATCCAAGTTTATAACTACACACTCGATTGCCTGCACGACCCTGTCTAGTTTCTGGGACATACACACTGGGAATGGGAAAATTATATCTAGTAGGGAATGTAAAGACTGTTCAGTTGTTGTATGCGGACGGGAGCTTTTTGCAGATTTCTTGGTGATTGATACGGGCAGCTACGAGGTCGTCTTGGGAATGGATTTTCTTAGCACTTTCCACGCTCACATTGACTGTAGGGCAAAGAAAGTAATTTTCCAGATTCCCGGACATTCTGAGTTTATCTTCACTGGAGGAAGCAGTTCTGTCGGGCCAGTCGAGTTTAGGGCTAGGCCGACAAACAACGTTCTTGCAGCAATGGAAGTTGATAGTAGTGAAGAGCCGGCAGTTGTTCGCGATTTTATGGACGTATTTGAAGATATATCGGGTTTACCGCCGAAGCGAGACGTGGAGTTCGCAATTGACCTTATTCCTGGTGCAGCGCCAGTATCTAAAGCGTATTATCCAATGGCACCAGTAGAATTGGAAGAAGTTAAGAAACATGTTGCTGAATTGCTTGAGAAGGGTTGGATTCGAAGCAGCAACTCGCCTTGGGGAGCTCCAGTTCTTCTAGTAAAGAAGAAGGATGGCACAAGAAGGATGTGCATCGACTATCGAGAATTAAACCGGGTAACTATTAAGAACAAGTATCCGATCCCTCGCATTGGAGAACTTTTTGAGCAGCTTAGTGGAGCGAGGGTATTCTCGAAACTGGATTTGCGATCCGGATATCATCAAGTCCGAGTGAAAGCAGAAGATATTTGCAAGACGGCGTTTCGAACTCGGTATGGACATTTCGAGTACCTAGTGATGCCCTTCGGAGTAACGAATGCGCCGGCAGTATTCATGGACTTGATGAACCGAATCTTTTCACCGTTCTTGGACCAGTTTATTGTAGTATTCATTGACGATATTCTGGTTTACTCGAGGAGTTTTGAGGAGCATGCTGAGCATTTGAGGATCGCACTGCAGACATTGAGACAGGAGAAATTGTATGCGAAGATGAGTAAGTGCGAATTTTGGCTGGAAGAAGTGAAGTTTCTGGGGCATGTTATATCGGGCGATGGAATCACCGTCGATCCCGAAAAGATTGCAGCAGTTCGAGATTGGTCGATTCCAAAGAATGTAGCTGAGATAAGAAGTTTCCTTGGATTAGCCGGATATTACAGGAGATTTGTGGAGAACTTTGCTCGTCTGGCAGAACCGTTGACCAAGCTTACGCGCAAGGAGGTACCTTTTGTATGGACAGATAATTGTGCGTTAGCTTTTGAGACATTGAAGCAGAAGTTGATAACCGTCCCTATCTTGACCGTGCCAGACAATTCCGGAGGATTGGTTATTCACAGCGACGCATCTGGGAAAGGATTGGGATGTGTTTTGATGCAGCATGGGAAGGTTGTAGCATACGCGTCAAGACAACTGAAGACTCATGAGAAGAATTATCCAACTCATGACTTGGAGCTTGCGGCTGTGATCTTCGCTTTGAAGATTTGGAGACATTACCTTTTGGGCGAGAGAGTCGAAGTCCTTACAGATCACAAGAGTTTGAAGTATGTGTTCACTCAGAAGGAGTTGAATATGAGGCAGCGTAGATGGTTGGAGCTGATGGCCGACTACGACCTTGATCTTAAGTACCATCCGGGGAAAGTTAACATCGTGCCGGATGCGCTTAGTCGGTTACCAGCAATTCAGGTGTTAACTACACAGAGGGAGATCATTGCAGATTTTCGAAGATTTGACTTGGAAGTTGTGCTACCGTGTTCTACGGGACAGTTGATGCAATTGCAAGTACAGTCGTCTTTAATTGAGAAAATTAAAGCAACACAATCGCAGGATCCTAGACTGCAAAAGTTTCGAGAGCAGGTTGAAGCTGGACTACGAACAGATTTACTGGTCCACGAAGATGGTTCGTTGAGGTATGGTAGCCGTTTGTGTGTGCCAAAGGGAGACGTTCGTGAAGAGCTTATGAGGGAGGCACACAGTTCAGCTTATTCTGTACATCCAGGAGGCACAAAGATGTACCATGATATTCGACAACATTTCTGGTGGGAAGGCATGAAACGGGAGATTGCTCACTTTGTGGCTAAGTGCTTGGTGTGTCAGCAAGTTAAGGCTGAACATCAAAGGGTTTCTGGTTTATTGCAACCACTTCCGATTCCTAAGTGGAAGTGGGAACATATAACCATGGATTTTGTGACGGCTTTACCGTGGAGTCCAAAGGGCAACAATACAGTATGGGTGATTGTTGATCGGTTGACCAAGGCAGCTCACTTTATTCCTTTCCGGGTTGGTCAATCAACGGAGACTTTGGCAGAGCGGTACATGCAGGAGATTGTAAGATTACATGGCGTACCGGTGAGTATCGTGTCCGATCGGGACACTCAGTTCTTATCACACTTCTGGAGGAGTTTACAGGAAAGTTTGGGGACTCGATTGAAGTTTAGCACAGCTTATCATCCTCAAACTGATGGTCAGTCGGAGAGAACGATCCAAACTCTTGAAGACATGTTGAGAGCATGCATGTTGGACTTTAAGGGTTCGTGGGAGGATCATCTACACTTAGTGGAGTTTTCTTACAACAATAGTTTCCAAGCAACTATTCAGATGGCTCCGTTTGAAGCTTTGTATGGTCGTAAGTGCCGTTCACCTGTTTGTTGGGATGATGTTGGTGAACGAAGATTGTTGGGACCAGATTTGGTGGTGCAGACAGTCGAGAAGGTTAACACTATCAGAAAGCACATGAAGGCAGCTCAAGACAGACAGAAAAGTTGGGCTGACACGTCAAGAAGACCTCTAGAGTTCGCCGTGGATGATTTGGTATTCTTGAAGATATCACCGACTAGAGGGGTGATTCATTTTGGGAGTCGAGGAAAGCTTAGTCCTCGATTCGTTGAACCCTTCGAGATATTGGAGCGTGTTGGAGAGGTAGCGTACCGTTTGGCGTTACCGCAGTCCTTGGCGGGTGTGCACGATGTGTTTCACGTATCTCAACTACGAAGGTATGTTCGAGATGAAACACACGTCTTGGATCATTCGGAGTTAACAGTACGGGAAGACCTGACTTTTGAGGAGCGACCGGTTGAAATCATGGATCGAAGGGAGAAGGTTCTTAAGAACAAAGTTATCCCCCTTGTGCTCGTTTCTTGGGGTAATCGATCGCATGGAGAGTCTACTTGGGAGCGAGAAGATGCGATCCGGCAGAAGTTTCCTCACCTTTTCCTGTAGTTTTCTATCTTGTATTCTTGGAATTTCGAGGACGAAATTCTTTTGTAGTTGGGTATAATGTAACACCCGAGCCCAATACTACTATTTTCTGTTACTGGTTGAGCGTTAGATATTACTCTTTTCATTCAGCTTGCCTGTTTGACACTTACCGTGAAATTTTATCTGGAAAGGTCATTTCTGCGTATAACAAATTTTAGCATCTAAAATAAAATTTAAAATACCTATCTTGGCCAACTCGACACCCCTAACCGCGTGGTAGCGTCCGTGCATCGAGTTCTCATCCCGTTCAGTGAAACGGGCGAATTTGGACGGCTATGCGCGCGTACAAGTGTCCGACTTGGGGGTATGCTTTTTAATCATAAAACACCTCATTTTAAAATTTGGAACCCGCTTAAAATCCTATTATTTGAATTTCAAATTTTTAGACCCAACCCGGGCGCGATTTGGAAATGTTTCATTTAGCGCCAAAATCCCAAATTAATATAATATTCTAAACCATAATATATTACAAATCTTACGGTTAATTTAATCTTTAAATCTTTTTTTTAGTTTTCTAAACGTTTAAAATCTTTGCCTCCAGCCAATCGCGAGGCTTAAGTCTTCCCTGGGCCCCACCTTCTCTTTCTCTCTCTCTCTCTCTCCATTCCTCTCTTTCTCTCCCCCTCAAATCCCGTTCTCTCCCTCCCTCAAATCTCTTTCTCTCTCTCCTTTTTAAATCCTTTCCCCTCTCGTTTCTTTTTTCACGTGAACAGTACCCTCGCGAGAACCCTAGCCGCCTCGTCCCCGTCGCCGCCGCAACCTCGTCGCCGGCACCACCGTCACCCTCGCCCGCGCCTCCTCGTCTTGATCACGACCCTCGCCATTCTTCCCCGTGCGTCTGCACCCCATCACGAGCCTCGCCCTCAACCCTAGCCGCCTCCTTCCTTGCCGCCGCAGCCCCGACGCCGGCGCCAGCGTCACCAGCACCGTCGACTCCTCTGCCTCGCCTCGCCCACACCTTCCTTCTTCCACCACCGCGCACCCTGCACCGCCGCGACCACCTGCAGTCCTCCCTGCATCGCCTGAGGCACCGCCGGCGACCACCTGCGCTGTCCCTGGCCGTCGCCGACGATCCACGACCACCCCCAGAACACTTCGTAAGTGTCTCCATCTCACCCTCCCTCTCTTCTTTTTTCCAAAAACTGAAACACCCGCTGGATCTTTTCTGCAGATCGCCGGAGACGCCATTCTCGCCGCCGTCGATCTCGCCGTCGTCGCTAGTGCTCTCTGGACCAGTGAGTATTCCCCCATCTTCTCCTTTCTCTGCTCATTCCCTTCTTTTTCTAGATCTACACCGTTGAAACCCTATTCACTGTTTTTGTGCTCGCCGGAATCCGGCCGTGCCGACGACGTGATCCGACGTTCCAGCGAGGTACCCCGATCCGTGTGGTCCCATTGTCCGTTGTTTGGGTTCAATCCGTGAACCGTGCGTCCGTCGCGAGTTTCCCCGCCGACGTTACGTTCCGTTTTTCCCGGTTCGCGACCCGTCGAGGCAAGTATCACTTGCTACATGCTATACTATACATTTATATATGTTTTGACTCATTAAACCTGCAGAACTTAACTTGGTATAGTCGTTTCTCATTTGGTTGCAATATGACATATATCATTTTACAGTTAACATAACACTTACAGTCTGCCAATTTAACACTAATAACTAAGTTTACCTGTTAATCACATCTTACTGTTTAATAGATGGTAACCCTTACACATGTAGTTCTATTATATTCAGACATTCGTATTCAAAGGCTTGATATAACTGTATTGCATCGTCCTTTAACTATTGCACCGCTAAGGTGCTCAAAACCAGTTAATATAATAAAACGGCTGCACTGTATTACTGCACTCTTGTGAAACTGCTTATTGTTATTTAACTCATTATTCATTCCATGTTATTCAATACCCTGTTCGATTATATATCTGTTTGTGAGCACATCCACGATATTGTTACATCTTGACTTGACTTTGTCACACATGGTATATAGTGATACACCTGACATGGTACCGTTTACCGTTGACTTGACCTGATGTACCATGACCTGACCTGTTACCTGATCTCGTGCCTAATGCCAACAAACCCGACATGTAGTCCTCATGGACCATTCCTGTTGTCTATCCAGACAAAACCTGCTGTTACCTGATCCTGTGTTGGCATTAGTTCTTGATTACTGAATACCTGACTCGACATACATAGCTTGGGGGTATGAGAAAATCAAAAGTGTAAACTAAAGTGTAACTTAAAAGGGTATTATTTGATCCGTGGTCCCAGGGGGTAACGGGACAGAGCCATTCGTGACTCTTACATTTTCCTGATCCGTGGTCCCGGGGGGTAACGGGACAGAACCACTATTGGTTCACATATTCCTGATCCGTGGTCCCGGGGGGTAACGGGACATATCCTTTGAGTATATGGAGGATTACTCAAATTGATTTCAAAGACTTTAGACTAGAAAACCTGATAGAACAGTTTAGTTACCCACTGCACACTACCCTGCACTGCTTGTTTCATACTATTGCTTTATTCATGTTTATTTCTGCATTGCCTATTACACTGTTCATATTGTATTACTGGTCGACATGACGCGCTGACGTCTGGGTTTTGCATGGCCCAGATTCTGTACCACTGTCGCAGTCCGAGCAGGAGTACTTCAGCCAGCAGGCTGAGCTGTGAGGTGTTAGTATTAGTTAGTTTTATTTCCTGCATTTATTTCCTGATGTGAGCCCGCATCATGGGACATACTTTTCAGTTATTTGTATTGGATCATTTGCTTCCGCATTTATTTATTATTGACTCCTGTTATTCTGGATTATGGACATGTTTTAGAAAATTTTATCTTGTTCTTGATATCTCTACAGCCGTAATGTGACTGTGGATGGATACTTCCTACTCACAGGTAGCATGATTGGCTGTGTCACGTGCCCAATCTTGCGTACTCTGGGAAGCGGGACGTGACAAGAGTACTAGATACAATGAGAGATATACAATAAATATAAACGGATAGTCACAAAACCCACTTATAGCAAAACGGCTCACAGCCAACCGTAGCAGTATCCGCTGCAAAAAAAATACAATGATGTAGCCCTGCCACGACTACTCTGAGGATCAACCTGCAAAACACTGTAGCACAACGGGGGTGAGTTGCCAACTTGTGAATAGTAAACATCATACAGGTAATCGCAGGTATGCACGTACTGTGATACTCTATCACATGCAATCTGATAGTATCAATATGGTAATATGGATATGCAACAATCATGAAAGGTACTTTATCAGGTACTACAAATATATGAAGCAATGCATATAAATGAATGCTGAGTATGAGATAAAACATATAATCATCACGAATTATCAACGTGGAAATACTCGGTGTCCATCAACGACACCCCAAATCCCAATAACTCAGGCGCCGTCACTCTAAACGGCTCTTATATCATGTAAATCTCATGGAATCTGAGTGCCCAATATCGGCACTCGAAAACATCATGAAATACTCGTGTCCATCATCGACACGTAAATCTACATATATCGGGCTTCGTCAGTCCGGATCGGCCACCGGCTCTTAATCCGGATCGACCCTCGGGCTTCGGCAGTACGGGTCGGCCCATATCCATCTCTCGACTCCGGTCAGTATCCTCCCGCTCCTCGAATCGGGTTTCTATCACATATCTCAGAACCGAGAAAACGCACGGTGGACGCACTGAAATATCATATCAAGAGAAACCGGGTTTCAAAAACAATGCATACTTTCTTGAAATAATACCACGGTTCTCAAATCCATAAATCACATGAAATCCGTATCTCAATGCGTAAATTCATGAAATATGATATTTGCAACATAAAACCGTAATATGAGCATATCGAGAGAAAACCGCTCTTTTAAATGAATCCCGTTTTTAAATATATCATGCGGTTCCCAATTCTCCAAAATCAAATCCAACGTCATCTAAAGATGCACATGTAGCTATAGCAAGTATGGGTGTGTACATATAAGTATGTATCTCATGTGCGCAATAGAACAATAATCCATGTATCAATATCAATAACAATAAAATACTGTATATGTGTATAGGTTGTGCGTGTCATGGCAATTACCGACGGTATGGGTGTAGCATACAATTTAGTGCTCTTGCAACATGAACCGTCCGTAATGGTGCAGTGCCCACTAGATACTAAGTCAAGGCACAACAATGTAATGATATGTAATGATGCTCATGTACACTCAACATATACGAATATAAACATGCGGCTATACTATTATATCAAGCCCTGACGCATAACGCCATACGGGCGATTTTTCCGTAGATGTTAAATCTACTCACCGGTGATCTCGAGCTAAGTATATCCGACCACCTGCTTCCCTTTCTTCGCAGCGTTCGAAATCCCCGCACTCGCCCCTAAAATCACACAAAACGTAGCAAGTGCAACTCAGAAATCGACCAATAATATATACAATTACGTTTAAATCGACGCACGGACTCCAACACCCTCTGAAGTGTTCGCTTAGCTGCTAACGTGTGTGGCGACACTACTAAAACAAACTCACGTGCAGAAATCACGCGAAGCACAGAAACTGAGTCGGACACCGTATCGCGTGTCGTCGAAACACTAAAAACTAGCTAATCGATCCCAGATTTCATATACTGTTACAAACTAAAAATCTAGCAGTACCAAATACCCCAGAACAACTGCAGACAGCTACCCTAAAAATTACAACACCCCATGCCCCAAAATAACTGAGGTCGCCGGATCTGGTCCCTATCTCACCGGCCAAAACTGCCCAGGTTGAGCTCGTGTTTCAGGTGAACATCCAGGGTAACTAGTACAACATTTCTACACTGCTAGATTTCACAGTAAACACTCGGGGTCATAGCAGGTTACAGTTATCCTAAAATGACACTAAAAACACGATATATTCTCAAAACTATATCTTTATCGTTCTAAACTGAAACTACAAGCAACACAATAGTATAAACTCCTAATTAACAGTAGAAGGGTCATTACCTAACCAAACTTACTCAAAACCCTAACTTTCGATACTCCAAGTGATCTCCATAGGCTCCAGATCAAGTTTAATGAAGGGTTTAATGAGTTTTGTGAAGATTTGTGAGGGTTTATGAGGATTTGGGTTAGGGTTTAGTGAAGAACAAGGGGAGTGTTCAGTTTGAGGGAGGTGAGGGTGAAGAATATGAGAAGTAGAAAATATGAGAATGAGAGAATGAGATGAGAGTTTGAGGTGTATGTGTGTGAGTGAGGGAACACAAATGGGGTATGAGTTTAGCCTAAGCCATGCCTCCTTCTTCTCTCTCTCCTCATTAAATGTATGGCATGCTTTAACCATGCTCATGATGCATGCCACCCCCCTCTCTCTCAAGTCAACTTAGTTTTAAAAACCATTTTTATTTTACAACCACTAATTTAATTAATTACATATAACCTAATGAAATGAGGTTAAGGTACCATGGCTACTTAAGCATGGTTTAACCCCAAATTAACCCTAGGTTAACATGCACATGTGTGTGCAAGCCCGAAATAAATATTAATTAATTTTTATAAAATATTAGAAAACTATTTTGGTAAACTTTTTATTAAAAAATCCGTATTATCGCTTAATTAACACTAATCGCATTCCAAGGTGTTACAATCTTCCACCCTTAAAGAAATTCGTCCCCAAATTTAAAAATCTTACTATGCGTACCTTCAAAGAGATGAGAGAATTTCTTCCGCATTTCGGTCTCGGAGATGCACGTAGCGGAGATGCGCATGCTTCGTTGGATGTGCGGTAACACTAGAAAAGATAAGGTGCGAAATGAGGATATTCGTGCAAAAGTTGGTGTAGCACCTGTGGAGGAGAAGATGCGGGAAAACCGGCTAAGATGGTTTGGTCATGTGCGACGCAGACCTATGGAAGCACCGGTTCGACGAATAGATACTCTCGATATGGGCAATGGCAAAAGGGCAAAAGGGAGACCAAAGAAAACATGGATGGAGATGATACGAAACGATATGGTTGCTAAAGGACTCAATGAAAGTATATTGTTCGATAGAAGTGAGTGGAGACAGAGGATTCATGTGCTGGACCCGGCGTGATTCTCATGTTGGTTCATGTAGCCTACCCCATATGCTTGGGATAAAAGGCTCAGTTGTTGTTGTTGTTGTTGTTGTATTTCGGTCTCGGCCTCCCATGTGACCTCTTCACTATTCGGGCTACGCCAAAGAACCTTCACAGATGGCAAGTCTTTTGACCGAAGCTTCTTCACCTGCCGATCCAATATCACTACTGGCTGCTTGGTGAACGAAAGATCATGCTCTAGCTGAATAGTTTGGTGCTGAATCATGTGAGAAGGGTCATGAAGGTATTTGCGAAGTATCGACACATTGAATACGGGGTGAACATCCGGAAAATTGGGTGGAAGTGCCAAATGATAGGCAACGGTACCAACTCACTCAAGGATCTCGAAAGGGCCTACAAATATGGGACTAAGCTTCCCTTTCTTCCCAAATCTTATCACGCCCTTCATCGGAGAAATCCGTAGGAATACATGATCCCCCACTGCGAACTTGAGCCTGCGACGACGACGGTCGGCATAAGACTTCTGTTTGCACTGGGCTGCTCTCATCCTATCCTGAATCAACTGAATTTTCTCCGTAGTCTCTTGAACTAGCTGGGGTCCCAAAATCCCGCTCTCGCAAAATTCGATCCAACAGACCGGCGATCGACACTTTCTACCATACAAAGCCTCAAAAGGTGCCATATGAATCGTCTCCTGATAACTGTTATTGTAGGAGACTCTATCAACGGCAAGTGACGATCCCAACTGCCAGCAAAATCAAGCACGCACGCATGAAGCATATCCTCCAGAGTCTGTATAGTCTGCTCTGACTGACCATCGGTCTGCGGATGGAAAGCGGTGCTAAAGCTCAAACGGGTACCCAAGACTTCCTTAAGTTTCTGCCAAAGACGGCTAGTGAACTGGGTGCCCCTGTCGAATACGATGCATGTGGGGACGCTGTGCAAATGCACAATCTCATCAATGTACAACTGAGCATACTGAGCATAATCGAAAGTGGTCTTCACTGAAAGGAAGTGAGCCGCTTCGTCAACCGGTCAACAATCACCCAAATGGAGTCATACCCTCGACTAGACCTGGGTAGACCCACAATGAAGTCTATAGAAATCTGCTCCCATTTCCATTCCGGAACGAGTAAAGGCTGCAACTCTCCTGCCGGTCTCTGATGCTCAGCCTTGACTTGCCGACAAGTCAGGCACCTCGAAACGAAATCCGAAACATCACTTTCATCCCTGCCCATCAGTAGATATTTTTCAAGTCATGGTACATCTTGGTGGAACCTGGGTGAACACTAAAAGCTGACTGATGTGTCTGCTCTAGGATCTCGCGTCTCAACCCATCGTTATCAGGTACACACAAACGAGTCCCGAAACGTATCACACCCTGGTCATCAATCAAGAACTCCGAATCTCTACCCTGCCGAACATGCTTAAGAATCTCAGACAAACGGGCATTGACGGACTGTGCCTCATGAATACGATTAAGCAGAAGTGGATGGGCACGGACATGAGCAAGTTGTCCCCCAATGGAAGTCAACTTAAACTGTACTCTGCCGTCGCACAAGATCTGCCAATCTGCAGAAGACTGTATCTGAACTGCGCTCAACTGGGACAAGCTACCTCCGAGCCTACGACTCAAAGCATCAGCTACTACATTCGCTTTGCCCGGGTGGTAAAGGATCTCACAATCATAATCCTTCACGAGCTCCATCCAACGGCGCTGTCTCAAATTTAGATCCCGTTGCTGGAAGATGTACTTTAAGCTTTGGTGGTCCGTGAAAATCTGACACGACTCCCCATACAAGTAGTGTCTTCAAATCTTAAGCGCAAAGACCACCGCGGCCATCTCAAGATCATGAGTGGGATAATTTTGCTCGTGCTTCTTCAACTGCCGGGAAGTATAAGCGATAACTCTATCATGCTGCATCAGTACACAACCGAGCCCCACTTAAGAAGCATCACAGTAAACGACAAAGCCGCCCGATCCAGAAGGCAAAGATAAAACTGGTGCAGTTGTCAACAGAGTCTTCAACTGCTCAAAACTCTGCTCGCATACCTCGGTCCAAAGAAAAGAAACCCCCTTCCTGGTCATTCCAGTCAGTGGTGCAGCGATGGTCGAGAAATCCTGCATGAAACGGCGGTAATAACCGGCTAAGCCCAAAAAGCTGCGGACCTCTGTCACTGATACAGGTCTGGGCCAAAGCTGTACGGCTTCGATCTTCCTCGGGTCTACACGAATACCGTCTCCCGTAACCACATGACCAAGGAAGTCAACGCTATCAAGCCAGAAGGCACACTTCGAGAATTTAGCAAACAGCTGGTGCTCTCTCAATGTCTGCAAAGCAATCCTCAAGTGCTACTCATGCTCCTCACGACTCTTGGAATAAACCAGAATGTCATCAATAAACATAATAATAAACTGGTCGAGGAACGGTCTGAAAATTCGGTTCATCAAATCCATAAACGCTGCTGAGGTATTGGTGAGTCCGAACGACATCACCAAAAACTCATAATGCCTGTAGCGCGTACGAAAAGCAGTCTTCGGAACGTCATCATTTCGAACCTGCAACTGATGATAACCTGATCTCAAATCAATCTTAGAAAAATGTCCCGCACCCTGGAGCTGATCAAACAAATCGTCAATGCGAGGTAAAGGATACCTATTCCACACCGTAACTCGGTTCAATTGACGATAATCAATGCACAACCTCAAACTACTGTCCTTCTTCTTGACGAACAGGACAGGAGCTCCCCAAGGCGAAACACTTGGACATACAAGTCCCCTATCAAGTAACTCTTGCAACTGATCCTTAAGCTCCCTAAGCTCCGCCGGGGACATCCGGTAAGGTGGTATAGAAATAGGCCCCGTGCCGGGAATCAAATTAATGCAAAACTCAATCTCACGCTCTGACGACAATCCAGGTAACTCATCGGGAAAAACGTCGGAAAACTCTCGCTTGATAGGAACCCGGTCCAACGAATCTACTATGGCTCCGGTATCACGAATAAAAGCTAAGAAGTCCCGACATCCTCTCCCCAAAAACCGACTAGCGCAAAGGGCTGAAATCAAACTGTGAGGGACGGTACCACGGCCCCCCTGCACAACAAGAACTGACTCGCCAGGAAAACAAAACCTGACTGTCTTTTCATGGCAGTCCACAGACGCGTAGCAAGTAGCTGACCAGTCTATGCCCAGGAGAATGTCGAAGTCCAACATCTCAAGAAGGATCAAGTCGACGGACGACTCTCTATCTCTAATACGGACAACACACGATCGAAACATGTGCCGCGCAACAAACGACTCGCCAACAGGAGTGGTCACAATAAGCGGCAGATCTAGCAAACATGACTTTTGGCCCAACCTCGGCACGAAGTGTGTAGAAACATACGAGTGCATAGATCCCGGATTGAACAACACGTGTGCATCAAAGGAATATACTGAAAGAGTACTTGAAACCACTGCATTGGATGCTTGCGCGTCCTGATGAGTCAAAACAAAAACTCGTACATGCCCTCTACCTGCAACTGGCTGTCTTCCGCCTCTGCCACCCCGTCCTCTCTGAACAAACCCTCCGCAAATATGACCTCTCTGAGCATAAGTCTGACGCGGGGCTACAACAGGCGTAAGAGGCAAAGCTCTCTGAGGTGGAGAAGATAGTAAGGTAACATGTGGTACGACTGCCTCTTTCTAGCGTATCACGGTACAATCCCTAATGAGGTGATGTTATAATGACCCCAAAATCTTTATACATTTGTATTATCCCTCTTCAATAATATACCGTATTTATTTGTACTTGGTATTTTCCTTTTTCTATTAAATTTATTATTATTTTATTCCTCAATCTATTATGTATTTTTCTGTGTACAATTTCTTTTTCTTATATTTAAGTTTTTAACTTCTCATTCTTATTTTTTCTTTCATAAATATTTAAACCAAATCCATTATTCTTATTCTCTACAGCCCATCTGGAGAGCCCACTTTCTTTTTAAGTAACAACATATATTTAATTCTAATTAAATATATGCGTGAACAACCTTGTAGCTCATTGGTTAAGTCCTTACATTGTTATTCCATAAGTCACATGTTCAAATCCTCATTTTTGCAATTATTTTTTATCATTTTTTTTATTCTTCTCATAACCTACAAATGAGACATTTCATTTCCAAAATGAATGGTGGCCTTTCATTTCTCTTTTAATTCTCATGTTAAATGCATATATTATTATTCACCATTACACCATCTTTATTTGTACTTCTCTATCTTTTCCTTCCTTACATTTTTTATCTCTCACTTCTCCCTCTTCACCTAGAGTCCAAGAAGAAGAACATGAAGAAGTCTTCAAGAAGGTCTCGCTAGTAATGCGAGACTATCGGCGGATAGACAAGCCCGGTGACAATACCGGCTTGTGTATGTAAGTCCCTTCTCTCTCCTTCCCCCATCTCTTATTTTCCTCTTGTCATACCACGTGAACCCCCTATTCTTTTTATATCGTAATCCGTAAGAGAAGATAAATATAAACATATATATATATATATATATATATAAGTCTAGATATATATAGTTTTATATGGTTTTGCCTCTTGTTCAAATTAAAGTGTTTTTAATTTTTTGTTCATGACTATGAATGTTTATTACAAGTTGTGAGAACAGAAATTTCATGCCACAATATATCTATAATGTCTCATGAAATCAGTTTGTTTATTAAAAGAAAAATAGAAGCCTGCATAAAATACTAGTTAATCTTTTTGCCGATTTTAGTATACACATCAATACCTTTAGTTTTAAAATAATTTTTAGAAATTAATTTTTACTTCTGAAAATTTCAAGAAATTTATATATGATAGAATATATTATTTTACATGCTTGTACAAATTTTAGATCGAATCACTTAACGGTTTAGGAATTATATCGTTTTATTTCACTGTTCGTAAAATAGAAAACTGCAGTTATTCGTCAACTTCTAAGACACATAACTTGGTATACCGATATCCAAATTGAGAAAACTCAGGTGTTTTAGATATCTACATCGAACAATATAGATTTTATTATTTTTAAGTTCTTACTTAAAACCGATTTAAAATATAGAAAACTGCGTTACAATATTAAGCGACGAATCTGGACAGAATCTGTCCTGATTCGCACACTGTTTTTAAATTGGACATAACTCGAACACCCGATGTCCGTTTGTGATAAACTTTAGATGTGTAGATGCAAAATTGATAGAAATATAATTTTATGTATATTAAATTACTTAGAAATGCATGAAAAAAGCCGATATAGGCTTTGCAATACAATATATGCTGTCTAGAAATCTGAATTTCTGTTTTAAACGCTGATGTTAGAATAGTCATAACTAGAGCTTCAGAAATCCAAATCATGTGAATCTTTGTGTTTTGGATAAGTACATCGAAATACCTACAATTTTATAATAATCTTCGTAACCTGAAACCCGATAGAAATTAACTCAAACCGCGTTTTAAAAATATGTGACGGCGCCGAATAGATTCTGATCTGTTTTGCGCGATGATACGAAAACATATATATCTCTCAAACCGGTAGTCGTATTTAGGTGAAACTGGAACTCACGCATGAAAAACACTTAGATCCATATTTTTTTTATGTTCCGCATTCGTTCGACTTGATTAATTAGTCGTGCATAATATTTCTTTATAGCATTGTTTTTGGTAGTTACTCGTATAATATACTTAACTCATTTCATGCTATTCGAACATGTATACATATTTATCTTGATCATTAAATTATTGTATATACATAAATACGATAATAAAATATTTGAGTTGTATTTTGAAAACCATACAAAATTATTTTTACATAAAACCCCCTCAAGTTATATAAATTACAATAAGGACCCTAGTAAATATAGGTTTAAGCGGAACTAGTCTCTTGAGCCTCAAGGAGCTGGAGATATGGGTGCTTGCCTATCTAAGGTAGACAATCTAACAAACGGTGTTATCAACACGGTAATCATTTTTGAAAAAGACACAAGTCCTGCCGCCCATGTGCAGCGGTTACCGATAACACCAAAACCTAATTCAGGATTTCAATTTCTTTTCTAATTGTTCTGATTCACACTGAGTCTCATTTTAAATAATTTGACTTAAATATGATTCAAGTACAATCTACAATCTTCAATATTACAATTCAACATGAATCCATGAATCCAATTATCAATCTATACAACTTGACTGAACCGAACCATGGATATACATTCCATTTACATGGTTCTCTAGTTATTCCATTTACATGATTTTATGGTTACATCCGTTTAGTGATATCATAGTTTCGGTCAGTCTTTCAATTATACATTGAATACAATTTACAGTACAAAACAATACAAATAAAACACTACGGGGTTTAAGGGGTGGATTGGTACGGAAGGTGTTAAGGTGACACTAGACGGTAAGATTAAGACACCTAACATGAATCCAATTGTTGTTGTTCCGGGTTGTATAACGGAACCTTGTATTTCTATTTGCCCTGGTCTCTAGCATACTGAGACCTCTCTCACATATATTGGCATTCTTCTGTACCAAGCTACAAACAACAGCGTTAATACAACATTACAACAATCTAATACAACATTAAAAGCTACTCTCTCTCTCTTTATTCTTTTCTACTTCTACTTTATCTTTGGGACTTACCGAGCGATCTGTTCGCTGACGACATTCTATTTCTTTCTTTTTTGAATGTCGTCAAGTGGTTTGGACCCGACAGAGATCGAGCCATCTGCAGAAGACTTGGATCGGTTTGCTGAAGAACCAGAGCTCTAGTTTTATTGTACATTTTCCATTCAGTACTTTTCATTTCCTGTCATGCCATTGTTTATGCATCATTTTTATTTCAGTTGTATTTCTTTTTCATGCATTGTACAAAAGAATGTTAATAAATAAAAGTTGCTGTTTTTATTATACCTTACCTCTTGTGTATTTTCTTTTATATTGCTTAGTTACGTTTAGTGTATTTGCTTCTGAGTAAATAGGTAGCGGGCCAGTCGCGTCCCCTTCGCCGTAGAATGGGAAGCGGGGTGTGACAGGTTTTGTTGGCGGCCCATGCAGGTCAGAGTTGTATGGAACACTGTCATGCAATTCTGTTCTGCGTGAACAACCTAAGCAATATAACATAAGAAACAGCAACTGAAAATATTCTTTACATTACATATTCCTTGAATCCATCTTGAACTCCACCTTCGGTTTCTTTGAAGTCTATCTCAAGACTTTTGAATTCTTAACTGTTATTCACCATTTCTATTTGTATCTCGTTAGCATATTAGCTCAATTGGTTAGAGTATCAATCGACGGAGCTCGAAGACGACATCATCCTAATCTTGTTTGCTTACTCTGTTACATCATCCTTCTTGAGTAATTTCGAGGAAGAAATTATTTTTAAGGAGGGTATAATGTAATGACCCCAAAATTTTTATACATTTGTATTATCCCTCTTCAATAATATACCGTATTTATTTGTACTTGGTATTTTCCTTTTTCTATTAAATTTATTATTATTTTATTCCTCAATCTATTATGTATTTTTCTGTGTACAATTTCTTTTTCTTATATTTAAGTTTTTAACTTCTCATTCTTATTTTTTCTTTCATAAATATTTAACCCAAATCCATTATTCTTATTCTCTACAGCCTATCTGGAAAGACCACTTTCTTTTTAAGCAACAACATATATTTAATTCTAATTAAATATATACATGAACAACCTTGTAGCTCATTGGTTAAGTCCTTACATTATTATTCCATAAGTCAAATATTCAAATTCTCATTCTTGTAATTATTTTTTATCATTTTTTTTATTCTTCTCATAACCTACAAATGAGACCTTTCATTTCCAAAATGAATGGTGGCCTTTCATTTCTCTTTTAATTCTCATGTTAAATTCATATATTATTATTCACCATTACACCATCTTTATTTGTCCTTCTCTATCTTTTCCTTCCTCACATTTTTTATCTCTCACTTCTCTCACTTCATCTAGAGTCCAAGAAGAAGAACATGAAGAAGTCTTCAAGAAGCTCTCGCTATTAACGCGAGACTATCGGCGGATAGACAAGCCCGGTGACAATACCGGCTTGTGTATGTAAGTCCCTTCTCTCTCCTTCCCCCATCTCTTATTTTCCTCTTGTCATACCACGTGAACCCCCTATTCTTTTTATATCGTAATCCGTAAGAGAAGATAAATATAAACATATACATATATATAAGTCTAGATATATATAGTTTTATATGGTTTTGCCTCTTGTTCAAATTAAAGTGTTTTTAATTCTTTGTTCATGACTATGAATGTTTATTACAAGTTGTGAGAACATAAATTTCATGCCACAATATATCTATAATGTCTCATGAAATCAGTTTGTTTATTAAAAGAAAAATAGAAGCCTGCATAAAATACTAGTTAATCTTTTTGCCGATTTTAGTATACACATCAATACCTTTAGTTTTAAAATAATTTTTACTTCTGAAAATTTCAAGAAATTTACATATGATAGAATATATTATTTTTTACATGCTGTACAAATTTTAGATCGAATCACTTAACGGTTTAGGAATTATATCGTTTTATTTCACTGTTCGTAAAATAGAAAACTGCAGTTATTCGTCAACTTTTAAGACACATAACTTGGTATACCGATATCTAAATTGAGAAAACTCAGGTGTTTTAGATATCTACATCGAACAATATAGATTTTATTAGTTTTAAGTCCTTACTGAAAACCGATGTAAAATATAGAAAACTGCGTTACAATATTAAGCGACGAATCTGGACAGAATCTGTCCTGATTCGCACACTGTTTTTAAATTGGACATAACTCGAACACCCGATGTCCGTTTGTGATAAACTTTAGATGTGTAGATGCAAAATTGATAGAACTATAATTTTATGTATATTAGATTACTTAGAAATGCATGAAACAAGCCGATATAGGCTTTGCAATACAATATATGCTGTCTAGAAATCTGAATTTCTGTTTTAAATGCTGATGTTAGAACGGTCATAACTAGGGCTTCAGAAATCCAAATCATGTGAATCTTTGTGTTTTGGATAAGTACATCGAAATACCTACAATTTTCTAATAATCTTCGTAACCTGAAACCCGATAGAAATTAACTCAAACTGCGTTTTAAAAATATGTGACGGTGCCGAATAGATTCTGATATGTTTTGCGCGACGATACGAAAACATATATATCTCTCAAACCGGTAGTCGTATTTAGGTGAAACTGGAACTCACGCATGAAAAACACTTAGATCCATATTTTTTTATGTTCCGCATTCGTTCGACTTGCTTAATTAGTCGTACATAATATTTCTTTATAGCATTGTTTTTGGTAGTTACTCGTATAATATACTTGACTCATTTCATGCTATTCGAACATGTATACATATTTATCTTGATCATTAAATTGTTGTATATACATAAATACGATAATCAAATATTTGAGTTGTATTTTGAAAACCATACAAAATTATTTTTACATAAAACCCCCTCAAGTTATATAAATTACAATAAGGACCCTAGTAAATATAGGTTTAAGCGGAACCAGTCTCTTGAGCCTCAGGGAGCTGGAGATATGGGTGCTTGCCTATCTAAGGTAGACAATCTAAGAAACAGTGTTATCAACACGGTAATCATCTTTGAAAAAGACACAAGTCCTGTCGCCCATGTGCAGCTGTTACCGATAACACCAAAACCTAATTCAGGATTTCAATTTCTTTTCTAATTGTTCTGACTCAGACTGAGTCTCATTTTAAATAATTTGACTTGAATATGATTCAAGTACAATCTACAATCTTCAATATTACAATTCAACATGAATTTATGAATCCAATTATCAATCTATACAACTTGACTGAACCAAACCATGGATATACATTCTATTTATATGGTTCTCCAGTTATTCCATTTACATGATTCTATGGTTACATCCGTTTACTGATATCATGGTTTCGGTCAGTCTTTCAATTATACATTCAATACAATTTATAGTACAAAACAATACAAATAAAACACTACGAGGTTTAAGGGGAAGATTGGTACGGAAGGTGTTAAAGGTGGCACGAGACGGTAAGATTAAGACACCTAACATGAATCTAATTGTCGTTGTTCCGGGTTGTATAACGGAGCCTTGTACTTCCATTTGCCCTGGTCTCTAGCATACTGAGACCCCTCTCGTATACACTGGCATTCTTCTGTACTAAGCTACAAACAACAGCGTTAATACAACATTACTACAATATAATACAACATTAAAAGCCACTCTCTCTCTCTTTCTTCTTTTCTACTTCTCCCTTATCTTTGGGACTTACCGAGCGATCTGTTCGCTGACGACTTTCTATTTCTTTCTTCTTTGAATGTCATCAGGTGGTTTGGACTCGACAGAGATCGAGCCATCTGCCGAAGACTTGGATCAGCTTGCTGAAGAACCAGAGCTCTAGTTTCATTGTACATTTTCCATTCAGTACTTTTCATTTCCTGTCATGCCATTGTTTAGGCATCATTTTTATTTCAGTTGTATTTCTTTTTCATGCATTATACAAAAGAATGTTAATAAATAAAAGTTGCTGTTTATATTGTACCTTGCATCTTGTGTATTTTCTTTTATATTGCTTAGTTACGCTTAGCGTATTTGCTTCTGAGTAAATACGTAGCGGGCCAGTCACGTCCCCTTTGCCGTAGAATGGGAAGCGGGGCGTGACACTCGTAGTCTTCGGCAGCATAATGGCTGGATATGAAAACATGATTCGATAAGAACACGGAAATCAAATCAAAAGGATGTATATAATCACGGAAGGAATTTCAACCAACAAGTCCTAAGGTCACCTAGGCGGAGTACCGTGTCGTAAGTATACCGCGGAACATACACACGCTACGTCACTCTGCTTAAGCTACCTACTCCATCATACCAAAGTCATCCTACACTCCGAAAGGTAAAACCTAGCGCTTTGATACCAATTTTGTCACGACCCAAAATTTGGCACGTGACCGGCACTCAAACCACGTAACGTCTACAGGCGTAACGCAATTTAAGTAAGCCGAAAATCCAGAAATTTAAACCATCAAAAGTAGTAAGTGATAAAAACATTGTTAAAAACATTTGGAAATCTCAAGTAAAAATATTTAAAATTTAAATTATTTTCCTAAAAATTTCGGCAGCACCTCTTTTGTAAAAACTAGCTCCGAAACGGGTACAAACATAAGATATAAGTAAAGTAACATATAATATAAATAAATCATCCCCAAACAGGAGCAAATCACGCTCAAAGGTGGAAACAACCACCACAAGTATATATACGACGCCGTAGCGAAGAAATAGACAGTATAAGTGAAAAACAACATAAAAGATAAAACTGCAAAATAAAAGCCGGCTCACACGAGCTCGATACCCAGAGACACAAAATAATATGCAATATCGTCCTCACATCTCGTCCCTAAGTCAATACATGAAGTGGTAGATGGAGAATACTAGATACAATGAGAGATATACAATAAATATAAACGGATAGCCGCAAAACCCACCTATAGCAAAACGGCTCACAGCCAACCGTAGCAGTATCCACTGCAAAAAAAAATACAATGATGTAGCCCTGCCGCGACTACTCTGAGGGTCAGCCTGCAAAATACTGTGGCACAACGGGGGTGAGTTGCCAACTCATGAATAATAAGTAACATCATACAGGTAATCGCAGGTATGCACGTACTGTGATACTCTATCACATGCAATCTGATAGTATCAATGTGGTAATATGGATATGCAACAATCATGAAAGGTACTCTATCAGGTACTACAAATACATGAAGCAATGCATATAAATGAATGCTTAGTATAAGATAAAACATATCATCATCACGAATCATCAACGTGGAAATACCCGGTGTCCATCAACGACACCCCAAATCCCAATAACCCAGGCGCCATCACTCTAACCGGCCCTCATATCCTGTAAATCTCATGGAACCTGAGTGCCCAATATCGGCACTCGAAAACATCATGAAATACTTGTGCCCATCATCGACATGCAAATCCACATATATCGGGCTCCGTCAGTCTTGATCGGCCCACGGGCTCCGTTTGTCCGGATCGGCCCTCGGGCTCCTGCAGTATGGGTCGACCTATATCCATCTCTCGACTCCGGTCGGTATCTTTCGGATAACCGCCAGGTCCAATCAATCACCGGTAGGTAGTAGTCCCTCTGCCAGGCTCATTGTCTACACCACAAAAATCCTTTCTCGCCCTGGGGTACCATACCGGGTGCACCATGTACCCGCAGACGGTGCTTCCTGCTCCTCGAATCGGGTTTCTATCATATATCTCAGAACCGAGAAAACGCATGGTGGACACACTGAAATATCATATCAAGAGAAACCGGGTTTTCAAAACAATGCATACTTTCTTGAAATAATACCACGGTCCTCAAATCCATAAATCACATGAAATCCGTATCTCAATGCGTAAATCCATAAAATATGATATATGCAACATAAAACCGTAATATGAGCATATCGAGGGAAAACTGCTCGTTTAAATGAATCCCGTTTTTAAATATATCATGCGGTTCCCAATTCTCCAAAATCAAATCCAACATCATCTAAAGATGCACATGTAGCTATAGCAAGTATGGGTGTGTACATGTAAGTATGAATCTCATGTGCGCAATAGAACAATAATACATGTATCAATATCAATAACAATAAAATACTGCATATGTGTATAGGTTGTGCGTGTCATGGCAATTACCGACGGTATGGATGTAGCATATAATTTAGTGCTCGTGCAACATGAACCATCCGTAATGGTGCAGTGTCCACTAGATACTAAGTCAAGGCATAACAATGTAATGGTATGTAATGATGCTTATGTACACTCAAGATATATGAATATAAATATGCGGCTATACTATTATATCAAGCCCTGATGCATAACGCCATACGGGCGATTTTCCCGTAGATGTTAAATCTACTCACCGGTGATCTCGAGCTAAGTAGATCTGATCACCTACTTCCCTTTCTTCGCAGCGTCCGAAATCCCCGTACTCGCCCCTAAAATCACACAAAACGTAGCAAGTGCAACTCAGAAATCGACCAATAATACATACAATTACGTTTAAATTGACGCACAGACTCCAACACCTTCTAAAGTGTTCACTTAGAGGCTAACGTGTATGGCGACACTACTAAAACAAACTCACGTGCAGAAATCACGCGAAGCACAGAAACTGAGTCGGATACCGTATCGCGCGTCGTCGAAACACTAAAACTAGCTAATCGATCCCAGATTTCATATACTGTTACAAACTAAAAATCTAGTAGTACCAAATACCCCAGAACAACTGCAGACAGCTACCCTAAAAATTACAACACCCCAGGACCCAAAAAAACCGAGGTCGCCGGATCTGGTCCCTATCTCACCGGCCAAAACCATCCAGGTTGGGCTCGTGTTTCAGGTGAACATCCAGGGTAACTAGTACAATACTTCTACACTGCTAGATTTCACAGTAAACATTCGGGGTCATAGCAGGTTATAGTTATCCTAAAACGACACTAAAAACACGATACGTGCTCAAAACTATATCTTTATCGTTCTAAACTGAAACTACAAGCAACACAACAGTATAAACTCCTAATTAACAGTAGAGGGGTCATTACCTAACCAAAATTGCTCAAAACCCTAGCTTTCCATGCTCCAAGTGATCTCCATAGGCTCTAGATCAAGTTTAATGAAGGGTTTAATGAGTTTTGTGAAGATTTGTGAGGGTTTATGAGGATTTGGGTTAGGGTTTAGTGAAGAACAAGGGGAGTGTTCAGTTGAGGGAGGTGAGGGTGAAGAATATGAGAAGGAGAAAATATGAGAATGAGAGAATGAGATGAGAGTGTGAGGGTGTATGCGTGTGATGGAACACAAATGGGGTGTGAGTTTAGCCTAAGCCATGCCTCCCTCTTCTCTCTCCACATTAAATGCATGGCATGCTTGCCCCATGCTCATGATGCATGCCACCCCCCTCTCTTTCTAGTCAACCTAGTTTTAAAAACCTTTTTTTATTTTAAAACCACTAATTTAATTAATTACATATAACATAATGAAATGAGGTTAAGGTGCCATGGCTACTTAAGCATGGTTTAACCCCAAATTAACCCTAGGTTAACATGCACATGTGTGTGCAAGCCCGAAATAAATATTAATAAAATATTAATTAATTTTTATAAAATATTAGAAAACTATTTTGGTAAAATTTTTATTAAAAAATCCGCACTATCGCTTAATTAACACTAATCTCATTCCAAGATGTTACACATGTCCACTTTGGGTTCACAAACCACTCCGTCCAGGCCGACGGGTTGGTCACCCTCCTCCTCAACATTGGGGAAGCGGGCAATATGCGAACCATACTGGTGAACTTCCTCGTCGCTAAGGTCCTTTCATCCTATAAAATTCTCTTGGGACGCTCTACCTTAAACGCCCTCCGGGCTCAAATTTCGACTTATCACCTTATGATCAAATTCCCTTTGGATCAAGGGGGGATAGGCCGGGCCTACGGGAACCAGCAAACCGCCAAGATTTGCCTCGCATCGGCATCCCCCGCTGAAGAGGAGGGCAAGGATTAAGAACACATTGCCAGTGATACTTAGAAGAAATCTCCTCCAACCGAGCTCAAGCAACATCGGCCCACTCCCTCTGACGGTACCCGTAGACCTTAGAAGCCATGGACTCGCCAGGGACCCTGTCTGCTGAGCAAGATGTGACGACCAACCTTTGATGGAAACTCTCAAGAAGGAGGTCCACCGAGCAATCCCGCCTACTCTTTGAGATCAGACTAAGCCCGTGGACCATGTGCATTTTGTCGAATGCCTCGTCCATCAACTGCGGAGATAGGGTGCTGTACAGACCCGGGGAAGTCCTCCATATCACATAAATTAGCACCTGAAGGAGAGGAGATCGCTGGGAAAGCAGACGCCTACAGTGGCCCTCTAGGAGGCCTATCACCGCCTCATACGTTTCCCCGGAATGATCGAGGTTATAAAAGTATACATCGTCACGAGAAACGATCTCCTTGATGGTATACACGCGACCGGTCATCTTCAAGGAATGCAAGACTAGGAAGAAACCAATATGCCTTCGGTATTTATACCCTCAACAAAAATCTTTCGACGGCCGAGATTTACTCGCACAACGATGCAAATCATGGAATATCACACTTTCCCGATATGTTGGAGCCACTTGTCATCCGCGGCGGTCACTATTCCCGCCTATATGGGTCACGGAAGGTTGAACGATACCCCAAGGAGATACTAGATAGATAATAAAGCCCTCCTCATGAGGCCGCCAAGCAGATTCCTCCTGGGCCCATTCGCAGTGGGTAGCTTCCTACCCAACAAACACTGTGGATCCAAAGCCTTCATCACGAGGTGACCGGGTAGCTTTCTGCTCGGCTCATCCATAAGCGGGTAGCTTCCTGCCCAACAAACGCTGTGGATCTAAAGCCCTCCTTACGAGGCCGCCAAGCAGATTCCTGCTCGGCCCATCCACAGCGGGTAGCTCCCTGTCTAACAAATGCTATGGATCTAAAGCCTTCCTCATGAGGCCGCCGAGCAGATTCCTGCTCGGACCATCCACAGCGGGTAGCTTCTTTCCCAACAAACGTTGTGGATCTAAAGCCCTCCTTACGAGGCCGTCGAGCAGATTCCTGCTCGGCCCATTCACAGTGGGTAGCTTTCTGCCTAACAAACGCTGTGGATCTAAAGCCCTTCTTGTTGGAGATAGTGCCCTCAGAGTCAATTATTGGATCACAGGCACGTGATTGCAATGATTGAGGGAGGACCTATCCCAGTAGGACAGTCTTACTCAAGATGAGAGTATGCTATCTGGTTTACCTTTATCATCGTGTACTGCTTTAGGTGACCTTACAAGTCGCTATTGCACGTTGATAGAGCCCCTAGGATTCTTGCTTGACTACCAGCAGTATGAGGGCGATCATATAAGTGAGAGCTGGAGTCTATAAGCACATCCTTAAAAGATCCCTAGTCGTGGGAGTTTCGAGACAGGGCATCGATTCTCCAGAGTAGACTAGTGTATACAGTCGAGACCCCGACGAGGGGTGGTGGCCGGTCTCACAAGCCACTGGTGTCAATTGGTTCACCTAAGATGTATACATGTGCTCATTGGGTTATGAGTACACCGGACAGGACTCGCCGGGAACCTGCTAGTTGGGATTATACCAGACGTCAGATAGCAGTTCCCTGGTGACATGTGTACAGGTTAGTTCATCGACCTGAGATCGTCATTTGTCTCATGTGAGTTCCCACTATACTTTGATTACTACCCTACCACGGCTCAAAGGAGTCGTGCAAACAGGTTTTAGTTGGGTACAGTCCCGAGCCACATGGAGGCAGTGAGCGGATCTGCAGGGGTTCGTCTCTCCCGGTATTGGGGGTGAGGTCGCGCTGTGTCTAAGAGAGCCATTACACAAAGCCCTCGGCCGAGGCAGGAGATTTACTGGTAGGTATTCCAGTAGTATCTCAGGGTGTTCTGGGCTACACTTCGACACGACTTGTACCACTTTTGGGGGTCTGACTTTTACCAACCCCCTAGGCCCGCCATGCGATACTCATAGACGAACGGACCGGATTGTACGGATATTGTCACTGACAGGCTCAGTAGGGTGTCAGGATGAGTTCGCTCATCGATGTCCCTTTTGGTCAATAGCTGGTAGCCCGTCACGTATGGCTAATATCTCTGACGTGCTAGTGGTTAAATCCACAGCCATAGTATTGACGAGTCTTTAGAGTCCACCACACACACAGTTACTCAAGTTTAGGGCGAAACGCTGTAGAGGCCGTATGGAGATATGGCAGGGTTCGATCAGATACGTGCGGTATTGCACGAATCGTGATCGGGCGGTTTTTACTAGCCGGCTTTGGTTTAAGCCGGATCCTAGTATAAGATAGTGTAGATTTTGTCTCTTAGCATTTGTGTTCAGTGGAAATACAAATGCGGGCATGTATTTGCAGTAGTGGGGTTTTTCTGTAATTTATTACGGGATCAGTTTTCTGAAGTTGCCAGTTTGCATTCCGTTCCGGCCGGTTTTCCTTTGATCCTTCACGGTCGGATTTTCTGATGGAGGGGGTTATTTGCAGTTTTGCAAATAACTTATTGCGGAGGGGTTTCTTGCAATTTGTGACATCATGATGGTTCTTTAATCATTAGATTCCATTTGCATCTTATCCTTTGATTAGAATGGATTAGAGTTGATTTGAATGGAAATGACATTGTTATCATTGCCTTTTTGATATGGTCATCCCTTTTGCTTTTACTACCATCACCTCCCTTCTTGTTATTTTCATTCCCTCCACCATTTCATGGGAGAAGGGGCCGGCCACAATTTGAGAGGGATATGAGAGAGTTTCATTTGGAGTGGTGGCATGATTCTTCATCTCAATTTCTTGCTAGAAAATTGAAAGCACCAATTTTCTTTAACCTCTTCCTCCATGGCAACATAAACCCCAAAGAGACAATAGATTCTACACTACATCTATAGCAAATCTTGGACGCGTCGGCTAGCCAACTTTGCGCCCGAGTTGCCTCGGTCCAGAGGTGGGAGCCCGTAAAAGTATTCGGCTACGTGGTGCCCTTTCCGACGAGGAGGAGATGAACGGAGGTTCCGCGGAAGATCGGAGTGGAGACGAAGACCGAAGGATACAGATCGCTTGGTATAGCTTCTCTACTCTTTTCTTGTTTGCTAGTAGCTAGGTTAATGGCCCGATCCGGGTGAAAAGTACGCGGTGGTGCCGGTTTGCTAGTTTGCAAAGTTTTTTGTTTCCGCGTTTCCGGCGTCGGATCGACAGCCGGGGCGCCGCCGCGGACTTACACTTCTCACGAGGCCACCGAGCATATTCCTGCTCGGCTTATCCGCAGCGGGTAGCTTCCTACTCAATAAACCCTGTGGATTTAAAGCCCTTCTCATGAGGCCGCCGAGCAGATTTCTGCTTGGCCCATCCACAGCGGGTAGCTTCCTGCCCAACAAACTCTGTGGATTCAAAGCCATCATCATGAGGTCACCGGGTAGCTTCCTGCTCGGTTCATCCATAATGGATAACTTCTTGCCCAATAGAGAAGTGGATCTAAAGCCCTCATCGTGAGGCTGCCGAGCAGATTCCTGCTCGGTCCATCCGCAGCTGGTAACTTCCTGCCCGATAATGCTGTGGATCCAAAGCCCTCGTCATGAGGCCACCGAGTAGATTCCTGCTCGATCCATCCACAATGGGTAGCTTCCTGCCCTACAAAGGTGGGGATCCAAAGCCCTCATCCCGAGGCCGCCAAGCAGATTCCTGCTCGGCCCATCCATAATGGGTAGCTTCCTGCCCAACTAAGACGTGGATCTAAAGCCCTCACCACGAGGCAGCCGGATAGCTTCCTGTTCGGCCAATCCACAGTGAGTAGCTTCCTGCCCTACGAAGAAGTGGATCAAAATCCCTCATTACAAAGCGGCCGGGTAGATTCTTGCTCGGCCCATCCACAATGGGTAGCTTCCTGCCCTACGAAGAAGTGGATTCAAAGCCCTCCTCGTGAGGCCACCGAGTAGATTCCAGCTCGGTCCATCCATAACGGGTAGCTTCCTGCCCTACGAAGAAGTGGATCCGAAGCCCTTATCATGAGGCTACCGAGTAGATTCATGCTCGGCCCATTCACCGTGGATAGCTTCCTGCCCAACGAAGACGTAGATCCAAAGTCCTCATCACGAGGCGGCCGGGTAGCTTCCTGCTTGGCCCATCCACAGTGGGTAGCTTCCTGCTCAACGAAGACGTGGATCTAAAGCCCTCATCACGAGGCGGTCGGATAGCTTCCTACTCGGCCTATCCACTGCGGGTAACTTCCTGCCAAACAAAAACGTGGATCTAAATCTCTCATCACGAGGCGACTGAGTAGCTTCCTGCTCAGCCCATCCACCGCGGGCAGCTTCCTCCCCAACAATACTGTGAATCCAAAGCCCTCATCATAATGCCGCCGGGCAGCTTCCTACTCGGTCCATCCATAGTGGGTAGCTTCCTGTCCAACGAAGACATGGATCTAAAAGCTCTCATCACGAGACAGCCGAACATCTTCTTTCTTGGCCTGTCCACCACGGTAGCTTCTTACCTAACAGCGCTGTAGATCCAAAAGTCCTTGTCACGAGGCCGCCGGATATCTTCCTGCTCGGCCTCAATGGTGGATCCTTAAGCTTCGCATTAAACCAGTAGGCACCCCTCTACCCGGTGCATGTACCCAAAGTAGGCAAACACCTAGGCCTAAGTAAAAAAAGCTCGAGTTTGGTCGATAGCCGGCTCAAACAGATGAAGCGACGTCTCCATTATAGCGCCGCCCTTTCGGTGATCCACTGACGTCATCAGGGATACGCACGAAAATTAAAGCGCACAGTAAGACGCCACGTAGACTCGAAGATCGAAAAGATGCAACCGCCAAATGCCATGTCGTTCCGAGACAATCCGCCATGAAGAATTCTCGGCACCAAGCTTAGCAGAGAAAACCAAGCGGACCACTCTCGACCCGACCCATAAATAGGTCGAAACGAAAGTGGGGGGGGGGGCTAATGATGATGCTCATAAGTGGGAATTCTCCAGATCACGACACGTAGCGGACGACGTGTTATCCACGTAAGCCCGCTAGATTTCTGGATGCTATAGAGCTGGAATAAGTATGATGCATTGGGGACAATCCTCGATACCTCGCATCTGAGATTGCATCCGGCCTTTCGAAGACCTCCCCGGAATACCTTCCATATTCGCCTAGCAATGAGTCATCAGCTCACCTTTGAGTAATCCCGTAACCAAGCTTCCATAGCCTCCCTGCTCGTCTCCGAGCTGTTGCAAGATCTGAGCATCCTCGGCCTCCCGGATCGTCTCCAAGCCATCCCATAGGCCGAGCTTCCTCGGCTTTCCTAATCAACCGAGAGCGCGGAGCCCAAGCGCCCCCACAACGGCTCCGCGTATCTTGCCAGGGCGAGATATCCGCCGCCCCATGCTCAGCGTCCTACGCAGGCTCGTTCCCCCATTAATGAGCGGATCCCGCCATCAACGCGGGCGTAACGAGGGGGCGTAACTGACGTCGAGGATCTCGCGCCGGCTCGCTCCATACGACCACTTTATAAACCCCTCTTTCAGACGACTCAGGTAACTGGAACTCATTCCAATAGGCCGCTACGTTGCTCTAATTCCCCGGTACTAACTTGATCATCGAAGGGTCCTACGGTGGCTTCCCACCCCGGGACTTCCCTTGCAGGTAGGTCGGCCTCAACAACATCCAACAACCCATTGAAATCCATACGCTCAACAACCCCCAAAACAAATCTCAACCGCTTAAAACCGCTCGCTACCAGATCGACGGAGGGCAACATCTGAGGGAGATCACAACCTCCATCAGTCCTTTTATTCCTTTATTATGTTAAATGGGGCTAGAGTTTTAGATTTGTCACAATTTTAAAATTAGGAATTCTCTTAAGAGCGAAATTTAGGGCATTTCGCCTTCATCCAATATTTGTCATTTTAATAGATAAAATTAAGCTCCTTTGTGATTTTATCATAACAATTACGACAACCTGAAGCAACAATATGAGTAAGAGTTACTCATATATAAGTGGCGGTTTAATTCAAATACTTTACGGTTAAGGTATCACAGGCTGAGCTCAATGATCTTGGAGAAAAAGTTGACAGCAAAATGGAGAAAATTAAGAAACTTTTTGCAAAAATAAAGTTTTAATTATTGATAATTTAATGGTTTTGGGATGAAATTTGGACAACTTAATGGTTTTGGGGTTGAAATTTGGAAATACTAAATTTTAGAGGTGAAATTTGGACAACCTAATAGTTTTGGAGGTGAAATTTGGAAATACTAGATTTTGGGGGTGAAATTTGGAAATATTGAAATTTTGGGGGTGAGATATAAAAAAACCCATATAAATAAATAGATAATGTTTTGAATGGATATTCTATAAGAGCACATGTTGAATGCACTATTGCAAAGAGGGTTGCCCCTACGGATGGGAAAATCCATAGGGACAGTTTTTGTTTGCCCCTACTGTTTCTGTAGTAGGGAAAACAAGGCCCCTACTGTAACGATTCTAAATTTCATATACCATCCCTTTCATTTTAATTCATAAAAGATATTATTTTCTAATCTTGAATCGAGCTATAAGTAATTCTTATGAAATAAATATAAGAAGCTCCTTATAGCTCATTGGTTAATACTCTTCGTTGCTGTCTCATAGTTCATGTGTTCGAATCCTTGCATCCAAAGTATTTTATTATATTTTCTTTTTGTTATTTTGGTATTCTGAAACTTTCACGGGCGATTCTTAAAGTTACGAAAAGCCTCAGAAGAAAAGAGGTATGTTTTTGACTCATCGAAATGACCTGAGCCAAACACCCAAGATCCGACCCCAGACTCCCCAACTGGGCTGAGATTTGGCCGAGTTCTGCGGCCCCACCATGCCCATTTGGGTCCCTCTCATGCACGTGCGTTTCTTGACTTCCCGACCGTTAGTTTCTATACCCCAAACGTCCCCATTCGACCCGAGACAGCTTAATATTTTCATTTTCTCCATTAAACCTCTTTTTAGTACAAATTTATCACAATTCCTTACACCCCTTTAATCCACTATACCCCTATATCTCCTATAAAGACCCAATCAGACCCAACCTTCTTCTGCTTGACATACCCCTCTCAAAACTCTATCTCTAGTTCAGCTCTCAAGTCCAAGTTCTCTCCAAGAACTCAAGCTCGTCTCCCTAATCTTCCGTCAAGCTCAGTTTCATTCTTATCATCCCTCTAGAAACGTGAATTCTACAAGTCGTCAAGGGGAAGCCAAAAACTCAAGCTATCCATCCTTCTTTATCGTCCGTCTCGGTTCTTCAAACCTAGGCTACTTGTCATGACCCGGAAAAATGCACGTGACTGGCACTTGAATCATATGAAGTCTATAGGACCCCACCTAATTCAAGTAAACCAAAAACCCAGAAATCTAAACCTTTTTAGGGAAAAATAGTGGAGATGAAGTTTTGAAATAAAGGTATAATGAAATCAAGTTTTCTTTAAATGCATAAATATTGATATATGAAAATACAAGTGAATTATATACTAATTGAAAATATTTTTCGTCCTTTAAAAATTTGGGCAGCACCTCCCTTGTATATTTTTATCCAAAACCACATACATACAAATAAAAGGCATTCTCAAGCGGGAGCTAGCTCTTTGCAAATTGGCGGAATTATAACCATGTAATAAAGCAGTAAATATACAACGCCGAAGGCGAGGATAAAAACACAGAAATAAAAAAAGAAACCAGAAACAAGAATAAATATATGGTCGTAACTCTAAGTCTGAATATACAATAAAGGTTCTAAGACTACGAATATACAAGGTCTGGTTGATTTAGCCTTTAATTAGATGCAACTGAAATAAATGTACAAGTACAACGGTGGTCACGATGCAAGTGAACCCCACCTACCAAAGCAGTCACCCGTAAGAAAGACAATGTGCCAACAAAGCCGCTACGAAAACCTATGCGGTCAAACTTGCAAGAAACTGTGGCATAACGGGGGTGAGTTGCCATCTCGTGAGTAGAAAATATCAGCAGGTAGAAATCGAAAAAACAGCGATCTCTAGGTCCTACTGTAACATGAAGGTAATACTATGGTATCTAGGGTGTCCATATATGCATGTGTATTAACAATAAAATTAATGCCAATGACAACATGTAAAAACCAATCATCTGCATCATATGCATGTATATATGAAAATCAATCAACGTGTGTCCATCAACGACACATAAACATCATGGAACCTGAGTGTCCAACATCGACACTCGAAACATCATGAAACCCATGTCCAGCATCGACACGTAAATCCTCATATCTCAGGCATCGCATCGTCAGATCGGCCATCATATCCATCTCACGACTCCGGCCGGCATCCACCGGATAAGCGCCGAGTACAAACTATCATCGGTAAGTAGCACATCCACAGACAGGCTTATCGTCTACTCTATGATCTTCTTGCTACGGGATACCTTACCGGGTCCACCATGTACCCGCAGACGGTTCAGCCAACTCCTCGAATCGGGTATGCTCATAAGTCAGAACTGAGAAAACTCATGGTGGACATGAAATATCATATCACGAGAAACCGTGTTTTTAAAACAATACATAATTTCCTGTGAAATATAACCGTGGTTCTCAAATCCAGAGATCTCATAAAAACAACATCTCAATGAATGTAATCATAAAGTACGATATATGCAAATATAGAACAGTAATGCGAGTATATCAAGTATATCATGCACGCATGTCATGTGATAATATTAAACAATGAATGTACTTTATAGTTAAGAAAAATACCATGATATAGCAGTTCTATTGTGTAAGGGTATAGCAATTACCGATGATGAAGGTGTGTTAGTTGGCAGATCTGTACAAGTGTAACATGCGCATCATCGGTAATGGTGAATGTGTCCTAGCCGGCGAGATCATAACAACTAATGAAAGCATATGTATATATATAAAATGCAATGAGAGTAATATGAACATAGCAGAAAGGTAAATAGTAAATGCAACAAGATAAGATATGTATCGATATACGAGTCAAAAAGTAAATAGAAAACGAACGTATTTCCGAGTCGATATATCTAGTAGTCGGCGATCCAGCCTCATAGCATCACATACGGTATAATCCATCATACGGAATCCTCGAGTCAAGAGTGCGGATCAATCATCATATATATATATATATCTCGTACGGTATAGTCCCTTGTACGGCATCCTCAAAATCGAGGGTACGGGCCAATATCATACATCTCATATTTCGTACGGTATCATCCGTCGTACGATATCATAAATAAGGGTACGGATCTAAGGTCACATACATTCTATTATATTATCAGATTACATGTTATCGCATGTTATGTGTATATCGCCCAACAATCCTTTAATATATCTCATCACAAACGATGTCTCAACTCAATCATATATCATAATCTCTTGACATCCCGTTCGATCGTATCGACTCATATCCATATAACATATCATATCCTTATCTTACATGCATATATATGTATGTATGTATGTATGTATACACACACACACACACATATGAACATATACATACTTATATATATGTGTGTGCGTGTGCGCGCGCGCGCGTGTGCATACACATCCATATCATATCAAGTGTGTGTGCATGCGTGCGCGCAACAAAAATAATCAAACGACTCATGACTAAGGAAATAAGACTAAGGGTATACCTTCCTACGCGTATTCTTTATCTAACCTATGGTCTTCTAGGACCCTACTTGCTAAGTATCCAAAACTCGTCTTGAAATATATATATATATATATATATATATATATATATATATATATATATATATATAAGTACACTAATCTACGGTTGCGAGGGTGTTATACGCCATCCACTCGACTTCCCCCATAGATATATATCTACTCACCTACGATCCTTGCTTTACCGAAGTCGATGACGACTTGCACTTCCTTGTCGTCCCGAAGTCCACGTGAAGGTACCTACAGTTCAAGCACTTCGTATCATAAATAAAAATCCAATAAGAAACCCGAATCAAATTGCATAGAAATTCATATCCAAAACCGATACGACATGCGAAGCGCACCTAGGTTAGAACCTATAGTCAACGCGCGCTAAAACAACAAAATACTATCTGACGTCAACGTGCGAACGTCGAACGACTAAATCACATCAAGAAATCCAAAAATCCAAGATTCAAATATCGGAAAACATTGTCAAAACCAACTCAAAATGCTCCCAGATTTTAGCATGGGTAGACTAGGACACAACTAAAAATACAGTACCTAAGTTATAAGGAGTGTGGGTTACAGACCAAACCCCAACATCAAACTCCAAAATTAACCCGTTGGAAGGTGCTACAGTAACCGGTGTCGCCGGCCCAATTTTGGAATTTTGGTCTTGTTCTTCTGTGGTGGTCTTCTGGTGGTCTAAATAGGTCAATATAGTTGTTTTTTTTTCTTATAGGGACCCCAAGTTGCTCCAGATTCTATTTGAGTATCAACAATCAATGAAAACCGACATCGGGAAAATTCTAAGTTCGTGTATTGGTTTCTAGTCTCTGGCCTTGGCTAGAATTATCATCATTAAGGTCTTGTAAACACTCACTACACCTCAATTACCACTTTACAAGTCCATTCATCTACTAACATCAATCTAGAAATTTCTAAGATTACTAAACATGCATAAATGATCTCTAAACACGAATAGGAAGTAAAGAAACTAATTTACAAGATGAAAAGTGGAAGCTATACCTCTTAGAAGCAGCTCAAGAACAACCCTAGATGGTTGAAGTCTTTAAAATCAAAACTTGAGCTTGTTATGGGGTGAAGGATGAGGTGGTGATCATTTTTAATGAAGGTGTTGTGATGTTTTGATGAGGTTTGGGGTGTTTGTAGAGGAGGTAGAAGAGGGTGAAGGAGGAGGAGAAGGAGATGAAGGAGGAGTTGAAGAAATGAAGTGAGGAATGAGATGAAGAAAAGGTAAGTGTAGGAGCCATACCCCCTCTCTCTCATGCTCATGCTATATGTCATAGTTTGTCCCCCTCTTTCTCTCATCAATTATCTTCTCTTTTTCTTTTCTTTTCCTTTTATCTCTCTCATCCAAAACCAAATATTAATAAATACAAATGAAACAACATGCAACAAAAGGTAACATGTCATGGTGGACTAGCCATGGATAGTTAAAAAGATGGATTTGGCCTAATCGTGATTAGTAGTGCACTAATCAAGTTTAACTTAAACTTGCATATAAATAATTGCATAATTATTTATAAAATGACCAATTCAAATAAATATCTTTTAAATAAGAAAACCATAGTAATCTCCAATTATTTTCCAAATATTGGTATATAATTTTACCATTTTACAAAAAACCCTATTCGCAAATCGAATAGTTTTCGTAAAATAAATTATTTTATTATTTAAATTCCAAAAATAATATATTATATTTCTGAAATGTTACAATTTCCACCTTAAATAAATTCGGTTCCCGAATTTAAATTTAAATCCCAAATACTAAAACATTTCAATAATCAGTTTAAATCAACGGGGCTCCGAAATCACGGAATACTCAAACATGCCACATCGCATTGAGTGCACATGAAAACGAGCGTGAAACTCAAAAATCAACTCCGTGAAGCGTAACGTAATCACTGGAGTTATAATGGAAACGTAAGTCTCGAAATCCACTGCTGAAATCCAATATGCTATAGTCAAAATCATAATACGTATATAATACGCATCCTTGTAAAATCCTCTAAAAACTGAATAAAACACATGCAAAATCTTTTTCGAATCGCCGTGCGATGCATAACTAACGGCACAAGTAGAAGACTCTCATTTGTAAAGTAGTAAATATATGTTCATATATGATTTGTTCAAATATACATTCCGCCTTTTTGAAATATCTCAAAAGTTTCTCCTTGTAAAATTTCTTGTCACTCGCGGACACATAGGAAATAGAGAGACTATAGCTCCTTTTTAAAATCTCTTGGTAAAATTTTATGCATGCAAAATTACTCAGGTACTGTTCTCAGATCAGTCCTGCACGGCTACTATATAATATAATACCCATCATGAAAATATGATGCTCATGAGTAAAATCAGCCTCAAAAGGCGTATCTAACATCACGTGCGTCTGGTGCGCACGGAAAATCAAAGCCAAATACAAGTGCCATGAATGTGTACAGATGCTAAAACTAAGTGCAACGGGCATGTACGAAATCATCTGTCAAGTGCAACGGGTGTGCACGACAACAACATTAAGTGCATCTAGAGTGCATGAAAATCTCTATTAAGTGCAACTAACATGCACGAATAAAAATCTCAATCAAGTGCATCTGGTGTGCACAAAATCACATCACATGCGCCTAGTGTGCGCGAAAATCTAAATCAAGTGCGTCAAGTGCAACGGTGCACGAAAACATAAATCTAGTGCAACAAATGCATGAAAACAACATCGGGTGCACTAGGTGCTCGAAAACGCATCAATGTACCAAAAGCACATAAAAATAACACCGAGTGTACCAAGATATATAAAATCATAAATGTGTGCAACTGCGTGCACAAATTCCATATCAATGCACTGCAAGTACAGGTGAGCTATACCAAGTGCATAAATCAAAGTCAAGTGTATACATTATACATGAAGTCAAATCGACTGCATCGAAATCCACGGAATCATAATTACATGCAGCCAAGGCACAAAATCGATATCAAGCGCAATAGATATACATAATGAAAATGTCCAGCATGTGTAGCCATGGTGCACGAAAACAAATATCACGAATCCGAATCAACAAAACTTAAGTCCAAGCGATAAAAGTGTGATACTCGGATCATGAAAAACAAATTGCAATAAATGACATTGAGGTACACCTCTTTCAATGTCGAAAAATGCTGGTGCGCCCAAGGCTGGCAGAGCAAGAACACCCGCTTGCCTCCTGCTCACGGTCTGGCGTCCTCTGTCGCTGGGTCCTTATCTTCTCTGTGGATTACCAATCTCACAATCCTTCTGCTCATCGGTCTGGTCAGGTGTAATAACGGAACAGTTCCACTCTGGCACTCCTCTGATCATCTCTTGGCCAATTAACATGAACACTCACAAAACAACACGTTACTGACGGCGGCATCTAGCTCTCTAAATAAGCGCGATGCAACTGAGCCTGGGTGCAAATCTTTATCGTTGAGGCATCCTGGAAGAACCTGCTTAGGGTTTCTTCCGATCTCGTCTCTGCCGGACTGTCCAGAAGTTGGCATTCTTTACTTAGTCCGTTTCTTGTTCCAGGACAGCTGCATTCCTGTCATGACTTCCCTCTGGAAAAATATGGCTGTATCTAATGCCTATGCACGCGTATCAAGTCTCTGATATTTATGGAGTGGAACGACAACTAGTGAAAGATCTCGCACGAACCTCTTACTCCGTTTTCCTTTAATATGGACCAATTCGGAATCATCTCTTCGTAGCTGTATAGACTGCGCTCCAACTGGCTGTAGTCATCTCCATGGTCTCTTTCGAAGCTACGAACTTGGTGTCTCCAATACCCTGTGGAAGGTGTCTAGCCAATTTCTTCCTCGAAAACCCGTCCAAGTTACCGGAGTAATGCGCTTTCGCTCGTCCTGTCTCGATCGACTCAACGTGTCTGAGTGAGGTCCTTATCTGACTGAAGCTTGTCAATTTGATGACCTCACATCGGAGCATCCAAATGAATAAACTATCCTAGTCACTTATCCAAAGGTGACTATCGATCTATTACCACACCCCTGTATATAAACTCATGCTGCATTAGCTTCTATTGTCTGGGGTGATATCTTATCAATCTCAACAGCAGCTGGCTAATCTGTCTGCATGGTAGACAACGTCTCAATCATCTGGGTAGATGGTATATCAACAGTCTTCACAATCTAGCTGGCCTCTAGCAATGGTTCGATCATCTGGTGTAGATCCCAAATATTCGGGTCAACGAGAAATTCTAATAAAACAATAAACCAATGCTTCTCGTGTGTCACCGGAATACATCCTGGTCAGTCCTTGCCCATGACGAGCTCGCTCTGATCACATCTTTAGCTGCAACACTCTGCTCATATGGCCAAGGTAACAGATACCACAATCCGATATCGATGAGGATAGAATATAAGAATGAATAGAAATACAGTGCATAAGAAATGTACATTCTGAGGCTACTTAAGCGGAGTAGCGTATCGTAAGTATGCCGCGGAACATACACACGGTACACCACTCTACTTAAGTTACATACTCCATCAACTAAGTTCAACCTACGCGACGTAAGTTCAGGTCTAATACCTCCTCAGCCAAGTCTAAGTTCCGTAAGGTTAAGCCTAGGTTCCAAATTATACATACGCCCTAGACTCCACATAGTCAAATCTAGACTCGAACCAAGGTTAAACCTAACGCTCTGATACCAACTTTGTCACGACCCGGGAAAAGGCACGTGACTGACACTTGAATCATGTGTAACGTTTTAAAAATAAATAAATAAATAAATAAATCCTTTAGGTGAATTTTCCGATATTCGGTAAAATAAATTGTGTTTTCCGTAAAATTCAAGATATAATTATTTTTCAACATAGACTTAAATATACCTATTTTAACTATGAAATTGCTTGTATTTGGTATTTAATTAGTCACTTATAAATTGTTAGTTTACTTAAATATTTTTCCTTAATTAATTATTTTAAATATTATTTAAACTTTCATTATACATCAAAATTTGCGTAAATTATAAATTGGAATGGGTTAAACACACAATTTTGAACCATGACAACTTAATAACCTAGTTGTAACATATTCTTGTGCTCTCTAAGTTTCTAATTGGTTCTAGAAAAGTCTAGGAATGGCTATAAAATGAAATTAAATAAAATAATTATTAAAAGACTTAAAAGATGTAATTAATTAGGAAATTTCTACACACTCATACACACTTCTCTCTCTCTCTCTCTTCCCTCATGTCAATGGCCGAACCCTCCCTTATGAGCAGCCCCAAAATTTCTCCACTTCATTCTCTTCAAAAATTCTTCATATTTCCATCAAAAATCAATACAAAATCTTACTAATTCATCATTAAACCTTTACATATTATTCTTTGTTCAATCTATCATGGATCTTGAAGCAAGAGAATCATTTTGGAGGCTAAGATTTCATGTTTGATCTCATGATCTTGAGGTATAAAACTTCAACCAAATTGTTACCTGTTAATTATATACTTAAATCTAATTTTAATTAGATGTAAATATAACTTTAATTGCAAAATAAAATTGTAAAGAAAAGGGTTTGAGTTTATGTTGGGGTTTTTATTAATTGATTATGATTATAATGTGTAGTTTAACATCTTAAGACATGCAAAATCTAGTCTAGTTGTTAATTTGTAAATTGTTACTTTAAAAATTGTTCAAATTAGATAATTTTGCAAACTACATTTTTAGGATTAATGTAAATTAATGATATAAAATTTTAGTAAAGGTTTGTGTGGCTTAATTAAGTTATTATGTGATTAGTGTGGCCACTAGTTTTGTTAAAACATCAAGTTCTGAACTAAAATAGAAATTGATACTTACTAGGTTTTTGAAATAAATCGATTTGAATTAAGTTTGAGGTTTTGTTGGTTAACCACCAGTTTCATATAATATTTAGTGTATTGTGAATGCATGAGTGGTGCGATTGGGTTCTAGGTTTGGGGTTTGTCACGTATAGCGACCCTAGTTGTGGGTTATGGTGTTGTCGCGAGCGCGTTTTGTGCACCAAGTGCGTGCGCATCTAGTTAGGGCGCGCGGTTGACTTGTATCGTTTGAATCCGCGACTATCATTTATTTATCCTCTAAATTGCTTGTGTGTGATTCTAGGATCGGGTCGTCGGATGTGGCGCGGAGAAAGACATGGCTGAGATTGGATCAGATTAGCCGAGGCGTCCCGGTGAGTAGAAGTACAATCTATGGGGGGATCGTCTGGATGGAGCGAGGCGTCTGACAGTAGGATTACTAGTAGTACTGGCATTTATATATGTAGTTTCCTAGTTATGCACCTCATTGCATTGCATCATCTTATATATATGTATACATGTGGGATAACATCTCATAGGACACTTGCACCATTACCATTGGTTCATGCCGCACGTGCACTATTCATGCGAGAACACACGCCTTTGGTAATTGCTATGTCACGAACACTATAGAACTTGCTTAGAATTGGTATTAGCGCAACTGCATCATGTATGATCCGTAGATTTATACTTGTATATTCATTTCATTAAAATGGATACGTAGGATTGTTCGTCATATATATATATCTCATTGCATCATGATTCATGCATAGCTTCTGGCCGTATTTCGTATGATAAATACTACCGTATCATAGATTTCCATCATCACCGGCATGTTTATATATTGTGATTCTTCTTGACGATTTCAGTATTTATGAGATTTCTGGATTTTGGGGAAAACTGCAAGATTTTATAAACTTATTATCATTTTAAAATGCAAGTTGTGGTTTTCTCGTGATGTATGTGTCGTCCACCATAAGTTTTCATAATTGCTGTTGGTTTTTGAGACCCGATTCGAAGGGTAGAATGAACCGTTTTGGGTACATGGTGGGCCCGGTATGGTACCCCGGGGTAAGAAGCTCGAGTTGTAGACGATGAGCCTGACAGGGGCAGACTACCTACCGGTGATGTCTGGCACGGCGGATATCCGGAGGATACCGACCGTAGTCGTGAGATTGATGATATGGACCGATCCGGACTGATGGAGCCCGAGATATTGAGATATTGAGATATTGTGACATCGAGATGTCGAGACATTGAGATATTGAGGCATTGAGATATACATATTTTGTGTCGATACTTGACACGGATTTCGGTTGATTTCATTGATGATATTTCAGTTATTTCATAAAAGTTTTACTAAGATAAGGATACAGATTTTCTCGTATCAAACATATTCAGGTTTCATGCGATTAAGCATTCTTGTTGCACACATACTAGTGCATTGCATCATATCGGTATATGTAGGCTGTGACGCATTGCGTGCATGCTTACGATAGCCATATTAGATGTTATTTACTACTCACGAGTTGGCAACTCACCCTCGTTGTGCCACAGTATCTTGCAGGTCTGACCTGTCAGCACAGTAGCGGTGGGCGTACTTTCTATCCCGCTTCATTTGCTTCGACTTGCAGCTTGATCATAGGTGGGTTTTGGAGGACTTTCTTTTGCTCCCACTGTGTATTCTATTGTATCTAGTATACTCCATCTACCCTTTGTACATTGGACTTAGATGGTGAGCTTGTGAGATTGTATGTATTCTATTTCTGATGTTCATGCTCACTTGAGCCGACGAGTTGTTTTCTTATTTACGTGCTTTTATATACTTATTGTGCACTTTGGTATTCATATTGCATGTGGTTGTGATTCCGCCATTGGCGAAGAGCTATCTCCCGCTTGGGGATGCCTTTATTCATATATATATATACACACACACACACATACATACATACATATATATATATATATATATATATATATATATATGTATTTTCATGTGTTGTACCCGTTTGGGGGCCAGTATTTACAAAGGAGACTCTGCCAAAATTTTCAAGAAATTTTGATGTTTTTAATATGTTTAATGCGACTTAATTTGTTAAAAATCGATTTCTTTAAACAAGTTTTCCTTCACTCTATTTCTTTAAATGGTTTAGATTTCTGGGCTTTGGTTACTTAGATTACGTACGCCTTAAGACGTTTCGTAATTTAAGTGCCAGTCACGTTCCGTACCTTCGGGTCGTAACATCATGTGAAGTCTATAGGACCCCACCTAATTCCAGTAAGCCAAAAGCCCAGAAATCTAAACCTATTTAGGGAAAAATAGTGGAGGTGAAGTTTTGAATAATGGTACAATGAAATCAAGTTTTCTTTAAATGTATAAATAATGATATATGAAAATGCATGTGAATTATTGTCACGACCCGAATGTACGGAACGTGACCGGCACTTAGATTACGAAGCGTCTGGAGGCGTCACGTAACCTAAGTAAGCCGAAGCCCAGAAATCTAAACCATAAAAGAAGAAGAAGAAAAAGAAAACAAGTCTAAAAAAAAACATCAGCAAATTTTACCAAAATTTTCGGCAGAGTCTCCTCTGTAAAAACTGGCCCCCAAACGAGTACAACAAGTATAATATACATAAACAATAAAAAGCATCCCCAAACGGGTGCTAGCTCAACGCCAACAGGCGGAAACAACCACAACAAGCACAAATAGTATACAACGCCAAAGGGCGAGGCTCAAACTAAAAAGAAAACAAAACCACCAGATCAGAATAATACATGCGCGACTCTAAGGTCGAAATAAAAGACTGGTCCAATAAACTTATCAAGTAATACAAATATGGTTGATGGAGCTTACTAGATACAAATGAATGAATAAAAGTACAATGGTGGTTCGGATACAAGTGAACCAACCTACCGTGCAAATCACCCTGAAAGAATAGATGTGCCAGCAAGCTGCCAGGGAAACCTGTACATCGAACCTGTAATAAAATTTGGCACAACGGGGGTGAGTTGCCAACTCGTGAGTAGAAGACATCTACAAAAAGAAATCGAATGCATGACGCTATCCTAGGTCATAATAATACACTACTAATCTCAATCCTTAGTAATAGCAGGGTAATACTACGTGTAAGTGCAGATACTCCGTGCTCGTGTCAGTGCCTCATATAGTACTATGTTATATGAATGGATATGCATGCGCCATGAATGTAAAATAAGCAATCCTGAAATCCAGGTATATCTGTATAAGAAATCTTGGCTGTTATCATAGTAAAATGTGTATAAGAATCTGAAATCTCAACAATGAAATCCATGGAAATCCGTGTCAAGCATCGACACAAACATGTAAATCTCAAGTCTCACAGTCTCAATACCTCGGGCTCCGTCAGTCCGGATCGGCCCATATCATCAAATCTCACGACAACGGTCGGTATCCTCCGGATATCCGCCGCGCCAGACATCACCGGTAGGTAGCCTTTCCCTGCCAGGCTCATCGTCTACAACTCGATCTTCTTGCCCCGGGGTACCATACCGGGCCCACCATGTACCCGAGACGGTTCATCCACTCCTCGAATCGGGTCTCGAAATCCATCAGAAAACATGAAATCTCATGGTGGACGACACATACATCACGAGAAAACTGCATCTTATTTTGAAAAGAGAAGAGGAGAGAGAGAGAAGTTTTTATATATTTTTGCGGTTTTCCCTAAAAATCCAGAAATCTCATAGAAATCCAAATCTCAAAATCATGAGTAAGTATATGATAAGTGTCGGCATATGCCCATAATACTGCGCGATAACATGAAAATATGAATGCATGAATGTCTAAGTAATAAATATCATGTCTTATACTAACATAAGAGAGAAATCACAATATTTTATCGGTTTAGTGGTTAACTGATTCTATCAATAAAAGATAATATGATCTAAAGTGTACGTGACATAGCAATTACCGATGATGATGTGTGTGAGCCGGCAAATAAGTGTGCGTGGAATATGCGCATCATCCGTAATGGTGCTGGTGTCCTAACAGGTAAGGTTTATACTGATTATAGCAACATATGTAAAAACATGCACCATGACGATTACAATATGAATGTAAATACAGGAGTGCATTATCCACTCCTCCGCGAAATATGAGTACAACTACCACTATCTAAACTAGTGTCTATCTAACATCCTAAGGAACTAAACCTAAGAAACTAGTCAGTAAGAAACTAGAGTCTACCTAAGGTCTGAATCAATATCTCTAATAGTCGGTGATCCCGCCTCAATAGCGTCACGTACGTAGTACGGCTTCCTCGAATCAAGAGTGCGGATCAATCATCAAATCTAAGCCTCGTACGGTAAAATCCATCGTACGGCATCCCAATATCAGGGTACGGTCAAGTATCTCCTAGGTGTCTCCTCATTCGTATAATATCATCATCAACACATCTCATAATCAAGGTGCTAAACTGTGATCGCATACATCAATCATATATCATTGCCATCATGATAAGCATCATTAGTTTATCCTCAGAAATATCATGTCATATGTATCATATTGTGATTAAGTCATACCGATATCTTATCGTCATCAAGTCACAAGCTACAGCCCAGGTACTATTTTAGCGTCCCATGTACCTCAATATCACCACCACCCTTCATAATTTATATATTCATGTTCATTATCTCTTTCTCTAATGATCCGCTAACACTTTAATACGACTGTATAGTCAAGAATCACGGCATCAAGCCCAGTTATACTGTTTCATCATACCCCAGATATCATATCACATCAACGAATCCCATATACGTGTTGTGTATATATATACACCTATACCTAGTTTTATATATATACACACATATACGTATACGCCATGTCAAGTTTTAGTGTGTGCGTGTGTGTTTCTATCAGAAACCTACGAACCTCTCCCAAAGTATTCATCCTCAGGTATGGTTTTCCTAAATCAGTCTAGTCCCGCCTAGGGTCATTACTAGGGTCCTGCTCAGTAAGAATCTAGGGTCACATCGGGTTTCCTAATGTAAATAAGTAATATTCCTATTCTACGCTGCGGGGGTGCTAAACGCCATCCACCCGACTTCCCCCCGTAGATATGCATCTACTCACCTGGTCCATATCTGCCGACGACGGTGTCGCCATCCTCCTCTTCATCGCCCGCAGTCCACTTGAAGGGTACCTAAACGCAAACATATAAATAGCATCGTAAACCGAATCACATACAAAAGTCAAACGATACAAGGAACAAGCATAGGTTAAAACCTATGTCCCGTCCACGCAAAAGAACCAAATACCGCTCGATATCGGCGTACAAACTCCGATGGATCAAGATAAACATCAACAAACAGCTTGTAGTTTAGAAAACTCGTTACTTATAATATAAAACATGAATTAATCCAGCAAAACCCTAAAATCAATCAAATCGTCCGTTTTCGAAAAACCTGAAAATGCCAATTTACCGTTTTTCATCAAAACTTGACATTTAAATGAAACCAATGGTCATAAAACTCATTAAATAGCATCACTAGACTATACAAACCATTACTATATTTTTATTACACAATTTTGTATAAATTTGAAATTTCTAGTTTGCACCCTTTAACAATTTTCAACATTTTTCAAGCAAAATACCACAATTCCACCACAAAACATGATTTTGCATAAATTAATGACTTAAACCACAATTCATGATGATAATGATATAATGAAACCATAATTATATTTTTAATCTCATTTATATAGGAATTTCTAAAATCTAGTTTACAAAATTAGCAATTTTTATCATAATTTATCAATTAACCATAGAAACTAGCAATCAAACTAAGTTTTTCTTTCCATTAACATGCTAATATTTCCACTAAAACTATAATCCAATGATAACAACCCAAATTAGAATTTTATATTAACCACAACCACATTTTGCAAAAACCTAGTTAACTAAATTCCTAATTTAAAACAATTTTAAATAAAAATTTTACAATTCAACAACCATGCAATATTTTCCAATTCTAAAAGTGTTAAACTAACTATTATAACCCTAAATAATTAACAAAAATCATAACTTGAATTTAGAACCCTAGCTTGCATTTTAAAAAAAAGAACATAGAATTAATTCATTAAATCTAATTAAGCTTAATATGAACATCTAATAACAATAAATCAAAAGAAAGAAAATTATACCTTCAAAATGTGAAATCCAAACAAGAATTGAGCCTCCAAAATGTATGCTTTCCATCTCCAAATTTCATATAAAAATGAGCAAGGAATAAAGAGTATGGAATAAATAGGATTTTGTGGAATTTTAATTGAATTTTTGATGTGTTTTTGATGAATTTTGAATAAAAATAAGGTGGAAAATGGGGGGGGGGCAGCTATGGGGGGTTTGTGGCCGGCCCTAGAGAGGTGAGGGAGAGAAAGAAGAGAGTGGGAAAAGTGTGTAGAAGTTTCAAGAGAAGAAACATCAATAAAAGTCTTTTCATGCTTTATTTATTTATTTATTTATTTCTTTACTATAGCAACTCAAGAAAGCTCTAGAAAATAGGAAAAATTTGCAAATAATTTTGCATGATACGTACTAAATTCTAACATGCCATGGTTCATTTTTACAAATTAAAACCATTTAAATTTGTAATTTACACTAATTTAGTGAAAAATAAAGCTTATGTTAATATTTAAAATAATTAATTTAGGAAAAATATTTTATTAAACTAAAAATTTATAAATGGCTAAATAAACACCATTTATTAGTAATTTCATAATTAAAATAGATATTTTTAAAATTATAATGAAAAACAATCACGGTTTGGTTTTACGAAAAATACATTTTACTTTACCGAAAATCCTAAAATTCACTTAAACACTTTTATTCATTTAATTATTTATTTAATCATTTTTAAAACGTTACAATCTTCCCCCCTTTAAGAAATTTGGTCCCCGAATTTAAATTAGAACTCCCCCTCCAAATACTAAAACGTTTAGCAAAACATTCAAATCGTCGGGGCTCCGAAATCATCAATACATAACAAAAATCAACTCCGTCAAGCATAATGCAATCATCGGAGTTATGGAGAGAATAAAATATCAAAACTCAATATGAAAACCATCATAATATACATCAATCTATAACTTATATATAGTTCGCATCCTAGTAAAATTGCCGAATCATCATAATATAGAAGCATACAAAAAAACCCCTCTTGAAAATCGCCGTGCAATGCACGTGTCACGGCATAAGTAACGGACGTTTAATTTTTAAAAAAAAAACTATATATATATATATATATCGTTTATTTAACATACACGTCCCGCCTGGTTACTAAATCAATAATAATAATTAGGAAAACATACTGCTCAAATTAAAATCAACCCCAATCACATCAATAAAATGTCATGTGCGTCCGGTGCGCACTGAAATTGAAACCAATTACAGATACCATGAATACCCACAAAACAAAACTAAGTGCAACAGGTGTGCACCAAAAACATCTGTCAAGTGCAACGGGCGTGCACGACACAATATTAGGTGCATCTAATCTGCACAAAACCCCGATTTAGTGCATCTGGTGTGCACAAAATCGCATCAAGTGCGCCAAGTATGCGCAAGAATCCTAATCAGGTGCATATGGTGCACGAAAACATACATTGAATATCAAAATCGAAATCACAGTACAAAAATGCATGAAAACTAGGTCGAAACATATGTAAAAATCATGTGCAACCCCTATGCACGAAATCAATCAAAAATCCCAAAATATATATAAAACCAAATCAAGTGTACTGGGTGTGTATTAAACAACATCAATACAACTGATATATGAAACACAAATAGAATGAAGGTACACACATGAAATACCAATCGTAGAACAAAATCCTCAAAATACAAAAATCCAATCAATGATAATATGAAATTCAAATCACTAAATCACAATTGTAAACACTATCGTCAATGTGCGCCTCTTTCCTCTGATGTCGACTGCTTCGAACTCGTTCTTTCATAGGTGTGCTGACTGCGCTACCAACGGCAATACTCATGTCTAGAATCTCCCACATAGTCGATCCCTTCACTTGATATCCGGACTACATTAAACTTTTCGATCGATCCATCAAAATCCCATAATTCCCCGAGAGCTCAACACTCAGGTACAGTTTAAAAATATCCGGTACATACCCCAGTATCGATGATCCAGCCGTAGAAGGGCAAACCCAAGCCTCACTAATGGCACCGCGGAACTGCCGTAAACCCTAAGGTTCAAGGGCGTTCTCATGGTCATTATGTCGAGTTAGGGTTTCATTCTTCTAGAGGGTCCATCGAAATACCTGCATGTTCTTCCGAATACCTTAAACTTGGGAAAATGGTTTTCTGATAATCGTTCGAACCCTTTAACTTCATCCGGACGGCATGTGAATACCCTTCGTCCGCACGCTAAGCAATGCTTCAATCCTCAAGAATAACTAATACTCTAATGGTTATCGCATTCGAGCCGCAGCTCCCTCTGCCCGTGCGCCCGTGGTAACAGAACCACCCTCCGACATCGACGAAGATAGATCAAAGGAACGAATGAAATACGGTGCAAACAAATGTACATCCTAAGGCTCCTTAAGCAGAGTAGCATATCGTAAGTATGCCGCGGACCATACCCACGGTACGTTACTCTACCTAAATCGCATACTCCATCAACCAAGGGTCACCTAGACTTATACAGGGTTAAACCTAGCGCTCTGATACCAACTTTGTCACGACCCGAATGTATGGAACGTGACCGGCACTTAGATTACGAAGCGTCTAGAGGCGCCACGTAACCTAAGTAAGCCGAAGCCTAGAAATCTAAACCATAAAAGAAGAAGAAGAAAAAGAAAACAAGTCTAAAAAAAACATCAGCAAATTTTACCAAAAATTTCGGCAGAGTCTCCTCTGTAAAAACTGGCCCCCAAACGAGTACAACAAGTATAATATACATAAACAATAAAAAGCATCCCCAAATGGGTGCTAGCTCAACGCCAACAGGCGGAAACAACCACAACAAGCACAAATAGTATACAACGCCAAAGGGCGAGGCTCAAACTAAAAAGAAAACAAAACCACCAGATCAGAATAATACATGCGCGACTCTAAGGTCGAAATAAAAGACTGGTCCAATAAACTTATCAAGTAATACAAATATGGATGATGGAGCTTACTAGATACAAATGAATGAATAAAAGTACAATGGTGGTTCGGATACAAGTGAACCAACCTACCGTGCAAATCACCCTGAAAGAATAGATGTGCCAGCAAGCTGCCAGGGAAACCTGTACATCGAACCTGTAATAAAATTTGGCACAACGGGGGTGAGTTGCCAACTCGTGAGTAGAAGACATCTACAAAAAGAAATCGAATGCACGACGCTATCCTAGGTCATAATAATACACTACTAATCTCAATCCTTAGTAATAGCAGGGTAATACTATGTGTAAGTGCAGATACTCCGTGCTCGTGTCAGTACCTCATATAGTACTATGTTATATGAATGGATATGCATGCGCCATGAATGTAAAATAAGCAATCCTGAAATCCAGGTATATCTGTATAAGAAATCTTGGCTGTTATCATAGTAAAATGTGTATAAGAATCTGAAATCTCAACAATGAAATCCATGGAAATCCGTGTCAAGTATCGACACAAACATGTAAATCTCAAGTCTCATAGTCTCAATACCTCGGGCTCCGTCAGTCCGGATCGGCCCATATCATCAAATCTCACGACAACGGTCGGTATCCTCCGGATATCCGCCGCGCCAGACATCACCGGTAGGTAGCCTTCCCCTGCCAGGCTCATCGTCTACAACTCGATCTTCTTGCCCCGGGGTACCATACCGGGCCCACCATGTACCCGAGATGGTTCATCCACTCCTCGAATCGGGTCTCGAAATCCATCAGAAAACATGAAATCTTATGGTGGACGACACATACATCACGAGAAAACCGCATCTTATTTTGAAAAGAGAAGAGGAGAGAGAGAGAGAGAAGTTTTTATATATTTTTGCGGTTTTCCCCAAAAATCCAGAAATCTCATAGAAATCCAAATCTCAAAATCATGAGTAAGTATATGATAAGTGTCGGCATATGCCCATAATACTGCGCGATAACATGAAAATATGAATGCATGAATGTCTAAGTAATAAATATCATGTCTTATACTAACATAAGAGAGAAATCACAATATTTTATCGGTTTAGTGGTTAACTGATTCTATCAATAAAAGATAATATGATCTAAAGTGTACGTGACATAGCAATTACCGATGATGATGTGTGTGAGCCGGCAAATAAGTGTGCGTGGAATATGCGCATCATCGGTAATGGTGCTGGTGTCCTAACAGGTAAGGTTTATACTGATTATAGCAACATATGTAAAAACATGCACCATGATGATTACAGTATGTATGTAAATACAGGTGTGCATTATCCACTCCTCCGCGAAATATGAGTACAACTACCACTATGTGAGTCGAACCTAAACTAGTGTCCATCTAACATCCTAAGGAACTAAACCTAAGAAACTAGTCAGTAAGAAACTAGAGTCTACCTAAGGTCTGAATCAATATCTCTAATAGTCGGTGATCCCGCCTCAATAGCGTCACGTACGTAGTACGGCTTCCTCGAATCAAGAGTGCGGATCAATCATCAAATCTAAGCCTCGTACGGTAAAATCCATCGTACGGCATCCCAATATCGGGGTACGGTCAAGTATCTCCTAGGTGTCTCCTCATTCGTATAATGTCATCATCAACACATCTCATAATCAAGGTGCTAAACTGTGATCGCATACATCAATCATATATCATTGCCATCATGATAAGCATCATTAGTTTATCCTCAGAAATATCATGTCATATGTATCATATTGTGATTAAGTCATACCGATATCTTATCGTCATCAAGTCACAAGTTACAGCCCAGGTACTATTTTAGCGTCCCATGTACCTCAATATCACCACCACCCTTCATAATTTATATATTCATGTTCATTATCTCTTTCTCTAATGATCCGCTAAACTTTAATACGACTGTATAGTCAAGAATCACGGCATCAAGCCCAGTTATACTGTTTCATCATACCTCAGATATCATATCACATCAACGAATCCCATATACGTGTTGTGTATATATATACACCTATACCTAGTTTTATATATATACACACATATACGTATACGCCATGTCAAGTTTTAGTGTGTGCGTGTGTGTTTCTATCAGTAACCTACGAACCTCTCCCAAAGTATTCATCCTCAGGTATGGTTTTCCTAAATCAGTCTAGTCCCGCCTAGGGTCATTACTAGGGTCCTGCTCAGTAAGAATCTAGGGTCACATCGGGTTTCCTAATGTAAATAAGTAATATTCCTATTCTACGTTGCGGGGGTGCTAAACGCCATCCACCCGACTTCCCCCCGTAGATATGCATCTACTCACCTGGTCCATGTCTGCCGACGATGGTGTCGCCATCCTCCTCTTCATCGCCCGCAGTCCACTTGAAGGGTACCTAAACGCAAACATATAAATAGCATCGTAAACCGAATCACATACAAAAGTCAAACGATACAAGGAACAAGCATAGGTTAAAACCTATGTCCCGTCCACGCAAAAGAACCAAATACCGCTCGATATCGGCGTACAAACTCCGATGGATCGAGATAAACATCAACAAACAGCTTGTAGTTTAGAAAACTCGTTACTTATAATATAAAACATGATTTAATCCATCAAAACCCTAAAATCAATCAAATCGTCCGTTTTCGAAAAACCTGAAAATGCCAATTTACCGTTTTCATCAAAACTTGACATTTAAATGAAACCAATGGTCATAAAACTCATTAAATAGCATCACTAGACTATACAAACCATTACTATATTTTTATTACACAATTTTGTATAAATTTGAAATTTCTAGTTTGCACCCTTTAACAATTTTCAACATTTTTCAAGCAAAATACCACAATTCCACCACAAAACATGATTTTGCATAAATTAATGACTTAAACCACAATTCATGATGATAATGATATAATGAAACCATAATTATATTTTTAATCTCATTTATATAGGAATTTCTAAAATCTAGTTTACAAAATTAGCAATTTTTATCACAATTTATCAATTAACCATAGAAACTAGCAATCAAACTAAGTTTTTCTTTTCATTAACATAATAATATTTCCACTAAAACTATAATCCAATGATAACAACCCAAATTAGAATTTTATATTAGCCACAACCACATTTTGCAAAAACCTAGTTAACTAAATTCCTAATTTAAAACAATTTTAAATAAAAATTTTACAATTCAACAACCATGCAATATTTTCCAATTCTAAAAGTGTTAAACTAACTATTATAACCCTAAATAATTAACAAAAATCATAACTTGAATTTATAACCCTAGCTTGCATTTTAAAAAAAAGAACATAGAATTAATTCATTAAATCTAATTAAGCTTAATATGAACATCTAATAACAATAAATCAAAAGAAAGAAAATTATACCTTCAAAATGTGAAATCCAAAAAATAATTGAGCCTCCAAAATGTATGCTTTCCATCTCCAAATTTCATATAAAAATGAGCAAGGAATAAAGAGTATGGAATAAATAGGATTTTGTGGAATTTTAATTGAATTTTTGATGTGTTTTTGATGAATTTTGAATAAAAATGAGGTGGAAAATGCGGGGGGGGGGGGGCAGCCATGGGGGGTTTGTGGCCGGCCCTAGAGAGGTGAGGGAGAGAAAGAAGAGAGTGGGAAAAGTGTGTAGAAGTTTCAAGAGAAGAAACATCAATAAAAGTCTTTTCATGCTTTATTTATTTATTTATTTATTTCTTTACTATAGCAACTCAAGAAAGCTCTAGAAAATAGGAAAAATTTGCAAATAATTTTGCATGATACATACTAAATTCTAACATGCCATGGTTCATTTTTACAAATTAAAACCATTTAAATTTGTAATTTACACTAATTTAGTGTAAAAATAAAGCTTATGTTAATATTTAAAATAATTAATTTAGGAAAAATATTTTATTAAACTAAAAATTTATAAATGGCTAAATAAACACCATTTACTAGTAATTTCATAATTAAAATAGATATTTTTAAAATTATAATGAAAAACAATCACGGTTTGGTTTTACGAAAAATACATTTTACTTTACCGAAAATCCTAAAATTCACTCAAACACTTTTATTCATTTAATTATTTATTTAATCATTTTTAAAACATTACAATTATTTACTAATTGAAAACATTTTTCGTCCTTTAAAAATTTAGGCAGCACCCTACCTTATATATCTTGATCCAAAACCACATACATACAAATAAAAGTCATCTCCAAGTGGGAGCTAGCTCTTCGCCAATTGACGAAATCACAACCACGTAATAAAGAAGTAAATATACAATGCCGAAGGCGAGGATAATAACACAAAAATAAAACAAAGAAACCGGAAACAAGAATAAATATATGGTCGTAACTCTAAGTCTGAAAAAATATACAATAAAGGTTCTAAGACTATGAATATACAAGGTTTGGTTGATGGATCCTTTAACTAGATACAACTGAAATAAATATACAAGTACAACGGTGGTCACGATGCAACTGAACCCCACCTACCAAAGCGGTCATCCGTAAGAAAACAGTGTGCTGGCAAAGCCGCTACGAAAACCTGTGCTGTCAAACCTGCAAGAAACTGTTGCACAACGGGGGTGAGTTGCCAACTCGTGAGTAGAAAATATCAGCAGGTAGAAATCGAATAAACAGTAATCTCTAGGTCCTACTGTAATATGAAGGTAATATTATGGTATCTAAGGTGATCATGTATGCATGTGTATCAACAATAAAATCAATGCCAATGAAAACATTTAAAAACCAATCATCTGCATCATATGCCTGTACGTATGAAAGTCAATCAACGTGTGTCCATCAACGACACATAAACATCATAGAACCTGAGCGTCTAACATCTACACTCGAAACAACATGAAACCCATGTCCAGTATCGACATGTAAATCCTCATATCTCAGGCGCTGCATCCTCAGATCGACCCTCATATCCATCTCACGACTCTGGCCGGTATCCTCCGGATAACCGCCGAGTCCAAACTATTACTGGTAGGTAGCACATTCCCAGCCAGGCTCATCGTCTACTCCACGATCTTCTTGCCCGGGGTATCTTACCGGGTTCACCATGTACTCGCAGACGGCTCAACCAACTTCTCAAATCGGTTATGCCCATTATTCAGAACCGAGAAAACTCATGGTGGACACGAAATATCATATCACGAGAAACCGCGTTTTTAAAACAATACATAATTTCATGTGAAATATAACGGCGGTTCTCAAATCCAGAGATCTCATGAAAACAACATCTCAATGAATATAACCATAAAGTACGATATATGCAAATATAGAATAGTAACGTTAGCGTATCAAGTATATCATGCACGCATGTCATGTGAGATATTAAAAAATGAATGTACTCTATAGTCAAGAATAATACCATGATATAGCAGTTCTACTGTGTAAGTGGCATAACAATTACCGATGATGAATGTGCGTGAGACGACAGATCTGTGTAAGTGTAACATGCGCACCATCAGTAATAGTGCATGCGTCCTAGCAGGCGAGATCATAATAACTAATGAAAGCACATGTATATATACCAAATGCAATGAGAGTAATATGAACATAGCAGAAAGGTAAATAGTAAACGCAACAAGATAAGATATGTATCGATATACGAGTCAAAAAGTAAATAGAAAACGAATGCATTTCCGAGTCGATATATCAAGTAGTTGGCGATCTAATCTCATAGCATCACATACGGTAAAATCCATCGTACGGCTTCCTCGAGTCAAGAGTGCGGATCAACCATCATATATATATATATATATCGTACGGTATAGTCCGTCGTACGACATCCTCAAAATCGAGGGTACGGGCCAATATCATATATCTCATATTTCATACGGTATCATCCGTCGTACGATATCATAAACAAGGGTAAGGATCTAAGGACACGTACATTCTTTTATATTATCAAATCACATGTTATCGCATGCTATGTGTATATCGCCCAACAATCCTTTAATATATCACATCACAAACGATGTCTCAACTCAATCATATATCATAATCTCTTGACATCCCGTTCGATCGTATCGACTGATATCCATATAACATATTATATCCTCATCTTACATGCATATGTACACACACACACACACACACACATGAACATACACATACTTATATGTGTGTGTGTGTACACATCCATATCATACATACCAAGTGTGTGTGTGCGCGCGCAACAAAAATAAACAAATGACTCACGACTAAGAAAATAAGACTAAGGGTACACCTTCCTACGCGTATTCTTAATCTAACCTATAGTCTCCTAGGACCCTACTTGCTAAGTATCCAAAACTTGCCTTGAAATATATATATATATATATATATATATATATATATATATATATATATATATATATATATATATATATATAAGTACCCTAATCCACGGTTGCGGGGGTGCTATACTCCATCCACGCGACTTTCCCCGTAGATATACATCTACTCACCTATGATCCTTGCTTTGCCGAAGTCGATGACGCCTTGCTCTTCCTTTTCGTTCCGAAGTCCATGCGAAGGTACCTACAATTCAAGCACGTCGTATCGTAAACAAAAATCCAATAAGAAACCCGAATCGAATTGCATAGAAATTCATATCCAAAAACGATACGACACGAGAAGCGCACCTAGGTTAGAACCTATGGTCAACACGCGCTAAAACAACAAATTACTATCTAACGTTAATGTGTGAACGTCGAACGACCAAATCACATCAAGAAATCAAAAATCCAAGATTCTAATATCAGAAAATATCGTCAAAACCAACTCAAATGCTCCCAGATTTTGGCACAGGTAGACCAGGACAAAACAAACAATACAATAGCTAAGTTATAAGGAGTGTGAGCTACAGGCCAAACCCCAACATCAAACTCCAAAATTGACCTGTCGGAAGGTGCTACAGTAACCGGTGTCGCCGGCCCAATTTTGGAATTTTGGTCTCGTTCTTCTGTGGTGGTCTTCTAGTGGTCTAACTAGGTCAATATAGATATTTGTTTTTCTTATAAGGACCCCAAGTTTCTCCAGATTCCATTTGAGCATCAACAATCAATGAAAACCGACATCGGGAAAATTCTAAGTTCGTGTATTAGGTTCTAGTCTTTGGTCTTGGCCAGAATTATCATCATTAAGGTCTTATAAACACTCACTACACCTCAATTACCACTTTACAAGTCCATTCATCCACTAATATCAACCTAGAAATCTCTAAGATTACTAAACATGCATAAACGATCTCTAAACACGAATAGGAAGTAAAGAAACTAATTTACAAGATGGAAAGTGGAAGCTATACCTCTTGGAAGCAACTTAAGAAAATCCCTAGATGGTTGAAGTCTTCAAAATCAAAACTTGAGATTGCTATAGGATGAAAGATGAGGTGGTGATCATTTTAATGAAGGTGTTGTGATGTTTTGATGAGGTTTGGGGTGTTTGTGGAGGAAGTAGAGGAGGGTGAAGGAGGAAGAGAGAGATGCAGGAGGAGTTAAAGAAATGAAGTGAGGAATGCGATGAAGAAAAGGTAACTGTAGGAGCAATATCCCTCTCTCTGTCATGCCCATGCTACATGTTATAGTTTGCCCCCCCTCTCTCATCAATTATCTTCTCTTTTTATTTTCTTTTCCTTTTATCTCTCCCATCCAAAACCAAATATCAAAAAATGCAAATGAAACAATATGCAACAAAAGCTAACATGTCATGGTGCACTAGCCATAGTTAGTTAAAAAGACGGATTTGGCCTAATCGTGATTAGTAGTGCACTAATCAAGTTTAACTTAAACTTGCATTTAAATAATTGCATAATTATTTATAAAATGACCAATTCCAATAAATATCTTTTAAATAAGCAAACCATATTAATCTCCAATTATTTTCCAAATATTGGTATATAATTATACCATTTTACGAAAAACCCCTATTCGCAAATCGAATAGTTTTCGTAAAATATATTATTTTATTATTTAAGTTCCAAAAATAATATTTTATATTTCTGAAATGTTACAATTTCCCCCTTAAATAAATTCGGTCCCCGAATTTAAATTTAAATCCCAAATACTAAAACATTTCAATAATCAGTTTAAATCAACGGGGCTCCGAAATCACAGATTACTCAAACATGCCACAGCGCATCGAGTGCGCATGAAAACGAGTGCGAAAATAAAAATCAACTCCGTCAAGCGTAACGCAATCACTGGAGTTATAATGGAAACATAAGTCTCGAAATCCACTGCTGAAATCCAATATGCTATAGTCAAAATCATAATACGTATATAGTACGCATCCTTGTAAAATCCTCTAAAAACTGAATAAAACACATGCAAAATCTTTTCCGAATCGCCGTACGATGCGTAACTAATGGCACAAGTGGCAGACGCTCATTTGTAAAGTAGTAAATATACGTTCATATATGATTTTCTCAAATATACGTTCCGCCTTTTTGAAATATTCCAAAACGTTCTCCTTATAAAATTTCATGTCACTTGCGGACACGTAGAAAATAGCGAGACTATAGCTCCTTTTTGGAAAGCTCTTGGTAAAATTTTATGCATGCAAAAGTACTCAGGTACTGTTCTTAGATCAGTCCTGCTCGACTACTATATAATATAGTACTCATCATGAAAATATGATGCTCATGAGTAAAATCAGCCTCAAAAAGCGTATCTAACATCACGTGCGTCTGGTACGTACGGAAAATCAAAACTAAATACAAGTGCCACGAATTTGCACAGAAGCCAAAACTAAGTGCAACGGGCATGCACGAAAGTATCTGTCAAGTGCAATGGGTGTGCACGACAACAACATTAAGTGCATCTAGAGTGCACGAAAATCTCTATCAAGTGCAGCTAACATGCACGAATAAAAATCTCAATCAAGTGCGCCTGGTGTGCACAAAATCACATCACATGCACCCAGTGTGCGCGAAAATCTAAATTAAGTGCGTCAAGTGCAACGGTGCACGAAAACATAAATCTAGTGTAACAAATGCACGAAAACAACATCGGGTGCACTAAGTGCCCGAAAACGCGTCAATGTACCAAAAGCGCATAAAAATAACACCGAGCGTACCAAGGTGTAAAATTATAAATGTGTGCAACTGCGTGCACAAAATCCATATCAATGCACTTCAAGTACATGTGAGCTATACCGAGTGCATAAATCAAAGTTAAGTGCATACATCATGCACGAAGTCAAATCGACTGCATCGAAATCCACGGAATCATAATTACGTGCAGCCAGGCACAAAATCGATATCAAGTGCAATAGATATGCACAATGAAAATGTCCAGCAGGTGTAGCCATGGTGCATGAAAACAAATTTCATGAATCCAAATCATCAAAACTCAAGTCCAAACGATAAAAGTGTGATACTCGAATCATGAAACACAAATTGCAATAAATGACATTGAGGTACACCTCCTTCAATGTCGAAAAATGCCAATGCACCCAAGGCCGGCAGAGCAAGAACACCCGCTTGCCTCCTGCTCACTGTCTGGTGTCCTCTATCGCTGGGTCCTTGTCTTCTCTGTGGATTACCAATCTCACAATCTTTCTGCTCGTCGGCCCATTCAGGTGTAATTACGGAACAGTTCCGCTCTGGCACTCTTCCGATCATCTCTTGGCCAATTAACATGACCACTCGCAAAATGGCACGTTACTGAGCCTAGGTGCAAATCTTTATCGCTGCGGCATCCTGGAAGAACCTGCTTAGGGTCGCTTCTGATCTCATCTCTGCCGGACTGTTCGGAAGTTGGCATTCTTTACTTCATCCGTGTCTTGTTTCAGGACAGCTGCAATCCCGTAATGACTTCCCTCTTGAAAAATATGGCCATATCTAACGCCTCTGCATGCGTATCAAGTCTCTGATATCAACGAAATGGAACGACAACTCGTGAAAGATCTCACACGAATCTCTTACTCCGTTTTCCTTCAATATGGACCAATTCGGAATCATCTCTTCATAGCTGTGTGGACTGCGCTCCAATTGGCTGTAGTCATCTCCATGGTCCTTTTCGAAGCTATGAACTCGGCATCTCCAATACCTTGTGGAAGGTGTCTGGCCAATTTCGTCCTCGGAAACTCGTCCAAGTCACCGGAGTAATGCGCTTTCGTCCGTCCTGTCTCGATTGACTCACAACGCGTCTGAGTGAGATCCTTATCCGACTGAAGCTAGTCAATTTGATGACATCGCATCGGAGCATCCAAATGAATAAATTGTCCTAGTCACTTATCCAAAGGTGACTAGCGATCTGTTACCACACCCCTGTATATAAACTCATACTGCATTAGCTTCTATAGTCTGGGGCGATGTCTTATCAATCTCAGCAGTAGCTGGCTCATCTATCTGTACGGTAGACAACGTCTCAATCATCTGGATAGACGGTACAACAACAGTCTTCACAATCTGGCTGGCTTCTAGCAATGGCTCGATCATCTGGTGCAGATCCTGAATATTCGGGTCAACGAGTAAAACAATAAACCAATACTTCTCGTGTGTCATCGGAATACATCCTGGTCAGTCCTTGCCCATGATGAGCTTGCTCTGACCGCATCTCTAGCCGCAGCTCTCTGCTCATATGGCCAAGGTAATGTTCCCTTATAAAAAAAAAAGAAAGAAAAGGAGAAGAAAGAGAGAAAAAGTGATGGGAAAATTTCCACTAATAAAACATCACATGCCCACACGTGAGCGCCTATATAAAAATTATAGGCGCTGGGTTTAAACAATTGATAGGCTGAAATAGAGCCTCACGTGTAAGCACGTGACGTCTATATACAAAGTATATAGACACCATATTAAAACAAATGATAGGCCAGAAAGGCTCACATGTCAGCACATGATGCCCTCTTTTGACTGTTGCACATACGCAAATGAGTTTAACTCAGTGGGGTCACGTGCTACACGTGAGTGGTCTCAAATGCCTTCTGAGCCGATAGAATTAAATTCTAAGTAAAGGGATCAAAACCCTATTTGGAAAATATTTCCTTGAATCTTTCTAAATAAGAAAGATTACTCTCTGTAAAACAGAGCACCGTTGGATTAAAAATCCGATGGTGGATAAAAATCACCAAGCCATAGAATAAGCTCTGTATGGGAAAATATTTTCCTAATCTTGTTAAAAACAAGAAAAATATCTTCTGTAAAACAGAAGTCCTTGGATCAAAGATCCAACGGTGGATAAACTCCCCAAATCAATTAAAAAATCTCTCAATGAGAGATTTCCTTAACTAAATCAACAAATTTACCTCTACTATATAAAGGACCCAAGAATTCAAGTCTAAAAGAGAAGAGACCCCCTATAAGATTTGAGAAAAAGAAGAAGAAGAAGAGCTCTCTTTTAGAAAAAGAAACCCTAGATAAGAAGAAAGACATATAGATCATTTTATCTCTTCTTCGCCATTTCAAGAGTTTAACTCTTCTAAAAAGAACTTAGTTTTTCCTCTGGTTGAGGTCTGTAGAAGCAGATCTCCCCACAAGTTGGGAATTTAATTCTCATCGGGGAGATTTTGTCATGCAGACTCAAAACTTAGGGGAAAGAACTAAATTTGAAGAATTTAATTCATCCAAAAATATAGGAATTTAATTCCTCTGATAAAACTAGGGTTTAACCCAATAAAAGAATTTAATTCTTATCAAAATAAAGGACCTGAAATTCTCAAAACTCATATCAAGATTTCCATGCATATAAAAAAAAGGTTAGCGTTCAACGCTATCACGACATATCACGTGTTCCCACATGAGCATCTCTGAGGAACAAAAAGGAACGACTGATATCAAGTCACGTGATCCCACGTGACCCCCTAATAGTGCTCAACAATTATAAAAGGAAAATGGGAATAAATCAAAGACAGTTCCTATGTTGGGACGCCTCACATGCTCCCACATGACCCCCAATAGTGCTTAGCACTTATAAAAGAAGAAGGGAATAAACCCAAAGAAGCAATGCCCAATTTTCAGGCACCTCACATGCCACACGTGAGTGCTCCAAATTTCAGTGTTTAACACTGCTTAAGAGCCTCACGTGGGAGCACGTGAGCGCCAAACAAATATCAGCGTTTAACACTATGAGGGGGCCAACCTTAGCCTAAATTAGCCAAGTCTCCTGAGGCTAAAAACCTTTTGACCATCAATCAACCGAGCCCTCCTATACCCAGGTCTCCCCAAATCGATCTTAGTTCCAAAGATGACTAATGATCTCCTGATACATGGCATCTAAAATGATGTTCGTTCCACCATGATCTCTCCTTTTAATCTGGAGTTCGGTTCAAGGGTACATCTCTCCACACTTCTGATACATGTCGTTCTAATTCTTCAACGTCTTCAGAGAGATGGAGGGTCCTGACAACCAACAGCTCTTTGGTGCACTCCCAAACCCATGAGCACATTCCTATGGACCTCAATGTTCTTAAACTAGCTACAGACCGTAACGTCCTTAAACTAAAGCAATTGAGCCCAAATGCTCTTTTGTTGGGTCTGAATGACCCCAAAATCATGTTGAGTAGATCTTAGTCTAAAAATTAGACTAACGTATTCTCAACAAACATTTAAGTCGATCTTAATCCTAAATGAGATTAACGATTCTTAAATCAAACCAAACCCAAATCTAAGAAAATACGGATTTGGACTAATCCACGTCCTACGGGTGACAACAAAAAATAGTCTCCGTATACAATCCACGGGCCACCAAAAATAAAACAAACACACATGACACAAAGTGACCTTCTGGAGTAGGAGAAAGTGGTTACCGCGATGCGGTAACGTAATTAACTGTAGAGGCTTGCGCTTGCGGGGAAGAGCATTCCCACAATAAAAAACGCCTCGCCAATGAGAGAGAATCTGACGAAGTCTGCTACAACGGCCACATCTGTCCAAACCTCCGATACCGGTGCCATAAATCAATTTGGCATCTTCGGAGAGGTGGACGGATAAATCCAAATATTATCTGCCCCCAAATTCAGGTGAGATGTTTGTCTTCCCGGTTTTTGGCAGTAAACAGGTAACAGAAACCATAATCCGATATCGAGGAGGATAGAACATAAGAACGAATAGAAATACAGTGCATAAGAAATGTACATCCTGAGGCTACTTAAGCAGAGTAGTGTATCGTAAGTATGCCGCGGAACATACACACGGTACATCACTCTACTTAAGTTACCTACTCCATCAACCATGGTCAACCTACACGACGAAAGTTCGGGTCTAATACCCCCTCAACCAAGTCTAAGTTCAGTAAGGTCAAGCCTAGGTTCCGAATTATACATACGCCCTAGACTCTGCATAGTCAAATCTAGACTTGAACCAAGGTTAAACCTAACGCTCTGATACCAATTTTGTCACGACCCGGGAAAAGGCATGTGACAGGCACTTTAATCATGTGAAGCCTATAGGACCCCATCTAATTCAAGTAAGCCAAAAGCCCAGAAATATAAAAGTTTTTAGGGAAAAATAGTGGATGTGAAGTTTTGAAATAAAGATAAAAAGAAATCATGTTTTCTTTAAATGCATAAATAATGATATATGAAAATGCAAGTGAATTATATACTAATTGAAAACATTTTTCATCCTTTAAAAATTTGGGCAGCACCTCCCTTGTATATTTTGATCCAAAACCACATACATACAAATAAAAGGCATCCCCAAATGGGAGCTAGCTCTTTGCCAATTGGCGAAATCACAACCACGCAATAAGGCAGTAAATATACAATGTCGAAGGCGAGGATAAACACACAGAAATAAAACAAAGAAACCAGAAACAAGAATAAATACATGGTCGTAACTCTAATTCTGAAAGAATATACAATAAAGGTTCTAAGACTACGAATATAAAAGGTCTGGTTGATGGAGCCTTTAATTAGATACAACTGAAATAAATATACAAGTACAACGGTGGTCATGATGCAAGTGAACCCCACCTACCAAAGCAGTCACCTGTAAGAAAAGCAGTATGCCAGCAAAGCCGCTACGAAAACCTATGCGGTCAAATCTATAAGAAACTGTGGCACAACGGGGGTTAGTTGCCAACTCATGAGTAGAAAATATCAGCAGGTAGAAATCGAATAAATATCGATCTCTAGGTCCTACTGTAACATGAAGGTAATACTATGGTATCTAGGGTGACCATGTATGCATGTGTATCAACAATAAAATCAATGCCAATGACTATATGTAAAAACTAATCATCTACATCATATGCCTGTATGTATGAAAATCAATCAACGTGTGTCCATCAACGACACATAAACATCATGGAACCTGAGTGTCCAATATCGACACTCAAAACACCATGAAACCTGTGTCCAGCATCGACATGTAAATCCTTATATCTCAGGCGCCGCATCCTCAGATCGGCCCTCATATCCATCTCACGAATCCGGCCGGTATCCTCCGGATAAGCGCCGAGTCCAAACTATCACTGGTAGGTAGCACATCCCCAGCCAGGCTCATCGTCTAATCTACGATCTTCTTGCTCTGGGATACCTTACCGGGTCCACCATGTACCCACAGACGGCTCTGCCAACTCCTCGAATCGGGTATGCTCATAAGTCAGAACTGAAAAAATTCATGGTGGGCACGAAATATCATATCACGAGAAACCGCATTTTTAAAACAATACATAATCTCCTGTGAAATATAACCGCGGTTCTCAAATTCGGAGATCTCATGAAAACAGCATCTCAATGAATGTAACCATAAAGTACGATATATGCAAATATAGAATAGTAATGTGAGCATATCAAGTATATCATGCACGCATGTCATGTGATAATATTAAACAATGAATGTACTTTATAGTTAAGAATAATACCATGATGTAGCAGTTCTACTGTGTAAGTGGTATAGCAATTATCGATTATGAATGTGTGTGAGCGGGCAGATCTGTGTAAGTGTAACATGCGCATCATCGGTAATGGTGCATGTGTCCTAGAAGGCGAGATCATAACAACTAATGAAGGCATATGTATATATATATAAAATGCAATGAGAGTAATATGAACGTAGCAAAAAGGTAAATAGTAAACACAACAAGATAAGATATGTATCGATATATGAGTCAAAAAGTAAATAGAAAACGAATGCATTTCCGAGTCGATATATCTAATAGTCGGCGATCCAGCCTCATAGCATCACGTACGGTATAATCCATCGTACGACATCCTCGAGTCAAGAGTGCGGATCAATCTTCATATATATATATATATCTCGTACGGTATAGTCCGTCGTACGACATCCTCAAAATCGAGGGTATGGGCCAATATCATATATCTCATATTTCGTACGGTATCATCCATTATACGATATCATAAACAAGGGTATGGATCTAAGGTCACGTACATTCTATTATATTATCAAATCAGATGTTATCGCATGTTATGTGTATATCGCCCAATAATCCTTTAATATATCACATCACAAACGATGTCTCAACTCAATCATATATCATAATCTCTTAACATCCCGTTCAATCATTTCGACTCATATCCATATTACATATTATATCCTCATCTTACATGCATATGTATATATATATACACATATATGAACATACACATACTTATGTGTGTGTGTGTGTATACACATCCATATCATACCAAGTGTGTGTGCATGTGCGTGCAACAAAAAAAAAAAATGACTCACGACTAAGGAAATAAGACTAATGGTATACCTTCCTACGCATATTTTTAATCTAACCTATAGTCTCGTAGGACCCTAATTGCTAAGTATCCAAAACTCGCCTTCAAAATATATATATATAGATATATATAAGTACCCTAATCTACGGTTGCGGGGGTACTATACGCCATTCACCCGACTTCCCCTGTATATATACATCTACTCACTTACGATCCTTGCTTTGCCGAAGTCGATGATGCCTTGCTCTCTCTTGTCATCCCGAAGTCCACGTGAAGGTACCTACAGTTCAAGCACGTCGTATCGTAAACAAAAATCTAATAATAAATCCAAATCGAATTGCATAGAAATTCATATCCAAAACCGATACAACACGCGAAGCGCACCTAGTTTAGAACCTATGGTCAACGTGCGCTAAAAAGACAAAATACTATCTGACGTCAACGTGCGAACGTCGAATGACCAAATCACATTAAGAAATTCAAAAATCCAAGATTCAAATATCGGAAAATATCGTCAAAACCAACTCAAAATGCTCCCAGATTTTGGCACAGGTAGACTAGGACAAAACTAACAATACAGTAGCTAAGTTATAAGGTGTGTGAGCTACAGGCCAAACCCCAACATCAAACTCCAAAATTGACTCATTGGAAGGTGCTACAGTAACCAGTGTCTCCGGCCCAATTTTGTAATTTTGGTCTCTGTTCAGACCAGAATATTGCATTTTAATACCGCCTATTCATTATCTATTTTTTGTTTATATCGGTACTATTAATCGGTGTTTGCTCAGTAATACAGATTACAGGTGTCCGTGATAAAATACTGAAAATACATTCAAAATCACGGATATATCATTTGTGAGCCAACACTGCAGCCAGAACTGGAAATCGACCGATATCCCAAAAGTTATTTTGCAAACAAGTGTGTGCACAATATTTTGGTCCAACACATTACATATGTGTGCACACAACTCTTAGAACATGGACCATGGACCTAGGGGGCAGCCATGGCATGATGGCTAGGCACAAGTGGGCATGAGGTGATATGGGTGTGACATGCATTTAATGCAATAAAGTGTGTGTTGACTTTATGATTCAAGTTTCCCTCCAATTCCTGGTGCACCACAAGTTCAAAACGGAGTAAATAAACTGCACCAAAATGATGAGGGGGACAACACAAGACCACCACTGCAATACGGGACCCACTCCTCGGAATTTGGCCGAGATCTCACTGGAAAAAACTGGCCAGGCCGGCCCCACATCCTCCTCTAGTCTCCAGCTTGCTGTGGTCCCCTCCTTGCTTCTACATTGCCCTATTTTTATTGTTTATTTTCTTTTCTTCTTTGCCTATAAATAGCAGGCAGAGGGCAAGGGTTCATGGCCATTCTTTAGTCTTGCATTGTGCTTTCATTCTTCATTCTTTGTCTAAGTTTTCTTTTCTCTTTTCTTGTAAATAGCTTAGTCCTCTTGAGTTCTTAACCTTCTCTTGATCCTTCAACCTCTTCATTGAGCTTGAAACTTTAAGGGTTGGTTATTGATCTCAAGGGGTTGTATCATTCTTGAAATTTAATAAAGTGTTCTTTTGTGCTTCATTCACCATGAGTTCTTTGCCTCTTCTTGATCTTGCAACCTCTTAATTGAGCTTGCAAGTTTAAGATTAGGTTATTGAACCCATGACTTGTGTTTTGTTCCATGGTTCCTAATGCTCTTTCTTGCTTATTTCTTTTTATTACTTGCTTTACATTCATGCTTTACTTTCATGCACTTAAATTCCATGCACTTTAATTACTTGCTTGTAATCTTTTCTTCTCTTTGTTTATCTTTTCGTTTGCTCTTTTTGGTTTGTTTTGTAAATGGTTGTTAATATGTGTTGTTAGGAATAAATACGATATTGTAAGTTAATGTTTCTTTGCTCATTTCCTTTTCCCATTATTTTCCTTTGAACTTTGCCCAAACGTTACGCAAGTGCTCCGTTAGGCACCCTACCCTACCAAGGTAACGGTGATTCCTAACCGCGACCGGTTGCGTTCGAATTGGCCGGAGGCGAAAGCAAGAGACAAGAACGGACGGACAAGGGTCAATAAGCCGGATTCCATAAATACCGTGCTTAAGCACCCTAATCCACGTTGTTGCCGATTGCTCTAGCTTCATTGGTTGAGTTCGGCTCAAAGTACTTGAATACGGAATCCATTAACTTACACTATCCTACTGTTTCCTAACAAGCTTTATACTTGCATATAACACATAGGTTAGATTTGAACAATTCTGCCCACGCGCATTAACTCGTAACGACAAGAACGTAAAACGCTCCGTCTCTCTGTGGATCGACCCGTGCTCAACTGGCTAGCTGCAAAGCTACACCGCCTTGATTGCGGTTAACTTTAAAATTCTTCCAATCAAATGGCGCCGTTGCCGGGGATTTGAGTGGAGAGAGTGACATGTATACCCTTCCAAATCAAACCTACCCGTTTCAACTTGAATCCCAAAACTCCGGTTTTGAATGTCTATCTAGTGTTCCAAACGATGCATCGATTGAAGATAGAACAGATAATGAGTTGTGCGACTTTGTAGTGTTTGATTTGCCCGATTGTGAAGGGTCCCTTTTGAGTGAAACCACACCCAATCTTTTTAACCTCTACACCTCCATCTTAGAACCAGAATCGATTAAAATCCACGCTTTTGATGAGGTGTCTGAGAAAATTAATTTTCACTTGATTGAGAATATTGACGCCGGGAATATTTTGGATGATGAACCAACAGTTTTGGATGAGTTTTTCTCTCCAATTCATCATCCTGAGTCATTAAATGTTTTTCCCGAACTTCATACGCGTCTTGATATTGATGAAATTTGCATGGATGAAATAATTTTTGAGGAAAATTTTGAGGATATTCTTGAGGATGAACCAGTTTTGCTTGATGAGTCAGATTTTCCAATTCATCCTATCCCTTTCATTGACTGTGTACACCCTCCTGAACCTTTAACTGTTACTCTTCCTCAAACACTTCCCTCCATTCTTTCCATCGTTCCGACCTTTCAAGAAACCGTATCACTTTCATTTCCAGTGTCTGGTTTACCAAGTTCGGCGTACCCATGCTTTCTCATGAATCTTGAGGGATTTGACCCAATCTCTCGACGGGTTAATAGATTAGCACAAACGCTTCTTACACATCGGTCATCACAAATTGTGCTAATCTATTCACTCCATTTTCACCCTCAAGTTCGTACTCCGTTTCTTTTTCCCTTCCGCCATTCTTCTTCTCATATACCGGGACCGTATACCACTTCTATCCCCATATGGTCTCGCGTATTTTCCATTTATTTCCTTTCCGCATTCTTTCACCAGCCCAGGCCTTATCCCGATAAAATTTTTGAATGGTTGGTGCTCACTTTTGGCCTATGTAAGGCTTTATATAGTTTGATACTGTTCTCTCCCCCCTAATCCTAAACTTCAACGCTTAAACCGTGGAAACATTGTTTCACTTAAGTTTGGAGGGATCCTTTTGGTGTATATATTTTAGTTTTCTTTTTTTATTTTTGTATAAAATTTTTCTTTGGGGAGCGCCAACAATTTTGACCCTCTTGGTATAGCCTGACAGTGAGGGCACTGTCAAGTTTAAGTTTGGGGGTGTGCTCGGTAAGCTTTCTTCCTTCGCATTCATTTGTATATTTTGCATTTGCATCCTTATATAAAAATCCACAAAAATCAAAATTTTTTCTAAAAAATATAAAAACTTTGTCGTCAAGTTCGCTAATAGGGTAACTGAGATTTTTATTCCGAAAGTTTAGTTGATATGTTAGAAATAACTAAATCCTAGGCTTAGAAATCGAAAACCCTAAAAATAACCCTCCTTTTGTTTAAACTTGGTAAGTATACATCCTTACAGTTTTTTTGAGAAATAGGTAATCTTGAGTTCAGTTTTTGAGTTAAGTCAAGATGAGGGGAAAGTATTGAAGCTTTACTGAAAGATAAGTCTGAAAAATAGTTTCTATTCTTGAGTCCAAATTTAGAAAGTATATACCCTACAAACTGCACTTACACGCACTTTGAAACTTGGGATAGTAGAGGATACCTAGAAATACTCTTGCCTGAAAACCTAGTATGAAAGAAAAAATGGTAATTAAAGCTAAACACCAAAAGAGCATCATTGAAAAATATATCCGGTCTTGAAAAGAAAAAGAAAAATAAAAGAAAAAATAAATAAAGTCAAGACCTGGAAACTGCTATTTACGCTTTAAGCTCACACATTCAGTAATCGGCCGTTAGTGCCTCAAGATGCATTAATAGTCGCATGAAAGATGTGTGATCAACACCGACCATCACTTAATAAAAAGAAGTAGTATTAGGTATTAGGGCAAGGGTACTATAGCTTGAATTGAATTCTTGAGTGTAGGGGTGCAAATACACACACATGTAGGGGTATACAATCGATGGTTGGAGGAAAGATAGAAATAAAGAATAAGACTTATGTTTTCTGTAAAGTTGATAAAAATCCCTGATTTAAGACCGCACTTTTAGAAGGAAAACTCAGGAGAACCAACATCTTTCTAAACTTTTTTGGAACGTATAGGATCTGGGGTTAAATAGATAGGAGGTGTGAAAAATAAGGGTTGAATATTTCTAACTTAGGCTAATAGAGTTTCTAACCTAGATACTAAACTGTAGGAGTAGAATCGATATTAACTTATGACACTAGCTTGACGGGATTTTGTGGGTAGTATCCGCTGAAAACGCTCAGGAGACAACATTCCTCCTACTAGGGACACCTAGAGGTTTAACGGCTTGTTGCACGCGCTTAGTGCAATCGCATTCCCTGCGAAAGTGAAGCTAGGATTTTTTTTTGCTCGGGACGAGCAAAAGATAAGTTTGGGGGTATTTGTTCAGACCAGAATATTGCATTTTAATACCGCCCATTCATTATCTATTTTTTGTTTATATCGGTACTATTAACCGGTGTTTGCTCAGTAATACAGATTACAGGTGTCCGTGACAAAATACTGGAAATACATTCAAAATCATGGATATATCATTTGTGAGCCAACACTGCAGCCAGAACTGGAAACCGACCGATATCCCAAGAGTTATTTTGCAAACAAGTGTGTGCACAATATTTTGGTCCAACACATTACATGTGTGTGCACACAACTCTTGGAACATAGACCATGGACCCAGGGGGCAGCCATGGCATAATGGCTAGGCACAAGTGGGCATGAGGTGATATGGGTGTGACATGCATTTAATGCAATGAAGTGTGTGTTGACTTTATGATTCAAGTTTCCCTCCAATTCCTGGTGCACCACAAGTTCAAAACGGAGTAAATAAACTGCACCAAAATGATGAGGGGGACAACACAAGACCACCACTGCAATACGGGACCCACTCCACGGAATTTGGCCGAGATCTCACTGGAAAAAACCGGCCAGGCCAGCCCCACATCCTCCTCTGATCTCCAGCTTGCTATGGGCCCCTCCTTGCTTCCACATTGGCCTATTTTTATTGTTTATTTTCTTTTCTTCTTTGCCTATAAATAGCAGGCAGAGGATAAGGGTTCACGGCCATTCTTTAGTCTTGGATTGTGCTTTCATTCTTCATTCTTTGTCCAAGTTTTCTTTTCTCTTTTCTTGTAAATAGCTTAGTCCCCTTGAGTTCTTAACCTTCTCTTGATCCTTCAATCTCTTTTTTGAGCTTGAAAGTTTAAGGGTTGGTTATTGATCTCAAGGGGTTGTATCATTCTTGAAGTTTAATAAAGTGTTCTTTTGTGCTTCATTCACCATGAGTTCTTTGCCTCTTCTTGATCTTGCAACCTCTTAATTGAGCTTGCAAGTTTAAGATTAGGTTATTCAACCTATGACTTGTGTTTTTTTCCATGGTTCCTAGTGCTCTTTCTTGCTTATTTCTTTTTATTACTTGCTTTACATTCATGCTTTACTTTCATGCACTTAAATTCCATGCACTTTAATTACTTGCTTGTAATCTTTTCTTTTCTTTGTTTATCTTTTCTTTTACTCTTTTTGGTTTGTTTTGTGAATGGTTGTTAATATGTGCTGTTAGGAATAAATACGATATTGTAAGTTAATATTTCTTTGCTTATTTCCTTTTCCCGTTATTTTCCTTTGAACTCCGCCCAAACGTTATGCAAGCGCTTCATTAGGCACCATACCCTACCAAGGTAACGGTGATTCCTAATCACGACCGGTTGCGTTCAGATTGGCCGGAGGCGAAAGCAAGAGACAAGAACAGATGGACAAGGGTCAATAAGCTAGATTTCACGAATACCGTGCTTAAGCACCCTAATCCACGTTGTTGCCGATTGCTCTAGCTTCATTAGTTGAGTTCGGCTCAAAGTACTTGAATACGGAATCCATTAACTTACACTATCCTATCGTTTCCTAACAAGCTTTATACTTGCATATAACACATAGGTTGGATTTGAATAATTCTGCCCACGCGTATTAACTCGTAACGAAAAGAACATAAAACGCTTCGTCTCCCTGTGGATCGACCCGTGCTCAACTGGCTAGCTGCAAAGCTACACCGTCTTGATTACGGTTAACTTTAAAATTCTTCCAATCTGTCTCGTTCTTCTGTGGTGGTCTTCTAGTGGTCTAAATAGGTCAATATAGTTATTTGTTTTTCTTATAAGGACCCTAAGTTGCTTCAGATTCCATTTGAGCATCAACAATCAATGAAAACCGACACCGGGAAAATTCTAAGTTCGTGTATTGGGTTCTAGTCTCTGGTCTTGGCTAGAATTATCATCATTAAGGTCTTGTAAACACTCACTACACCTCAATTACCACTTTACAAGTCCATTCATCCACTAACATCAACCTAGAAATTTCTAAGATTACTAAATATGCATAAACGATCTCTAAACACAAATAGGAAGTAAAGAAACTAATTTACAAGATGGACAGTGGAAGCTATATCTCTTGGAAGCAACTCAAGAAAAACCCTAGATGGTTGAATTCTTCAAAATCAAAACTTGAGCTTGCCATGAGGTGAAGGATGAGGTGGTGATCATTTTTAATGAAGGTGCTGTGATGTTTTGATGAGGTTTGGGGTGTTCGTGGAGGAGGTATAGGATAGTGAAGAAGGAGGAGAATGAGATGAAGGAGGTGTTGAAGAAATGAAGTGAGGAATGAGATGAAGAAAAAGTAAGTGTAGGAGCCATACCCCTCTTTCTCTCTCATGCCCATGCTACATGTCACAGTTTGTCCCCCCTCTTATCAATTATCTTCTCCTTTTCTTTTCTTTTCCTTTTATCTCTCTCATCCAAAACCAAATATCAACAAATGCAAATGAAACAACATGCAACAAAAGGTAACATGTCATGGTGCACCAGCCACGGTTAGTTTAAAAGATGAATTTGGTCTAATCGTGATTAGTAGTGTACTAATCATGTTTAACTTAAACTTGCATATAAATAATTGCATAATTATTTATAAAATGACCAAATTCAATAAATATCTTTTAAATAAGCAAACGATATTAATATCTAATTATTTTCCAAATATTGGTATATAATTATACCATTTTACGAAAAACCCCTATTCCCGAATCAAATAGTTTCCGTTAAATATATTATTTTATTATTTAAATTCCAAAAATAATATTTTATATTTCTGAAATATTACACTACTACTCTTCTTATTTTCGCTCGTACGAGTGGTACCGTGTAAGTCTCCCTTCGCTCTCTTTCTTCTCATCTTAAACCCAACTCTTCCATGTCTTCAAATCAAACCATGTAAATTCTACTTTTTAAAAAGAAACACTTTCATGCTATCTTACTGTTCACTAAAAATCATACTTGACAAATTGAAAAGAAAATCCTAAGTAAATATATCATCCTATTTTTCTTATTATTATGCATAACTAAACTCTCGTTAATCTTACATACCCTTAACATGATTTCTCATGACATCTTGAAACATTATTAGTTGATCCCGCAATTAGAATATTAGTTTGAAAAGAAAATCAATTAACATTTTAATACCATGAACTTTACATGCAACTTTTATCGTTATTATGACATAAACCTATACAAAACTCATAGGGTAATGACCTACCCCACTCACATACACAAAGCTTTCATAGCACGATACCTTGATTACATGTTTTACTCTAAAGAGAATAATTTTCAAGTAAAAACACCCTTGCTTTCTAAAACTACTTTTTATAAATTGCTATTTTAATATGTTTGCAATTACGCCTCTACAACTCTCGTTAGGGGACCCGTTTGTGGATGGTGTGGGTTATCGCACGTCCTTAGGATAGTAGAGAGCGCAAAACACCTCATGAAGAATTTGGTCTCGAAAGGAATAGAATACAATATTTAAGGAAATACGACTTTTAAAACAAATTAAATCGTTGAAAAATTGTACAAATCATAAATCCGAATTTTCTATGAAAACAAATTGTGAAAACTATATTTTTAAAAGAAAGATTAAAGTTACACAGAAACACCATCAAGTTTCCAAAAGTGGTATTTTTCATTAAAATACCATAAACTTTGAAAGTTAGGTTTTGATACTAAAATACCACAAAATATAAAATGCATTTTTATGAAAAATCTCGACACTTTAATTAACATATTTTTATCAAAAATATCCTTAAGGTTTTAGGATGAATTAAAAACCCTTGAGCATTTTTAAATGACTTTTATAAAAATACCTTAGAAATCAAAAGACTAGTCTAGGTTATGTATTTAGCTTGGAGATTGGTTTGAGTGGTATCTTCTCTTGTCAGTTGCCTCACGGTTGTCAGATACAATGATGCACAACTTGCCTCTCCCTAAATATAGATCGTAAACTTAGGTTGGAATTTATCAAACGACAATCGTCTTTGAAAAAGACACAAGTTCTGCCATCCATGTGCAGCGGTTGTCGATATTTTCTCAGACTTAAGAAATTCACAAGATTAAATCTAGTAATAAGATATGCATAGAATCTGAATACAAAATCAAACTTGATTTGAACTCGAACTCGAACCCAAATTCGAACCTAATCTTGAAACTTGCACAATTGAACACTTGACACGAATACTTGATCTTGACATGAACTCAATTTGCAACTTGAAGTATTCATGGATTTGGGTAAGACTGGTAACTTTAACTGTAATCTAGAATAAGCGGGGTGTTTGGGTAGTTTAAGTATGAATTTGACGGAATCTCACGGTTTCATACTTACATCACGAATTCATGAATTTATGAATGGGGGCCCGTTGTTCCTTGCCCCTAGATTAGAGCCTGTTAGGTTCAAGAATACTCCTGAGATACGTTAACATTCACACTTAAACTCACGTTAGTTAGATTACCTTTTAGTGATCTTTGTAGTACATATTGACAGTACACTTCATGTTCATGATATCTTCACTGTACGGCCATGTTATACTTGTTTGCTATGCTCATGTTACATTTTCATGCTTAAATAGTTTCCTTTAAGATTGACATGTTATAATTGTTTCATTCTATCCATATTATATCAAATTACACCTTACATTTCATTTATATACATCACCCATCCTTTCTGGGGACTTACCGAGCGAAAGTTCGCTGATGGGCATTCTACCCATCCTTTTTTTTTGGAATGTTAGTCAGATAATATAGAGATTAAGGAGGTGGAACCGACTTTAGAGGACTACTCGCAGTTTGAAACATAGGTCGATTACTAGTCATTCAGTGGTTATTTATTTTCTTTCCAGAATGCCACTGCTTAGGCACTTTCTTTGCACTTTTCTCTTAAGTTATCTTGTATCAGTGTAAACTTTATAAAGTTGGAAATGTAAATATATAAAGTGTTGGATTTTATTATCACTTGTCTATTATTGTCAAATATTATACTGCTTAGTTTATGCTTAACATATTTGTTGCGAGAAAAGATCTTTTCAGATTAAATACATCGCGGGTCTCATCACCTTTCCTGCTCCCATCCTTTAGAAAGTGGACGTGACACCTACGGTGCCAACCGTAGGGGCATAATTAAATTGAAAATAAGTATAAATTATCTTCAGTATTTGCCCTTTAAGTTGTAACACCCAGTTCTTTTGTACCAAAATGTAACTACTCTAATTTCATTGTACAAAATTTTCTTAAAAGTTAATGTATATAATAGAGTATTTGCAAGCCTGAGTACAACTTATAAATTTAATTTGTTCGAGAATAGCAAGAAAACACTTGTAGCTCATTGGTAAAGACTTGCACTGCTGTGACATAGCCCTGTGTTCGAACCCCCCAGCCACATATTATTTTTAATGATTTTTCTTTTAAAATTTTTGGAAACCCAAAAGTTTACACGTGCAATATACGTAAAAATGAAAAGTCTCAGAAAACAAACATGTGGAAATTATTATATGAACAGACCCCAACACGTGGCATCAGTCCCGACCTTACCCTCACCCAATCGACCGACGAAGGAGCCTCTGGGGATGGCGCCGCCGGGCTTACCCATAGGTAATGCCCCCATCTTTTGAACCCTAACTCTTGGCCTTCCCTCACTACTCCTCTTCTGTTTGAATTTCCTGCAAATTAACAGAGGATTAAAATCACCATCAAACTAATGTTTTAATGCATTTTAATTCTCATTTTTAATTCTCTAAACCCTAATTCTATCCTATAAATACCATCCCATACCTTAGTCCTCTCCATTCTGAAATCCATTGTCAAAACTCTCGAATTTTTCCAAGTCAAAGAAGTGTACAAGTGGAGATAGCCCAAGGTCAAGTTTCGGCGACAATTCGGGACAATTCCGGAGACGCCGCGACTCCACGAAGCCATCAAATTGTTCATATACCTCATCTCTCTCTTTAGATCCAGTAAGTCCCCTCTCCTCCCCTCTCTTCCTATTCTAAAAAGTTCTCTTTTCAAACTTGTCGGAAATGGAGTTAATCCGACATCCGATTCTAAATTTGTTAAAAAAAAATAATTTTCTTAATAACAAATCAACCATTTCTTTATATATTATTTAGCAACCATAAACCAACATTGAGAACAAGTTTCAATTTAAAATACAATACTATGCAACTTGTATTACACTTTTACAGTTAAATACCACAAAATTTACCTACGACATTCTTTTATCACAATTGCTCATATTACCTTTAGAAAAACCTCATGAGGTAATGACCCACTTCTCACAACACTCATCATGACATAACACGATTGCTTGAAAACCATATTTTTGTGGCTAATACAATTTTACATTAAAATACCCTAACTTATTAAAAACCGCACTCTTTAAATTGTTTTAATCAAATTCCTTACGATTATATCTCTACAACCGACTTTTGGGGAATCCGATTTGGTTGGTGCGGGTTATCGCACATCCATCGGACTAGTAGGGCGAGATGCAACTCCTCACGGAGTATACAATCTCGATGGAATTTTTAATACAATTTTTAAGAAAACGTGATTTTCTATTTAATAAATAAATTCTATTTTTAATAATTATATATATATATATATATATAAATATTATCAAAACATCTATTTTATATTTATATAAATTCCATGTTTTCTAAACACAAGAATCATAAGTTTCATGAAAATACTATCAAGAATCCAAACAAGTCAAATTTACACAAAAATACCATATATTATTCAAGCTAGGTATTTATTCACTAGAATATCTCACTTTTAAAATTTACATCCAAGAAAAATATAAATACGATAAATAAATACTTGAGGATTATTTTGAAATTATACTAAAACTATTTTTCATAAAACCCCCTTAAGTTATATTAATTTAGATTAAGGACCCTAGTAAATATAGGTTTAAGCAGGACCAATTCTATTGAGCCTTAGGGAGCCATAGAAAGTGGGTGTTTGGCTATTTAAGGTAGAAAACTAAAACGGGGTTATCAATGGTAATTGGCTTTGAAAAAGTCACAAATCCTGCCGTCCATGTGCAGCAGTTAGCGATCTCCAAAACCTAATTCAGGAATCCAATTCTGTTTAAATGTCTAACTCAGTCAGAGTCTCAGTCTAATCTGAATACAATTCCAACCTACATACAATTCAAATATAACTCCAATATAATATGAAACTATATACTGGCACTTAAACATGAATACCAGAATACTATCCAATATCAACATGACTTGATTTGACCGAACCATGGATATACATTGATTTGACTACATGACTATCCGTTTACATCTTTATCCGTTTACATGAACAATCTATACCATGGTCTCGGCAAGTCTTATATCTACAAATCAATACAATTAATACAAGATACATTATGGGTTTTTTTTAAGGGGTAGACTGGTATGGAATGTGTTAAAAGTGGCACGATGATAGTCACTATAATACACCTAACCTGAACATCCATTGCCGTTCTCCCGTGAGTTTTGACGGGGCCTTGTACTCCATATACCTTAGTCCACGGAGCAAGTTGGACTCTTCTCGTATACACTGGCACATTCTGTACCAAGCTACAAACAACTACGTTAATATAATAAACATAACTATATATACTTTATCTGTTTTATTTTCTATCTATTCTTCTTTATCTTTTGGGACTTACCGAGCAATTGTTCGCTGACGACATTCTTTTTCCCTTCTTTCTTTGGAATGTTGTCAGAAGGACCTGACTCTCTAGAGATTGAGCCTAGCCAGGATGATTTGGAGCAGTTCATTAAGGACGTAGAGCTCTAGTTCACTTGTATATAATTTTACTTTCAGTTCATGCCATTGTTTAGGCATTGCTTTCCAGTATTGTATTTACTTTCCAAATGTATTATAAAGAATGTTTAATCAATAAAAAGTTGCTGTTGATTTATATCTTTTGTCATTTCTTGTGCACATTTATTATATTGCTTATTTACGCTTATCGTGTTACTTCTAAGTAAATACGTCGCGGGTCTCGTCGCGTTTCCTTACCCGTACACTGGGAAGCAGGGCGTGACAGGTTTTTTTGGCGGCCCATGCAGGTCAGTTCTGTATGAAGTCATACCATGCAAGGTCATTACTGCATCGAAACCTAAGCAATATATATATCACAAGAATTATAAGAATTAGCAACTAAACGTTCTTTACATTTCATATTCTTTGAATCTATCGTAACCCTATTTTTCTTTCAAGGTTATGGATTCCTTGAACAATACGAGCACCAACGCGAACGACAACACTACACCACCACCTCTTCCACTTACACCTATTGTAGAAACTCCTATTAACGAGCAGACGGTATTGCTTGAGGCGATCAAGAGCCTTTTAGAGGGACAGCAGTAGCAGACTGCTATCCTAATGAACCACCCCAAAGCTGAGGCACCTAGAGTGAAACAATTCTGGGCATTGCACCCTAAAAAATTCTCTAGGAAAAGGAGCCCTTTGGAAGCAGAGGAATGGGCTCAGTCTATCGAAGACGATCTGCCAGCAGCACAAGTACCAGACATTGCTTGGGTAAGGGTTGCGAAGCTGCAACTCACAGATAACGCCAGAGTATGGTGGAAGGCGGAAGAAAGCCGTCTTGCCTAGATGATTGAATGTAGATTTTTACGCGAGATGTTCGACGTAAAATATTTTCCCGAGACTACCCGTTTTGATATGGAGCAGCAATTCATCCACTTGCAATAAGACTCTATGTGGAGCAAATCTGTGGATGAGTATGATGCTGAGTTCAACATGTTGAGCAGGTAATATATGTCTTAAATATTCAAATTTCTAATATCACATACTACACAGCTAACATAAGACTATAACAGGTTTGCGGCCTATCTCATACCGACTGTTGAGATCAGGGCTAGAAGATTTCAGCAAGGGTTGGACCCGGAGATCCAAGCTGCATTAGCTACAGGGGATTTCCCAACCCATGATTTGGCTTTGAAAGCTGTCCAAAGATATGAAGCGGTGGTGAAGAAGAAGGGCATACCTCAATCTGCCGGTGTGAAGCGCCCTTTTACTCAGATAGCAGGAGGAAGCTCTTCTAGGCCACCGTTTGTACCCAGGTGATCGGGAGTATCTTTTAACCGACCCAATCCAGATTTTTGCTTCTATTGCAAAAGAAATGGACACCTGGCGAAGGATTGCAGGAGTGCAAATCGCCTATGCTTAGTCTCTGGCACATCCACACACGATATTGGATCTCATCCTCATAGATTCAATCCAAACACTGCACCCATACTAGCAATCACCTATCCGCAGTGGCCAGCTATCCATGCACCTACTCCTCGACTTGCTCTCCCAGCTCCACCTCCTCGTGGACTACCTACTGCACCTCCTCCCCGTCAGTTCCATCAAGCGCAAAGGAACTTACCTCAAGGACAGAGGAAAGGACAGAGGAATGCGCCTCCAGCAAGGAGGAATGTACCTAGGCAACAGGCTTTCACAATGACTGTGGAAGAAGTTGAAGCCACTGGCCAAGTCATCACTGGTAACTCCCTTTCTTACAAAATTTCTTTCAACCTTTATACATATCAAAGTATCTTTTTTTATACGTAAACACATTCCGCACAACTTAGGTACAATCTTAGTACCCTCACTTCCTGCACTAGTACTCTTCGATATTAGAGCATCTCATTGCTTTATGTCACAACGGTTCATCCGAACTCATGCGATTCCAGTTAAACTGCTCGTATCCAGCTGAAATGTCAGTTCAGGGAATGGCGTTCTAAAGGCAACTGTTCCCCTCCGAAAGACGGCGCGACAGGGACGTCTTGCCTGAGATTCGGGGCAGATGCTAATTGGTGCTATCCGTCCACCTCTCCGAAGATACCAAGTTGATTATGGCACCGTGTATCGAAGGTTTAGACGGATGCGTCCGATATAGCAGACTTCGTCAGATTCCCCCTCGCTTGAGGGGTTTTTGATTGTGGGGACGGTCTTCCTTACAGGCGCAAGCCCCTGCAGTTAATTACGCTACCGCATCGCGATAACAACTTTCTCCTTCTCCAGATGGTCACTTCGTGTCGTGGGTGTTTGTTTTGTGTTTGGTTGCCCGTGGATTGTATACGGAGACTAAGTTATGTTGTCGTCCGTAGGGCGTGGATTAGTCCAAATCCGTGTCTTTCTTGGATTAGTCCAAATCCGTGTTTGATTTGGGTTTGGGGGTTGGGTTTAAGGATACGTTAGCCTCATTTGAGACTAAGATCAACTTAAACGTTAGTTAAGGATACGTTAGTCTAATTTTAGACTAAGATCAACTTAACGGGATCGTTTAGATCCAACAAGAGAGCAATTGGGGGGGGGGGGCTATTGTTTAGTTTAGTGACATTGCGGTCGATAGATAGTTTAAGGACATTGCGGTCCAATGTTAGTTTTAAGACATTGCGGTCAAGGTTAAGGACATCATAGTCTGTGGATTTAAGGACTCCACAGTCCGGCGTTAGTTTTAAGACATCACGGTCAAGGTTAAGGACATCATAGTCCGTTGTTAGTTTTAAGACATCCCGGTCAAGGTTAAGGACATCATAGTCCATGAGTTTAAGGACCCCACAGTCCGTTGTTAGTTTTAAGATCTCCCGGTCAAGGTTAAGGACATCATAGTCCATGAGTTTAAGGACCCCATAGTCCGTTGTTAGTTTTAAGACCTCCTGGTCAAGGTTAAGGACATCATAGTCCATGAGTTTAAGGACCCCACATTCCATGAAATGTATGGTTGTTGGGACCCATCATCTCTTTAAAGACGTTGAGGAATTACAACGACAAATATCAAAGGAGTGAAGAGATGTACCCTTGAACCAAGGTAGATTGAATGATCTGTAGCCCAAATTTGGAACCAAGACCAATTAATTATATTGTGAGCCCATTAGCTCAGTTAAGTCTAGATTGAGGACTTATGGCCAACCTGGGCTAAGTCCAACTGAGCTTGACCCTTTATTGGACTATTTGACATTTGTCTGGTTTTAGTTCACATTATTTTCATCTTTGATTTCCTCAATTTTGAGATTCAATTGAAGGAGAGGCTTTGCCTCTGGAAAATTAGCCAAATTGGCCAAAAATATTGTTTAGACAATAGGGAGCAGCAGTGTTAAACACTAGAAATAAAGCTTTCAGATTAGTGTTAAACACTAGAGAATAATAGTGTTAAACACTGGAAAGTAAGATTCTCAAATTAGTGTTAAACACTAAAAGATGATCAGCGTTAAACACTGGGAATATGATTCTCGAATTAGTGTTAAACACTAGCAGATAATCAGTGTTAAACACTGAAAATAAGACTCTTAAATTAGTGTTAAACACTAAAAGATGATCAGTGTTAAACACTGGGAATGAAGCTCTTGAATTAGTGTTTTAAAAAGAAGGATCACGTGGGGACACGTGAGGGCGCCCAAAGGTGGGGCCAGACCTCCTTTTCCTCGTTAAGCGTTAAACACTTTTTATGTTTTCTTTAGAGCATCACGTGCTGACACGTGAGGAGGATTAGTGCGCTGATTGTTAGAGCGTCAGCCAAGGGGTCACGTGGGAACACGTGAGAGCGCCAAAGACTTCTATTTCTTTTATTTTTTTTCTTTCTGTTTTCCGGGGGTCACGTGGAGCACGTGAGGCATTGCCTCTGAGCTTTTTCCTCATTTCTATGGATCTTTACAGGGGTCACGTGGGGACACGTGACCCTGGTTCTTTGCATATTTGAAGATCCCTTTATCTTTTGAGAATTAAATTCTCTGTGGGTTTTAACCTCAATTATAACTTTAGAGGAATTAAATTCCTATTTTCTTTGGAGGAATTATATACTTAGATAGGGTTAAACCCTAATTTTCGTCTTGTAGGAATTAAATTTCCATATATGTAAAGAATCAGGTTCTGGCATAGGGTGAAACCCTAATTTCATTTTAAGAGGAATTAAATTCCTGTGAGAATTGATTTCTCAATTAGGGTTAAACCTTAGTTCTGTCCATTTTGAAGGAATTAAATTCCTATAATTTTGGAGAATTGAATTCTCATATAGGGTTAAACCCTAATTTTATCTTGGAGGAATTAAATTCCTATAATTTTGGGAGAATTAAATTCTCCAAACTCAATTCCTCCTCTATATTTTAGATCTGCATGGCAGGATCTCGACCCGATGAGAATTAAATTCTCAACTTATGGGGAGATGTGCACTTTGCAGATCTTCAACCAGAGAAAGAACTAAGTTCTTTTATATAGAAGAGTTAAACTCTTAGATTGAGAATTAAATTCACCTTTCTTTTGAAGTCTTGATCCCCTTTTTTCTTACCTAGGGTTTTTTTCTTTGCAGAGAATTAAATTCTCCTCTCTTTTCTCTCTGAATTTTCAAGATTCCAAAACTCTATCTCTCTCCAAAACTCTCCCCGATCTCTCCTTTCTTTTGGCTCCTATTTATAGGAGAAGGAAAAGAATCAATCTGTTTGGTAAATCTTTCATTGAAAGATTTGATTTATTTTCATCATTAATCCGGGCCTTTAGATTATTATGTGAATTTTATTCCACGTTGGATTTTAAATCCAAAGATATTCTTTTTGTTATTTCGGTGAGATTTAGGGGAAATCTTTCCTTGTCCAAGATTTTTCCATAAATCGGTGATATTTAATCACCCTGGGATTCTTAATCCAGCGGTCCTCCATAATTCTTCTCCATTTTGGAAAGATTTAAATGATCTTTTTCAGAATTTAATTCTGTTGAACAGTAAGGCTTTTAAAGCCAGTCACGTGTGGCCACGTGACCTTACACGTGACCCCAGGTCACGTGTGAGCACATGACCCCCGGTCACGTGCTTACGAATGGGCTCTTCTTCTGCGCTCTGTTCTTTACCGCTGCTTTAACCATCACGTGCCAACACGTGACCACTGGTCACGTGTGAGCACGTGATGCCTCTTCTGAAGCTTTTTCCTGATTTTTAATCAGGGAACAAATGCCCCCACAGCGTTGCTCTCACGTGTCTGCACGTGAGTGCAATGCTGTCACTTTTTGTGACCGTTGGATCTGCCTTGGGAGTAGGGTAGATGAAACGTTTTCCATCCCATCCTATAAATGCCAATGTCTTTTCAGAAGCGCCTCCACTTTGCTCATCTTCCTCCTTTGAGAACTTTCTTCTTTTGAGAATTTAATTCTCCTTTTCCAGAGTTTAACTCTGTTGAAGGATTCCCTTTTCCTCAGGTAATGCTCTTGAACGAATGAAGAACTTTCACAGAAATCACAATGGGATTTTAAATCCACACCAAGGGTTTTCCCTTGAATAAGAACACACATTCTTTTATTTTAGGTTCTTTAAAAAGGAAAAGCTCTCAATCCTTAAACGATAGATCTCGCTAAGGTTTCTCTGGCCTTCAGGGGGCTAATGATGGCAGTTGTCTTTTTTCCATGGAATTTAATTCCATCTCAAAAATGTTTCTGGGAATTTAATTCTCCTTTTCGAAAGGAATTTAATTCCTTTGAAGAACTTAGTTCTTTCCAGAGAACTTCATGGGTTTTCTTGCCCTGAGTTCTCTTTCTCAACCGAGAGGAAGAAGTTTGTAATGAATTTCCATGATCGTTATTTCAGGTATCATGGATGCCCATTTGTATGATCTTGATGAGATCATTTCTTACGGGAATATCCATGCACTGGGCTGCAGCCAGAACCAGGAGTTGACCAACGCTCAATGTGCTGAGATCATGAGCCGTTTCAATGAGTACAATGGTCGGCTACTCCCTCGCCGCTCTTCTCTTCTGAGACTCATCGTGCTGGCGATCTGGGAGGCGCTCCCTCTCTTTTGCACCGGCGTGCCGCTCAGGGCGTTGGACGCCGCTGAGGATAAGGTACATTCGGTGTACCTGATGAGCCTAATCTCGAAGAGGAGGCGAGACAACCTCATTGACCTCTTGCACCAGGCTTTTCAGCAGTCAGCCATACTTGCTGCCTATTGGAGGGTGGAGGATATTCGTGAGGACCTTGACACTTGTGATCGCGAGAGAAAACACACTAGGATGGTTCGAAATGCCTGGAATATCTTGGACAAAGTTACGTTCGAGTTTCTCAATCCATGCCTCGCATCCGAGGTCTTGCCGTTGTAATCGTTTCTTTTTATTTTGTGTGAACTTTTAAAGTCTGAGTGATAAGTTTTATCGTATCCTTCTGTGTTTGCATGCCCTTTTGTGGGATTTTATCATTTTTGCTATTGTTGCTGCTGATGTGTTTAGCGTGCAGGGCACTATTTCACTTTCCAGTACACACCAAGCATAGTGCTCACGTGCTCCACACGTGGGGTCCTTTTATGGGGCTATTTAATTTTTCATGCCACATTTTCTGTGTATGGCATTAGACGCAGAAAAGGAGCCTTGGAAATAGTTCCCTTTCCTTGATTTCCAATGCCTTCCCCTTTTTGGGCCTTGAAAATAGTTCCATCACGCAATGTTCTCCACGCGTAGTATTTAATGCTCCTCTTTATAGTCTTGAGGCCATAGCCTATTTTTTCTTCACAGAGAAATCTGTTCTCACTTTTGTGTGATTTGTTTTGAGAAACAACTGAGTGCCATGGCCTGCAACCGCCCTCATGCTCGTCGACAGCCATGGGAAGTGCCTATCGAGGAGATGATTCCTCGCTTTGCCGCATGATTGGTGGATCCCCTCCTTACCGATGACGAATGCGACTCAGCGGCATATGAACTCTTGATCCGTAGGGGGTCCCCCTCCCAATGGGCTCCCTCTGGCTCCGGATGATTCTTGCTGCCGTGCTTGCCGACGTCCCTCCTCACCTGGCGGAGATGACCCTGGCGATGCTTGACGCGGCTGAAGAAAAGCTAGAGGGTTTTCACGAGGCGTGCCTGATTACTCAGGCTTTGAAAGATCGCTCAATTCACCTGTTGAGCCAAATAAGAGCTCGGCGGGCTGTTATGTCTGCTTTTACGGATGAACATGGCGCCAATCGGTGGGGAGCGACTCCTCGCGAGAACCGTCGCTTTGATGTGTTGGAGAGAGCAGAGAGAGAGATGGAGAATTTTGTTCTTTGTTTTGTTAACCCTTGTGCTACCGATCCTTTGTTTGGTGATCTTTTCCCGCTAGCGTAGTATATTCAAATCAGTGTACTTTTCTATATCATTAGTTTTCGCAGGCTTTATGTTGAACCTTCATGTATGTTGGGTACTCGCATGTGTGTCTTGCTTGCATAAATGAGCCTCATATCTTTCCCACAAGAACTCTCTTTAATTGTGAACACTATTATCATGTTGCATGCATATCAGAGCTTTGGGTATTATTTCTTTTCGGATATTCATATAATTGCGAATGCATGCTTGATAGGATATACATCGGAAATTTTTCTTGTTGCTTCCCATACCAGATGACGTGCGCGTATTTTAGATCGACTACTGCTATCGACCGGGGCTTGTTTATACAGTCTTGAGCGTACCTGTCCTGTTTCAGAGGCTGTGGTCATGAAAGCGGGCCTGCGTGGTCTGATAGAGCGATATGTGGAGAACATGGTGTCGTGCGAGAAGAGGCTCGGCCGCAAATTCTCAGAGAGGGAGTTGGCCTCTTAAGGCATTGCACGAGCTCCAAGCCAACCTTACAGCCAAAGCCAATAAAGCGTATGAACGCTGGCGATTACTTGAAGAGTCTATCAAAGAGGTGGTGGCCCTCGATAAAGCTGCCGTGTTCACTGGCGAAAGGGTTGAGGCTCACAAGGCTACCGAGAAAGAGCTCGAAGGCCGGCTTGCCTCGTATCAGGCCCAGCAGGCTCAGGCGAAAGCCCGTCTTCTGGCGATATTGAACCATAAAGGCGAGGCCCAGCGAAAAAGGGATGAGCTGACTAAACTGCTAAATTGCCTGCCGTCGTGAAGACTTGTATCTCTTTTTTTTTGTACATACTCCTGAATGAGAGTACATATTTTTTTGTCCTTTCACAAATTGTACTTTGTATCCATTTTGGTTCATGAATAAAAGATATATTTTTTTCGATGGCGTGTCCCTTTTTATTGACTGTATTCTACGGCTAGTCTATCTTGATTTCTTTGCACGGCAGCGATGGCTTAGGATTCAGGGTTAAGATCTGCCTCCTGAGACCTTTGAACTTTATGAGCCGTGAGGGTCTCATAAAGAGTTTTTTCTCCCTACAGGTCGAGAGGATCCCATAGGTGTAATTTCTCCTTAAGAATCGTGAGGATTCCTAAGCGTGTTTTCCCTTGAAAGTCGTAAGGATCTCACAAGAGAATTTGCTTCCTTACGGGTCGTGAGGACCCGCAAGTGTTGCGTGCGGTCGCCCTTATCCGTATTTCACGGGGTCAGGGGTTGCTTTGGGATGTTTTCCAGGGTACCGTAGTTTAAAGACATCACGGTCGAGGTTAAGGACATCATAGTCCGTGGATTTTAAGGACTCCACAGTCCAGTGTTAGTTTTAAGACATCCCGGTCAAGGTTAAGGACATCATAGTCCGTGGATTTAAGGACTACACAGTCCAATGTTAGTTTTAAGACATCCCGGTCAAGGTTAAGGACATCATAGTCCGTGGATTTAAGGACTCCACAGTCCGATGTTAGTTTTAAGACATCATGGTCAAGGTTAAGGACATCATAGTCCATAGATTTTAAGGACTCCACGGTCCGATGTTTGCTCTGGATGCTTCACACGGGTTCACTGCCGTGCTCTGCGAGGACCAGGCTCCGCTCTGGACGTTTTCCACGGGGTCAAAGAGTGACGTTATCCGCGTTCCACGTGACCAGGAATTTTGCTCTGGATGCTTCCCACGGGTTCATTGCAGTGTTCGGCGAGGACCAGCCTCCACTCTGGATGCTTCACACGGGTTCACTGCCGTGCTCTGCGAGGACCAGGATCTGCTCTGGACGTTTTCCATGGGGTCAAAGAGTGACGTTATCCGCGTTCCACGTGACCAGGAATTTTGCTCTGGATACTTCCCACGGGTTCACTGCCGTGTTTGGTGAGGACCAGGCTCCGCTCTGGATGCTTCACACGGGTTCACTGCCGTGCTCTGCGAGGACCAGGATCCGCTCTGGACGTTTTCCACGAGGTCAAAGAGTGACGTTATCTGCGTTCCACGTGACCAGGAATTTTTCTCTAGATGCTTCACACGGGTTCACTGCCATTTTCGGCGAGAACTAGGCTCCGCTCTGAATGCTTCACACAGGTTCACTGCCGTGTTCTGCGAGGACCAGGATCCGCTCTAGACGTTTTCCACGGGGTCAAAGAGTGACGTTATCCGCATTCCACATGACCAAGAATTTTGCTCTGGATGCTTCCCACGGGTTCACTGCCGTGTTCGGCGAGGACCAGGCTCCGCTCTGGATGCTTCACACGGGTTCACTGTCGTGCTCTGCGAGGATCAGGATCCGCTCTGGACGTTTTCCATGGGGTCAAAGAGTGAAGTTATCCGCGTTCCACGTGACCAGGAATTTTGACTTTGTCTGTATTTCACGAAGTCGGAATTTGACTCTCAGTCAGCTGTACGCCGCCGAGTCATGGAACTGGAAGTTGCCGCTGTTCCGCTTTGCTTGATTTTGTGTCTGCTATAATGAGACGAATGTTGAGACGATCTCTAGGTTATTTGTGGCCCGTCGAGACTTGGCCTCTTCTTCTGATGAAACCTGGGGGGAAAAGTATGATCCCTTTTTCGTTTGCGCCCCTGGATTGTATACAGGGGTTGATGTAACATCACCTGTAGGGCATAAATTTCATTTTTATTTTATTTCTTTTCCCGCGATGCTCTATCATTTCAGCTTTTATATCGCGAAGGTCGTGATTGCTCCATCATTTCGGCTATTTTTCGCGGTGCCCAATCATTTCGGCTATTTATTTTATTTTTACTCGCTGCTTTTTATTGCGAGTTGCCCAATCATTTCGGCTATTTTTCATGCATACATTTTTACTTGCTGCTTTTTATTGCAAGTTGCCCCATCATTTCGGCTATTTCATATGCATTTTTAGCTCGCTGATTTTTATCGTGAGTGTAGAACTTGGAATCTGGTGCCAATCTCAGCATCAGCAACGCTACAACTGGAATATTGCCAGGAGCGAATCATCATTTTTCATGAAAGGACTCGGAATTTGATACCGTTTTAGGTATCAGCATCGCTACAACTGGGATATTGCCAGGAGCGAATCATCATTTGCCTCTGTCGATATCGAACAAAGGTGGCTTAATAAACAGGGTTAGGGTCCTGTCGACTAAGGCTTTTGACTTCATGAGCTGTAGAGGTCTCAGAAAGGTATTTCTCCCTACAAGTCGTGAGGATCTCGTAGGTGTGTTTTCTCCTTGGGAATCGTGAGGATTCCTAAGTGCGTGTTCCCCTGTAAGTCGTAAGGATCTTATAAAAGGATTTTCTCCTTATAAGTCGAGAGGACTCACAAGGGTTGTTCACCGTGCGAACATATCCCCAGTCACGGATGGGACTCGGTTAGGGAAATGTTTATTCGCGCCCGTGGATTGTATACAAGGGTCAGTATGAGCCGCTTGTAGGGCAATATTGAAGTTTCTAGGGGTTTCTTAAGAACAGGTTCAGGTCTCTGTAACTTAAGACTTTCAAATCTTATGAGCTGTGAGGGTCTCATAAGAGAGTTCTCCTTACGAGTCATGAGGATCTCGCAAGTGTAATTTCTCCTTAGGAATCGAGAGGGTTCCTAAGTGTGTTGCTCCTTTGTGAGTCGTAAGGATCTCACGCAGGTGGTTTCTCCTTACAAGGTCGAGAGGACCCTGTAAGCGTCTTTTAAAGAGGTTGCGCCCTTTCGGGTTTTCACAAACACTCGCCGGTAGTCCTGCTGTTTTTACTCACGGAGCCCTTTCGGGTTTTCATCCGTGCCCATTTTGCTTATGGACATACCGTCTTTATTCTTCTTTTTTATTCTTTTTATTTTTCTAACGAGATTGCGCCCTTTCAGGTTTTCACAAACACTCGCTGGTAGCTCTGCTGTTTTTACTCACGGAGCCCTTTCGGGTTTTCATCCGTGCCCATTTTGCTTATGGACATACCGTTTTTATTTTTATTTATTTTTATTCTTTTTTTTTGTATCGGTTTTGGGATGCCGCAATCCACCGTAGTTTATCGACATCTCGGTCAACAGCTAATTTCAGGACATAGCGGTCCATCGTTAGTTTAAGGACGTTTCGGTCCGTTGTTAGTTTAAGGACATTTCGGTCCGTTGTTAGTTTAAGGACATTTCGGTCCGCTGTTGTAGAAGGCCGGTTACTACTTATAGAGTTCGGGCTTAGGAAGATAGCGAGCGGACATAGTCGTCGTCATCCATCATTGACCTAGGCTGTAACTCATTAAGCGTAGTATTTCTTTAGGAAGCGACCATTTATTGGCCTGAAAGGCCTTTCACCGTGCATATCCATGAGTAGATAGGCTCCACCCTGGTAGACCTTGTCTATGATGTACGGGCCTTCATAGTTTGCCTCGAATTTTCCCCGCTTGGCGCGATTGGGGATCATAGGTCTTTTGACCACTAGCACGAGTTCGCCTTGGCGGAATGTCCTTGGCCTGGTCAATCTTCCATATGAGCGCGTCATTCTTACTTTATAAGCCTCCAGATTTTGTTGTGCTATGAGGCGGGTTTCATCAAGGGCATCAAGCTCTTCAAGCTGAAGGTGAGCAGTTTTTTCGTCCGTCAGCTCGTAGTGGACTGCCACTCGTAGAGAGGGTAACTCTATCTCGAGGGGGAGTACTGCTTCTGTACCGAATACTAACGCGTATGGCGTTGTGTTCGTGGCCGTTTTGAACGTAGTTCGATACGCCCAGAGAGCTTCTTGCAGTCTCTCGTGCCAGTCCTTCTTATTTCGGGACACCGTCTTTTTCACGATCTTCGTCAAGGTCTTGTTGAAAGCCTCAGCTAGACCGTTAGCTCAGGGATTATAAACTGAGGAATATCTCCAGTCTATGTTGTGTTGTTGCGCGAAGCGGCTGATCTTGTGGCTTCTGTAGGCTGGCCCATTATCGGAGATGATCCGTCGCGGAGTTCCAAATCGATAAATGACATGCGTCTTGAAGAAATGGAGGATATTCTCCGTCTTCACTTCCCTCAGCGATACTGCTTCTTCCCATTTGGAGAAGTAGTCAGTCGTCGCCAAGATGAATCGATGTCCCCTGGACGATGCTGGTTCGATGGGGCCAATTACGTCAGTCCCCCACATTTCGAACGGCCAGCTAGCCACTGTTGGATGTAGAGGATTTGGGTGCTGATGGATAAAGTCCCCATGAATCTGGCATGAGTGGCATTGCTTCGCATATTCGAGGCAGTCCTGAATCATCGTTGGCCAATAGTAGCCCATCCGTTTAATTTTCAACTTCATCTTCAGGCCTGCTTGATGAGAACCGCAGAGTCTGTCGTGAACTTCCTGAACGACTCTTTTCACTTCGTCAGGTCCCAGACATCTCAACCATAGAAAATCAAACGACCTCTTATACATAGTATCATTGACGAAGGCGAAAGACAGAGCTCGTTTCATGAGCTGATGTCTTAAGGACGCATCTTCAGGCGTTCGACTGGATTTGAAGTAGTCTACAAAGACTTCTCTCTAATCCTCAGCCTTTTCCTGGTCTTTTATTTGCATAACCATTTGCTCAGTCAGTCCCTTTTCTTCGGATGATTCTGGAGATATTTCTGCGGGGGCAAGCACTTGACGGCTTTGTACCACGATCTTTACGTCATCGATGTTCTCATCGGCCAGTTCTTTAGCGAGCTTAGCTAGTGCATCTACTTTGCTATTTTCCGCACGCAGTATGCTTTCCAGCATATAGGAGGGAATTTGAGTCAACAGTTGCTGTACTTTCTTGCCATATTTCACCAGTTCTGGCTTGTACGCCTGGTAGTCGCCGTTTACTTGACTGACGACCAGTTGAGAATCTCCGTATATAAGGAGGTTTTCAATTCCCATATCGATGGCGATCTCGAGGCCTGCTATCAAAGCTTCGTACTCAGCTTCATTGTTCGTCCTCAGCTCTGTCAAGGAGAAGGCGAAGCGCATTATCCCTCCTTGTGGGGTCATGAAGATGAGGCCTAACCCTGATTTTATTACAGGGGTGTTCTGTTTGCGCTTCTTCATGGAGGACGCTCCATCAAAGTAGAGCTCCCATCGGGTATCACTACCATCGATTGCATCAAACGCATATTCGTCTGGCAGTTCGCAATTCAAAGGGGAATCGGCAGGTATCGGATGCTCGGCGAGGAAGTCGGCGATGGCCTGGCCTTTCACTGCCTTAAGAGGCTGATAGGTTATCAAAAACTCCATTAAGAGCAAGGCCCATTTAGCGAGTCTCCCTGTCAATATGGCCTTCGACATTAAATATTTAAGGGGGTCTACCTTCGAAATGAGACGGACTTCATGCGCCAACACATAGTGCCTGAGCTTTGTTATCGCGAAGATCAACGCCAGGCAGTGTTTTTCGATGGGGGAGTAGTTGCTTTCTGCCCCCAGGAGAACTCGACTTAAGTAATAGAGAGCTCTTTCTTTCCCTTGGTCGTTCTCTTATGCCCATAGTGCGCCTAAGGAACATTCGAGGGCGGTTGTATAAAGAATGAGAGGCTTTCCCTTGACGGAGCAGCCAACACTGGTGGATTCTGCAAGTATTGCTTGATTTCGTTTAGTGTGCTCTGGCATTTGTGATCCCAAACGAAAGGGGTTCCTTTCTTCATCAGGTGACTGTAAGGGCGACACTTGCCTGAAAGGTTGGCTATAAATCGCCGGATGTACGCGAGCTTCCGTTGGAGAGACCGCAATTGTTTGAGAGTCCTTGGTGGAGGCATTTCCATGATCGCCTTGATCTTTGACGGATCTATCTCGATACCTCGGTGTCGGACGATGAATCCTAGGAATTTGCCCGAGGAAACTCCGAATGCTCACTTGAGAGGGTTCATCTTCAGGTTGTATTGTCGAAGGCATTGAAATACGGTCTTCAGATGCTCTAAATGCTTCTCGTATGATTTGCTCTTAACCACGAGGTCGTCGATATAGCATTCGACGATTTCGTGTATAAGGTCATCGAAGATCTTTGTCATGGCCCTTTGATAGGTGGCACCGGTATTCTTTATACCGAAGGGCATAATCTTGTAGCAGAATATACCCAAAGGGGTCCGGAAAGCGGTGTGCTTCTGATCTTCTGGATGCATCCTTATCTGATTATACCCTGATGAGCCGTCCATGAAGGAGAAAACCTCGTGAGTGGACGTGTTATCTATCATCAGCTCGGTGACTGGCACTGGGAAATCATTCTTCGGACATGCTTTATTGAGATCTTGAAAGTCTACACATATGCGCACTGTCCCATTCTTCTTCATCACTGGGACGATGTTGGCGATCCAATCAGGGTATTGAACCTCTTGGATGAAGCCAGAGTCGATTAGCTTCTTGACCTCGGCGTTGATGCTCATCTCAAGCTCAAGCCGCATTCTTCTCGGCGCCTGTTTGACTGGCTTGACGTCCGGGGATATGGCCAGTTTGTGGACAGCAATCTCTGGGTCTAATCCTGGCATCTCGGAATAGTTCCATGCGAAGCAATCCTTATACTGCATAAGCACGTCTTTTAGCGTAGCCACCCTTTCTTCAGACAGCAGCTCGCTGACGAATGTCGGCCGCGGGTCGCTTGTCGTCCTCAGCTCAATTTTCTTGAGCTCGTCTGCAGTGGTATGTATTCCATCTTCCAGCTCTTTCGGTGCCGGTGGAAACTCTGCAATCATCTCGTCATTATTGTTTTCGAAGCACTAGGGAAGGTCATCCATATCCTTGGGCTCTTCTTTTGATATCTTTATCATATGACAAGTATGAGTACGCTTCCAAGATCGATGTTGATCTGGTTCTATCCTCACTGTATGCGCGGCTTTTGGTTTGTGCTTCCGTGGCGGACTTATCCTCCAGCTGCTGGATAGAGCAAACCTGCCTTGCTGATACTGGTCTTCGACCCAATTCTTGAAGGTGAAGCAGTCTTCGAGAGGGTGTCCTATTGCTTTGTGATAAGAGCAATAGCCCGGATGAGAGACCTCGTTAGCTTGCTCAGGGTATTTGGACTCCGGAAGTGTAATCATTTGATGTTTTAAAGCGAGATCAAGTATCTTCTTTGTCTTGTCTTGAGAGAAAGAATATGCTCGACTCATCTTCTTCATGAGGGATAAATCCGGACCGCCCAATTCCCGATCACGTGACTTTTGGTCCCACTTTGTCGTTGTCGATTGCCTTTTCCGCTCTTTGCCTTATTTTTGCCTCTGCGTCGGGCCTTTTGCACAACAGGTTGACAGGGAGGAGCATTTTTATCTTTCGCAGCCTGTTGAAGAAGGCGTTGCGTCCTGGCTTTCTCGTAGATGGCCATTTCGCGATTATGGTTGTCCAGAGCTTTTTGACCCGCTTTCCTGATAAGCTTGTCCATTCGTTCTTGAAATGACGGACTCGGCATTTTGATGGCAGGATCTAGTTTTGGTATGTGGTCGGCGTTTTCTGACAGGGCGTCCTCTTCTTCATCGAAGTTATATATGGCGTAGCTACCATGGACTCGTTCCCGTTTCCCGGATTTCACATATTCAAGCCTAAGCATTTCCATTCTCCTGTTGGGAAACTTGCGCTGAGTCCCAGGGATATCCCAAATCCTGTTGTAGAACCGAGCTTGCCGAATAGTCTGTTTGAAAGGTACTCCTTGGCGCTTCAATAGCCTTTTTAGTCCGTTCGTGTAATATCTGGGCAAACGGATGGGTTGGAGCCTGTCAAGTGTAGAATCCGCGCCGTTCCAGATTTCTTTCTCCACTCTTGTTTCCGTGGACCGATAGAACAGGATCGCCCTTTCACCTTTTCATCTGGGAGGGACATAAAATGTCTGCAGGTCTTGCACATTATAAGCTTCAAGTGCGTCAAGATCTTTGTAGTGCTTTCGCAGAATTATGGTAATTTGTAAACTCTGATCATCACCAGGGTATGCTTGTACCGACGGCCGACTGGAGAACACAGCATTGACTTCATCTTCCGAGTCGCTTCCGAAGATCAATATGGGGTCAGACGGTCCCGGTTTGTTGCGTCGAGACGGCCCAGCGTAAACTATCTCTTCTTCTTCTTCGTTATCACTCCCGAAAACAGGAATGGTGGTGGCGGCTTTGTTCTCCGGTGTGCGACACCTCTCCGTGTCCTCGAAATCTGGCAAAAAGTATTTTGCGTCTTCGTACTTGCGGACTTCGTTCACGGAGAATGGGTTCAGCTCTCCTGTTACGGTATACTCGAGACCATCCTTGAAATACTTCATACACCGATGTTGCGTAGAAGGGATGATATTGTATTCGTGTAACCATGGACGACCGAGCAAGGCGTTGTAGCAGGTCTTGGCGTCAATGACGTGAAACTTAATATCCGTGATGAGTAGTCCGAAGCATAATGTTAGTATTACAGATCCGAGAGTCCGTGATGACTGAGAATCGAAACCGGAGATGGTAATTTTATCACGAGCGAGGTGTTGAACGCTCATGCAGATTTCTTTCAACACCCGAACATTAAGGAGATTGACGGAGGACCCATTATCAACCAGGATTTTGCCTATCTTGATATCGTGGCAGTATCCAGAGACATACAGGGGACGGTTGTGGTCGCACGTCCCAAGGAGAAGGTCTTCATCACCGAACATGACATCGGCTGTGTGCACTTCTTCCAGTTCATCCTTCATCCTTTCTCGGCGAAGAAGGCTTAGAATTGCTCAGGCTCTTGCAGCGCCTTGATTAATGAATCTCTCGCTTCTTTTGATAATAAGAGGGCGTCGAGAATGCTGAGCTGAGAGGGTAGCTTCCTCAGGTGCGCTAGGATGTTGTAGTCCACTTTACTCTTCTTGGGCGGGTTTTTGGCAATCAGCTCTTTCATGACTTGGTCATCTAAAGCGATACCCTCAGCAACCTTTTCCTTTCCCTTATCTTTTCTAGTCGCGGGTTCGAGATTCTTTTCTGGAAGCGTGCGATTGCGCAGCTGAATGTTTTCGCAGGCCGCTGGTTCTTCCTCCTTCCCTAAGATGGATTCTTTAAAGAGAGGGCCAAGAGCCATTTCTTCATCAGAGTCGCTCCCAAAGGTAAGAACCTGTGATCCTCCGGCATTGACCATGTGACAGCTACCGGTAGTTCTCTTGTGCTCCTCGGTCGTACTTCTCTGCTCCCGACGAGTTTTGCGTTTCATCCGTTTAAAATGTTGCCGGTGAGCAACATATCCCTTCCACCATCTTTTAAAAGCGTCGCAGTCCTCAGTGGGGTGCGAAATCTTTCGATGATATGAGCAGTAATTAGGATGCATTTCTGCTCCACCGAGAGTGTTTTCTTCCAAGGGTGGCAGCTTCATCCCCATTGATATGGCTTTAGCAAACCTTTTCCTCGTCTTGAATCTGTTTTTATCCGCATCGGATGTCTTTTGATTTGGCGGGAGTGCCTCGACTCTTTCGTCTAGTCGCCGGAGTTTGGCTCTTTCTAATATGGCCATCTCACGCTCCCGATCGGCTTTACTTTTCAGACGAATCTCGTTCAGAAAGGCGTCGATCATCTCATCTGACGGCCACACAAGTTCCGGCTCAGGCTCTGCCCCCAGTCTTTCTGTGCAGGGCGCTTCTTCATTGTCTAGCGATGAATGAGAGATCACATGGCAACTTGCTATGTAATCCTCAGATCCATCTGACGAGTCTTCCCCATCATTTTCGTCCTCAAGGACGTGGCTGAGGAACTCTTGGAGCGTGATGGGGGTCCGTGTTTTCTGATTATATTCTTCCAGCGCGTCGATCTGTTTCTGCAAGTCCGTGCGCTTGTTACCATACTTCACGGGCTTTTTGGATCTCTTCTTCTTTTTCGCAGATTTCGACTGCTGGGTGTGAGCGCTTGGGCCCTCATCACCGATCTTTGAATGGGGGCATGGCTTCAGCATCCCTTCGATGATCTGGGGTTCCAGCGGGTTCTCCCACCTGATCGCCGGGCATGTCTGGAGATCATTCAGTATCCTTTTGGTTTGGATGAAAGCACGACCTCCCTTGGGGCTTCTTCAACAAAAGAACAAGTTTCCCCTGGTGTGTCCGTCTTCTTTGGAGTGTGCGGTTATGGTGGGTTTACCTTCCACTTCTCGGACAACGCAAACTTGCCTTGTAGGTATTGATCCTCGATCCATCCCTTAAAGACGAAGCAATCCTCGATCGGGTGACTTACCGTTTGATGGTAAGGGCAGTAATTGGGGTTATTCACCTCGCTGGGTCGTGGCGGCCGCCTTGGATTCGGCAAGTTAATAAGCCTGTTGCATACAGCCAGCTCGAATAGCCTCTTCGTCTTATCCCGCGGGAATGAGTAAGGGCGCTTCATTTTCTCATTATAATACCGCCGTCTCTCTTCCAATTGATCTGCTAGCTTTGGGGCACTGGGTTGCTGTTGAGCGTTCGCAACGAGAGCCGCCTTCCCTTTACCTTTGTCGTTCCGCGGTTCTGGCTTCGAGGGAGACGGTCTGTGACCCATTTGATCCATCTGGGCTAGCTTATCAATTAACGCCTGGAACATGGTCGGTTTAAAGAACATCATGAACTGTGAAATAGTTGCATGAGGGTCTAGAGTGCCCACGAACATGCCCACCGTTGGTGCTTCTTCGATGCGCTGCTCGCACTTCCACCACAGGTTTCGCCATCGGATTGCATATTGGACCCAAGTTTCACCCGGCTTCACTCTTGCATTAATCAAAGCTGTTATCGGGGTGCGTTCGCTGGCGCTAGCGAAACGCTGGGTAAACAACAACTCCATTTCAGCGAAAGTTTTGACGGAGTCATTCGGAAGTTCGGAATACCACTCAAATGCCGTTTCCGATAAACTGCCGACGAATTGGCGAAGCAAGAGCTTATCGTCGCCGCTGGTGTTGCCGCAAAGAGCTCTGAACTGGGCCACATGTTGATGGGGATTTCCTGTCCCCTTGTAAACATGAAATTTCGGGATCGTGTAGCCCGGCGGGTATTTGATCTGATCGTACCAGCTCGGATACGGTCGCCCTGTTTTGACGACTTGGCCAGCTGCCTCAGTTGCCTGGTGGACTCGTATTTGCTGAGCAATGTAGTCATCCAGGGCAGCTTTGGAAATTGTTTCCCATTTGGCTGCTGAAAGAGCCGGAGGTGGATTTGACGTTTCTCCTCTGTCATCTTCAAGGACAATCGGAGGATCTTCCGCTGGGGGATCCTGCTGGATCATCATACCCACCATATCCTGGAACAGAAGGGCCATTCGTTTTATATTGGCTGCTTGTTCTGCAGCCTCTTTGTCCTTCTTTTCCAGTATTCTCCGAAGGAATTTGGCGTCGGTTTCTTGCTCCTGGCGTTGATCCGAGGACACTTCGGAGCTTTCTTTTGGCCCAGTAAGTGCGGCCATCGCGGTCATCATCTCTTAGAGCTTCTGCTGTTGCTCTTGAGCTTTAGTCACTGATTGCGTAAGCGGTCGATGACCTGTGGATATACGGCTATCCTCTTTCCCGGACGCCATGTAGACGGTATGCACCACCATGCCCCCAGACTTAGGGCGTTTAGGCTTACTCTCTTTGACATTTGCCGCAGGCGTGGAGACTTTCTCCGGCCTTCTCCTCTTATGGGCAGTTGACGTTGAGGGGGCCGTTGCTGGAGGCACCCAGGTGGTTGTTGTCCTTTGCAGTTTGAATGGACGGTTCTTTTCTTCCTGAACTTTCACCCTCTTCTGCCGGTGAGAGTGATCTCGAATGATTACTGAGTCCTGAACTCGTCGCCAGACCTTGTAGATTTTGGAGGACAGCCGTTGAGAGGGCTGCTCTGGCTTTGTTTCTGTAACATTCTCCGCGGGTGGAGGAGATCTCTTCAGCGCGGCAGTCGGAGAGTTCTTGCGTACCCTCCTTAGTGGTTCAAAACTGTTCCCAGTCGGAACAGCAGCATTGATTTCCACCGTTGGAGCTGGTGGGGTTAGCCCAGAGGGGGAGTTGCCTCTGGCCTTCCGTACTCGACGCCAGTGGCGACGTCGGGCGTGTCGAGCTGTTGGGGTTGGTTCGGCGATGGGGATGGTTTTGTCTTGCCCCCTGTCTAGATGAGGCGCTGCTGGTGCCGGCCTCTTGAAGACTGATATCTTTTGATTAGCGGTATCCAATCTGTCAAAGACAGATCTTCGAGCAGGAATGGGAGCCGGAATAGTCAGTCTTGTAAAGACCGACTCTTTGGCAGGAGAAGCCGCCTTGACGACTTCAGGATCAGAGATGGCTATCTTCCTCGGGATGGCCACTTCAGGGGTCATGGGCTTCTTGGCAGGCCCATCGGAGTTCAGGCTCAGTCTGGTGAAGACCAAGGAGTTGGAATTGGACGACCCGTTGAGAGGGGCTGTGGTAGTAGTGAGCCGATCGAAGACCGACTTCTTTTGCGCTTCCTTTGGCGGCGGGATATTAATGTTCACTGGCGGGAGCATGGTCCCAAAGAATAGACCGGTGGTAGCCTAAGTCACTTGTTCCACAGGCATAGTGAACAGGGAAGCAGCCTGCGGCCCATAAGCTACACCTCCAGGTGAGGCGGAGCGTCGGTTGCACTTGCAGTTGGAGCAGTTCGAGCAGTTGAACGCCATTTCTTTTTGATTTCTGTGCTCAGCAAGAGACCAAATCTTAGTAACTTGAAACCCGATGGCAAACCGCGATTCGTTCGCGGAGACGACACACGAAGTGTGGAGTGGAAAGAGGAAAAGGTCCCACCGGGCGTGCCAGAATCTGTTCCCCTCCGAAAGACGGCACGACAGGGACGTCTTGCCTGAGATTCCGGGCAGATGCTAATTGGTGCTATCCGTCCACCTCTCCGAAGATACTGTAAGTCCACGGTAGTGCCCCGGCAGTCTAACAGATGCCAAATGCGGAACAAAAACTTTTTACAACTGGCGCTATCGCGTACTATAAGCCGGATCTGCCATTAAAGCTAAACTAACAAACTACAAAGTGGGCAGAAGAGTTATACTGAACGATCCGAGTCCTTCGGTCTTCAACCATAATCCCACGCTTGTTGCGGCTGCTCTGATCTCCAATCTTCTCGTCCAGGTGGCACCATGTCGACGGATCTTTAAACGGGCTCCCGCCTCTGAACCGAGGCAACTCGGTCGTCAAGTTTGCCAAAAGAGACGACCAAGATGTTGTAGAGAATGAGTAGAACACTTTGTCTCGTTACGTCCAAGGCTATGGACGAACGGTTAATGAAATTGCCTTTTGGATCGGGTGAAAAGAAAAACCGATCACATCTAATTTCTATGCACCAAAACTTATATCTTTTCAAAAACAACAACCATCTCTCTCTTCAAGAGAGGGGGCCGGCCTAAATAGAAGGGGGTGAGTGTAGGAGGGGAGAGAGTAACCATAACCATGAAGCTTATCATAACAATGACTCACTTGAACAATTAATGCAAAAGCATGAATCACAAACCTAGTCATCAAAACAATAAATGACCATTAATGCACTAATCCACCTCACCATCCTAGTCACCATTCTAGAACCTTCTAGAAACATGACTCATCTCATGACTCACCCTCAAGAAGAAAAAATAAATCTGCATTTAACCGAATGTTAAATACGGCTGATAGAAAACTGGAAACTGGCAACTTCCAAAAGCGATCCCGAAACGGATTTCAGGATAACCCCGTATTAGTATAAACATACCCGCATTTGTATTACGACCGAATACAAATGCATCTGAGACAAAGATATTATATCTACACAGTATAATACTGGGATCCGGCTTAAACCAAAGCCTACCAGTATTATCTGCCCGAAAAATGACACGTGCGAAAACGCACGTGCATTTTCTGAACTCTGCCATAAAACCATACGGCCTCTACAACGTTTCTCCCGAACTTGGGAAAGTGTCTGTGGGGGGACTCTAATGACTCATCAACACACTGGCACTGGGTATAACCACTAGCACGTCAGAGGTACGAGCTGTACGCAACGTTTGCCTATGTATTGATTGGAAGGGAAGCTGACGAGCCAACTCATCCATTAACTTTACTGAGCCTAACAGTGACAATATACATACAGTCCGGTCCGTTCGTCTATGAGTATCACATATCTGCCTAGGGGGCTGGTAACCTCAGACCCCCATTAGCGGTATAAGTCGTGTCAGAGAGTGGCCCAGAACACCCTGAGATACTACTGGAGTACCTACCAGTAAATCTCTTGCCTCGGCCGAGGGCTTTGTGTAATGGCTCTCCTAGACACAGCGCGATCTCACCCCCAATACCGGGAGAGACGAATCCCCGACGATCCGCTCACTGCCTCCATGTGGCTCGGGACTGTACCCAACTAAAACCTGTTTGCATAACTCCTTTGAGCGTGGTAGGGTAGTAATCTAAGCACAGTAGGAACTTACACGAGACAAATGACGATCTCAGATCGACGAACTAACCTGTACACATGTCACCAGGGAACTGCTATCTGACGATATGTATAATACCAACTAGCATGTTCCCGGCGAGTCCTGTCCGGTGTACTCATAACCCAATGAGCACCTGTATACATCTTAGGTGAACCAACTAACACCAATGGCTTATGAGACCGGCCACCACCCCTCGTCGGGGTCTCGATTGTATACATTAGTCTACTCTGGAGTATCGATGCCCTGTCTCGAAACTCCCACGACTAGGGACACTTTAAGGATGTGCTTACAAACCCCAGTTCCCATGTATATGATCGCCATCATACTGCTAGTAGTCAAGCAAGAATCCTATGGGCTCTATCATCATGCAATAGCGAACTAAAGCATGTATACGATGATAAAGACAAACCAGATAGCATACCATCATCACGAGCAAGACTGTCATATCGGTATAGGTCCTGCCTCAATCATTGCAATCACGTATCTGCGATCCAATAATTGACTTTGTGGGCACTATCTCCAACAATCTCCCACTTGCACTTAAGGCTAATTATTGCGATGTCGCATACTCACAGCCCGTATGATACCGAACATCCAACTCCTCTACTAATCAGTTTCACAAAGCTAGTTTGTAAAACTCTTGTGTTCGAGAAATAGCCTCAGTGAGTGGATCAGCCCTGATATTTCTTTCTATATCTCTCTAAATCTCAAGTTCGCGGAGAAAGCCATCTCCCGAATCGAGCAATACCTATCTTAGAATATGTCTGAATATCTGATGGGACCTAGTTCATAAATGAACTCCAAATTCAAACTTCTTAGACTGTATCAATAACTGAACCTAATCAGTATCCAGCACCATGCCTCCCACAGTATCCTCTTGGACCACCTGTCCATAATACTGTCCCTTGTCAGAGGGAAAACTATAACTCTGACAATCACTCTGTCATCCATGTCACTTCTGAAGCCTGGAATGATAACCTTCTCCCGAAGGAGGCTGCCGTCATCAAATCCATAGAACATGCACTTATGTTCTAAAACTGTTTCCTTATGTTTTTCCAGGATTGGATTAATATAAACTTATCGCATCTAGTGTAAAAACAATATCTGGTGTGGTACTTGACATCTCATGATTGACTCAATTGCCTAAGCAAGTGATCTGCCAATCATGCACATCCCTCTCCCCTTTAGTCTGTAAGACACCTTTAGAGAGGGTGACTCCATCACCTGCAGGTACACTACCATGCCAGGAGTCAACTATTCTAAAATACTATTAGAATACTGTCAAAGTACCCTGATTGGGAACTACCTAATACTAGATCTAAGACCAGAATGTCAGATATTATATCCATGTCTTTTGTGGAGAAACAACTGTGTGACGACCAAAGTACAACCGATTGTAGTACAGGATTTTTACTTCCTACTCTGTGTATGTCATCCAAATACCATGACATCACACCCTACTACCTTCTTAACAGATTCATCCCCTATTCTGATGAAGTCAATCCCATGACTGTCACATCAAAATAGATGATCTATCTCCGCTATATCTGCTCAAGTCTATAAATAGACATAAGCTACTTGCCAACTATGCTTCCGCTGCTCCCACTGACTACGACAACCCTCTGGCAGAATAATATATACGTACACTTCTAAAGCCTGTTTAGAACGACGCTATACATATCCTCCTGCCGGGTCTCATAGTCTGGAACAATAATAGTGTTAAGTCTGGGTAAACAAGAACCTCCCTGTCACCGTCCTTGAGGGTACCGGAGTACCTCTCAGGTGTCTTAGGTTACCCACCATATCTGCAGATTGGCTAATGGAATGTCAAAACCGATTGAATATATAGGTCCTATTAAATTTTCTGTAATCGTTTGTGGTTCTGGAATCTCTTCCAGTTCTACCTATTCCCACTGCTGTTTTCTGAAAAAATTCATTTTTAATAAAACTGTGGCGAGTCAAGAACAATATCACTATTGATCTTCCAGATGGTAGAAATGTCAACCCTCGTCAAAGCCAGGGTCAACCCACAAACTGCCATTACAAAAACGTGCCTTGAGTTATCCAGTGTCTGGTTTTAAGCATAACCTGGAAAACTCCCATTACCTTAACATCGTTAAGATATGAACCATTCTATATCCAATATAGAAACAGAGGCATTAATTTAATTAGAACCAGATTCAAAACATGCAGCTGTCTCCAGTGCATATCTACTTAATGGAGAGAGGCTAATCAGCATTACTCAACTTAAGAATCCATCCAATTATGAGTAACCTGAAAGAGAAACAAGTTTCTCAAAACCATTACTATCATCTAAATACTATCATAAGAATCTATATCTTCGATCTCTTTAAAGAATCCTGATACTTGTGATACTTGGTTCTCTACTTTATTCTTATACCCACAACTTCTCAAAACTTAGACATTGTATTTCTACGAAACACTTGTCTAAAAACTAGAGAAGTCACAAGTAAACAGAACATAGTACGAGGACCTACCCCTTTGTCCTACTGGACAACATACAATACTCTGTATAAGTCCGTTGAGTTGAATAACTCAAAACCTGTGCATCGTAGGTTGAAAATTGTACCCAGGCGATTTCCTCAAATATCACCAATTACAACGAATTCCGATATAATGAGGATAATCACCTAATTCCCAATAACTTACTCCCACTCATCATCTGTAAAAACCATACAGATATGAGAATGAAACCTGGTAAATACATACCCTGGAGTAAGTATCTAATTGGAAAAACAGTTTTCTTTTAACAATGCGCAGTGAAACTGAAACATTAAAATGTCTCGTAGGGGTATCCTGGTATTCCTAGTAATGCCTCTTCCATAATCCTATTCATGACTGTAACCGTATATTTCTTTGCCATATCTCCAAATCCCTTTATTTGTCTTTAGTCGTTACTTTCTGTACACCTTCGTTAGGCTAAATGGTTTTCTTCCTTCCCTACCGTTCGGCACCAGCCTATGGTTTGGAAGAAGACTATCCCTAAGCATAATAGGTGTACCCTCCTAAACCAAGGAGCACTCGCAACTTGAGAGAAGGTGATGATAAAAGACAACTGAATAATACCTTATTCTATTTCTCCCAAACTGGGGAAAAAGGCAAAGGTGAAATAGGAGCGGCGATGAAGTACGCGGTTTGGTCGTGAATGATAATAGTCGCAATTTACTTTGCCCTCTTTTTAATCCCTTTATTTTGTCTTTACATATTACCTTCTGTACACCCTACTTAGGCTAATTGGTTTTCTTCATTCCCTACCTTTCGGCACCAGCCTATGGTTTGGAATAAGACTATCCAATAAGCGTAATAGGTGTACTCTCCTAAACTAAGGAGCCCTTGCAACTTGAGAGAAGGTGATAATAAAAGACAACTGAATAAACCAATTCCTATTTCTCCTGAACCTGGATCCATCCTCGAAGAAGTCCCTCCGAGTTCGTATATAACCATACGATGGATCTATCCAATGGAAGTGGATGTCCGTAGTAATACGGGGTGTTCTGAGAAATACAAAGGGTAAAAGAAGGAGCGACAATGATTTATGCAACTATAGACAATCCAAAGGCCAGTATTTTAAGAAGGTTCGGTTAAGTTGGTCACTGAGTCATAGTCTAAGGTCGGTCAAAGGTCGCTCTGCCAAAGAGAGAGAGAGAGAAAAGAAACACTCTGCGTGCACTTTAACCTAGATCAGAATGGTTATCACTTTATCTAATCAGGAAACCTCCCACTGTTATATCAAATTCTCCTCCAAACCTGAAAGAAGAATTAGTCGGGATCACCCGAAGAGTAAACCAACTCATCAGTGAGAATCGGGATCAAACTATCATCGCATGACAACTTGATGGAAGACACTCAAGTTATCACACTCCAGAAGGTATGCGCATGCCTGGCAAGTTTGCTGTATGTTTGAAACTCCCGATATATATTTTTGCCTCATGCTCTTATGACCTTGACGAAGGTCAACAAATCATAAGTCACATGTCAAGTTCTACCCGTCATTGTCCAGGTTAATTTGAACCCACCCGTACAAGCCCTTGACGAAGGTCAACAAGGCTATATGACTGTCCCAAACCAACACATCTATCTATGCAACAAATGAATACCCCGCAGCTACCAAACACTATGCCTTGACGAAGGTCAACAAACATAGCTTGAATACTACTGACCATCCATAAGAAATGACGGAGGGCTACGGCTGGTTTTTGGCGAAAAACCTTTAACGTAATGAACTTGATCTCGTTGAAGGAACCTGATAGCTTTTTATAAAATATAGCGGCGAAAACGTTTTGTTAAAGAGGTCACTCCCGGTGAAGGGATCTCGGCTCTTTCCTCGTGGAATGAGGTGCAGGATATTCCAACTGAATACCGCGATGCAAAGCAACTTGGAATTGACTATATTGAAGTTATTACCCTGACGTAAACTTTTGCCCAAGGGGTCACTCCCGGTGAAGGGATCTCGGCCCTTGCCTCGTCGAATGAGGTGCAGGATATTCTAATTGAATATTACTATGCATAACAAAAGGAAACGTCTTTGTAATAACACCTTTTAAAATTTGTTCCAACAACATCAAATATATGTTTGTTTTATCCTTGCATTGATAAGAATCAATGCAGTCCCATCATTCAATCACACCAGAAAAGAACGAAAATAAAATGTACGTATATGCCATCCGCATTCGCCACTGGGTCCCGTCATCACCCGTTAGGTTACTTAACTAACGACAGAGCGGGGGCTGGACTAGCGCGGGTGTAAAACATATACAACATCTAATAGTATATATACTAATATACAATAATCGCTCAAGGCGTGATAATATGCAACATTACAGAAAAGTAATAAGTATCACAGAACAATACAGATAATCTGGGATCCCCGGGTTTCACAGAGCCGCTACTGAAACCCGACGTTCCCCTGGTCGTGTGGATAGCCTGTGCAATGAAACCTAGACCCCTACGGGTGCGGCAAGTTACCCACCAAAACCTGAAGCGAGGTAGTCCCCCACAGCATAGTGAATGGAACACCCGGCACTTCACGGAATCCGGTAAATTGAGTACCCCTCCTTGGGTCAACCTGTACCACCTACGAATGCGGCGAATAGTCTGCCAATTCTACAGTGAGGTCCCTCTGCCTCTCAAAGCCATGAGATATGGACCCGTTGCCCTCTAGAACCCGGCTATCCGTGCACTCCTTCGCGGGATAAACCTAGTACAGAAATAAAAATATATACAACGGGTACATCGACCTCAACCCGGTCGTGCCCCAAAAGAATATTATACAAACAGGCAGTGACGGCAATCCACATGTTGGACGCTTGCCCCGCAATATCAAATGTACAAATAAATCGAAACTGCACTATCATTGCACCCTGCTATCCACCACGACAAATCCGCAACATCACAGCACAACACAGAACATCAACGCGAATGTCACGTTCGCAAACCCGTCTAAAAGAACTATAGCAATCAGACGCGGTTTACCGATCAAATGACATTCCCGGTCGGAGATATAATGTAAATACTGTATACTAACAAATTTAAAATTTCGATCGACCAAATTTCCCGAAGTGGGCCCCACGTACTTCTGCTGTACAATAACAAAATCTGGGCCCAAAAGAACTATACAAAAAACCACAATTTCCAAAAATGAAGCTATCTGTGAAAAATTGATGCACTGTTCCCACTAAAGCGCCGCGAATTAAGCAGGGTTTTTTAAGCATACGGATGAAAATTGGGCACGTGATCCCATAAGAGCACCGCGGATCCGCGGTGCTCTTGTGGGATCACGTGCCCAATTTTCATCCGTATGCTTAAAAAACCCTGCTTAATTTTCTGTGATATGTAAAATTATTTTTAGACCCTATTAAAAATCGACAGAAACTTAAGCACTTGAAAATTGTGATTTCGGAAATTCCGTTCGATCGATCTTTTAAACGCGTTAGCACAAATTAGTATAGCTTAATGGTGAGGCTCTGATACCACTGTAAGTCCACGGTAGCATCCCGGCCGTCTAACAGACGCCAAATGCGGAACAAAAACTTTTTACAACTGGCGCTATTGCGTACTATAACCCGGATCTGCCATTAAAGCAAAACTAACAAACTACAAAGTGGGTAGAAGAGTTATACCGAACGATCCGAGTCCTTCGGTCTTCAACCATCATCCCACGCTTGTTGCGGCTACTCCGATCTCCAATCTTCTCGTCCAGGTGGCACCACGTCGACGGATCTTTAAACGGGCTCCCGCCTCTGAACCGAGGCAACTCGGTCGTCAAGTTTGCCAAAAGAGACGACCAAGATGTTGTAGAGAATGAGTAGAACACTTTGTCTCGTTACGTCCAAGGCTATGGACGAACGGTTAATGAAGTTGCCTTTTGGATCGGGTGAAAAGAAAAACCGATCACATCTAATTTCTATGCACCAAAACTTACATCTTTTCAAAAACAACAACCATCTCTCTCTTCAAGAGAGGGGGCCGGCCTAAATAGGAGGGGGGGTGAGTGTAGGAGGGGAGAGAGTAACCATAACCATGAAGCTTATCATAACAATGACTCACTTGAACAATTAATGCAAAAACATGAATCACAAACCTAGTCATCAAAACAATAAATGACCATTAATGCACTAATCCACCTCACCATCCTAGTCACCATTCTAGAACCTTCTAGAAACACGACTCACCTCATAACTCACTCTCAAGAAGAAAAGATAAATCCGCATTTAACCGAATGTTAAATACGGCTGATAGAAAACTGGAAACTGGCAACTTCCAAAAGCGATCCCGAAACGGATTTTAGGATAACCCCGTATTAGTATAAACATACCCGCATTTGTATTACGACCGAATACAAATGCATCTGAGACAAAGATATTATATCTACACAGTATAATACTGGGATCTGGCTTAAACCAAAACCTACCAGTATTATCTGCCCGAAAAATGACACGTGCGAAAACGCACGTGCATTTTCCGAACCCTTCCATAAAACCATACGGCCTCTATAACGTTTCTCCTGAACTTAGGAAAGTGTCTGTGGGGGGACTCTAATGACTCATCAATACACTGGCACTGGGTATAACCACTAGCACGTCAGAGGTACGAGCTGTACGTAACGTTTGCCTATGTATTGATTGGAAGGGAAGCTGACGAGCGAACTCATCCATAAACCCTACTGAGCCTAACAGTGACAATATACATACAGTCCGGTCGGTTCGTCTATGAGTATTGCATATCTGCCTAAGGGGCTGGTAACGTCAGACCCCCATTAGCGGTATAAGTCATGTCAGAGAGTGGCCCAGAATACCCTGAGATACTACTGGAGTACCTACCAGTAAATTTCCTGTCTCGGCCGAGGGCTTTGTGTAATAGCTCTCCTAGACACAGCGCGATCTCACCCTCAATACCGGGAGAGACGAATCCCCGACGATCCGCTCACTGCCTCCATGTGGCTCGGGACTGTACGCAACTAAAACCTGTTTGCACAACTCCTTTGAGCGTGGTAGGGTAGTAATCTAAGCACATTGGGAACTCACACGAGACAAATGACGATCTCAGGTCGACAAACTAACCTGTACACATGTCACCAGGGAACTGCTATCTGACGATATGTATAATACCAACTAGCATGTTCCCGGCGAGTCCTGTCCGGTGTACTCATAACCCAATGAGCACCTGTATATATCTTAGGTGAACCAACTAACACCAATGGCTTGTGAGACCGGCCACCACCCCTCATCGGGGTCTCGACTGTATACATTAGTCTACTCTGGAGTATCGATGCCTGTCTCGAAACTCCCACGACTAGGGACACTTTAAGGATGTGCTTACAAACCCCAGCTCCTACGTATATGATCACCATCATACTGCTGGTAGTCAAGCAAGAATCCTATGGGCTTTATCATCATGCAATAGCGAACTAAAGCATGTATACGATGATAAAGACAAACCAGAAAGCATACTATCATCACGAGCAAGACTGTCATATCGGTATAGGTCCTGCCTCAATCATTGCAATCACGTACCTGTGATCCAATAATTGACTTTGAGGGCACTATCTCCAACAGATACCAAGTTGATTTATGGCACCATGTATCGAAGGTTTAGACGGATGCATCCGATGTAGCAGACTTCGTCAGATTTCCCCTCGCTTGAGGGGTTTTTGATTGTGGGGACGCTCTTCCCTGTAGGCGCAAGCCCCTGCAGTTAATTACGCTACCGCATCGCGGTAACAACTTTCTCCTTCTCCAGATGGTCACTTCGTGTCGTGGGTGTTTGTTTTGTGTTTGGTTGCCCGTGGATTGTATACGGAGACTAAGTTATGTTGTCGCCCGTAGGGCGTGGACTAGTCCAAATCCGTGTCTTTCTTAGATTTGGGTTTGGGGGTTGGGTTGAAGGATACGTTAGCCTCATTTGAGACTAAGATCAACTTAAACGTTAGTTAAGGATACGTTAGTCTAATTTTAGACTAAGATCAACTTAACGGGATCGTTTAGATCCAACAAGAGAGCAATTGGGGAGGGTATTGTTTAGTTTAGTGACGTTGCGGTCGATAGATAGTTTAAGGACATTGCGGTCCAATGTTAGTTTTAAGACATTGCGGTAAAGGTTAACGACATCATAGTCCGTGGATTTAAGGACTCCACAGTCCGGCGTTAGTTTTAAGACATCACGGTCAAGGTTAAGGACGTCATAGTCCGTTGTTAGTTTTAAGACATTCCGGTCAAGGTTAAGGACATCATAGTCCATAAGTTTAAGGACCCCACAGTCCGTTGTTAGTTTTAAGACCTCTCGGTCAAGGTTAAGGACATCATAGTTCATGAGTTTAAGGACCCCACAGTTCGTTGTTAGTTTTAAGACCTCCCGGTCAAGGTTAAGGACATCATAGTCCATGAGTTTAAGGACCCCACAGTCTATAAAATGTATGGTTGTTGGGACCCGTCACCTCTTTGAAGACGTTGAGGAATTACAACGATAAATATCAAAGGAGTGAAGAGATGTACCCTTGAACCAAGGTAGATTGAATGATCTGTTGCCTAATTTTGGAACCAAGACCAATTAATTATATTGTGAGCCCATTGGCTCAGTTAAGTCTGGATTGAGGACTTATGGCCAACCTGGGCTTAGTCCAATTGAGCTTGACCCTTTATTGGACTATTTGACATTTGTCTGGTTTTAGTCCACATTATTTTCATCTTTGATTTCCTCAATTTTGAGATTCAATTGAAGGAGAGGCTTTGCCTCTGGAAAATTAGCCAAATTGGCCAAAAATAGTGTTTAGACAATAGGGAGCAGCAGTGTTAAACACTAGAAATAAAGCTTTCAGATTAGTGTTAAACACTAGAGAATAATAGTGTTAAACACTGGAAAGTAAGATTCTCAAATTAGTGTTAAACACTAAAAGATGATCAGTGTTAAACATTGGGAATAGTATTCTCGAATTAGTGTTAAACACTAGCAGATAATCAGTGTTAAACACTGGAAATAAGACTCTCAAATTAGTGTTAAACACTAAAAGATGATCAGTGTTAAAAACTGGGAATGAAGCTCTTGAATTAGTGTTTTAAAAGGAAGGATCACGTGGGGACACGTGAGGGCGCCCAAAGGTGGGGCCAGACCTCCTTTTCCTCGTTAAGCGTTCAATACTTTTTATGTTTTCTTTGGAGCATCATGTGCTGACACGTGAGGAGGATTAGTGCGCTGATTGTTAGAGCGTCAGCCAAGGGGTCACGTGGGAATACGTGAGAGCGCCCAAGACTTCTATTTCTTTTATTTTATTTTCTTTCTGTGTTCCGGGGGTCACATGGAGCACGCGAGGCATTGCCTCTGAGCTTTTTCCTCCTTATTTCTGTGGATCTTTACAGGGGTCACGTGGGGACACGTGACCCTGGTTCTTTGCATATTTGAAGATCCCTTTATCTTTTGAGAATTAAATTCTCTGTGGGTTTTAACCTCAATTATAACTTTAGAGGAATTAAATTCCTATTTTTTTTGGAGGAATTATATTCTTAGATAGGGTTAAATCCTAATTTTCCTCCTGTAGGAATTAAATTTCCACATATGTAAAGAATCAGGTTCTGGCATAGGGTGAAACCCTAATTTCATTTTAAGAGGAATTAAATTCCGGTGAGAATTGATTTCTCAATTAGGGTTAAACCCTAGTTCTGTCCATTTTGAAGGAATTAAATTCCTATAATTTTGGAGAATTGAATTCTCATATAAGGTTAACCCTAATTTTATCTTGGAGGAATTAAATTTCTATAATTTTGGGAGAATTAAATTCTCCAAACTCAATTCCTCCTCTATATTTTAGATCTGCATGGCAGGATCTCGACCCGATGAGAATTAAATTCTCAACTTATGGGGAGATGTGCACTTTGCAGATCTTCAACCAGAGAAAGAACTAAGTTCTTTTATATAGAAGAGTTAAACTCTTAGATTGAGAATTAAATTCTCTTTTCTTTTGAAATCTTGATCCACTTTTTTCTTACCTAGGGTTTTTTTCTTTGCAGAGAATTAAATTCTCCTCTCTTTTCTCTCTGAATTTTCAAGATTCCAAAACTCTATCTCTCTCCAAAACTCTTCCCAGTCTCTCCCTTCTTTTGGCTCCTATTTATAGGAGAAGGAAAAGAATCAATCTGTTTGGTAAATCTTTCATTAAAAGATTTGATTTATTTTCATCATTAATCCGGGCCTTTAGATTATTAGGTGAATTTTATTCACCGATGGATTTTAAATCCAAAGATATTCCTTTTGTTATTTCGATGAGATTTAGGGGAAATCTTTCCTTGTCCAAGATTTTTCCATAAATCGGTGATATTTAATCACCCTGGGATTCTTAATCCAGCGGTCCTCCATAATTCTTCTCCATTTTGGAAAGTTTTAAATGATATTTTTCAGAATTTAATTCTGTTGAACAGTAAGGCTTTTAAAGCCAGTCACGTGTGGCCACGTGACCCGTGGTCACGTGTGAGCACGTGACCCCCTGAATGGGCTCTTCTTCTGCGCTCTGTTCTTTGCCGCTGCTTTAACCATCACATGCCAACATGTGACCACTGGTCACGTGTGAGCACATGATGCCTCTTCTGAAGCTTTTTCCTGATTTTTAATCAGGGAACATCAACTTTGGGATATGACCTGTGTCCAGTGGTCGTTTGCAGTAGAGAATTTTATGTTGACTTCAAGGTGCCGGACATACCGAATTTCGATGTAGTCTTAGGTATGGATTGGTTAGGAACTTTTTACGCTATCATCGACTGTCGTCAAAGGTGGGTGGTGTTCGAGATTTCAGACCATCCGGTCTTTTATTTCAAGAGTGGAGACCGTACACTGGAGCCTAGCACATACAAAGCTAAGATAAGGATGTTCGTGGTTGCAACACTACAAGTAGAGGAAGAATCGAAGCCAGAGATAGTTCGGGAGTTCGACGATATATTTCCTGAAGACATATTAGGTTTGCCTCCTGATCGAGCTCTTGAATTTAGTATTGACTTAGGTGTACAACCGGTGATCAAAGCACCGTATCGGTTAAGTCCAGAAGGATTGAAGGAGATCCATACTCAGCTGGACGAACTTCTGCAGAAAGGATGGATTCATCCCAGTACTTCAAGTTGGGGATCTCCAGTTTTGCTTGTGAAGAAGAAGGAAGGTTCATACAGAATGTGCATTGACTACCGAGCTCTAAACGAAGTCATGATAAAGAACAAGTATCCACTACTGTGAATTGATGATCTGTTTGATCAGCTAAGTGGGTCTTGCGTTTTCTCAAAGTTAGACTTCGTTTTGATTATCATCAGGTGAAGGTCAAAGAGTCTGATATTCCGAAGATGGTATTCAGGACTCCCTATAGACATTATGAGTTTCTCGTGATGCCATTTGGAGTGACCAATACACCAGCCATATTCATGAATCTGATGAACCAGGTTTTCCGAGAGTACCTAGACAGATTTGTTGTTATATTCATCGATGACATCCTGGTGTATTCTAAGAGTCGGAAAGAACATGTCGAATATTTGAGGATTGTCCTGGAGACTTTGCGACAACATCAACTCTATGCCAAGTATAGAAAGTGCGAATTTTGGCTAGATCAAGTTGGATTTCTCGGACATATAGTTTCGGGTGAAGGAATCTCTGTGGATCCAGCTAAAGTATTAGCAGTAAGAGAATGGCCGACACCAAAGACAGTGAAGGACATTCGAAGTTTCTTAGGATTAGTAGGATACTACCGAAGATTCATCGAAAGATTTTCGAAGATTGCAACACCCCTGACCAAGCTCAAACGTAAATATGAAGCATTCGTGTGGTCAGAAGCATGCAAACAAGTTTTTGTAGAACTCAAGTCAAGATTGACAACATCACCTATTCTCGTAATACCGGACCAATCTGGAGATTTCGTAGTGCATTGCGATGCATCCGGTAAGGGATTTGGATGTGTTCTACACCAGCATGGTAAAGTTGTAGTTTATGCATCAAGACAGTTGAAGATTCATGAGCTCAATTATCCAACGCATGACTTAGAGCCTCCAGTTGTTATATTTGCACTGAAGATTTGGCATTATCATCTTCTCGAAGAACGGGTAGATATATACATAGACAACAAAAGTCTGAAGTATGTGTTTACTCAGAAAGAACTGAATATGCGGCATAGAAGATGGTCAGACCTTATGGTAGACTACGACATCAACCTATAATATCATCCAGGAAAAGTGAATGTAGTTCCTGATGCACTTAGTCTCCAACCACTATCAATGAATCTCACCGCACAGTGGAAGCTACAGCAAGATTTGCACAAGATGGAGATTGAAGTGGTTATGCCAGGTAATACTTTAGAGTTGATGACTTTACAGGTTCAATCTACTATTGTCAATCAGATCAAAGCAGCTCAAGCAAGCGATGCCAAGTTGCAAAAGATCAGAGAACAAGTAGAAAGTGGACTTAGAACAGACTTCATCATCCATGAAGACGGATCTTTGAAATACGGAAGTAGATTGTGTGTACCACAAGGTTCTGTTCGGGAAGAGTTGATGAAAGAAGCTCACAACTCTTCATACTTAGTACATCCTGGTGGTACAAAGATTTACAAAGATCTGCGGCAACATTACTGGTGGCATGTGAAAAAGCGTGAGGTAGCTAGAAGCATAGCCAAATGCTTGGTGTGTCAGCAAGTAAAAACTGAACATCACAGGACTTGGTTTATTTCAACCGTTACCTATCCCAGAATGGAAGTGGCAACACATCATCATAGACTTCGTGACTGCACTTCCCCGCAGCACGAAAGGTAACGATGCGGTATGGGTTAATGTGGATCGACTCACAAAATTGGCTCACTTCATCCCATTTCTAGTTGGCCAATCTACCGAGACACTAGCAAAGAAGTACATGGAAGTAAGTCTGAATCTAAGTAAGATTTAAGTCTCCGTAGTGTACTATTTCTGATACCTATGAACTCATGCAGGAGATCGTGAGATTACATGGAGTACCAGTCTGCATTGTCTCCGATCGTGACACCAGTTTCCGATCACAATTTTGGCAGAGTCTGCAAGCTAGCTTGGGAACGAGTTTGAAATTCAGCACAACTTATCATCCACAAACAGATGGTCAGTCTGAGCGAACGATTCAGATCCTTGAAGATATATTAAGAGTGTGTATGTTAGACTTCGGAGGATCGTGGGAAGATCACCTACATCTTGTGGAGTTTTCATACAACAACAGCTACCAAGCGAGTATTGGAATGGCACCGTTTGCAGCTCTCTATGGAAGAAAGTGTCGTTCACTATTAAGTTGGGACGACATCGGAGATAGGGAATTCCTTCGACCAGAGATGATCGTGGCAACTGTAGACGTAGTTCGCACGACTAGGGGAAGAATGCGCATAGCCCAAGAAAGACAAAAGCACTGGGCTGATGTAAAGCACCGACATCTGGAGTTCCAGCTGGGAGATCATGTGTTCTTAAAGATCTCTCCAAACCGTGGAGTGATTTGCTATGGAAAGAGGGGTAAGCTCAGTCTGAGATTTATTGGACCGTTCGACATACCCTAACGAATCGGAGAAGTGGCATATCGATTGGCCCTTCCACCCTCATTAGAAGGAGTGCACAATATGTTCCACATATCCAAGGTATGTGAGTGACCCCAGCCACATCCTTGATCACTCCGAGCTCACTGTACAGACAGACTTATCTTGTGAGAAGCAACCTGTTGAAATTATGGACAGAAAGGTAAAGTCACTTAGGAACAAGGAAGTAAACTTGGTCCGAGTGATTTGGAGAAAAGATTTACTAGGAGAATCAATATGGGAAAGAGAAGACGACATGCGTACAAGATACCCTTACTTGTTTGTAAATTAGTCCTTAAATAATTTTAAATTTCGAGGACGAAATTTTTATAAGGAGGGTAGAATGTAACGACTCTAATTTCATTGTACAGAATTTTCTTAAAAGTTAATGTACAGAATAGAGTATTTTCAAGCCTGAGTACAAGTTATAAATTTAATTTGTTCTAAAATAGCAAGAAAACACTTGTAGCTCATTGGTAAAGTCTTGCACTGCTGTGACGTAGCCCCTATGTTCGAATCCTCCAGTCACATATTATTTTTAATGATTTTTCTTTTAAACTTTTTGGAAGCCCAAAAGTTTACACGTGTAACACGTAAAAATGAAAAGTCTCAGAAAACAAACATGTGGAAATTATTATGTGAACAGACCCCGACATGTGGCATCAATCCAAACCCCACCCTCACCCAATCGACTGACGAAGGAGCCTCTGGAGCCGGCGCCGCTAGGCTTACCCATAGGTAATGCCCCTATCTTTTGAACCCTAACTCTTGGCCTTCCCCCCACTACTCTTCTTCTGTTTGAATTTCTTGGAAATTAATAGAGGATTAAAATCACCATTAAACCAATGTTTTAATGCATTTTAATTCTCATTTTTAATTCTCTAAATCCTAATTCTATCCTATAAATACCATCCCATACTTTAGCCCTCTTCATTCTGAAATCCATTGTCAAAACTCTCAAATTTTTCCAAGTCAAAGAAGTATACAAGTGGAGTTAGCCCAAGGTCAAGTTCCGGCGACAATTCGGGACAATTCCGGCGACACCGTGACTCCATGAAACCATCAAATTGTTCATATACCTCACTCTCTCTTTTCATTCAGTAAGTCCCCTCTCCTCCACCCTCTTCCTATTCTGAAAAGTTCTCTTTTCAAACTCGTCGGAAGCGGAGTTAATCCGACATCCGATTCTAAATTTGTTAAAAAAACCCAACTTTTCTTAATAACAAATCAACCATTTCTTTATATATTGTTTAGCAACCATACACCAATATTGAGAACAAGTTTCAATTTAAAATACCATGTTATGAAACTTATATTACACTTTTACAGTTAAATACCACAAAATTTACCTACGACATTCTTTTATCATAATTGCTCATATTACCTTTAGAAAAACCTCACGAGGTAATGACTTACCTCTCACAACACTCATCATGACACAGCGTGATTGCTTGAAAACCATATTTTTGTGGCTAATACAATTTTACATTAAAATACCCTAACTTATTAAAAACCATATTCTTTAAATTGTTTTAATCAAATTCCTTACGATTATGTCTCTACAACCCACTTTTGGGAAATCCGATTTGGTTGGTGCGGGTTATCACACATCCATCTGACTAGTAGGGCGAGATGCAGACCTCCTCACAGAGCATACGATCTCGATAGAATTTTTAATACAATTTTTAAGAAAACGTGATTTTTATTTAATAAATAAATTCTATTTTTAATAATTATATATATATATATATAAATATTATCAAAACATCTATTTTATATTTATATAAATTCCATGTTTTCTGAACACAAGAATCACAAGTTTCATGAAAATACCATCAAGAATCCAAACAATTCAAATTTACACAAAAATACCATATATTATTCAAGCTAGATATTTATTCACTAGAATACCTCACTTTTAAAATTTACATCCAAGAAAAACATAAATACGATAAATAAATACTTGAGGTTTATTTTGAAATTATACTAAAACTATTTTTCATAAAACCCCCTCAAGTTATATTAATTTACAATAAGGACCCTAGTAAATATAAGTTTAAGCAGGACCAATTCTCTTGAGCCTCAGAGAGCCGGAGAAAGTGTGTGCTTGCCTATTTAAGATAGAAAACTAAAACGGGGTTATCAATGGTAATTGGCTTTGAAAAAGTCACAAATCCTGCCGTCCATGTGCAGCAGTTAGCGATAACTCTAAAACCTAATTTAGGAATCCAATTTTGTTTAAATGTCTGACTCAGTCAGAGTCTCAGTCTAATCTGAATACAATTCCAACCTACATACAATTCAAATATAACTCCAATATAACATGAAACTATATACTGGCACTTAAACATGAATACCAGAATACTATCCAATATCAACATGACTTGATTTGACCGAACCATGGATATACATTGACTTGACTACATGACTATCCGTTTACATCCTTATCCGTTTACATGAACAATCTATACCATGGTCTCGGCAAGTCTTATATCTACAAATTAATACAATTAATACAAGATACATTACGGGGTTTTTTAAGGGGTAGACTGGTACGGAATGTGTTAAAAGTGACACGATGATAGTCACTATAATACACCTAATCTGAACATCCATTGCCGCTGTCCCATGGGTTTTGACGGGGCCTTATACTCCATATAGCTTAGTTCACGGAGTAAGTTGGACTCCTCTCGTATACATTGGCACATTCTGTACCAAGCTACAAACAACTACGTTAACATAACAAACATAACTATATATACTTTATCTGTTCTATTCTCTGTCTATTCTTCTTTATCTTTTGGGACTTACCGAGCGATTGTTCACTGACGACATTCTTTTTCCCTTCTTTCTTTGGAATATTGTCAGGAGGACTCGACTCTCTGGAGATCGAGCCCAGCCAGGACGATTTGGAGCAGTTCATTGAGGACGCAGAGCTCTAGTTCACTTGTATATACTTTTACTTTCAGTTCATACTATTATTTAGGCATCGCTTTCCAGTATTGTATTTACTTTCCAGTGTATTGTAAAGAATGTTTAATCAATAAAAAGTTACCGTTGATTTATATCTTTTGTCAGTTCTTGTGTACATTTATTATATTGCTTATTTACACTTAGCATGTTTATTTCTGAGTAAATATGTCGCGGGCCTCGTCGCGTCTCCTTACCCGTATACTGGGAAGGAGGGTGTGACACAAATTATCCGTATTCTAATAAATAATATCCCTACATTTTTCTATTTTATTTATTCTAAATATAAATCTTCTAATTATTTTTCCTAAACCTAATTCCTAAAACTTTTTTAACTTAACAACTAAATCTCACCTAATGGCCCAAAGCCCAAGCCCAACTCTTTTCCTTCAACTGTCACCTTTCCTTTTGAAATCAACCTCCTATTTAATCTCTTTAATTCTCAAATTAATCCTATTATCTCATATTTAATTATTTTAAAATCCTTTTTCTTTCTCATGTTCTCGATCTCTCTCCTTAAAACCTCTCTCTTTTTCCTCTCTCAAAAACTTCCTCATCGAGCTCCCCTTGGCTGCCTCACCGCCACCACCAACGCCGACCACCATCATCTCCAGCGACCACAGCACCACCCAACCTCCTCGCCGACAACCCCGCACCCGAGCTCCTCTTATCCGCAACCACTCTTTCCACCTCCTTTCTCCAAGCTCCCACCATCGATCACCGGCGAGCTCTGTCACCACCACCTCCGCAACACTGAGTCACGTCATCGCCGGCTCTACTGCAGCTACCTTGTCTCTCTCAAACCCGAGCCAACACCCGAGCCTCCTCCCCTTCCTCCGATGAGCTCCATCGCCGCCGTTCACCCCCTCACTTGCATCTGCCCGCTGCACACCTCGCCGTCGACGAGCCCGACAACAGAAACCGCCACCACCCTCTCTTTCAAAACCTCCAACTGTCCCCTTGACCTGCACCGCTGACCTCCCCTCACCGTTGTTGCCCCTACCATCCCCAACGAGCTTCTCATCGCCCTCATCATCAACCAAACCTCCATCCATCATCACCCCGACCTCTATCATCCCTCCTCATGACCACACCAAGCTCCTCCTCTCAGTCGTCGACGCCCACCGGTCACAACGACCACCACCGGAGTCTTCACTATGACAAGCCCACGAACGAGGTCATCTCTACAGCCACCTCGCCGAGCTCTCCTAGCTAAGCCGAGCCCCAAGCGTCCTAGCCGAGCCTTGTCGTGCCGTGTTGTTGCCAACGTTTGCCGTATCGCTTCATCGATCCGTCGTCAGGCAAGTGGAACCCTTTTCCCTTGCAAAATCATGCTACTATAGTTTATAAAATTATACGATATTTTTAGATATATAATTAGAAGTATATACATATGAGGGTAATCGTGCGTAGATATAACAATACCTATATAGCATTAAATTTAATCGAACACTTATACCTTGAGCCATCATATTTGGTCTTATTGGATCGAACCCATCTTGGGTTTATTGATCATATGAATGTCAATGAGGCTTTTACATGAATTAATTTGTTTCGATCGACACTCGTGTACACCGGTCAAGTGCTTGATGCGAAACATTAACCCCGAACTCATCTAAAAATGGCAGAATCTATGACTAATAGATTTCTTTGGAGATAATGTGTAACAACTCCAATTTCAGTGTACATAAATTTCATTTAAAGTTAACGTACAATTGGGGTATTTACAATTCCTGTGAAAGCTATAAGTATTTTTTTTTGATTTAGAACAGCAAGAAGGAGCTTGTAGCTCACTGATAAAGCCTTGCACCGCTGTTACAAAGCACCAGAGTTCAAATCCCTATAAATACCACCCTCATATCACCCCTACCCACTCACAAATCTCTGCCAAAACTCTCAAGAATTCCCAAGTCATTATAGTGTGCAAGTGGAGTTAACAAAGGGTGAAGCTCCGACTAAGTTCCGGCGACGATACGAGGAGTTTCTAGCTAAGAAACGAAGCACTGATGAATCCTAGACCTCCTCCTACCTCCCCTCTCTCATCAAAAACTGTAAGTCCCATTTTCCCTCTCATCTTCATCTTTAAAAATTTTCATTTTTAAAACCAGACGGAAGCGGAGTTAATCCGACTTCCGATTCGGTTTTCTTTAAAAACTACATTTTTCTTTAATAAGATAAAACCATGTTCTTATATGTTGATTAATAAACATTAAAAAACTCAATAAAAAAAGTTTTACATCAAAATAATCATTTTTGTGGCATTTATCACATTTTTACATAAAAGTACTACAAACTATTCATTTCGACATTATAACCTTTATTCCTTACTATACTTTTAGATAGTCCACGAGGTAATGACCTATCTCCTCAAAACACACATATCTATCATAGCATGATTGATTTTGGGACAATAAAATACGGGAAATACAACTTTACAAATATATCCCTTTAACTTATAAAACCGTTTTCTTTAAAAAGTGTATTTAACTTTTCATGCAATTGAGCCTCTACAATCCATTTTGGGGACCCCGATTGGGATGGTGCGGATTATCGCACATCCTCGGGCTTAGTAGAGCGAGATGCAGACCTCCGCAAGGAGCATTCGATCTCGATAGAATTTCTATACATTTTTCTTTAGAAAATGAGATTTTTACCAGAAAACAAATAAATATTTTTTCGTTAAATATGTATATATAAATATTACCAAAATACTTATTTTAAATATATATATTATTCCATGTTTCCAAAACTCAAGAAAAGAATTCAAATATTACATGAAACTACCATGATAATTCAAAACAATATTCATATTACAAATAAATACCATATATTATGAAATTAGGTTTTATTCACTAGAAATATCACATTTATAAAATATACATCAATGAAAACCCTAAAGAAGATAATTAAATGCTTGAGCTGTATTTTGAAATTATACCAAAACTATTTTTACATAAAACCTCCTCAAGTTATACTAAATTACAATAAGGACCCTAGTAAACATAGGTTTAAGCGAGACCAGTCTCTTGAGCCTCACGGAGCCGGAGATATGGGTGCTTGCCTATTTAAGGTAGACAACTTAACAAACGGTATTATCAACATAGTAATTGTCTTGGAAAAAAACACAAATCCTGCTGTCCATGTGTAGCAGTTACCGATACCACCAAAACAATCAGGATTTCAAGTTCTTTTAAAAGTGTTTGACTCAGACTGAGTCTTAATATAATCAATCTAACTTGAATGTGATTCAAGTACAAACTACAACACAACAAGATTCAATATGAATCTATCTATTCAATCTATATCAATGTGTATTGACTGAACCGAACCATGGATATATTCCATCTACATGTCCATCCATTATATACATTCTATTACTAATATCATGGTTTCGGTAAGTCATCCATCTATATATAACAATATAATACAATACAATACAAACAATACAATCAAGAAATCACGGGGTTTATAAGGGGTAGATTGGTATGGAAGGTGTTAGAAGTGGCATGAGACAGCAACCATAAGACACCTAACCTGAATCTCCATTGCCGTTGTACCATGGCTGAACGGTTCCTTGTACTCCGTATACTTTAGTCTCCGGGATAGTGAGACTCCTCTCGTATACACTGGCTTCTTCTGTACCAAGCTACAAACAACATCGTTAACATTAAATAACAACATTAAACAACTATACTCTATTCTGTCTATTTCTATTCTTATCTATCTACGGGACTTACCGAGCGACTTGTTCGCTGACGGCATCTCTTTCTTCTTCTTTGGAATGTCGTCAGGTGTTGCGGACTCAATAGAGATCGAACCCAGCAGCGAAGACTTGGATCGGTTTACTGAAGACCCGGAGTTTTAGATTCACTTGTACATTACATTTCATTTTTTATTTCTGTTATGCTATTGTTTAGGCATTGCTTTCATTCCATATATTTTCATTCAGTTGTATTGTAAAAGGAATGTTTAATAAATAAAGTTGTTGTTTATTTACATCTTGTCTCTTGTGTACATTTTATTTTATATTGCTTAGATACAATTAGCGTGTTTACTTCTGAGTAAATATGTAGCGGCCTTGTCATGTCCTCTGCCCGTATACTGGGAAGCGGGGCATGACAGGTTTTGTTGGTGGCCCATGCAGGTTAGCTCTGTATGGACATACAGGTCAGCTCTGTGTGGACAACCTAAGTAATATAACACAAGAACCAGCAACTGAAAATATTCTTTACAATTCAAATTCCTTGAATGTTCCAATTTCATATATTTTGAATCTGTCCTAACCCAAAATTTTCTTTCAAGGTTATGGATTCCCCAAACAACACCAGTACCAACTTCAACAACACTCCACCACCCCTACAAATTGCACCGACCGTAGCTGCTCCGATCAATGAGCAGACAACATTGCTTGAGTCTATCCGCAGCCTCCTGGATGGACAGCCGCAACAGATTGCTATCTTGATGAACCGTCCTGAGGCAGAAGCACCTGGGGTGAAGCAATTCAAGGCCTTGCATCCTAAGCAGTTCTTAGGAAAGGATAGCCCCTTAGAAGCTGAGGAATGGGCTCAAAACATTAAAGATGACCTGGCAGCAGCAAAAGTGCCAGAGATAGCTTGGGTTCGTGTTGCGAAGTTGCAGCTCACGGACAATGGAAGGGTTTGGTGGAAGGCGGAAGAAAGCCGTCTCACCCAACCTATTGAATGGAAGACTTTCCGTGCCATGTTCGATACAAAGTACTTCCCTGAGACTGCCCGCTTTGATATAGAGCAGCAGTTCATCCATCTGCAACAAGGTTAAATGTAGACCAAATCTGTAGATGAGTATGATACTGAGTTTACCATGCTCAGTCGGTAAGATACGTCTTAATATTTCGATTTCAAAATATCATATACTACACAGCTAACACAATGCCTTAACAGATTTGCGGCACACCTAATACCGACGGATGAGATCAGAGCCCGACGATTTCAACAAGGGTTAGATCCGGAGATCCAGGCTGCATTAGCCACAGGAGATTTCCCAACTCACGAATCGGCTATGAAAGCTGCCCGCCGATATGAGGCAGTGGTAAAGATGAGGGGCAGACCCTAGTCTGCCGGGATAAAGCGTCTTACCAACTAGATATCAGGAGGAGCCTCTTCAAGGACACCATTTGTGCTCAGGAGACCAAGAGTACCAAACAACAGGCCCAGCCCAGCATTTTGCACATACTGCAGGAGAGATGGACATCTGATGAAAGATTGCCGGCATGCAAATCACTTTTGCTTAGTCTACGGCTCAGCTACCACGATATTGGGTCTTATCCTCGTAGACAAAACCCATATGCTACACCTAGGCCAGCAATCACTTACCCGCAGCGTCCAGCCATTCAGGCACCTGCTCCGAGACTTGCACTACCTTCTCCACCTCCTCGTGGACCGACTGCACCTCCTCCTCGTTAGTTCCATCAAGCTCAAATGAACCCACCTCAAGGACCAAGGAACAGACAGAGGAATGCTCTTCCAGCAAGGATGAATGTGCCGAGACGACAAGCTTTCACGATGACTGTGAAAGAGGCTGAAGCTACCGGCCAAGTCAATACTGGTAACACTTCCCTTTCAAATTCTCTTTCAGTTCATAGACATACCTATATATCTTTTCCCTTATATCTAAAACATATCCTACATAACCTAGGTACAATCTTAGTAGCCTCATTCCTTGCACTCGCACTATTCGATACTGGAGCATCTCATTTCTTTATATCGCAACGGTTCGTCCGAATTCATGCGATTCCAGTCACACCGCTTGAATCCAGCTGGAATGTCAGTTCAGGGAATGACGTTCTAAAGGTAACAATGGGATACAACTTGTGTCCAGTGGTCGTCTGCAGCAGAGAATTCTAGGTTGACTTCAAGGTGCTGGACATACTGAACTTCGATATGGTTCTAGGTATAGATTGGCTCGGAACATTCTATGCTACCATTGACTGTCCTCAAAGGAGGGTAGTATTCAAGATTCCAGAGCATCTGGTTTTTTATTTCAAAAGTGGAGATCATACCCTGGGGCCAAGTACTTACAAGGCAAAACCAAAGAAGGCAGTGATTGTGGCAATTCAAGCAGAGGAAGGATCAAAGCCAGAAGTGGTTCGAGAGTTCGACGATATGTTTCCTGACGATATATCAGGTTTGCCTCCTGATCTAGCTCTTGAATTAAGCATTGATTTAGTACCAGGAGCACAACCGGTGATCGAAGCACCGTATCGATTAAGTCCGGAAGGTTTGAAGGAGGCCCGAAATCAGTTGGACGAATTATTGGCAAAAGGATGGATTTGTCCCAGCACTTCAAGTTGGGGATCTCCTGTTCTGCTCGTGAAGAAGAAGGAAGGTTCATACAGAATGTGCATTGATTATAGAGCCTTGAATGAAGTAACGATTAAGAACAAGTATCCACTCCCGCGCATCGACGATTTATTCGATCAGCTAAGTGGATCTTTCGTTTTCTCCAAGTTAGATCTACGTTCGGGTTATCATCAGGTGAAGGTCAAGGAATCTGATATCCATAAAACGACATTCAGAACTCGCTATGGTCATTACGAATTTCTAGTGATGCCATTTGGAGTGACCAACGCACCAGCAATATTCATGAACCTGATGAATCAAGTTTTCCGGGAGTACCTAAACATGTTTTTTGTCATCTTCATCGACAACATCCTAATGTATTCTAAGAGTCGGAAGGAACACGCCGAACACTTGAGAATTGTCCTAGAAACCCTACGACAGCATCAACTCTATGTCAAGTATAGCAAATGCTAATTTTGGCTAAATCAAGTTGGTTTTCTTGGACACATTGTATCGGGCGAAGGAATATCTGCGGATCAAGCGAAAGTTTCAGCAGTAAGCGAATGACCAACACCAAAGTCAGTGAAAGACATTTGAAGTTTCTTGGGCCTAGCTGGATATTACCTAAGGTTCATTGAAGGATTTTCGAAGATAGCAACACCCCTGACCAAGCTCACAAGTAAAGATGAAGAATTCATGTGGTCAAAAGCATGCGAACAAGCATTCGTAGAACTCAAGTCAAGATTGACTTCAGCACCTATTCTCGTTATACCGGACCAATCTGGAGGTTTCGAAGTGTATTGCGATGCATCCGGTAAGGGATTAGATGTGTTCTACATCGGCACGGTAAGGTTGTGGCTTATGCTTTAAGACAGCTGAAAATTCATGATCGCAATTACCCGACGCATGGTTTGGAGTTGGCGGCCGTAATCTTTGCTCTTAAGATTTGGCGCCATTATCTTCTTGGTGAACGAGTGAACATATACACAGATTACAAGAGTCTGAAATACGTGTTTACTCAGAAGGAGCTTAATATGTGGCAGAGACGATGGTTAGAACTCATGGCAGACTTCGACATCAACCTACAATATCACCCAGAAAAGGTGAATGTAGTACCTGATGCCCTTAGTTTCCAACCATTAGCTATGAATCTCACCGCTCAGTAGAAGCTTCAACAAGACTTGCATCAGATGGAGATTGAAGTGATCATGCCAGGTAATGCTTCAAGTTTGATGAACTTACAAGTTCAATCTACCATTGCCAATTAGATCAAAGCAGCTCAAGCAAGTGATGCCAAGTTACAAATGATCAGGGAACAAGTAGAGAATGGACTCAGAACAGACTTCATCATTCATGAAGATGGATCTTTAAGATACGGCAGCAAACTGTGTGTACCAAAAGGTTCTATTCGGAAAGAGTTAATGAAAGAAGCTCATAGCTCTCCCTACTTAGTATACCCTGGAGGTACAAAGATGTACAAAGATCTGCTTCAAAACTACTGGTGGCATGGAATGAAGCGTGAAGTAGCCAGAAGCATCGCTAAATGCTTGGTGTGTCAGCAAGTAAAGGCTGAACGTCACAGGACTGCTGGATTACTTCAACCGTTACCTATCCCAGAATGTACTCCCTCATAGCACAAAGGGTAACGATGCGGTATGGGTTATTATAGACCGACTCACGAAGTCGGCTCACTTCATCCCATTTTGAGTTGGTCAATCAACTGAGACATTAGCAAAGAAGTACATGAAGGTAAGAATCTAAGTAAGATTTTAAGCTCTTCAAATATGTACTATCTCTGATACCCATGAACTCATACAGGAGATTGTGAGACTTCATGGAGTACCGGTTTGCATTGCCTCCGATTGTGACACCAGATTCCAATCGCAATTTTGGCAAAGTCTGCAAGTGAGCTTGGGAACAAGTCTGAACTTCAGCATGGCTTATCATCCACAAACAGATGGTCAGTCTGAGCGAACTATTTAGACCTTGGAGGACATGCTAAGAGCGTGTATGCTAGACTTCGGAGGATCGTGGGAAGATCACCTACATCTTGTGGAGTTTTTATACAATAACAGCTACCAAGCAAGTATAGGAATGGCACCTTTGCAGTGCTTTATAGAAGGAAGTGTCGATCGCCATTAAGTTAGGACGACATCAGAAATAGAGAACTCCTTAGACCTGAGATGATAATTAGCAACTGTTGACGTAATTCATACTATCAGGGAAAGAATGCGCATAGCCCAAGATCGACAGAAGCACTGGCTGATGCAAAGCGCCGTCATTTGGAGTTCCAGCCGGGAGATCACGTATTTTTGAAGATATCTTCGAACCGCGGAGTGATTCGTTTGGAAGATGGGGTAAGCTAAGCCCAATGTATATTGGACCGTTCGACATACTCGAACGAGTTGGTGAAGTGGCTTATCGCTTGGCACTTCCACCTTCATTGGAAGGAGTACACAATATGTGTTGGAGATAGTGCCCTCAGAGTCAATTATTAGGTCACAGGTACGTGATTGTAATGATTGAGGGAGGACCTATCCCGGTAGGACAGTCTTACTCGAGATGATAGTATGCTATCTGGTTTACCTTTATCATCGTGTACTGCTTTAGGTGACATGACACGTCGCTATTACACGTTGATAGAGCCCCTAGGATTCTTGCTTGACCACCAGCAGTATGAGGGCGATCATATAAGTGGGAGCTGGGGGTCTATAAGCTTATCCTTAAAAGGTCCCTAGTCGTGGGAGTTTCGAGACTGGGCATCGATACTCCATTAGTAGACTAGTGTATACAGTCGAGACCCCGACGAGGGGCGGTGGCCGGTCTCACAAGCCACTGGTGTCAGTTGGATCACCTAAGATGTATACAGGTGCTCATTGGGTTATGAGTACACCGGACAGGACTCGCCGGGAACATGCTAGTTGGTCATATACCAGACGTCAGATGGCAGTTCCCTGGTGACATGTGTGCAGGTTAGTTCATCGACCTGGGGATCGTCATTTGTCTCGTGTGAGTTCCCACTGTACTTTGATTACTACCCTACCACGGCTCAAAGGAGTCGTGCAAACAGGTTTTAGTTGGGTACAGTCCCGAGCCACATGGAGGCAGTGAGCGTATCTTCAGGGGTTCGTCTCTCCCGGTATTGGGGGTGAGGTCGTGCTGTGTCTAGGAGAGCCATTACACAAAGTCCTTGGCCAAGGCAAGGAGATTTACTGGTAGGTATTCCAGTAGTATCTCAGGGTGTTCTGGGCTACACTCCGACACGACTTGTACCGCTTTTGGGGGTCTGACTTTTACCAACCCCCTAGGCCCGCCATGCGATGCTCATAGACGAACGGACCGGACTGCACGGATATTGTCACTGACAGGCTCAGTTGGGTGTCGGGGTGAGCTTCCTCATCGACGTCCCTTTTGGTCAATAGCTGGTGGCCCGTCACGTATTGGCATATACCTCTGACGTGCTAGTGGTTAAATCCACAGCCATAGTATTGACGAGTCTTTAGAGTCCACCACATTTACAGTTACTCAAGCTTTCGGGCGAAAGGTTGTAGAGGCCGTATGGAGATATGGCAAGGTCCGATCAGATACGTGCGGTATTGCACGGATCAGGATCGGACAGTCTGTACTATAAGCCGTATGCATATATGGCAGGGTTCGATCAGATACGTGCGGTATTGCACGGATCAGGATCGAACAGATATTACTAGCCGGTTTTGGTATAAGCCGGATCCTAGTATAGTACAGTGGAGATTTTGTCTCATTGCATTTGTATTTCGGTCGGAATACAAATGCGGGTGTGTATGCACAGTATCGGGGTTTTCCTGTAATTTATTACGGGACCAGTTTTCTGGAGTTGCCAGTTTGCTTTCCGTTTCGGCCAATTTCCATTGTTCCGTTCATTGGCCGAAGATTGGTGGAGGAGGGCTTATTTGCATTGTTGCAAATAGGCATTTGTGGAGGGGGTCTTTGCATCTTTGTTTTATCATGATAGCCTCTCATTGACCTTGACTTCTAGCTTCATGATTGCTTGATTTTTAGTGATCATCATGGTTGTTGATGATGAGTTTGGTGATGATGGTTGGATGAGTGTTGGTTTTGCTTGTGATCATTTCTTGATATCATGAGCTTTTCTCTCTCCCTTGCATTATGGTGGTGATTGATTAATCCTTGGCTCTCTCCTCACTCACACTCTCTCCCCATTCACAAGAGGGCCGGCCATTCTTAAGGAAGGGGGTGATTGTTTTTGGTGGGGTAATTTTTGGTTCTCTTCATTCTCCAAAAATCACACAAGAACTCTCTCCAAAAGTTCCTCTCTTTTCCTCCACAAAATGGCACAACTCCATAACCCCAAATGAGACTTCTTCTACTACACATTCTACAACGAACCTTGGGCACGTCGAGTAGCCGGCTTCGTGCCCGAGTTGCCTCGGCATTGAGGTGGGAGCCCGTAAACAAAGTAGGCGATGTGGTGCACTTCCGGCGACGAGGAGGAGACGGGACATTCCGCAGGAGATCGGGACGATGACGAGAAGACCGGAGGACTTGGATCGTCGGTATATCTCTTTCCCATCTTCTAGTTAGCTTAGACTTGTTAATGGTAACGATCCGGGTGTTTAGTGCGCGGTGGTGCCGGTTTGCTAAGTCCGCAAAATTAAAGTTTTTCACCGCTTCCGCATTCCGGCGTCGGATTGACGGCCGGGGCGCCGCCGTGCACTTACAGTGGTATCAGAGCCTCGCCATTAACTTAGTCTAGCTTTGTGTAATGTGTTTTTCAGTTCCGATCGATCGAAATGTCCAAAAACCCGTATTTGCCCACGACAGTTTCTGTTGAAATTTTTTGGTCTCGAAAAATTTTTCAGGTTGTAAAATATTGATGTACTGGAAAATCTAAGAGTTCTGTAAAAATTTGATGAAGTAACTCCACAGTTGGAGCGCGGAACCGCCGCGAAAACCCCCTTTGTGCGGCCCTTCCGCCGCGTACTATTCACATCACTTCACCATTTTTTTTCAGAGGCCTTCTGGGCTTAAAATATGGGCTTTGGAATATTAAAGTTGGGCCAATTGTTTCTGTGAGTGCTACAGTTTTCTTTGGGGCCCACTTGTTAATTGTTTGATCAATCGGAAAATTTTAAACACATTTTTCACAGTATTTACATTATATCTGCGACCGTGAATGTCACTCGATCGGTAAATCCGGTCTAACTGCTATAGCCCGGTTAGACGGATTTGCGAACGTGACTTTCACGTTGATGTTCTATGTATTTGCTGTGATGTTGCGGATCGGTCGTGGGGGATAGCCTGGATGCAATGCTAGTACAGTTTTGGTTGTATAATGTACATTTGATATTGCGGGGCGAGCGTCCGACATGTGGACTGCCGTCACTGCCTGATTGTATTATTATTTTGGGGCACGACCTGGTTGCGGTCGATGTACCCGGTGTATGTATATTTTACTTTCTGTACTAGGATTGCCCCGCGGAGGGGTGCACGGATAGCCGGGTTCTGGAGGGCAACAAGCCCGCATCTCATGGCATTGAGACGGAAGGGGCTTCACTCTAGGATTGGCGGGCTATTCGCCGCACTCGTAGGGGGTACAGGTTGACCCAGGAGGGGTGCCCAAGTTGCCGGATTCCGTGAAGTGCTGGGTGGTCCATTCACGGCGCTGAAGGGGGCTGCCTCGCTTCAGGTTTTGGCGGGTGACTTGCCGCGCCCGTAGGGGTCTAGGATTTCATTGCACAGGCTATCCACACGACCAGGGGAACGTCGGGTTTCAGCGGCTCTGTGAAACCCGGGGATCCCAGATATCTGTATTGTTTCTGTGATGCTGTTCATTTTCTGTGATGTTGCATTTTATTCACGCCTTGAGCGAAATATAATATATTGGTATATATATTAGTAGATGTTGTATATGTTTTGCATCCGCGCTAGTCCAGTCCCTGCTCTGTCGTTAGTTAGCTAACCTAACGGGTAATGACGGGACCCAGTGGCGAATGCGGATGGCATATACGTACATCAGTATATTTTCGTTCTTTTTGGTGTGATCAATTGATGGGACTGCATTGATTCGGATCAATGCAAGTTAAAAACAAACCTAATCTGATGTTGTTGGAACACTTTTCAAAAAGCTGTTATTGCAAGGACGTTTACTTTTGTTTTGCATCGTGGTATTCATTGGAATATCCTGCTCCTCAGTCGACGAGGCAAGGGCCGAGATCCCTTCACCGGGAGTGACCCCTTGGACAGAAGTTTGCGTCAGGGCATTAACTTCACTATAGCCGATTACTTTTGCTTTGCATCGCGGTATTCATTTGGAATATCCTGCACCCCATTCTACGGGGAAAGAGCCGAGATCCCTTCACAGGGAGTGACCTCTTTAGCAACGGTTTTCGTCACTATATTTTCAAAAAGCTATCCGTTCCTTCAACGATATCAAGTTCATTACGTTAAAGGTTTTCGCCAGAAACCATTCGTAGCCCTCCATCATTTCAGTTAAATATTCGGTAGTATTCAAGCTATGTATTTTGACCTCACGCCAAGGCATAGTGTTTGGTAGCTGCCGGGTATTTATCTGTTGCATAGATAGATGCGTTGGTTTGGGACAGTCGTACTACTATTTTGGCCTACGTCAAGGGTATGTACGGGTGGATTCAAATTAACCTGGATAATGATGGGCAGAACTTGACATGTGACTTATGATATTTTGACCTCACGCCAAGGTCATAAGAGCATGGGGCAGAAATCACATCGGGAGTTTCAAAAGTACTGAAACTTGCCAGATATGCGCATACCTTCTGGAGTGTGATACCGTGAGCGGATTCCGTCACGTTATCATGCGATGAGAGTTGGATCCCGATTCCCACTGATGAGTTAGTTTACTCCTCGGGTAACCCCGACTAATTCTTCTTACAGGTTTGGAGGAGAATTTGAGGTACAGTGGGAGGATTCCAGATTAGATAAATTGGTGACCATTCTGATCTAGGTTAGAGTGCACGCTGAGTGTTTCTTTTCTCTCTCTCTTTGGCAGCGACCATTTGACCCGACCCTAAGACTTTGACTCAGTGACCAAGTTGACCGAACCTTCTTAAACACCGGCTTTTTGGATTGTCAGAGTTGCAAACCTCATTGCCACTCCTACTTTTACCCTTTTCTCCAGGACACCCCGTATTACTACGAACGTCCACTTCCATTGGACAAAACCATCGTATGGTTAGATACGAACTCGAAAAGATTTATTCGAGGATGGTTTCAGGTTCTGGAGAAAACGGATAGGATTATTCAGTTGTCTTTTCCTTTTACCCTCTCTCAGGTTACGAGTACTCCTTGGTTTAGGGGTAGTACACCTATTACGCAAATTGGATTGTCTTCTTCCAAACCTTAGGCTGGTGCCGACCGGTAGGGAATGAAGAAAACCAATTAGCATAACGATGGTGTGCAGAAGGTATTAAGTTCAGACAAAGCAAGGGATTAGTAAGAGGGCAAAGTAAATTGCAACAGATATTCACGACCAAACCAAATATTTCATTACCACTCCCACATCACCTTTGTATTTCTCCAGGACACTCCGTATCACTACGAAGATCCACAGTTTATTTGGATATTCCATCGTATGGTTATATACGAACTCGAAAGGAACTTGTTCCAGTTCGGGGATGGATTCTGGTTCAGGAGAAATAGGAATAAGGTTTATTCGGTTGTCTTTTATCTTCACCCTCTCTCATTGCGAGTGTTCCTAGGATGCGGACAGTACACCCATTATGCTTATTGGATAGTCTTCTTCCAAACCATAGGCTGGTGCCGAACGGTAGGGAAGGAAGAAAACCATTTGGCCTAAAAGGGTGTGCAGAAGGTAAAGACTAAAGACATATGAAGGGATTTGGAGAGGTGGCAAAGAACTATACGGTTACAGTCGTGAATCTGGAAGAGGCATTACTAGGAATACCAGAATACCCCATCGGAACATTTCAATGTTTCAGTTTCACTATGTAATGTTAAAGGAAAACTGATTTCCCGATTAGAAACTTACTCCAGGGTATGTATTTACCAGGTACGATTCTCACATCTGTATGGTTTTACAGATGATGAGTGGGAGTAAGTTGTTGGGAATTGGGTGATTATCCTCATTATATCGGGATTCGTTGTAATCGGTGATATTTGAGGAAATCACCTGGGCTGTTTGCCGGTCGGCAAATATTTGGTTTTGAATATCCACTGTTATGCACCAATTTCAAATTGATATATCTGTACGTCTATTTTCATAGAGTGAGATATACCTTTCTGAAATTATGTCTACGACATTTACCTATATCAGTGGATGGTTAGGTAAGGAGCATTCAACAGCGGTGTAATTCTTCTTAACCATAAGTACAGTTTTCAACCTACGACACACAGTGAATGAGTTATCAGACTCAAGGGACTTATACAGAGTATTGTATGTTGTCCAGTGTCCATTAGGACAGAGGGGTTGGTCCTCATACTATATTCTGTTTACTTTTAACTTCTCTAGTTCTTAGACATGTGTTTCGTAGAAACACAGGGTCTAAGTTTTGAGGAGTTATAGGTATTTGAATAGAGTAGAGAACCAAGTGTAGCAAGTATCGGGATTCTTCAAAGTGATCGAAGATGTAGATACTTGTGTATGGTATTCAGTTGATAGTAATGATAAAGAGATATTGCTTCTCTTTCAGGTTACTCATAAATGGAAGCATTCCTAAGTTGAGTAACGCTGATCGGCCTCCTTCCATTTAGTTGACATGCACTGGAGACAGTTGCATGATTTGAATCTGGTTCAATTAAATCAGTGCCTCTGGTTCTATATATGATATAGAACAGTTCATATCTTAACGATGTTAAGGTACGGGGAGTTGTCCGGTTTATGATTAAAACCAGACACTGGACAACTCAAGGCACGTTTCTGTAATGGCTGTTTGTGGGTTGACCCAGGCTATGACGCGGGTTGATTTTCTACCATCTGGATGAACAATAGCAATATTGTTCTAGACTCGCCACAGTTTTATTAAAAATGGATTTTTTTTTCAGAAAACAGTAGTGGGAGTATGGTAGAACTGGAAGTGATTCCAGAACCACAAACGATTACTGAAGATTTGATAAGGAACCTAAAGATTCAATCTGAATTGACATTCCATTGGCCACTCCGCAGATAAGGTGGGTAACTTCAGGCACCCGAGAGGTACTCCGGTAGCCTCAAGGACGGTGACAGGGAAGTTCTTGTTTACCCACAATTACCATTGCTGTTGTTCCAGGCTGCGAGACCCGGCGGGAGGATGAGTATAGCGTCGTTCTAAACTAGTTTTAGAAGTGCACGTCTATATGACTCTGCCAGAGGGTTGTCGTAGTCAGTGGGAGCAGCGGAAGCATTGGTGGACAGGTAGCTTATGTCTATTTATAGACTAGAGCAGATGTAGTGGAGAAAGATCATCTATTTCTGACGTGACAGTCATGGGTTTGACTTCATCAGAATAGGGGATGGATCTGTTGAGAAGGTAGTAGGGTGTGATATCCTGGTATTTGGATGATATACACAGAGTAGGAAAGGAAACTCCTACACTACGATCGGTTATAGTTTGGTCGTCACACAGTTGTTTCTCCACAAAGGAAATGGATTTTATATCTGACATACTGGTTAACTAGATCTATGGTTTTAGATCTAGATTTGGGTGGTTTCCCAATCAGGGTACTTGACAGCATCCTAAGAGTATTTAGGATGGACGACTCCTGGCACGGTAGTGTACCTGCAGGTGATGGAGTCACCCTCTCCAAAGGTGTCTTATAGACTAAAGTGGAGAGGGATGTGCATGATTGGCAGATCACTTGCTTAGGCAATTGAGTCAATCATGAGATGTCAAGTACCACACCAGATGTTGTTCTTGCACGAAATGCAATAAGTTGATATTGATCCAATCCTGGAGGAACAGTCGGAAGCAGTTTTAGAACATAAGAGGATGTTCTAGGGATATGATAACGACAGCCTCATTCGGGAGACAGTTATCATTCCAGGCTTCTAAGGTGACATGGACGACAAGGAGGTTGTCAGAGTTATAGTTTTCCTTCTGATGAGGGGCAGTATTTTGGACAGGTGGTCCAAGGCAATACTGAGGGAGGCATGGCGCGCAGGACACTGATTAAGTTCAGTTGTCAATACAGTCTAAGAAGTTTGGATTTGGAGTTCATTTATGAGCTACGTCCCATCAGACATCCAGACATATTCTAAGACTGATATTGCTCATTTCGGGAGATGGCTTTCTCCGTGAACTTGAGATATAGAGAGACATAGAAAGCAACAACTGAGCGGATCCACTCACTAAGGCTATTCCTCGAACGCAATAGTTCCGCAAACGAGCTTTGTGAGACTGACTAGTAGAGGAGTTGGATGTTCGGTATCACACGGGCTGTGAGTATGCGACATCGCAATAATTAGCCTTGAGTGCAAGTGGGAGATTGTTGGAGATAGTGCCCTCAGAGTCAATTATTAGGTCACAGGTACGTGATTGTAATGATTGAGGGAGGACCTATCCCGGTAGGACAGTCTTACTCGAGATGATAGTATGCTATCTGGTTTACCTTTATCATCGTGTACTGCTTTAGGTGACATGACACGTCGCTATTACACGTTGATAGAGCCCCTAGGATTCTTGCTTGACCACCAGCAGTATGAGGGCGATCATATAAGTGGGAGCTGGGGGTCTATAAGCTTATCCTTAAAAGGTCCCTAGTCGTGGGAGTTTCGAGACTGGGCATCGATACTCCATTAGTAGACTAGTGTATACAGTCGAGACCCCGACGAGGGGCGGTGGCCGGTCTCACAAGCCACTGGTGTCAGTTGGATCACCTAAGATGTATACAGGTGCTCATTGGGTTATGAGTACACCGGACAGGACTCGCCGGGAACATGCTAGTTGGTCATATACCAGACGTCAGATGGCAGTTCCCTGGTGACATGTGTGCAGGTTAGTTCATCGACCTGGGGATCGTCATTTGTCTCGTGTGAGTTCCCACTGTACTTTGATTACTACCCTACCACGGCTCAAAGGAGTCGTGCAAACAGGTTTTAGTTGGGTACAGTCCCGAGCCACATGGAGGCAGTGAGCGTATCTTCAGGGGTTCGTCTCTCCCGGTATTGGGGGTGAGGTCGTGCTGTGTCTAGGAGAGCCATTACACAAAGTCCTTGGCCAAGGCAAGGAGATTTACTGGTAGGTATTCCAGTAGTATCTCAGGGTGTTCTGGGCTACACTCCGACACGACTTGTACCGCTTTTGGGGGTCTGACTTTTACCAACCCCCTAGGCCCGCCATGCGATGCTCATAGACGAACGGACCGGACTGCACGGATATTGTCACTGACAGGCTCAGTTGGGTGTCGGGGTGAGCTTCCTCATCGACGTCCCTTTTGGTCAATAGCTGGTGGCCCGTCACGTATTGGCATATACCTCTGACGTGCTAGTGGTTAAATCCACAGCCATAGTATTGACGAGTCTTTAGAGTCCACCACATTTACAGTTACTCAAGCTTTCGGGCGAAAGGTTGTAGAGGCCGTATGGAGATATGGCAAGGTCCGATCAGATACGTGCGGTATTGCACGGATCAGGATCGGACAGTCTGTACTATAAGCCGTATGCATATATGGCAGGGTTCGATCAGATACGTGCGGTATTGCACGGATCAGGATCGAACAGATATTACTAGCCGGTTTTGGTATAAGCCGGATCCTAGTATAGTACAGTGGAGATTTTGTCTCATTGCATTTGTATTTCGGTCGGAATACAAATGCGGGTGTGTATGCACAGTATCGGGGTTTTCCTGTAATTTATTACGGGACCAGTTTTCTGGAGTTGCCAGTTTGCTTTCCGTTTCGGCCAATTTCCATTGTTCCGTTCATTGGCCGAAGATTGGTGGAGGAGGGCTTATTTGCATTGTTGCAAATAGGCATTTGTGGAGGGGGTCTTTGCATCTTTGTTTTATCATGATAGCCTCTCATTGACCTTGACTTCTAGCTTCATGATTGCTTGATTTTTAGTGATCATCATGGTTGTTGATGATGAGTTTGGTGATGATGGTTGGATGAGTGTTGGTTTTGCTTGTGATCATTTCTTGATATCATGAGCTTTTCTCTCTCCCTTGCATTATGGTGGTGATTGATTAATCCTTGGCTCTCTCCTCACTCACACTCTCTCCCCATTCACAAGAGGGCCGGCCATTCTTAAGGAAGGGGGTGATTGTTTTTGGTGGGGTAATTTTTGGTTCTCTTCATTCTCCAAAAATCACACAAGAACTCTCTCCAAAAGTTCCTCTCTTTTCCTCCACAAAATGGCACAACTCCATAACCCCAAATGAGACTTCTTCTACTACACATTCTACAACGAACCTTGGGCACGTCGAGTAGCCGGCTTCGTGCCCGAGTTGCCTCGGCATTGAGGTGGGAGCCCGTAAACAAAGTAGGCGATGTGGTGCACTTCCGGCGACGAGGAGGAGACGGGACATTCCGCAGGAGATCGGGACGATGACGAGAAGACCGGAGGACTTGGATCGTCGGTATATCTCTTTCCCATCTTCTAGTTAGCTTAGACTTGTTAATGGTAACGATCCGGGTGTTTAGTGCGCGGTGGTGCCGGTTTGCTAAGTCCGCAAAATTAAAGTTTTTCACCGCTTCCGCATTCCGGCGTCGGATTGACGGCCGGGGCGCCGCCGTGCACTTACAATATGTTCCATATATCCCAACTCAGAAGGTATGTGAGTGACCCCAGCCATGTACTTGATCACTCCGAACTCACTATACAACCAGACTTATCCTGTGAGCAGCAACCTGTTGAGATCCTGATAGAAAAGTGAAGCCACTTCGGAACAAAGATGTCAACTTGGTTGGAGGAAAGACACTCTAGGAGAATCTACATGGGAAAAGAAAGATGATATGCGTGCAAGATATCCTCACATATTTGTAAACTAGTCCTTAAAATAAATTAAAAATTTCGAGGACGAAATTTTTGTAAGGAGGGTAGACTGTAACAACTCCAATTTCAGTGTAGATAAATTTCATTTAGAGTTAATGTACAATTGGGGTATTTACAATTCCTGTGAAAGCTATAAGTATTTGTTTTGATTTAGAACAGCAAGAAGGAGCTTGTAGCTCACTGGTAAAGCCTTGCACCGCTGTTACAAAGCACCAGAGTTCAAATCCCATCAGCCACATTATTTTTATGTTTTAATTTCTTTTAATCCTTTAGAAGCCAAAGAGGTTGCATGTGCTCTACACGTAATAAAGTAAGTTACCGGATAATTAAACATGTGAACTGTAGATTACCAAACGACTCCGACCCAATACCCCAACACCAACCACACCCGTCGGTGTTGGCCCGGCGAGAATAGGAAAAAAACCGGCGCCGTCGATCTAGACCATCCCAAATGCCTTCATATTCTTCCCCCTGCAACGTTTGGCCTACCCCACTTCTCCCTTATTGTTGGTTTACTCTGAATTAATCCAGAGAGTAATAAAATGCCCATTTAACCTCATTTTAATGCATATTTTTAATGAATTTTCATCACCCCTAAACCCTAATTTTCCCTATAAATACCACCCTCATATCACCCCTACCCACTCACAAATCTCTGCCATAACTCTTAAGAATTCCCAAGTCATTATATTGTGCAAGTGGAGTTAACAAAGGGCGAAACTCCAACGAAATTCCGGCGACGATACGACAAGTTTCCGGCAACGAAATGAAGCACCGACGAATCCTAGACCTCCTCCTACACCCTTCTCATCAAAACCAGTAAGTCCTATTTTCTCTCTCATCTTCATCTTTAAAAAGTTTTATTTTTAAAACCCGACAGAAGCGGAGTTAGTCCGACTTCCGATTCGGTTTTCTTTAAAAACTACATTTTTCTTGAATATGATAAAACCATATTCTTATATATTGATTAATAAACATTAACAAATTCAATAAAAAAAGTTTTACATCAAAATAATCATTTTTGTGACATTTATCACATTTTTACATAAAAATACTACAAACTATTCATTTCGACATTATAACCTTTATTCCTTACTATACATTTAGATAGTCCATGAGATAATGACTTACCTCCTCACAACACACATATTTATCATATCACGATTGATTTTGGGACAATAAAATACGGGAAATATGACTTTACAAATAAATCCCTTTAACTTATAAAACCGTTTTCTTTAAAAAGTGTATTTAACTTTCCATGCAATTGAGCCTCTACAACCCATTTTAGGGACCCTGTTTGGGATAATGCGGATTATCGCACATACTCAGGCTTAGTAGAGCGAGATGCAGACCTCCGCAAGGAGCATTCGATCTCGATGGAATTTTTATATATTTTTCTTTAGAAATAAGATTTTTACAAGAAAATAAATAATTTTTTTTCGTTAAATATGTATATATAAATATTACCAAAATACTTATTTTAAATATATATATTATTCCATGTTTCCAAAGATCAAGAAAAGAATTCAAATATTACATGAAACTACCATAATAATTCAAAACAATATTCATATTACAAATAAATACCATATATTATGAAATTAGGTTTTATTCACTAGAAATATCACATTTATAAAATATACATCAATGAAAACCCTAAAAATGATAATTAAATGCTTGAGGTGTATTTTGAAATTATCCCAAAACTATTTTTACATAAAACCCCCTCAAGTTATACTAAATTACAATAAGGACCCTAGTAAACATAGGTTTAAGCGGGGCCGGTCTCTTGAGTCTCACGGAGCAGGAATATGGGTGCTTGTTTATTTAACGTAGACAACTTAACAAACGGTGTTATCAACACAATAATTGTCTTGGAAAAAGACACAAATCCTGCCGTCCATGTGCAGTAGTTACCGATACCACCAAAACAATCAGGATTTCAAGTCCTTTTAAAAGTGTCTGACTCAGACTGAGTCTTAATATAATCAATCTGAGTTGAATGTGATTCAAGTACAAAATACAACACAACAAGATTCAATATGAATCTATCTATTCAATCTATATCAATCTGTATTGACTGAACCGAATCATGGATATATTCCATCTACATGTCCATCCATTATATCCGTTCCATTACTGATATCATGGTTTCGGCAAGTCATCCATCTATATATAATAATACAATACAATACAAACAATACAATCAAGACATCGCGGGGTTTATTGTTAGTTATATGTATGCCCTAGAGGCCATTACTGTACATTGGATGTATATTGTAGTGGATGCTGGGACATATATAGGGATGACTTTCTTGCTCGACATGATAGTATGCTATCTGGTTACCCTTTTCCTTAACGTGTATACTGATTGTCTCTCTGTTACATGTTGGTAAAGCCCTTAGGATGTGTACTTGACTACCTGGACTATGATGCGGATCATACTAGTGGGGACATGGTAGTCCATAAGTACATCCTTCAAGGTCCCTAGTCGTGGGTATATCGAGACGGGGCATCGATATACCAGAGTAGACTAGCGTATACCTTCTCGACCCATATAGATGGGCGATGGATGATCCCATATCCATTGGTGTTTGACATCAGAGATGATATACGGGTGCTCAGTGGAGACTGGGTACACTGGACGGACTCGCCGAGAACTCCCACATGGTATTATACCTCACGTCAGATGGCAGTTCTCTGGTGACACTGGTACAGAGTAGTCTGTTGACCCGAGATCGTCATAGAGTCTTGTATGGTTCCCACTGTGCTTTGATTTCCATCTTACCACGTCCAAGAGGGCGTGCAAAACGGTGGTTTTTGGGTACAGTCCCGAGTCACATGGAGGCAATGAGCGATAGGAGGGGATTCGTCTCTCCCGGTATAGGGGGTTGATGTTGCGCTGTGTTCGATTGGCTATAACAGGAAATCCCTGGCCAGGATTGCTGAGATTTACTGGTAAGTGTTACCAGTAGTTTCTCGAATTGTTATAGACCTCATATCGACACGACTTATCGAGCTATTGGGGTCTGACGTTTACCACCCCTAGGCGAGATATGCGACATATCAGACGAACAGACCGGACTGTACGGTAGTGTTACTGGTTGGATTCACAGGAGTGTGAGCGGGGTTGCTCGTCGATCTTCTGATCGCTCAATACCCGGGTGGCCGTTACGTTTAGCAGACCGCTTGCGGCTTGTGGGTGCTTGATATGATCATCATCTGCTACCGGCGTATTGACGAGTCTTTAGAGTCCTACACAGAGGTTTCCTGGTTCAAGCGAAACGAAATAGGAGAGCATATGAGATATGTGCGGGACCGAGAATAATACGTGTATGTGATACCGTATTCCATTCTCGCGATGAATGTGTCGAATGGTTGTATGCGATATAACCTAGTTATCGAATCAAGGATTGATTCGATAAATCGATACATTGGATATTAGTCGGTTGTATGCGATATGACCGGATCATTAAATCAAATGTTGATTTAATGATTTAATGCATAATTATATATTTGATATATTACTTTGCATTAACTAGTATCGGTTCACTTAAGATTGATTTTCTCACTCGGATGTGCGCATTGCATATGCGATATGATTTTGTGCACTTGCTTGTATCATGTTTGATGATACATGCCTTTTGGTTAAGTGTAAAGAATTAAACCTTGGTTAATGAAATGGTTAGGGTTTACTATTTCCTTATTCATTTTATTCATTTATTTATTCTTTTGGAAAAAGAAAAGCAAATGAGAAAATGGTGGCTTGTTTTGTTTTGTTCATGAAGTTTCATGAACACTTTGACTTTGTAACCATTTTGTCTCATGCTTAACCCTAACCATTCCACTTAACCCTAATCAATTCTCTACACTATACCATGGTTACATTATGATAAGTATTCTTTTTACTTTTCATTTTAATTAACTTATCATAACATTCTTCTTCTTCTTCTTCATTTCTTCATGGAAGAAAGCTTGCTCCATTAATGGCAAGTGATGATAAAGAGTGAGAAATCTAATTCTAAAGTGAACCCACTTCCTATTTCTTCATCCTCTACCTCTTGCCAAGTAGTAGAGTGTGTTTCCTTCTCAAGTTTTCAAGGCTTGGTGAAGGTGGAGCTTGATCTAGTGATGCCTCGACGTAGATCATCTTCGGCACGTCGTCGATGACCTAGCCCGCTTTTTCTCCGATGAAGCCGACGCTAGAGCCAGGGAATTCATTTGGACAGCGAGGGGACTTCGTTGCGGAGCTATGGAGGTGGAGCACCGGATCTACAAAGGTTGTATTTCCGTATTCTTATAGTTAAGTGTTAACTAGTTTCTTTTTCGCCTAGACATTTAGCCAACGATCCGTAGTTTAGGGTTTCTCGGCACCGTAATTTTTGAAATTGGCATGGTTGATGCCTTGTGAGACCTCATTAGGGTGCCTAGGAATCCTACAGTGGTATCAGAGCCTAGCTAGAGCCTTAGGCGAAGTCTAGACGCAATTTGAAGTCTGAACGAACCCGAAACCCAATTCCAAACATGCTCTCTGTCCTTTTTCTAAAATCTGGGATTTTTCAACATTAAAAATATGCAGAAAAATCAGCAGGGATATCTAAGAGTTACGGTGAATTTTGATGACCTAATTCCATCATTACGCCGCGGATCCGCGGCACGAGCATGGCTTGTGCGGCGGATCCGCGGCCGTTTTGTCGTATTGCTCATCGAAATTTGCACCATAATCAATAATAGTCAGTGCTGGTTTTCCTGGGAATATTTTAATATTTATTCCAGAGTTTTATTTTCTGGGTTGTTTTGGGGATTCGGTGTTTCGATCGGAGTATCAGATTTTGTCTATGTGGCTTTCCGGATAATTTTAGAATATGTTAAAAAGTTCGACCGGATATAAATACCCACTTTTTCCCCTGTCGGGAAATTTCCAAGTGTTGGATTTTTCCGTAGTTTAAAGACGTTCTAAGTAGTGCAAGTAACTCGATGGACCCTCTAGAAGACAACAAACCTTAACTCGATTATGTGACCGTCTTGAACTGCCCTTTGAACCTTCGGGTTTGGGGCAGTACGGCGTGCCACATGTGAGGCGTTGGCTTGACCCTTCTACGGTTGGACCGTTGGTACTGAGGCACGAACTGAATGTTTTTAGACTTGTTTCATGTGTTGATCTGTATCGGGAAAACTTGGGTGTTCGATTGTTCGATCGGAGAGTTTGACATTTTCTATTTATCCGGAATGGGATACAATAATTGGAATTCACAAGAAGTTATGAGATAACTGAATGAATGTTATAAACATAGCACTTTAGTCTCACTTGATCGGTTGCCACGGAATTTTGATGTGATCAAAAGTCCGTCGCAATCACGTAGCGTACGCGAATACTCGCCGGGTAAACTTAATAGACAGCCTCATTCCATAGCCCCGACCAAGTGACTGTAGGAGAACCCCGTCGCCGAAAGCATCAGTTCGGGTGCTCGCGGTGGCGGTGTTCCGCCTTGGTGCACTTCGTCGACGGTATCGGGGGTGCGGCCGTCTACTGAAGTTTGCGACGAGTATTCGATCAGGATGTCGGGAATCTTGTTGAATTGCCCGACTTGATATTGAAAAGTGTTTTCGATTTTGAGACTAAAATGCGGGGTTTATAATTGTTAGGCATGCGATGTCTAAGGAATTCATTTGATTAGGCATGCGATGTCTATGCAGGTTGCGGATTCCAACTGTTGTAGTTTTACACTTTCTTTTCTATGACCGTAAGTGTAATATGTGATATCGCCGGTTTCGTTGCTATATGTCAACGACAATTGGGATGGACATATTTACTTACGTTGATGACATGTGATGTTATGTGTTGCTGGATATGTTATATTGGATCGTCGTGTTTGAATAGCCGGGGGTTTTTATGTGAGATGAGTGTTTTTCATTTTCATTCATGTAAAAATCTGTATGTAATATTCTTTTATTTGGGGCACTTCCAGGTTGCGGAAGTTGTCACCGTTTGTATATTATTTACTTTTCCGCACTAGGATAGACCCAAGGAGGGGAGCACAAGTAACCGGGTTCTGGAGTCCAGTGGGAGACCAACTCGAGGAGTCGAGTCCGGGTCTCCTAACTCTAGAATTGGTAGGGTTGCTTGCCGCTCTCGTAGGGGTCTAGGGGTGTGGGTTTGGCTATTCATCACGACCGTGGAATCCGTGTTTTATACTGGCTCGTATTGAAAACACGGACGTCCTAGTATATCCAATATTTCATATGATTTTTCTGCTGCGATATCTGTGATGTGATCATGTGATGTTCTATGATAGATACAGTATATAGTATATATGATATATTATATAGGCGTTACTTATGTTTTACACCCGCCTAGCCCTGCCCCGCTCTGTCGTTAGTTACCTAACCTAACGGTGCACGAGGGGACTTTGAGGCGAATGCGGATGGCATAAGTGTACGTCGTATTTATCTGTGATGCTTAGGTATTTAAATGATGGGACTTCATTAATGTGATTAATGAAATAAAAGAAACCTAAGATGTTGTAGAATCGAATTTCAAAATAAAACAGGTAGCTACAGTTCTTGCTTTGCACAGAGGTATATGTGATATATCCTGCACCTTATTCGATGAGGAAAGGACCGAGATCCCTTCACCGGGAGTGACTCCTTTAGCAATAACTGGCAGATGCTACACACTCGGTTTGTCTTTTGATTGCTTTTAAGAGTTTTTGCTTTGCACAGTGATATATATGATATATCCCGCACCTCATTCGACGAGGAAAGGACCGACGATCCCTTCACCGGGAGTGACTCCTTTAGCAAAACTAGAAAAGCCTCAAAAACACTCCATTTCAAAATTCATTCGATCCTACAACGATATCAAGTTCATTACGCAATAGGTTTTCAGAAAAACCTGTCGTAGCCCTCCGTCATTTCAGATATGTACTAGTTAGTATTCGTGCTGCGGTAGTTTGGCATTCGTCAAGGCGTAGTGTACGGTAGCTAACTAGTATTTATCTGCTTGAGCATATGATGCGATTGGATTAGGGTATTCGTACGGCGTTGTTTGGCATTCGTCAAGGGTCATGCGGGTGGGTTTAATTCGATCAAGAAATGTACGGGTTGAACTTGACTAGTGGACTATGGGTTGTTTGGCATTCGTCAAGGTCTAGAACACTAGGGGCAAAACATTATCGGGAATTTCAAGTGTTGAAATTTGCAATGAGATTGCATACCTTCTATGAGATAGTTGGATCCCGATACCTACTGCGAGTAAGAGTTACTCCTGGGAGAGTTTTATACATTACAATTAGCCGATCAAGTAGGTGTCTAGAAAGGTGTCAACGGGGTCACGCCTCTGGGAAAACGAGGTTTACATTAATTAGGTTCGTGCGAAAGCACGGGGGACCTCCCTCAAAGTACCGACACTGGCCTGGCTGAAAGATTGGCGAACTTGTAGTGTGTAATTAATCCCGGCTAGTCTTTCCTTTTAGGGTTTGAAGGAAGATTTGATAAAAAGCAGTGGGAGCCATGCTGATTAGATAAAATAATAACCAATCTATTCTTGCAAGAGCGCACGCTGAGTGTTTTCTTCTCTCTCTCTCCAGGTAGCGACCATATCACGCCTTAATCAAGATAATAAAACGGAATATTGACCGAACCCGCTTGTTATACTGAGCTGGGGAACGTTGGTCCCGCTCCAACTTATAATTGTTATAAGACAGAGCAGGAAATTAGGGATTACCAGAATTCCTATGCCGCCCAAACGAAGAGAGTGCATGCTGATGCATCATCTTCGGGTATGTTCATTATACAGAACTGTTTCTCAGTATCCTTTACGTCCTGGGTATGTGATACCAGATCAGGATCCCAGATATGTAATATGTTACATAGGGCTACAGAAAGGTAGAGAACCGAGAACGGGTGATAAGTTTCATGAGGCAGAAAACGGGGCAAGTGTTGCAGCCAAGTCTGTTGGTCACTGTCACCCTGTATTACTAATACATTGATTCTGAACTAATGTTATTAGATACCGAACCTGATATACAAAATCATATCAGTCTCTTTATTAGTAAAGAAAGGATATAATTTTGTATTGGTGGATAATGTTTTGAACATTTCCTATATCAAAAGTTGATCGGTTCAGGCACGTTATCTAAAAGCGTTGATGTTCTAAATCAAACTACAGTTCTTAGTATATGGAACACACATAAGAGGAAGAGTTCAGAAATGAACGGATCCTTCTTAAGGTATTGTAGACTAGGTCAGATCAATGTGACCCGACTAGCTGAAGTTACATGTAGATGCATATTTAAATCAGTTTGAATCTACATCTTGTGAAACTTGCCAGTCATGTCACAAAGATATAATGACACTAGCTCTGTTTATTGGAAACAGAGAAAGAGTTAGTGAACTCTTGGGATGATACATGTTGATGTATGTAGGTCCCCTGTCTACACATGCCAAGACCGGTTCTTTGTACTTCATTACATTCTCTGATAATCTCTCAAGATTCAGACATATGTTCCTGTTGAAACACAAGTCCGAACCTTTTGAGATATTCATAGAATATAAGTTAGAAGTAGAGAACCAATAAGGGTATAAGTATTATGTCCTTTGATATGATCGAGGAGGAGAATACTTGAGCACGGAAATCCTGGACTTTTCTAAAGGAGAATGAGATTCTCTCTCAGCATTACTCCTCCGCATACACCATAGCACGATGGTATATCGGGGTGGAGCAATTACACCCTATATGATAAGGTGTGCTTTATGATGAGTACTACTGAGTTACCTATTTCCTTTTTGGGAGTTATGCACTTGAGAAGCTGCATAGCTATTGAATAGGGTTCAAATCAAATCAGTTGCCTACCGCTTCATATGTGACATGGAAAGGGAAGAGCCCATATCTTAAGTTGGTTAAGATTTGGGGTTGTCCGGGCTATGTCTAAAAGCATAATCCGGACAAGCTCGAGGCAAGGTCTGTTATGTAGAACTGGAAATGTTCCAGCTATACAAACTACAGCTGATGATTTGAAAGAATCAAAGGATTCAGTAGATTCTAACGAACCTCAGCCTCTCCGCCGATCTAGTAGGGTTCCTCACCCACCTGAGAGATACTTCTGTTTCTCTATGACAGTGGGAGCGAGGATTGCATCATGAGATGATGACCCAACTAGTTTCGGGCTGGCCATCAGGAGTGTGACTCTGTAAGAATGGCTGGATGCTTATCGATCTGAGATGGAATCCTTATACACCAACAAAGTATGGACTTTAGTTGCTATATCTGAAGGGTTAAATCCCCATCAGGAGCAAGTATATCTTGAGAAGATTACTTGGTGTAGATGGAAAAGTTGAGACTTTCAAAGCTAGACTTGTTAAAAGTTTGCATCATTGACCAGGTATGGATAATGATGAAACCTTTTCAAGTAGCTATGCTTAAGTCCATCCAGATCCTACTTGCCACGGCTACATATCATGACTACGATATCTGGTGGTTGGGTGTCATGACTACTTTTCTAAATGATGTTTTAGAAGAGTGCGTCTATAAGTACACAGCCAGAGGGCTTCGTAGACAGTGGGAGAAGCGGAAACGTGTGCAAGATGCTTTATAGGATTAAAGCAGGCATCGCGGAGTTGGAACATCTGTTTTGATGGATTAGTCAAAGAGTTTGACATCATCAAAATGGTAGATGAACCTTGTATAAACAAAAAGGTAGTAGGGAGTATGGTGGTGATCCTCGTAGAGTACGTGGATGACATACTCTTGATAAGAAAGGAGTTTCTTATGCTACGCTCGATCAATCTCCTTTTATCACAAAGATTCTCCATGTAGGATCAAAATGATACCTCATAAATCCTGAGTTTTAGATCTATGAGATAGATTTAATTGGATGTTAGGATTCTCACTAGTTGTAGTGAGACGATATCAAACGATTCTGGGAAAATCACTGGAAAGGTTCCAGGATGATAAAGACGACTGAATGTCAGTCGCAGGCATTGTCTTTACCCTCAGTAAAGGGACGGTATGTTGGAGGAGTTCCAAGCTAGATACCGTGACATACTAGACGATAAAGGCAGGATACATCGCTACTTAAGATGCTACCAAAGAGGATGTTTGGGTGTATATTGGTTCATGAGATGAACTATGTTCCAACCAATGTGAGACAATGGAGTTGTGGCTTATGCCAAGGAACGTCCGTCCCATCAGTGATCCAGACATATTCTAAAGAAGCATCACCTGATCATGGAGATGGTTGATCTCCAGGATGATCGAGGTTAGGAGAGTAGACTCAGAGGACAACATGGGCGGATCCACTCACAAAGGCCTATTCCCAGAGAGAGACTTTCATGGGATGGTTGAGTATGAGATACTACGACCACTGCTACAGATGGCCCTAGTGTAAGTGGGAGATTGTTAGTTATATGTATGCCCTAGAGGCCATTACTGTACATTGGATGTATATTGTAGTGGATGCTGGGACATATATAGGGAGGACTTTCTTGCTCGACATGATAGTATGCTATCTGGTTACCCTTTGCCTTAACGTGTATACTGATTGTCTCTCTGTTACATGTTGGTAAAGCCCTTAGGATGTGTACTTGACTACCTGGACTATGATGCGGATCATACTAGTGGGGACATGGTAGTCCATAAGTACATCCTTCAAGGTCCCTAGTCGTGGGTATATCGAGACGGGGCATCGATATACCAGAGTAGACTAGCGTATACCTTCTCGACCCATATAGATGGGCGATGGATGATCCCATATCCATTGGTGTTTGACATCAGAGATGATATACGGGTGCTCAGTGGAGACTGGGTACACTGGACGGACTCGCCGAGAACTCCCACATGGTATTATACCTCATGTCAGATGGCAGTTCTCTGGTGACACTGGCACAGAGTAGTCTGTTGATCCGAGATCGTCATAGAGTCTTGTGTGGTTCCCACTGTGCTTTGATTTCCATCTTACCACGTCCAAGAGGGCGTGCAAAACGGTGGTTTTTGGGTACAGTCCCGAGTCACATGGAGGCAATGAGCGATAGGAGGGGATTCGTCTCTCCCGGTATAGGGGGTTGATGTTGCGCTGTGTTCGATTGGCTATAACAGGAAATCCCTGGCCAGGGTTGCTGAGATTTACTGGTCTGTGTTACCAGTAGTTTCTCGAATTGTTATAGACCTCATATCGACACGACTTATCGAGCTATTGGGGTCTGACGTTTACCACCCCTAGGCGAGATATGCGACATATCAGACGAACAGACCGGACTGTATGGTAGTGTTACTGGTTGGATTCACAGGAGTGTGAGAGGGCTTGCTCGTCGATCTTCTGATCGCTCAATACCCGGGTGGCCGTTACGTTTAGCAGACCGCTTGCGGCTTGTGGGTGCTTGATATGATCATCATCTGCTGCCGGCGTATTGACGAGTCTTTAGAGTCCTACACAGAGGTTTCCTGGTTCAAGCGAAACGAAATAGGAGCGCATATGAGATATGTGCGGGACCGAGAATAATACGTGTATATGATACCGTATTCCATTCTCGCGATGAATGTGTCGAATGGTTGTATGCGATATAACCTAGTTATCGAATCAAGGATTGATTCGATAAACCGATACATTGGATATTAGTCGGTTGTATGCGATATGACCGGATCATTAAATCAAATGTTGATTTAATGATGTAATGTATAATTATATATTTGATATATTACTTTGCATTAACTAGTATCGGTTCACTTAAGATGGATTTTCTCACTCGGATGTGCGCATTGCATATGCGATATGATTTTGTGCACTTGCTTGTATCATGTTTGATGATACATGCCTTTTGGTTAAGTGTAAAGAATTAAACCTTGGTTAATGAAATGGTTAGGGTTTACTATTTCCTTATTCATTTTATTCATTTATTTATTCTTTTGGAAAAAGAAAAGCAAATGAGAAAATGGTGGCTTGTTTTGTTTTGTTCATGAAGTTTCATGAACACTTTGACTTTGTAACCATTTTGTCTCATGCTTAACCCTAACCATTCCACTTAACCCTAATCAATTCTCTACACTATACCATGGTTACATTATGATAAGTATTCTTTTTACTTTTCATTTTAATTAACTTATCATAACATTCTTCTTCTTCTTCTTCATTTCTTCATGGAAGAAAGCTTGCTCCATTAATGGCAAGTGATGATAAAGAGTGAGAAATCTAATTCTAAAGTGAACCCACTTCCTATTTCTTCATCCTCTACCTCTTGCCAAGTAGTAGAGTGTGTTTCCTTCACAAGTTTTCAAGGCTTGGTGAAGGTGGAGCTTGATCTAGTGATGCCTCGACGTAGATCATCTTCGGCACGTCGTCGATGACCTAGCCCGCTTTTTCTCCGATGAAGCCGACGCTAGAGCCCGGGAATTCATTTGGACAGCGAGGGGACTTCGTTGCGGAGCTATGGAGGTGGAGCACCGGATCTACAAAGGTTGTATTTCCGTATTCTTATAGTTAAGTGTTAACTAGTTTCTTTTTCGCCTAGACACCTAGCCAACGATCCGTAGTTTAGGGTTTCTCGGCACCGTAATTTTTGAAATTGGCATGGTTGATGCCTTGTGAGACCTCATTAGGGTGCCTAGGAACCCTACATTTATAAGGGGTAGATTGGTACGGAAGGTGTTAGAAGTGGCACGGGACTGCAACCATAAGACACCTAACCTGAATCTCCATTATTGTTGTACCGTGGCTGAACGGTTCCTTGTACTCCGTATACCTTAGTCTCCGGGATAGTGAGAATCCTCTCGTATACACTGGCCTCTTCTGTTCCAAGCTACAAATAACAGCGTTAACACTAAATAACAACATTAAATAGCTATACTCTATTCTGTCTATTTCCATTCTTATCTATCTACGGGACTTACCGAGTGACTTGTTCGCCGACGGCATTCTCTTTCTTCTTCTTTGGAATGTCGTCAGGTGTTGCGGACTCACTGGAGATCGAACCCAGCAGCGAAGACTTGGATAAGTTTACTGAAGACCTGGAGTTTTAGATTCACTTGTACATTACATTTCATTTTTATTTCTGTTATGCCATTGTTTAAGCATTGCTTTTATTCCATGTATTTTCATTTCAGTTGTATTATAAAAGGAATATTTAATAAATAAAGTTGCTGTTTATTTACATCTTGTCTCTTGTATACATTTTATTTTATATTGCTTAGATACGCTCAGCGTGTTTACTTCTGAGTAAATACGTAGCGGCCTCGTCATGTTCTCTGCCCGTATACTGGGAAGCGGGGTGTGACATAATGGACGACACATAAAAATTTGGGTAAAAAATAAGGACTTTAACACCATGAAATGTCACTCCCATTTAGATCCGTCAATCTGAAATTTCCTCGCACATATGGCTCGTGAAAATCATAGTAAATTAGATACAAACCGGAATGTTATGTTCGAGGGCTCCTATCGAAGTTGACTTGACACCCTAGAACCTTCTATATTTTGTATTTTGATACTGCTATAACACAACGACAAAAACTAATTGGGAATTCGGCTCTGGACTGCAGTCCAGAGTGGTATTTCATATTGAGATCTTTTTCTAATTAACTGTATAACGCTGTATGAAAATAAAAATATATGATACCCTATAACGTTGTGAATATTATCCTGTTATATAACTATAGAAAGTGGTTTCATTCGATTTTACCGTCATTTGTTATTTTAACTATATTTTAAACCGTCGATACATACTGCTGTTCCATGCAGGGACAAAATGTATAACCTAACCTTAAACAATACATATCTCCCAGCATACAACAGATATTATCAATTCGTCTAATGCGTTGGAAATATAATTGATATATATAAATATTACCCAACCGTAGTGTCGCTTAATTATAATCCCAACATGGTGAAAAATATGTTACGAAATGGACTTTCAGTTCAGAAACTGAATTTTCAGCAGAGAACATTTAAAATGAAATGACCGTAACTCACAAAGCTGAAACTCGATGACCCGAAACAAAATTTTTTGGATTTCTGTTTTAGTTTACGTTCTACTCCTTTTGTATCATTTTGCTTAATTACAATCGTACGATTTAATATGATTTTCTAAATTCTTAAGGCGCGTAGTGACTTATATTGCACATGACTTGGTTAGCGGGATAATTCACATATTTACCCGACCATGATACCTTTAGTGATAGCGAGCGCTCTTATTGATTCTTAGCAAATATTGTATTGTCGAACGTGAGTGGTATCGTATTAGTCATGTCGAGTATGCCAGTGAAAAGTGAACGATTTGTGATAGTGAACAGTGTAGTGAAAAGTGAATAAAAACAGTGTTATTGGTGCGTACTCGTACACAACTAGCCCCATACTTATAGTTATTGAAATCCGGGGGGAAAAGATGAAATCGAAGTGGAAAGAAACTTGTATTTAGCAAGGCTAGCGATTTAGAGGATGATCATTCGAACAACGACTCTTATATATATTTTAGGTTTGGACTTAGCGGTCTGACCGACAGGGTTATGTCCCGGGCAACAGTGGACTGTAGTCTCGGGTACGCACGAGACCCTTTTTAAACATGATCACTTTGTTCCACAGTTCGATTTCAAATTGACCTAGCGACCAATAGGGACATGGATCATATACTGCATTGATTGTTGATACACTCATTATCTGCATATACCGTCTCCACTATTATTACCTTTCATTTCATGCTCATTATATTGATCTTATATAATTTCTAATGCGTCGCCCTGATGACCTGAGTATGCATGCCCAGAGCTTGGAGAGGAAATTGCTCAGGAGTCGGATATACCGTTCGTGCTTGCAGAGATCTAGACGCTTACTTTCAGCTTTTACCGCTTTCCCTAAAAGCAATCCTGTATTCGCACTTGGTTAGTAGTTTTCTTTTCTGTTGAACTATTACAAAATGTGAACAATGAAAGTTGATGTAATAAACTAGTGATGTGTTTCCTTCACTCCTGTGTGGTGTTATTGATTATCATGTACAACTAGAAGCCGAAATGTGACTACGGTGGGATTATTCATTGACCGTAGGAACATGGCTGGTCTAGTCACCCCCCCAATTCAGTATTTTGGGAAGCGGGGCATGACATGGTTTTTGTTGGTATCAGAGCCAGGTTTAGTATAAAGGAATAACATGATCTATGCTTTATTATATTGTTTCACTTCGCTATCTTTTGGTTTCATCTTCGTATCTAATCATATCCTTTCATTTATCTTCCAGCGACATGACCTCCACGAACGACCACTCTTCGAACTCTACTTTCCAGGATAGAGAAGATGCTGAATGCACTGACGACTATCGCGGAAGCCCAAGAGAGAAAGACTGAACTGCTTACCGAGGGTCTCAAGGCAATTACCACATTGGGAGGACCCTCAGCTCTCATTACCGCTCCCGAGGGCGTCGCTGCACCAGCTACGCCTGCCAGAGCTGGCACTGTGTCGGATTTCCGGAGGCTACACCCGGCAGTGTTTACAGGGTTAGCAAAACCACTTGAGGCCGAGCAATGTCTAGTCAATGTAGAGAATCTACTGACGGCTACACGGGTCCCCGATGAAGAGAAAGTGGACGTGATAACGATTCAACTGGAAGACGAAGCCAGTACTTTGTGGTCCATCGAAGAGAGCAGACTCAATGAGCCGATTGAAGGGAGCAAGTTCAAATAATACTTCTTGGACCACTACTTCCGCTCCACCGCCAAAGTAGAAATGGAAGAAATGTTTATCTTGCTGAAGCAGAACGGTCGCCCCATTGATATATATACGGCAGAATTCAACCGTCTGAGCCAATTTTCTCCTTATATGGTCACTTCAGAGGCCACCATGGCCAGACTTTTCTCGTAGGGACTTGACTTTGAGCTGCAGCAGTTGATTGTGTCTCTCAAACTGCAGAATTTCGCGTAGGTGCTCAATACTGCACGAATTCAGGAGAAGCTGATCAATAAATTCAAAAACCCCAGCTCAAGTGACAAGAGGCCCCCAGTTATCCCGACATGTACTCATGCATAGTCCCGAGAGATCATACCAGTCCACTGGCCAGGAATGACACAGATGAAGCGTCCTTTCGTGCCCCAGCAGCAACAACAGAGGAAGGCTTTAGTCTGCGGTTATTGTCAAAGGAACGGGCATACTCCGAAGGACTGTCGCCGTGCCAAGGGACAGTGTTTGCTTTGCCGGTCCAATCAGCACAGGGTTAGCGGTTGCCCTCAACAGATAGAGTTTCAGCGAGGATCTGGACCGCAACAGCAGAGATCGTTGGAACAGAGGCAGACCAACATAGGTCGCGATCAGGGACGGGCTTTCACCCTGACTGCCGAGAAGGCAGAAGCCTCAGGTGAAGTTGTTATAGGTACTCTACTCATTCATTCTACGCCAGCTAGAGTACTGTTTGATTCAGGAGTAACACATTGTTTCATATCTACACATTTCGTCGACACTCACTCTATACCACATGAACCATTAACCAAGGGATGTGAAATAAATATGGGTAATAGTATTATAGTCTCTAGTTGAGAATGTAGATCTTGTCCAATCATAGTTTGTGGCAGGGAATTCTATGCGAATTTCCTTTTAATTGGGACAGGAAGTTATGATGCGATTCTTGGGATGGATTGGATGAGTACATTCTATGCGATCATCGATTGCCGAGTTAGGAATGTGAACTTCTGCATCCTCAATCACCTTGAGTTTGTTTTCGATGGTGGAAGCGAATCTTTGGAGCCAGCCAAGTATAGAGCTAAGCCGAAGATATTGATGACTATGGAGATTGATGAGAACCCAGTGCCAGAGATCGTTCGGGATTTCCTTGATGTGTTCTCTAAAGATTTACCAGGTCTACCACCTCCTCTCATCTTGGGATTCTCAATCGACCTGATTCCAGATACACCACCAGTTTTTCGAACACCGTACAGAATGGCGCCAGTTGAATTGGCAGAATTGAAGATTCAAATTAAAGATCTTCTGGAGAAGAGATTTATTCGCCTAAGAGCTTCTCCGTGGGGTCCACCAGTATTATTGGTGAAGAAGAAGGATGGCTCGCAGCAGATGTGCATTGACTACCATGAGCTGAACAGGGTAACGATAAAGAACAAGTACCCCGTTCTGTGCATCGACAACTAATTTGATCAACTAGGTGGTGCAAAGGTATTTTCAAAGCTGGATCTTTGTTCGGGTTATCACCAGATCAGAGTAATAGCTGAAGATGTATGCAAGACGGCTTTTCGGACCCGATACGGGCATTATGAGTTTCTTATGATGCCATTCGGTGTTACCAATACTCCAGCAATATTCATGGATCTGATGAACAACGTCTTTGCTAAATACTTGGACATCTTTGTCTTTGTATTCATCGACGACATACTAGTCTACTCTATGACTCGAGAGGAGCACGCTGAACATTTACGAACCGTACTACAAATTCTGTGAGAAGAGAAGCTATACGTAAAGCTGAGCAAGTGTGAGTTCTGGCTCAACAAAGTGCAGTTCTTGGGACACATTGTTTCGGGCGAGGGTATTTCAGTGGACTCAGTGAAGATAAAATCTGTTAGAGATTGGCCGACACCGAAGCCAGTGGCCGAGATCAGAAGCTTCCTGGGTTTGGCTGGATATTATCGGCGTTTCGTTCAGGACTTTGCACGAGTTGCTAAACCCTTGATGAAGCTTACGCGGAAATAAGTGCCTTATGTGTGGTAAGATGAATGTGCACAGGCTTTCGAGTTGCTAAAACAAAAGTTGACCATGGCCCCTATTCTTATAGTGCCGGATAATTCAGGTGGTTTGGTGATATACAGCGATACTTCAGGGAAAGGTTTAGGCTGTGTTTTGATGCAGCATAGATGGGTAGTTGCTTATGCTTCACAACAGCTGAAGAATCACAAGAAGAACTACCCAACTCAAGACTTGGAGTTAGCTACAGTGGTTTTCACTTTGAAGATATGGAGACATTACCTTTTGGGCGAAAAGGTGGAAGTGTACACGGATCACAAGAGTCTGAAATACGTGTTCACTCAGAAAGAATTGATATGAGGCAATGTCGATGGCTAGAACTAATGGTGGACTACGACTTGGACTTGCAGTACCATCCGGGGAAAGTGAATGTTGTACCCGATGCTCTTGGCCGCAAGCCAGCGGTCATGATGTTGACCAGCTAGAGGAGAATCATTGAAGACTTTCAGAAGCTCGAATTGGAAGTTGCTACATCGAGTACAACTGGGCAGCTTTGGCAACTACAGGTGCAGTCTTCACTTGTAGATCGCGTTAAGGCTGCACAGGCTGACGATCCTCGATTACAGAAGTTCAGAGAGCATGTGGAAGCCGAATCGAGGATAGATTTTCTCATACATCAAAACGGTTCTTTGAGATTAGGTAGTAGACTCTGCGTTCCCAAGAGTGATGTTCGAGAAGAAGTACTAGCTGAGGCTCATAGTTTAGCTTATTCAATACATCTGGGAGGTACAAAAATATACTGAGTCTTGAAGAAACACTATTGGTGGAACGAGATGAAGGGAGAGATTGCACGGTTTGTGTCTAAGTGCTTAGTATGCCAACAGGTAAAAGCAGAACACCAGAGGACAGCTGGGTTGTTGCAGCCACTTCCGATACCCGAGAGAAAATGGGAGCACATCACTATGGAGTTCATGACAGCCCTACCACGGAGTCCAAAAGGCAATAATGCCGTCTGGGTTATCGTCGACCATCTCATGAAAACATCGCACTTTATACCTTTCCGGGTAGGACGGTCGACGGAGTCACTTGCGGAGAAGTACATGAAAGAAGTAGTGCGACTTCATGGAGTTCTGGTCTGCATAGTATCAGATAGAGACACCAAATTCATTTCACACTTCTGGAAGAGCTTACAGGAGATTCTGGATACCCTTCTCAAGTTCAGCATGACTTACCATCCACAGATGGACGGACAGTCTGAGTGTACTATTCAGACGCTCGAGAACATGTTGAAGGCATGCATGTTAGACTTTCAGGGTTCTTGGGAGGATCACCTTCATCTGGTGGAGTTTTCTTATAACAACAGTTTCCAAGCTAGCATCTATATGACTCCGTTCGAAGCTCTTTAGGGACGGAAATGTCGATCCCCTGTTTGTTAGGATGACTTTGGTGAGTGAAGGTTACTAGGTCCTGAACTTATAGTTCTGACGGTAGACAAGGTCCAAATGATCAGATAGCGCATTACGACTACTCAGGACCGACAAAAGAGTTGGGCAGATGCCAGCAGGAGATCATTAGAGTTTGAAGTTAGTGATCATGTATGCCTGAAGATTTCACCTACTCGTAGAATTATTAGATTTGGGAGTCATGGAAAACTCAGTCCCTGATTCATAGGATGATTCGAGGTGCTAGAATGAGCAGGGGAGGTGACTTACCGACTTTCCTTACCTTCAACGTTAGCTGGTGTGCACAACACATTTCATGTGTCACAGTTGCGGCGCTACATTCGAGACGACAGTCATGTCCTTGATCATTCAGAGTTGATGCTGGGTACCGACTTATCTTATATGGAGTAGCTTACTACTATACTCGATCGTAGAGAGAAGGTGCTGAAGAACAAGGTAATTCAGCTAGTCTGAGTATTTTGGGATGGTCGTTCACCTGGGGAATCTACCTGGGAACGTGAGGAGGATATCCGTTCGCGCTTTCCGCGTCTTTTAGAGTAGTCATTTGTTTGTTTCTTCCTGTTGTTTTTGTTCTTTAATTTCAAGGACAATATTTTTGTAAAGGGGTATGATGTAACACCCAGTTCTTTTGTACCAAATTATCTGTATTCTAATAAATAATTTTCCTACATTTTTCTATTTTATTTATTCCAAATATAATTCTTCTAATTATTTTTCCTAAACCTAATTCCTAAAACTTTTTTTATCCTAACAACTAAACTTCATCTAATGGCTTAAAGCCCAAGCCCAATTACCCAAGCCCAACTCTTTTCCCTCAACTGCCGCATTTTCTTTTGAAATCAACCCCCATTTAATCTCTTTAATTCCCAAATTAATACTATTAACCCCTATTTAATTATTTTAAAATCCCTTTTCTCTCTCTCTCACGTTCTCCCCCCCTCATCTCGATCTCTCTCCCCCTCATCTCGATCTCTCTCCTTCTCGCTTTCCTCTCAAAAACACCCTACTCCCCTTGGCTGCCTCACCGCCACCACCAACGCCAACCACCACCATCACCAGCGACCCCATCACCACCCAGCCTCCTTACCGACAACCTTGAGCTCTCATCATCGCCTTCGTCTTCCACCCTCACAACCCTGCACCCGAGATCCCCTTATCCCTAATCTCTCCGGCCACCTCCTTTCTCCAAGCTCCGACCATCGATCACCGATGAGCGCTGCAACCACCACCTCTGCAACACCGAGTCACGTTATCGCCGGCTCCGCTGCAGCCACCTCGTCTCTCTCCAACCTGAGCCAATACCCGAGCCTCCTCCCCTTCCTTCGACGAGCTCCATCGTCACCGTTCACCCCCTCACTTGCAACTTCCTGCTGCATACCTTGCCGTCGACGAGGCCGACAATAGCAACCACCATCACCTTCTCCTTCAAAACCTCCAGCTGTCCCCTTCATTAGCACCGCCGACCTCCCTTCGCAATTGTTGCCTCTGCCATCCCCGAAGAGCTTCTTTTCGTCAAGCTCCCTTTGCTTTCATTATTAACCGAGCTTCCATCCATCATCACCCCCAACCTCCATCATAACCACCGACCCACATCATCCCTTCTCATGACCACACCAAGCTCCTCCTCTCAGCCGTCGACGCCCACCGATCACAACGACCACCACCGGAGTCATCACCACGACGAGCCCACCAACGAGGTCATCTCTACAGCCACCTCGCTGAGCTCCCCTAGCTAAGCCGAGCCCCAAGCGTCGTAGCCGAGTCTCATCATATCGTGTCATTACCAATGTTCACCATATCGCCTCATCGATCCGTCGTCAGGCAAGTGGAACCCTTTTTCCTTGCAAAATCATGCTACTATAGTTTATAAAATTATACGATATTGTTAGATATATAATTGAAAGTATATAAATATGAGGGTAATCGTGCGTAGATATATAGCATTAAGTTTAATCGGACACTTATACCTTGATCTATCGTGTTTGGTCTTATTGGATCGAACCCATCTTGGATTTATTGATCATATGAATGCCAATGAGGTTTTTACATGAATTAATTGGTTTCGATCAACACTCGTGTACATCGGTCAAGTGCTCAATACGAAAGCTTAACCCCGAACTCATCTAAAATTGGCGGAATTTATGACTAACAGATTCCTTTGGAGATAATGAACGACACGTAAAAAGTTAGGTCAAAAATACGTACTTTAACACCATGAAATGTCACTCCTATTTAGATCCGTCAATCTGAAATTTCCTCGCACACGTGACTTGTGAAAATTATAGTAAATTAGATACATATCAGAATATTGTGTTTAAGGGCTCGTATTGACTCCGACTCGACACCCTATAACCTACTATATTTTGTATTTCTATACTTTTATAACACAACTACGAAAACTGATTGGGAATTCGGCTTTGGACTGCAGTTCAGAGCGGTATTTCATATTGAGACCTGTTTCTAATTAATTGTATAATGCTGTATGAAAAAAAAATGCGAAACCCTGTACCGTTGTGAAGATTATCCTATTAGTTAACTATATGTGGTGGTTTTGTTTGATTTTACCATCGTTTGTTATTTTAACTATATTTTAAACCGTCGATACGTACTGCAGTTCCATGCAGGGACAGAATGTATACCCTAACCTTAAACAATGCAAATCGCCCAGAATACAACGGATATTATCAATCCGTCAGAGTTGGAAAAATAATCAATAGATATAAATATTACCCAACTGTACTGTTGCCAAATTATGATCTCAACAGGGTGAAAAATGTGTTACGAAATGGACTTTCAGTTCGAAAACTGAATTTCCAGCAGAGAACACTCAAAATGAAATGACAGTAACTCGCAAACCTAAAACCCGATTGATCCGGAAGTAATTTTGTTGGATTGCTGTTTTAGCTTACGTTCTACTCCTTTTCTATCATTTTGCTTAATTACGATCGTACGATTTAATATGATTTTCTAAATTCTTAAGACACATAGTGACTTATATTGCACATGACTTGTTTAGTGGCATAATTCACATATTTACCCGACCGTGATACCTTTAGTGATAGAGAGCACTCTTATTGATTCTTAATGAATATTTTATTGTCGAACGTGAGTAGTATCAGATTATTCGTGTCGAGTACGTCAGTGAAAAGTGAATGATTTGTGATAGTGAACAGTGCAGTGAAAAGTGAATAAAAGCAGTGTTATTGGTGCGTACTCGTACACAACTAGCCCCATACTTATAGTTATTGAAACTCGGGGGTAAAATGAGAAATCGAAGTGGAAAAGAACTTGTATTTATCGAGGCTAGCGATTTATAGGATGATCATTCAAACAGCGACTCTTATATATTTTAGGTTTGGACTCAGCGCTTTGGCTGATAGGGTTATGTCCCGGGCAACAGTGGGCCTGTTAGTGATATATGTCCTAGTGGCCATTATTGTATCATACTGGATTGTATATTACATTTTGGAAGCTTGGGATATTCACAGATATAATAACAGTCTTTCTTAAAATGGTAATATGCTACTTGGTTTGTTTCTATCTCAATATGTGCATGTTTCTTTTAGCAAATCACTTATACATATTGGTAGAGCCCTTAGGATCTTTGCTTGACTATCAGTGTTGTGATGGAAGTCACACTAGTAGGGCTGGGTAGTCTATAAGCACATCCTTATACAGGTCCCTAGTCGTAGGATTATCAAGACGGGGCATCGATACTCCGGAGTAGACTAGTGTATACGCTTCTCATCCCAGCAGGAGACATGTTTGTCCCACAGATATTAGTACATTGTACCGGAGATAGTATACATGTGCTCATTAGGTTATGAGTTACACTGGATGGAATCGATGGTGTCACGACCCGAAGGTACGGAACGTGTCCGGCAGTTAGATTACGAAGCGTCTAGAGGCGCAACGTAACCTAAGTAAGCCGAAGCCCAGAATCTAAACCATAAAATAAGAAGAAGAAGTAAAAGAAATATGAAGAAAACAAGTTTAAAATCATCAGTAAATTTTCCCAAAAAATTCGACAGAGTCTCCTCTGTAAAAACTGGCCCCAAACGGGTACAACAAGTATAATATATACATAAACAATAAAAAGCATCCCCAAACGGGAGCTAGCTCAACGCCAACAGGCGGAAACAACCACAACAAGCACAATAATATACAACGCCAAAGGGCGAGGCTCAAAACTCAAAAGAAAACAAAACCACCAGATCAGAATAATACATGCGCGACTCTAAGGTCGAAATAAAAGACTGGTCCAATAAACTTATCAAGTAATACAAGTATGGTTGATGGAGCTTACTAGATACAAATGAAAGAATAAAAATACAATGGTGGTTCAGATACAAGTGAACCAACCTACCGTGCAAATCACCCTGAAGAAAAGATGTGCCAGCAAGCTGCCAGGGAAACCTGTACATCGAACCTGTAATAAAATTTGGCACAACGGGGGTGAGTTGCCAACTCGTGAGTAGAAGACATCTACGAAAAGAAATCGAATGCACGACACCATCCTAGGTCATAATAATACACTACTAAGTCCCAATCATCTAATAATAGCAGGGTAATACTACGTGGAAGTGCAGATACTCCGTGCTCGTGTCAGTGCCTCATATAGTACTATGTCATATGAATGGATATGCATGCACCATGAATGTAAAATAACCAATCCTGAAATCCAGGTGTATCTGTATAAGAAATCTTTAGCTGTTATCATAGTAAAACGGGTATAGAAACCGGAAATATCAACAATGAAATCCATGGAAATCCGTGTCAAGCATCGACACAAACATGTAAATGTCAAGTCTCATAGTCTCAATATCTCGGGCTCCGTCAGTCCGGATCGGCCCATATCATCAAATCTCACGACAATGGTCGGTATCCTCCGGATATCCTCCGCGCCAGACATCACCGGTAGGTAGCCTTCCCCTGCCAGGCTCATCGTCTACAACTCGATCTTCTTGCCCCGGGGTACCATACCGGGCCCACCATGTACCCGAGACGGTTCATCCACTCCTCGAATCGGGTCTCGAAATCCAACAGAAAACATGAAATCTCATGGTGGACGACACATACATCACGAGAAAACCGCATCTTATTTTAAAAAGAGAGGAGGAAAGAGAGAGAAGTTTTTATATATTCTTGCGGTTTTCCCCAAAGATCCAGAAATCTCATAGAAACCCAAATCTCAAAATCATGAGTAAGTATATGATAAGTGTCGGCATATGCCCATAATACTGCATGGTAACATGAAAATATGAATGCATGAATGTCTAAGTAATAATTATCATGTCTATACTAACATCAGAGAGTAATCACAATATTATATCGGTCAAGTTGTTAACTGATTCTATCAATAAAAGATAATATAATCTAAAGTGTACGTGACATAGCAATTACCGATGATGATGTGTGTGAGCCGGCAAATAAGTGTGCGTGGAATATGCGCATCATCGGTAATGGTGCTGGTGTCCTAACAGGTAAGGTTTATACTGATTATAGCAACATATGTAAGAACATGCATCATTATGATTCCAGTGTGAAAGTAAAGACGGATGTGTGTTATCTACTCATTTGATATACCATTACCACTACCACTATATGACTCGAACCTAACCTAGTGTTCATCTAACCTCCTAAGGAACAAAACCTAAGAAACTAGTCAATAAGAAACAAGAGTCTACCTAAGGTCTGAATCAATATCTCTAATAGTCGGCGATCCGGCCTCAATAGCGTCACGTACGTAGTACGGCTTCCTCGAATCAAGAGTGCGGATCAATCATCATATTTATACCTCGTACGGTAAAATCCATCGTACGGCATCCCAATATCGGGGAACGGGTCAAGTATCTCCTAGGTGTCTCATCATTCGTATAATGTCATCACCAACACATCTCATGATCAAGGTGCAAAACTGTAATCGTCTACATCAATCATATGTCATTGCCATCATAATATGCATCATTAGTTTATCCTCAGAAATATCATGTCATATGTATCATATTGTGATTAAGTCATACTGATATCATATCGTCATCAAGTCACACCTATTTGATATCAACATCAGGTCATACCTCTATGATATCGACATCAGGTCACATCTATATGATGTCGTAATCAAATCATACATATCCCATATCATGATCAATCACAAGTTACAGTCCGGGTACTAATTTAGAGTCCCAGGTACCTCAATATCATCACCACCCATTATAATTTATGTACACATGTTCATTATCTCATTCTATAATGATCCGCTAACACCTAATACGACTGTATAGCCAAGAATCACGGTATCAAGTCCAGTTATACTATTTCATCATACCTCGGATATCATAGCACATCAATGAACCCCATATACGTGTTGTATATACATGTATATACCTATACCTAGTTCTATATATGTATACACATACACGTATACACCATGTCGAGTTTCAGTGTGTGCGTGTGTGTGTTTCTATCTGAAACCTACGAACCTCTTCCACGGTACTCATCCTCTGATATGGTTTTCCTAAATCAGTCTAGTCCAGCCTAGGGTTATTACTAGGGTCTTACGCATTAAGAATCTAGGGTTACATCTGGCTTCCTAATGTCAATGAGTACTATTCCTACTCTATGTTACGGGGGTGCTAAACGCCATCCACCCGACTTCCCCCCGTAGATATACATCTACTCACCTGGTCCATGTCTGCCGAAGACGGTGTCGCCATCCTCCTCTTCATCGCCCGCAGTCCACATGAGGGTACCTTCACAACCTCAAGTCCAAACATGAAAATGAGCCTAAAAAATGCATGCTTTCCCACTCAAAAATCCATGTAAAGAAGAGTAGAGAATAAAGGGTAGAAAATACATAGGATTTTGTGGATTTTTAATTGAATTTTTAATGGATTTTTGATGAATTTTGAACAAAAAATGAAGTGGAAATGGGGGGGGGGGGCTGCCATGGGGGTGTTGAGGCCGGCCACAATTAGGAGGAGGGGGTGGAGAATGAGAAAAGTGAAGAAAGATGTAGAAAGTTCCCCCAAAATATCATATCATTATGTCTTTTCATGCTTTTATTAAATTTTCTTTTAATTCTTTACTATAGCAACTCAAGAAAACTCTAGAAAATTGGAAAAATTTGCAAATGAATTTTACATGATACTCACTAAATTATAATATGCCATGGCTCACTTTTACAAATTAAAACCATTCAAATTTGTAATTTACACTAATTTAGTGTAAAAATAAAGCTTATGTTAATATTTAAAATAATTAATTTAGGAAAAATATTTAATTAAACTAAAAATTTATAAGTGGCTAAATAAACACCATTTACTAGTAATTACATAATTAGAATATGTATTTTTGAAATTATAATGAAAAACAATCACGGTTTGATTTTACGAAAAATACATTTTTCTTTACCGAAAATCATAAAATTCACTTAAACAATTTTATTCATTTAATTATTTATTTAATTATTTTTAAAACATTACAGATGGGAACTGCTAATTAGTATTATACCTATCGTCAGGTAGCAGTTCCCTGGTGGTATGAGTACAGATTAGTCCATTGACTTGACATCACTATTCGTCTCGAGCGTGTTCCCACCGTACTTAGATTACTACCCTACCACGGCTAAAAGGAGTCATGCAAACAGGTAGTAGTTGGGTGCAGTCCCGAAGCACTTAGAGGCAGTAGTGATTAGATAGGATTCGTCTCTTCTGGTATTGGGGGTTGATATCACGTCGAGTTCGGAAAGCCATTACACAAAGTCCCTGGCCAGTGCAAGCAAGATTTACTGGTAGGTACTTCAGTAGTTTCTCATGGTGTATTGGGCTCTACCCCAGCACGACTTATTACACTATTAGGGGTTTGACGGTTACCATCCCTTTAGGCCTAATATGCGAGTATCTTAGACGAACAGACCAGACTGTACGAAGATTGTCATAGATAGGTTCAGTAGGAGTTCGGATAAGTTTTCTCATCGGCTTTCTTATCAACAGATACCTGGGTAGCCGTTACGTGCTGCTAGTACCGCTGACGGACTTGTGGTTAAACCCATTGCCAGCATACTATCGAGTCTTTAAAGTCCCACACAGAGGGTTTCTCTGCTTTGGGCGAAACGATGTAGAGGCCGTATGGTTTTATAACAGGGTCCCGATCACATACGTGTACTGGCTACACGGATATTGTTTGGGCAGATAATACTAGTGGGCTTTGGTTTAAACAGGATCCTAGTATTATATTATTGGATTGTTATTATCTCATTGTATTCGTATTTTTCGGAATATGAATATAGGTATGTATATATGGTGACGGCATTCTTGTAATTTCACAGGAGATGCTTTTAGAAAGGAACACCTCATTATTTGGTTTATCTATTTTTGGAAATAGATTAACGAGGTGGAAAATGGTGGCACGGGAGTGAAGCATAGCTTATGCATTTGTTTATTAGTTTGGATACACTATTGAAGCATGGTTGTTATTTTCTATGTGAAAATAATCCATGCTGCATGAGTGAAAAGAGATGAGCCATTCTCCACTTGGCCAAGACTTGATCATTTGCAAACTTTCTCTCTCTCTCTCCATTTTCTCTTCTTTCTTCCTCAAAAACCCTAATCTTCATATGTGTTGTGAGTCATAGGGTTATATGAGATAAAACACTCTATTAGACACTCTACATCTTTTAGACTGCCTAGCTTAGTAAACTAGGTACCTTAGTTACCTCGGTTTAGAGGTTGGAGCTTGAAGTACATACTCTTGGATGGATCGTCTTTGACATGAGGAGGCCGACATTTCAAGCGCGATCCGATCTTCAAGGAGCTCAAGAAGAGGAGGAGAAGAAGAAGACCCGAAGGACTTATGAACACAGAGGTATAAAACTCTTACCGAGTAGTTAAACCTCCAAGTAGTATAACTAGTTAAGGATTCCGTATAGATCCTGGAGTTTAAGTCGGTGTTGCATACTATGAAAAATTGTTTTTTGTAAATTCTGCATCCCCATAAGTGCGTGGGGTGTGTGACATTGACTTACAGTAGTATCAGAGCCTGTTTAGACCTTAACTAGTTTCTTAGACGATGTTTAAAATTACGAAACCGAAATAACTCCGAAACAGTCGAAACGAAATCCAAGTTTCTGTCGAATTTCAAAGAGACTCTAAAATTTATTTAAACCATTCCAGAGTGCTCCTTTAGTTGTAACTAGAACACCATAGAAAAACGTGGCCCAAACTCTATAACTTGGCCGGCGGAATTGCTCAATTTCCCAGTATGGCTAGCCAAAATGAAGTGTTAGGTCTTGGGTTTTGTCTGGTGTTCTGGACTCTTGGATTTAGGGTTTTAGGTGTTGTTTGATTTTGCCCAAATTTCATATTCTGTTATCTTTGTGTTGGGGCAATACAGGGTATTTCGTAGTCACGGTTTTAATGTTGTTTATAAGATTCAGTTTGTATATATGTTGTTAAACATCCGCTAATTGCTATATGCCGATTAGTGGGGGTTGCACATATAAGTATCTTGATGATGGTTTGTGTATATGAAGTATGTGATCATCATGGATGAATAACCAGGGGATACGAGAAGAGTGTTTTCTTTTTTTTTCATTAATGCAAATTTGTAAATTGATATAATAATATTTTTGCGGGGCACATCCATGTTGAGGTTGTAGCCACCGTTGTATTATTTCATTTACTTTTTCTTGCAGCTAGGATAGGACTAAGACTGGGTGCACAAACTACAGGGTTCTTGAAGTGCTGAGTGGCCTACTCATTTTATTGAGGGAGGTTGCTTCACTTCGGGAATTTGGCAGGTAGTTTTCCGCACCCGTAGGGGTCTAGGGTGGGGTTTGGCTATTTATCATGACCGTGGAATCCGTCTTTCATTCTAGGCTAAAATGAAACACGGAATTCCTAATATATCCAATATATTCATCTATGATCTATGATCTGGAATGCCTATTATTGCGTGAGACGAATGGCTATATATATATTATATATAATAAACATTGCTTATGTTTTGCACCCGCGCTAGTCTAGTCCCCGCTCTGCCGTTAGTTAAGTAACCTAACGGTGCATGACGGGGCCCCGTGGCGAATGCGGATGGCATAAACGTTTGTTCTATTTTCGTTTCTTTTCTACAATGATAGGGTTAAATGATGGGACCGCATTAATATTGATTAATGCAAGGAAAACAATCCAAAGTTTAAATCGTTGGAACAATTTCAAAACCACTCGGTTTAATTGAAAAACAACTTTTAAATGCGGAGTCTAAACCATTCCTTTTAAAAGCTATCATGGTTCCTTCGACTATATCAAGTTCATTACGTTCACGGTTTCGCCAAAATCATCCATAGCCTTCCGTCATTTCAGATGGGTATTCAGTAGTATTCAAGTTATGTATTTTGACCTTTGCCAAGGTATAGTGATTGGTAGCTGCTGGGCATTCATCTGTAGTATAGATAGATGCGTTGATTTGAGACAGTCATGCAGCTATTTTGGCCTTCATCAAGAATTTGTATGGATGGGTTCAAAGTAACCTGGACAATGACGGGTAAAACTTGACTTGTGTCTTATGATATGTTGGCCTTCGTTAAGGTCATGAGAGCTTGGGGCAAAAATCCACATTGGTAGTTTCAAAGGAAAATTAACTTTCTAGTGTTGCATACTATTTGGAGTGTGAAGATTTTGGTAGGATTCTTTCAAGGTTGTCACATGATGATATTTGGATCCCGATCCTACTGTGAGTATCCGCTACTCTTCGGGAGATTTTTCACCAAACAGTTAAAGCTATAAACCAAGTAGGTGCCTAGAACGGTATTAGCGGGGCTACGCCTCTAGGGAAAAGAGATTATTTAATTAAGGAATTTCGCGAAAGCGTTGGAAAACCTCCCTCAAAGTACCGACACTAGCCTGACCGAAAGGTTAAGCAAGAATTGTAGGGTGAGATTAATCCTAACTAATTCTTCTTTTATGGTTTGAAGGAGAATTCGAGGAACAGTGGGAGCCATCCTGTTTAGATAAACTAATAACCAATCTAAACTTACAAGAGTATCATGCTGAGTGTTTCTCCTCTCACTCTTGAAAGCAGCGACCAAAATGACCAGGCTTAAATTACTGCTAGATAATAATAAATTGACTGGGGCAAACTATAAAGATTCGGTAAGGAATGTCCAGATGGCCATTACCTATGACAAGCTGGGCTACCTCCTTACTACCAAAGTCCCCGTCGTTCCAGGTCTAGATTCCACCGTCGTGGATATTGAAATCCGCAAGACATGGGAAATAGACAGTGTGAGAGCCAAGTGTCTCGTGTTGGCCTCAATGGATAATGAACACCAGAGGCGGTATAAGAAAATGGACTTAGCTGAAAGTATTTCCTAGCACCACCAGAAGGTTTATACCGGAATTAAGCATGCAATTTACAAATTTTTGGGGTGCTAAGCTACACTAACCTAGGATCTAATTAGAATATTAGGGTTAATATGATCATAGAGCAAGATCTATACTAAGTGAAAGAGATTACAACTTTTGTAAAATAAGTCCTTCACTTCTATAGCTTCGAGTAGTAGTCCCTACGACTACTCTTGGCTCCACTTGAAGAAATGCATAAGCTTGCTTCGCGATCTTCGAGGCCGAAAATGATCCACCTTGAAGCTTCTTTAGTTTAAGCTACCTCTTCACTAGTCTATCATTAGTGAAGGAAACACCCTAATCTAAATGGATAATCTAGAGTATGATCATGAAGTAGGTATTTTAGCTCACTTAGAAATCTCTAAAGCCCTAGGGTTCATAACTCATGTGAGAGTTAGGGCTTGGACGAAGAAGATGAAGAAAGTTAAGGAAAAATGCTAAGGCAAAAATAATCAAGTGAAGAATGGCTCTATCTAGCTCCTCACTTATTGAAGCATGGAATATTATCAAATAATATATTGCAACCATGCTTCTATAGTGAGAGCAAATGAATAAAAAAAATAGAAAAAGCCATGCCTCGCCCATTCCACAAATATCTCTCCAATTTCCACCTCATTTTTCTATTTTCTCAAAATAGAAAATCCAAATATATATATATATATATAAATATATATATATATATCACACATATATATAAATATATATATATATATATATATATATTAGGAGAATATAATTAGTGAGCAATAATATTAGTAAATATATAATTATATCAATTATAAATATATATCAAATTATTAAATCAACACTTGATTTAATAATCCGGTTATATCATATATAACCGACTAATATCATTTATCTGTATATCATGTTATCAAATCAAGACTTGATTCAATAATCCGGTTATATCACATATAATCTGACCAATATTAAATATCGCCAGATTAGAATACGGTATCACATATTCGTATTTAATCAGGCTCCGCACATATCAGCATATGTGCCCTACTTCGTTTTGCTTGAGTTAGGAAGCCTCTGTGCGGGACTCTAAGGACTTATCAATACACCAACAGTAGGTAATGATCACATCAGTTACCCATAAGCCATCAGCGGTACTAGCTGGACGTAACGGCTACCCAGGTATTGAGAGATTAGAAGATCAACAAGCAAGCTTGTCCAAACTCCCATGAAGTCTATAAGTAACACTTATTGTATAGTCCGGTCTCTTCGTCTGATATGTCGCATATCGAGTCTAGGGATGGTAAACGTCAGACCCCAGTAACTTGATAAGTTATACCGATGTGTAGCTTATAACGGTTCGAGAAACTACTGATAACACTTATTTGTAATTCTCATCAGCTCTGGCCAGGGACTTCTTGTTATAGCCAATCGAGCATAGCGCAACATCAACTCCCGATATCGGAAGAGACGAAACCCCTCCTATCGCTCACTGCCTCCATGTGACTCGGAACTATACCCAAAATTCACTTGTTTACACGACTCCTTTGAGCCGTGGTAGGGAGAAAATAAAAGCACGGTGTGAACCACACAAGAAACTATGACGATCTCGGGTCTACAGACTAACCTGTACCGGTGTCACCAGAGAACTGCTATCAACGATAGGTATGGTACCATCTAGGAGTTCTCGGCGAGTCCTGTTTGGTGTATCCATTCTCTAATGTGCACATGTGTACAATCTTTGATGTCATACACTAATGGTTATAGGATCAACCATTGCCCCCTACAGGGTCAAAAAACGTACACACTAGTCTACTCTGGAATATCGATACCCTGTCTCGATATCCCCTCGACTAGGAACAATTAAAGAATGTGCTTGTGGACTATCCATGCCCCACTATTTGCATCATAGTCCTGGTAGTCAATTCCACATCCTAAGGGCTTTATCAACATGTATCAAAGAGTTAGTATAATAATACAAGTGTACATGTTAAGATAAAGGGCAACCAGATAGCAAACAATCATGTCGAGCAAGAAAGTCTTCTATATATATGTCCAAGCATCCACTATATCATACAATAATGGCCTCTAGGGCATACATATTCCTAACAATCTCCCACTTGCACTAAGGCCAGTTATTGTAGTATCTTATACCCAACATACCAAAAAATCTCTCAAACTGCATCTGGGGGAGGGCCTTCGTGAGTGTATCCGCTGTGTTGTCCTTCGTATCAACTCTCCTGACCTCGATTTCCCGGTGATCTACTATCTCCCGGATCAGGTGATACCGCCTAAGAATATGTCTAGATTGCTGATGGGACCGGGGTTCCTTGGCCAAAACCATAGCTCCATTGTTATCATAATACAAAGGTATTGGATGCTCAATGGATGGAACTACACCAAGTTCAGCAATGAACTTCTTCATCCAGACAGCCTCATTGGCAGCATCGTTGGCAGCGATATATTCAGCCTCCATCGTCGAGCAACTTCCGATCGCATAGCATCCTTCAGGAGAAACTTCCAAAGTCCATACTTTGTTAGTGTACATGGATTCCATCTCAGATCGCATAGCATCCAGCCATTTCACAGGGGCCGCACTTGTGATGGCCTGCTCTAAACTAGTTGGGTCATCATCTTCCATGATGCAATCCTCGCTCCCACCGTCTATGAAAAAACCGTAGTATCTCTCAGGTGGATGAGGAACCCTACTAGATTTGCGGAGTGGCTGAAGTTCGTCGGGGACTATTGAATCCTCCGGTTCTACCAAATCGTCAGTTATAGTTTATGTGGCGGGAATTTCTTCCAGTTCTACCTCATGATCACTAATTTCTTTCACAAGAAATTCCTTTTCTAAAAAGGTGGCATGTCGAGAAACAAACACCTTTTGTTTCTCGGTGTAGTAGAAGATATACCCTCACGAATGTTTGGGATATCTTACAAACTTGCACAGAACTGACATTGCCTCGAGCTTATCCGGATTTTGGGTTTTAACATGTCACGACCCAAAATATTAGCTCGCGACCAGCACTTAAATCACACGACGTCTACAGGCGTAACATAATTCTAGTAAGCTGAAACCAAAAATCTAAACCTTTTTAAAGAAATAAAGAGGTGAAGCTTTGAAATAAAGGTATAGTAAATCATGTTTTGTCTTTTGAAAATTTGGGCAGCACCTCCCTTGTAAAAACTAACCCCGAAAATGGGTACAATACAGAATATAATAAAGCATCCCCAAACGGGAGTAAAACACACCCAACGGTGGAAACAACCACCACAAGTATAAATATACGACGCCCAACAGCGAAAATCCATATAAGGAAATAAAGTAAGGAAATAAAGTAAAGAAAGACATCAACCCCAAAAGCGAACATAAAACCCATCGCTCAAGTCTCGCAACTACAAGTCTTCTAAGTCTGCAACATATATAATAACTAGTTTCTGAACTGATGGAGTTGACTAAATACAACATGAATAATAATACAAGAGTGGCACGATCCAATAGGTACCACCTACCAAAAGCAAATCACCCGAAAAATAGCTATGTGCCAATGATGCCGCTATTGATCCATGCGGTCTACCTGCAAGAACTGTGGCACAACGGGGGTGAGTTGACAACTCGTGAATAGAAAAACATCATCAGGTAAAAATCGAAATAAATAACGATTCCTAGGTCAACTATATCATAAAGGTAATACTATGACATTTAGGGTGACTGTATCTGCATATGTGCCAACACATAATAAATGCCTCTCTGCAAGTGGTTATCATCCAACAAAATAATCAATGCATGTATGTAGGTGGATCTCGTCCAACAATATAACAATGCATGTATGCAGTGGATCTCATCCATGTGTCAACCACTGACACAACAACTCCTGCATGTAAATATCATAAAAGTATATGCAGGTAAATATGAGGATATATATATATCAACGTGTGTCCCTCGCGACACAACAAAATCATGGAAACCTGAGTGTCTAACACCGACACTCGAAACATCATGAAACCCGTGTCTAGCATCGACACGTAAATCCTCATGTCTCAGGCGCCGTCCCCACGACTGGCCCTGATGTCATGTTTGTACATCACTCCGGTCGGTATCCCCATGATAACCGCCGAGTCCAAATTCTATCAACGGTAGGTACTCGCCCAGCCTTCCAGGCTTATCGCCATCATCTGCGATTTTCTTGACGAATGAACAATACAGGGACCCACCATGTACCCGCACATGGCCCACTCTACTCCTCGCATCGGGTATATAACATAAGTCTCAGAACCGAGAAAACTCATGGTGGACGCACTGAAATATCATATCAAGAGAAACCGGGTTTTCAAACAATATATAATTTCTTGAAACATCCTGTAAATCCCCGTTTCCATCAATGAAAATCTTTTTCTATACTTTCCTTTTCCTTTTCCTCGAAATTTTGTAGGAAATTGGTTTCTAGATTGTCGTATTTAAATTTCTCTAAACCATAACAAAATTAATCAAAACCCAAGTTAAAACCAAATATATAATTTCCCACCTTTTAAACCTCATCCCAAGTTTCTTATTTAACCTAGCCGGCCCAACTAAACCAAGCAATTAATTTAAACTAAAGGAATTAATTAAACCTTAAGCCATCCCACAGCCCAACACAAATTAATTTTGATTAACATTAAATCCCCGGCCCAACCCCTAAGCCAGCCCAAGCAAATAAATTTTTTTTTTAAAAGATTAATTTACCTTCAATTTCCCTAGCCCGGCCCACTCCTTATCTCTCCTTTGCTGAAAAGAAAAAAAAATGAATTAAACATTTATTTTCCCTCACTGGCCCAAGTTTTTTCTCCGGCCCGGCTTCCCAGCCCAACTCCAAGCCCGCTCCCGCCTAACCGACCCGACCCGCTTCGCATTCCTTCTTCCTCACCTACGCAAAATTTCCCGCTCACTTTCCTTCCCGTTGCACCCACGTTTCCCCTCGCGCCTACGTCGCTCGCGCCGTTGCCCCACGTCCCCGCGACCCCGGCCACGACTCCCTCAACCTCTTCTCGACTCCAACTCCTCTCTCCCTCTTAATCTCAAACCTCCTCCCTCTCTCTCTCTCTCTCACGTGAAAACCTTCAGCTTCTCTCTCCACACCCACTGCACCTCGCCACTCCCTCCGACGACGACGACTGCGACTCTCCCCTTCTTTCCTTCCTCCTCCTCCATCAACAGAGCCTCTCCTCACTTTCTCCTCCACCACCGAGCTCTCTCAACCCACGCCGAGCACTCACTCGACACCCATCTCGGCCACCCCTGCACCTCAACACCGGCGAGCCCCCACTGCCCTGAACCGCCCCAGTCGACACCTCTACATCCTCTACATCTTCATCGCCTTCTCCTACACCCACACCCGAGCCCCACCACCTCTCTCTCTCTTTCAAACCCTCGCTGCGACTCTGAACCCCGCTGCTGCCCATCACCGGAGCGACACCGCCGACCATCGTCGACCCCAGCGCACACACAGAGATCCACAGAGCACCCCCTCCGCTTCCAGTGAACACGAGCCATCTCCGGGCAACTCCGACGTCGAAACCGAATCGCGAGCCGAGGCCGCAAATCCAAACCGCGCCGTTCGTTGCGCGTTCATACCGTTGCCGCCGTGCATTGCCAAAATGTCTCCAGGCAAGTACCCTACTTGCTACAAGCTAGTTTATTTCCGTTACAAACTAAAATCGTATTAATTCCATGTTTACAATTCACGATAACTTATATGACATAACTGTTCGATGCAAGATCCCAATGAAAACCTTCATTTAATTTGATGGAACTCGATTGCATATTCTGGCCCGTCTGGCAATGAACTTTGTGTAGAAATTTCACTGAAAAATATGACTGTTAACGACTTAAACGATCACCCCCAATTACACCCATAAAAACTGGGAATTTCCCGCACCTGAAAATTGTTAAAATCATAATTAATTGTGTACATATTGAACTGATGCATTCAAGGGCTCAAATCGAAGCCGACTCGATGACCTGTAACCCTATGCAAGTTCTAAATTGTTTATGTACTGATATTATGACAAGAATTGGTTCGGAGAGCGGCTCTGGACTGCAATCCAGAGCAACTCTGGTTATTGTTTTCTGCCCCGTAATGTTTACTACCTTGTTTCCTGAACTCGTATGTTGCGGTACCCTACACCTTATTGAAAATGAATCTGTTATCCAAATAATGCAAGTGATTTCAGCCCGTTTTATCGACGTTTATTATTTAAACTGCAATTTAAAAGATCAAGGCGCATAGCAGTCCCAAACTGAAACAGAATTGATACACTAGTGTTGAACAGCGCATAACACCTGACGTACAGATGCGATTGAGAATCCGTCTATTGCATTAAAAACCCTACTGAAAACACTAATTTTCATTTAACTGTAGCGTCGCTAAATTCTGAGCCCAACTGGGTGAAAATTGTGCCGCAAAACGGACGTTCAGTTCAGAAACTGAATTTCCTGCAGCGAGCACTTAAATTGAAACGGCTGTAACTTGAATACCAGAAACCCGATTGAACTGAAACAAATTTTGATGAACTTCTGACAGAGTGTACTTGTTATCGTATTTGTATCATTTCACTGAATTCTGAACATATGAATTACTGCAATTTTTGTAAGCTTATGACGTGCATATTGGTTCATATCATACATGACTTGTTAACTGCATAAATACACATACCTTACCCAATTGACATATACATAGTGTTAGTGCGCGTTATTATTCAGTGGACATTAAATTATCGTGCGTGAATGATATTGGCTTAGGAGTGTCAAGTACGCCAATGGAAAAGTGAATGATTCGTGACAGTGATTAATACAGTGAACAGTGACAAAACCGTGCTATTGGCATACTTGTACACGACTAAATCATAATCATAAATAGTGTAAACCTGGGGAAAAAGGGGAAATCGAAGTGGAAAGAGCATAGTATTTAGCGGGACCATGTTTTAGAGGATGATCATTCGAGCAGTGATATATATATATTAGGTAGGATCTAGCAATCCGGCTGACAGGATTATGTCCCGGGCGTGTGGGCCATTGTCTCGGCTATGTACGAGACTCCTGTTAAACATGATCCTCCTTTCCACTATACGATTTCAAACATGACTTAGAGACCGATAGGGACACCGATCATACTTTGCATCATTTAGTGACATAGTGATTACCCACATTTTACTTTCACTGTTATTATCGTATTTGCATGTTTCATGTCATTAATATAAAAATTGCTATTACGTCGCTCTAACGACCTGAGTGTGCATGCTCAGACCTCGAGGAAGGACCAGCGCAGAAGTCGGATTTACCTTTCGAGCTGGCGGAGATCTAGTCTGGAGTACCTTTTCTTTCTTTTCTGCTTTCCCTAAAAGAGCTCGTGTATTTGAACTTGGTTAGTAGCTCTTCTTGTTTATTTGTAATTTGTGAACAATGGAATTTGATGTAATAACTTAGTGATGTATTTCCTTTAATGCTGTGCTTTGTTTACTGATTACCATGTAATGCTAGAAGCCGAAGTGTGACTACGGCGGGATTATTTCTTGACCGTAGGAGCATGGCTGGCCTAATCATCCCTCGTTTTCCATATTTTGGGAAGCGGGGCGTGACACATCCTGCGTTTCTCAAATCCAAAAATCACATTAAAACCATATCTCAATGCGTAAATCCATGTAAATATTATATATGCAACATAAAATAGCAATATGGGCATATTAAGGGAAAACCGCTCTTTTAAATGAATCCAGTTTTAAAATATATCATGCGGTTCCCAAATCCTCCGAAATCAAGTGCAGCATCATATGAGGTATACATGTAACTGTAGCAAGGTATAAGTATCTACATGTAAGAAAGTATGTATGATGCATTTCATAAGCGCAATAGCATAAAAATCAACGTCTCCAAATCACTTGTTAATACAATACCACTTAGGGGTATATGCAGCTATAGCAAGATATATGAGTGTATATGTCAGTATGTATGCATGATATACATGTAGCTGTAATAAGGTATGTGGGTATACATGTCAGTATATCATGCAACCAAGCATAGTGATGTGAACATGGCAACGATATCGTAGCATAATATAGCAATTCTACTGTATAAGTGACATATCAATTATCGATGATGAAGTGTGTGAGCCGGCAAATCTGTGCAAGTGTAACATACGCATCATCGATAATGGTGTAGGTGTACTAGCACAGGTATGTGAATTGCAATGAGAATAACATGAATGCAGCATAAAGTACCTCGTGAACTAAATGCTATAAGGTATACGTGTCTACAATATGTATCCGAGTCGGTGAATCTAGCAATCGGCATCCAGCCTCACAACATCACGTATGGTACAATCCATCGTACGGTATTCTCTAAACAAGGGTATGGATAAATCAACAGGTAAAACTCATCGTGTACTGAAATCTATCGTACGACAGCATTAAACAAATAGGGATTCTATCAACCTATACAACATCGGGGCATGGATCTAAGTCTCGTACGGCATATCACTCACTATGCAAAACATTATTCATATATATACCTATCCCTCAGGTCACATCCATGTCCATCTCGTATCAGGGGACCGACAAAGGTATCAACAATCTTATATCAACTCAAATCCACAAAATGACATATCACACTAAGTCATCATATCACATCGTATACTCGTTCATCATATTAATATCTTGCATCACATTATATAAACGTCACACTTCTTTTTCAATTTGCACCCATCATGATTCACTTATCATTTCATATTCTCATATGTCAAAATGTTCATTAGCATCAACTTCTATCATATTATCATTTGTAAATCCTACAATCATGTTCGTCGCATATCATTTATCAGGATAAATAATCAAACGATATTCCATATCAATGTTTGCGGGGGTGCTATACGCCATCCACCCGACTTCCCCGGTAGATATAAATCTACTCACCTGCTAAACTCCTCGCTTAGCCGTAGTCGACACGCTTCGTCTTCTCGAAATCCACGTGAAGGTACCTACAATCAATGTGAAATCGCAAAGCTATTAACATAAAATTCCGAAATCCAAATACGGCACGTGGTGCGGTCATAGGTTAGAACCTATAGCCTACGCATGCAAAACAACCAAACAACCCTCGTCGTTGACGTACAAACGTTCAACGACCAAATACAATACCCAGTCGCAAAATCAAGAAATCCAAATACCGGAAAACATAGCTCAAAACCCTAACTAGGGTCGCTATACATAAAAACAACCATGCCAAAAACCCAATCGTACCAATACTCATTCACAATACAATAAATATCGTAGATAATAATATATATGTCATCTCTATGACAATTAAAACCCACGTTTAATTTTACCGAAAAGCTAGTAAGTATCTTAAAACCATTTTAGCATAAAGCTAGATGTTTAAACATTTCAAGTGATCACAATCATCACAAAGCGGCTCAATTGAATCACCCAAACCCTTACTACCATTTTAAATCTCACCCAAATAGGATTTAGAAAAACTTAGTTTGCTAAAAACTCAATTAGACAACTTAGGAATTTTAACAAATATCATTCTCATAATTTGATTAAGATTTCCAAGTCTACACTTCATGATTAACCATTTAACACATCAAAAGTCTAACTTGATTTTCATAACCTTTTCATGAAAATTCTAAACATGCAATTAAATCTATATTAAACACCTGATAAGCAAGTATTAAGGATTTAAACAACAAATTAAAGATTAGGGTTAGAATTTATACCTCACAAACATTCTATCAAACTTGCAAATTAATTTCCAAAATAGCCTCCCAAAATGCTAACTTTCATCTTGAACCAAACTAGATTAGGCTAAAGATTAGAGTATAGATTTGTATTTGAGTTTGTGGGATAAATTGATGATTTTTGATAAATTAATTGAGCTTGAAGATGTAGAAATGAGGTGAGGAGAGAGGAAGGGCAGCAAGGGGAGGGTTTGGCCATGGCAAAGAATGAGGGGGTTTTGTGAAAAAGAAATGGAAAAATCTAGTTAAAATGCAATAAATGCTCATTAATGCAAATAAAGTCTTATGCCACCTCTTTCTTTTCTTTTAAAAATTCAATTTAAATCTCAAATATCTAGATATTTTTCTATGGATGGATTAAGCTTAAATCTAGTGATTAGATTAGCATAGATTTACATTAGAAGTAATTAACCCAAACCAAAATTGTAATTACCACTAATTAAGTGCATAATTAACAACTTAAAATAATAATTTAATTAGGAAAAATATCAATGTGAACCAAAGCTTCCAAATGACCACAAAAACCCACAAACTAGCAATATTCTAGCTAAAGTAGGTGCTGTCAAGACTATACTGAAATTTGATCACATTCCGGGTTTTACGGAAAACACCGACTATTTTACCCTAAAACGGAAAATTCGCATAACGATTTTCCAAAACGTTACAATCTTCCCCCCTTAAAGAAATTCAGTCCCCGAATTTAAATTTAAACCCCCAATACTAAAACATTTTAAAATCCAACTCAATCAACAGGTATCCGAAATAACGGAAGACACAAAAAACCACAGCGCATCCTGTACGCCAGAAAATGAGTATGAAAACTCAAAACTGAACTCCGTTAAGCGTCACGCAAATCATCGGAGTTACAATGGAGATACAGATCTCGAAATCCACTACCGAAAACCAATATACACTAAGCAAATGCTATAATATGTATATAGTACACATCCTTTTTGAAAAATCTCCAAAAACTGAAATAACATATGCAGAATCTTTTTCTGAATCGCCGTGTGATGTGTAACTCATGACACAAGTGGCGGATGCTCATTTGTAAAGTAATAATATACTAGCATATATATATATTGCTCAAATATACGTTCCGCCCTTTTTAAAATATCCCAAAAGGTTTTCTTTTGTAAACGTTCGTGTCGCTCGTGGACACATAAGAAATAGCGAGACTATAGCTCCTTTTTGAAAAGCTCTTGGTAAACTTTTATGCATGCAAAAATACTCAGGCACTGTTCTCCGATCAGTCCTATTCGGTTACTACATAATATAATGCCCATCATAAAAACAAAGGGCTCAAGAGCAAAATTAGCCTTAAAAGGCGTGCCCAATAATCAGGTGTGTCTCTTGTGCAAGAAAATCAAATCCATATACAGGTGCCATAATATGCACAAAAGTAAGACTAAGTGCAACGGGTGTACACGAAAACATCTGTCCAATGCAACTGGCGTGCACGACAACAACAACTAGTGCATCAATAATGCATGAAAATCTCAATTCAGTGCAACTAACATGCACGAATGAAAACCCCACTCGGGTGCATCAGGTGTGCACAAAAAACATATCACGCGCCCAACGTGAGCGAAAGTCCAAATCAAGTGCATCCGTCATGCACGAACGAAATCGAAATCAAGTGCATCCCACATGCATGAATAAAAATCGCATCTAATATGAACAGATAAAAATCTATATCAAGGGCATCCAACTTGCATGAGTAAAATCTCACTCAAGTACATACGATACGTACAGAATCCAATACCAAGCGCCTAATATGCGCAAAAATTCAACCCAAGCTCGTCGGGTTCGTAAAAAGTATTTAGTGCACGAAATATCAAATCCTGTGCATCCACTGCACGAAATATCAAATCCTGTGCATCCACTGCACGAAATATCAAATCATGTGCATCTAGTGCATGAAATATCAAATCTTGTGCATCCACTGCACGAAATATCAAATCGTGTGCATCCACTGCACGAAATATCAAATCCTGTGCATCCACTGCACGAAATATCAAATCCTGTGCATCCGGTGCACGAAATATCAAATCCTGTGTAGGAAATCCAGGAATCAAAAACATGTGCAGCTAAGGCACAAAATCGACATCAACACCACGGTGTATATAATATATCAAGTGTAACAACTATGCACAAAAATGTAAATACCCAGTAGGTGCGTCCATGGTGCACGAAAACCATATCCTGAAACTCAATCATCAAAAATCAAATCCAAGCGATATAAGCGTTATACTCGGATCACAAACGCAAATCGCAACAAATGACATTGAGGTACACCTCCTAAAATATTGAAAAAAGTCGGTGCGCCCAAACTGGCAAAGCAAGAACATCCGCTTGCTTCCTGCTCACAATCTGGCATCCTCAGTCTCTGTGGCTTACCTATCTCGCACTCTGTCGGCTCATCTGCCCGATCAGGCGTGCTAACGGAAACGATCCCGCTCTGGCACTCCTCAGGTTATCTCTCGGCCAATTAGTATGATCAATCATAAAGCAGCACGTCACTGGAGTTGGCCTATGGCCTTCTGAAAACACGTGACACAACTGATCCTAGGTGCAATCTCATCGCAGTAGTGTCCTGGAAGGAACCGGCTCAAGGTCTCTTCCGAACTCGTCTATACCGAACTGTACGGAGGCTGGTACACTTACAAATCTTTTCTCACATCTGGACATCTGTGTTCTCAGCACAACTTTTCTCGGGAACTGGCCGTATCCCAACGCCTCTGCATACATATCAGATCTCTAATCTCGACGGGGAGTAACAACAGCTCGTCAGCATCACGCACGAACTTCTGGTTCCACTCGTCCTTATTATCGTCCATTTCGACAACATGTCATGCTATCCACGTCCTGCAATAGTTCTCGGTGACCATCAATCCGGAATCTCTCGCACAGACTCGAAATCATGAACTCGGTATCTTCATCACTCTGTAGAAGATATCTAGCCGAACGCGTCCTCGAGAACTCATCCTAACTATCGGAGGAATACTCAAAACTCATCCATTTCTCGATCAACTTACAACACATCTGGGTGAGGTCCTTCTATCTGAAACTAGTCAGCTTACCGATCTCACATCGGGACATTCGATGAACAACGTCATCTCTGGATCGATCTACTCTAGATCTGAATAAGACTCTCCACACTGGAAATCTTCAACTCAATAGGGCCGGCGTCGGCACATCAAATATGACGAATCACCTCCGTCTCTCAACTCAAGATAGACTAGCTATCACCTATCGCATCTCTGCCTGGAAGCTCCAGCGATCTCAGCTCGTAAGCTCTGGAAGTGACACCACTTCAATTTCAGCAACAGCTGGGTCATCTGTCTGCACGGTCGATGACATCACAATCTCTGAGGTACGTTGTACATCAACAGTCCTCCCACAGTAGGCAGCCTCCAATAATAGCCTGATCAACCGGTACAAAACCGTACACTCATCTCAAACGAGATATCACAACACTACACTACATCGATACGTTCCCATGTCACCAGAAAACATGATGGTCAGTCCTTGTCCACGATGAGCTCGCCCTGACCGCATCACTAGCAGCAGCTCAAACTACACTCAAACCAAGGTGACAGGAACCTCAATCAAGTATCGACGAAAATAGATCAAAGTGATGAAATGAATCAACAGATCCAGAATGAATATATGATCATATGGAGGAACGGAATCAGTGAGAGTATGATCATGTAAATGAATAGAATCAAGGATCTCAAATGGATGTATAATCAAGGAAAACAAAGAGAATCACCAGTCTCAAAATATGAACATCCTGAGGTTTCTTAAGTGGAGTATCGTATCGTAAATATGTCGTGGAACATACGTACGGTACGTCACTCTACTCAAGCTACCCACTCCATCAATCAGGGTCTGCCTATGAAATGAAAGTTTGGGTCTAATACCCCCTAGTTCGAGTCTAAGTTCCGTAAGGTCAAGCCTAGGTTCCGAAATATATATGCCCTATACCCCATATAGTCAAACCTAGACTCGAACTAAGGTTAAACCTAATGCTCTGATACCAACTTTGTCACGACCCAAAATATTAGCTCGCGACCAGCACTTAAATCACGCGACGTCTACAGGCGTAACGTAATTCAAGTAAGCTGAAACCCAAAAATCTAAACCTTTTTAAAGAAATAAAGAGGTGAAGCTTTGAAATAAAGGTATAGTAAATCATATTTTGTCTTTTGAAAATTTAGGCAGCACCTCCCTTGTAAAAACTAACCCCGAAAACAGGTACAACACATAATATAATAAAGTATCCCCAAACGGGAGCAAAACACGCCCAACGGTGGAAACAACCACCACAAGTATAAATATACGCTGCCCAACGATGAAGATCAACATAAGGAAATAAAGTAAAGTAAGACATCAACCCCAAAAGCGAATATAAAACCTATCGCTCCAGTCTCGCAACTACAAGTCTTCTAAGTCTGAAACATATATATTAACTAGCTTCTGAATTGATGGAGTTGACTAGATACAACAGGAATAATAATACAAGAGTGGCACGATCCAATAGGTACCACCTACCAAAAGCAAATCACCCGAAAAACAGCTATGTGCCAACGATGCCGCTATTGATCTATGCGGTCTACCTGCAAGAACTGTGGCACAACGGGGGTGAGTTTCCAACTCGTGAATAGAAAAACATCATCAGGTAGAAATCGAAATAAACAACAATTCCTAGGTCAACTATATCATAAAGGTAATATTATGACATCTAGGGTGACCGTATCTGCATATGTGCCAACACATAATAAATGCCTATCAGCAAGTGGATATCATCCAACAAAATAATCAATGCATGTATGCAGGTGGATCTCGTCCAACAATATAAACAATGCATGTATGCAGTGGATCTCGTCCATGTGTCAACCACTGACACAACAAATCCTGCATGTAAATATCATAAAAGCATATGCAGGTAAATATGAGGATATATATATATATATATATATATATATATATATATATATCAACGTGTGTCTCTCGCAACACAACAAAATCATGGAAACTTGAGTGTCTAACACCGACACTCGAAACATCATGAAACCTGTGTCTAGCATCGACACGTAAATCCTCATGCCTCAGCCGCCGTCCCTACGACTGGCCCTGATCTCATGTCTATACATCACTCCAGTCGGTAACCCCACGATAACCGCCGAGTCCAAATACTATCACCGGTAGGTACTTTCCCGGCCTTCCAGGCTCATCGCCATCATCTGCGCTCTTCTTGCCGAGGGGAACCATACCGGGCCCCACCATGTACCCGCACATAGCCCACTCCACTCCTCGCATCGGGTATATAACACAAGTCTCAGAACCGAAAAAACTCATGGTGGACACACTGAAATATCATATTAAGAAAAATCGGGTTTTCAAACAATATATAGTTTCTTAGAACATCCCGCGTTTCTCAAATCCAGAAATCACATGAAAACCATATCTCAATGCGTAAATCCATGTAAATATTATATATGCAATATAAAACAGCAATATGGGCATATTAAGGGAAAACCGCTCTTTTAAATGAATCCAGCTTTAAAATATATCATGCGGTTCCCAAATCCTCCGAAATCAAGTGCAGCATCATATGAGGTGTACATGTAACTGTAGCAAGGTATAAGTATCTACATGTAAGAAAGTATGTATGATGCATTTCATAAGCGCAATAGCATAAAAATCAACGTCGCCAAATCACATGTCAATACAATACCACTTAGGGGTATATGCAGCTATAGCAAGATATATGAGTGTACATGTCAGTATGTATGCATGATGTACATATAGCTGTAATAAGGTATGCGGGTGTACATGTCAGTATATCATACAACCTAGCATAGTGATGTGAACACGACAAGTATATCGTAGCATGATGTAGCAATTCTACTGTGTAAGTGACATAGCAATTATCAATGATGAAGTGTGTGAGCCGGCAAATCTGTGTAAGTGTAACACACGCATCATCGATAATGGTGTAGGTGTACTAGCACAAGTATGTGAATTGCAATGAGAATAATATGAATGCAGCATAAAGTACCTCGTGAACTAAATGCTATAAGGTATACGTGTCTACAATATGCATCCGAGTCGGTGAATCTAGCAATCGGCATCCAGCCTCACAACATCACGTATGGTACAATCCATCGTATGATATTCTCTAAACAAGGGTATGGATAAATCAACAGGTAAAACTCATCGCGTACAAAAATCTATCATACGGCAGTATTAAACAAATAGAGATTCTATCAACCTATACAACATCGGGATACGGATCCAAGTCTCGTACGGCATATCACTCAATATGCAAAACATTATCCATATATATACCTATCCCTCAAGTCACATCCATGTCCATCTCGTATCAGGGGACCGACAAAGGTATCAACAATCTCATATTGACTCGAATCCATAAAATGACATATCACACTAAGTCATCATATCACATCGTATACTCGTTCATCATATTAATATCTCGCATCACATTATATAAACGTCACACTTGTTCTCTTTCAATTTGCACCCATCATGATTCACTTATCATTTCATATTCTCATATGTCAAAATGTTCATTAGCATCAAATTCTATCATATTATCGTTTGTAAATCCTACAATCATGTTCGTCGCATATCATTTATCAGGATAAATAATCAAATGATATTCCATATTAATGTTTGCGGGGGTGCTATATGTCATCCACCCGACTTCCCCCGTAGATATAAATCTACTCACCTGCTAAACTCCTCGCTTAGCCACAGTCGATGTGCTTCGTCGTCTCGAAATCCACGGGAAGGTACCTATAATCAATATGAAATCGTAAAGCTATTAACATCAAATTCCGAAATCCAAATACAGCACGCGGTGTGCTCATAGGTTAGAACCTATAGCCTACACATGCAAAACAACCAAACAACCCTCATCGTTGAGGTACAAACGTCCAACGACCAAATAAAATATCCAGTCGCAAAATCAAGAAATCCAAATACTGGAAAATATAGCTCAAAACCTTAACTAGGGTCGCTATACATAAAAACAACCACGCCAAAAACCCAATCGTACCAATACTCATTCACAATACAATAAATATCGTAGATAATAATATGTACGTCTTCTCTACGACAATTAAAACCCACGTTTAATTTTACCGAAAAGCTAGTAAGCATCTTAAAACCATTTTAGCACAAAGCTAGATGTTTAAACATTTCAAGTGATCACAATTATCATAAAGCGGCTCAATTGAGTCACCCAAACCCTTACTACCATTTTAAATATCACCCAAATAGGATTTAGAAAAACTTATTTTGCTAAAAACTCAATTAGACAACTTAGGAATTTTAACAAATATCATTGTCACAATTTGATTAAGATTTCCAAGTCTACACTTCATGATTAACCATTTAACACATCAAAAGCCTAACTTGATTTTCATAACCTTTTCATGAAAATTCTAAACATGCAATTAAACCTATATTAAACACCAAATAAGCAAGCATTAAGGATTTAAACAACAAATTAAAAATTAGGATTAGAGTTTATACCTCACAAACATGCTATCAAACTTGCAAACTGATTTCCAAAATAGCCTCCCAAAATGCTAACTTTCATCTTGAACCAAGCTAGATTAGGCTAAAGATTAAAGAGTATGGATTTTTATTTGAGTTTGTGGGATAAATTGATGATTTTTGATGAATTAATTGAGCTTGAAGAAGTAGAAATGAGGTGAGGAGAGAGGAAGGGCAGCAAGGGGAGGGCTCGGCCATGGCAAAGAATGAGGGGGTTTTGTGAAAAAGAAATGGAAAAATAAGGTCGGCCATGGCAAAGAATGAGGGGGTTTTGTGAAAAAGAAATGGAAAAATCTAGCTAAAATGCAATAACTGCTCATTAATGCAAATAAAGCCTTATGCCACCTCTTTCTTTTCTTTTAAAAATTCACTTTAAATCACAAATATCTAGATATTTTTCTATGGATGGATTAAGCTTAAATCTAGTAATTAGATTAGCATAGATTCACATTAAAAGTAATTAACCCAAACCAAAATTGTAATTACCACTAATTAAGTACATAATTAACAACTTAAAATAATAATTTAATTAGGGAAAATATCAATGTGAACCAAAACTTCCAAATGACCGCAAAAACCGGCAAACTAGCAATATTCTAGCTAAACTAGGTGCTGTCAAGTCTATTCTGAAATTTGATCACATTCGGGGTTTTACGGAAAACACCGACTATTTTACCTTAAAAATGGAAAATTCGCATAACGATTTTCCAAAACATTACATAACATAAATCGGACAACCCCATATCTTAATAAAATTAAGACATGGTCTCTTTCTTTTCCATATCTCATGTTGAGTGGTAGGCACCGATTTGATAGGAACCATATTTAATAGGTATGCAGCTGTCTCAAGTGTATAGCCCTAAAAGGAGATAGATAACTCATCAACACTCATCATAGAGTGCACCATATCTAATAGGGTGCGATTCCTCTGCTCCGATACTCCATTGTGCTGTGGTGTATACAGAGGAGTAAGCTGAGAGAGAATCCCATTCTCTTTTAAATGGTCTTGGAATTTCATGCTCAAGTATTCTCCTCCCCGATCAGATCGAAGGACTTTAATAATTTTACCCGTCTGGTTCTCTACTTCGTTCTTATATTTCTTGAATTTCTCAAAAGGTTCAGATTTGTGTTTCAACAGGAACACATGTACAAATCTTGAGAGATCATCGGTGAATTTAATGAAGTATGAGGAACCATTCCTGGCATGTGTAGACATAGGACCGCATACATCACTATGTATCAGTCCCAAGAGTTCAGTAGCTCTTTCTTCGTATCCAGTAAATAGAGTTTTGGTCATTTTTCCTTTGAGACATAACTGGCAAGTTTCATAAGATGTAAATTCAAACGGATTTAAATATCCATCTTTATGTAACTTAGCTAGTCTTGTTGCATTGATATGACCTAGTCTACAATTCCACAAGAAGGCTTCGTTCATTTCTGAACTTTTCCTCTTGTGTGTGTTCTGTATATTCAGAACTGTGGTTTGATTTAGAACGTATATACCGTTACACAACGTACCAAACCTAATCAACACTTGATTTAGGAAAATGTTCATAACATTTTCCTCCAATACAAAATTATATCCTTCTTTATGTAATAAAGAAATTGATATAATATTGCACATCATTTTTAGTACGTAATAACAGTCGTTCAGAATCAATGTATTGCCATATGGTAATACTAGGTGATATTCGCCAACTGTTTTGGCTGCAACAATTTCTCCATTCCTTACTTTGAGAGACATATCACCCTTTCCCAGTTCTCTCTCTTTAACCCATGTAACAAATTATATACATGGGATTCTGATCCGGTATCCAATACTCAGGACATAGAGTATAATGCGAAACAATTCTCGGTAACGAACACACCCGAAGATGATGCATCATCATGCTCTTTCTTCGTTCGGGTTGCGTGGGAATCCTGATATTCCCCTATTCCTTGCTCAGAATTATGCCAATCATAAAAAAAAGCGGAACCAACGTTCCCCAGCTCAGTATAATAAGCGGGTTCAGTCAATACATCCATATTATTATCTTGATTAAGGCGTGTCATTGTCGCTACCTGGAGAGAAACAGAGAAGGAAACACTTTAGCATGCGCTCTTTACAAGATTAGATTGGTTATTATCTTATCTAATCAGAATAGCTCATGTTGTTTTTATCAAATCTTCCTTCAAACCCTAAAAGGTAAGATTAGCCGGGATTAATTACACCTAACAAGTTCACCAATCGGTCAGCCAAGCAGGTATTGATACTCGAGAGAGTCTCCCCATGCTTTCGCATGGAAATAATTAAATAACCTCATTTCCACAGGGGCATAACCTCCTTAACACCTTTCTTAGACACCTACTAGATCAGCTAATTGTAAAGTGGAAAATTCTCCCAGGAGTAACACTTACTCATAGTGGGTATCGGGATCCAACTATCTAATAGAAGGTATGCAATCTCATTGCAAATTTCAACACTTGAAATTCCCAATAACTATTTTTACCCCTAACGACCTATGACCTTGACGGAGGCCAACAAACCATAGGCCGCTAGTCAAGTTCAACTCGTCATTTCGTGATTGAATTAAACCCACCCGCACGACCCTTGACGGAGGCCAACAAAGTCGTACAACTACCTTAATCCAATCGCATCATATATTGCAGATAATCACTAATCAGCTACCGCACACTACGCCTTGACGGAGGCCAACAAACGCAGCACGAATACTAAAATAGTCCTTATCTGAAATGACAAAGGGCTACGACTGGTTTTGAAGAAAACCTTTAGCGTAATGAACTTGATATCGTTGTAGAATCTAGTGATTTGAAAAGGAGTGGTTTAAGCTCCGCTTTTAAAATCGATTAGTTTTCAAAACAAACCACGTGGGTTGTAGCATTTGCTAGTTTTGCTAAAGAGGTTACTCCCGGTGAAGGGATCTATGCTCTTTCCTCATCGAATGAGGTACTGGATATTCATAAAAGAATACCGTTATGCAAAGCAAGAACTAGAGATACCTTTTTTTAACAAACCGAGTGGGTTATAGTATTTGCTAGTTTTTTTAAAGAGATCACTCCCGGTGAAGGGATCTTTCCTCATCGAATGAGGTGCTGGATATTCATAAAAGAATACCGCTATGCAAAGTAAGAACTAGAGCTACCTTTTTGAAAAATTTGATTCTAAAACATCTTTTGGTTTCTTATCTTTTCATTAATCTCATTAATGATGTTCCATCATTTATATTTCCTAAACATCACAGAAGAAACAAAAATAGAACGTACGCTTATGCCATCCGCATTCGCCATGGGTCCCCGTCATGCACCGTAAGGTTACTTAACTAACGGCAGAGCGGGGGCTGGACTAGCACGGGTACAAAACATAAGCAACGTTTATTATATATATCATATATATATACATAGCATTCGTCTCACGCAGTTATATGATCACATCACAGAACTCAAGCAGAAGAAGTCAACATATGAAATATTGGATATTCTAAAAGGTCAGTGTTTTAAATTAAGCCAGTAATGAAAAACACAGATTCCACGGTTGTGATGAATAGCCAAACCCACATCCCTAGACCCCTACAAGAGCGGCAAGCAATCCTGCCAAATCTAGAGTTAGGAGACCCGGTCTCGACTCTTCGAGATGGTTTCCCACTGGACTCTAGAACCCGGTTACTTATGCTCCCCGTCTTGGGTCTATCCTAATGCAGAAAAGTAAATAATATATATCAATAGAGACATCATCCTTAACCCGGAAGTGTCCCAATAAAAGAATATTACATACAATTTTACATGAATGAAAATTGAAAAACTCTCATCTCATGCAAAACCCCCCGGCTATTCAATCACGACGATCCAATATAACATATCACAGCAACACATAATATCACATGTCATCAACGTAAGTAAATATGTGTATCTCGAATGTCGTTGACGTATAGCAACGAGATCGGGGATACACCACATATTACACTTACAGTCGTAGAAAACAAATGAAAACTACAATAATTAGAATCCGCATATTCCTTAGACATCATAAACCCGGAATATCACATATTCCGATTTTCATGCCTAACCCTTTAAATCTCGCATTTTAGTCTCAAATCGAAATCACTTTTCAATAACTTAGTTAGGTAATTCAACAAGATTCCCGACTACCTGATCGAATGCTCGTTAGGAACTTTAGTAGATGGCCGTACCCCCGATGCCGTCGACGAAGTGCACTTAGGTGGAACACCATCGCTACGAGCACTCGAGTGGATGCTTTTGGCAACGGGGTTCTCCAACAATCACTTGGTCGGGGCTAAGGGGCGTGGCTATCAAGTAGTGTTACCCGGTGAGTGTTCGCGTACTATACGCAATTGCGACGGAGTTTTGATCCTAATCGAAACTCTGTGGAAATCGATGAACCAAGACTAAAACGCTAGATTTACCATACACTAATTAGTTTTTACAAAACTAGTTAAAGTGGATTCCAAATATTGTATCACATATCATCATAATCTAGACGACGTTAAATATTTCAATCGATTTATCAAATACCCACAAATCACAGAGAGCTCAACAACCTGAGCATCACTAAAAATACCCAAAAAGTGCCAAATATGACAATGGAGCAGTATAAGAAGAACGATCCCTTAATCCTACAAACATGCGGAGGAACCGCGACCAAACTAGGGGTTAGGCGCAGTTCCGCGGCGCTTTGAAGGAATTGGGTGTTCGTATTTCTTGGGGCTCCATAAAATACCCTGCACAATTTTCTGCATATTTTTAATCTTGAAAATTTCAACTTTTGAAAAATGGACAGAAACTTTGCAAAAATGCGGGTTTCGAAACTCGATCGAACACTTTAACGTCGTAAAGACATCCCCTAATGTTCTAGCTTGGCTCTGATACCATGAATGCATTTCTTAGCACCACCACAAGGTTTATACCGATATCAAGCATGCAATTTTCAAATTTTTGGGGCACTAAGCTACACTAACCTAGGATTTAACTAGAGTATTAGGGTTAATATGATCATAGAGCAAGATCTATACTAAGTGAAAGAGATTACAACCTTTGTAGACGCAGTCCTTCACTTCTATAGCTCCGAGTAGTAGTCTCTATGATTCCTCTTGGCTCCACTTGAAGAAATGCACGAGCTTGCTTCGCGATCTTCGAGGCCGAAGATGAACCACCTTGAAGCTTCTCTACTTCAAGCCACCTCTTCACTAATCAATCATTACTGAAGGAAACACCCTAATCTAAATGGCTAATCTAGAGTAGGATGATGAAGTAGGTGTTTTATCTCACTTAGAAATCTCTAAAGCGTTAGGGTTCACAACTCATGTGAGGGTGAAGACTTGGAGGAAGAAGATGAAGAAAGTTAAGGAAAAATGCTAAGGCAAAAATAATCAAGTGAAGAATGGCTTTATCTAGCTCCTCACTTATTGAAGCATGGAATATTATCAAATAATATATTTCAACCATGCTTTTATAGTGAAAGCAAATGAATAAACAAATAGAAAAAGCCATTCCTCACCCATTCCACAAATATCTCTCCAATTTCCACCTCATTTTTCTATTTTCTCAAAATAGAAAATTCAAATATATATATATATATATATATATATATATATATATATAGATACATACATACATACATATACATACATACATAGATACATACATACATACATATATATATATATATATATATATATATATGTATTAAGAGAATATAATTAGTGAGCAATAATATTAGTTAATATATAATTATATCAAATATAAATATATATTAATTATTAAATCAACACTTGATTTAATAATCCGGTTATATCATATATAACCGACTAATATCATTTATCTGTATATCATATTATCAAATCAACACTTGATTCAATAATCCGGTTATATCATATATAACCTGACCGATATCAAATATCGCCAGATTAGAATACGGTATCACATACTCGTATTTAATTAGGTTTCCGCATATATCAGCATATGTTCCCTACTTCGTTTCGCTTGAGCTAGGAAACTTCTGTGTGAGACTCTAAAGACCCGTCAATACGCCAGCAGTAGATAATGATCATATTAGTTACCCACAAGCCGTCAGCGGTATTAGCTGGACGTAACGGCTACCCAGGTATTGAGCGATTAGAATATCAACAAGCAAGCTTATCCAAACTCCCATGAAGTCTATATGTAATACTTACCGTACATACCGGTCTCTTCTTCTGATATGTCGCATATCGAGTCTAGGGTGGTAAACATCAGACCCCAGTAACTTAATAAGTCATGCTGATGTGTGGCTCATAACGGTTCGTGAAACTACTGATAACACTTACCAGTAAATCTCATCATCCCTGGTCAGGGACTTGTTGTTATAGCCAATCGAGCATAGCGCAACATCAACTCCTAATACCGGGAGATTATGATTTTAAATTTGTAATATCATCTCTGTATCTTTACTATCTAAATAAGGTTATGATTTTACATTTGTAAGCGATGTCGTCCACATCCACCTTAATCATGCTTTGATTGTGTCAGGTAGACTAGATAACTGTATATATGTATTAAATCAAGCTCAGGTTTTCAACGTCCAAAACACACTTAAAAGAAAGTCTTCAAAATTAAATCAGGCTTTCTTATGGCATTGTAGACTGGGTCATATCAATGAAACACGGTTGACGAAGTTATATAAAGAGGGATATTTGGATCTGTTTGAATATCAGTCTTATGCAACTTGTCAATCATGCCTCAAAGGAAAGATGACAAAGACTCTGTTTACTGGACACAGGGTAAAAGCTAGCGAGCTCTTGGGACTCATATACAACGACGCGTGTGGTCCAATGTCTACACATGGAAGTGTTGGATATATATGCCCTAGAGGCCTTCATTGTATAGGATGCTAGGGATATGTATTTACATGACAGTCTTGCTTGATATGATAGTACGCTATTTGGTTTGTCTTTATCTTAACGTATGATATATTTTACTTGGTATTTATATATACATATTGATAAAGCCCATAGGGTGTTTGCCTGACTACCGACGTTGTGATGGCAGTCATACTTGTGGGAGCTGGATAGTCAATAGGCACATCCTTAGATGTCCCTGGTCGCAGGAGTATCGAGACTGGGCATCGATACTCCGGAGTAGACTAGTGTATACATATCTAGATCCTGAGGAGGGGCGATGGACTGGTCCCGCAGCCATTGGTGGAGTGCACCTAAGATTGTATACAGATGCTCACTGGGTGTGAGTACACCGGACAGGACTCGCCGAGAACTAACTAAATGGTATTATACCTAACGTCAGATAGCAGTTCTCAGGTGACATGTGTGCAGATAGTCCGTTGACTTAAGGTCGTCATTTGTCTTGTGTGAGTTCGCACTGTGCTTTGATTACTACCTTACCACGATTCAAAGGAGTCGTGCAAACAGGTTTTAGTTGGGCACAGTCCCGAGCCACGTAGAGGCAGTGAGCGACTGTTAGGGATTCGTCTCTCCTGGTATAGGGAGTTGATATCGCACGGTGATCGGTTGGTCATTACCATAAGTCCCTGGCCAGGGCTGATTAAGAATTACTGATGGACTGATCAGTAGATTCTCGAATGGTCTTGAGCCATGCCGACACGACTTGTATGGTTATTAGAGGTCTGACGTTCACCACCTCCCTAGACCATACATGCGATACTCTTAGACAAACAGACCGGACTGCGCGGATATTGTCACGGACAGGCTCAATAGGATTTCAGATGGGTTTCCTCATCGGCTTTCTTATCGACAATTACCTGGGGACCGTTACGTACAGCTAGTGCCGCTTGCGGTCTGTGGTTAAACCCACTGCCAGCATAGTAGTCGAGTCTTTAGAGTCCCACACAGAGATTTCCCAAACCCAAGCAAAAAGATATAGAGGTCATATGGTTTTACGACAATGGTTCGGACGTATACGTGTTTAAACGCACGTACGACATTCGGACAGTTTTTACTAGCCGGCTTTGATTTAAGCCAGATTCTAGTATCGGGTTATTGGATTTATACAGTCTAAAGTTTTTCCGTGTTTTCACGGATGCGAGGGGCGTTCTCATAATTTTCCGGGAAGCTTCTAGAAGGATGGTGACTTGGGGGTTAAGGTGGCATTTTCATTAAATGCATTTGTGACTCATTTGTGTGATTCATCATATCATTAAATGCATCATTAATGCATCATTAATTACTTAATGACTCATATGGTGAATCATTCATATTGAATTAATGAAGCATGGTGAATAATCATTTTAATTCATTTATTTGATAATTCATTATGCTTCATATATTCAAGTGAGAAGTTTTTCTATTTTCATTATCATCTCCACCTTCTCTCTCTTCAAGCTCACTCTCTCTTCAAACCCTAATCCTACCACTCATGAGTTGAGACCAAGGATTAGTATAGACTAAACACTCCATAACCTAACTCTATATCATCTTAGTTACTTTGATTAGCATCTAGAGAAACTAAGTAACCTCAAGTTTAGAGGTAATAGCTTGGATTAGGGTTCTCGGGTGGATCATCTATCACGGAAAGGAGACCGAGGAGGACGTAGAGATCATAAAGACGAAGGACTAGAATCATTAGGTATAATCTCTTTACATAGTACCTTAGAACTCTATGGTTGATGTTAATTATCGTTTAGAAAAGATCTTCGGTTAGTCGATGTTTGCATATTAAACAAGATCGTTTTTCATATTTCCGCCTCCCCGCAACTCGTGGGGTGTTGTACATCGACTTACAGTGGTATCAGAGTCTCACTAAACACTAATTAACTCATTTGCAAAGTCGTATGTATTTCGAACGCAAAACAAACCGGAAAATACCCCGATATCACATAGTTTCTGTCGATTTTAAAATGAGGTCCAAAATTTTTTCAGGTGACTGCAGACTAACCTACATGAAAATATAAGAACATAGAGAAAAAATGGGCTCCTGAATCGGCCACTGAGCCACGGAACCGCGGCCGATCCCACCGATCCGCCGTGGATCCGCGGCCGCGTTGGGGCTGATTCAGCCCAGTTTTTCCCTGTGCATCTTCTGTGATATTTTGTATTTTCTGGAATAATTTATTTTCTGCTCAAGTTTCAGATTTACAGAGAAGATTTGGAGTAGAATCTAATGTGTTTAATCGATCAAAATTATACGATGTTTGCTTGTTTGATTATATTTGTGAACTGTATTATGTGTTCGTAAACCTCCCCTAACTGCTAGTATGTCGATTGGTAGGGGATTGCACATATCTGTGATGTTTTTGACTGTTTGTGAATATGAACTGTATTGGACTGTTGTGATGATTAGCCGGGTTTTGTGATGGGTTATTGTATTAATTCATTCGATGTAATTGTAATAAGCTGTAATATTATTTTGCGGGGCACATCCAGGTTGCGGTTGTAGCCACCGTTGTATTATTTCTTTTTACTGTTTTTGCTCCTAGGATAAACCCAAGGTGGGGTGCACAAACTACCGGGTATTTCGAAGTGTTTAGTGGCCTACTCACGTTGTTGAGGGAGACCGCTTCACTTCGGATACTTAGCGGGTAGTTTGCCGTACCCATAGGGGTCTGGGGTGGGGTAATGGCTATTCATCACAACTGTGTAATCCGTCTTTCATTGCAGGCTTAAAAGAAACGCGGATTGCTTGCAAATCCAATATTGTTTATCTGTGATCTGGAATGCCTATTATTGCATCTGACGAATGTACAATATCTATATATGATAGCTATTTAGACGTCACTTATGTTTTACACCCGCGCTACCCCAGCTCCCGCTCTGCCGTTGGTTAAGTAACCTAACGGGTGATGACGGGACCCAATGGCGAATGCGGATGGCATAAAAGGACGTTGTATTTTCGTTGTTATCTGTAATGATAGGTTAATGATAGGACGCATTATTATTAATGCAAAGAAAATAAAACCTAAACTGAATAGTTGGAACAATTTCAAAACCACTCGGTTTTCTTTAAAAAGCAAATTTTAAAAGCGGAGCTTAAACCACTCCTTTTAATAAAGGCTATCTTGGTTCCTTCGATCATATCAAGTTCACTACGTTAACGGTTTTTTGCCAAAAACCAGCCGTAACCCTCCATCGTTTCAGATAGACAGCACACCGTATTCATGCTATGCTTGTTGGCCTACGTCAAGGCATAGTGTATGGTAGCAGTGTGTTTGCCTATTTGTTGCATAGATAGATGCATTAGTTTAGGACAGACGTACAACCTTGTTGGCCTACGTCAAGGGCATGTACGATGTACCTAAATTGATCAGGACAACGACGGGTAGAACTTGACTTGCGTCTTATGATTTGTTGGTCTACGTCAAGGTCATAAGAGCTTGGGGTAAAAATCACATCTGGAGTTTCAAACATAAAGGAAACTTGCAGATTTAGCATACCTTCTGGAGTATGGTGACTAGAGTGGCTTCCATCTAGGACATCATACAATGATAGTTGGATCCCGATCCCACTGATGAGTAGGATTACTCTCGGGAATTTTTTGTCACTTAACAATGAATGCTATAAACCAAGTAGGTGACTAGAAAGGTGTTAGAGGGGCTACGCCTCCAGGGAAAAAAGGTTATTTAATTAAGGAACTTCGCGAAAGCGTTGGAAAACCTCCCTCGAAGTACCAACACTAGCCTGGCTGAAAGGTTAAGCAAGTATTGTAACGTGTGATTAAATCCTGACTAGTTCTTCTTTTAGGTTTTGAAGAAGGATTTGAGGAAATAGTGGGAGCCATTCTGTTTAGATAAATTAATAAACCAATCTAAACTTACAAGAGTATATGCTGAGTGTTTTCTTTTCTCTCTCTCTGGCAGCTACCATGACTGGACTAAAACTATTACTTGAAAAAATTATACTGACCGGGCAGAACTATAAAGATTGGCTAAGGAACGTCAACATTGCACTGACTTATGACAAAATAGCATATGTTACCACCGCTGTTCCTCCCCTTATCCCAGGACCAGATTCCTCAGTTGTGGACAAGGAAGTTCGCAAAATCTGGGATCTAGACTGTGAGCGAGCTAAGTGTATCGTGCTGGCGTCCATGAACAATGAACTCCAGAAACAGCACGAGAGTATAGATATTATATCCATCTTTCTCCATGTCAAAGAATTGTATGGGGAGCACTCCCGTATCGCGAGGTACGAAACCTCAAGGAAACTCTTCCAGATGAGGTTAGCTCCAGGATCGCCTGTAGGAGAGCACATCCTCAAAATGATCAGCCTCATTGAGGAACTCGCAAACCTGGGATGCGTGCTAGAGAATGATTTGTATATCGACTTGATTTTGCAGTCCCTTCCCCACACCTTCTCTCAGTTCGTGCTGAACTTCAACATGCACGAAATGGAAGCTGATCTTCCAAAGCTCCTCAATATGTTGAGGGTAGCAGAGTCCTCCTTGAAAAAGGAGAAGACCCCCATTCTGTATGTTGGCCAATCATTTTCTTCTAAATCTAAAGCGAAAGCTAAAGGGAAGAAGAAGTTGAAAGCCACCAAACCGAAAGGTGGGGTCAAGAAGGTGCAAGAAACGAACAAGGCAGGAAGGGTGAAGACAGAAAAGAACGAATGCTTCTATTGTCATAAGCAGGGGCACTGGAAGAAGGATTGTCAGGCCTTCAAAGCCAAGGACATGAAGCAAGCGGTTGCTTCTACTTCAGGTGTGTTTGTAATCGAAAATTGTCTTTCAGTTAACTCTACATCATGGGTACTTGATACCGGTTCTGGTTTTCATATCTGTAATTCATTGCAGGATCTGAGAAATAGTAGAGTACTGGGGACAGGTGATATGACTCTCCGGATGGGCAATGGAATGCATGTAGATGCAATTGCAATAGGGGAATATCACCTAGGGTTGACTAGTGGGCACATTTTGGTGTTGTACAGCTGTTTTTGTATTCCCAGTATGTTGTGTAATATTATATCAGTATCTTTGTTATCGAATGAAGGATATAGTTTTGCACTTGAAAGAAATGTTATGAACATTCACCTAAATCAAGAACTGATTGGGTTTGGCACACTGGAAAACGGTATATACATACTTAATCAACCTCAAATTTTCAATATTCAAAACACGCTTAAAAGAAAGGCTCCAGATTCAAATCAAGCCTTCCTATGGCATTGTAGACTTGGTCATATAAATGAAATAAGGTTGACTAAGTTACATAAAGATGGATATTTAGATTCGTTTGAATATTCACCATATGCAACTTGTCAATCATGTATCAAAGGAAAAATGATCAAATCTCCGTTCACCGGACACGGAGAAAGAGCCACAGAACTCTTGGGACTTGTACACAGTGATGTATGTGGTCCGATGTCTACACATACACGAAGTGGTCACTCCTACTTCATCACTTTTACTGATGAATTCTCTAGGTATGGACATGTGTTCTTAATGAAGCATAAATCCGAGGCTTTTGAGAAGTTTAAGAAGTATAAAAATGAAGTAGAGAAACAAACTGGTAAAAGCTTCAAGACACTTCGATCTGATCGAGGTGGAGAATACTTAAGTACCAGTTTCCTTGAATGCTTAAAAGAGAATGGAATTCTCTCTCAGCTTACTCCGCCTTATACACCTCAGCATAATGGTGTATCAGAAAGGAGGAATCGCACGCTATTAGATATGGTGCGTTCAATTATGAGTAGTGCTGAGTTGCCACTTTCCTTCTGGGGATTTGCTCTAGAATCAGCAGCATACCTATTGAATAGAGTTCCAACCAAGTCTGTGCCTACCACTCCATATGAGATGTGGAGCGGGAAGAGACCATATCTGAAGTATATCAAGATATGGGGGTGTCCGGCATATGTTAAAAAGCATAATCCGGACAAGCTCGAGGCACGATCGGTTTTATGCAAGTTTGTAGGATACCCCAAGCATTCAAGGGGCTATATGGTTTACAACACTGAAGAACAAAAGGTGTTTGTCGCTCGCCACATTGTCTTCTTAGAAAGCGAATTTCTTGCAAAATAAATTAGTGGGAGCGCGGTAGAGTTGGAAGAAATTCCAGAATCTCAAACTACTACCGAGAACTTAGTAGAACCTCAGATTTCAATAGAATATGACGAACCAACGCCACTCTGCAGATCTAGTAGGCCTTCTTATCCCCCGGAAAGATACTATGGTTTTCTTCTAGATGGGGATCGAGAGGATTGCATCATCGATGATGATGAGCCTACTAGTTTTCAGCAGGCTATCACGAGTAGCGACTCGATGAAATGGCTGGATGCTATGAGATCCGAAATGGAATCCATGTACACCAATAAAGTATGGACTTTAGAAGTTGCTCCTCCTGGAGTAAAACCGGTTGGATGCAAATGGATCTTCAAAAAGAAGATTGGTGCATTTGGACAAGTGGAAACCTACAAAGCTAGACTCATTGCAAAAGGTTTTCGTCAAAGACCAGGATTGGACTATGATGAAACCTTTTCACCTGTAGCTATGCTTAAATCCATTCGGATCTTGCTTGCGATTGCTGCCTTCCATGACTATGAAATCTGGCAGATGGACGTAAAAACAGCTTTTCTAAATGGACATTTAGAAGAGAGTGTTTACATGGATCAACCAGAAGGTTTCTTAGACAGTGGGAGCAGCGGAAGAGTGTGCAAGTTGCTTAAATCCATTTATGGATTAAAACAAGCATCGCGGAGTTGGAACATCTGTTTTGATGAGACAGTCAAAGAATTTGACTTTATCAAAAATGTAGATGAACCATGTATTTATAGGAAGATTGTAGAAAGAGCAGTAGACTTCCTCGTTTTGTACGTCGATGATATACTACTGATAGGGAATGATATCCCTATGCTACAATCAGTAAAGCTCTTCTTGTCACAGAAATTCTCCATGAAAGACTTGGGAGATGCATCATACATTCTGGGCATTAAGATCCATCGTGATAGATCTAATAGAATGTTGGGACTTTCACAGTCCAGGTATATTGACACTGTACTAAAGAGATTTAGTATGGAAGATTCCAAGCGGGGTAATATGCCCGCTTGTCATGGAATCACCCTCTCCAAAGAGATGTCTCCAAAGACTGATGAGGAGAGGGCTCGCATGGGCATTATACCCTACGCTTCAGCAGTAGGATCTATAATGTATGCTATGTTATGTACCAGACCAGATGTAGCTTACGCACTTAGTGTGGTAAGCAGGTATCAGTCTGACCCAGGTGAGAAGCATTGGATAGCGGTAAAGAACATTCTCAAGTACCTGAGAAGGACTAACGAAATGTTCTTAGTTTACGGTAATAAGGACCTCCAGGTAGAGGCTTTTACCGACTCCGGCTTCCAAAGTGACAAAGATGATTCTAAATCCATTTCGGGGTTTGTGTTTACCCTCAATGGAGGGGCGGTATGTTGGAGGAGTTCCAAACAGGATACCGTCGCAGACTCAACTATGGAGGCTGAGTATATAGCTGCTAGTGAAGCCGCAAAAGAGGCTGTCTTGATGAAGATGTTCATCTCTGAACTTCAGGTGGTTCCGTCCATTGCCAATCCAATACCTTTGTATTGTGATAACAATGGGGCTGTAGCATTAGCGAAGGAACCAAGGTCCTATTAGAAATCCAGGCATATCTTAAGGCGGTTTCACCTGATCAGGGAGATCGTGGATCGTCGGGAGATCGAGATACGGAGAGTGGACACAAAAGACAACCCGACAGATCCATTCACCAAGGCCATCCCTCAAGTGCAGTTCGAGAGGCTGTTTGAGATGTTGGGCATGCGGTACGCCAGCAACTGGATCTGGTAGAGACAGTGGGTACTCATTGCGCCAATTATAGGCCTTAGTGCAAGTGGGAGATTGTTGGATATATATGCCCTAGAGGCCTTCATTGTATAGGATGCTAGGGATATGTATGTACATGACAGTCTTGCTTGATATGATAGTACGCTATTTGGTTTGTCTTTATCTTAACGTATGATATATTTTACTTGGTATTTATATATACATATTGATAAAGCCCATAGGGTGTTTGCCTGACTACCGACGTTGTGATGGCAGTCATACTTGTTAGTTATATGTATGCCCTAGAGGCCATTACTGTACATTGGATGTATATTGTAGTAGATGCTGGGACATATATAGGTAGGACTTTCTTGCTCGACATGATAGTACGCTATCTGGTTGCCCTTTATCTTAACATGTATACTTTCTGTCTCTCTGATTACATGTTGATAAAGCCCTTAGGATGTGTACTCGAATTCCAGGACTATGATGCAGATCATACTAGTGGGGCCTGGATAGTCCATGAGTACATCCTTCAATGTTCCTAGTCATGGGAATATCGAGATGGGGCATCGATATTCCAGAGTAGACTAGCGTATGTCTTCTCGACCCATGCGATGGGCGATGGATGATCCCATATCCATTGGTGTTTGACATCAGAGATGGTATACGGGTGCTCAGTGGAGACTGGGTACACTGAACGGACTCGCCGAGAACTCCCAGATGGTATTATACCTCACGTCAGATGGCAGTTCTTTGGTGACACTGGTACAGCTTAGTCTGTTGACTCGAGATCGTCATAGAGTCTTGTGTGTCTCCCACTGTGCTTTGATTTCCACCCTACCACGGCTCTACTGAGCGTACAAACAGGTGGTTTTTGGGTACAGTCCCGATTCACATGGAGGCAATGAGCGATAGGAGGGGATTCGTCTCTCCCGGTATTGGGGGTTGATGTTGCGCTATGCTCGACTGGCCATAACAGGAAATCCCTGGCCAGGGTTGCAGTGATATACTGGTAAGAGTTATCAGTAGTTTCACGAATGTTATGGACCCTACGTCGGCATGACTTATCGAGCTACTGGGGTCTGACGTTTACCACCCCTAGGTGAGATATGCGACATATCAGACGAACAGACCGGACTGTACGGTAAGTGTTACTGGTTGGATTCACAGGAGTGTGAGCGGGCTTGCTCGTCGATCTTCTGATCGCTCAATACCCGGGTGGCCGTTACGTTTAGCAGACCGCTTGCGGCTTGTGGGTGTTTGATATGATCATCACCTGCTGCCGGCGTATTGACGAGTCTTTAGAGTCCTACACAGAGGTTTCCTGGCTCAAGCGAAACGAAATAGGAGCGCATATGAGATATGTGCGGGACCGAGAATAATGCGTGTATGTGATACCGTATTTCATTCTCGCGATGAATGTGTCGAATGATTGTATGCGATATAACCTAGTTATCGAATCAAGGATTGACTCGATAAGCCGATGCATTGGATACTAGCCGGTTATATGCGACATGACCGGATCATTGAATCAAGTGTTGATTTAATGATTTAATGTATAATTATATATTTAATATATTACTTTGCATTAACTAGTATTGGTTCACTCTAAATGGATTTACTCACTTGAAATGCACATTGTATATGTGATATATTTTAGTGCACTTGATTGTATCATATTTGATGATACATTCTTGCTTGGGTTTGTGTAAAGAATTAAACCATGGTTAGTTAGTGGTTAGGGTTTCATTTCATTTCACTTATTCTTTTATCTATTTATTTTGGTTGAAAAAGAAAAGAAAAGCTAAATGGTTGCTTTCATGCTAGAAGGTTCTTGTAGCTTCATGCATCTTTGACCAAAGCAACCATTTTGTCTTCATCTCTTAACCCTAACCATTCAACTAACCATGGTCTATTCTCTACACCTAATCATGGTTGCCATGTGATAAGTATTGATATTATTTTTCTATTTTGAAAATAACTTATCATATATTCTTTCTTCTTCTTCTTCATCTTCAACAAGAAGAAAACCTTGACTTCATCAATGGCAACTAGTGAAAATGAGTGATAAATCCAATTCTAAAGTGAACCCACTTCCTATTTCTTCATCCTCTACCTCTTGCCAAGTAGTATAGGGTGTTTTCTTCACAAGTTTCATAGCTTGGTGAAGTTGGAGTTTGATCTTGAGTTGCCTCGACGTAGATCATCTTCGGCATCGAAGCCGACGACCAAGTCCGCCCTTTTCTCCGATGAAGCCGATGCTAGAGTCATGGATTCAATTTGGACAGCGGATGGACGTCATCACGGAGCCTAGGAGGTGGAGGACCGGATCTACAAAGGTTGTAGCCCCTTTCCTTTAGCTGTAAATTCGTTTACTTGCATCGCATAGCCTATACATCTAGTTAACGATCCGTATTAGGGTTTCTCGGCACTTGTAAAATTTTATTTGGCCATGTTTGATCACTTGTGAGACTTCATTTGTGTGCCTAGGAACCCTACAGTGGTATCAGAGCCTAGCTAGAGCCTTAGGCGATGCATAGACGGAGTTAGAAATCCGATCGAACCGAAACCCTAACCCTAATATTGCTCTCTGTACATTTTTGAAAATCGTAGTTTTTTGAGAATTAAAAATATGCAGAAAACTCAGTAGAATATTCTAAGAATTACTGTATAAAACGGGACCCATGAATCGATAATAGTGCAGCGGAACCGCGGCATTGGTATGACTAATGCGGCGGTTCCGCGGCAACTTGGTCTCTTCAGACATTTTTTCCTGCACAATAATTCTTATATTTTGTTTTTGGTTTTTCTGGGAATTTTTAATATTTATTCAAGAGTTGAATTTTCTGGGTTGTATTAGGGACTCGGTGTTTCGATCGGATTGTCTAATTTTGTCAGTGTGTTTTTCCGGGTAATTTTAGAATATGTTAAAAAGTTCGACCGGATATAAATACCCATTTTTTCCCCTGCCAGAAAATTTCCAAGTGTTGGATTTTTCCGTGGTTTAAGGACGTTCTAAGTAGTGCAAGTAACGCGATGGTCCCTCTAGAAGACAACAAACCTTAACTCGATTATGTGACCGTCTTGAACTGCCCTTTGAATCTTAGGGTTTGGGGCAGTACGGCATACCACATGTGAGGCGTTGGCTTGACCCTTCTACGGCTGGACTGTTGGTACTGAGGCATGAAGTGAATGTCTTTGAACTTATTTCATTCGGTTGATCGGGAAAAGTTGGGTGTTCGATTGTTCGATCGGAAAGTTTAACATTTTCTATCTTATCCGGAATGTGATACAATAATTGGAATTCACAAGCAGTTATGAGATGACTAAATGAATGTTATAAACATAGCAGTTTAGTCTCACTTGATTGGTTGCCACGGAATTTTGATGCGATCAAAAGTCCGTCGCAATCACGTAGGGTATGCGGATACTCACCGGATAAACTTAATAGACTGCTACACTCCATAGCCCCGACCAAGTGACTGTAGGAGAACCCCGTCGCCGAAAGCATCCGTTCGGGTGCTCACGGCAGCGGTGTTCCGTCTTGGTGCACTTCGTCGACGGCATCGGGAGTGCGACTGCCTACTAAAGTTTGCGACGAGCATTCGATCAGGATGTAGGGAATCTTGTTGAATTGCCCGACTTGATATTGAAAAGAGTTTTCGATAATGAGACTAAAATGCGGGGTTTATAATTGTTAGGCATGCGATGTCTAAGTATTTCATTTGATTAGGCATGCGATGTCTAAAGAGATTGCGGATTCCAACTGTTGTAGTTTTACACTTTCTTTTCTGTGACCGTAAGTGTAATATGTGATATCGCCGGTTTCGTTGCTATATGTCAACGACAATTGGGATGCGCATATTTACTTATGTTGATGACATGTGATGTTATGTGTTGCTGGATATGTTATATTGGATCGTCGTGTTCGAATAGCCGGGGGTTTTTATGTGAGATGAGTGTTTTTCATTTTCATTCATGTAAAAACTTGTATGTAATATTCTTTTATTGGGGCACTTCCAGGTTGCGAAAGATGTCACCTTTTGTATATTATTTACTTTTCTGCACTAGGATAGACCCAAGGAGGGGAGCACAAGTAACCGGGTTCTGGGGTCCAGTGGGAGACCAATTCGAGGAGTCGAGTCCGGGTCTCCTAACCCTAGAATTGGTAGGGTTGCTTGCCGCTCTCGTAGGGGTCTAGGGGTGTGGGATTGGCTATTCATCACGACCATGGAATCCGTGTTTTATACTGGCTCGTATTGAAAACACGGACGTCCTAGTATATCCAATATTTCATATGATATTTTCTGCTGCGTTATCTGTGATGTGATCATGTGATTTGTTCTGTGATAGATATAATATATAGTATATATGATATATTATATAGACGTTGCTTATGTTTTACACCCGCGCTAGCCCTGCCTCGCTCTGGCGTTAGTTACCTAACCTAACGGTGCAGACGGGACATCGAGGCGAATGCGGATGGTATAAGCGTACGTTATATTTATCTGTGATGTTTAGGTGGACTTTAATGATGGGATATTCATTAATGAGATTAATGAAAGAAAATAAACCTAATTGATGTTGCGGAATTGAATTTCAAAATAAAACAGGTAGCTACAGTTCTTGCTTTGCATCGCGGTGTTCCTTATAGAACATCCTGCACCTTATTCGATGAGGAAAGGACCGAGATCCCTTCACCGGGAGTGACTCCTTTAGCAATAACTGGCAGATGCTACAACCCTCGGTTTGTCTTTTGATAGCTTCTATAGTTTCTTCTTTGCACAGTGATATATATGATATATCCCGCACCTCATTCGACGAGGAAAGGGCCGACGATCCCTTCACCGGGAGCGACCCCTTTAGCAAAACTAGAAAAGCCTAAAAAACATTCCATTTAAAAACCATTTGATTCCGCAATGAGATCAAGTTTAAAGCGTTAAAGGTTTTCACAAAAACCATTCGCAACCCTCCGTCATTTTAGGAAGTAGAGTACTTAGTATTCGTGCTGTGTTTGTTGACCTTAGTCAAGGCACAGTGTACGGTAGCTAAGTGATGTCTTCCTACACCGCATATGATGCGATTAGTTAGGACAGTCGCGTGACTTTGTTGACCTTAGTTAATGGTCATGTGGGTGGGTCTAATTAATCACGAAATGACGGGTAGAACTTGACTAGTGCTTATGATTTGTTGACCATAGTTAAGGTCATAAGTGCTAGGGGTAAAACTCTTTATTGGGAGTTTCAAGTGTTGAAATTTGCAATGAGATTGCATACCTTCTATGTGATAGTTGGATCCTGATACCCACTGCGAGTAATTGTTACTCCTGGAAGAGTTTTGCACTTTACAATTAGCCGATCAAGTAGGTGTCTAGAAAGGTGTCAACGGGGTTACGCCTCTGGGAAAACGAGGTTTACTGTAATTAGGTCCGTGCGAAAGCACGGGGAACCTCCCTCAAAGTACCGACACTGGCCTGGCTGAAAGATTGGCGAACTTGAAGAGTGTAATTAATCCCGGCTAGTCTTTCCTTTTAAGGTTTGAAGGAAGATTTGATAAAAACAGTGGGAGCCATCCTGATTAGATAAAATTATAACCAATCTAATCTTGACAGAGCGCACGCAGAGTGTTTTCTTCTCTCTCTCTCCAGGTAGCGACCATATCACGCCTTAATCAAGATAATAATACAGATTATTGACCGAACCCGCTTGTTATACTGAGCTGGGGAACGTTGGTCCCGCTCCAACTTATAATTGTTATAAGACAGAGCAGGAAATAGGGGAATACCAGAATCCCTATGCCGCCCAAACGAAGAAAGTGCATATGATGCATCTCCTTCGGGTGTGTTCATTATACAAAGAACTGTTTCCCAGTATCCTCTGCATCCTGGGTATTTGATATCGGATCAAGATCCCAGATATGTAATCTGTTACATAGGGCTACAAAAAGGTAGAAAACTGAGAACGGGTGATAAGTTTCATGAGACAGAAAACGGGGCAAGTGTTGCAGCCAAGTCTGTTGGTCACTGTCACCCTGTATTACCAATACATTGATTCTGAACAAATGCTATTAGATACCGAACCTGATATACAAAATCATATCAGTCTCTTTACTAGTAAAGAAAGGATATAATTTTGTATTGATGGATAATGTTTTGAACATTTCCTATATCAAAAGTTGATCGGTTCAGGCACGTCATCTAAAAGTATTGACGTTCTAAATCAAACTACAGTTCCTAGTATACAGAACACACACAAGAGGAAGAGTTCAGAAATGAACGAATCCTTCTTGAGGCATTGTAGACTAGGTCATATCAATGCGACCCAACTGGCTGAAGTTACATTTAGATGTATATTTAATCAGTTTGAATTTACATCTTATGAAAACTTGCCGGTCATGTCACAAAGATTAGATGACCATAGCTCTATTTATTGGAAACAGGGAAAGAGTTAGTAAACTCTTGGGATTGATACATGATGATGTATGTAAGGTCTCCTGTCTACACATGCCAGGACTGGTTCTTTGTACTTCGTTACATTCTCTGATAATCTCTCAAGATTCAGACATATGTTTCTGTTGAAACACAAGTCCGAACCTTTTGAGATATTCACAGAATATGATTTAGAAGTAGAAAACCAAAACACGGGTATAAGTATTATGTCCTTTGATGAGATCGAGGAGGAGAATACTTGAGCACGTAAATCCTGGATTATTCTAAAGGAGAATGAGATTCTCTCAGCATTACTCTTCCGTATACACCATAGCACGATGGTATATCGGGGCGGAGCAATAGCACCCTATGTGATATGGTGTGCTCTATGATGAGTACTACTGTGTTTCCTATTTCCTTTAGGGAGTTATGCACTTATGAAGTTGCATACCTATTGAATAGGGTTCGATTCAAATCAATGCCTACCACTCCATATAAGATATGGTATAGGAAGAGCCTATCTCTTAAGTAAGTTAAGATTTGGGATTGTCCGGCCTATGTCAAAAGCAAAATCCGGACAAGATCAAGGCAAGGTCAGTTCTGTAGAATTGGAAAGGTTCCAGCTATACAAAACTGCAGCTGATTTGACAGCACCAAAGGATTCAATAGTTCCCGATGAACCTCAGCCTCTCCGCCGATCTGGTAGGGTTCCTCATCCACTTAAGAGATACCTCGGTTTCTCGTTGACAGTGGGAGCGAGGAATGCATCATGAGATGATGAACTAACTATTTTCGAGCAGGCCATCGAGAGTAAAGACTCTGTAAGAATGGCTGGATGCTTTAGCGATCTGAGATGGAATCCATGTACACCAGCAAAGTATGGACTTTAGCTGCTATATCTGAAGGGTTAAATCCCCATCAGGAGCAAGTATATCTTGAGAAGATTACTTGGTGTAGATGGAAAAGTTGAGACTTTCAAAGCTAGACTTGTTAAAGGTTTTCATCATCGAACAGGCGTGGATAATGATGAAATCTTTTCAGGGGACTATGCTTAAGTCCATCCAGATTCTACTTGCCATCGCTACATACCATGACTACGATATCTGGTGGTTGGGTGCCATGACTACTTTTCTAAATAATGATTTAGAAGAGAACGTCTATAAGAACATAGCCAGAGGGCTTCGTAATCAGTAGGAGCAGCGGAAACATGAGCAAGATGTTTTATGTGATAAGACAGGCATCGCGGAGTTGGAACGTCTGTTTTGATGAAATAGTCAAAAATTTTGACTTCATCAAAATAGTAGATGAACCTTGTATATACAAAAAGGTAGTAGAGAGTAAGGTGGTCATCCTCGTATTGTACGTGGACAACATACTCTTGATAAGAAAAGAGTTTCCTATGCTACGCACGGTCAATCTCCGCTTATCACATGGATTCTCCATATAGGATAAAGATGATACCTCCTAAATCCTGAGATTTGGGCCTATGTGATAGATCTAAATGGATGTTAGGATTCTCACCAGTTGTAGTGAGATGGTATCAATCGATCCTGGGGAGAATCACTGGAAGTGTTCCAGGGTGATAAGGACGACTGAATGTCAGTCACAGGCATTGTCTTTACCCTCAGTAAAGGGACGGTATGTTGGAAGAGTTCCAAGCTAGATACCGTGGCAAACTAGACGATAAAGGCTAGTAACATCGCTATTTAAGATACTACCAAAGAGGCAGTTTGGGTGTATATTGGTTCATAAGATGAACTAGGTTCCTACCATTGTATGACAATGGAAAGTGTGGCTTTGGCCCTGGAACCCTGGTCCCATCAGTGACCCAGACATATTCTGAGGCAGCATCACCTGATCATGGAGAAAGTTGATCTCCAGGGTGATCGAGGTCAGGAGAGTAGACTTAGAGGACAACACGGTGGATCCACTCACGAAGGCCTTTTCCCAAAGAGAGACTTTTTAGGGGATGGTTGAGTATTAGATACTACAACTACTGCTACAGATGGCCCTAGTGCAAGTGGGAGATTGTTAGTTATATGTATGCCCTAGAGGCCATTACTGTACATTGGATGTATATTGTAGTGGATGCTGGGACATATATAGGTAGGACTTTCTTGCTCGACATGATAGTACGCTATCTGGTTGCTCTTTATCTTAACATGTATACTTTCTGTCTCTCTGATTACATGTTGATAAAGCCCTTAGGATGTGTACTCGACTTCCAGGACTATGATGCAGATCATACTAGTGGGGCCTGGATAGTCCATGAGTACATCCTTCAATGTTCCTAGTCGTGGGAATATCGAGATGGGGCATCGATATTCCAGAGTAGACTAGCGTATGTTTTCTCGACCCATGCGATGGGCGATGGATGATCCTATATCCATTGGTGTTTGACATCAGAGATGGTATACGGGTGCTCAGTAGAGACTGGGTACACTGAACGGACTCGCCGAGAACTCCCAGATGGTATTATACCTCACGTCAGATGGCAGTTCTCTGGTGACACTGGTACAGCTTAGTCTGTTGACCCGAGATCGTCATAAAGTCTTGTGTGTCTCCCACTGTGCTTTGATTTCCACCCTACCACGGCTCTACTGAGTCGTGCAAACAGGTGGTTTTTGGGTACAGTCCTGATTCACATGGAGGCAAGGAGCGATAGGAGGGGATTCGTCTCTCCCGGTATTGGGGGTTAATGTTGCGCTATGCTCGACTGGCCATAACAGGAAATCCCTGGCCAGGGTTGCAGTGATATACTGGTAAGAGTTATCAGTAGTTTCACGAATGTTATGGACCCTACGTCGGCATGACTTATCGAGCTACTGGGGTCTGACGTTTACCACCCCTAGGCGAGATATGCGACATATCAGACGAACAGACCGGACTGTACGGTAAGTGTTACTGGTTGGATTCACAGGAGTGTGAGCGGGCTTGCTCGTCGATCTTCTGATCGCTCAATACCCGGGTGGCCGTTACGTTTAGCAGACCGCTTGCGGCTTGTGGGTGTTTGATATGATCATCACCAGCTGCCGGCGTATTGACGAGTCTTTAGAGTCCTACACAGAGGTTTCCTGGCTCAAGCGAAACGAAATAGGAGCGCATATGAGATATGTGCGGGACCGAGAATAATGCGTGTATGTGATACCGTATTTCATTCTCGCGATGAACGTGTCGAATGGTTGTATACGATATAACCTAGTTATCGAATCAAGGATTGACTCGATAAGCCGATACATTGGATACTAGCCGGTTATATGCGACATGACCGGATCATTGAATCAAGTGTTGATTTAATGATTTAATGTATAATTATATATTTAATATATTATTTTACATTAACTAGTATTGGTTCACTCTAAATGGATTTACTCACTTGAAATGCACATTGTATATGTGATATATTTTAGTGCACTTGATTGTATCATGTTTGATGATACATTCTTGCTTGGGTTTGTGTAAAGAATTAAACCATGGTTAGTTAGTGGTTAGGGTTTCATTTCATTTCACTTATTCTTTTATCTATTTATTTTGGTTGAAAAAGAAAAGAAAAGCTAAATGGTTGCTTTCATGCTAGAAGGTTCTTGTAGCTTCATGCATCTTTGACCAAAGCAACCATTTTGTCTTCATCTCTTAACCCTAACCATTCAACTAACCATGGTCTATTCTTTACACCTAATCATGGTTGTCATGTGATAAGTATTGATATTATTTTTCTATTTTGAAAATAACTTATCAAATATTCTTTCTTCTTCTTCTTCATCTTCAACAAGAAGAAAACCTTGACTTCATCAATGGCAACTAGTGAAAATGAGTGATAAATCCAATTCTAAAGTGAACCCACTTCCTATTTCTTCATCCTCTACCTCTTGCCAAGTAGTATAGGGTGTTTTCTTCACAAGTTTCATGGCTTGGTGAAGTTGGAGTTTGATCTTGAGTTGCCTCGACGTAGATCATCTTCGGCATCGAAGCCGACGACCAAGTCTGCCCTTTTCTCCGATGAAGCCGATGCTAGAGTCATGGATTCAATTTGGACAGCGGAGGGACGTCATCACGGAGCCTAGGAGGTGGAGGACCGGATCTACAAAGGTTGTAGCCCCTTTCCTTTAGCTGTAAATTCGTTTACTTGCATCGCATAGCCTATACATCTAGTTAACGATCCGTATTAGGGTTTCTCGGCACTTGTAAAATTTTATTTGGCCATGTTTGATCACTTGTGAGACTTCATTAGTGTTCCTAGGAACCCTACAGTACTTGTGGGAGTTGGAAAGTCAATAGGCACATCCTTAGATGTCCCTGGTCGCAGGAGTATCGAGACTGGGCATCGATACTCCGGAGTAGACTAGTGTATACATATCTAGACCCTGAGGAGGGGCGATGGACTGGTCCCGCAGCCATTGGTGGAGTGCACCTAAGATTGTATACAGATGCTCACTGGGTGTGAATACACCGGACAGGACTCACCGAGAACTGACTGGATCGTATTATACCTAACGTCAGATAGCAGTTCTCAGGTGACATGTGTGCAGATAGTCCGTTGACTTAAGGTCGTCATTTGTCTCGTGTGAGTTCCCACTGTGCTTTGATTACTACCCTACCACGATTCAAAAGAGTTGTGCAAACAGGTTTTAGTTAGGCACAGTCCCGAGCCACGTGGAGGCAGTGAGCGACTGTTAGGGATTCGTCTCTCTCGGTATAGGGAGTTGATATCGCACGGTGATCGGTTGGTCATTACCATAAGTCCCTGGCCAGGGCTGATTGAGAATTACTGATGGACTGATCAGTAGATTCTCGGATGGTCTTGAGCCATGCCGACACGACTTGTACGGTTATTAGGGGTCTGACGTCCACCACCTCCCTAAACCATACATGCGATACTCTTAGACGAACAGACCGGACTGCGCGGATATTGTCACGGACAGGCTCAGTAGTATTTCAGATGGGTTTCCTCATCGGCTTTCTTATCGACAACTACCTGGGGACCATTACGTACAGCTAGTGCCGCTTGCGGTCTGTGGTTAAACCCACTGCCAGCGTAGTAGTCGAGTCTTTAGAGTCCCACACAGAGATTTCCTAAACCCAAGCGAAAAGATATAGAGGTTGTATGGTTTTACGATAATGGTTCGGACGTATACGTGTTTAAACGCACGTACGACATTCGGACAGTTTTTACTAGCCGGCTTTGGTTTAAGTCAAATTCTAGTATCGGGTTATTGGATTTATACAGTCCAAAGTTTTTCCGTGTTTTCACGGATGCGAGGGGCGTTCTCGTAATTTTCCGAGCAGCTTATAGAAGGATGGTGACTTGGGGGTTAAGGTGGCATTTTCATTAAATGCATTTGTGACTCATTTGTGTGATTCATCATATCATTAAATGCATCATTAATGCATCATTAATTACTTAATGACTCATATGGTGAATCATTCATATTGAATTAATGAAGCATGGTGAATAATCATTTTAATTCATTTATTTGATAATTCATTATGCTTCATATATTCAAGTGAGAAGCTTTTCTTTTTTCATTATCATCTCCACCTTCTCTCTCCTCAAGCTCACTCTCTCTTCAAACCCTAATCCTACCACTCATGAGTTGAGACCAAGGATTAGTATAGACAAAACACTCCATAACCTAACTCTATATCATCTTAGTTACTTTGATTAGCAACTAGAGAAACTAAGTAACCTCAAGTTTAGAGGTAATAGCTTGGATTAGGGTTCTCGGGTGGATCATCTATCACGGAAAGGAGACCGAGGAGGACGTAGAGATCATAAAGATGAAGGACTAGAATCATTAGGTATAATCTCTTTACATAGTAGCTTAGAACTCTATGGTTGATGTTAATTATCGTTTAGAAAAGATCTTCGGTTAGTCGATGTTTGCATATTAAACAAGATCGTTTTTCATATTTCCGCCTCCCCGCAACTCGTGGGGTGTTGTACATCGACTTACAGGAAGAAGTGGTTATTCCTACTTCATTACTTTTACAGATGATTTCTTAAGGTATGGACATGTATTCTTGATGAAACATAAATCTGAGGCCTTTGAGAAATTCCGGGAATACAAGAATGAAGTAGAAAAACAAACTAGCAAAAGTATCAAGACACTTAGATCTGATCGAGATTGTGAATACTTAAGTGCCATGTCCCTGAATTACTTACAAGAGAAAATGGAATTTTCTCTCAGCTCACTCCTCCATACACACTTCAATACAACTGTGTATCGGAAAGACGGAATCGAACCTTATTGGATATAGTACGGTCCATGATGAGTAACGCTGAGTTACCGTGATCCTTCTGGGGTTATACACTAGAATCAACTGCATATCTTTTGAACAAGGTTCCTACTAAGTCAGTGCCTACCACACCATATCAGATGTGGAGTGGGAAGTGTTTCCCCCAATCAGAGCAAAACTCTGTTTGAATTTCCAAAATTGATGCAACGCTTCAGATTCCTTGCGCTGCGCGCAACACGCCACGTGTCAAAAGCAGACATGCCAGCACTGCGCCTAAGACAGTGCACCCAATCAGAGCAAGGCTCTGTTTTAAAATAAAAATAAAGGAAGCAACGCTTCAGATGACTTGCGCTCTGCGCTGCGCGACACGTGTCAGCGCAGTAGCGCTAGCGCAGTTGTGCTGCGCTCTGCGCTGCGCGACGCGTGTCAGCGCAGTTGCACTGCGCTCTGCGCTGCGCGACGGGTGTCAAGCGCAGGTGCGCTTGCGCCAACTGTGCCAGAATTTAAACAATAAAATTTTGGAAAGATCTTTCTAATCTTGTTAAAACAAGAAGATTATCTTCTGCAAAACAGAAGCCTTAGGATCAAAGATCCAACGGTGGGAAAACATCCCTAAATCACTCAGAGAAAGATCTCTTTAACTGATTTATCAAATCAATTGGCACTATATAAAGGCCCATAGACTCCAAGTCTAAAACATACAGAGATAGAGATACAGAACTCTTCTAAAAACTTCGAGAAGAATTCAAAGAAAAAGAAAAAAGGTAAACCTTTGGAAAAAAAAAGAAGAAGTTCTTCTTAAAAGATCAAAGATCTAAGAACAAGATCATGATCTTCCATAAAAAAGAAAATAATAAATAAATAAAAAAAAGAAGTAATTTACTTCTTTGTTAGATCTTTTGATCTATATAAAGGCATTGTCTTTTGATGAACCACTAGTTCTTGAAATTTGAGGTAGAACCTCTTTGGAACAAGAAAAAACTTGTTTCCTTGATCTAAATTTGATCAAGATGCGCTCTGCGCTACTGAACAGTGCCTTGCACTCTTGATTTGCGCTGTTGCGCTTTTGGATTGGCGCAAGTCACTAGAGCGCGCCACGTGTCAGCAGCACGCTAGCGTAGCGCACTGGCGCAGCCCACTGCGCTAACAGACTTGCGCTAAGCAGAGCGTGACACGTGTCAGCAGCACACTTGCGCAGCGCACTGGCGCAGTGCACTGCGCTAATAGACTTGCGCTCACCAGAGCGTGACACGTGTCACCTCCACATCAGTTTGCACCTTGCGCTCCTTAGTCGGCGCAAAGCGCCTGACAGGCCACGTGGCGCGCTGTCAGACTATTAAATGCAGTACATTATTGAAAAAAGGGCAGAGCCCAATTAAAAGGTCCAACAGACCAAAACAAATGCTACGCATTATTAAACAAGGGCAGAGCCCAAATAAAGGCCTGACAGGACAAACACAAATAAAATGTTGAATATTCTCAACTGGGCTTAGCCCAATTCTGGCCATAAGTTCTCAAATTAAATTGTACTGAGAACAACTGCTCTCCCAAATCAATTTACACCCGGTTCAAGGGTACATCTCTGAACTCCTCTGGTATTTGTTGTTGTAATCCTTCAACGTCGTCAGAGAGATGACGGGTCCCGACAACCACACATTGATATGGACTGTGGGGTCCTTAAACTCATGGACTATGAGGTCCTTAAACCAATATTCGTCTCCAAAATGGGAATGTTGGACCACAATGTCCCTAAACTGGTAATACGGACTGTGGGGTCCTTAAACTCATGGACCAATGCGTCCTTAAACCAATATTCATCCCCAAAATAGGAACAATGGACCACCATGTCCTTAAACTGGCAATGGACCACTACGTCCCTAAACTAGAACAATAGAGCCCAAATGCTCTTTTGTCGGATCTAAACGATCCTGTTAAGTTGATCTTAGTCTCAAATTGGACTAACGTATCCTTAACAAACGTTTAAGTTGATCTTAGCCTCAAGTATGGCTAACGTATCCTTAAACCAAAACCCCAAACCCAAATCTAAGAAAATACGGATTTGGACTAATCCACGTCCTACGGGCGACGGCATAAATTAGTCTCCGTATACAATCCACGGGCAACCACAAACAAAACAAACACCCACGATACGAAGTGACCATCTGGAGAAGGAGAAAGTTGTTACCGCGATGCGGTAGCGTAATTAACTGCAGGGGCTTGCGCCTGCAGGGAAGAGCATCCCCATAATCAAAAATCCCTCGAACGAGGGGGAATCTGACGAAGTCTGCTAAATCGGCCGCATCCGTCTAAACCTCCGATATACGGTGCCATAAATCAACTTGGCATCTTCGGAGAGGTGGACGGATAAAACCAAATAACATCTGCCCCGAATCTCAGGCAAGACGTCCATGTCGCGCCGCCATTCGGAGGGGAACAGATTCTGGCACGCCCGGTGGGACCTTTTCCTCTTTCCACTCCACACTTCGTGTGTCGTGTTCGCGAACAAATCGCGGTTTGCTGTGGTTGCCTGTGGATTCGAGGTACTTAGATTTGGTGTCTTGCTCCGTGCAGAAAACAGAAGACCAATGGTTTCAAACTGCACTAACTGCAACTGCAACTCTCGCTCTGTCCTTGCTGGAGGAGTGACTTATTGGCCCCAAACGGCCTCTCTTTTCAAGATGCCAGTGGACCAAGTGACTCAGACCACCACTGGACTATTCTTCGGGACCATGCTCCCACCGATGAGCTTCAACGCCCCTGTACCGTCACAAGAAGCTCCAAAGAAGTCGGTCTTTGATCGGCTTACAACTATCGCGGCCCCACTCAACGGGTCGCCCAAATCCAGTGCCTCAGTCTTTGACAGACTGGGCCAAAGCTCATTTGGGCCCATGAAGAAGCCCGTGATACCAGAAAGGGTTATCCCAAAAACGATAGCCATTCCTGCTCTCGAAGTCGTTAAAGCGGCTTCTCCCGCCAAAGGGTCGGTATTTGCAAGACTGACTGTTCCAGTTCCCACTCCCGCTCCTGCTCCAAGGTCTGTCTTTGACAGATTAAATCCTGCTACTCAAAAGACATCAATCTTCAAGAGGCTGGCACCAGCGGCGTCTCATCTGGACAGAGGGCAAGACAAAGCCATCCCCATCGCCGAACCAACACCGTCCGCTCAACAAGTTCGATGTCGCCACTGGCGCTGAGAATGGAAGGCTGGGGGCAGCACTCCATCTGGATTTACTCCACCAGCTCCAACAGTGGAGATCGATGCTGCTGTTCCAACCGGGAACAGCTTTGAACTGCTTAACAAGGTGCGCAGGAACTCTCCTACCGCAGTGCTGAAGAGATCTCCTCCGCTCATGGAGAATGCACCGAAGGCGAAGCCGGAACAGCCTCCTCAGCGGCTGTCCTCTAAAATTTACAAGGTCTGGTGTCAAGTCCAAGACTCGGTGATTGATCAAGATTACCCTCGCCGACAGAAAAAGATGAAGGTTCGGTAAGAAGAGGACCATTCTGTCAAGCCACAAAAGGCGACAGCTGTTTGGGTGCCCACTGCAACGGCTCCCTCAACGTCAACTGCTCAAAAGAGAAGGAGGCTAGAGAAAGCCCCTATGAACGTGGCAAACCGTAAAAGCGCCGAGCACAAACGACCCAAGTCTGGGGACATAGTGGTGCATACTATTTATATGGCTTCCGGAAAGGAGGAAAGCCGTGCTTCGACAGGTCACCAACCGCTCACTCGATCCGTGACCAAAGCCCAAGAGCAACAACAGAAGCTTCAGGAAATGATGACTGCAATGGCCGCACCTACCGGGCCGAAAGAAAGCCCGGAGGCATCATCAGAACAGCGCCACGAACAAGAAACTGACGCTGACTTCTTACGCAGAGTCCTCAAAAAGAAGGATAGAGAGGCCACAGAGCAAGCGGCTAACATAAAACAAATGGCGCTCCTCTTCCAAGATATGGTAGGGATGATGTTACAGCAGGACCTTCCAGCTGAAGACCCTCCAATCATTATTAGAGACGACGGAGGAGAAACATCAAATCCACCTCCGGTTCATTCAACAGCCAAAGAGGAAACTATCTCCAAAGCCACCCTGGATGATTATATTGCTCAACAAATACGAGTTCACCAGACAAATGAAGCGGCTGGCCAAGTCGTGAAGACTGGGCGACCATACCCGGGCCAGTATGACCAAATCAATTACCCATCGGGATATACAATCCCTAAGTTCCATATATATAAAGGGATAGGGAATCCCCACCAGCATGTTGCCCAGTTCAGGGCTTTATGTGGCAACACCGGAGGTGATGATAAATTGCTACTTCGCCAATTCGTCGGCAGCTTGGCAGAAATGACCTTTGAATGGTATTCGGAGCTACCTAACGACTCAGTCAAAACGTTTACGGAGATGGAGCTATTGTTTACACAAAGATTCACGAGTGCTAGTGAACGCACCCCGATAATGGCACTGATTAATGCCAGGGTGAAGCCAGGTGAGACTTGGGTCCAATACGCAATACGGTGGCGGAATATGTGGTCAAAATGCGAACAGCGCATCGAAGAAGCACCTGCGGTAGGCATGTTCGTGGGCACTCTTGATCCGCAAGCGACCATCTCGCAATTCATGATGTTCTTCAAGCCGACCACGTTCCAGGCTTTAATTGATAAGTTAGCCCAGATGGATCAAATGGATCACAGACCGTCTCCTCCGAAGACGGAACCCCGAAACGACATGGGTAAAGGGAAGGCGACCTTCGTTGCGAACACCCAACAGCAACCCAGTGCCCCAAAGCTAGCGGATCAACTGGAAGAGAGACGGCGGTATTATAATGAGAAAATGAAGCGCCCTTACTCCTTCCCGCAGGATAAAACGAAGAGACTGTTCGAGCTAGCGATGTGCAATAGGCTTATCAATCTCCCGAATCCAAGGAGACCACCACAACCCAGCGAGGTGAATAATCCCAATTATTGTCCTTACCACCAAACGGTAAGTCACCCGATCGAGGATTGCTTCGTCTTTAAGGGATGGATCGAGGATCAGTACCTATTAGGCAAGTTCGCATTATCCAAAAACTGGAAGGTGAACCCGCCACAACCTCATGCTCCTAAAAGGGTGGGCACGCCGGGGGCATCGTGCTCTTTTATAAAAGAAGCTCCATAGGAGGTCGCTTTTTCAGCCAAGACGAAAAGGATGCTAAAAGATCTTTACACATGCCCGGCAATCAGGTGGAAAAATCCACTGGAACCCGAGGTCATAGAAGGGATGCTAAAGCCGCGCCCAACTCCAAAGATCAGTGGTGATAGCCAAAGCTCGCACACCCAGCCGTCAAAGTCTTTGAAAAAGAAGAAGAAGACTAAAAAACCCGTGAAGCCTAGTGACAAGCGCACGAGCCTGTAAAAACAAATCGACACGCTGGAGGAATATAATCAGAAGGCGCGGACTCCCATCACGCTCCAAGAGTTCCTCAGCCACATCTTTCAGGAGGAAGATGATGGAGAAAGCTCGTCGGATGAATCTGATGGTTACGTAGCAAGTTGTCATGTGATCTCTCACTCGTTTACAGACGATGAAAAGGCTTCTTGTACAGAGAAACTGGGGGGGAGGTCCCGAACCAGAACTTCTAAGACCATCAGACGAAATGAATGATGCATTCCTAAACGAAGCCCATCAGGAAAGCAAAGCCAATCGAGAGCGTGAACTGGTTATATTTGAAAAGGCCAAACGCCAACGACTGGAGGAAAAGGTCGAGACGCCCCGAATGGAGCAAAGCATCCCTATCACCAACAAAAGCAAGCTTAAAGTAAGGAAACGATTCACTAGGGCCCTGGCAATTGGAATGAAGTTGCCCTCTCTTAAAGGAAATTCCCCTGGCAATATACGTCTTGATGAAGCGGACATACATCCTAACTTCTGTTTATACCATCAGAGGATTGCACACCTTACCGAGGAGTGTATAGTCTTTAAAAACTAGTGGCAGGGATATATTGCCCATCGACGACACGTTCAACGAGTGAAGCGCAAGGCTCGTCGGGAATGGAAAAGCACGACAAATGAGCGCGAAAGAGCTGTTGGCAACTGTCACATAGCCGACACCAAGGGATCGCAAGTTATCACGTTTGGAAGCGACGCTGATGAAGAAGTCGCCCTCAGCCTTCTCTTCAAGGAATCTACCTCCCGCACAAAACATGTGAAGATTTGCGGCAAAATTTAGCTGCGTAATCATACGTTGACCTATGACCAAAACGTCGCTAAACTACTACCAACCCGCGGCATCCCCAGGCTGACGTGGTGTTAAAATAATAATAATAATAATAATAATAATAATAATAATAATAATAATAAAAATGGTATGTCCATAAGCAAAATGGGCACGGATGAAAATCCGAAAGGGCTCCGTGAGTAAAAACAGCAGGGCTACCGGCGAGTGTTTGTGAAAACTCAAAAGGGCGCAGCCTCGTTAAAAAAAACACTTACAGGGTCCTCTCGACCTTGTAAGGAGAAACCACCCGCGTGAGATCCTTACGAATCACAAGGGAGCAACACACTTAGGGATCTTCATGATTCCTAAGGAGAAATTACACTTGCGAGATCCTCACGACTCGTAAGGAGAACTTTCTTATGGGACCCTCACGGCTCATAAGATTTGAAAGTCTTAAGTTACAGAGACCTGAACCTGTTCTTAAGCAAGCCCCACAACCTCCAATACTGCCTTACAAGGGGTTCAGTATTTATCCTTATAAACAATCCATGGGCGCGAATAAACATTTCCCCAGCAAAGTCCCACCCGTGACTAGGGATATGTCCATATGGTGAACAACCCTTGTAAGTCCTCTCGACTTATAAGAAGAAAACCCTTCTGTAAGATCCTTACGACTTACAGGGGAACATGCACTTAGGAATCCTCATGATTCCTAAGGAGAAAACACACCTACGAGATCCTCATGACTTGTAGGGAGAAATACCTTTGTGAGACCTTTACGGCTCATGAAGTCAAAAGCCTTAGTCGATAGGACCCTAACCCTGTTTATTAAGCCACCTTTGTTCGACATCGACAGAGGCAAATGATGATTCGCTCCTGGGAACATCCCAGTTGTAGCGGTGCTGATGCCGAAATCGATGTCTAATCCCAAGCTTGCGGCGAAAAGGCAGCAAGCCACACATGCATACGAAATAGCCGAAATGATGGGGCGACTTGCAACAAAATCAGCAAGTAAAGATGTATGCATGCAAAATAGCCGAAATGATTGGGCAGCTCGCAATAAAAAGAAGTGAGTGAAAATAAAATAAATAGCCGAAATGATTGGGCAACTCGCAATAAAAAGCAGCGAGTGAAAATAAAATAAATAGCCGAAATGATTGGACAATCACGACCTTCGCGATATAAAAGCTGAAATGATAGAGCATCGCGGAAATAAAATAATAATATAAAAAATGAATGAAACTTTTGCCCTACAGGTAAGATCTCATCGATCCCTGTATACAATCCAGGGACACAAAAAAAAGGGGCGCATCACACCTTCCCTCCCCGGGCTTCATTAGAAAGCAAAGCCAAATCTCGACGGTTCATAGACAACCTAGAGACAACCTCGACATTTGTCGCAATATTGCAGACACAATGTCAACAGACGAAGCAAAAAGAGATCTCTAGCTTCAGGGTCTTGACGTCGATATCGACAACTTACAGATCACCAACTGCGTTTCTCCTCACTCCAACCGGATGCAGACATGACATCAACAACCGACCTCAGAGTCGCAACGAAACGGAGCCACGGCATAGTCCCTAGTTCTAAATCTTAACGGCAATATCTATAGCCTAAGAATCAGCAACGGCGTTCCTTCGCAATCCAGCAGGATGCAGATGCAATGTCAACGAAAGACCTCACGGTTAAAACAAGGCGGAGTGACGGCAAAATCTCAACTCCATCTCAGCATTCGTCTTGTTACAGCAGACGCAATATAAACAACGGCGTTCCTTCGTAATCCAACAGGATGCAGATGCAATGTCAACGAAAGACCTCATGGTCAAAACAAAGCGGAGTGACGGCAAAATCCCAACTCCACCCAGCATTCGTCTCGTTACAGCAGACGCATTATCAACAACGGCGTTCCTTCGCAGTCCAGCAGGATGTAAATGCAACGTCAACAAAAGACCCCATGGTCAGCAAAGCGGAGTGACGGCAAAATCCCAACTCCACCTCAGCATTCGTCTCGACACGGCAGACGCAACATTACCAAAAGAAGCGACGGCAAAATCCCAGCTTCACCGCGACATTCGTCTCAATACAGCAGAGGCAATGCCAGCAAACGAAGCGAAGGCCAAATTCCTAGCTTCAGGGTCTTAACAGCAAGTCATATAAAGCCTGAAAGACAATCGGAGATCATCTCGCACCAGTGCGGAGTGGTCGCCACCTCGACGTTCGTCTCGACACAGCAGACGCAACATCACCAAAAGGAGCCACGGCAAAATCCCTAGTTCCAAACCTCGACGGTTCACCAGCAATCTAGAGACAACCGCGACATTCGTCTCAATACAGCAGACAATTCCAGCAAAGGAAGTGAAGGCCTAATTCCTAGCTTCAGGGTCTTAACGGCAAGTCATGTAAAGCCTGAAAGACAATCGGAGATCATCTCGCACCAGTGCGGAGTGGTCAGCACCTCGATGTTCGTCTCGACACAGCAGACGCAATGCCAGCAAATGAAGCGAAGGCCAAATTCCTAGCTTCAGGGTCTTAACGGCAAGTCATATTAAGCCTGAAAGACAATCGGAGATCATCTCGCACCAGTGCGGAGTGGTCACCACCGCGACATTCGTCTCGATACAACAGACGCAATGCCAGCAAATGAAGCAAAGGCCAAATTCCTGGCATCAGGGTCTTAACGGTAAGTTATATAAAGCCTGAAAGACTATCGGAGATCATCCCACACCAACGCGGAGTGGTTATGACTCATCGGGTCTCTCCAAAATGAGCCTAACTTCAAGTAAAAAGCGGCATGGCAAAATTCCTAACGCTTGCTCTTCTGACGGTCAAACTTTCTAGGAGGATTACTTGAAGACGTCTTGTCCAGCCCCCGAAGGGATCGGAGACACGACAATCGCAAGGCTACTCGAACAGCAAGATTGCCTATCGAGGAATATATCAGCCAACGCGACGGTACGACGGACAAAACCCTAAGTACCACAGACCCCAACGGACCTCTGTCGTAAAGAGCAGAGGTTAACTGTGACGTTAGGATATTCTTGCGAGAAATGCTCGATTCTTCTCGACTCGTGAGGAAATTAGTGTCTTTGCGAGAAATGCCCGATTCATCTCAACTCGTGAGGAAAAGCCTTAGGCAGCGGGGATCAAAAAACCTGTTTCCTAAGCACTGGGACCCTGTGAGTCAATCCAAAATGGACTCTTGCATACTATTCACGGGTCACACTCTCCAAAGTCGAATCTCGACAAGGAGGGAAACAATCGCTTACGGGTCCTCTCGACTCGTAAAAAGGAAAATTCTCTTATAAGATCCTTACGACTTATAAGAGAAAACGCATTTAGGAATCCTCACGATTCTTAAGGAGAAAATACATCTACGAGATCCTCTCGATCTGTAGGGAGAAAAGTCTTTGTGAGACCCTCACGGCTCATAAAGTTGAAAAGTCTTAGGCAGCAGATCTGAACTTGCGGCCTAAGCCATGCTACCTCTTGAAGAAGCCAATACAGGATGCTCTCTCTATCATCTGTCAACCATGTTTACTAAGGTAACATGCTGATAATAAAAGAAGGGAGAAAGCGCAGAGATGACATAAGACATTGCAAAAAAAAATGTGTATCTTTATTCATGAATTCAATTAAGTACAAGGCGAATCTTATAAAAGAATAAGGAATGGATACATATCATTCAAAAATTACAAGTGTATAATTGATACAAAGGCAGCTACTGAGAAGGAAGTGTCTTAAGTAGGCCCATCAATTCCTCTCGCATTTCCTCCAGAGCCTTCTCCCGATCGGCTGCCGCGGCCAACTCTGCTTCCACCTGGGCCCGCTGCTGCAAGTAGGATGAAATCTGTTCTTCAATGGCTCGCTGAGCTGCTTCACGACCTTGGGCACCACGCTTAACGGCATTAAGCTTCTGCTTCAGTGTTAGCCCATCAGAAATACTTTGCAGAAGGCCCTCGAAGATAGCCTTCACCCGGGCAGCGTTCGCGTCGACCTCAGCACGCAGTCGAGCAGACTCGCTTGAGGTCTCTTGGCATTCCCTCCACCTTAAAGCCGCTTCTTGTTCCAGATGGCGGAAGTAAGAAGCACTCTGCTCGATCCATGCCGCCCGTTGAGTACTCGTGGCCAAAACCTCGGGGGCAGGGCGCATAAGCTCCAGCTGATGCAGGCGGGCCTCGATCTCTCTGTAGTGGTTAACCCAAGACTCGACGACGCCTTCATTATGGAAATTGACAAGCGTCGCCAGCATCGGATTAACCTCGACAGCAAAATTTGCGGCAGATGTGGGAGCTTCTGCATCAAGCTCCTCGACGCATTCGCTCAGCATGCTCAAACTCATCGCAGCACCCTTTGAGGATGGACGTCTGGAAAATGGGCCTGCCGGCATCACGATGCGAGACTCGAAAGGGGCCGGAATCGGAACGATAGCTGCAAAACAAAACCCGATCAAATGACGTTTCAAGAAATATAGAAATGTCATCAATGACGGAATCTACTATACCAGCTGCAGCAGGTGGCAAAGCCGGGAAGACCGGTGGTGCAACCGAACTTTCATCTCCTCCTTCGATCTGTAGCACTGCAATCAGGGCAAGGAAGAATCAGAAATAATTCCATTACTGAAGAAAGAAAGGGCATCAATTGAAAACTATACTCACCAGCGCCACTGGAAGAAGCAAGCTTCGACGGGAAGGAGAAGTGTGGGTGCAGCACCTGGTACAGGTGATCAAAAAGCACTCCTGCAAGGACGCAATATTGCAACATCAGCACATAAATTATGCAACCAAGATAAGACTGATAAGTCACGAATCCATACCTTCCATCATTTGCGACGGTACGAGAGAGTATAGAGATGTGGCCACCGTCAGGGCAGTAACTGACGGCGCACCCTCGAGTAAAAGGGCATCAACACTAGCCGCACATGCGTTAGAAACAAGATAAGCCCTGTCAGGAAGGATTGCAGAATAAAAAGAAGGACGGTAACCTAAAATTTACCTGACGAGTCGCCAGCCGAAATGGCGGCGTCTCCCTCCTCCATTGGCATGGGTTCACCTCCCGTTGCCTCATCGCCAGACTCTACGGGAGCCGTCGTCACGCTCGCGATACCGGAAGACGACAAGGAGCCGTAAACGGGGAGAGCGATGATCGAAGTGGCGCCCGACTCTTGAGAAAGAACGGCCGTCTCGTGCTCAGCGATCATGCCCGTCTTATCCGCTACCACCTCGGGCTCAGCGGTCGTAGCCGTCTCGCCCACCACTGCCATAGGTTCATTGGTTGCAGCCGCTCCATCCGCCGCTGCCTCAGGCTCGGCCGTAGCAGCAGTCTCATCTACCGCCACCTCGTTCTCAGCAGTGGTGGCCTTCTCGGGCATAGTAGTCATGACTGTCTCGTTAGCCACTAGTTCAAACCCGGCGACTACGGTTGCACCGCCTACTGTCGCCTCGGGACCAGCTGCGACCTTCTCCACCGTCCCCTCAGGCTTGACGGTTTCTGCCGCTCCTTTAGTTGGACTCAGCCCTGCATGACAAGATGTATAAGAACCGATAGTTTTACAACTTTTACAACAAAGCCTCGAAAAGCACATTACCTGAGGTGGATTGACCATTGGCTTCCCGAGCTGCACGCGCCGCCTGTCTATGAGCCGTAGAAAAGGAGACCAGGGGCTCCTCGGAAGAAGTGGCAGCGGGAATAACGGTGCTTGGGCCCGCTCCCACGGCCAAAGCAGCGCTATGCTCCTTCGCTGCGCGCCTCAAGCGCTTCCTCTCCTCCCGGGCCGTCACGATGGATCTCTTGGAGGCCTCCTTCAGCAAGGCGTCGTCGTCCACGTTTAGACTTGCCTCCAGATCCTTCAAGGCATCCATCATCGGCTTTTTGAGTCGGGTCTCTTGCGGCAATTACGAAGAGGCCGGAACATCGATAGCTGGCTCGGGGAGAATCCCCGCATTGGCTTGCGCAGTAGATCCCGCGACCCGTGCAAAGAGACAAAGAAAAGATTAGATTGGCCATAAAAATAAGAATAAAGACACAGTGAGCCTAGACATACCAACACCCAACAGAGTGCGTTTCATCTCTTCCTCCTGGAAGGTTTTCAGGGAAGCAGCGATGGCTTCTTCGGTAGAAATGCCTGTTTAAAAAGGAAAAGCGTTAGTCAAAGACAATGATAAAAGTACGATGAAATGACGAAGAATGCAACTAGTGATTACCTGATTGCGCGAGTTTAGCCAACCACGCTTCGAGCCTTGCCGATCGCTCAGAAGCCGCGATGGCGGCCACCAAATCGGTGTCTTCTGGCTTTACGGAGAAACCCTCGTTGCTTCCATACTCGCTTAGGCCTTCGGTGAGAGGGGCCTGAGGCTCTAAGCTGAGGATGGCATTGAGAGAAAGAACCGACTTCTTCTTCCTCTTCTGAGCCCTGACCCTGCTCGCACCCCAAATCAATTTGCTCTTCGTGGGCACCTTGGGACAGCGAGTCCCGATGTCCTAGCCCATACCAGACTCAGGCGAAACTACATTCACCATCTCCACTGGAGCACGGGGCGCTGGGGGCACATCCGCGGTAGCACGGGGCAATCCGCACGGAGGGCTCAGCACGCGCGGTGGCTCAGCTCCAGCATCTCTCAGCGGAGGAACGACAGGGATCCTTGGCCTCAGGGGAGCTTTGCGGTCGCTGCCAGGAGGCACACCCTTGCGGTCAACCAACAACTACCTTTCTTCCTTAATAACGGCGCCCATCGAATGCTGGTACCACGCCGTATATGTATTAAGGATCAGTGGGACGCAAGTCGGCTCGCTGATGAAAAAGTGAGAGCCCGTATTCTGACGCATGAAGTGATGCAGCGCGCTCCGCATCCCTTCTTCAGTGGCGGCAGGTTCCAGCAAGAAAGCCTCCAACGACACTCCTTGATTATAGCTCAGTTGCTGGGCAAAATGATGCGGGTGGTATCTCATGAAAAGCGCCGCATCATTTTGCCTAAACACCAGGAAACCCGGTCTGATAGAATATAAATGGAGGGTCTCCCGGGCTGTCAGAACTGAGGCCCCGTCCTTGAAAGTATCTTGCAATGACCGCACTATGGTAGTAGACGCCTTTCCGATGGTTAACACTTTGTCGGTGAAGGTCATCCCGTCTCTAACTGTGCGGGGACGAAGGAGCAAACCTCTGGCAAACCATGGCGACGGATTTACAATTGAGGCGCCGATCAATGGCATAATCCGAGGGAAGCTGCACCTGTCATAGAACGAAGGCCTTTTGTGCATACCAAAAACGCCAAGTGCATGTAGCTCATGCCATAACATAAAGTAATGCACCGAGAAGATCACGTGCGGTACTCCAGGTTCATTAGCATCCGCTGCCTGACTAAGGCCGTGATACAGGTGGGCTTAGCCGGCGACCCCGACGGCCACTTTTACCCCAATGGTCATCCGGTGAGCTAGGTAAAAGACAGATGGCCTCATACGGCGAAGGTGCATCGAGAGCGCAAACCAACTCAGCCATAGCCTAAGAAATCCTAAGAAAAATGCTTCCTCATCCATCCCAGGGGCTGCAACCTCCGCAAAAGGGACAACCGGGGAGTTAGGAAGGAAGAAACCCTTCTGATCTACCTCCGTCGCTGGCAGGTTTTCCAAACCTAAACCGAAAGGGTCATCAAGCGTGGCAAACTTAGCAGCTTCCGCCGAGAGGACTTTCGGGTGAAGGAAGCGAGTGATGAAATCCTCGAAATTAACCCCGCGACTCCCAGATTCGAGAAATAGGTGCTCGTAGATTTTCAACACTTTGATCAGACTAGGAAACTAGTGTTGAACAGCATTCGCCAGAGTAAGGCCCATTATCACTGGCTTAGCACCGAAGACGTATTCGTCCGTAGGAAGCAGTTCCTCAAAATGCTCCCCTATAACCGGTAAGCCGGAAACTTCTGTGAACTCTTCTAAAGAAATCGACACTTCCCGGTCCAGTGCGAGGAAAGTGTGAGTAGGGATATTCCACTGCTCCAAAAAAGCCTTAACCCACCAGGTAGGAAGCGTAGGATATTGGAAGAGAGAAGCATAAATAGCGGTATACAACCCAAGCCTCATCAACTGCGACTTCTTCGCTGACAAAATGTAGCGAGCCCATGGCAGATAACCGATCGGATGACGGGGGATCAGACCTATGTTATATGGTTGCCCCCAGGGTCGCGCTTCTCTTTGACAAATACGGCGTCCCAAGATATCTAAAACCATGGGAGGCTGAACGGGAATTGAAGCTATAGCGGGATGAAGAAGGCCTTCTGAAGTCTAATCGACCATCTCCACGGCATACTTCACCGGGGGTGAGTTTGCGTAATGGATCGCCGTGATAGGCTCCGAAGGCACCGCGCATGAAAAGCTTTGTCGGCCCCTGATAATCTGATTGTACCATGATCCCCAAAGGTGAAGATTCTTATATTCCGGATCATGGTCTCTGATCAAAGCTAGGACCTCCCGGTCTACGGGTGCTCCAGGGAATCCTCCCTCCGAGCGAACGAATGGGAACGAGGCATCGAAAGACATGTTTCCTGCAAAAAGAAAGGGGACGGAGATCAACTGTCAGTATTGTAATTTTTAATTTCTGACACTTGGAACTTTAAAATTTGTATCACACTGCAATGCAGTGGAAAGGAGACCACAGGGGGACCTACAAAATCTAGATGACAATGCATCCGTTAATAAGTCAGCCTCATCATTAGATGAGACTGTCAATTAATGAGGAGATCCCCAAAAGAATACTCTCATCAAATGAGAAATCCCTAGACACAAGGAGAAAATCTCTTCTTTCAGAGCAAAGCTCTGTCACAGAGTGACACTTGTCAAACTCTGGTCTCAAGGGAATAAAATTCCTTGAAGAGCCTAGCTCTGTAATAATGATGGAAAAATCCATCAAAGGAAAATTAATTCCTAAAAATTAAAAAATTTGGGATCTTAAAGATCCATGAAAACTCTTAAGAGTTCTTCATTTTTAGATAAAAAAAATCTATATTTCGTCCATGAGCAAAGCTCTGTTCATGGGTTAAGAAACCCTAAAACATGATCTCTTTAGATCTATGGATTCTTGAGAGCAAAGCTCTTCTGTATATGAAACCCTAATGGGGTTTTCTTTAGATCAGAAGATCTATGAAAGCAAGGCTCTAAAGTTCTTGAAAACGAGAGCAAGGCTCTGAAAATATAAATCTTGAAGATGATAAACATCTGAGGAGGACTAAGGGTCCTATTTATAGGCGCTTAAGCGCCCCTTCAACTCATGAGTTGATCTAACGGTTGGGATCTTGCCACGGCTGCACTCACGTGTGCGCCATATGAGCGCAACGGTGGGGGGCATTTATTTCCCCCAATCAGAGCAAAGCTCTGCTTGAATTTCAAAAATTCAAAAATTGAAGCAACGCTTCAGATTCCTTGCACTCCGTGCAACATGCCACGTGTCAAAAGCAGACACGCCAGCGCTGCGCCCAAGACAGCGCACCCAATCAGAGCAAGGCTCTGTTTTAAAATAAAAATAAAGGAAGCAACGCTTCAGATGACTTGCGCTTTGCGCTGCGCGACGCGTGTCAAGCGCAGGTGCACTTGCGCCAACTGTGCCAGAATTTAAACAATAAAATTTTGGAAATATCTTTCTAATCTTGTTAAAACAAGAAGATTATCTTCTGCAAAACAGAAGCCTTAGGATCAAAGATCCAACGGTGGGGAAACATCCTTAAATCACTCAGAGAAAGATCTCTTTAACTGATTTAACAAATCAATTGGCACTATATAAAGGCCCCTAGACTCCAAGTCTAAAACATACAGAGATAGAGATACAGAACTCTTCTAAAAACTTCGAGAAGAATTCAAATAAAAAGAAAAAAGGTAAACCTTTGGAAAAAAAGAAGAAGAAGTTCTTCTGAAAAGATCAAAGATCTAAGAACAAGATCAAGATCTTCCATAAAAAAGAAAATAATAAAAAAAAAGAATTAATTTAATTCTTTGTTAGATCTTTTGATTTATATAAAGGCATTGCCTTTTGATGAACCATTGGTTCTTGAAATTTGAGGTAGAACCTCTTTGGAACAAGAAAAAACTTGTTTCCTTGATCTAAATTTGATCAAGATGCGCTCTGCGCTACTGAACAGTGCTTTGCACTCTTGATTTGCGCTGTTGCGCTCTTGGATTGGCGCAAGTCACCAGAGCGCGCCACGTGTCAGCAGCACACTAGCGCAGCGCACTGCGCTAATAGACTTGCGCTCAGCAGAGCGCGACACGTGTGCAGCGCACTGGCGCAGCACACTTGCGCAGCGCACTGGCGCAGCACACTTGCGCAGCGCACTGGCGCAGCGCACTGTGCTAACAGACTTGCGCTCACCAAAGCGTGACACATGTCACTTCCACATCAGTTTGCGCTCCTCAGTCGGCGCAAAGCGCCTGACAGGCCACGTGGCGTGCTGTCAGACTATTAAATGCAGTGCATTATTGAAAAAAGCGCAGAGCCCAATTAAAAGGTCCAACAGACCAAAAAAAATGCTATGCATTATTAAACAAGGGCAGAGCCCAAATAAAGGCCTGACAGGCCAAACACAAATAAAATGTTGAATATTCTCAACTGGACTTAGCCCAATTCTGGCCATATAAGTCCACAAATGAAATTGAACTGAGCACAACTGCTCTCCCAAATCAATTTACACCCGGTTCAAGGGTACATCTCTAAACTCCTCTGGTATTTGTCATTGTAATCCTTCAACGTCGTCAGAGAGGTGACGGGTCCCGACAACCATACATTGATATGGACTGTGGGGTCCTTAAACTCATGGACTATGAGGTCCTTAAACCAATATTCGTCCCCAAAATGGGAATGTTGGACCACCATGTCCTTAAACTGGTAATACGGACTGTGGGGTCCTTAAACTCATGGACTAATGCGTCTTTAAACCAATATTCGTCCCCAAAATAGGAACAATGGACCACTATGTCCCTAAACTGGTAATGGACCACCATGTTCTTAAACTGGCAATGGACCACTATGTCCCTAAACTAGAACAATAGAGCCCAAATGCTTTTTTGTCGGATCTAAACGATCCTGTTAAGTTGATCTTAGTCTTAAATTGGACTAACGTATCCTTAACAAACGTTTAAGTTGATCTTAGCCTCAAATATGGCCAACGTATCCTTAAACCAAAACCCCAAACCCAAATCTAAGAAAATACGGATTTGGACTAATCCACGTCCTACGGGCGACGACATAAATTAGTCTCCGTATACAATCCACGGGCAACCACAAACAAAACAAACACCCACGACACGAAGTGACCATCTGGAGAAGGAGAAAGTTACCGCGATGCGATAACGTAATTAACTGCAGGGGTTTGCGCCTGCTGGGAAGAGCGTCCCCACAATCAAAAACCCCTCGAACGAGGGGGAATATGACGAAGTCTGCTACATCGGCCGCATCCGTCTAAAGCTCCAATATACGGTGCTATAAATCAACTTTGCATCTTTGGAGAGGTGGACGGATAAAACCAAATAGCATCTGCCCCGAATCTCAGGCAAGACGTCCACGTCGCGCCGCCATTCGGAGGGGAACAGGAAGAACCCTATCTTAAGTATCTAAAGATATGGGAATGTCCAGCTTTTATAAAAAAGCAGAATGCGGACAAGCTTGAGGTACGTTCAGTACTGTGTAAGTTTGTGGAATACCTAAACAACTCCGGGAGTATCTTTTCTATTACGCAGAAGAATAAAAGGTCTTTGTTTCTTGGCATGCCCATTTTTTGGAAACTCAATTTCTTGAAAAAAGAAATAAGTGGGAGCGCAATAGAACTGGAAGAAATTCCAGAACCACAAGCTATTACTGAAAGTATGGTGGAACCAGAAATTTCGAAAGAACCGGACATCCCCGCGCCACTCCGCAGGACTAGTAGGAAGTCTCATCCGCCCGAGATATACTACGGTTTTCTTATAGACGGGGATAGAGAGGATTGCATCATCGACGATGATGATCCAACTAGGTTCCAGCAAGCCATTAGGAGCAGAGACTCGGTAAAATGGCTGGATACAATGTGGACTAAAATGGAGTCCATATACACCAATAAAGTATGGACTTTGGACATTGCTCCAGAAGGGGTAAAACCCGTAGGCTGCAAATGGATCTTCAGAAAGAAGATTGGTGTAGATGGACAAGTTGAAACCTATAAGGCTAGACTTGTTGCAAAAGGTTTTTGTCAAAGAACTGGTTTGGACTATGATGAAACCTTTTCTCCAGTGGCTATACTCAAATCCATTCAGATCCTTCTTACCATTGCTGCCTTCCATGATTATGAAATTTGGCAGATGGACGTAAAGACCGCTTTTCTGAATGGAAATTTGGAAGAGTGTGTTTATATGGATCAACTGGAGGTTTTCTTAAGGAGTGGGAGCAGCGGAAGAGTGTGCAAGTTTCTTAAATCTATTTATAGATTAAAGCAAGCATCACGGAGTTGGAACATCTGTTTTGATGAGACAGTCAAGGAATTCGACTTTATCAAAAATCCAGATGAACCATGCATTTATAGTAAAATTGTAGCGAGAACTGTGGTATTCCTCGTCTTGTACGTGGATAACATTCTCCTGATAGGAAATGACATTCTTATGCTACAGTCAGTCATAGGATTCTTGTCACAAAGGTTCTCCATGAAGGACCTGAGTGATGCCTCCTACATTCTGAGGATCCAGATCTATCATGATAGATCTAAAAGGATATTAGGACTTTCACGGTCAAGGTACATCGACACCATACTGAAAAGATTTAGTATGGAAGATTCAAAGCGCAGTAATCTACCGGCTTGTCACGGAATCACCTTCTCCAAAGAGATGTCTCCTAAGACTGATTTAGAAAGGGATCGCATGACTATTATACCCTACGCTTCTGCGGTAGGCTCTATAATGTATGCAATGTTGTGTACCAGACTAGATGTAGCTTACGCACTGAGCGTTGTAAGCAGGTATCAATCAAACCCATGGGAGAAGCTGTTAGGAATATGTATGCCCTAGAGGCCATTATTGTATATATGATGTATATTATAGTGGATACTTGGACATATATATAAAGGACTTTCTTGCTCGACATGATAGTATGCTATCTGGTTACTCTTTATCTTAACATGTTGACTGGTATTCTTTACTGTCTTACTATCACATGTTGATAAAGCCCTTAGGATATGTACTTGACTGCCAGGTTTGTGATGAGATCATACTAGTGGGGCCAGGGTGGTCCATAAGTACATCCTTTAATCAGTTCCTAGTCGCAGGAATATTGAGACCAGGGCATCGATATTCCAGTGTAGACTAGTGTGTACGTTTCTTGTCCCTTAGAGGGCGATGGCTGATCACACAGCCATTGGTGAATGACATCAAAGATTGTACATAGGTGCTCATTAGAGAATGGGTACACTGAACTGGACTCGCCGAGGACTCCTATATGGTAGTATACCTATCATTAGATAGCAGTCCTCTGGTGGCACTGGTACTTGTTAGTCTGCAGACCCGAGATCGTCATAGAGTCTTGTGTGGCTCCACTGCACTTTGATTTCCTCCCTACCACAGCTCAAAGGAGTCGTGTAAACAGATGGAGTTTGGGTACAGTCCCGAGTCACATGGAGGAAATGAGCGATAGGAGGGGTTTCGTCTCTCCCGGTATTGGGGTTTGATGTTGCGCTATGCTCGATTGGCTATAACTAGAAGTCCCTGGCTAGGGCTGCTGCTAAGATTTACTGATAAGAGTTATCAGTAGTTTCTCAAACCATTATAGGCCAGACATCGGCATGACTTATCACATTACTGGGGCCTGACGTTTACAACCCCTAGACACGATATGCGACATATCAGACGAAAATACCAGACTGTACGGTAGTGTTACTGATAGGCTTCATGGAGAGTATGGATGAGGTTGCTTGTTGATCTTCATATCGCTCAATACCCGGGTAGCCGTTACGTCTAGCTAGTACCGCTGACGGCTTGTAGGTGATTGATGTGATCATCACATACTGCTGGCGTATTGACGAGTCTTTAGAGTCCCACACAAACGTTTCCTGGTTCGAGCGAAATGAAGTAGGGCACATATGTTGATATGTGTGTGGGCCTGATTAAATATGAGTATATGATGCCGTATTATAATCTGACAGTTATCTGATGTCGGTCAGGTTATATGTGATATAACCGGATTATCGAATCAAGTGTTGGTTTGATAATGTGATATTCAGATTAATGATATTAGTCGGTTATATGTGATATAACCAGATTATTAGATCAAGTGTTGATTTAATAATATGATATATATTATATGTGATATAATTATATCTTAACTAATATCATTAGCTCACTAATTGCTTTGTATATATATATATATATATATTAATGTATATTTGATATATATAAATATATACATGTTTTTCTATTTTTAGAAAATGGAAAAATGAGGTGTAAATTGTGGAGATATTTGTGGAATGGGAAAGGCATGGGTTTTATTATTTGTGTATTAGTCTTGACTCATTATTCAAGCATGGTTGCAATTTAGAATTGCAATTTTATTCCATACTTGAATGAGTGGGGAGAGAGAGAGCCATTTGGAGTTTATTCTCTTCATTTTCATTATTCATGCCTTAACCATTTCTTAAGCTCTTGCTTCCTCTTTCTCTCTGCAATTTTCTTCACCTCACTTCCAAGTTCAAACCCTTACATGTGATGTGAATCATTGAACTTGTGAAAACCCTAGTGAGAAAATTAAACCCCTACTTCACCATTACACATTAGATTAGCAATTTGATGTGGAGTGTTGCCTTCACTAATGAGATTAGTGAAGGGTTAGCTTGAGGTTGTGGACTTCGGGTGGATCGTCTTTGGCGTTAAGATCACGAAGGAGGTTCGTTCAACTCGAAGAGGGGCCTAGTAGAGTCGCGTGGACTTTAACCTGGAGCTATTGAAGAGAATGACTCAAACTACAAAGGTTGTATACTCTTTTCTTCTCTTTAGTTCATCACATCACAAAGGCAAACCTTAATAATCTAGTAAAGATCTTGATAGTTTAGCTTAGCACCTAATAAAAATTTGAATTTGGTATGCTTGATGCTACTAGAAGCTTATGGTGGTGCTAAGGTCAACTTTCATGGTATCAGAGCCAAGCTAGAACATTAGGGTAACTTGTAGCGACGTTAGAAATCCGTCGTTTTTGTCGCGCAAAAACTGCCGATAAAAACAGTTTCAAAAATGATGTTTTGAGTTGTTTGCACACCCCACGGGCACACGATTTGAACCGAGAAGCCACGGGGTGGAGAGTGTGCACCCCGGGGACACCGGGGAGGGACCAGAGGCCGGACCCACACCCTAAGACCACCACAAGGTGGCCTTAGGGGTGGGTGACCCGAGAGCACCCAAACTGGGTGCTCTCGGGTCTGCCTTCTCCTAGGGGCCACCTCGAGGTGGCCCCTGGGGGTGGGTACCCCCCTAAGGCCCCTATTCGACAGTTAATTTTGTGATCTTTGCCTCCGCGAAGATTCGGGCGGGTTTCGAGTTCGTTTCGACTACCGGATTGGCTTAAAACGATCGGTTTTAGAACTTTAGCTCACTGGATTTTTCAAGTCTTGGAAAAATTGGTTAAGTTTTCTAATTGCGTGCGGAATTCTAATGTCGCGGTTACTTTACAAGCTTTGTGATGTGTGTGATACAATTATTAGAATCTGGATTAATTATTTTTATGAAAACTAGTTAGTATATTGTAAAGCTAGCCGTTTAGTCTCAATTGATCGATCGCCACGAAGTTTTGATTCGGATCAAAACTCCATCGCAATTGCGTATTGTACGCAATCACTAAGTCGGGAATCTTGTTGAGTATCCGAAAACCAATTGAAAAAAGTGTTTTCAATTTGAGACTAAAATGCAAGTTTTATAAGTTAGTCATGAAATCCGGAATATGAGATATTTTGAGTTTATGATGTCTAAGAATATTGCAGATTCTAATTATTGTAGTTTTATGTTTTTTTTCCGCGACCGTAAGTGTAATATGTGGGTTATCCCGATCTTGTTGCTATATGTCAACAAGTTTTAGAGATACGCATATTTGATTACGTTGATGATATGTGATATCATGTGTTGCTGTTGATATGATTTATTGGATCATCGTGAAAGAATAGCCGGGGGTTTTATGTGAGATGGTTTTTTTTATTTTCATTCATGTAAAATATGTATGTAATATTCTTTTATTGGGACACTTCCGGGTTGAGGATGATGTCACCACTATTGTATATTATTTACTTTTCCGCATTAGGATAGACCCAAGGCGGGGAGCACAAGTAACCGGGTTCAAGAGTCCAATGGGAGACCATCTCAAGGAGTTGAGACCGGGTCTCCTAACTCTAGAATTGGTAGGGTTACTTGCCGCTCTCGTAGGGGTCTAGGGATATGGGTTTGGGTATTCATCACGACTGTGGAATCCGTGTTTTACATTATTGGCTAAATTTAAAACACGGACATCCTAGTATATCCAATATTTCATATATTGCTTCTGCTACTTGATTCTGTGATGTTGATCATATTTTTGGATATGGTGCCCTCAAAGTAAATTATTGGATCGCTGGCACGTGATTGCAATGATTGAGGGAGGACCTATACCGGTAGGATAGTCTTACTCGAGATGATAGTATTCTATCTGGTTTGTCTTTATCATCACTATTATATGTTGATAAAGCCTATCGGATTCTTGCTTGACTACCAGCATTATGATGGCGATCATATACGTGGGAGCTGGTGGTCTATAAGCGCATCCTTAAATGTCCCTAGTCGTGAGAGTTTCGAGACTGGACATCGATACTCCAGAGTATACTAGTGTATACGGATCGAGACCCCGACGAAGGGCGGTGGATTGTCTTACAAGCCATTGGTGTCAGTTGGTTCACCTAAGATAGTATACATGTGCTCATTGGGTTATGAGTACACTGGACGGACTCGCCCGGAACCTGCTAGTTGGTATTATACCTATTGTCAGATAGCAGTTCCCAGGTGACATGTGTATAGGTTAGTCTGTCGACCTAAGATCGTCATTTGTCTCGTGTGAGTTCCCACTGTGCTTTGATTACTACCCTACCATGGCTCAAAGGAGTCGTGCAAACAGGTTTTAGTTAGGTACAGTCCCGAGCCACATAGAGGCAGTGAGCGGATCGTCGGGGATTCGTCTCTCCTGGTATTGGGGGTTGATGTCGCACAGTGCACGGGTGGCCATCACCAGAAAACCTTGGCCAAGGTAGCCGAGAATTCTGATTTGGATCAGTAGTTTCTCAAGAGGTGATGGGATTCATACCGACACGAATTATCGCGTTATTAGGGGTCTGACTTTATCCACCCCTTAGACTCAATATACGATACTCTTAAACGAACAGACCAGACTGTACGGATATTGTCACTGTTAGGCTCAGTAGGGTTCCTGGATGAGTTCGCTCATCGGCTTCCCTTTCGCTCAATACGTCGGCAGCCGTTACGCATAGCTAGTGCTACTGATGTGCTTATGGTTAAATCCACAGCCAGCGTATTGATGCGTCATTAAAGTCCCCCCACAGAAAGTTTCCCAAGTTTGGGCAAAACGTTGTAGAGGCCGTATGGTTTTATAGCAGGGTTCGATCATATACGTGCACTTGTGCACGGATCATACTAGTGGGCTTTGGTTTAAGCCGGATCCTAGTATTAGATTTGTTGGATTACTTTCGTCTCATTGCATTCGTATTCAGTCGGAATACGGATGCAGGTATGTATTTACAGGTGGGGTATTCTTGTGATCCGTCACGAGTTTACTTTTGTTGATGCCATATCTTTTTATTGGATTAAACATTTTTGTTTAAATGTTTAATTAGGTGGAAATAGTGAGCTCAAGTCATCATGAAGAGCATTAAATGTGGTATGTGCATGGGTGATGACTCATGGTGTGTTTTCTTGTGCCATGACCATTTTCATGTTTGTTTATTGTGTGGAATTGATGGGTGGAGAGAGAGAGAGGGAAGCCACTAGTGAGGGGTTTGCTCTTGAGATATCATTCTAGCTCTCACAATTTATTCCACACAATAGCAAGCTCTTCTTCTTCTTTTCTCTTCTCTTGAGCTCACCATCTCCTCATCAATGGCTTCTTCTTTAACTTCCACTCATTCCATCTCATGAGTTGAGAATCATTGAGTGTTTGAGACAAAGTTATCACACACATTCTCTACTTCACCTGAGACATGTCGGTTTGCAAACTTCATGTCCGAGTTGCTTCGGTTTGAAGCGAGAGCCCGTATAAAGATTCCTCGATGTGGTGCCACTTCGACAAGCAAGACCGGAGAGCGAACTTCGTCGGGGCAGCCGCGACAAGCATGGGACAGAGATTGAAGACCAAAGGACACGGATCGATCGGTATAATCTTTGAAACCCCTTTACAGTTTTGGTAGTTAACGATTAATGGTTCAATCCGGGTATTTGGTTGTGGTAGCACCGAGTTTGAAAAGTTTTTGTTCCGTATTTGGCCTCGGATTGACGGCCGGGGCGCTGCCGCAACCCAACATGGTATCAGAGCCAACCCATTAACCCTTAGCTAGCTTGTTTAGACAATGTTAATCTATCAAAATCGAAACAAACCCGATACACTACATTGCTGATTCCAGTTTCTGTCAAAATTGCAGAGTCTTCAAAAAAAATTTTAGACAACTTCAGAAGGCTATTTAAGTGTCCACTAGAACACCCTAAAAATTTCAGCCCAATCCACCGGATTTCACCCGGTGAGAGCATGTTCAAAACCGGCCAAATTTTGGCTTTTAGGCTTGAAAATTTCAGGGTAATCTAGTCTCTAGAATATTAGTCTAGTGGTATTGTTTGTTTAGCCCAGTTTGGATATTGTTTTACCTAGCAGTTTGGGGTTATTCGGGGGTTATTTCGAAGTCGATATTTTCTAACATTGTTTAAAGTTTGCAGTTCATACGTTTCTATCTGCGGCCGTGAATGTCATTCGAGCGGTAAATCTTGTCTAATTGCTATAGTCCTTTTAGACTGGTTTGTGAACGTGACATTCACGCTGATGTTCTGTGTTGTGCTGTGATGTTGCGGATTGTCATGGTGGATAGCTTGGATGCAATGGTAGTGCATTTTGGATTTATTTGTACATTTGATATTGCGGGGCAAGCATCCGATATGTGGATTGCCGTTACTGCCTATTTGTATATTATTCTTTTGGGGCACGACCGGGTCGAGGTCGATGTCTTTGTTGTACATATTTTCTTTTCTGTACTAGGATTACCCCGCGGTGGAGTGCACGGATAGCCGGGTTCTAGAGGGCAACGGGCTCGCATCTCATGGCTTTGAGACAGAGGGGGCTTCACTCTAGAATTGGCGGGCTATTCACCGCACTCGTGGAGGGTACAGGTTGACCCAAGGAAGGGTACTCAAGTTACCGGATTCCGTAAAGTGCTGGGTGGTCCATTCACTTTGCTGAAGGGGGCTGCCTCGCTTCAGGTTTTGGCGGGTAACTTGCCGCACTTATAGGGGTCTAGGTTTTTCATTGCACAGGCTATCCACACGTCCAGGGGAATATCGGGTTTCGTTTGCGGCTCAAAGGAAACCCGGGGCTCCTAGATTGTTTTTTTTTCTGTGATGCTTATTACTTATCCGTGATGTTGCATTTATCACGCCTGGAGCGATTATTATATTTTGATATATATACTAGTAGATGTTGTATATGTTTTACACCCGCACTAGTCCAATCCCCGCTCTGTCGTTGGTTAAGTAACCTAACGGGTGATGACGGGACCCAGTGGCGAATGCGGATGGCATATACGTATATTATATTTTCGTTCTTTTCTGGTGTGATTAATTGATGGGACTGCATTGATTTTGATCAATGCAAGGAAAAAAAACCTATTCGATATTGTTGGAACAATTTTCAAAAGGTGTTATTACAAGAACGTTCTCTTTTGCTTTGCACAAAGGTATTCAGTTAAGAATATCCAACACCTCATTTGACGAGGCAAGGACCGAGATCTCTTCATCGAGATTGACCCCTTGGGCAGAAGTTTGCGTCAGGATAATAACTTCACTATAGTCGATTACTTTTTTCTTTGCGTCATGGTATTCAGTTTAGAATATCCTGCACCTCATTCTATGGGGAAAGAGCTGAGATCCCTTCATCGGGAGTGACCTCTTTAGCAAAAGTTTTCGCCACTATATATTTATAAAACCATTTGGATTCCATCAACGATATCAAGTTCATTACGTTAAAGGTTTTTTGCCAAAAACCCATCGTAGCCATTCGTCATTTCTCATAAGTACAAATTAGTATTCGTGCTATGTTTGTTGGCAAGCGTCAAGGTATAGTGTACGGTAGCTAATTAATACTTATTTGTAGCATGGATATGTGATTGATCGAGATAGTCGTACAGCTTTGTTGGCAAGCGTCAAGGGTTTGTGCGGGTGGGTTCGAGTTAATCCAGGACAATAACGGGTTGAACTTGACTAGTGGCCTATTACTTGTTGGCAAGCGTCAAGGTTATAGGTCGTTAGGGGTAAAAATCACATCGGGGGTTTCAAACATATAGGAAACTTGCCAGGCATGCGCATACCTTCTAGAGTGTGATAACTTGAGTGGATTCCATCAGGTTATCATGCGATGATAGTTGGATCCCGATTCCCACTGATGAGTTGGTTTACTCCTCGGGTGATCTCGACTAATTCTTCTTTCAGATTTGGAGGAGAATTTGAGGAAACAGTGGGAGGATTCCTGATTAGATAAAGTGATTAACCATTCTGATCTAGGTTAGAGTGCACGCTGAGTGTTTCTTTTCTCTCTCTCTCTTTGACAGTGACCATGGCCCGACCCTGGACTATAACGCAGTAACCAAGTTAACCGAACTTTCTTAAAACACTGGCTTTTAGATTGTCTGAGTTGCATACAACATTGCCACTTCTTCTTTTACCCTTTGCTTTTCTACAGAACACCCCGTATCACTACGAACATCCACTTCCATTGGATAAATCTATCGTATGGTTATATACGAATTCGAAGGAACTTGTTCCAGATTCGAGGATGGATTCTGGTTCTGGAGAAATTGAATAGGATTATTCAGTTGTCTTTTCCTTTTACCTTCTCTCAGATTGTGGGGGCTCCTAGGATTAGGAGAGGGTACACCTATTGCGCTTATTGGATAGTCTTCTTCCAAACCATAGGTAGGTGCCGAAAGGTAGGGAATGAAAAAAACCAATTAGCCTAAGTATGGTATACAGAAGGTAATAAGTAAAGACAAATAAAGGGATTAGAAAGAGGGCAAAGTAAATTGCAACTGCTATCATTCACGACCAAACCACATATTTCATCGCCACTCCTACTTCACCTTTGGATTTCTCCAGAACATCCCGTATCACTACGAAGATCCACAGTTATTGGATAATCCATCGTATGGTTATATACGAACTCGAAGGAACTTGTTGCAGTACGAGGATGGATTCTGGTTCAGGAGAAATAGAATAAGGTTTATTCAGTTGTCTTTTATTTTTACCTTCTCTCAGGTTGCGAGTGCGCCTAGGATTAGGACAGTACACCTATTACGCTTATTGGATAGTCTTCTTCCAAACCATAGACAGGTGCCGAACGGTAGGGAAGGAAGAAAACCATTTAGCCTAACGATGGTGTACAGAAGGTAATGGGTAAAGACAAATAAAGGGATTTGGAGAGATGGCAAGGAAATATATGGTTAAAGTCATGAATCTGATAATGGAAGAGGCATTACTAGGAATACCCGAATACCCCTTTGAAACATTTTCATATTTCAGTTTCACTGTGCATTGTTAATTGAAAACTGATTTCCCAATTAGACCCTTGCTCCAGGGTATGTATTTACCATGTTTGATTCTCACATCTATATGGTTTTACAGATGATGAGTGGGAGTAAGTTATTGGGAATTAGGTGATCATCCTCATTGTATCGGAATTCGTTGTAATTGGTGATATTTGAGGAAGTCGCATGGGATTTTGCCGGACGGCAAATATTTAGTTTTGAATATCCATTGTTATGCACCAATTTCAAACTGATATATCTGTACGTTTATTTTATAAAGTGAGATATAACTTTTTGAAATTATGTCTATGACATTTACCTATATCAGTTGATGGTTAGGTAAGGAGCATTCAACAGCGGTCTAATTCTTCATAATCATATTACAGTTTTCAACTTACGACACACATGGTATGAGTTATTAAACTCAAGGGACTTATACAAAGTATTCTATGTTTTCCAGTGTCCATTAGGATAGAGGGGTTAGTCCTCGTACTATATTCTGTTTACTTGTTACTTCTCTGGTTTTTAGACAAGTGTTTCGTAGAAATACAAGGTCTAAGTTTTGAGAAGTTATAGGTATAAGAGTAAAGTAGAGAACCACGTGTTACAAGTATCAGGATTCTTCAAAGTGATTGAAGAAGTAGATACTTGTTGTTAGTATTCAGTTGATAGTAATGGTTTTGAGAACTTGTTTCTCTTTCAGGTTACTCTTATCTGGATGCATTTCTAAGTTGAGTAACGCTGATCGGCCTCCTTCCATTTAGTTGATATGCACTGGAGACAGCTGCATGATTTTGAATCTGGTTCCAATTAAATTAGTGCTTTTGTTTCTATATTAGATATATATAGAATCAATTTATATCTTAACGATATTAAGGTATAGGGAGTTATCCGGCTGATGCTTAAAACCAGAATCCGGATAAACTCGAGGCACGTTTCAGTAATGGCTGTTTGTGGGTTATCCCGGGCTTTGACGAGGGTTAACTTTCTACCATCAGGAAGATCAATAGTGATATTGTTCTTGACTCACCATAGTTTTTAGTAAAATGGACTTTTTCAGAAAACAGTAGTAAGAGTATGGTAGAACTGGAAGTGATTCCAGAACCGCAAACGATTACTGAAAATTTGATAAGAACCTAAAGATTCAATCAGTTTTGATATTCCATTAACCACTCCGCAGATATGGTGGGTAACCTCAGGCGCCCTAGAGGTACTTCGGTATTCTCAAAGACGGTGACAGGGAGGTTCTTGTTTACCCAGACTTGCTATTACTGCTGTTCTAGACTATGAGACCCGGCTGGAGGATGAGTATAGCGTCGTTCTAAACTAGCTTTAGAAGTGCACGTGTATATGACTCTGCCAGAGGGTTGTCGTAGTCAGTGGGAGCAGCGGAAGCATAGTGGACAAGTAACTTATGTCTATTTATAGACTAAAGCAGATATAGCGGAGATAGATCATCTATTTTTAATGTGACAGTCATAGGCTTTGACTTCATCAGAATAAGAGATGGATCTGTTAAGAAGGTAGTAGGGTGAAATGTCCTGGTATTTGGATGACATATACAGAGTAGGAAGTAAAATTCCTATCCTACAATCGGTTGCACTTTGGTTGTCACACAGTGCTTTTCCACAAAGGATATGGATATTATATCAGGTGTTTTGGTTACTAGATCTATGGTTTTGGATCTTGATTTGGGAAGTGTCCCAATCTGGGTACTTAGACAGTATTCTAAAGATGTTTTAGAATGGACGACTCCTTGCATGGTAGTGTACCTGCAGGTGATGGAGTCACCCTCTCTAAAGGTGTCTTACAGACTAAAGGGGAGAGGGATGCACATGATTGGCATATCACTTGCTTAGGTAATTGAGTCAATCATGAGATGTCAAGTACCACACCAGATGTTGTTTTTACACTAGATGCAATAAATTGAGATATTAATCCAATCCTGTAGAAACGTTCGGAAGCAGTTTTAGAACATAACTGGATGTTCTAGGGATTTGATAACGGCAGTCTCCTTCGGGAGACAGTTATCATTCCATGCTTTCAAGGTGACCTGGATGACAGAGTGACTGTCTGAGTTATAGTTTTCCCTCTGACGAGGGGTAGTATTTTGGACAGGTGGTCCAAGAGGATACTGAGGGAGGTGTGGCGCAGGATACTGATTAAATTCAGTTGACGATACAGTCTATGAATTTTGCTGGATTTGGAGTTCATTTATGAACTGGGCCCCATCAGATATCCAGACATATTCTAAGACAGGTATTGCTCATTTTGGGAGATGGCTTTCTCCGCAAACTTGAGATTAAGAGAGACATAGAAAGAAACATCAGGGTGGATCCACTCACTGAGGCTATTTCTCGAACGCAATAGTTTTACAAACAAGTTTTGTGAAACTGATTAGTAGAGAAGTTGGATATTTGGTATAACACGGGTTGTGAGTATGCGACATCGCAATAATTAGCCTTAAGTGCAAGTGGGAGATTGTTGGACATGGTGCCCTCAAAGTCAATTATTGGATCGCAGGCACGTGATTGCAATGATTGAGGTAGGACCTATACCGGTAGGACAGTCTTACTCGAGATTATAGTATTCTATCTGGTTTGTCTTTATCATCACTATTACATGTTGATAGAGCCCATAGGATTCTTTCTTGACTACCAGCATTATGATGGCGATCATATACGTGGGAGCTGGTGGTCTATAAGCGCATTCTTAAATGTCCCTAGTCGTGGGAGTTTCGAGACTGGGCATCGATACTCCAGAGTAGACTAGTGTATACGGATCGAGACCCCGACGAGAGGCGGTGGCTGGTCTCACAAGCCATTGGTGTCAGTTGGTTCACCTAAGATAGTATACAGGTGCTCATTGGGTTATGAATACATTGGACGGACTCGCCGGGAACCTGCTAGTTAGTATTATACCTATTGTCAGATAGCAGTTCCCAGGTGACATGTGTACAGGTTAGTCTGTCGACCTGAGATCGTTATTTGTCTCGTGTGAGTTCTCACTGTGCTTTGATTACTACCCTACCATGGCTCAAAGGAGTCAGGAAAATGGGTTTTAGTTGGGTACAATCCCGAGCCACATGGAGGAAGTGAGCGGATCGTCGGAGATTCGTCTCTCCAGGTATTTGGGGTTGATGTCGCACAGTGCACGGGTGGCCATCACCAGAAAACCTTGGCCAAGATAGTCGAGAATTACTGATTCGGATCAGTAGTTTCTCAAGAGGTGATGGGCTTCATACCGACACGAATTATCGCGATAGGGGTCTGACTTTATCCACCTCCTAGACTCGATATGCGATACTCTTAGACAAACAGACCAGACTGTACGGATATTATCACTGTTAGGCTCACTAGGGTTCCTGGATGAGTTCGCTCATCGGCATCCCTTTTGCTCAATACCTCGGTAGCCGTTACGCACAGCTAGTGCCACTGACGTTCTTGTGGTTAAATCCACAACTAGCGTATTGATGAGTCATTAGAGTCCCCCCACAGAAAGTTTTCTAAGTTCGGGCGAAACGTTGTAGAGGCCGTATGGTTTTATGGCAGGGTTCGATCATATACGTGCACTTGTGCACGGATCATGATCGGAAGGATCATACTAGTGGGCTTTAGTTTAAGCCGAATCCTAGTATTGGATTTGTTGGATTACTTTCGTCTCATTGCATTCGTATTCAGTCGGAATACGGATGCAGGTATGTATTTACAGGTGAGGGGTATTCTTGTGATCCGTCACGAGTTTACTTTTATTGATACCATATCTTTTTGTTGGATTAAACATTTTGGTTTAAATGTTTAACTAGGTGGAAATGGTGAGCTCAAGTCATCATGAAGAGCATTAATGTGGCATGTGCATGGGTGATGACTCATGGTGTGTTTTCTTGTGCTATGACCATTTTCATGTTTGTATATTGTGTGGAATTGATGGGTGGAGAGAGAGGGCAGCCACTAGTGAGGGGTTTGCTCTTGAGATATCATTCTAGCTCTCACAATTTATTCCACACAATAGCAAGCTCTTCTTCTTTTTCTTTCTTCTCTTGAGCTCACCATCTCCTCATCAATGGCTTCTTCTTTAACCTCCACTCATTCCATCTCATGAGTTGAGAATCATTGAGTGTTTGAGACAAAGTTATCACACACATTCTCTACTTAACCTTGGACATCTCGGCTAGCAAACTTCATGTCCGAGTTGCTTCGGTTTGAAGCGGGAGCCCGTATAAAGATTCCTCGATGTGGTGCTATTTCGACAAGCGAAACCAGAGAGCGAACTTCGTCGGGGCAGCCGCGACAAGCATGGGCCGCAGATTGAAGACCGAAGGACACGGATCGATCGGTATAATCTTTGAAACCCCTTTACAGTTTTGCTAGTTAACGGTTAATGGTTCGATCCGGGTATTTGGTTGTGGTAGCGCCGAGTTTGAAAAGTTTTTGTTCCGCATTTGGCCTCGGATTGACGGCAACGACGCTGCAGTAACCCAACACATATAACTGCGTAAGATGAATGTAATATTATATATATGATATATAATAAATGTTGCTTATGTTTTGCACCCGTGCTAGTCTAGCCCCGCTCTGCCGGTAGTTAAGTAACCTAACGATGCATGACGGGGCCCCATGGCGAATGCGGATGGTATAAGCATACGTTCTATTTTTGTTTCATTTTTCTTTAATGTTTAGGAAACATTAAATGATGGGATTTCATTAATGAGATTAATGAAAAGAAAGAAACCAAAAGATGTTGTAGAATCAAATTTTCAAAAAGGGTAGCTCTAGTTCTTGCTTTGCACAGTGGTATTCCTTGATGAATATCCAGCACCTCATTCGATGAGGAAAGAGCCGAGATCCCTTCACCGGGAGTGACCTCTTTAGCAAAACTAGAATGCTACAACCCACTCGGTTTTGTCTTTTGATTGCTTCTCTAGTTCTAGCTTTGTATAGTGGTATTCATGAATATCCAGCACCTCAATCGACGAGGAAAGAGCCGAGATCCTTTCACCGGGAGTGGCCTCTTTAGCAAAACTAGAAAAAGCCTAAAAAACACTCCTTTTATAAATCACTAGATTCTACAACGATATCAAGTTCATTACGCTCATGGTTTTCTTAAAAACCTGCATAGCCCTCCATCATTTCAGATAAACACTATTTTAGTATTCGTGCTACGATTGTTTGGCCTGCGTCAAGGTGTAGTGTGCGGTAGTTGAATTAGTGCTTATCTGCAGCATGTGATACGATTGGATTAGGATAGTCGTATGGCGTTGTTTGGCATGTGTCAAAGGTCATGCGGGTGGTTTTAATTCAATCAAGAAATGAACGGGTTGAACTTGACTAGCGCCCTATGGGTTGTTTGGCCTGCGTCAAGGTCATGGGACGCTAGGGGTAAAATCCATTATTGGGAATTTCAAGTGTTGAAATTTGCAATGAGATTGCATGCCTTTTATGTGATAGTTGGATCCCGATACCCACTGCGAGTAAGAGTTACTCCTGGGAGAATTTTGCACTTTACAATTAGCTAATCCAGTAGGTGTCTAGAAAGGTGTCAACGGGGTTATACCTCTAGGAAAACGAGGTTTATTTTAATTAGGTCCGTGCAAAAGCACGGGGAACCTCCCTCGGAGTACCGATACCTGCCTGGCTGAACGATTGGCGAACCTCTAGGGTGTAATTAATCCCGGCTAATCTTACCATTTAAGGTTTGAAGGAAGATTTGATAAAAAATAGTGGGAGCCATCCTGATTAGATAAGATAATAACCAATCTAATCTTGTAAAAGAGCGCACGCTAACGCGTTTCCTTCTCTCTCTCTCCAGGCAGCAACCAATGTCATGCCTTAATCAAGATAATAATATGGATATACCGACCGAACCTTCCTTTTATATAGGGCTAGGGAACGTTGGTCCCGCTCTATCTTATGAGTTTCATAAGTCTGAGCAAGGGATAGGAGAATATCAGGATTCATGCGCCACCCGTACGAAGAAACGGCATGTTGATGCTTCTTCTTCGGGTATGTTCATTACCGAGAACAATTTCTCATTTTCTGCTACGTCCTGGGTATTGGATACCGGATCAGGATCCCACGTATGTAATTTGTTATATGAGCTAATGAAAGATAGAGAACCGGGAAAGGGTGATAAATCCCTAACAGTAGGGAATGGTGCAATTGTTGCAGCCAAGGTAGTTAGCGATTATCACCTTGTATTACTAACCGGTAATACATTGATTCTGAATTATTGTTACTACATACCAAAGATGATGTGCAACATTATATCGGTTTCTTTGCTAACTGAAGAGGGATTTAATCTCACATTAGAGGATAAAGTTATGAACATTTTCCAGAATCAAGTGTTGATTGGATCTGGTACGTTATGTAACGGTATATACGTTCTTAATCAAAGTACAATTCTTAACATACAGAACACAAACAATAGGAAAAGTTCAGAAATGAACAAAGCCATCTTGTGGCACTGTAGACTAGGTCATATCAATGCGATAAGACTGGCTAAGTTATATAAAGATGGATATTTGAATCCGTTTGAATTTTCATCTTATGAAACTTTCCAGTCATGTCTCAAATTCAAGATGACCAAAACTCTGTTTACTGGACACGGAGAAAGAGCTTTTGAACTCTTGGGACTAATACATAGTGAGGTATGCGGTCCTATGTCTACACATGCCAGGAATGGTTATTCGTATTTTATTACATTCACCGATGATCTCTCAAGATTCGGACATGTGTTCTTGTTGAAACACAAGTCTGAAGTTTTTGAGAAATTCAAGGAATATAAGTGCGAAGTAGAAAACCAGACGGGCAAAAGTATTAAAATCCTACAATCTTATCGGGGAAGAGAATACTTGAGTGGGGAATTCCGTGATTATCTAAAAGAGAATGGGATTCTCTTTTAGATAATCACGGAATTCCCCGCTCAAGAATGAGAATCATGGGATTCTCAGCTTACTCCTCCGTATATGCCATAGCACAACGGTGTATCGGAGCGGAAGAATCTCACCCTATTAGATATGGTGCGCTCTATGATGAGTACTGCTGAGTTGCCTATTTCTTTTTGTGGATATGCGCTTGAAACAGCTACAAACCTATTGAATACAGTTCCACCAAATCTGTGGCTACCACTCCATATGAGATATGGAAAGGAAAGAGACTATACCTTAATTATGTTAAGATATAGGGTTGTCCGGCCTATGTGAAAACACAAAATCCGGACAAGCTCGAGGCAAGGTCAGTTCTGTGCAAATTTATAGGATATCCCAATCATTCGCGAGGGTATATCTTCTACCACTCTGAGGAACAAAAGGTGTTTGTTTCTCGACATGCCACCTTTTAGAAAAGGGTTTTCTTATGAATGAAATTAGTGGCAATGCGGTAGAACTGGAAGAAGTTCCAGCAACACAGACTACAACTGACGATTTAGTGGAACCAGAGGATCCAATAGTATCCAACGAACCCCAGCCACTCCGCAGATCTAGTAGGGTTCCTCATCCACCTGAGAGATACTACGGTTTTCTCATAGACGGTGAGAGCGAGGATTGCATCATGGAAGATGATGACCCAACTAGTTTCAAGTAGACCATCACAAGTGGGGACTCTGTGAAATGGCTGGATGCTATGCAATCCGAGATGGAATCCATGTACACCAACAAAATATAGACTTTGGAAGTTGCTCCTGAAGGGGTAAAACCCATTGGGAGCAAGTGGATCTTCGGAAAAAAAATGGTGTAGATAGAAAAGTTGAAACTTTCAAACCTGGACTTGTAGCTAAAGGTTTTCTTCAACGACCTGGCATCAATTATGATGAAACCTTTTCTCCTGTCGCTATGCTTAAGTCCATCAGGATCCTACTTTCCATTGCTGCATACCATGACTACGAAATCTGGCAGATGGACGTCAAGACCGCTTTTCTAAATGGTGATTTAGAAGAGAGCATGTACATGACACAGCCAGAGGGCTTCGTAGACAGTGGGAGCAGCGGAAAGGTGTGCAAGCTGCTTAAATCAATATACGGATTAAAACAGGCATCGCGGAGTTAGAATATCTGTTTTGATGAAGCTATCAAAGAGTTTGACTTCATAAAAAATGTAGATGAACCTTGTATATACAAGAAGGCTGTAGAGAGTAAGGTGTTCTTTCTCGTATTGTATGTGGATGACATACTCTTGATAGGAAACGATATTCCTATGCTACACTCAGTCAAGCTCTTCTTATCACTCAAGTTCTCCATGAAAGATCTTGGTGATGCCTCCTACATTCTGGGGATAAAGATCTATAGAGATAGATTTAAATGGATTTTGGGATTGTCCAATCCAGGTACATAGACACCATACTAAAGAGGTTTAGTATGGAAGATTCCAAGCGTGGTATTGAACCCGCTTGTTCAGGAATCACTCTCTCTAAAGAGATGTCTTCCAAGACTGATTTGGAGAGGGCTCGCATGCAAGAGATACCCTATACTTCAGCAGTAGGCTCTGTCATGTATACGATGTTATGCACCAGACCGGATGTATCTTACTCACTAGGTGTAGTGAGCAGGTATCAATCTGATCCTGAGGAAAGCCACTGGACAGCTGTGAAGAATATTCTTAAGTACTTGAGAAGGACTAAATTTTTTTTATTGGTGTATGGTAATGGTGAACTCTAGGTGGATTCCTTTACCGATTCAAGCTTCCAGAGTGATAAGGACGACAATAAGTCGGTCTTGGGTTTTTGTCTTTACCCTCAATGGAGGGGCGGTGTGTTGGAAGAGTTCCAAGCAAGACACTGTAGCAGACTCGATGATGGAGGCTGAATACATCACTGCCAACGATATTGCCAAAGAAGCTGTCTGGATGAAAAAGTTCATTGCCGAGCTTGGTGTGGTTCCATCCATTGAGCATCCAATACCTGTGTATTGTGATAACAATGGAGCGGTGGCTGGCTAAGGAACCCAGGTCCCATCAGAGATCCAGACATATTCTGAGGCGGTATCACCTGCTGATCAGGGAGATAGTAAATCGCTGGGAGATCGAGATCAGGAGAGTTGACACGAAGGACAACGTAGCGGATCCACTCACGAAGGCCCTTCCCCAGATACAGCTTGAGATACTTTTTGGGATGTTGGGTATGAGATACTACAACACATGGCCTTAGTGCCAGTGGGAGATTATTAGGAATATGTATGCCGTAGAGACCATTATTGTACATATGATGTATATTATAGTGGATGCTTGGACATATATATAAAGGACTTTCTTACTCGACATGATAGTATGCTATCTGGTTACTCTTTAACTCAACATGTTGACTGGTATTCTTTACTGTTTTGCTCTCACATGTTGATAAAGCCCTTAGGATATGTATTTGACTACCAGGATTATGATGAGATCATACTAGTGGGGCCAGGGTGGTCTACAAGTACATCTTTTAATCAGTTCCCAGTCGTGGGAATATCGAGACCAGGGCATCGATATTCCAGTGTAGACTAGTGTGTACGTTTCTTGTCCCTTATAGGGCGATGGTTGATCCCACAACCATTGGTGTGTGACATCAAAAATTGTACACATGTGCTCATTAGAGAATGGGTACACCGAACAGGACTCGTCGAGAACTCCTATGTGGTAGTATACCTATCGTCAGATAGCAGTCCTCTGGTAACACTGGTGCAGGTTAGTCTGTAGACCCGAGATCGTCATAGAGTCTTGTGTGGCTCCCACTATACTTTGATTTCCACCCTACCACGGCTCAAAGGAGTCGTGCAAACAGGTGGATTTTGGGTACAGTCCCGATTCACATGGAGGCAATGAGCGATAGGAGGGGTTTTGTCTCTCCCGGTATTAGGGGTTGATGTTGCGCTATGCTCGATTGGTTATAACTGGAAGTTCCTAGCCAGGGCTGCTACTGAGATTTACTGATAAGAGTTATCAGCAGTTTCTCAAACTGTTATAGGCCAGACATCGGCATGACTTATCACGTTACTGGGGCCTGAGGTTTACCACCCCTAAACAAGATATGTGACATATCAGACGAAGAGATCGGAATATACGGTAGTGTTACTAATAGGCTTCATGGAGAGTACGGATTAGCTTGCTTGTTTATCTTCATATCGCTCAATACCCGGGTAGCCATTACGTCCAGCTAGTACCGCTGACGGCTTGTAGGTGATTGATGTGATCATTATCTACTGCCGGCGTATTGAAGAGTATTTAGCGTCCCACACAGAAGTTTCCTGGTTCAAGCGAAACGAAATAGGGAAAATATGTTGATATGTGTGTGGGCCTGATTAAATATGAGTATATGATACCGTATTATATTCTGGCAGTTATCTGATGTCGGTCAGGTTATATGTGATATAACCGGAATATCGAATCAAGTGTTGGTTTGATAACGTGATATTCATATTAATGATATTAGTCGGTTATATTTGATATAGCCAGATTATTAGATCAAGTGTTGATTTAATAATGTGATATATATTATATGCGATATAATTATATCTTAACTAATATCATTAGCTCACTAATTGCTTTATATATATATATATATTAATGTATATTTGATATATATAAATATATATATATATATATTATTATATGAAGCATGGCATATTTTTCTATTTTTAGAAAATGGAAAAATGAGGTTTAAATTGTGGAGATATTTGTGGAATGGGCTAGACATGGGTTTTATTATTTGTATATTAATCTTGACTCACTATTCAAGCATGGTTGCAATTTAGAATTGCAATTTTATTCCATGCTTGAATGAGTGAGGAGAGAGAGAGCCATTTTGAGTTTACTCTCATCATTTTCATTCTTCATGCCTTAGCCATTTCTTGAGCTCTTGCTTCCACTTGCTCTCTACAATTTTCTTCACCTCACTTCCAAGTTCAAATCTTCACATGTGATGTGAATCATTGAACTTGTGAAAACCCTAGTGAGAAAATTAAACCCCTACTTCACCTTTACACATTAGATTAGCAATTTGATGTGGAGTGTTACCTTCACTAATGAGATTAGTGAAGGGTTAGCTTGAGCTTGTGGACTTCGGGTGGATCGTCTTTGGTGCGAAGATCACGAAGGAGGTTCGTTCAACTAGAAGAGGGGCTTAGTAGAGTCGCGTGGACTTCAACCCGGAGCTACTGAAAAGAAGGACTCGAAATACAAAGGTTGTATGCTCTTTTCTTCTCTTTAGTTCATCACATCACAAAGGCAAACCCTAATACTCTAGTAAAGATCTTGTTAGTCTAACATAGCACCTAATAAAAATTTGAATTTGGCATGCTTGATGCTACTAGAACCTCATGGTGGTGCTAAGGTCGACTTTCAGAAACACTGGACAGCAGTTAAGAACATTCTCAAGTACATGAGAAGGACTAAGGAGACGTTCTTAGTGTACGGCAGTGAAGACCTCCAGATCGAGGCCTTCGCCGACTCCAGCTTCCAGAGTGACAAGGATGACTCCAGGTCCATGTCGGGTTATGTCTTTACCCTCAATGGAGGGGCGGTCTATTGGAAGAGCTCCAAGTAGGAAACCGTTGCTGACTCGATGATAGAAGCAGAGTATATCGCTGCATGTAACGCCGCGAAGGAAGTAGTATGGATGAAGAAGTTCATTACAGAACTTCAGGTGGTTACGTCTATTGTTGATCCATTACCTCTGTATTGTGACAACAAATTGGTTATAGCTTTAGTGAAGGAACCAAGGTCCCATCAGAAGTCCAGACATATCTTGAGGCAGTACCACCTGATTAGGAAGATCGTTGATCACCGGGATATCGAGGTGCGGAGAGTAGAGACAGAGAACAACACTGCAGATCCATTCACAAAGGCCATCCTTCAGACACAATTCGAGAGGCTAATTGAGATGACAGGTCTGCGATATGCTAATACATGGCCTTAGTACAAGTGGGAGATTGTTAGTGATATATGCCCTAGAGGCCATTATTGTATCGTACTGTATATTACATTTTGGAAGTTTGGGATATTCACAGATATAATAACAGTCTTGCTCAAAATGGTAGTATGCTACTTGGTTTGTTTCTATCTCAATATGTGCATATGTTTCTTTTAGCATATCGCTTATACATATTGGTAGAGCCCTTAGGATCTTTACTTGACTACCAGCGTTGTGATGGCATTCACACTAGTGAGGGCTAGATAGTCTATAAGCACATCCTTATACAGGTCCCTAGTCGTAGGATTATCGAGACGGGTCATCGATACTCCGGAGTAGACTAGTGTATACGCTTCTTATCCCAGCAGGGTGTTAGTTATATGTATGCCCTAGAGGCCATTACTGTACATACGATGTATATTGTAATGGATGCTTGGACATATATAGGGAGGACTTTCTTGCTCGACATGATAGTACGCTATCTAGTTGTTCTTTATCTTAACATGTACTCTGATTGTCTCTATGTTACATGTTGATAAAGCCCTTAGGATATGTACTCGACTACTGGAACTATGATGAGATCATACTAGTGGGGCCACGGTAGTCGACGGGTACATCCTATAACTGTTCCCAGTCGAGGGTGTATCGAGACAGGGCATCGATACACCAGAGTAGAATAGCGTATACGCATCTTGACCCATATGATGGGCGATGGATGATCCCATATCCATCGGTGTTTGACATCAAGGATGGTGTACGGGTGCTCAGTAGAGACTGGATACACTGGACGGACTCGCCGAGAACTCCCAGATGGTATTATACCTCACATCAGATGGCAGTTCTCCGGTGACACTGGTAAAGAGTAGTCTGTTGACCTGAGATCGTCATAGAGTCTTGTGTGATTCCCAATGTGCTTTGATTTCCATCATACCACGTCCAAAAGGGCATGCAAAAAGGTGGCTTTTGGGTACAGTCCCGAATCACATGGAGGCAATGAGCGATAGGAGGGGATTCGTTTCTCCCGGTATAGGGAGTTGATGCTGCGCTATGTTCGATTGGCTATAACCGGAAATCCCTGGCCAGGGTTGCTGAGATTTACTGGTAAGTGTTATCAGTAGTTTCTCGAACTGTTATAGACCTCATATCGACACGACTTATCAAGCTACTGGGTCTGACGTTTACCACCCCTAGGCGAGATATGCGACATATCAGACGACGAGACCGGACTGTACGGGAGTGTTACTGATTGGATTCACAGGAGAATGTACAGGCTTGCTTGTTGATCTTCTGAGCGCTCAATACCTGGGTAGCTGTTACGTTTAGCTGACCGCTTGCAGCTTGTGGGTGTTTGATATGATCATCACCTACTGCCGGCGTATTGACGATTCTTTAGAGTCCTACACAGAGGTTTCTTGGCTAAACGGAGTAGGAGAATATATATGATATGTACGGGACCGAGGATAATGTGGTATGTGATACCGTATTGGATTCTCGCGATATAAGATATCGGCCGGGTATATGTGATATAGCCGGGTCATCGTATTAGTCGGTTATGTGCGATATAGCCAGATTGTCGGATCAAGTGTTGATTCGATAATTTAATGTATAATAATATATATGATATATTAAATTACATTAACTAATATTATCTCACTAAAAGATTCTTTTTCTCACTCGGGTAATACATTGATATATATGCGATATATGTTAAATGTATTATTTTATTTTGTTACAATAAATATTATATATGTGATATATAATATTGTAACATGATATGATTACTAATGCAACATGTTTAGTGGAGTTTAAACATGATTAGGGTTTGGATTAGGGTTAAGACTTTTAGTAGATTCTAGAAACTTTTCTTTTGTCTTGAAAAAGATATTATGCTTAATATTTTCAAGTGACTCACTTTTAACCCAAACCAAACCCTAGCCCTAGTTAATTCTCTACACGGGTTTAGCTGACCATGGTTGCATTATTCATCATATTTATCTTTTCATTATTCATCACAAAAGGAATTCTATTCTTCTTCTTCTTCTTCTTCTTCTTCTTCCTTCTACTTTTCATGGAAAAAGCTTACTAGCTTTTTTCCAAGTGATGAAAATGAGTGAGAATGAGAAAATAAAAGAGAGCAAAAATCCTACTTCATCATCCTCATCTACCCTTGCCATTTAGATGAGGGTGTTCACATCATTTTATGAGTGTTAGCTTGTGTTAATGAAACTTCAAGGTAGATCATCTTTGTTATCGAAGATCGGAAGCAAGACTGCATGTTTCTCTTCGTGGAACCTCTCGAGAGTCCGGAACACGATGATCGTAGCGAAATGACCTCAACACGGAGCTTTAGAAGTGAAGGACCGGATGTACAAAGGTTGTAATCTCTCTCACTTAGTGTTAAAGAGTTTAACATGCTAGTTTTCACCTAATTTCTAGTTTAAAGATCCGGCTTTGGGTTGTTCGGCACGGCTAAAAATTTAATCGGACAATGTTGATGCCTCGTAGACCCTTGTGAGCGTGCCTAGCAACCCTACAGTGGTATCAGAGCCAAACTAGAGCTTTAGGCGAAGTCTAGACGATATTTAAAGTCCGATCGAACAGCGAAACCCTAATTTGAACCCCTCTCTGGATATTTTTCAAAAATGTGATTTTTTATGAATTAAAAATGCTCAGAAAATTAAGCAGGAAAAACTAAGAATTACTGTGAAGTACGGACCTGTAATGCACTGATTTGACCGTGGAACCGCGGCCAAACTAAGGGTTTGGCAGCGGTTCCGCGGCCAAAATTTTGAATTAGTCCTTGGAACTTCATATATTTATTCTTAGGTCCTTTCTTGTCATTTTTTTCTGGGAATTTTTTAATTCCACTCAAGTGTTGAGTTTTCTTGGGTTGTATTGGGGACTCGTTGATTCGATCGGATAATTTAATTTCGTTTAGTTTTGTCCGGGTAATTTTAGAAACTGTTAAAAAGTTCGAACGGATATCAATAACTCACTTTTTCCCCTGTCGGAAAATTTTCAAAAGTTGGATTTTTTCTCGTGTTTTAAACTTTTGTAAAGTCATGCAAGTAACGCGGTGGACCCTCTAGAAGACAACAAACCTTAACTCGATTATGTGACTGTCTTGAACTGCTTATAAACCTTAGGGTTTGGGGCAGTACGGCGTGCCACATGTGAGGCGTTGGCTTGACCCTTCTACGGCTGGACCATTGGTACTGTGGCATGTGATGGCTATTTTTAAACTGATTTCAAGTATTGAGATATATTGGGGAAAACTTGGGTGTTTGATTATTCGATCGGAATGTTTAACACTGTCTATTAATCTGGAATGTGATACAATATTTGGAATCCACATGTAGTTATGAGATAACTAATTTGAATGTTATAAATCTAGCAGTTTAGTCTCAGATGATCGGTTGCCACAGAATTTTGATGTGATCAAAAGTCCGTCGCAATCACGTAGTGTACGCGGATACTCGCGGCAGCGGTATCGCGTAAACTTAATAGACAGCCATGCCCCATAGCCTCGACTAAGTGACTGTAGGAGAACACCGTCACCAAAAGCATCCGTTCGGGTGCTCGCGGCAGCGGTGTTCCGCCTTAGTGCACTTCGTCGACGGCATCCGGGGGTGCGGCCGTCTAGTAAAGTTTGCGACGAGCATTCGATCAGGATGTCGGGAATCTTGTTGAATTGCCGACTTGATATTGAAAAGAGTTTTCGATAAAGAGACTAAAATGCGGGGTTTATAATTGTTAGGCATGCGATGTCTAAGGAATTCATTTGGTTAGGCATGCGATGTCTAAGGAGGTTGCGGATTCCAACTGTTGTAGTTTTACACTTTCTTTTTTGTGACCGTAAGCGTAGTATGTGGTGTATCGCCGGCTTCGTTGCTATATATCAACGACAATCGGGATACGCATACTTGCTTACGTTGATGATATGAGATATTATTTGTTGCTGTGATATGTTATATTGGATCGTCGCGTTTTTGAATAGCCGGGGGTTTTATGTGAGATGAGAGTTTTTTCTTTTTCATTCATGTAAAATTCATTTGTATGTAATATTCTTTTATTGGGGCACTTCCGGGCTGAGGATGATGTCACCATTGTAAATTATTTACTTTTCCGCATTAGGTAGACCCAAGGCGGGGAGCACATGTAACCGGGTTTTAGGGTCCAGTAGGAGACCATCTCGAGGAGTCGAGACCGGGTCTCCTAACCCTAGAATTGGCAGTGTTGCTTGCCGCTCTCGTAGGGGTCTAGGGATGTGGGTTTGGCTATTCATCGCGACCGTGGAATCCGTGTTTTATACAGGCTCGTATTAAAACACGGACGTCCTAGTATATCCAATATTTCATATATGTTCTTCTGCTGCAATGTTCTGTAATGAGATCATATTACTGCCTGAGGCGAATGTTTATATTATATATATGAGATATATGTTATATTGCAGATTTCGTTTAAAATGAGATGCTTGTGAAGTATAATAAAATTGGACTTCATTAATGAGATTAATGAAATAAAAGAAACCTAAAGATGTTATAGAAACTTGTTTAAAAACTGGTAGCTCTAGTTCTTGCTTTGCATAGCGGTGTTCCTTGTAGAACATCCAGCATCTTATTCGATAAGGAAAGAGCCGAGATCCCTTCACCGGGAGTGACCTCTTTAGTGAAACTAGCAGATGCTATAAACTCGGTTTGTCTTTTGATTGCTTCTATAGTTCTTGCTTTGCATAGTGGTATTTGTGAAATATCCTGCACCTTATTCGATGAGGAAAGGGCCGACGATCCCTTCACCGGGAGTGACCCCTTTAGCAAAACTAGAAAAGCCTAAAAAACACTCCATTTAAAATCACTCGATTCTACAACGATATCAAGTTCATTACGCAAAGGGTTTTCTTAAAAACCTGTCGTGGCCCTCCATCATTTCAGATAAGGACTGTTTAGTATTCATGCTGCGTTTGTTGGCCTTTGTCAAGGCGTAGTGTGCGGTAGCTGAATAGTACTTATCTGCTTATGCATATGATGCAGATTGGATTAGGTAGTCGTGCGACCTTGTTGGCCTTTGTCAAGGGCCGTGCGGGTGGGTTTAATTCAATCAAGAAATGACGGGTTGAACTTGACTAGCAGCCTATAGTTTGTTGGCCTTTGTCAAGGTCATAGGACGCTAGGGGTAAAATATTATTGGGAATTTCAAGTGTTGAAATTTGCAATGAGATTGCATACCTTCTATAAGATAGTTGGATCCCGATACCCACTGAGAGTAAGAGTTACTCCTGGAAGAGTTTTACACATTACAATTAGCCGATCAAGTAGGTGTCTATAAAGGTGTTAACGGGGTTACGCCCCTGGGAAAACGAGGTTTGCTTTAATTAGGTTCGTGCGAAAGCATGGGGAACCTCCCTCAAAGTACCGGCACTGGCCTGGCTGAAAGATTGGGGAACTTGTAGGGTGTAATTGATCCCGGCTAGTCTTTCCTTTTAGGGTTTGAAGAAAGATTTGACAAAAAATAGTGGGAGACATCCTGATTAGATATATTAGATAACCAATCTAATCTTGCAAGAGCATACGCTGAGTGTTTTCTTCCCTCTCTCTCCTGGTAGCGACCATGTCACGCCTTAATCAAGATAATAATACGGATATATTGACCGAACCCGCTTGTTATACTGAGATGGGGAATGTTACTTCCGCTCCAACTTATAATTGTTATAAGACAGAGCAGGAAATAGGGGATAACCAGAATTCCTGTGCCGCCCAAACGAAGAAAGTGCATGCTGATGCATCATCTTTGAGTGTGTTCATTACAGAGAACTGTTTCTCAGTATCCTTTACGTCCTGGGTATTTGATACCGGATCAAGATCCCACATATGTAATTTTTTACATGGGCTACAGATAGTTAGAGGACTGAGAATGGGTGATAAGTTTCATGAGATAGAAATGGTGCAAGTGTTGCAGCCAAGTCTGTTGGTCACTATCACCCTGTATTACCAGAATACATTGATTCTGAACGAATGTTATTAGATACCGAACCTGATATACAACATCATATCAGTCTCTTTATTAGTAAAGAAAGGATATAATTTTGTATTGTTGGATAATGTTTTGAACATTTCCTATATCAAGAGTTGATCGGTTCAGGCACGTTATCTAAAAGCATTGACGTTCTAAATCAAACTACAGTTCTTAGTATACAGAACACACATAAGAGGAAGAGTTCAGAAATGAACGAATCCTTCTTGAGGTATTGTAGACTAGGTCATATCAATGCGACCCGACTAGCCAAGTTACATTTAGATGCATATTTAAATTAGTTTGAATTTACATCTTATGAAACTTGCCGGTCATGTCACAAAGATAAGATGACCATAGCTCTGTTTATTGGAAACAGAGAAAGAGTTAGTGAACTTTTAGGATTGATACATGCTGATGTATGAAGGTCCCCTGTTTACACATGCCAAGATCGGTTCTTTGTACTTCATTACATTCTCTGATGATCTCTCAAGATTCAGACATATGTTCCTGTTGAAACACAAGTCCGAAGCTTTTGAGATATTCACAGAATATAAGTTAGAAGTAGAGAACCATAAACGGGTATAAGTATTATGTCGTTTGATGAGATCAGGGAGGAGAATACTTGAGCACGGAATTCCTGGACTATTCTAAAAGAGAATGAGATTCTCTCTCCGCATTACTCCTCCGTATACACCATAGCACGATGGTATATCGGGGTGGAGCAATAGCACCCTATATGATATGGTGTGCTCTATGATGAGTACTACTGAGTTTCCTATTTCCTTTTAGGAGTTATACACTTGAGAAGCTGCATACCTATTGAATAGGGTTCAAATCAAATCAGTTGCCTACCGCTTCATATATGATATGGAAAGGGAAGAGCCCATATCTTAAGTTTGTTAAGATTTGGGGTTGTCTGACCTATGTCTAAAAGCAAAATCCGGACAAGCTCGAGGCAAAGTCAGTCTTGTAGTAGTTTGTTGGATATCCCAAGTATTCGCAAGGGAATATCTTCTACCAAACCGAGAAACAAAAGATGTTTTGTTTCTCAGCATGCCACCTTTGTGAAAGGGAATTTCTTGTGAAGAAATTAGTGGTCATGAGGTAGAACTGGAAGGAGTTCCAGCTATACAAACTACAGCAGATGATTTGATAGAACCAAAGGATTCAATGGTAACCAACGAACCTCAGCCTCTCCGCCGATCTAGTAGGGTTCTTCTCCCACCTGAGAGATATTTCGGTTTCTCTATGACAGTGGGAGCGAGGATTGCATCATGAGATGATGACCCAACTAGTTTTGAGCTGGCCATCAGGAGTGGGACTCTGTAAGAATGGCTGGATGCTTAGCGATCTGAGATGGAATCCTTATACACCAATAAAGTATGGACTTTGGTTGCTTTATCTGAAGGGTTAAATCCCCATCAGAAGCAAGTATATCTTGAGAAGATTGCTTGGTGTACATGGAAAAGTTGAGACTTTCAAAGCTATGCTTAAGTCCATCCAGATCCTACTTGCCACAGCTACATACCATGACTACGATATCTGGTGGTTGGGTGTCACGACTGCTTTTCTAAATGATGTTTTAGAAGAGAGCATCTATAAGTACACAGCCAGAGGGCTTCGTAGACAGTGGGAGCAGCGGAAACGTGTGCAAGATATTTTATGTGATAAAGAAGGCATCACGGAGTTGGAACATCTGTTTTGATGTGGTAGTCAAAGAGTTTGACTTCATCAAAATAGTAGATGAACCTTGTATATACAAAAAGATAGTAGGGAGTATGGTGGTGATCCTCGTAGAGTACGTGGATGACAAACTATTAATAGGGAAGGAGTTTCCTATGCTACGCTCGGTCAATTTCCGCTTATCACAAGGATTCTCCATATAGGATCAAGGTAATACCTCTTAAATCCTGGGTTTTGGATCTATGAGATAGATCTAATTGGATGTTAGGATACTCACTAGTTGTAGTGAGATGGTATCAATCGATCCTGGGGAGAATCACTGGAAAGGTTCCAGGGTGATAAGGACGACTGAATGTCAGTCGCAGGTATTGTCTTTACCCTCAGTGGAGGGACGGTATGTTGGAAGAGTTCCAAGCTAGATACCGTGACATACTAGACGATTAAAGGCAAGATACATCGTTACCAAGAATGCTACCAAAGAGGCAGTCTGGATATATAAGTTCATAAGATGAACTTTGTTCCTACCATTGTGTGACAATGGAGTTGTGGCTTTTGCCAAGGAACCCTCGTCCCATCAGAAATCAAGATATAATTCTTAGGCAGTATCACCTGATCATGGAGATGGTTGATCTCCAGGTAGATCGAGATTAGGAGAGTAAACACAGAGGACGACAGCGCGGATCCACTCACAAAATTCTTTTTCCCAGTAGAGACTTTTATGGGATGGTTGAGTATGAGATATTTGGACCACAGCTAATTGTTGGGTATGTGATACCACGACAGATGGCCCTAGTGCAAGTGGGAGATTGTTAGTTATATGTATGCCCTAGAGGCCATTACTGTACATATGATGTATATTGTAATGGATGCTTGGACATATATAGGGAGGACTTTCTTACTCGACATGATAGTACGCTATCTGGTTGTTCTTTATCTTAACATGTACTCTGATTGTCTCTATGTTACATGTTGATAAAGCCCTTAGGATATGTACTCGACTACTGGGACTATGATGAGATCATACTAGTGGGGCCACGGTAGTCGACGAGTACATCCTAACTGTTCTTAGTCGAGGGTGTATCGAGACAGGGCATCGATACACCAGAGTAGACTAGCGTATACGCATCTTGACCCATATGATGGACGATGGATGATCCCATATCCATCGGTGTTTGACATCAAGGATGGTGTACGGGTGCTCAGTAGAGACTGGATACACTGGACGGACTCACCAAGAACTCCCAGATGGTATTATACCTCACGTCAGATGGCAGTTCTCCGGTGACACTGGTACAGAGTAGTCAGGGGATTCGTCTCTCCCGGTATAGGGAGTTGATGTTGTGCTGTGTTCGATTGGCTATAACCGGAAATCCCTGGCCAGGGTTGCTGAGATTTACTGGGTAAGTGTTATCAGGAGTTTCTCAAACTGTTATAGACCTCATATCGACACGACTTATCAAGCTACTGGGGTCTAACGTTTACCACCCCTAGGCGAGATATACGACATATCTGACGACGAGACCGGACTGTACGGGAGTGTTACTGATTGGATTCACAGGAGAATGTACAGGCTTGCTTGTTGATCTTCTGAGCGCTCAATACCTGGGTGGCTGTTACGTTTAGCTGACCGCTTGCAGCTTGTGGGTTTTTGATATGATCATCACCTATTGCCGGCGTATTGACGATTCTTTAGAGTCCTACACAGAGGTTTCTTGGCTCAGGCAAAATGGAGTAGGAGCACATATGTGATATGTGCGGGACCGAGGATAATGCGGTATGTGATACCGTATTGGATTCTCGTGATATGAGATATCGGCCGGGTATACGTGATATAGCCGGGTCATCGTATTAGTCGGTTATGTGCGATATAGCCGGATTGTCGGATCAAGTGTTGATTCGATAATTTAATATATAATAATATATATGATATATTAAATTACATTAACTAATATTAGCTCACTAAAAGATTCTTTTTCTCACTCGGGTAATACATTGATATATCTGCGATATATGTTAAATGTATTATTTTATTTTGTTACAATAAATATTATATATGTGATATATAATATTGTAACATGATATGATTACTAATGCAACATGTTTAGTGGAGTTTAAACATGATTAGGGTTTGGATTAGGGTTAAGACTTCTTGTAGATTCTAGAAGATTTTCTTTTGTCTTGAAAAAGATATTATGCTTGATATTTTCAAGTGACTCACTTTTAACCCAACCCAAACCCTAGCCCTAGTTAATTCTCTACATAGGTTTAGTTGACCATGGTTGCATTATTCATCATATTTATCTTTTCATTATTCATCACAAAAGGAATTCTATTCTTCTTCTTCTTCTTCCTTCTACTTTTCATGGAAAAAACTTACTAGCTTTTTTCCAAGTGACGAAAATGAGTGAGAATGAGAAAATAAAAGAGAGCAAAAATCCTACTTCATCATCCTCATCTACCCTTGCCATTTAGATGAGGGTGTTCACATCATTTTATGAGTGTTAGCTTGTGTTAATGAAACTTCAAGCTAGATCATCTTTGTTATCGAAGATCGGAAGCAAGACTGCATCTTTCTCTTCGTGGAACCTCTCGAGAGTCCGGAGCACGATGATCGCAGAGAAGGGACCTCAACACCAATTTTTAGAAGTGAAGGACCGGATCTACAAAGGTTGTAATCCCTCTCACTTAGTGTTAAAGAGTTTAACATTCTAGTTTTCACCTAATCTCTAGTTTAAAGATCCGGCTTTGGGTTGTTCGGCACGGCTAAAATTTTAATCGGGCAATGTTGATGCCTCGTAGACCCTTATGAGCATGCCTAGCAACCCTACACAGGGGAGATGGTCTATCCTACAGCCATTGGTACGTCGTACAGGAGATAGTATACAGGTGCTCATTGGGTTATGAGTTACACTGGACGGACTCGATAGGAACTACTGGTTGGTATTATACATATCGTCAGGTAGCAGTTCCCGGGTAGCATGAGTACAGGTTAGTCCGTTGACTTGACATCACTATTCGTCTCGAGTGTGTTCCCACTGTACTTAGATTACTACCCTACCATGGCTTAAATGAGTCATGCAAACAGGTAATAGTTGGGTGCAGTCCCGAATCACTTGGAGGCAGTAGTGGTTAGATAGGATTCATATCTCCCAATATTAGGGGCTGATATCGCACTGTGTTCGGAAAGCCATTACACAAAGTCCCTGGCCAGGGCACGCGAGATTTACTGGTAGATACTCCAGTAGTTTCTCAGGATGTATTAGGCTCTACCCCGGCACGACTTATTGCGCTATTAGGGGTCTGACGGTTACCATCCCCCTGTTGGCTATAGTGCCCTCAAGTCAATTATTGTAATAGCAGGCACGCGATTATTATGATTGAGGTAGGACCTATATGGATAGAACAGCTTTACTCAAAATGATAATATGCTATCTGATTTGCCTTTATCATCATGTACATGCATTATGTGGTATTACAGATCACTATTACATGTTGATAGAGCCCATATGATTCTTGCTTGACTACCAGCATTATGATGGCGATCATATACAGGAGCTGGGTGGTCTATAAGCACATCCTTAAATGTCCCTAGTCGAGGGAGTATCGAGACTGGGCATCGATACTCCGAAGTAGACTAGTGTGTACTTATCGAGATCCCGACGAGGGGTGGTGGCCAGTCTCATAAGCCATTGATGTCAGTTAGTCACCTAAGATAGTATACAAGTGCTCATTGGGTTATGAGTACACTGGACGGAAACTCCGGGAACATGCTAGATGGTATTATACCTATTTTCAGATAGAAGTTCCCAAGTGACATGAGTACATGTTAGTATGTCAACCTGAGATCGTCATTTGTCTCGTGTGAGTTCTCATTGTGCTTTGATTACTACCCTACCACGGATCAAAAGAGTCATGCAAACAGGTTTTAGTTGGGTACAACCCTAAGCCACATGGAAGCAGTGAACGGATCGTCGGGGATTCGTCTCCCTCGGTATTAGGGGTTGATGTCACGCAGTGCACAGGTGGCCATCATCAGAAATCCTTGGCCAAGGTAGACGAGAATTCTTGATTTGGATCAGCAGTTTCTCAGTGGGTGATGGGCTTCATACCGACATAAAATATCGCGTTATTAGGGATATGACTTTATCCACCCTCTAGACTCGATATGTGATACTCTTAGACAAACAGACCGGAGTGTATGGAGATTGTCACGGACAGGCACCGTAGGGGTTCGGATGAGTTTGCTCATCGGCATTCCTTTCGCTCAATACCTGGGTAGCCGTTACGTACAGTTAGTGCTGCCGACGTGCTTATGGTTAAACTCACTGCCAGCGTATTGACGAGTCTTTAGAGTCCCATACAGAGGGTTTCCCTGGTTCTAGTGAAATGATGTAGTAGTCGTATTGGATACGTGCAGGATTTCGATCGATTGATTGTACTACGTACCCGGATTTTCGACCGGACGGTTGATAATACTAGACGGCTCGGGTTTGAGCCGGATTATTAAATCAGGTATTGATTTAATAATTTATGTATATATATTTCGATATGTATATTCTAGTAATATATTCTTTGTGATATTCTATCTCTTCGGGTATTCATATTTCGGTACGAATACAGATATGTATATACAGTAGAGTGTAATCCGTATTTGTACTGATAACATTCTAGAAGGTGGACACCTCATTTAGTTTTCATCCATTTATTTTAATGGGTAATAAGGTGGAAAATCAAGAAAGGGGAGTATGGTGAGAGCCATGCTTGTATAGTGTTGCACAAATGAATTGTTAATTCATTTGTGCAAACTATTCAAGCATGGGGTTGATTTTAGATTGGAAAAATAAGTTTATTAAAACCATGCTTCATGTTATTTTCACACTTGATGTTGGATGAGGAAAATGCATGGGTGGTTTTTTTTCACCTCACCATTAGCTTCACTCTCCTCTTATGCTTTTCTTGAGCTCCTGCACCTTCATCCTCAACCTCCTCTCCACAATCTAATGAGTTGAGAATCAAGAGAGGAGGTGAGATAGATAAACACTTTGAACACTTCACTACATCCTAGGCACTCTAGATTAGCAACTTAGAGTCCCTAGTTGAATTACTTGAACTTTGGTGTGGAACTAGAGCTATGAGCTACATCCCTCGGGTGGATCATCTTCGACGGAGGAAGAACGGCGGCCAAGTTCAGTCGAGGATGCCTCAAGGAGCTAGGGAAGATGGTAGAAGATCGAAGGATACGGTTCATTCGGTATAACCATTTCTAACCTTGTAGTTTAGCTCATTGCAGTTTGCTAGTGTAGGTTTATGGTTCGATTCTAGACGGGTTCATTAGCGCCAAGTTTTTTAAACGTCATTTTTGTTCCGCATTGGCCATGGTAGATGGACAGGGCGCTATCATAAACCAACACCCCTAGGCCCGATATGCGAGTATCTTAGATGAACAGACCTGACTGTATGGAGATTGTCACAGATAGGCTCAGTAGGAGTTCGGATGAATTTGCTCATCGGTCTTCTTATCGATATATACCTGGGTAGCCATTATGTGCAGCTAGTACCACTAACGGACTTGTGGTTAAACCCACTGCCAGCATACTGTCGAGTCTTTAGAGTTCTACACAGAGGGTTTCCCTGCTTCGGGTGAAACGATGTAGAGGCTGTATGGTTTTACGGAAGGGTTCCGATCACATACGTGTACTGGCTACACGGATATTGTTCGGGCGGATAATACTAGTGGGCTTTGGTTTAAGCCGTATCCTAGTATTATATTATTGGATTGTTATCATCTCATTGTATTCGTATTTTTCGGAATACGTATACGGGTTTGTATATACGGAGAGGGCATTCTTTTAATTTCACAAGAGATGCTTCAAGAAGGGGACACCTCATTATTTGGTTTATCTATTTTTGGAAGTAGATTAATGAGGTGGAAAATGGAGGCATGGGAGTGAAGCATGACTTATGCATTTGTTTATTAGTTTGGATTCACTATTGAAGTATGGTTGTTATTTTCTATGTGAAAATAATCCATGCTTCATGAGTGAAAAGAGATGAGCCGTTCTTCACTTGGCCAAGACTTGATCATTTGCAAACTTTCTTTCTCTCTCCATTTTCTCCTCTTTCTTCCTCAAAAACCCTAACCTTCACATATGTTGTGAGCCATAGGGTTATATGAGATAAAACACACCATTATACACTCTACATCTTCTAGGCTACCTAGTTTAGCAAACTAGGTACCTTAGTTACCTCGGTTTAGAGGTTGGAGGTTGAAGTACATACTCTCGGATGGATCATCTTCAACACGAGAAGGCCGATGTTTCAAGTGCGATCCGATCTTCGAGGAGCTCAAGAAGAGGAGGAGGAGAAGAAGACCTGAAGGACTTGTGAACAAGGAGGTATAAAACTCTTACCGAGTAGTTAAACCTCCAAGTAGTATAACTAGTTAAGGTTTCCGTATAGATCCTGGAGTTTAAGTCGGTATTACATAGTATGAAAAATTGTTTTTTGTGAATTCCGCCTCCCCACAAGTGCGTGGGGGTGTGCGACATTGACTTACAGGGCCGTAGTCTCGGATACACACGAGACCCTCGTTAAATATGATCACTCTTTTCCATAGTTCGATTTCAAATTGATCTAGTATCTAGAAGGGTCATGGATCATATACTACATTGATTGTTGATACACTGATTACCTGCATACACTGTCTCCACTGTTATTACCTTTCGTTTCATGCTCATTATATTGCTATTATATCATTGCTATTGCGTCGCCCTGATGACCTGTGTATTCATTCTCAGAGCTTGGAGAAGACACTGCTCAGGAGTCGGATGTACCGTTCGAGCTTGCAGAGATCTAGACGGTTCTTAATTTCAGCTTTTTACCGCTTTCCCTAAAAGCAACCCTGTATTCGCACTTGGTTAGTAGTTTTCCTTTCTGTTGAACAATTGTAAATTGTGAACAATGAAAGTTGATGTAATAAACTAGTGATGTGTTTCCTTTACTCCTGTGATGTGTTTGCTGATTACCATGTATACCTAGAAGCCAAAGTATAACTACGGCGGGAATTTTCCTTGACCGTAGGAGCATAAATGGCCTAGTCACCTCCTGTATTTTGTATTTTGGGAAACGGGGCGTGACAACGGTGCTGCAAGAGAAGGTCCTACGATTGGCACTATATGGGCAATGTATGAATATTTAAAAAAAACCATAATAGCCTTAAAAAATTTCCCCATGCCTTATCCTAATTCCCGCCCCCTCTCCCAAAAATATTTCCCCCGCCCCTTCCTCCAGCACCACTGTCAAGCACCATCGCTGCCGTCGATCACCTCATCGACTGTAACATTTCAAAAAATATAAAATATTATTTTTGGAATTTAATATTAAAATAATATATTTCCCGAAAACTACCTGATTTGCGAAATTGGGGTTTTCGAAAAAGGGTATAAATATATACCAATAATTATGAAATAATTGGAAATTAAAATGATTTATTCATTTAAAAATATATTTAAAGGATTTGGTATTTTTAAAATCAATTATATGCAGTTTAAATGAAAACCCGATTAGTGCACTGCTAATCGCGATTAAGCCAAAATCCGTGTTTCTACAGTTTTCTGTGACTAGTGCACCACGTCATATTGCATTTTGGTTACATGATGTGTTTCTTATGTTGTTTTCGGGTATTATGTGGTTGGGTTGTAAAAAGAAAAGAAAAAGAGAAAAGGGTTAAAGTTTAGAATGATTGGAGAGAGAGAGCGGGGGGCTGCCTCATTTCATTTCCCCCATTTGTTTTGCTTCATCTCCTTCTTCTTCCTCACTTCCCTCCATCTTCTACCCTCATGACGCATCTCAAAATACTCCTCAAAACCCTATACCCCTTTCACAAAAAATGATCACCTCCTCACCCTCATCACATTGGACCAAGAAAAGTTTGATTTTGAAGACTTTGAGAAGCTAGAGTTTTTCTTGAGTTGCCCAAATGAGGTATAGCGTCTTCCTTTTAGTTAGTTTTGAGTTTCTTGTATTCTAGTTAGTTTAGAAGTTGATTTGGGTTGATTGTTGTTAAGTTAGAAATCCCTAGAGAAGGGTTTGAGTGTTGTGTGGATTGGGTGATGCCTAGTGGCTGTTACAAGACCCTAGAGACCAATTCTTGACCTGGACCAGTGACCAAAACCCCAAAATACGAACTTTAGATTCTTCGATATCGGGGTTTTGAGGAATTAGTGATGGTATATAGGAATCTGGGATGATCTTAGGCCTTTATAAAATAAGTTCCCTTGACCATGAGACGTGCAGGCAACCATGGACCACCCCTTGAAACCTGAGCCGTAAACATCAATTCCTGGCCACAAATTTATTACGTTTGGCCGCAATTTGCGGTCAAGTGGTGGGTGAATTGTGTGATTTTTGGCCAGTAGCCTTGTTTTCTGGTATCTAGAGCAACCTTATGTGCAAAATCCCTTAGTTTGTCCTATAGTGAAACCTGGGAAGGGTTTTCCTATATTTCTGTTTTCGTGTTTTCCGTATTTTAAATGATAAGTTTTGATATTTGGATTTGTATTTGGTTGTTGGATGTTTGTATATAAACGACTAGGGATAATTGGTTCGTTTTGCATGCGTGGGCTATATGTTCTAACCTATAGGCGATCCGTGCGCCGTTTTGGTTTTTCGGATTCGATTTTAATAGCGATTGAGATTGTGTGTTATTGTAGGTACCTTCGCGTGGATTCCGAGGCGACGGAGCATGGCGCCATCGACTTCGGCAAGCAAGGTGAGTAGATCTATATCTACGGGGGAAGTCGGGTGGATGGCGTATAGCACCCCCACAAATTTTGATGGAAACCGATTTATATATAGAATATGGTTAAGGGAACTTTTAATAGAAACTATAGATAGAGTTAAAAGATAGTTAGAGAAACCATATTAGAAACTAAATGATAGTTAGAGGTGATATGATACGACTAATATGTGATGACGGGATTTGAGGATGATGTTTGATGATATTGCCGTTTAGGGTACTATAAGACTAGATAACCGACGTAAATGTAGCATCCAAACCATATCTATTTTCAGACTGAAGAATCGTATGCATCTTTAAAACAGATATCTTGAGGGACGTTATGGATTTTCAAATGATATCTTTTCTTTAAAAACATCGTAGCCCCTAATTTCAAAACTACGATTCGCATCTTTTAAAAACTGATTGTATGGTTCGAGTGTGTATGTTAGATTAGATACGTATGCTTATAGTAAAGGTAGAATGTAATTGTAAATTGACCTTATAAGAGATATAGATGCGATGAAAAAAGAATACGTTTTGGTATGTGCTATGATGATATGTTGGTATACGGATGTGAGTCGATTGAGAGGATTGATACCATACCGGTCCCCTGATATGAGATGGTTATGGATGTGATTTGGGACATAGGTATATGGATATATATGTGTATACATGTTGTGAATCATGAATGATAGGCCATACGTGACATTAGGCCGTACCCTCACTGTCATATAGGTTGATAGGATCCTTATTAGTTTAATGCCGCCGTACGATGATTTTCCGTACGTGATGATTTTGACTTGATGATTGATCCATACCCTTGATTAAAGGATGTCGTACGATGGATTATGTCGTACGTGATGTCGTAAGGCTAGATGCCGATGGTTAGATTCACCGACTCCGTCATGTTAGATACGTATACCCATCAGCATTTGCATATGATTTACCTTATGCTGCATTCATGTTATTCTCATTACATTACATATACCTGTGCTAGTACACTTACACCATTATCGATGATGCATATGTTACACGTACACAGATTTGTCGGCTCACACACTTCATCATCGATAATTGCCATGTCACTACACAGTAGAACTGCTGCATCAGGATATGACTCCTTGCATGATATACTGGCTATAGCTACATATTGTACACCCATACTTGCGGACATATACATTTGTACGTCCATACTTGCGTACATACATATTGTACACCAATACTTACGGACATACACATTTGTACGTCCATACTTGCGTACATACATATTGTACACCCATACTTGCGGACATACACATTTGTACGTCCATACTTGCGTACATACATATTGTATACCCATACTTGCGGACATACATATTTGTACGTCCATACTTACGTACATACACATATGCACCTCTATACGATATTGCATTCGATTTTGGAGATTTGGGAACCACATGATATATTTTAAAACTGGATTCATTTAAAAGAGCGTTTTTCCCTCGATATGTGCATATTACTGTTTCATGTTGCATGGTATACGGATATGCTTATATTTCTGTTATATGTCGCATACATCATGCTTTACGCTTATACGCATTGAGATATGTTATTTTCATGAGATTTCTGGATTTGAGAACCGCGGTCATTTTAAAAGAAAGTATGTATTGTTTTAAGAACCCGGTTTCTCTTGATATGATATTCAGTGCATCCACCATGCGTTTTCTTGGTTCTGTGACGTGTGATATGTGAAACCCGATTCGAGGAGTTGAATGATCCGTTTGCGGGTTCATGGTGGACCCGGTACGGTACCCCGCGGCTAGAAGATCGTGAGGATGATGATGAGCCTGGCAGAGCGACTACTAACTGCCGGTGATTGGTTGGGCCTGGCGGTTATCCAGAGGATACCGACCAGGTCGAGAGATGGATATTGGGCCGACCCGTCTGCCAGAGCCCGCGGGCCGATCCCGCAGACGGAGCCCAAGGGCTGATCCGGACTGACAGAGCCCGCGAGATGAGGATTTACGTGTCGATGCTGGGCACGGGTTTCATGAAGTTTCCGAGTGTCGATGCTGGACACTCAGGTTCCATGATCTTGATGTGTCGCGAGGGACACGCGTTGATTTGCATCCTCATACTTCCGTGCATATGCTTTTATGATATTTACATGCATGATGTTGTGGTGTCATTGATTGACACATGGACGGGATCCACATGCATACATACATTGATGATATAACGTGGACGAGATCCACATGCATACAGAGTTTGATCATATGGTTAGATGATATCCGTATACATAGGTGTTGATTACACTGTTGGCACATATACAGATATGGTCACCCTAGATATCATAGTATTACCTTTATGATATAGTTGACCTAGGAGTCGTTGTTTATTCGATTTCTACTTGTTGATGTTTTTCTACTCACGAGTTGGCAACTCACCCCGTTGTGCCACAGTTCTTGCAGGTTGACCGCACGAATCCGTAGCGGTTTTGTTGGCACACAGTTGCATTCGGGTGCTTTGGTTGGTAGGTGGGACATTTGTATCATACCCACTCTTATATTTATTACTCATATTGTATCTAGTCAACTCCATCAATCAAACTAGTATTTGTATAAATAATGAGACTTAGCAAGACTTGTAATTGCGAGACTTGAGCGATGGATTTTATGTTCGTATTTTGGATTGATGTCTTGCTTATTTATTTATCTTTTGTGGAGAACTTCGCCGTTGGATGTCGTATACTTATATTTATGTTTTGCGTGGTTGTGGATCCGCCAATTGGCGAAGAGCTAGCTCCCACTTTGAGATGCCTTTTATATTATCATGTATTGTTGTTTCGGATCAAAAAAATACAAAGGAGGTGCTGCCCAAAGTTTTAAAAGACGAAACATGTTTTCAAACTGGTAAATTTCACTTGCATTATTCATGTTCCTTTTCTATGCATGTAAGAAAACTTGATTTCATTATACCTTTATTTCAAAACTTCATCTCTTTTATTTTCATTAAAAAGGTTTAGATTTCTGGGTTTCAGCTTACTTGACTTACGTTACACCTTTAGATGTTGCGAGCATTTTCCTTGACTGTAGGAGCATAACTGGCCTAGTCACCTCCTGTATTCTGTATTTTGGGAAATGGGGCGTGACAACAGTGCTGCAAGAGACGGTCCTACGATTGGCACCATATGGGCAATGTATGAATATTTTAAAAAAAAAATAAACCAGATAATAGCCCTAAAAAATTTCCCCATGCCTTATCCTAAATCCCACCCCCTCTCCTAAAAATATTTCCTTCGGCCCCTTCCTCCAGCACCATCGCTGCCGTCGATCACCTCATCGACGCCCTTGCTTGAGCTCCTCCTCCTTCCTTCGTCGTCGTCAAGCTCCTTGATCGTTTTCCTCCTCCTCGATCGCCGCCGCGCTTTCTCCTCACCGCCACCCTCTTTTTAGCTTTTTACTAGCTTCCTCGATACTCTTTAAGGTTAGTGAATTTCTACAAATTAAATTTTATTTTTCCTAATTTTTGTGTTTGATTTCTTGAATTTTAGGATTTTAATTTTAATTTTTGTTTTTGTTGGTGTTATTGTTGCTGTTGTTAGGGTTAAGGTTAGAAGTTAGGGCTGGGTCAGGGGTTAATTAGGCTTAATTAGGTGGTTAGGGTTAATTTACTAGGGTTAGGGTTATGCTAAGGGTTAGGGGTTGGTTTAAGCTTAATTAGGGTGAGGGTTATGATTACAATTAGGGTTAATGATTATGGTTAGCTAGGATTAGGTTTAGGGTTGTGGTTATAGTTAGGGTTAGGGTTAATGATTAGGGTTAGTGTTAGGGTTAGGTTTTTGGTTAAACTTAGGGTTAAGGTTGTTTTCCGAATATTTAAACATAATAAAAAAGCTAAGCTCTGTTAAATTTAATGAGGCAGTGCCTCACGTGATCCCCATGAGGGCACCAGCGCCAGCGCCAACTCCTTAGGATTAAATTCTATGGTGACGCCGCACGTGAAGCTCACAGGGCGCCAATGTGCAAAGCACAGGAGCACCTATCATAAATAAGAATTAAATTTTTAAGTGGCAGCCACGGGCACAACATGTGAGCGTCGGCGCCCAAGTAAAATCAAGTAGAATGAAATTCTACATGGGGATATTTACCTAAAAACTGGGATACTCTAAGTTAAACAGAGTCGTTGGATCAAAAATCCAATGGTGATGATAAATCATCAAAAAATAGAATAAAATTATATTAAGGGAAAATATTCCCCTAATCTTTCTAAATGAACAAAAAAAATTATTGGATCAAAGATCCAATGAAATGATAAAATATTTCCCTACATCATTCTAAACAAAGAAAGATGTGCTTTATAGAACAGAGAGCCCTTAGATTAAAAATACAATCGTGATTAAAAAATCACCGTTTGACAAGATAAAATTTTGTATATGGGGAAAATATTTCCCTAATCTTGTTAAAAAATAAGAAAGCATATTCTGTGAAACAGAAATTCTTGGATCAAAGATCCAACGGTGGGTAAAATTCCCAAAACTAATTTTGAGACCAATTAAATCAATTGGAATCTCTCAATGAGAGATTTTCTCAAAACTAATTAACAATTTTCCTCCACTACATAAAAGATCCGAGACTTCGATTCTCAAAAAACGAGACAGACACAGACATATAGAGGGAACCTTCCTTCATAAGCTTCTGCAAAAAAATACAGAAGGCTCTCAAAAAGCTAACTCTAGGTAAAGAAACCACAGAGATCAAAACATCTCCTTTACCTATCATAGCATACCCAAGAGTTTAACCTTTCTCAAGAACTTAATTCTTTATATGGATCTGAGATCCACAAGACAAGTCCCCCATAAATTGAAAATTTAATTTTCATTGGGAAGATCTTGTTCTTGAAAATCAAAGATTCAGAAAAGAACTATAAAAGAAAAGGGAAAAGAACCTATCCTCTGGGAATTTAATTCCTTAGAAAATAGGGTTTAACCCTAAAAGAAACTTAGTTCTTATAAAAGAAAAAAAACATAAGAACTTAGTTCTTGAAGAAAAACCAATCTCAGATCTTCAAAACAAAGATCTTGGTGTCATTAATGGTCAAAATACCATTAACAGAGATTCAATCTCTAAAAATAAAAAAAAACATTAGCGCCGCATATGCTTTCCATGTGGGCTCCTTCAACAGATTTCTAAAACAAAAGGAAATCATCGCCTTATGTGAAAAACACGTGGGCGCCCAAAACAGAAGGCCAGCGCCTCACGTGAAATACATGTGAGCGCTGAGTAAAGTGCTTCGCACTTCATATAGAGCCAAAGCAGCCGAGTCCTTAGCACTAATTGGGCAGCGTCCAGCGCCTTACGTGCTCCTCATGTGGACACCATAAAAAAGTGATTAGCACTTAATATACAACCAAAACAGCTGAGTGCTCAGCGCTGATTGGGCAGCGCCCAACGCCTCACATGCTCCTCACGTGGACGCCATAAAAAGTGCTTAGCACTATATATAATCAAAATGACTGAGTGCTTAACACTGATTGGGCAGCGCCTATAACTGAGGCTTCACAGGATACCCATTTGAGCGCCAGATCTTCAAATAAGTGTTTAGCACTTTTTCATAAAAACAAAGGGGCTGAATAAGCAAAGCCCAAATAAGTGGTTAGCACTTTTGAACAAAAAAAAAGACTGAGCAGACTAAACCCAAATTAGCTAAGTCTCTCTGAAAAGTTTCTTACAACCGAGCCCAAATGCTCTGTTGTTAGATCTTAAATAAAAATGATCCTTAAAATTTTGCTAAGTTGATCTTAGTCTCAAATATGGCTAACGTATTCTTAGTTAAAAATAAATTGAGCCCAAATACTCATATATTTAAGTTGATCTTAATCCCAAACTTAATTAACGGTCTTTAAATAAAACAAAATATTTTTGAACTAAAGGAATACATAACCTAAGTTCAAAACCCAAACCCAAATCTAAAAAAAACGGATTTGGACTAATCCGCGCCCTACGGGTGACGACATAAACTGGTCTCCGTATACAATTCACGGGAAACCAAAACAAACAAAAATACAACACGACATGAAGTGAACTGCTGGAGAAGGAGAAAGTGGTTACGGCAACGCTGTAACGTAATTAATTGCAGGGGATTGCGCCTGCAGGGAAGAGAGTCCCCACAATCAAAAACCCCTCACAAACGAGAGGGAATCTGATAAACTCACGCTACAACGATTGTGTCTATCCAAACCTCCAATATATGGTGCCATAAATCAACTTGGTATCTTCGGAGAGGTGGATGGATAAGTCCAAATAGCATCTGCCCCTAAATTCAGGCAAGACGATCCATCCCAGTTCATCTATGTTTTCGGCAGTAAACAGATTCTGGCACGCCCGATGGGACCTTTTCCTCTTTCCATTCCACACTTCGTGTTCCATGTTTCACGAACAAAATCACGGTTCACTATGGTTGCCCTTGGATTCGAGGTACTAAAACTTGGTGTCTTGCTCCTATGCAGAAAATCAATGGCTTCTCAATGTACTGCATGCAACAGCAACTCTCGCTCTACCCCAATGGGAGGAGTGACTTATAGGCCCAATACGACCTCTATTTTCTTAATGCCAGTGGCGCAAGTCATACAAGCCTCTACTGGATTGTTCTTTTGGACCATACTCCCACCTGTGAGTTTTGGTGCCATAGCGCCGCAAGAAGAAGCTCCTAAAAGGTCGCTCTTCGATCGACTGGAAACCACAATGGCCCCTCTCAACGGGCTGTCGAAATCTGGCGTTTCAATCTTCAACAGGCTGAGCAAGAACTCGAACGGGCCCACAAAGAAGCTCGTGATACCAGATGAGGCTACCCTAAAATGGCTAGCCCTCCCTACTCCTACTATAGGCGAAGCCATCAAAAGTGCTTCCCCCATTAGAAAGTCGATCTTTGAAAGATTGCCTGGCCCTCCCCAAACTTTAACAAGGACGTCAGTCTTCAACAGGCTGACGCCAATTGCAGCTCTTCAGCAAAACTAGAGGCGTGATGAAGCCGCTTCCAAAACTGAGGCGGCCCCTTCAACAAGGCACGCTCGATATTGCCACTGCCGCCGAGTGAGAGATGCTGGGGCAACTCCCCCTCTGGACTCACCCTACCAGCTTTAATGGTAGAAGTTGATGTTGTTGTTCCAACCGGGAACATCTTTGATCCACTTAAGACAGTACGAAAGAACTCTCCAACGGCGGTGCTAAAGAAATCACCCCCGCCTGCAGAGTTACAGTGCAGGTAAAGCCGGAGCAGCCTCATCAGTGGCTCTCCTCGTAAATTCATAGGGTTTGGCGAAAAGTCCAGGACTCTGTGATTGACCAGAACTACTTTTGTCGACCGATGAAATCAAAGGCTCGACAAAAAAAGGACTACTCCTCCGCCATACAGCGGAGGACTTCTCCTAAGCAGATGCCTATCATAATGGCTCCTTCAACTCCAATCTCCCATAAAAGAACAAGGTTAGAGAAAACTCTATCGTCCGCGGCAAATTCCAAAGGCGATAGACCTAAACTCCCTAAGGTCGGGGGCATAACAATACATACGGTCTACATGGCTTCAGGAAAAGGAGAAAGCCGTGCTTCGGTGAGTCACCGACTGCAAACTCGGTCGCTGACCAAGGCTCAGGAGTAACGATAGAAGCTCTAAGAAATGCTGACCAAAATGGTAGTACTTACCGGAAAGAAAGAAAGTCCGGACAATGAACCTGAACAGCGCCAAGAGCAGGAGACCGATACAGAGTTTTTGCGAAGGGTGCTCGAGAGAAAGGACAAGGAAGCCGCTGAGCAAGCTACTAACATAAAGCAGATGGCTCTCTTATTCCAAGATATGGTTGGAATGATGATCCAGCCAGAACCCCCGGCCGAAGATCCGCCGATAATCGTCGAGGATGACAGGAGGGAAACATCAAACCCTCCTCCAGCCTTATCAACAGCTAAGGAGGAAATGATCTCCAAGGCCTCCCTTGATGATTATATTGCTCAAGAAATAAGAGCTCATCAAGCTAATAAAGTTGCTGGCCAAATCGTCAGAACTGGGCGACTGTATCCAGGCTGGTATGATCAAATCAAGTACCCGCCGGAGTATACAATCCCCAAATTCCATGTATACAAAGGGACAGGCAACCCTCATCAGCACGTTGCGCAATTCAAAGCTCTGTGCGGCAACACTGGAGGCAACAACAAACTGTTGTTTCGCCAGTTCGTTGGCAGCCTGTCAGAAATGGATTTTGAATGGTACTCGGAGCTTCCAAATGACTCTGTAAAAACATTCACAGAGATGGAACTACTGTTCAAACAGCGTTTCGCCAGCGTGAGCGAGCGCACTCCAATTATGGCATTAATCAATGCCAGGGTAAAGCCGGGAGAAACCTAAGTCCAATACGCGATCCGGTGGCAGAACTTATGGTCTAAGTGCGAATAGCGCATTGAAGAATCTCTCGCCGTGGGCATGTTTATCGGGACCCTTGATCCTCAAACGACTGTATCCCTGTTCATGACCTTCTTCAAGCAAACAACCTTTCAGGCTCTGATAGATAAATTGGCCCAAATAGACCAGATGGGCCACTGTTTTCCCAATATATTTAACCTAATAAAAGAGCAAAGCTTTGTTGAATTCAATGAGGCAGCGCCTCACATGCTCTCCGTAAGGGCGCCAGCGTCAGAGCTAATCTTATAGGATTAAATCCTATGGTGGTGCCTCACGTGCTCTTCACGCGGGCGCCAATATGCAAAGCACAGAAAAGTTCATAAGACTTAAACTCTTAGATGGCGCCGCACGTGCTCCTCATACGGGTGCCAATGTGCAAAGCATAAAAGAGTTCATAAGAGTTAAACTCTTAGATGACGCCGCACGTGCTTCTCAAGCGGGCGCCAATAAGCAAAGCACAGAAGAATTCATTACATAAGAGTTAAACTCTTAGATGGTGCTGCACATGCTCCTCACGCGGACGCCAATGTGCAAAGCACATAAATACCAATTATAAGAATTAAATTCTTAAGTAACGCCCACGTGCATGACACGTGAGCATCGGCGCCCAGGTAGAATTAAAATTCTACAATACTCTCTGTTAAATAGAGCCGTTGGATCAAAGATCCAACGGAGATGATAAATTATCAAAATACAGAATTAAATTCTGTTCGGAGAAAACATTTCCCAAATCTTTCTAAAATAAGAAAGATATACTCGGTTGGATCAAAAATCCAATTATAGAATAAAATTCTATTTTGGAATATGTTCCCTCAATCTTTCTGAACAAGAAAGATTGTTCTCTATAAAACAAAGAACTCTTGGATTAAAAATCCAATAGTGATTAAAAAATCACCGTTTTACAGAATAAATTCTGTATAGGGGAAAATATTTCCCCAATCTCGTTAAAAACAAAAATCATATTCTGTAAAAACAGAAGTCCTTAGATCAAAGATCCAATGGTAGGTAAAATTCCCCAACTCAATTTTGAGTCCAATTAAATCAATTGGAATCTCTCGATTAGAAATTTTCTCAGAATTAAGTAACAAACTTGCCTTCACTATATAAAGGACCCGAGACTTCAAGTCTCAAGAGGACGGAAGACCACAACACGAAAGAGACAGAAAAAATAAAGGGAGCTCTCAAAAAGAACAGAGAATTCAATTCTTAAAGAGGAAGACTTTCCTTCTCAAAACTCTAGGTAAAGAAAAGAGAATAAAATATCTCTATCACATTTAAGAGCATAACCCTTTTTAAAGAACTTAGTTATTTCCATGGATCTGAGATCAACAAGACAAGTCTCCCATAAGTTGAGAATTTAATTCTCATTGGGAAGATCTTGTTCTTGAGAATCAAAGATTCAGAAAAGAACCGAGTCCAAAAGAAAAAACAAAAGGAGAAAGGAATCTATAAAAAAACTTAGTTCTTAAAAAACGATCCCAGATCTTCAAAAAGCGAAGATCTTAGTGATCATTAATGGTCAAAATGCAATTAACAGAGATTTAATCTCTCAAAAAGGAAAAAAGACTAGCGCGTCACGTACTCGTCATGTGGGCACCCCCTTTTAACAGCGCCTAGCGCCTCACGTGAAAAACACACGAGCGCCCAAAATAGAAGGCCAGCGCATCACATGAAACACACGTGGGCGCTGAATAAAAGTGCTCAGCACTTCCATGCAGCCGAAGACAGCTAAGTGCTTAGCACTGATTGGGCAGCGCCCAGCGCCGCACGTGCTCCTCACGTAGGCGCCATACAAAAAGTGCTTAGCACTTCATATGCACCCAAAGAGGCTGAGTGCTTAGCACTGATTGAGCAGTGCCCAGCACCTCGCGTGGATGCCAAAAAAAGTGCTTAGCACTTCACATTTAGTCAAAATAAGTAAAAATGGTCAACATTTATTGGCAGCGCCCATGATTGAATGCTTCACATGACATATATATGAGCGTCAGAGCTCAAATAAGTGCTCAGCACTTTTACATGAAAAGAAAAGTGCTGAACAAACAGAACCCAAATAAGTGCTTAACACTTTTGAAAAGAAAAAGGCTAAGTAGACTTAGCCCAAATTGGTTAAGTCTCTGAAATTTTCTTGCAGCTGAGCTCAAATGCTCTTTTGCTGGATCCTAAATAAAAATGATCCTTAAAATTTTGCTAAGTTGATCTTAGTCTCAAATTAGACTAACGCATCCTTAGCAAGAACAAATTGAGCCCAAATTCTCACACATTTAAGTTGATCTTAATCTCAAACCAAATTAACGGTCCTTAAATAAAAATAAGCCCCAAATCTAAGATATACGGATTTGGACTAACCCACGCTTTATGGGCGACGACATAACCTAGTCTCTGTATACAATCCATGGGCAACCAAAACAAACAAAACACACACGATACGAAGCAAACTTCCGGAGCAGGAGAAAGTGGTTATCGCAATGCAGTAACGTAATTAACTACAAGGGTTTGCGCCTGTAAGGAAGAGCGTCCCTACAATCAAAAAACCCTCATAAAATGAGGGGGAATCTGATAAATTCTGCTACAACGGTCGCGTCTGTCCAAACCTCCGATATATGGTGCCATAAATCAACTTGGCATATTCGGAGAGGTGGATGGATAAATCCAAATAGTATTTTCCCCAAAATTTAGGCAAGACGATCCATCCCGGTTCGTCCCTGTTTCCGACGGTAAACAACCATGGGCTTTCCTCCTCAAATAAGGACCCTTGAAATGCCAAGGGTAAAAGGAAAGCGGCCTTCGTTGCCAATGCACAACAACAACCGAGTGGCTCAAAATCGGCTGCTCGCCAAAATAATGTGAGTCCGTACCTATCCTTGGAGGAAAGACTAGGACGCGCTTACTCATTTCCCCGTGATAAGATGAGAAGACTGTTCGAATTGGCATTGCGTAATAAACTTATCACATTACTAGACCCATGACGTCCACTGCAACCCAGCGACATCAACAACCCTAACTACTGCTCCTATCACAGAATGGTGAGCCACCCAATTGAAGATTGCTACGTCTTCAAGAATTGGGTCGAAGATATCAACAGGGAAAATTCACGCTGTTTCATAACTGGAGGGTAAACCCACCTCAGAAGCACACTCCAAAAAAGGTGGACATGCAGGGGGCATCATGCTCACTCATGGTAGAAACTCCATGAGAAGTCGTTCTTTCAGCAAAAACCAAAAGAATGCTGAAGGATCTACAAGCAGGTCCGGCAGTCAGGTGAAAAATCCTACTTGAACCCAAAATCATCGAAGGGATGCTGAAACCTCGTCCCGCACCGAAAATTGTTGACGAGGGGGAAAACCCCCCAAGTCAAGCCTTCAAAGTCTTCAAAGAAAAAGAAGAAGACCAAGAAGCCTGTGCAGCCTGCCGAGTATGACGACAAGCGCTCAGATTTACAAAAATACATTGACGCGCTAAAGGAGTACAACCAAAAGGCGCGGACACCGGTCACGCTCGAAGAATTCCTCAAGCATATTCTTGAGGAAGAAGATAGTGACTACAATGAGGAAAATGACCCATCAAATGACACCGAAGACCGTGTAGCATGTTGCCACATGGTCTTCCATTCATCGTTATATAACGAAGAAGCTCTCTCAGTGTCAGGAAACAACGCAGAGGAACTGAAGGCAGAATCGGCGCTAAAATCCCCGGAAGTGCTAGAAGACCCGATCGAGAGGCTGTTAAACGAAGCCTTTCAAAAAAGCAAAATGGACAGAGAACGCAAGACAGCCATATATAAAAAAACTAAGCGTCAACGTCAGGATAAAGAAGCTGCGGCGAGGACGAGTCATAATGTACTCCAACCAAACCAAAGCACACCCGCTACAAATAAGAGCAGGATCAAAACAGAGAAGCGGTTCGCCAAAGCCCTGTCAATAGGGATGAAGCTTCCACCTCTTATAAAGAACACTCCCGGGGTCACATGCCGTAATGAAGAAGGATGATATCCAAACTACTGCCTATATCATCGAAGGGTCATCTACCCCCCACCGAAGAATGCAACACCTTTAAGAAGTGGTGGTAAGGACATGTTGCCCATCAAAAACACCTCAAGAGGATGAAGCGCGAAGCTCGTGCCCGTCAACGGTAAAATAGTGCGACAAACGCGCATGAAGAAAAGACTGGCAATTGTCATATGGTTGGTACCAGTTCAGAAGGGAAAACCCCAAGTTCTTACTTTCGGAAGTGATTCTGAGGATGAAACCCCCTTAGCCCTCTCTTCAAAGACTCCCCCTCTGAAAAAGAAGAGGAGGAGAAGAGCTGCGAGAATATTCAGCTGCGTAACCACACGTTTCCTGAGAAGAACTTCGGATCTACAAACAAAGATTCGATCAAAAAAGACAAAGGGAAAAAAATCTCTGAGGAAATTACCCTCAACAATGGAGTTGTTAAAGAGCTTGCAGCAAGGGACCCGCCTAAAAAAAACAAGGTGGATTACAACGTCCTAGTACATTTGAGGAAAATACCCTCACAACTGACCATATTGGATGCTTTCCTCCTGTCCAAAGAAGCACGAGATTCCCTGATCAAGGCATTACAAGAGCCCGATCAGTTCCAAGCTTTTTTCGCAGAAGAGAAGATGAGAGATGAACTGGCAGAGGTCTACATGTCTAACATTATATTCAGCGATGAAGATCTTCTTCTCAGTACATGCGAATATAATCATCCGTTATATGTCATCGGGTACTGCCACGACATCAAGATAGGGAAGATCCATGTCGACAATGGATCCTCCGTTAACCTTCTCGACGTGAGAGTGCTGAAGGAGATTTGCATGAACGCTTAGCACCTCGCCCGAGAAAAAATTACCATCTCTAGGTTCGACTCACAGTCGTCACGGACGCTTGGGTCCGTAATACTGACGCTGCGCTTCGGGCTACTCATCACTGACATCAAATTTCATGTCATTGACACCAAAACTTGCTATAATGTTTTGCTCGGCAAGCCTTGGTTACACAAGTACAATGCTATTCTTTCTGTACAACATCAATGTATGAAGTATTTTAAGGATGGTCCGGAGTACACCGTCATGGGAGAGATAAACCAGTTCTTGGTAAACAAAGTCCGGAAATATGACATCGCAAAGTACTTCCTACCAGACTTCGAAGAAATAGAAAGGTGTATAAGCCGGAGAATAAACAAAAATTCGTCGCAACTATTACGATATTTGGGAGCGATACCGAGGAAGATAAAGAAATAGTATACTCGGGACAACCGCAGAGAGAAAATAAAAAGCCCAGACCATCTACTCCTATTTTGGTCTTTGGCAGCGGCTCAGAGGACAAGGACAACACAGTGTTCTCCGTCCGCCCATCAATGCAAACTTTTGCCGGAGCTGATCAGAGTCTGCAAATCACAATGGCTCCGCCTCGACACTACAAGGAACATGATGCGCTCCATACATATAGCGTACAATAACTGCAAACTTTCTACGTGCCTCCTAGGCGAAGGGGTGAAAAGTCAATCCTCTTCTACCAATCTACGGAGACCAAAGTAGAAAAAGAAGTTTGGCATAGTGCCGATTTAGCACTCGACAGGCTTCAACCAATCCGTCTGCCAAGATACTACGCAGAAGGATTGAAAAAGCTATTAAGATGCCAAGGTGTACCCCTCAAAAAAACTGTTCGACAAGCCTAATTCTACAAAAAGATCCGGGATATTCCCGGGATTCAGCGAAAGATACCCAATGGGAAGATGGAGAAAACCGGGCTCGGATATGCTCGGTCCAAGAAACGGGAGCAGATCTACAGTTGCCGTGTCGTAAAAAGCTTCAGTGAAGCAAAAACCATTCTTCCAAATAGCTGTGACGTCAAATCGGAGCAAGATCCTGCTCTAAAAACGTTAAGTCCATCCTGGAAGAGCAAATTGATAGGTTAATGAAAGAATCTTGTCAAAAGAGCCGGAACAATCACAGCCACGAAACGACCATTTATGAAAAGGCTAGGACGCAGCGTCTTAGTCAGCAATTTGCGGAGAAGGAAGACTATAATGCTCTTTATCCCCGGCGCACTGTATGTTCTCGCGAAAAGGGAAAATCCCAAAATAGAGGCAAAAACAGGACAAAGAATGCAAACAACGTTCGAAAACAACAAAGTGGATCTAAGACACCATGAATCGAGAAAAACTCGGTTGGAGCCCGTCCTTCATAAAGAAGATGGGTCAGGAATACTCTTTCCTACAAGACAAGACAAGGAAAATATTCAACCTTGCCATGAAGCACTGAATGATGACACTTCTGGGGTCTCGGCATCCCGAACAAATAAACGAGGTCCACCATCCCGATTATTGCTCCTATCACTGAGTAATAGGTCATCCCCTTGAAGACTGTTTCACCTTCAAAGACTTGATAGAAGACCGGTATCAACTTTAAGTACACGGTAGCGCCCCGACCGTCTAACAGACGCCAAATGCGGAACAAAATCTTTTACAGCTGGCGCTATCGCATACTGTAACCCGGATCTGCCATTAAAGCTAAACTAACAAACTACAAACTGGGTGAAAATGTTATACCGAACGATCCGAGTCCTTCGGTCTTCAACCATCATCCCACACTTTGTTTCGGCTGCTCCGATCTCCTCGATTTCCAGTCTTCTCGTCCAGGTGGCACCACGTCGACGGATCTTTAAACGGGCTCCTGCCTCTGAACCGAGGCAACTCGGACATCAAGTTTGCTAAAAGAGATGACCAAGATTGATGTAGAGAATGAGTAGAACACTTTGTCTCTTTACATCTAAAGCTATGGATGAACGGGTAATGAAGTTGCCTTTTGGATCGAACGAAATGAGAAATGAGCAATCTAATTTCCATGAACCCAAAACCATAATGTTTTTAATCAAAATGAATTCCTTATCTTTGCAAGAGGGGGTCGGCCACTACTTGAAGAGGTGGGGGTGAGTGTAGGAGAGGGGAAGGAGGTGACCATAAGCAAGATACTTATCATAACTCATTTAAAGAAAAATGACTCACTAAAAACCATTAAATGCAAACCAATGATCATAAACCTAGTCACCTTAACACATCATCACATCATTAAATGCACTAATGAGTCACTAAGCCTTGTCACCAAATCTAGAACCTTCTAGAACCACGACTCACCTTCAAGACGAAAAGATAAATCCGCATTTAACCGAATGTTAAATACGGCCGATAGAAAACTGGAAACTGGCAACTTTCAAAAGCGATCCTGAAACGAATTTCAGGATAACCCCGTAACAGTACAAACATACCAGCATTTGTATTACGACTGAATACAAATGCAACTGAGACAAAGATATTATATTTACATAGTATAATACTCGGATCCGGCTTAAACCAAAGCCCACCAGTATTATATGCCCGAAATATGACACGTGCGTAAACGCACGTGCATTTTCCGAACCCTGCCATAAAACCATACGGCCTCTACAACGTTTTGCCCGAACTTGGGAAACTGTCTGTGGGAGACTCTAATGACTCATCAATACACTGGCACTGGGTATAACCACTAGCACGTCAGAGGTACTATCTGTACGTAACGGTTGCCTATGTATTGATTGGAAGGGAAGCTGATGAGCGAACTCATCCAGAAACCCTATTGAGCCTGATAGTGACAATATCCGTACAGTCCGGTCCATTCGTCTATGAGTATCGCATATAGGGCCTAGGGGGCTGGTAAACGACAGACCCCCAATAGCTGTATAAGTCGTGTCAGAGAGTAGCCCAGAACACTCTGAGATACTACTGGAATACCTTCCAGTAAATCTCAATTACCCTGGCTAGGGATTTCGTGTAATGGCTCTCCTAAACACAGCGCGATCTCACCCCCAATACTGGGAGAGACGAATCCCTGATGATCCGCTCACTGCCTCCATGTGGCTCGGGACTGTACCCAACTAAAACCTGTTTGCACGACTCCTTTGAGCCGTGGTAGGATAGTAATCAAAGCACAGTAGGAACTCACACGAGACAAATGACGATCCCAGGTCGACAGACTAACCTGTACACATGTCACCAGGGAACTGCTATCTGACGATATGTATAATATCAACTAGCATGTTCCCGGCGAGTCATGTCCGGTGTACTCATAACCCAATGAGCACCTGTATACATCTTAGGTGAACCAACTAACACCAATGGCTTGTGAGACTGGCCACTGCCCCTCATCGGGGTCTCGAATGTATACACTAGTCTATACTGGAGTATCGATGCCCTGTCTCGAAATTCCCACGACTAGGGACACTTTAAGAATGTGCTTATAGACCCCAGCTCTTACGTATATGATCGCCATCATACTGCTGGTAGTCAAGCAAGATCCTAAGGGCTCTATCAAAGTGTAACAGTGATAAAGACAAACCAGATAGCATACTATCATCTCGAGTAAGATTGTTTTATCGGTATAGGCCCTTCCTCAATCATCACAATCACGTATCTGCGATCCAATAATTGACTTTGAGGGCACTATATCCAATAATCTCCCACTTGCACTTAAGGCTAATTATTGTGATGTCGCGTACTCACAGCTCGTGTGATACCGAACATCCAACTCCTCTACTTATTAGTTTCACAAAGCCCGTTTGTAAAACTATTGTGTTCGAGAAATAGCCTCAGTGAGTGGATCCACCCTGATGTTTCTTTCTTTGTCTCTCTTAATCTCAAGTTCGCTGAGAGAGCCATCTCCCGAATTGAGTAATACCTGTCTTAGAATATGTCTAGATATCTGATGGGACCTAGTTCATAAATGAACTCCAAATCCAAACTTTTTAGACTGTAGTGATCACTGAACCTAATCAGTATCCAGCACCATACCTCCCACAGTATCCACTTGGACTACCTGTCCAAAATATTGTCCTTTGTCAGAGGGAAAACTATAACTCTGACAATCACTCTGTCATGCATGTCACCTTTGAAGCCTGGAATGATAACCGTCTCCCGAAGGAGGCCGCCGTCATCAAATCCGTAGAACACGTACTTATGTTCTAAAACTGCTTCCGTATGTTTCTTCAGGATTGGATTAATATAAACTTATCGCATCTAGTGCAAAAACGACGTCTGGTGTGGTACTTGACATCTCACGATTGACTCAATTGCCTAAGCAAGTGATCTGCAAATCATGCACATCCCTCTCCTCTTTAGTCTGTAAGACACCTTTAGAGAGGGTGACTCAATCACCTGTAGGTACACCACCATGCCAGGAGTCATCTATTCTAAAATACCATTAGAATACTGTCAAAGTACCTACATTGGGAAACTACCCAAATCTAGATCTAAAACCATAGATCTAGTAACCAGAATATCAGATATTATATCCATATCCTTTGTGGAGAAACAACTGTGTGACGACCACAATACAACCGATCGTAGTATAGGAATTTTACTACCTACTCTATGTTTGTCATCCAAATACCAGGACATCACACCCTACTACCTTCTTAACAGATCCATCCCCTATTCTGATGAAGTCAAACCCATGACGGTCACATCAAAAATTAGATGATCTTATCTCCGCTATATTTGCTCAAGCCTATAAATAGACATAAACTACTTGCCCACTATGCTTCCGCTGCTCCCACTGACTAAGACAACCCTCTGGCAGAATAATATATACGTACACTTCTAAAGCTAGTTTAGAATGACGCTATACTTAACCTCCTGCCGGGTCTCATAGCCTGGAACAACAGTAGTGTCAAGTCTGGGTAAACAAGAACCTCCCTGTCACCGTCCTTGAGGCTACCGGAGTACTTTTCGGGTGTCTGAGGTTACCCTCCATATCTGCGGAGTGGCTATTGGAATGTCAAACCTGATTGAATATATAGGTCCTATTAAATTTTCAGTAATCGTTTGCGGTTCTGGAATCACTTCCAGTTCTACCATACTCCCACTTCTGTTTTCTGAAAAAATCCATTTTACTAAAACTGTGGCGAGTTTAGAACAATATCACTATTGATCTTCCAGATGGTAGAAAGTCAACCCTCGTCAAAGCCAGGGTCAACCCACAAACTGCCATTACAAAAACGTGCCTTGAGTTATCCAGAGTCTGGTTTTAAGCATAAGCTGGACAACTCACCGTACCTTAACATCATCAAGATATGAACCATTCTATATCCAATATAGAATCTTTAGCACATATTTAATTGGAACCAGATTCAAATCATGCAGCTTTCTCTAGTGCATATCAACTTAATGGAGAAAGGCTAATCAGCATTACTCAACTTAGGAATCCATCTAATTTTGAGTAACCTGAAAGAGAAACAAGTTTCTCAAAACCATTACTATTAACTGAATACCAATCACAAGTATCTACATTTTCGATTTCTTTGAAGAATCCCGATACTTGTGACACCTGGTTCTCTACTTTATTTCTATACCCACAACTTCTCAAAACTTAGACATTGTATTTCTACGAAACACTTGTCTAAAAGCTAGAGAAGTCACAAGTAAACAGAACAGAGTACGAGGACCAACCCCTTTGTCCTGATGGACACTGGACAACATACAATACACTGTATAAGTCTGATGAGTTTGAATAACTCAAAACCTGTGCGTCGTAGGTTGAAAACTGTACCCAGGCGATTTCCTCAAATATCAGCAGTTGCAAAGAATTCCGATATAATGAGCATGGTCACCTAATTTCCAATAGCTTACTCCTACTCATCATCTGTAAAACCATACAGATGTGAGAAGCATACCTGGTAAATACATACCCTGGAGTAAGGGTTTAATTGGGAAATCGGTTTACAATTAACAATGCACAGTGTAACTGAAACATGAAAATGTTTCGTAGGGGTATCCTGGTATTCCTAATAATGCCTCTTCCATAATCCAATTCATGACTATAACCGTATATTTCTTTGCCATCTCTCCAAATCCCTTTATTTGTCTTTATTTATTACCTTCTGTACACCCCTTTAGGCTAAGTGGTTTTCTTCCTTCCCTACCGTTCGGTACCAGCCTATGGTTTGGAAGAAGACTATCCAGTAAGCATAATAGGTGTACCCTCCTAAACCAAGGAGTACTCGTAAACTGAGAGAAGGTGGTGATAAAAGACAACTGAATAATAACTTATTCTATTTCTCCCGAACTGGGGAAAAAGGCAAAGGTGAAATAGGAGTGGCGATGAAGTACGTGGTTTGGTCGTGAATGATAGCAGTCGCAATTTACTTTTCCCTCTTTCTAATCCCTTTATTTCGTCTTTAGTTATTACCTTCTGTACACCCTACTTAGGCTAATTGGTTTTCTTCATTCCCTACCTTTCGGCACCTGCCTATGGTTTGGAATAAGACTATCCAATAAGCGTAATAGGTGTACTCTCCTAAACTAAGGAGCCCTCGCAAGCTGAGAGAAGGTGATAATAAAAGACAACTGAATAAACCAATTCTATTTCTCCTGAACCTTGATCCATCCTCGAAGAAATCCCTCCAAGTTCGTATATAACCATACGATGGATCTATCCAATGGAAGTGGATATCCGTAGTAGTACGGGGTGTTCTAAGAAATGCAAAGGGTAAAAGAAGAAGCGACAATGACTTATGCAACTCGGACAATCCAAAAGCCAGTATTTTAAGAAGGTTCGGTCAACTTGGTCACTGAGTCATAGTCTAGGGTCGGTCAAAGGTCGCTGCCAAAGAGAGAGAGAAAAGAAACACTCTGCGTGCATTCTAACCTAGATCAGAATGGTTATCACTTTATCTAATCAGGAAACCTCCCACTGTTATCTCAAATTCTCCTCCAAACCTGAAAGAAGAATTAGTCGGGATCACCCGAAGAGTAAACTAACTCATCAGTGGGAATCGGGATCCAACTCTCATCACATGATAACGTGACGGTATCCACTCATGTTATCACACTCCAGAAGGTATGCGCATGATTGGTAAGTTTCCTGTATGTTTGAAACTCCCGATGTAATTTTTATCCCATGCTTATATGACCTTGACATAGGCTAACAAATCATAAGCCACATGTCAAGTTCTACCCGTCATTATCCAGGTTAAATTGAAGCACCCGTACAAGCCCTTGACGTAGGCCAACAAGGCTATACATCTGTCCCAAACCAACGCATCTAGCTATGCAATAAATGAATACCCCAGCAGCTACCAAACACTATGCCTTTACGTAGGCCAACAAACATAGCTTGAATACTACTGACCATCCATAAGAAATGACGGAGGGCTACGGCTGGTTTTTGGCGAAAAACCTTTAACGTAATGAACTTGATCTCGTTGAAGGAACCTGATAGCTTTTTATAAAAATATAGTGGCGAAAACTTTTTCTAAAGAGGTCACTCCCGGTGAAGGGATCTCGGCTCTTTCCTCGTCGAATGAGGTGCAGGATATTCTAACTAAATACCGCGATGCAAAACAACTTAATCGACTATAGTGAAGTTATTACCCTGACGTAAACTTCTGCCTAAGGGGTCACTTCCGGTGAAGGGATATCGGCCCTTGCCTCGTCGAATGAGGTGCTGGATATTCATAACCGATTACCGCTATGCAAAACAAAAGGAAACGTCTTTGTAATAACACCCTTTTTAAATTTGGTTCCAACAACATCAAATATAGGTTTGTTTTATCCTTGCATTGATAAGAATCAATGCAGTCCCATCAATTAATCACACCAGAAACGAACGAAGATAAAATGTACATATATGCCATCCGCATTTGCCACTGGGTCCCGTCATTACCCGTTAGGTTACTTAACTAACGACAGAGCGGGGACTGGGCTAGCGCGGATGCAAAACATATACAACATCTACTAGTATATATAAATATATAATAATCGCTCCAGGCATGATAATATGCAACATTACAGAAAAGTAATAAGCATCACAGAACAATACAGATAATCTGGGATCCCTGGGTTTCACAGAGCCGCTACTGAAACCCGACGTTCCCCTGGTCGTGTGGATAGCCTGTGTAATGAAACCTAGACCCCTACGGGTACAGTAAGTTACCCGCCAAAACCTGAAGCGAGACAGCCCCCTACAGCAAAGTGAATGGACTACCCGGCACTTCATGGAACCCGGTAACTTAAGCACCCCTCCTTGGGTCAACCTGTACCCCCTACGAGTGCGGCGAATAGTCTGCCAATTCTAGAGTGAGGCCCCTCTGCATCTCAAAGCCATGAGATACGGACCCGTTGCCCTCCAGAACCCGACTATCCGTACACTCCGTTGTAAGTCTACGCTAGCGCCCCGGCCGTCTACAGACGCCAAATGCGGAACAAAAACTTTTTAACTGGCGCTATCGTATACTTTAACCCGGATCTGCCATTATTGCTAAACTAACAAATTGTAAAGAGTGTAGAAAGGTTATACCGAACGATCCGAGTCCTTCGTTCTTTAACCATCATCCCACGCTCCGTTGCGGCTGCTCCGATCTCGTCGATCTCCAATCTGCTCGTCCAGGTGGCACCACATCACTGATTCTTTAAACGGGCTCCCGCCTCTGACTCGAGGCAACTCGGTCGTCAAGTTTGCTAAAAGAGATGACCAAGATTGATGTAGAGAATGAGTAGATGACTTTGTCTCACTTCATCCAAGTCCGTGGACGATCGGTTAATGAAGTTGCCGAGGGAATCGGGTGATGGAATGAAATGAGCTGTGAATTCCATACACCCCAAAATCTATCATAATCTTTTCAAGTGAAAACTCTAAGTGAGAGAGTGTGAGGAGGGGCCGGCCATATATAGATGGAGGGAGGTGAGTGTAGGAGAGGGGAGAGTAACCTTAAGCAAAATATCATAATGTGAACACAAAAGAATATCTTAAGGAAAACAAGAATGTTTAGAAATCAAAGCATGAGTCATTATCCTTGTCACCATTTTCTAGAACCTTATAGAACCTTCTAGAAGCATGACTCACCCTCATCCAAGAAAAGATAAATCCGTCTTTAACCGAATGTTAAAAGACGGCTGATAGAAAACTGGAAACTGGCAACTGGAAACTTCCAAAAGTGATCCTGAAACGACTTTCAGGATAACCTCGTAACTGTATAAATATACCCGCATTTGTATTACGACCGAATACAAATGCAACTGAGACAAAGATATTATACCTACTCAATATAATACTCGGATCCGGCTTAAACCAAAGCCGACCAGTATCATCTGCCCGAAAAATAACACGTGCGTAAACGCACGTGCATTTTCCGAACCCTGCCATAAAACCATACGGCCTCTACAACGTTTCGCCCGAACTTGGGAAACTGTCTGTGGGGGACTCTAATGACTCGTCAGTACCCTGGCAGTGGGTTTAACCACAAACCGTCAGCGGCACTAGCTATGCGTAACGGCTGCCCATGGACTGACCTCAAGGGAGGCCGATGAGCGAACTCATCCGGAAACCCTACTGAGCCTAACAGTGACAATGTATATACAGTCCGGTCCGTTCGTCAATGAGTATCGCATATCCGCCTAGGGGGCTAGTAACGTCAGACCCCCAATAGCAGTATAAGTCGTGTCGGAGTGTAGCCCAATAACACCCTGAGATACTACTGGAGTACCTACCAGTAAATCTCCTGCCATGGCCATGGACTATGTGTAATGGCTCTCCTAGACACAGCACGACCTCGGCCCTAATACCGGGAGAGACGAATCCCCTGCCGATCCGCTCACGTGCCTCCATATGGCTCGGGACTGTACCCAAAAGCTACCTGTTTGCACGACTCCTTTGAGCCGTGGTAGGGTAGAAATCAAAGCACAGTGGGAACTCACACGAGGCAAATGACGACCTCAGGTCGATGAACTAACCTGTACACATGTCACCAGGGAACTGCTATCTGACGATAGGTATAGTACTAACTAGCAGATTCCCGGCGAGTCCTGTCCGGTGTACTCATAACCCAATGAGCACCTGTATACATCTTAGGTGATCCAACTGACACCAGTGGCTTGTGAGACCGGCCACCGCCCCTCGTCGGGGTCTCGACTGTATACACTAGTCTACTCCGGAGTATCGATGCCCTGTCTCGAAACTCCCACGACTAGGGACCACAATTAAGGATATGCATATAAACTATCCAACTCTCACGTATATGATCGCCATCATACTGTTGGTAGTAAAGCAAGATCCTAAGGGCTCTATCAAAGTGTAACATGTAATCAGTCACCTGAACATGTACACGACTGATAAAGGCAAACCAGATAGCATACTATCATCTCGAGCAAGACTGTCCTACCGGTATAGGTCCTCCGCAATCATTGCAATTACGTACCTGTGATCCAATAATTGACTATGAGGGCACTATCTCCAACAATCTCCCACTTGCACTCAAGACTAATTATTGCAATGTCGACTACTCACAGCCCGTGTGAAACCGAACATCCAACTCTACTAATCAGTTTCACAAAGCCCGTTTGTAAAACTATTGTGTTCGAGAAATAGCCTCAGTGAGTGGATCCGCCTAGATGTTTCTTTCTATATCTCTCTTAAATCTCAAGTTCGCGGAGAAAGCCATCTCCCGAATCGAGTAATACCTGTCTTAGAATATGTCTGGATATCTGATGGGACCTAGTTCATAAATGAACTCCAAATCCAAACTTCTTAGACTGTATCGATCACTGAACCTAATCAGTATCCGGCACCATGCCACCCACAGTATCCTCTTGGACCACCTGTCCATAATACTGTCCCTCTTCGTCAGAGGGAAAAACTATAACTCTGACAATCACTCTGTCATCCATGTCACCTTTGAAGCCTAGAATGATGATTGTCTCCCGAAGGAGGCTGCCGTCATCAAATCCGTAGAACATGTACTTATGTTCTAAAACTGCTTCCTTATGTTTCTCCAGGATTGGATTAATACAAACTTATTGCATCTAGTGCAAAAACAACATTTGGTATGGTACTTGACATCTCATGATTGACTCAATTGCCTAAGCAAGTGATATGCCAATCATGCACAACCCTCTCCCCTTTAGTCTATACGACACCTTTAGAGAGGGTGACTCCATCACCTGCAGGTACACCACCATGCTAGGAGTCAACTATTCTAAAAACCATTAGAATATCTGTCAAAGTACCTACATTGGGAAACTACCCAAATCTAGATCTAAAACCATAGATCCAGAAACCAGAATGTCAAATATTATATCCATATCCTGTCTGGAGAAACAACTGTGTGACGACCAAAGTACAACCGATCGTAGTATAGGAATTTTACTTCCTACTCTGTGTATGTCATCCAAATACCATGACATCACACCCTACTACCTTCTTAACAGATCCATCCCCTATTCTGATTGAAGTCAAACCCATGACTGTCACATCAAAATTAGATGATCTATCTCCGCTATAACTGCTCAAGTCTATAAATAGATATAAGCGTCTTGCCCACTATGCTTCCGCTGCTCCCACTGACTACGACAACCCTCCTACCGGGTCTCATAACCTGGAACAACAGTAGTGTCAAGTCTGGGTAGATAAGAACCTCCCTGTCACCGTCCTTGAGCCTACCGAAGTACCTCTCGGGTGTCTGAGGTTACCCACCATGTCTGCGGAGTGGCTATTGGAATGTCAAATCTGATTGAATATATAGGTCCTATTAAATTTTCCGTAATCGTTCGCGGTTCTGGAATCACTTCCAGTTCTACCATACTCTCACTACTGTTTCCTGAAAAAATCCATTTTACTAAAACTGTGGCGAGTCAAGAACAATATCACTATTGATCTTCCAAATGGTAGAATATCAACCCTCGTCATATCCAGGGTCAACCCACAAACAACCATTACAGAAACGTGCCCTGAGTTATCCAGAGTCTGGTTTTAAGCATAAGCTGGACAACTCCCCGTACCTTAACATCTTTTAAGGTACGAACCATTCTATATCCAATACAGAAACTTTGGCACTTATTTAATTGGAACCAGATTCAAATCATGCAGCTGTCTCCAGTGCATATCAACTTAATGGAAAGAGGCTAATCAGCATTACTCAACTTAGGAATCCATCCAATTATGAGTAACCTGAAAAAGAAACACGTTTCTCAAAACCATCACTATCATCTGAATACCAATCACAAGAATCTACATCTTCGATCTCTTTGAAGAATCCCGATACTTGTGATACCTGGTTCTCTACTTTATTCTTATACCCACAACTTCTCAAAACTTAGACCTTGTATTTCTACGAAACACTTGTCTAAAAACTAGAGAAGTTATAAGTAAACAGAACATAGTACGAGGACCTACCCCTTTGTCCTGATGGACACTGGACAACATACAATACTCTGTATAAGTCCGCTGAGTTGAACAACTCATAACCTGTGCGTCGTAGGTTGAAGACTGTACCCTGGCGATTTCCTCAAATATCACCAATTACAATGAATTCCGATATAATGAGGATGATCACCTAATTCCCAATATCTTACTCCCACTCATCATCTGTAAAACCATACAGATATGAGAATGAAACCTGGTAAATACATACCCTTGGAGTAAGTATCCAATCGGGAAAACAGTTTTTCTTTAACGATGCACTGAAACATGAAAATGTTTCGTAGGGGTATCCTGGTATTCATAGCAATGCCTCTTCCATAATCCAATTCATGACTTTAACCGTATATTTTATTGCCATCTCTCCAAATCCCTTTATTTGTCTTTAGTCGTTACCTTCTGTACACCATCGTTAGGCTAAATGGTTTTCTTCCTTCCCTACCGTTCGGCACCAGCCTATGGTTTGGAAGAAGACTATCCAGTAAGCATAATAGGTGTACCCTCCTAAACCAAGGAGTACTCATATCTTGAGAGAAGGTGATGATAAAAGACAACTGAATAATACCTTATTCCTTTAAAAGTGAAATAGGAGTGGCGATGAAGTACGCGGTTTTGGTCGTGAATGATATCAGTCGCAATTTACTTTGCCCTCTTTCTAATCCCTTTATTTTGTCTTTACATATTACCTTCTGCACACCCTGCTTAGGCTAATTGGTTTTCTTCATTCCCTACCTTTCGGCACCTGCCTATGGTTTGGAATAAGACTATCCAATAAGCGTAATAGGTGTACTCTCCTAAACCAAGGAGCCCTCGCAACCTGAGAGAAGGTGATAATAAAAGACAACTGAATAAACCAATTCTATTTCTCCTGAACCTGGATCCATCCTCGAAGAAGTCCCTTCGAGTTCGTATATAACCATACGATGGATCTATCCAATGGAAGTGGATGTCCGTAGTAAAACGGGTGTTCTGAGAAATGCAAAGGGTAGAAGAAGGAGTGGCAATGACTTATGCAACACAGACAATCCAAAAGCCAGTAATTTAAGAAGGTTCGGTCAACTTGGTCACTGAGTCATAGTCTAGGGTCGGTCAAAGGTCGCTGCCAAAGAGAGAGAGAAAAGAAACACTCTGCGTGCACTCTAACCTAGATCAGAATGGTTATCACTTTATCTAATCCGGAAACCTCCCACTGTCCTGTCAAATTCTCCTCCAAACCTAAAGAAGAATCAATCGGGATCACCCGAAGAGTAAACCAACTCATCAGTGGAATCGGGATCCAACTCTCATCGCATGATAACGTGATGGAATGCATCCACGTTACTCATACTCCAGAAGGTATGCGCATACTTGGCAAGTTTCAGTTTCTTTAGAAACTCCCGATCTGATTTTTGCCCCATGCTCTTATAACCTTGGCTTTGGTCAAAATGTCATAAGTCACATGCCAAGTTCTACCCGTCACTATCTTGTCAATTTGAACCCACCCGCACATGCCCCTGACTTTGGCCAATCGGCAGAACGACTGTCCCAAACTAACTCATCTATCTATACAACAATTGAATACCCAGCAGCTACCAAACACTATGCCTTAACTTTGGCTAAAATACATAGCTTGAATACTACTGAATACTCAAAAGAAGTGACGGAGGGCTACGGCTGGTTTTTGGCGAAAAACCTTTAACGTAATGAACTTGATCTCGTTGAAGGAACCTGATAGCTTTTTAAAAAAATATAGTGGCGAAAACCTTTTGCTAAAGAGGTCACTCCCGATGAAGGGATCTCGGCTCTTTCCTCGTGGAATGAGGTGCAGGATATTCCACTGAATACCGTGATTCAAAGCAACTTGTAATCAACTATAATGAAGTTATTACCCTGACGCAAACTTCTGCCCAAAGGGTCAGTCCCGGTGAAGGGATATCGGCCCTTGCCCCGTCGAATGAGGTGCAGGAAATTCCACTGAATACCGCTATGCATAACAAAAGTAAACATCTTTGCAATAACACCTTTTAAATTTGTTCCAACAACTGTAAACAGGTTTGTTTTACTTTGCATTGATCAGAATCAACGCAGTCCCATCAATCAATCACACCAGAAAAGAACGAAAATAAAATGTACGTATATGCCATCCGCATTCGTCACTGGGTCCCGTCATCACCCGTTAGGTTACTTAACTAACGACAGAGCGGGGACTGGACTAGCGCGGGTGTAAAACATATACAACATCTAATAGTATATAAACCAATATACAATAATCGCTCCAGGCGTGATAATATGCAACATTACAGAAAAGTAATAAGCATCACAGAACAATACAGATAATCTGGGATCCCCGGGTTTCACAGAGCCGCTGCTGAAACCCGACGTTCCCCTGTCGTGTGGATAGCCTGTGCAATGAAACCTAGACCCCTACGGGTGCGGCAAGTTACCCGCCAAAACCTGAAGCGAGGCAGCCCCCTACAGCAAAGTGAATGGACCACCCAGCACTTCACGGAATCCGGTAATCTTGGGCACCCCTCCTTGGGTCAACCTGTACCCCCTACGAGTGCGGCGAATAGTCTGCCAATTTTAGAGTGGGGCCCCTCTGCCTCTCAAAGCCATGAGATGCGGACCCGTTGCCCTCCAGAACCCGGCTATCCGTGCACTCCGTCGCGGGGTAAAACCTAGTACAGTAATAAATAATAGTACAACAGGTACATCGACCGCAACCTGGTCGTGCCCCAAAAGAATATTATACAACAGGCAGTGACGGCAGTCCACATGTTGGACGCTCGCCCCGCAATATCAAATGTACAAATAAATCCAAACTGCACTACCATTGCACACTGCTATCCACCACGACAAATCCGCAACATCACAGCACAACACAGAACATCCCGCGAATGTCACGTTCGCAAACCCGTCTAAAAGAACTATAGCAATCAGACGCGGTTTACCGATCAAATGACATTCCCGGTCGGAGATATAATGTAAGCACTGTAAACTAACATGTTTAAATTTCGATCGACTAAATTTCCCGAAGTGGGCCCCCACGCAAATCTGCTGCACAGTAACAAAATCTGGGCCCAAAATATATATACCAAAAACCCCAATTTCCAACATAGAATCCACTGTAGAAAATTGAGTGAGTGATCCCACTTTACTGCGGCGAATCCGCGGCAAAACCCTAGCTGGGGCCGCGGATCCGCGGCGGAACAGTGGAATCACTTTCTCGAATTTCTACAGTATTCCTAAAAAATCCTGCTTGATTTTCTGGTATGGTCCAAATGTCATTTTGACCAGTTTGAAAATTAACAGAAACTTTAATACTAGAAATTGCGATTTTCGAAAAATCCGTTCGATCGATCTTTTAAACGCGTTAGCACAAGTTAGTATAGCAAAATGGTGAGGCTCTGATACCACTGTAAGTCTACGCTAGCGCCCCGGCCGTCTACAGACGCCAAATGCGGAACAAAAACTTTTTAACTGGCGCTATCGTATACTTTAACCCGGATCTGCCATTATTGCTAAACTAACAAACTGTAAAGAGTGTAGAAAGGTTATACCGAACGATCCGAGTCCTTCGTTCTTTAACCATCATCCCACGCTCCGTTGCGGCTGCTCCGATCTCGTCGATCTCCAATCTGCTCGTCCAGGTGGCACCACATCACTGATTCTTTAAACGGGCTCCCGCCTCTGACTCGAGGCAACTCGGTCGTCAAGTTTTCTAAAAGAGATGACCAAGATTGATGTAGAGAATGAGTAGATGACTTTGTCTCACTTCGTCCAAGTCCGTGGACGATCGGTTAATGAAGTTGCCGAGGGAATCGGGTGATGGAATGAAATGAGCTGTGAATTCCATACACCCCAAAATCTATCATAATCTTTTCAAGTGAAAACTCCAAGTGAGAGAGTGTGAGGAGGGGCCGGCCATATATAGATGGAGGGAGGTGAGTGTAGGAGAGGGGAGAGTAACCTTAAGCAAAATATCATAATGTGAACACAAAAGAATATCTTAAGGAAAACAAGAATGTTTAGAAATCAAAGCATGAGTCATTATCCTTGTCACCATTTTCTAGAACCTTATAGAACCTTCTAGAAGCATGACTCACCCTCATCCAAGAAAAGATAAATCCGTCTTTAACCGAATGTTAAAAGACGGCTGATAGAAAACTGGAAACTGGCAACTGGCAACTTCCAAAAGTGATCCTGAAACGACTTTCAGGATAACCCCGTAACTGTATAAATATACCCGCATTTGTATTACGACCGAATACAAATGCAACTGAGACAAAGATATTATACCTACTCAATATAATACTCGGATCCGGCTTAAACCAAAGCCGACCAGTATCATCTGCCCGAAAAATAACACGTGCGTAAACGCACGTGCATTTTCCGAACCCTGCCATAAAACCATACGGCCTCTACAACGTTTCGCCTGAACTTGGGAAACTGTCTGTGGGGGACTCTAATGACTCGTCAGTACCCTGGCAGTGGATTTAACCACAAACCGTCAGCGGCACTAGCTATGCGTAACGGCTGCCCATGGACTGACCTCAAGGGAGGCCGATGAGCGAACTCATCCGGAAACCCTACTGAGCCTAACAGTGACAATGTATATACAGTCCGGTCCGTTCGTCAATGAGTATCGCATATCCGCCTAGGGGGCTAGTAACGTCAGACCCCCAATAGCAGTATAAGTCGTGTCGGAGTGTAGCCCAATAACACCCTGAGATACTACTGGAGTACCTACCAGTAAATCTCCTGCCATGGCCATGGACTATGTGTAATGGCTCTCCTAGACATAGCACGACCTCGCCCCCAATACCGGGAGAGACGAATCCCCTGCCGATCCGCTCACGTGCCTCCATATGGCTCGGGACTGTACCCAAAAGCTACCTGTTTGCACGACTCCTTTGAGCCGTGGTAGGGTAGAAATCAAAGCACAGTGGGAACTCACACGAGACAAATGACGACCTCAGGTCGATGAACTAACCTGTACACATGTCACCAGGGAACTGCTATCTGACGATAGGTATAGTACTAACTAGCAGATTCCCGGCGAGTCCTGTCCGGTGTACTCATAACCCAATGAGCACCTGTATACATCTTAGGTGATCCAACTGACACCAGTGGCTTGTGAGACCGGCCACCGCCCCTCGTCGGGGTCTCGACTGTATACACTAGTCTACTCCGGAGTATCGATGCCCTGTCTCGAAACTCCCACGACTAGGGACCACAATTAAGGATATGCATATAAACTACCCAACTCTCACGTATATGATCGCCATCATACTGTTGGTAGTAAAGCAAGATCCTAAGGGCTCTATCAAAGTGTAACATGTAATCAGTCACCTGAACATGTACACGACTGATAAAGGCAAACCAGATAGCATACTATCATCTCGAGCAAGACTGTCCTACCGGTATAGGTCCTCCGCAATCATTGCAATCACGTACCTGTGATCCAATAATTGACTATGAGGGCACTATCTCCAACATCCGTCACGGGATAAACCTAGTACAGAAATAAATAAAAATAAAAATAAAAAATATTTATATATACAACGGGTACATCGACCTCAGCCCGGTCGTGCCCCAAAAGAATATTATACAAACAGGCAGTGATGGCAGTCCACATGTTGGACGCTCGTCCCGCAATATCAAATGTACAAATAAATCCAAACTGCACTACTATTGCACACTGCTATCCACCACGACAAATCCGCAACATCACAGCACAACACAGAACATCAACGCGAATGTCACGTTCGCAAATCCGTTTAAAAGGACTATAGCAATTAGACATAATTTACAGCTCGAATGACATTCACGGTCGGAGATATAATGTAAATACTGCATACTAACAAGTTTAAAATTTTGAGAGATAAAACTTCTCGAAGTGGGCCCCACGTACATCTGGTGTACTGTAATAAAATCTAGGCCCAAAAGAACTATACCAAAAACCACAATTTCCCAAGACAAACTTACTGGAAAAATTTGGATCACTGTTCCCACATACTGGCCGCGGTTCCGCGGTCAAACCCTAGCTTTGACCGCGGATCCGCGGCGGTACTGTGGGATCACGTGCCCAAATTTTCCCAGAGTGCTTAAAAAAGCCTGCTCTGTTTTCTGTGATATGTAAAATAATTTTTAGACCCTTTTAAAAATCGACAGAAACTTTTGTACAGAAAATTGCGATTTTTGAAATTCGGTTCGATCGATATTTTAAACGCGTTAGCACAAGTTAGTCAAACTTAATGGTGAGGCTCTGATACCACTTTAAGTACACGGTAGCGCTCCGGCCATCTAACAGACGCCAAATGCGGAACAAAAACTTTTACAACTGGCGCTATCGCATACTGTAACCCGGATCTGCCATTAAAGCTAAACTAACAAACTACAAAGTGGGTAGAAATGTAATACCGAACGATCCGAGTCCTTCGGTCTTCAACCATCATCCCACGCTTTGTTGCGGCTGCTCCGATCTCCTCGATTTCCAGTCTTCTCGTCCAGGTGGCACCACGTTGATGGATTTTTAAACGGGCTCCCGCCTCTGAACCGAGACAACTCGGACATCAAGTTTGCTAAAAGAGATGACCAAGATTGATGTAGAGAATGAGTAGAACACTTTGTCTCTTTACATCCAAAGCTATAGATGAACGGGTAATGAAGTTGCCTTTTGGATCGAACGAAAAGAGAAATGAGCAATTTAATTTCCATGAACCCAAAACCATAATGTTTTTAATCAAAATGAATTCCTTATCTTTGCAAGAGGGGGCCAGCCACTACTTGAAGAGGTGGGGGTGAGTGTAGGAGAGGGAAAAGAGGTGACCATAAGCAAGATACTTATCATAACTCATTTAAAGAAAAATGACTCACTAAAAACCATTAAATGCAAACCAATGATCATAAACCTAGTCACCTTAACACATCATCACATCATTAAATACACTAATGAGTCACTAAGCCTTGTCACCAAATCTAGAACTTTCTAAAACCATGACTCACCCTCAAGACGAAAAGATAAATCTGCATTTAACCGAATGTTAAATACGGCCGATAGAAAACTGGAAACTGGAAACTTTCAAAAGCGATCCTGAAACGAATTTCAGGATAACCCCGTAACAGTATAAACATACCCGCATTTGTATTACGACTGAATACAAATGCAACTGAGACAAAGATATTATATCTACACAGTATAATACTCGGATCCGGCTTAAACCAAAGCCCACTAGTATTATCTGCCCGAAATATGACACGTGCGTAAACGCACGTGCATTTTCCGAACCCTGCCATAAAACCATACGGTCTCTACAACGTTTCGCCCGAACTTGGGAAACTGTCTGTGGGGGACTCTAATGACTCATCAATACACTGGCACTGGGTATAACCACTAGCACGTCAGAGGTACTATCTGTACGTAACGATTGCCTATGTATTGATTGGAAGGGAAGCTGATGAGCGAACTCATCCAGAAACCCTACTGATCCTGACAGTGACAATATCCATACAGTCCGGTCCATTCGTCTATGAGTATCGCATATAGGGCCTAGGGGACTGGTAAACGACAGACCCCCAATAGCTGTATAAGTCGTGTCAGAGAGTAGCTCAGAACACTCTGAGATACTACTGGAATACCTTCCAGTAAATCTCAATTACCCTGGCCATGGATTTCATGTTATGGCTCTCCTAAATACAGCGCGATCTCACCCCCAATACTGGGAGAGACGAATCCCTGACGATCCGCTCACTGCCTCCATGTGGCTCGGGACTGTACCCAACTAAAACCTGTTTGCACGACTCCTTTGAGCCATGGTAGGGTAGTAATCAAAGCACAGTGGGAACTCACACGAGACAAATGACGATCCCAGGTCGACAGACTAACCTGTACACATGTTACCAGGGAACTGCTATCTGACGATATGTATAATACCAACTAGCATGTTCCCGGTGAGTCCTGTCCGGTGTACTCATAACCCAATGAGCACCTGTATACATCTTAGGTGAACCAACTAACACCAATGGCTTTTAAGACCGGCCACCGCCCCTCGTCGGGGTCTCGACTGTATACACTAGTCTATACTGGAGTATCGATGCCCTGTCTCGAAACTCCCACGACTAGGGACACTTTAAGGATGTGCTTATAGACCCCAGCTCTCACGTATATGATCTCCATCATACTGCTGGTAGTCAAGCAAGATCCGAAGGGCTCTATCAAAGTGTAACAGTGATAAAGAAAAACCAGATAGCATAATATCATCTCGAGTAAAACTGTTTTATCGGTATAGGCCCTTCCTCAATCATCACAATCACGTACCTGCGATCCAATAATTGATTTTGAGGGCACTATATCCAACATCAACAAGGTAGGTTTGCTTTATCTGACAGCTGGAGGGTAACCCCGCCGCAAAAGCATGAGCCAAAAAGGACCTATACCGTCAGGATAGGACCAGCTCAACATCAAGAATGGAAGCGAGCTCGTACTTTCCATATGATATCATTCTCAAAAGAGGGAGGGCATGAGATTATGAATGACCTCTTCAGGTACTTTGCAAATGAAGACGAGGACGAGGTGATCTCAGAGTTTCCACTAGCACCAAAAGAGCTTAAAGATGGAATACACATTACGGTGGACAACCTAAGAAAAATTGACTTATGGACGGAAGGTCAATCAAGACCAACGTTCGTTAGTGAGCTGCTATCTGAGAAATAGATGGCCACATTAAAGGATGTTCTTATGCAGTATAAAGATTGCTTCTTCTGGAACTACTCTAAAATGTTGGGTCTAGATCCAAAGGTGGCAGTGCATAAACTGGTTATATCGCTATGTATAAAGCCAATCAAACAGGCGCCAAGAAAGATGCGACTCGAACTTGAGATGAGCATGAACGCTAAAGTCAAGAAACTAATCGACTCTGGCTTCATCCAAGAAGTTAAATATCCTGACTGGATCGCCAACATCATTCCAGTGATGAAGAAAAATAGGATGTCACGTATCTGCGTGGACTTTCGGGACCTCAATAAAGCTTGCCCGAAGGATGACTTCCCAGTACTTGTTACCGAGCTGATGATCGATAACACGTCTACCCATGAGGTCTTCTCCTTCATGGATGGATCCTCAGGATACAACCAAATAAGAAAGCATCCAGAAGACCAAAAGCATACCGCCTTCCGGACCCCACTGGGCATATTCTATTATAAGGTGATGCCCTTCGTTCTGAAGAACACTGGCGCTATCAACCAAAGGGCCATAACAAAGATCTTCGATGACCTCATCCATGAGATTGTCGAATGCTACATCGACGACCTTGTGGTAAAGAGTAAATCTTGCAAGGAGCATTGGGAACATCTAAAAATAGTGTTCCAATGTCTTCGAAAGTATAATCTGAAGATGAATTCTCTAAAATGTGTTGGCTATAGTACCCTCAAGGCAGTTATCATAGTCACGGACTTATGATTATGATGATTGAGGCAGGACCTATACCGATAAAACAGTTTTACTCAAGATGATAGTATGCTATCTGGTTTGTCTTTATCATCATGTACATGTTGATAGAGCCCATAGGATTCTAGCTTGACTGCCAGCATTATGATGGCGATCATATATGTGAGAGTTGGGGACTATAAGCACATCCTTAAATGTCCTTAGTCGTAGGAGTATCAAGACCGGGCATCGATACTCCAGTGTAGACTAGTGTATACTGATCGAGACCCCGACGAGGGATGGTGGCCAGGTCTCACAAGCCATTGGTGTTAGTTAGTTCACCTAAGATAGTATGCAGGTGCTCATTGGGTTATGAGTACACTGGACAGACTCGCCGGGAACCTACTAGTTGGTATTATACCTATTGTCAGATAACAGTTCCCAGGTGACATGTGTGCAGGTTAGTCTGCCGACCTAAAATCGTCATTTGTCTCGTGTGAGTTCCTACTGTGCTTTGATTACTACCCTACCACGGCTCAAAGGAGTCGTGCAAACAGGTTTTAGTTGGGTACAGTCCCGAGCCATATGGAGGCAGTGATCGGATCGTCTGGGATTCGTCTCTCCCGGTATTGGGGGTTGATGTCCCATTGTGTACGGGTAGCCATCACCAAAAATCCATGGCCATGGTAGACGAGGATTACCGATCCAGGATCGATAGTTTCTCAGGAGGTGATGGGTTACATGCCGATACTAAATATCGCGTTGTTAGGGGTCTGATTTTATCCACCCCACTAGACTCGATATGCGATAGTCTTGGACGAACAGACCGGACTGTACGGATATTGTCACTGTCAGGCTCAGCAGGGGTTCAGGATTAGTTTGCTCGTCGGCCTCCCTTTCGCTCAATACCTGGGTAGCCGTTACGTACAGGTAGTGCCGCTGACGTGCTTGTGGTTAAATCTACTGCCAGCGTATTGACGAGTCTTTAGAGTCCCACAAAGAAGGTTTTCACGGTTCAGGCGATATGGTGTACATAACGTATGTTGGTACATACAGGCGTCCGATTAAATATGTGCATGCTGCGCGGACTTTAATCGGACGGTTGATAATACTAGAGGCTTAGGATTAAGCCAGATTATTAAATCAGGTTTTGATTTAATATTTTACATATGTATTTATATATATGTATTCTAGTATTATTGTTCACTATTCGTTTTCTCTCTCGGCTATTCGTATTTTTGTACGAATATGCGTATATATATTTCGATACATGTACCGGGAAGTATTCCGTATTTTATAAGGAATAGCTTCTAGAAGGTGCCACCTCATTATTGATTTTCTTTATTGAAAATCTTTTGGGAAATGAGGTGGAGGGGTGACATGGCATGAACATGGTCAAAGCTTGGTTTTGTGCATGTTGTGAGGCATGTAGCAAAGCATGGTTTGCATTGTTTATTGTTTTAATTAAAAAAGGAAATGGTGGGGATTTTTTTTATGAGAGAGAGGGAGAGGGGCCGACCACTAATGATGGGGGAGCTCATTTCATTTTGGTTCAATTTTACATTACACGTTTTTGAGCTCTCTCTCACTATCTCATGCTTAAAAATACTTAGCCATTTTATTAGCTCTTCATGCCATAGTTTCCTCACTCCATTCATCTTCTATGGATGCTCTCTTGAGCTCAAGGGTAGAGAGAAAAATATAGCGATACACTACTACACCTCGACTCTCCATAGATAGCGACTTTGGAGCGTCGGTTATCTCGTTCGTCGAGGTTGGAGCTTGCGCCATTTCCCTCGGGTGGATCATCGGAGATGGAGGAAGATCGGCGACCAAACCACATCAAGGAGCCGGTAGGAGCTTGGAATGATGACCGAAGGACACGGATCAACTCGATATAACGATTCTAACTCTTAATTAGCATGGTAGTTTAGGGTTTAAGGTCGATCCGTAAATAGGGTAGCGGTAGCGCCAGTTTAGAAAATTTTTGTCCCACATTTTGGCCGCGTTTTGATGGCCGGGGCGCTGCCGGATCCCTTCATGGTATCAGAGCCACCCTTTAAACCCCTTACTAGTTTGTTTAAATGTTCTTAAAAGATCAATCAACGGAATTTACCAAAATCACGTTTTCATTTTTGGTTTTGCTGTCGATTTTCCAAAGTGGTCAAAAAATTATTTCAGGCATCTTAAAAATCCGTGCAGGCAATTTTATGGGTACATAAAAATTTTGGGCTCATGATTCCTCTAAAGTGTCGCGGATCCGCCGCACATAGCCCCTATTGGCGGCGGTTCCACGGCTATTTAGTGGCAACGGGCGTCCAAAATTTTTATGTAGCTCATTTACTTGGAATTGTGATTTTTGTGATATTCTGTTTTGACCCAGGTTTCAGTGAAGTGTTGTTTTGCTATTGGGGCTAATTTGGAACTTAGTCAATCGATATTTTAAGTGCGCATTTAACAATATATATATTTCTATCTACGACCGTGAATGTCACTTGATCGGTAAACTCGTCTAATTGCTATATGTCTTTTAGACGGGTTTGCGAATGTGACATTCACGTTGATGTTCTGTATTGTGTTGTGATGTTGGTTGGATTGTCGTGGTGGATAGCTATGGTGCAATGTTAGTACAGTTTTATTTCATTTGTACATTTGATATTGCAGGGCGAGCGTCCGATATGTGGACTGCCGTCACTGCCTATTTGTATATTATTCTTTTGGGGCACGACCGGGTTGAGGTCGATGTCACCCTTGTATATTTTTTATTTTCTGTACTAGGATTACCCCGCGGTGGAGTGCACGAATAGCCGAATTCTAGAGGGCAACTGGTCCGCATCTCATGGCGTTGGGACGGAGGGGACCTTACTCTAGAATTGGCGGGCTATTCGCCACACTCGTAGGGGGTATAGGTATGACCCACGGAGGGGCGCTCAAGTTACCGGATTTCGAGAAGTGCCGGATGGCCCATTCACGTTGTTGAAGGGGGCTGCCTCACATCTGGTTTTGGCAGGTAACTTGCCGCGCTCGTAGGGGTCTAGGTTTCATTGCGCATGCTATCCACACGACAGGGAACGTCGGGTCTCACTTGCGGCTCAAGTGAAACCCGGGGCTCCAGATAATCCACCATTCTGTGTTGCTTCTATGATGTTTCTGTGATGTTGCTTTATATCATGCCTGGGACGAATGTTATATATATATTTATATATACTAGTAGATGTTGTATATGTTTTGCACCTGCGCTAGCCCAGTCCCCGCTCTGTCGTTAGTTAAGTAACCTAACGAGTGATGACGGGACCCAGTGGCGAATGCAGATGGCATATACGTACATTTTATTTTCGTTCTTTTCCGGTATGATTAATTGATAGGACTGCATAGATTCTTATCAATTCAAGGATAAAACAAACCTATATATGATGTTGTTGGAACCAAGTTTTTTAAAAAACTGACATTACAGACGTTCTCTTTTGCTTTGCATCGTGGTGTTCATTTTGGAATATTCTGCACCTCATTCGACGAGGCAATGGCCGAGATCCCTTCATCGTGAGTGACCCCTTAGGTAATAGTTTGCGTCGATATAATAACTTTACTATAGTCGATTAATTTTGCATTGCATCGTGATATTCAGTTTGGGATATCCTGCACCCCATTCGACGGGGAAAGAGCCGAGATCCCTTCACCGGGAGTGACCTCTTTACTAAAAGTTTTCGCCACTATATATTTATAAAATCACTTGGATTCCATCAACGATATCAAGTTCATTACGTTAAAGGTTTTTCGCCAAAAACCAGCCGTAGCCCTTCGTCATTTCAATTAAATAGTGCATAGTATTCGTGCGGTGTTTGTTGACCAAAGTCAAGGCATCGTGTGCGATAGCTGTGTATTGCTTGTCCGTTGCATGGATATGCATTGGTTTAGGACAGTCGTACCACTTTGTTGGCCAAAGTCAAAGGTATGTACGGGTAGGTCTAAATCAATCAGGACAATGACGGGTAGAACTTGACTTACGAGTTATGATTTTTTGGCCAAAGTCAAGGTCATAAACCGCTTGGGGTAAAAATCATATCGGGAGTTTCAAACATACAGGAAACTTGCCAGGCTTGCGCATACCTTCTGGAGTGTGGTGACTTGAGTGGCTTCCATCAAGTTATCATGCGATGATAGTTGGATCCCGATTCCCACTGATGAATATGATTACTCCTCGGGTAATTCCGACTAATTCTCCTTTTGGGTTTGGAGAAGAATTCGAGGAAACAGTGGGAGCCATCCAGATTAGATAAAATGATTAACCATTCTGATCTAGGTTAGAGTGCACGCTGAGTATTTCTTTTCTCTCTCTCTGGCTGCGACTATGACCCGACCTTTGACTAAAACTCATGAAACCAAATTAACCGAACCTTCTTAAAACACTTTGGCTTTTGGAATGTCACGATGTCGCATACATCATTGCCACTTCTATATCACCTTTGCTTTTCTCCAGAACACCGCGTATCACTACGAACATCCACTTCCATTGGATAAATCCATCGTATGGTTATATATGAACTCGAAGGATCTGATTTGAGGATGGATTCTGGTTCTGGAGAGATTGAATAGGATTATTCGGTTGTCTTTTCTCTCTACCTTCTCTCAGGTTGTGAGGGCTCCTAGGATTAGGAGAGGGTACACCTATTGAGCTTGTTGGATAGTCTTCCTCCAGACCATAGGCAGGTGCCGAACGGTAAGTAGGAAGAAAACCAACAAGCTTAACTGTGGTGTACAGAAGGTAATAAGTAAAGACATATAAAGGGATTAGAATAATGGCAAAGGAAATTGCGATTACCATCATTCACGACAAAAACCGTGTATACCCCTGCCACTCCTACATCCACTTTGCTTTTCTCTAGAACACTCTGGATATCTACTTCCATTGGATATGCCATCGTATAGTTACATATGAACTCGAAGGAATTCGTTCCAGATTCGGGGATGGTTTCCCGTTCAAGAGAAATTGGATAGGACTATTCAGATGTCTTTTCTCTTTACCTTCTCTCAGGTTGCGAGGGCTCCTAGGATTAGGAGAGTACGCCTATTACGCTTATTGGATAGTCTTCTTCCAAACCTTAGGCTGGTGCCGAAAGGTAGGGAATGAAGAAAACCAATTAGCGTAAAAGAAGTGTACAGAATGTAATAAGTAAAGACATAATAAAGGGATTGCAAAGAGGGCAGGCAAGTATATGGTTAATGTCGTGAATCAGGATAGTGGAAGAAGCGTTACTAGGAATACCATTTAACCCCTTTTGAAACATTTTCATATTTCAGTTTCGCTGTGCGATGTTAATTGAAAACCGTTTTCCCAATTGGAATCTAACTCCAGGGTATGTATTTACCAGATCAGTTTCTCACATCTGCATGTTATTACGGATGGTGGGAGTAAGATATTGGGAATTGGGTGATTAGATCCTCATTTATCGGAATTTGTTGTAATTGGTGATATTTGAGGAAATCATCTGGATTTTGCCAGATGGCAAATATTTGGTTTTGAATATCCGTTGTTATGCACCAATTTCAAACTGATATATCTGTACATTTATTTTATAAAGTGAGATATAACTTTTTGATATTATGTCTGTGATATTTACCTATATCAGTTGATGATTAGGTAAAGTGCATTCAACAGTGGTGTAATTCTTCTTAACCATAGTACAGTTTTTCAACCTACGACGCACAGGGTTTGAGTTATTGAATTCAGTGGACTTGTACAAAGTATTGTATGTTGTCCAGTGTCGATTACGACAATGGGGTTGGTACTCGTATTATATTCTGTTTACTTGTGACTTCTCCAGTTCTGGACAAGTATTTCGTTGAAATGCATGGTCCAGATTTTGAGAGGTTATAGGTATAAGAATAAAGTAGAGAACCATTTATTAGAAGTATCATGATTCTTCGAAGTATTTGAAGATGTAGATATTTGTGTTTGGTATTCCATTGATAGTAATGGTTTTGAGAACTTGCTTCTCTTTCGGGTCACTCATATATGGATGCACTCCTAGATGAGTAATGATGATTGTCCTCTTTCCATTTGGTTGATATCCACTGGAGACAGCTGCATGATTTTGAATTTGGTTCAAATTAAATTAGTGCTTTTGTTTCTATATCAGATATATATAGAATCAATTTATATCTTAACGATGTTAAGGTATAGGGAGCTTTCCGGCTGATACTTAAAACCAGAATCCGGATAAACTCAAGGCACGTTTCAGTAATAGCAGTTTGTGGGTTATCCCGGGCTTTAACGAGGGTTAACTTTCTACCATCAGGAAGATCAGTATTTATATTGTTCTTAACTCGCCACAGTTTTAGTAAAATGGAATTTTTTTCAGAAAACAGAAGTGGGAGTATGGTAGAACTGAAAGTTATTCCAGAACTACAAACGATTACTGGAAATTTAATAAAACCTTAGAATTCAATTGGATTTGATGTTCCATTAGCCACTCCGCAGATTTGGTGGGTAACCTCAGGCATCCGAGAGGTACTTCGGTCTTCTCAGAGACGGTGACAGGGAGGTTTTTGTTTACCCAGACGTGTCATTACTGTTGTTCTAGACTATAAGACCCGGCAGGAGGATGAGTATAGCGTCATTCTAAACTAGCTTTAATAGTGCACGTGTATATGACTCTGCCAGAGGGTTGTTGCAGTCAGTGGGAGCAGCGGAAGCATAGTAGGCAAGTAGCTTATGTCTATTTATAGACTAAAGCAGGTATAGCAGAAATAGATCATCTATTTTTTGATATGACAGTCATAGGTCATGACCTCATCAGAATAGGAGATGGATCTGGTAAGAAAGTAGTATAGAGTGATGTCCAGGTATTGGGATGACATGGACTTGATAGGAAGGGATATTCCTATACTACGATCGGTTATACTTTGGTTGTCACAAAGTTGTTTCTCCACATAGGATATGGATATAATATCAGGTTTTCTGGTTACTAGATCTATGGTTTTAGATCTAGATTTGGGAAGTATCCTAATCTGGGTACTTTGACATTAAATGGACGACTCCTGGCATGGTGGTGTATCTGCAGGTGATGGAGTCACCCTCTCTAAAGGTGTCTTACAGACTAAAGGGGAGAGAGATCTGCATGATTAGCATATCACTTACTTAGGCAATTGAGTTAATCATGAAATATCAAGTACCACACCAGATATTGCTTTTGCACTAGATGCAATAAGCAGATATATTAATCCAATCCTGGAGAAACATTGGGAAGCAGTTTATGAACATGAATGGATATTCTATGGATATGGTAACGACAGCCTCCTTCAGGAGACGGTTATCATATCAGGCTTCCAAGGTGACATGGATGACAGAGTGACTGTCAGATTTATAATTTTCCCTCTTTTGAGGGACGGTATGTTGGACGGGTAGTCCAAGCGAATACTGAGGAAAGGTATGGCGCAGGATACTGATTAAATTCAGTGGACGATACGGTCTAAGTAGTTTGCTGGATTTGGAGTTCATTTGAGAACTGGGTCCCATTAGATATCCAAACAAATTCTAAGACAGGTATTGCTCATTTCGGGAGATAGCTTTCTCCGCGAAGTTGAGATTAAGAGAGATACAGAAAGAAACATTGGAGCGGATCCACTCACTGAGGCTATTTCTCGAACGCAATCATTTTCGCAAACGGGCTTTGCGAAACTGATTAGTAGAGAAGTTAGGTGTTCGGTATCACATGGGCTGTGAGAATGCGATATCGCAATAATTGGCCTTAAGTGCAAGTGGGAGATTGTTGGCTATAGTGCCCTCAAGGCAATTATCATAGTCGCGGACTTGTGATTATGATGATTGAGGCGGGACCTATACCGATAAAACAGCCTTACTCAAGATGATAGTATGCTATCCGGTTTGTCTTTATCATCACGTACATGTTGATAGAGCCCATAGGATTCTTGCTTAACTGCCGGCATTATGATGGCGATCATATATGTGGGAGATGGGGTCTATAAGCACATCCTTAAATGTCCCTAGTCGTAGGAGTATCGAGACCGGGTATCGATACTCCGGTATAGACTACTGTATACTGATCGAGACCCCGACGAGGGGCGGTGGCCAGGTCTCACAAGCCATTGGTGTTAGTTAGTTCACCTAAGATAGTATGCAGGTGCTCATTGGGTTATGAGTACACTGGACGGACTCACCGGGAACCTGCTAGTTGGTATTATACCTATTGTCAGATAACAGTTCCCAGGTGACATGTGTGCAGTGCCGACCTAAAATCGTCATTTGTCTCGTGTGAGTTCCCACTGTGCTTTGATTACTACCCTACCACGGCTCAAAGGAGTCGTGCAAACAGGTTTTAGTTGGGTACAGTCCCGAGCCACATGGAGGCAGTGATCGGATCGTCGGGGATTCGTCTCTCCCGGTATTGGAGGTTGATGTCCCATTGTGTACGGGTGGCCATCACCAAAAATCCATGGCCATGGTAGACGAGGATTACCGATCCAGGATCGATAGTTTCTCAGGAGGTGATGGGTTACATGCCGATACTAAATATCGCGTTGTTAGGGGTCTGATTTTATCCACCCCACTAGACTCGATATGTGATACTCTTGGACGAACAGACGTACGGATATTGTCACTGTCAGGCTCAGCAGGGGTTCAGGATGAGTTTGCTCGTCGGCCTCCCTTTCGCTCAATACCTGGGTAGCCGTTACGTACAGGTAGTGCCGCTGACGTGCTTGTGGTTAAACCCACTGCCAGCGTATTGACGAGTCTTTAAAGTCCCACAAAGAAGGTTTTCACGGTTCAGGCGATATGGTGTACATAACGTATGTTGGTACATACAGGTGTCCGATTAAATATGTGCATGCTGCGCGGACTTTAATCGGACGGTTCATAATACTAGCGGCTTAGGATTAAGCCAGATTAGTAAATCAGGTTTTGATTTAATATTTTACATATGTATTTATATATATGTATTCTAGTATTATTGTTCACTATTCGTTTTCTCTCTCGGCTATTCGTATTTTTGTACGAATATGCGTATATATATTTCGATACATGTACCGGGAAGTATTCCGTATTTTATAAGGAATAGCTTCTAGAAGGTGCCACCTCATTATTGATTTTCTTTATTGAAAATCTTTTGGGAAATGAGGTGGAGGGGTGACATGGCATGAACATGGTCAAAGCTTGGTTTTGTGCATGTTGTGAGGCATGTAGCAAAGCATGGTTTGCATTGTTTATTGTTTTAATTAAAAAAGGAAATGGTGGGGATTTTTTTTATAAGAGAGAGGGAGAGGGGCCGGCCACTAATGATGGGGGAGCTCATTTCATTTTGGTTCAATTTTACATTACACTTTTTTGAGCTCTCTCTCACTATCTCATGCTTAAAAATACTTAGCCATTTTATTAGCTCTTCATGCCATAGTTTCCTCACTACATTTATCTTCTATGGATGCTCTCTTGAGCTCAAGGGTAGAGAGAAAAACATAGTGACACACTACTACACGTCGACACTCCATAGCTAGCGAATTTGGAGCGTCGGTTACCTCGTTCGTCGAGGTTAGAGCTTGCACCGTTTCCCTCGGGTGGATCATCGGAGATGGAGGAAGACCGGCGACCAAACCACATCAAGGAGCCGCTAGGAGATTGGAATGAAGACCGAAGGACGTGGATCAACTCGGTATAACGATTCTAACTCTTACTTAGCATGCTAGTTTAGGATTTAAGGTCGATCCGTAAATAGGGTAGCGGTAGCGCCAGTTTAGAAGAAAAAATTCCGCATTTTGGCCGCGTTTTGATGGCCGGGGCGCTGCTCGATCCCTTCAAAATATACGTTTGGAGTTTCCTCAGGCAAATTCCTAGGATTCATCATACGTCACCGTGGTATCGAAATCGACCCCTCAAAGAACAAGACAATTATGGAAATGCCTACGCCAAGAACCCTCAACAGTAGCGATCTCTTCAAGAGAAACTCGCGTATATCTGGCGGTTCATAGCCAAACTTTCCGGAAAATGCCGTCCCTATAGTCTTCTTGGATCAAAAGTGCCAAAATGCACTAAATGAAATTAAACAATACGTGCAAAATCTGCCGGTATTGACCGCTCTGGTTAAAAAAAACCCTTATCCTATATACAACATCCCTTGAGGGTTTCTTTTGGTGCGCTATGGGCACAGGAGAACGATTAGGGAAAGGAGAGAGCTCTATACTATTTAAGTCGAGTTCTCTTAGGGGCAGAAAACAACTATTCCCCCATCGAAAAGCATTGCCTGGCTCTGATCTTTGCAATAACGAAGCTCAGACATTACGCCTTGGCACATGAGGTTCATCTCATATCGAAGGTAGATCCTCTCAAATATCTAATGTCAAGGGTTATACTAACAGGAAGGCTTGCCAAATGGGCCCTCCTACTAATGGAGTTCTCAGTAACATATCGTCCCCTTAAGCAGTGAAAGGTCAGGCCATTACCGACTTTCTCGCGAAGCATCCGATACCACCCGACTCCCCCTTGAATTGCGAGTTATCGGATGAACATGCGTTCGACGCAATCGAAGAAGAAAGAGAAGAAAATGATTCTCAATGGGACCTCTACTTCGATGGAGCATCGTTCATTAAGCAGCGAAAGTAGAATACCGCCATAATCAAAGCCGGGGTGGGCTTTATCTTCGTGACTCCACAAGGAGGGATATTGCGTTATGCCTTCTCCTTAACAGAGCCAAGGACTAATAACGAGGCTGAATACAAAGCTTTGATAGCAGGTCTAGAGATTGCTATCGGCATGGTAATCAAAGACCTCCTCATATATGGAGACTCCCAGCTGATCGTTAGCCAAGTAAATAGCAACTATCAGACATGCAAGCCAGAGCTGATAAAGTATGGCGGAAGAGTGTAGCAACTGCTGACACAAATCCCTTTCTACATCCTGGAGAATATACCGTCTGCATAAAATAGCAAGACGGACGCGCTGGCCAAATTGGCTAAGGAACTGGCCGATGAAGACCTCGATGACGTAAGGATCATTATGCAAAGCCGCAAGATTTTCGCGCCAACAAATATATCTTCGGAAGACCTGATAAATCCATCCGAAGGAAAAGAAATGACCGAGCAAGTAGCCCTTCAGATAGAGGACGAAGATAAGGTCAGGAATTGGAGGGAAGTTCATACACTGCTTCAAATCCCAACGAACATCCAAAAATGCATCATCTAAACATCAGCTCATGAAATGAGATTTGTCTTTCGCCTTCGTCAATGATACTCTATATAAGAGATCGTTCGACTGTCTGTGGCTAAGATGCCTGGGGCCGGAGGAAGTAAAGAAAGTCGTCCAAGAAACTCACGACGGACTTTGCGGTTCTCATCAAGCCGAGCCAAAGATGAAGCTGAAGATAAAAAGAATGGGTTACTATTGGCCCACAATGATTCAGGACTGCCTTGAATATGCGAAGCAGTGTCACTCGTGCTAAATTCATGGGGACTTTATCCACCAACATCCAAATCCACAACACCCGACAGTAGCTAGCTGGTCGTTTGAAATATGGGGAACAGATATAATCGGCCCCATCGAACTAGCGTCCTCCAAAGGACACCGATTCATATTGTCAACGATTGACTACTTCTCTAAATGGGCAGAAGCAGTACCACTAAGGGAGGTGAAGACGGAGAATATCCTCCATTTCTTCAGAACCCATGTCATCTATCGGTTTGGCACTCCATGGCGAATTATCTTGGATAATGGGCCAGCGTATAGAAGCCAAAAAATAGGCCGCTTTGCACAGCAACATAAAATAAATTGGAGATACTCTTCAGTCTATAATCCTCGGGACAATGGTCTAGCTGAAGCTTTCAACAAAACCTTGATAAAGATTACAAAGAAAATAGTGTCCAGAAACAAAAAAAGGACTGGCACGAAAGGCTGCATGAAGATCTCTGGGTGTACCGAACAACGTTCAAGATGACCATGAATACAACACCATACACGTTGGTGTTCGGCACGGAAGCAGTGCTCCCGCTGGAAATAAAACGAGTAGCTGTTCGATACGAGCTGACAGATGAAGAAAATGCTCATCTTCGGCTTGAGGAGCTCGATGCCCTCGACGAAACTCGCCTTATAGCACATCAAAATCTAAAGGCTTATAAGGCAAGGATGACACGGTCATACAAAAAACTAACCATGCCAAGAACGTTTTGTCAAGGCGAACTCATGCTAGTCGTCAAAAGACCAATGATCCTCAATTGTGCAAAACGGGAGAAGTTCGGGCCGAACTACGATGGCCCGTACATCATAGACAAAGTCTACCAAGACGGAGCCTACCTTCTCATGGATATGTATGGCGAAAGACCCTTTTGGCCAAAAATGGTTGATTTCTCAAAAAATACTACACTTGAAAGAATCATGACTTAGGTCAATGATAGATGACGACGCTTGTGTCCGCTCGCTATCCTCCTGAGTCAGAACTCTGAGAGTAGTATCCAAAAATCTCCATCGCCGCAAAAACGGTAACAACGGACCGAGATGTCCCTAAACTAACAACGAACCGAGATATCCCTAAACTAAAACTTCGCCTCAAACATGGCGATAATGGACCGAGACATCCCTAAACTAGTGCGTCGCCTCAAACATGACGATAATGGACCGAAATGTCCCTAAACTAGCGCATTGCCCTAAATACAGTTATGTTCTCTCTTGAGATCTATATTGCAATCGAAGTCCCAACGGTGAGGTTGCAAGTCCCACCGCAAAAAGATGGGCACCTGCGGCAAAACTACTCTCGGGAGTTCCATCGTTAAAGAAAAGGGGTATGTCCACAAGCAAAAAGAGGCATGGATGAAAACTCGAAAGGGAGCCGTGAGTAAAAACAGCAGGACTGCCGGCGAGCTTTGCGAAAACCCAAAAGGGCGTAATCTCGTTAGGAAAAAAGAAGAAAATAAAACCTGCATGAGATCCTTACAACTCAGAAAGGAGTAACACACTTAAGAATCCCCACGATTCCTATGGAGAAATTATACTTACGAGATCCTCACGACTCGTAAGGAGAATTTCGCCCTGTGAGACCCTCACGGCTCATAGGATTCAAAAGCCTTAAGCTATAAGGATCTTAATCTATTATTAAGCCGTCATTTTCCCCTAATATTGCCTTACAGGCGGTCCTATATTCACCCTTGTATACAATCCACGGGCATAAATAAATATATCCCCCACCAAGTTCTACCAATGACGAGATATGTCCCTATATGGTGAACGAGACTTGTTAGTCCTCTTGACTTATAAATAGAAAACACTCTTGCAAGATCCTTACGTCTTACAAGAGAAAATATCACTTAGGAATCCCCACGATTCCTAAGGAGAAAATACACCTATGAGATCTCACGACTCGTAGGGAGAAATACCTTTATGAGACCCTTATGGCTCATAAAGTCAAAAAGCCTTAGCCGACAGGATCCTAACCTTGTTTGCTAAGCCACCTTAGTTCAAACCGACAAAGGCAAATGATAATTCGCTCCTGACAATATCCCAGTTGTAGTGATATTAATGCCTAAATAGGTATCAAATTTCAAGTCCTCTCACGGCAAATGATGATTTGCTCAGGGCAATATCCCAGTGGTAGCGATACTGATACTAAGATTGGTATCAGACTTCAAATCCCCAACTCAAAAAAAGCCGAAATGTTTGGGCAACTCGCAATAAAATGCAGCGAGTAAAAATAAAAAATATATAGCAAAAATGATTGGGTGGGATAAATAGCCGAAATGATTGGGCAATCGCAACTTTCGTGATATAAAAGCTGAAAAGATAGCGTATCACGGAAAGAAATAAAAAAATGAAATGAAACTTTTCTTTCCTGCAAATATGTCCATATTGACTCTTGTATACAATCCATGGGCACAAATAAAGGAAAAGGAACCATATTTTCACACCATGCTTCGTCAAAAGGAGAACCAAGTCCTGACGGTTCATATACAACCTAGAAACTATCTAGGCGTTCCTTCTCATGCCAGCAGAATGCAGACGCAACGTCAAAAAAGACCCAAGGGTCAAATAAAAACGGAGTAATGGCAAAATCCTAACTCCAAGTCTTGATGGTTCATATACAACCTAGAGACTATCTCGGCGTTCCCCCTCATTTCAGCAAGATGTGGACGCAATTATCAAATTAAATTGGAGCAATGGCATATCCCTAACTCCAGATCTCGATTGCAATACATACAATATAGAGATCACACAAATGTTTCACGACTTCAGCAAAGAATCGGCACGACATCGTCAAAATAAAAGAAAAATGAAGTGATGGCATATTCCTAGCTTCGGGTCTTAGCGGCAACTCATATAAAGCCTAAAAGACCATTCGAGATCATCCCACCATAGAAGGGTGCAGTTATGACTTATCAGGGCTCCAAATTGAGCCTAATCTTAAGTAAAAACCATCATGGCAAATTCCTAACGCTTGCTCTTCCGACGGTAATATGACCTAAGAAGATTACTCAATGACGTCTTGTTCAGCCCCCGAAGAGATCAGAGACACAACAGTCACGGGGCTACTCGAACAGCAGTTTAAAGACTGCATATCGAAAATATATCATCCAACGCAACGATACGACGAACTAAAACGTTAGTACCACAAACCTAACGGACCTTTGTCGTAATGAATGGGGGTTATCTACATACAACGTTAGGACAAGTTTGCCTGTAAACCCAAGGGAAGTAAACTAAAAACACTCCGAAATGAGTCTGTAAACTTGAAATTCCGAAACGAGTGAATAAACTACAAACTCCGGAACGAGTACATAAACTAGAAACTCTGAAAAGAGTGAATAAACTCCAAACTCCAAAATGAGTACGTAAACTACTTCACGCTAGATCAAAAAATCAAACACATAAGAGAGCATGCGAAAGAAAAGAATATATATTCTTTATTCATGAATCGAAATGTTTGAAAGATACAATTTATATTAAAAAAAGGGGATACAATTCTAGCCTTTAAAAGGGTGGGGCTTTCAATAAAGTAGCAACCCGTTCACTCTCTTGCCGCAGCTCCTCCTCACGCTCCACTATTGCGGCCAACATTGCTTCGACTTGAGCCCGTTGTTGCAAGCACAAAGAAAGCTTCTCAGAGATTTCCCGCTTAGCAACTTCGCATTCCCGCATTCCTCGCTTAGTAGAGTCAAGGTTCTGCCTTAGCGCCATTTCTTCAGAAATGCATTGTTGAAGATTTTCAAAGATAACTTGGAGTTGTGCAACATTCGCTTCAAGCTGGGAACACAATTGGTTTGATTCGTTGAAAACCGTCTCATGCTCCCTCTGCTTCAGGACTAACTTTTGCTCAAAGTATTAAATGGAAGCGGCGCTCTGTTCAATCCATGCGACCAACTGAGCCTTTGAGGATAATGCCTCAGGCGCAAGACATTTGTGCTTGATCTCATGGAGGCAAGCCTCAATTCACTTACAGTAGTCAACTCAGATGCTGATGAAATCTTCATTGTGGAAAGTCATAAGAGTTGCCAGCATGGGGTTGACTTCGTCCATAAAGTCCACAGTAGAAGTGAGAGCTTTGACGTTAAGGTCTTCGATAAATTCACTTAGCATCCGCCTGCTATTTGCCTCACCCCTGAAAGACTGACGCTTAGCAAAGGGCTCCATGGGCATAGAAATGCGAGACTCGATAGGAGCCAAAGCCAGTGTAGCTTCCACATAGTAAAACACGCAGAAAAAAGGGTCAGGTTTCAACCTAAAACTAAAAAAAATGACGATGAATGAGATCTAACATACCGATAGTTGCAAGTGGCAAATCAGAAATTACAGAAGGCTCAGCTATTCCTTCGTCCTCTCCTTCGAGCCGTAAGACTGTGGTCAATACGAGAAAATCTTATCAGAAAAAATTATTCGTAGAAAGATGAAATAAGAAATGAAGAATAAACTAACAAACGCCCGAAGGAGGGACGAATTCCGATTGGAAAGTGAAGTGCGAGTTTAACACTTGGCATAAGCGGTTGAAAAGCACTCCTACAGGATTGCAACAATATACGGTAAAGAAATTAATCCAAGAAATAATATCAATATTGAAACAAGGAAAATAAAAAAATCTTTACCTTCCGTCACTGAACCCGAGAGAACTCGGGGAGGTGCGAGAGAGATAGGTGAAGCAGCGACAGTCATGGCGACGGCTAATGGGGATTCTTCAACGTCAGGGCTTACCACACCTATATTCAAAATAAAGGAGATATTAGTGAATGTTTCTAGCAGGACTGAGAACCTAAAAGTGATAACACAAGGAATACCTGATGGGGCAGAAACCATAGCGGTATTCGGAACGTCATCAGTTATGACAGCTTCCTCGATTGCCGGGAAGACGGACTCAACGTCTGCATCTTCGTCTCCCGAATCAATAAGGGCCGTCATCACGCTAGAGTCACCAGCGGATATCAAGGACCCATAAGGAGAATAAGTGGCAACTGGAACAATCTCAGATTCGAAATGAAGGCTCAGCATCCCAGAATCCCCAGACACTGGCACCTTACCCGCAGCACTGAGACCTGAACTCAGCCCTGCTATACCATTTAAGGAAAATGTGTTATAATTCAAGAAAAAAACTGCTGTGGGAAGAAACCTGGAAAAATAAATAAGTCATACTAGATTTCATTAAGATATCGTGCATTGTCTTACCTTGAAGTAGCCGCTTAGCCTCTTCATGAGCTGCACGCGCTATCTTCCTATTAGCAGTTGACAGGCAGAAGAATTGTCCTCTATAGGAACATCAGAGGGTCATACATCAATCGAACCCACGCCTGTAGCCAAGTTAACCTGACGCTCCCTCGCTGCGTGCTTCCGGCCCTTCTTCTCGGTTTTATCTGTACGAAGAGATCTCTTCAGAACCTCAGACAGAGGAGCGTCTTTATCTAAATTAGACTCGACCTCCGGATCTGCTGTAATGTCCGTCATCGACTGCTTTAGTGACACTTCCTGTAGCGGCCCTTAGGAGAGCTTAACTATAGCCGATAGCTCTGCAGGCACCATAGGTGCTATCAAGGGAGGAATATCCTCCGCACCACCACCCAAAGACGACATCACACTCGGAATAACACAAGTTGCAGTGGTTCCTGTAATAAAAAAAAGAAGGGAGTCAGGGTGTGAACGAAATGAGCTAAGTAAGTATATTCAAAGGTGTCATAAAACGAATCATACCGAGGCCGATAGAAGCGTGAAGTCTCTCCTCTTCCTCAAATGTTTTGAGGGACGCCAAAAGAGCCTCTTCAGTGGGATGCCTATTAAGAAAAGAGCGTTAATAAAACATAATAAATTCTAAAATATATATAAGAAAGAATGTAAAAGATATATACCTGACGTTGTAAGAGAAGCAAGCACTGCTTACTTGTGGGCTAATCTCTCAGAAGCCTTAATGGCGGCTTGAAGATCAGTAGCGAAATTCTCATCAATAGAAACCCCGAACAAATTGTCGTTGGTGCGATATTCGGACAAGCCTTCGCTGTACGGAGCATGCGGCTCCTGATCGAATACAACATCAGCCAAAAATAAAGATTTCTTCTTCTTCTGCGAGCCAGCAACAACACCCGATGATAAAAGTTTCCGCTTTACCGGCTTCTTGGGACTGCGAGTCCCGATTTCTGAGCCAATACCCGACTCAGGAGATGCCGTAGCCACCACATTCCCAAGAGCACTTACGTCTGGCCGTGGCTTAGCTGGAAAAGCTCGCAGAACTACAACCGCGTTGCTCTCTTTCAAAGAAGGATGGACAACTGCCCGTCGCTTCAGCGAAACCGCGGGATTACTGGCCGGGACAGAATCCTTATAGTCAAGAAGCATCCGCCTTTCTTCCTTGATGACAGCACCCGTTGCATGCTGATACCAAGCAATGTGAGCATTTGAGGCCTTCGGGATATGACTCGGCTCAGCAATTAGAAAATGAGACCTCATGTTTAGCCGCATAAAATGGTGCACCGCATTGCGGACGCTCTCCTCTGTAGAAACCAGATCAACGAGAAAGGCTTCGAGGGGAATGCCTTTGTTATAACCAAATTGCTGAGCAAAGCGATGCGGGTTATATCGCATGAATAACACCGAGGTATTTTTCCTGAATACTAGGAAACCCGGCTTGATAGAATATAAATGCGCGATCTCCCGGGCACTCAAAGCAGAAACTCCATCCTTAAAAACATCGTGAAGTGGCTGGACCACTTTGGCGGATTCTTTACCAATGGTCAGAACCCTATTGACAAAGGTCATGCTATTCCCAACCATGCGCGGACGTAGGAGCAATCGCCGAGCCTCTCGCTGTGTTGGGTCCGGGGAAGAAGCGTCAACCAATTGCATGACCCGAGGGAAATTGTACCCTTCATAAAATCTAGGCCGTTTATGCACACAAAAAGCACCCAGCACATGCATTTCAATCCATGAGGTGAAATAATGCAAAGGGAGATTTATGAGCTTCAAATCCGGCTTGGCAATGTCGGCCGCTATGCTTAGACCATGATATAAGTGGGCCAATCCTGCAACCCCGATAGCCATACGTATCTCCGCCGCAATGCGATGAGCCGGATAGAAAACAGACGGTCTCATATAGCGAGGGTGCATTGGGAGTGCAAACCAGCTCAGCCATAAACCAATAAAGCCCATAAAACGTCTCCTCATCAATATCTGGAGCAGCAATCTCTGCAAAAGGGATGATGGGGGTATCCGGAATAAAAAACTGCTTTAAATCCGCATCTGCAGTTGGCAATCTGTCCGAGCAAATCCGAACGGATCATCGAGCTTGGCAAACTTTGTAGCCTTCTTTGATAAAACCTCCGGATGAAGGAAAATGGGTGACGAAGTCAGTAAAGCTAACCCCATGCCCCCCAGACTCCAAAAACAAGCTCTCATAGATATTCAGCATTTTGATCAAATTAGGAAACTTGTGTTGGACAGCGTTTTCCAAGGTAAGGCCCATAACTACCAATTCGGTGGCAAAAATGTTCTCTTCGGGAGGAAGTAACTCCTCATAATGCACCCTCAGACGGGTAACCTGGAAATTTCTGTGAATTCTTCCAGCGAGATCGATACCTCATGATCCGATAAAATAAATGTGGGGGTCAAAATATTCCACTGCTCCAAGAATGATTTAACCCGCCACACATGAGGAGTGTGGTAATAAAAGAGATACGCGTAAACCACTGGGTATAACTCGGTCTTCAGCAATAGCGACTTGGCCGATAAAATGTAGCGGACCCACTGGGGGTAACCAGCCGGATGACGAGGGGTCACTCCTATTGTATAAACCCGACCTCAAGGACGCGCTTCTCCATGACACATACGACGCCCCAAAATATCTAGGGCCATCGGCGGCTGGACTGGTATCGACGCCATGGAAGCTTGGATACGACCTTCCGCAGTCCAATTGACTTCTTCTACTGCATAAGCGACTTGTGGAGGATCAGCATAATGAATTGCAGGGTTCGGTTCTGATAGCACCGCTCAAGTAAAGCTGCGCCGGACCCGGATAATATAGTTATACCACGATCCCTATAGATGAAGAGATTTCTGCTCTGGATCGTAGTCTTGGATTAAAGAAAAAACCTCGCGGTCTGTAGGCGCATCGGCAAAGCGCTCTCCGAATGAATGTAAGGAAAAAGTAACCCGAAGCCATAGTACCTGAAAAAACTAGTAGAGAGTTAGTGATTGGCATAACGTAATTAACTGTAGCTAAGGGCCTTAGCATTTTCAGTACACCCAAATATGTACTCCATTATGGCATATTAAAAGCACTACAGTGGGCCCCACAAAATAAAGGTGATGGCTCATCAATGATGAGACATGCACCAATTGTGAGAATCCAAAAGGATTCTCATTAAATGAATAATCCTATTGAGCAGTAGAGTTAAAAACTCCAAATGTTCTTGAAAAGCGAGCTCTGCAGCAGATTCAAATATGTAGAAAAAAGGGTATTAAAACCCTATATATATAAAAAAAAAAAAAAAAGGAAATAGGAAGGGGAATAAAATTCCCAAAAAGTTCCAAAATTTTTCAGCTGTAAGACAAAATGGAATTAAATTCCTTAGATAATGGGATCAAATCCCAGAAATCCCCCATGTTGGAGACAGATGGAAAATATAATGAAATTGAATTCCAGAAACTCTCAAAGATCAAGATCAATGATAGAGTAAAATCTTAAGAAGAGAACTAACGATTCTTAGGAATGCCCATTGATTTGAGACCCACGGTCTACTCAAAAAAGCGGAAAAGTTCGTTTTAAGATCTCTGATATATCATTTAAAAAAACGCCGAGCTCTGTTAATGGGTTAAAAATCCAAAACAAAAAGGCGAGGTTCTTTTAATAGTTAAACTCTGATCATAATCCTTACCAATTTTTTGTGGCAGAGTTTAACTCTAAGTTTTGTGGTCAGAGATTTAAGCTCCGAGATAAGAATTAAATTCTTAAGGAAGAAGGAAACTTAAGAAAAATGATGAAACGACTGTCATTTCTAGGGCTAAAAACCCTATTTATAGGATGTGAAGAGACGGTTCAACTCCCTAGAAGATCAAACGGTGGAAAAAGTGACACCGTTGCACTCACGTATGAGCTATGTGAGAACAACGGTGGGGGTCATTTGTTTCTCCAATATTTAAACATAATAAAAGAGCTAAGTTCTGTTAAATTTAATGAGGCAGCGCCTCACGTGCTCCCCACGAGGGCGCCAGTGCCAACCCCTTAGCATTAAATTCTATGATGGCGCCGCACGTGAGCCTTATGTGGGCGCCAATGTGCAAAACATAGGAGCGCCTATCATAAATAAGAATTAAATTCTAAAGTGGTGCCCGCGTTCACAACACATGAGCGCTGGCGCCCAAGTAAAATCAAGTAAAATGAAATTCTACATGGGGATATTTCTCTAAAAACTGGGATACTCTCTGTTAAACAGAGCCGTTCGATCAAAAATCCAGTGATGATAATAAATTGTCAAATAATATAATAAAAATCTATTAAGGGATAATATTCCCCTAATCTTTCTAAATGAACAAAAAATTGTTGGATCAAAGATCCAATGAGATGGTAAAATATTTCCTACATCTTTCTAAACAAAGAAAGATGTGCTCTATATAACAGAGAGCCCTTGGATTAAAAATCCAATGGTGATTAAAAAATCACCGGTTGACAGAATAAAATTCTGTATATGGGGAAAATATTTCCCTAATCTTATTAAAATACAAGAAGACATATTCTGTAAAACAGAAATCCTTGGATCAAAAATCCAACGGTGGGTAGAATTTTCCAAACAAATTTTGAGACCAATTAAATCAATTGGAATCTTTTAATAAGAGATTTTCTCAAAACTAATTAACAATTTGCCTCCACTATATAAAGGATCCGAGACTTCAAGTCTCAAAAAAAGGAGACAGACACAGACATATAGAGGGAACCCTCCATAAGCTTCTGCAAAAAATACAGAAGGCTCTCAAAAGCTAACCCTAGGTAAAGAAACCACAGAGAAGATCTTTTTCTTTTCCAACCCTAGGTAAAGAAACCAAAGAGATCAAAACATCTCCTTTATCTATCATAGCATACCCAAGGGTTTAACCCTTCTCAAGAATTTAGTTCTTTCTCTGGATCTGAGATTCATAAGACAACTCCTCCATAAGTTGAGAATTTAATTCTCATTAGGAAGATCTTGCTCTTGAGAATCAATGATTTAGAAAAGAACTAGAAAGGAAAAAAGAAAAGAACCTATCCTTTGGGAATTTAATTTCTCAGAAAATAAGGTTTAACCCTAAAAGAAACTTTGTAACATTTCAGAAATATAAAATATTATTTTTGGAATTTAAATAATAAAATAATAAATTTCATGAAAACTATACAAGGATGAATTTGGGTTTTCATAGAATGGTATAATTATATACCAATATTTTGGAAAATATTTGGTTATTAATATGAATTATTAATTAAAAAGGTATTTATTGGATTTGGATATTTTATAAATAATTATGCAATTAATTATATGTAAGTTTATATTAAACTTGATTAGTGCACTACTAATCATGCATTAAGCCAAATCCACTTTTGTATTAACCATAAGTAGTGCACTATGACATATTGCATTTGTTACATGTTGGGTTCATTGTATTAGTGGTTACTTTGTTTTTTTTAAAAGAGAAGAAAAAGAAAAAGAAAAAGAAAAAGAAAAGAAAAGTAAATGAGACATGGGGGGACAAGAGAGCATGGTCAAGAGAGAGGGGGGGATTAATCCTTAACCATGGCTTCCATCCTTTCCTCACCCTCATCCATTTTCTTCACCTCATCCTTCAACTTCATCTTCTTCTCCTCTTCCTCCACTTTACTACCACCACCAAATCATCTCAAAAACTATCTCAAAACTCATGGCTTCCTTCACAAAAATTGTGCACAAGCTCCTCCTACACCCCATGGTGAGTTCAAGTTTGGATTTTGAGCATATTGAACCATCTTGGAATTTTCTTTAGTTGCTCCAAGAGCTAAAGCCTTCACTTTCCTTCTTTTCATCAAGTTTCTTGACCCTCTACTTGTGTTTAGAGTTCGATTATGTTAGATTAGTGACCTTGGAAAATTCTAGGATGATTTAAATGGATGATTTGAGTTATAGACATGTAATTGAGGTTTAGTTAGTCATTCCAAGCCATTAGTGATGATATTCTGGACAAACTTGAGACTAGAAACCCAAAAACACGAACTTTGATTTTTCCGATATCAGTTTTTGACGAATTGTGATGACTATATAGAATCTACTATGACTCGAAAGCTCTATAAAATAAGTTCCCAACACAGAGAGGTGTGCAGGGTATTAGGAATTTACCCCAGAAACCTGAGACCCCAACTCCCTACTACGGCCGCAGATTTATTCCCTGAGGCCACAAATTGTGGCCTGGTCTTGGTGCATTGGTTTGATTCTTGGTCCATAGCTCTGTTATCTGATATGTAGACCTACCCTATATGCAGAATCTCCTAATTTCACCTAGGATAGAATCTGGGAGTGTTTTTCCATGTTGCTGATTTCGGGTTATGACTTTATGAAAACTTGGTTTTGGTATTTGAGTTTGGATACGGTTGTTCATACCAGAATATCGCATTTTAATACCGCTTATTCATTATCTATTTTTTGTATATATCGGTACTATTAACTGGTGTTTGCTCAGTAATACAGATTACAGGTATCCATGACAAAATACTAGAAATACATCCATAATCATGGATATTACATTTGTGAGCTGATACTGCAACCAGAACTGCAAACCGATCAAGAATCAAAGAGGTTTTGTAAATAAACTAGTGTACACACATTTTGGTCCAACACATGACAAGTTGTGCACTAGCTCTTTGATGGCTTTGACCTAGTAGGGGGCTGTCCAATGCAAGGAACAAGTGGGCATGTAAAGTGATGTGGAGTTAATGCATAAAGTTGTGATGTGATCCAAAGTTTCAAGTTTCCCTCCAAGCCCTTAGTGCATCCAGAGCCTTTACTGAAAAAACAAACTGCACCAGAGTGTTGTGGGAGACAACAATTGTGCACACACCAAATACGAGGCAGAGTGCTTGGATTTGGGCCGAGCACCACCTCCCTTGGCCGGCCAAACAGTGCCCAGTGGGCCCCAGTCTCTCACAGTGCATCTCCTTCTATCACCTCATCATAATTATATTATTTGTTTAATCTCCTTTTTTGCCTATAAAAGCAAAACTAGGCAGCAAGGATGAAGGTCATTCTTTTGCTCACATTGTATCTTTCATTTTACACTTCAACTCTTTTGTTTTCTTTTGTTCTCTTGTACATAGCTAACCCCTTGAGTTCTTTGCCTTAACTTGATCTTGCAACCTCTTCTTTGAGCTTGCAAGGTTAAGCTTTGGTTATTGCACTCAAAGGTTGTATCATTACTTTGGTATGCATAAAGCTTTCTCTTTATGCCTTCATTTCACCTTGGGATCTTTATCTTCACTTGATCTTGCAACCTCTTCATTGAGCTTGCAAGTTTAAGTTTAGGTATTTGATTCCATGGTTTGTTATGTGCTCTTGGGTTCTTAGTTCTCTTTATCTTGTTCTTTTATTACTTTCTTTACATTCTTGCAATTTAAATTCCATGCTTTACTTTCTTGAACTTTAATTACCATGCTCTTTATTTACTTTCTTGTGTTGTTCTTTTCTTCTCTTTGTTTCTCTTTTCTTTTGCTCTTTTTGTTTATTGCTTGAATGGTTGTGAATATGTGTTGTTAGGAAAAGAGAAAGATATTGTAAGTTAAGATTTCGTTTCCCATTTCCTTTTCCCGTATTTTCCATTTGAAACTTCGCCCAAACCTTATGCAAGCGCTCCGTTAGGCACCATATCCTACCAAGGTATCGGTGATCCCTAATCGCGACCGATTGCGTTCGTATTGGCCGGAGGAGAAAGCAAGAGACAAGAACGAAAGGACAAGGGTCAATAAGCCGGATTCCACGAATACCGTGCTTAAGCACCCTAATCCACGTTGTTGCCGATTGCTCTAGCTTCATTGGTTGAGTTCGGCTCAAAGGACTTGAATACAGATTTCCTTAACTTATACTATCTTATCTAATCCTAACAAATGGTTACTTTGCATATAACACTTAGGATAGATATGAACAATTCCGCCCACGCGCATTAACTCGTTACGACAAGAACCATAAGCGCACCGTCTCCCTGCGGACGACCCATGCTCATTGCGGCTAGCTGCAAAGCGACACCGTCCTGATCGTGGTTAACTTTAGAACTTAAAATACATGAGACGCCAAAAGCGTGCGATCAACGGTCGTTGGGCGTTCGTATGTCAACGCTGAAGGTTATTTGGTTATTCTTGCATGCGTGGGCTATAGGTTCTAACCTATGAGCATTTCGCATGCCGTATTAGTTTTCGGATTTGGTTTGATCTTGTTATGATGTGTGTTGATGTGTAGGTACCCTTGCATGGACTTCCGAGACGACGAAAGAAAACAAGAAGTTTATCGACTTCGGCTAGAGCATGGATAACAGGTGAGTAGATCTATATCTATGGGGGAAGTCGGGTGGATGGCGTATAGCACCCCCGTAACCATAGTAATGGGAGAACCGATATATAGAATATATTTTGAGAAACCTATGCTTATGAACTTACGAATATAATCACAAGATTAAGTACGAGATGACATGATAAAAAGAGGATATAATGAAACAAGAGGACATAAGTGGATATATTGATATGAGGATGTGAGGCGATATATATATATAAGAGATGATATTATGTATAGGACGATAGATTCTTATTCTGATTGATGACACCGTACGATCGATTATACCGTACGCGTTATGATTTATCAGATGATTGATCCGCACTCTCGACTCGAGGATGATGTACGATGATTATACCACATCTGATACTATGAGGCTGGATCACCGACTTTTGGATTGTCTTGATTCAGAGAAATTATTGCTTTCTAAACACCTTGGTGGATAATGGGTTATATTGATTAATCCAGGTGTAGTTACGCACATTATTACCGTTCATGTTTATGATGTATTGTTTCCCCGTGACATACGTACTACATTCCTGGCACTTATCGTTATATGGCTTCATCTGTTAGAACACATGCACCATTACCGATGATGCGCATGTTACGCATACACAGATTTGCCGGCTCACACACTCATCATTGGTAATTGCCATACCACTTGCACAGTAGAACTGTTACATTACTGTATTAATCTTAAAATGTAAAAGTACAATCTTTGTTCAGTAATTTTCACATGATATGCTAACATGAAAACGCTTGAAATACTTACAGTAATATTCTATGCTTTCATATACTACACTTTATGGTTACATGAGATGCTGTTTTCATGAGATCTCTGGATTTGAGAACCGCTGATATATTTTAAAAAGTCTTATAATTGTTTTAAAAATGTGGTTTCTCGTGATGTGATTTGTGGAGTCCACCATGATTTTTCTCGGTTCTGAGCTATGAGTTACCCGATTTGAGGAGTGAGGATGCACCATCTGCGGGTACATGGTGGACCCGGTGCGGTATCCCGGAGCAAGAAGATCATATAGAAAGGCGTTGACCCGGTAGGGAAGCACTACCGATCGGTGATAGTTTGGGCTCGGCGGATATCCGGAGGATACCGACCGTAGTCGTGAGATCAGATAGATATGAGGGCCGATCCGATGAGACGGCGCCCGAGATATGATGATTTACGTGTCGATACTGGATACGGGTTTCATGATATTTTCAAGTTTCGATGCTGGACACTCATGTTTTATGATGTTGTTGTGTCGTTGATGGACACACGTTGGATATTCACATACATACATGCATATGACTCAGATGACTTGATACATGTACTCATACTGGCATGATATCATTGTTGGACACACATGTATATATGGTCACCATAGATACCATAGTATTACCTTCAGGTTACAGTATGACCTAGCGATCGTTGTTCATTCGATTTCTACCTGCTAATATTTTCTACTCACGAGTTGGCAACTCACCCTCGTTGTGCCATAGTTTTCTTGCAGGATCGACCGCTCGAATCAATAGCGGCTTGCTGGTACATAGTTTGCTTCAGGGTGTTTTGCATTGGTAGGTGAGATACACATTTGGATCGTGACCACCCTTGTACCTACTTATTTCTGTTGTATCTAGTTAAAGCTGTTAGTTATATGTATGCCCTAGATGCCATTATTGTACATATGATATATATTATAGTGGATGCTTGGACATACATAGGGAGGACTTTCTTGCTCGACATGATAGTATGCTATCTGGTTACACTTCATCTTAACATGTACACTGATTGTATCTTTGTTACATGTTGATAAAGCCCTTAGGATGTTTACTTGACTACCTGGATTATGATGCAAATCATACTAGTGGGACAAAGGTAGTCCGTGAGTACATCCTTTAATGTCCCTAGTCGTGGGTGTATCGAGACGGGGCATCGATATACCAGAGTAGACTAGCGTATACCTTCTCGACCCATGTAGATGGGCGATGGATGATCCCATATCCATTGGTGTTTGACATCAGAGAAGATATACGGGTGCTCAGTGGAGACTGGGTACACTGGACGGACTCGCCGAGAACTCCAAGATGATATTATATCTCACGTCAGATGGCAGTTCTCTGGTGACACTGGTACAGGTTAGTCTGTCAACCCGAGATCGTCATAAAGTCTTGTGTGATTCCCACTGTGCTTTGATTTCCATCTTACCACGTTCAAGAGAACGTGCAAAAAGGTGGTTTTTGGGTACAGTCTCGGGTCACCTGGAGGCAATGAACGATAGGAGGGGATTTCGTCTCTCCCGGTATTGGGGGTTGATGTTGCGCTGTGCTCAATTGGCTATAACAGGAAAGTCCCTGGCCAGGGCTGTTTATGAGATTTACCGGTAAGTGTTATCAGTAGTTTCTCGACCCGTTATGAGCCTCACATTGGCATGACTTATCGAGTTATTGGGGTCTGACGTTTACCACCCCCAGACGAGATATGCGACATATCAGACGAAAAGACCGGACTGTACGGTAGTGTTACTGATTGGATTCGCAGGAGTATGAGAAGGCTTGCTTGTTGATCTTTTGATCGCTCAATACCCGGGTGTCCATTACATTTAGCAGACCGCTTGCGGCTTATGGGTGTTTGATATGATCATCACCTACTGTCGGCGTATTGACGAGTCTTTAGAGTCCTACACAGAGGTTTCCTGGTTCATGCGAAACGAAATAGGAGCACATATGTGATATGTGCAGGACCGAGATTAATGTGCAGATGTGATACCGCATTCTATTCTCGCGATATGTGATATCAGTCGGTTATATATGATATAGCCAGGTTATTGGATCAAGTGTTGATTTGATAGATTGTTGCATTTGATATTAGTCGGTTGTATGTGATATAGCCGGATTATTAAATCAAGTGTTGATTTAATAATTTAATGTGTAATTACATATTTGATATATTAACATACATTCACTAATATTAGCTCACTTAAGATTTCTTTTCTCACTTGTGTGCATATAGTATATATATGATATATATTAATATACATTATTTTGTGTCATGCTTGATGCCATATGTGACATGGGTGTATGGGACTCACACCAAGCTTATGATAATTTATGATTTTATTTATTTAAAGTTAATCAAAATTAGTAGGAAATTAGTCGCATGCTTGGAAGTTTGGAGAAGCTTGTAGCATCTTTGACTTAGTCCAGTAGTTTTGTTTTACTTGTAGATATTTATTAACCTAACCATTATTATAACCCATGGTTTATTCACTACATGAGTTAGCGTATGACACTAACTCACCAATGATTGCTATTCTCACCTCATGAGTTCATTCTTCATCTCTTCACTTCATCTTCTTCCTCATGAGAAAAAGCTTGCTAGCTTTTTTCTAAGTGATGAAATAATGTGAGAAAAAGAAATCTAAAGAGAGCCAACTTCCTACTTCATCATCCTCTACTATTAGCCATTTAGTTTAGGGTGTTTGCTTCACTAATCTACCATTAGTGAAAAGATAGCATGAGCTAGAGTCTTCTCGACATAGATCATCTTCGGCCTCAAAGACTTCGAGCAAGCTTGTTCATTTCTCCAAGGGATCCCATACTAGAGTTCGGGAGATCTCTACTCGCAGCGAAAGGACTATTACATGGAGCATTAGAAGTGAAGGACTGGTCTACAAAGGTTGTATTCCTCATTCACTTAGATGTAAAGTTATTTACATATGTTTTCGTCGGATTTTCTAGTAACGATTCTAGGGTTTGGGTTGGCTAGAACGGAAAATTTTTGAAATTGGCATGGACGATACCTCCCGAAACCTTGCTGTTGTGCTAGACAACCCAGCAGTGGTATCATATCCATGCTAGAAAATTAGACGATGCTTGTTAGATTACGAAACCGAAACGACTCCGAAACTTGAAACACTTGAACTTAGTTTCTTTCGATTTTAAAAGGTCTTCAAAAATTTTTTTAAACAACTGCAGATTGTTGTATGTGATATAACATGAATACCACCAAAAGTTGGAGCATTTTTGGCTCAAAGTGCCCGGCCACATCATGCTTAAAACCGGCGAGCTCAGCCCAATTTGGGAGTTTTGGCTTCAAATTTTTAGGATGTTCTAGTCTCTGGGTTTTGGTGTTTCAGGTATTGTTTGATTTTGCTAAATTTGCATATGACGTTAACTTTCTGCAAAGGCAATTCAGAGTGTTTCGCAGTCGTAATTCTAACATGTATTTGGGTTATTTAGACGACGTTAAAAGGTTCGAGCGGATATCAATAACCCATATTTTCCCTCACTGTAATTTTCCAAGAGTTGGATTTTTTCCGAGTTTAAAATCTTTAGAAAATCTTGCAAGCGATTATGTGGACCCTCTAGAAGAACGATACCCAAACTCGACTTTTTGGATCGTGGAACCGTGGTCATACCCTAATGTTTGTGGCAGTTCCGTGGCGACATGAGTGAGGATGGGTCGGCCCTTCTACGGATGGTTCATAAGAGCTGTGGTATGTTCTGGGTACTTTTTTGAACTCCACTCAAGTGTTAAGATCTTTGGGAAAGTTTGGGTGTTTGATTATTCGATCGAAAAGTTTAACATCGTCTAGCTATCTGTGATTGTGATACAATACTTAGAATCCACAAGAAAACTAATTTGAATTTTATAAATCTAGCAATTTAGTCTTATTTGATCGGTTGCCACAGGATTTTGATGTGATCAAAAGTCCGTCCCAATCACGTAGCATATGCGGATACTCGCCGGGTAACCTTATTAGATAGCCATGCCCCATAGCCCCGACCAAGTGACTATAAGAGAACCCCGTTGCCAAAAGCATCCGCCCGGGTGCTCGCGGCCGCGGTGTTCTGCCTAAGTGCACTTCGTCGACGGTATCGGGGGTGTGGCCGTCTACTAAAGTTTTCGGCGAGCATTCGATCAGGATGTCAGGAATCTTGTTGAATTACCCGACTTATTATTGGAAAGTGTTTTCAATATCGAGACTAAAATGCGGGGTTTATAGGTGTTAGGCATATGATGTCTAAGGAATTCATTTGGTTAGACATGAAATCCAAAGTATGTGATACATTGGGTTTATGATATCTAAGGTGGTTGTGGATTCTAATTATTGTAGTTTTTTATTTCTTTTCTGCGACTGTAAGTGTAATATATGTGGTATCCCCGATCTCGTTGCTATATGTCAACGACATTTAGGATACGCATATTTACTTACGTTGATGACATGTGATGATATGTGTTGTTGTGATATGTTATATTAGATCGTCATGTTTGAATAGCCGGGTTTTTTTTATGTGAGATGAGAGTTTTTCATTTTCATTCATGTAAAAACTTGTATGTAATATTCTTTTATTGGGGCACTTCCGGGTTGAGGAAGATGTCACCGTTGATATATATTATTTACTTTCCGCATTAGGATAGACCCAAGAAGGGGAGCACAAGTAACCGGGTTCTAGAGTCTAGTGGGAGACCATCTCGAAGAGTCGAGTCCGGGTCTCCTAACTCTAGAATTGGTAGGGTTGCTTGTCGCTCTCGTAGGGGTCTAGGGATGTAGGTTTGGCTATTCATCGCGACCGTAGAATCCGTGTTTTCTACTCGCTTGATATAAAACACGGAAATCATAGTATATCCAATATTTCATATGTTATCTTCTACTGCTCTGTGATGTAATCACTGTGATATGTTCTGAGACAAATGCTTATATTATATATATATGATAGATATTATATACTGCTGCTTTCGTTTCTTCTGTGAGGCTTACGAAGTATAAATGATGAGACTTCATTAATGAGATTAATGAAATAAAAGAAACCCAAAGATGTTGTAAAAACTTGTTTTAAAAACTGGTAGCTCTAGTTCTTTCTTTACATAGTGGTATTCTTTGTAGAATATCCTGTTGGGTTTACCTATCACCACACAAGGGTTTATCTTGCATCAAATATGCTACAATTAAAATTTTAGGGTGCTAAGCAAACTAACTTAAGATCAAACTAGAAGTTTAGGGCAACAAAAATAGTATCACATACTAGATCTAGTGTCTAACACTAAGAGGATAGTAATACAACCTTTATAGACTTCCCTCTTTGACTCCTTGGATCAATTAGAGTTTGAACCGGTCCACTTGAATCTTTCATTGTCCACGACAATCCACCCGGAGTCCCTTTACTCAAGCTCCAAGCTTCACTTGATCAAGGATGAAGATGAAGCAAACACTCCACGTTAGTAGGCTAGACTAAAGTAGAATGGTGATGTGGTTTTGGATCTCACTCAAAAACCTTTTCTTTTTAATTTCTTCTCTTTCTTTTAAAACCCTAGAGAGCTTTAGGGAGAAAGAGGAAGAAGGAGATGGCTAAAGCTTGACTCAAGTGAATAATATGAATAATAACCTAACATAATCCCAAGTCAATGAGAGTATGCCATGCTTAAATATGGTTACAAAATATCTAGATATTTTGTGACTTAAGTTTAAGCAAAATCATGGGCTAAAACCATGGGCAATGAAACCATGGTATTGACTTTGTCAACACAAGAAATGAGGGTTGAATAATCAAACATGATTTAATTGCCATTTTGCTTTTCTTAAATAAACAAAATATATAAATATGCAATCATGTGAGTCTTACATTGCCACCACCAATGTATCATCAACCATGACACATGTATGTTTGCATGTGTGCATCCATATCAACATATACATACACTCATGCATGCATCATAAAGAAATAGGTTTTAAGTAAAAAGCTAATGGTCATTAATATTAAATCAATAATTGATTTAATAAACCGATAATATCTCATAGAACCTGACCAATAGAAACTGCCAGATTATAATGCGGTATCATATACACGCAATCAATTAAGCACCCGTGCATATCACCATATGCACCCCACATCGTTTCGCCTGAGCTAGGTAACCCCTTTGTGGGACTCTAAGACTCGTCAATACGCCGGCAGTAGGTAATGATCATATCAAACACCCACATGCCGCAAGCGGTCAGTTAAACATAACGGCCACCCGGGTATTGAGCGAGTAGAAGAAAAAACAAGCGAACCTGTCAAACTCCTGTCAAGCCAACCGGTAACACTTACCGTACAGTCCGGTCTCTTTGTCAGATATGCTGCATATCGAGTCTTCGGATGGCATCATCGACCCCAATAACTCAATAAGTTATGCCGATGTATAGCCTATAACAGATTGAGAAACTACTGATAACACTTATCAGTAAATCTCATCAGCCCTGACCAGGGACTTGCTGATATAGCCAATCGAGCACAGCACAACATCAACCCCCAATACTGGAAGAGACAAAACCACTCCTATCGCTCATTGCCTCCATGTGTCTCGGGACTGTACCCAAAAGCCACTTGTTTGCATGACTCAGTAGAGCCGTGGTAGGGTGGAAATTAAAGCACAGCGGGAGAACACACAAGACTCTATGACAATCTCTGGTCTACAGACTAACCTGTACCAGTGTCACCTGAGAACTGCTATCCGACGATAGATATAATACCTTATAGGAGTTCTTGGCGGGTCCGTCCAGTGTACCCAGTCTCGACTGAGCACCCGTATATAATCTCGGTGTCAAACACCAATAGATATGGGATCATCCATCGCCCATCACATGGGTCAAGAATCGTATACGCTAGTATACTCTGGATTATCGATGCCCCATCTTGATACATTCACGACTAGGGACATTTCAGGATATGCTTATAAACTACACACGTCCCACTAGTATGATCTGCATCATAATCACAGTAGTCAAGCAAATATCCTCAAGGCTTTATCAATATATACCAAATGAATAAAAGCATGATCAAGTGAACATGTCAAGATAAAGAGTAACCAGATAGCATACTATCATGTCAAGCAAGAAAGTCCCCTGAATATATATATATACATGTAAAAATACATCCACTATCAAATAATGGCCTCTAGGGCATACATATATCCAACAATCTCCCAATTGCATTAAGGCCAATTATTGGTGTATCTCATACCCAACATCTCAAAAAATCGCTCATGCTACGGTTGAGGGAGGGCCTTGGTGAGTGGATCCGCGGTGTTATTCTTTGTATCTACTCTTCGAATCTCGATCTCATGGTGATCAACCATCTCCCGGATCAGATGAAATCGCCTCAGGATGTGTCTAGATCGCTGATGGGACCTGGGCTCCTTGGCTAACGCCATAGCCCCATTATTGTCACAATACAATGGTATTAGATCAATAATGGTTGGAACTACTCCTAGCTCCAAGACGAACTTCCTCATCCAGACGGCTTCCTTGGCGGCATCATTTGCAGCAATGTACTCAGCTTCCATCATAGATTCTGCAACGGTATCATGTTTGGAACTCTTCCAACACACCGCCCCTCCGTTGAGGGTAAATACAAACCCAGAGATAGATTTACTGTCCTCCTTATCACTCTGGAAGCTCGAATCGGTAAAGGCCTCCATTTGGAGATCTCTATTACCATACACTAAGAACAATTCTTTAGTCCTTCGCAAGTACTTAAGAATGTTCTTCACAGCTGTCCAGTGATTCTCCCTTGGGTTGGATTGATATCTTCTTACTACACCTAGTGCATAAGCTACATCAGGACGTGTACACAATATCGCATACATTATAGATCCTACGGCTGAAGCGTAGGGAATAATGCTCATGCGAGCTCTCTCTCTTCATCAGTCTTTGGGCAAAAGTCCTTGGAGAGAGTGACTCCATGGTAAGCGGGTAAGGCACCCCGCTTAGAGTCTTCCATACTAAACCTCTTTAGGATGGTGTTGATGTACTTGGTTTGGGACAATCCTAATAACCTTTAAGATCTATCACTATAGATCCGAATGCCCAATATATACGTGGCATCACCCAGGTCCTTCATGGAAAACCTTTGTGATAAGAATGATTTGACCGACTGTAGCATAGGAACATCATTTCCTATCAGAAGAATGTCATCCACGTACAATACGAGGAATGCAATAGTTCTCCCTACAGTCTTCTTATAAACACAAGGTTCATCTGGATTTTTGATGAAATCAAACTCTTTGATAACATCATCAAAACAGATGTTCCAACTCCGTGATGCCTGCTTCAATCCATAAATGGATTTAAGCAATCTACATGCTTTCCCGCTGCTCCCACTGTCAACGAAGCCCTCTGGCTGATCCATATAAACGCATTCTTCTAAATCACCATTTAGAAATGCATTTTTAACGTCCATCTGCCAGATTTCATAGTCGTAGTGAGCAACAATAGCAAGTAGGATCCGAATGGATTTAAGCATGGCTACGGGATAAAAGGTTTCGTCATAGTCCAGACCTGGTCTTTGACAAAATCCTTTCACCACAAGTCTTGCCTTGTAGGTCTCCACCTGCCCATCTACACTAATCTTTCGTTTAAAGATCCAGTTGCACCCTACGGGTTTTACCCCAGGGGGTACAACGTCCAAAGTCCATACTTTGTTAGTGTACATAGACTCCATTTCGGATCTCATAGCATCCAACCACTTCATAGAGTCTCCACTCGTGATAGCCTGCTGAAAACAGGTAGGATCATCATCCTCCATGATGCAATCTTCTCTATCACCATCAATGAGGAAACCATAGTACCTCTCCAGTGGACGAGAAGTCCTACTAGATCTACGGAGTGGCTGAGGTTCATTAGTTTCTGTTGCAACATTAGGTTCAACCAAGTCGTCATTTGTAACTTTTGTCTCTAGAACCTCTTCTAGATCTATCACACTGCCATCAGTATTTGTAAAAATTTCATTTTCTAAAAATATGGTATATTGAGAAACAAACACCTTTTGTTCCTCCTTGTGGTAGAAAAGTTATCCAAACGAATGTTTTGGATATCCCATAAATATACACTTGACCGATCGTGTCTCGAGTTTGTCTACATTCTGCTTTTTGACAAAAGCCGGACAACCCCAAATCTTAACTCATTTAAAAGATGGTCTCTTCCCATACCATATCTCATATGGAGTGGTAGACACGGTCTTGGTTGGAATTTTGTTCAACAGAAAAGTTGCGGTCTCCAATGCATGCCCCCAAAATGAGACAGGTAACTCAGCATCACTTATCATGGAACGTACCATATCTAGAAGGGTCCGATTCCGTCGTTCTGACACACCGTTGTGCTGTGGTGTGTATGGAGGAGTGAGCTGAGAGAGAATCCCATTCTCTTTTAGAAAATCTGAAAACTCTGTACTGAGATACTCTCCACCTCGATCTAATCAAAGTATATTGATGCTCATTCCTGTTTGTTTTTCTATTTCAAGTTTGTACTCCTTGAATTTCTCGAAAGCTTCAGACTTATACTTCAATAAAAACACATGACCGAATCTTGAGAAATCATCAGTAAAAGTTATGAAGTAAGAAAACTGCCTCTTGCATGTGTACACATTGGCCCACATACATCACTATGTATGAGGCCCAAGATCTCTGTAGCTCTTTCTCCGTGTCCCGTAAACGGAGTTTTGGTCATTTTCCCTTTGAGACAAGACTGACAAGTCGCATAAGATTTATACTCAAAAAGATTTAAATATCCATCTTTATGAAACTTGTTTAGTCTTGTTTCATTAATATGACCAAGTCTATAATGCCAAAGAAAAGCTTCATTTATATCTGAAAATTTTCTTTTATTAGTGTGTTGTATGCTGAAAACTGTGTGTTGATTTAAGACGTATATCCCGTTATTAAGTTTACCATACCCAACCAACATTTGATTCAGGTTAATATTCATAACATTGTTCTGCAATACAAAATTATATCCTTCATTTTCTAACAAAGAAACGGATATTATATTACAAAGCATACTAGGTACATAATAACATAGGTTCAAAACCAATATACACCATGATGGCAACCCCAGGTGATACTCTCCCACTAAAACCGCATGTACATTGGAACCATTTCCAACCCGGAGAGTATGGTCACCTATCTTCAAAACTCTGCTATTTCTCAGCCCCTACATAGAATTGCATATGTGAGAACCTGAACTGGTATCAATACGCAGGAAGTAGAGTTTATAGAAAAACAGTTTTCTGTCACAAACATACCTGAAGCGGAAGCATCACCATGCTTCTTCTTCTTGAGATCCAAGTACTCAGCATAGTTGCGCTTCTAGTGTCCCGCTTTGTGGCAGTAATAACACTCCCCTTTCCCCAATTCCCCAGCCGTGGACTTGTCTTTCCCCTTAGCCTTTTTGACTCCACCTCTAGGTTTGGTGGGTTTCTTCTTCATCTTTCCCTTGGCCTTGGCTTTTGGGCAAGAAGAGGAAGATGGCCCAGCAATCAAAGCAGGAGTCTTCACTGCTTTGAGTGTGCTCTCTGCACTTCTCAACATATTGAGAAATTCAGGTAATGACTTCTCCATGTTGTGCATATTGAAGTTTACTATAAATTGAGCAAAGGCACGGGGGAGAGACTGTAAAACAATATCAACATATTGTTCGTTCTCCATTGTCCATCTGAGGTCTTCAAGCTCTTCAATAAGAGCTATCATCTTCAAAACGTAGTCACCTACTGGTGTGCCAGGAGCCATCCACATCTGAAACAACTTTCGTGATATTTCATGTCGTAGGACACGAGATTGCTCCCTATACAAGTCTTTTGTATGGAGAAAGATGGATTGAACATCCATCTGCTCGTGCTACTTTTGATGTGTGTTATCCATCGATGAAAGCGCGAAGCATTTGGCCATGGCACAGTCAATATCCCATGTTTTGCGGATCTCCCGATCCGCAACTGAAGATTCAGGGCCTGGGACGGGTAGGGCTGGAGCTGTAAGGACATATGATACCTTATCATAAGTTAGGGCAATGTTAATGTTCCTCAGCCAGTCTTTATAATTGGTCCTATTCAGTTTATTTTTCCGTAGTAGAAACTTAAGTCCCGTCATTGGTATCTGCCATTAAGAGAGAGAAAAGAATACACTCAGTGAAAGCTCTTGCAAAGATCAGATTGGTTATTATCTTATCTAATCGATGTCTCCCACTGCTTTTATCAAATTTCCCTTCAAACCTTAAAAAGAAAACTAGCCAGGATTTATTACATTCTACAACTTCGCTAACCATTCAGCAAGGCCAGTGTCATTACTATGAGGGAGGTTCCCCGTGCTTTCGCACGGATCTAATTAAAATAAACCTCGTTTTCCCAGAGGCGTAGCCCCGTAGACACCTTTCTAGACACCTAATGAATTAGCTAATTGTAAAGTGCAAAACTCTCCTGGGAGCAACTCTTACTCATAGTGGGATCGGGATCCAACCATCATATGGAAGGTATGCAATCTCATTGTAAATTTCAATTCTTGAAACTCCCGATGTGGTTTTTACCCCTAGCACTTATGACCTTAACTATAGTCAACAAATCATAAGTACTAGTTAAGTTCTTCCCGTCATTTCGTGATTAACTAGACCCACCCATATGACCCTTAACTATAGTAAACATATCATATGAATGTCCTAATTAATCACATCATATGCGGTGTAGGAAGACATCACTTAGCTACCGTACACTGCGCCTTAACTATAGTCAAAATACATAGCACGAATACTAAGTACTCTACTTCCTAAAATGAAGGAGGGCTGCGAATAGTTTTTAAGAAAATCTTTAACGTTTTGAACTTGATATCGTTGTAGAATCAAATGGTTTTCAAAAGGGGTGGCTTAATCTCCGCATTTTGAAATATAGCTTTTTCATAAAAAACCAAGTGGGTTTCAAATTCGATTCTACAACATCTTTTAGGTTTATTTTCCTTTACATTAATCATATTAATGTAATCCCATCATTTAAGTCCTTAAGCTATCACATAAAAGAAACGAAAATAGAACGTACGCTTATGTCATTCGCATTCGCCACAGTGTCCCGTTATGCACCGTTAGGTTACTTAACTAACGGCATAACAGGGCGGGACTAGCGTGGATGTAAAACATAAGCAACGCTTATTATATATCATATATATAATAATACCATTCGTCTCATCATATAAAGTGATCACATCACAGAATATCAACAGCAGAAGCACATATATGAACATATAGGATATACTAGGATTTCCGTACTTTGTATTTACCCAACGATAGAAAATACGGATTCCACGGTCGTGATGAATAGCCAATCTCACACCCTAGACCCCTACGAGAGCGGCAAGTGACCCTACCAATTCTAGATTTAGGAGACCCGGTCTCAACTCCTCGAGATGACCTCCCACTGGACTCTAGAACCCGGTCACTTGTGCTCCCCACCTTGGGTCTATCCTAATGCGGAAAAGTAAATAATGTACATCATAGGTAACATCATCCTCAACCCGGATGTGCCCCAATAAAAGAATATTACATACAATAAATTTTACATTAATGAAAAAGAAAACTCTCATCTCATATAAAACCCCCGGCTATTCATTCACGACGATCCTATACCTTATATCACAGCAACACATAACATCACATGTCATCAACGTAAGCAAGTATGCGTACCCCAATTGTCGTTGACATATAGCAACAAAACCGGCGATACACCATATACTACAGTTACGATCGCAGAAATAAGTATCATATATCAAAACGATGTTACGTTTCGGTCGAATCAACAAACACCCACAAATTATCCCGAGAGCTCAACACTTGAGCAAAGTTAAGATACCCAAAAATTGTGCCACAATGTCTATGGACCAACCGTAGAAGGGTCAACACTTGCATCACTTATGGCACCACAGGACTACGGCAAACCCTAAGGTTTGGCCGCGGTACTATGGTCATAATGTCGAGTTAGGGTTACGTTCTTCTAGAGGGTCCATAGGGATACTTGCACAACAATTCGAATATTTTTAACTTGGAAAATTCCAACACTTGGAAAATTTCAGCGAGAGTAATGAGGTGGTGTGTAATATTCATTCGAACAGTTAAACGTCGTCCAAGTTACCAATACAATGTTAAAACATACGACTACGAAATACTCCGAATAAGCCCCTAAGCAAAATTAGCATCACATGAAAATTTGGCCTAAACAAACAACACCTGGAACCCCAAAACCTACATAACAGAGCACCAAAGCAAAATGGGAAAATTCAGGGCAGGGGGCTGGACAGGCCGGAATTATTGGCTTGGTGGCCGGTCCAAATCCAGTATAATTCCCCCATTTTTCTCTGGTGTTCTCAGTGTAGCACATACAAGCTTCTGCAGTTGTTTAAATAATTTTTTCGAGCCGTTTTAAAAACAACAGAGAGCAGATTTCAAGGTTCCAGATTTGTGAAATTTCAGAGTTGTTTCTGTTTCGTAATATATTTAACATCGTCTAAGTTTCTAGCTTGGCTCTAATACCACTGTTGGGTTTACCTAGCACCACACAAGGGTTTGTCTTGCATCAAACATGCTGCAATTAAAATTTTAGGGTTCTAAGCAAACTAATCTAGGATCAAACTAGAAGTTTAGGGTAACAAAAATAGTATCACATACTAGATCTAGTGTCTAACACTAAGAGGATAGTAATACAACCTTTGTAGACTTCCCTCTTTGACTCCTTAGATCAATTAGAGTTTGAACCGGTCCTCTTGAATCCTTCATTATCCACGACGATCCACCCGGAGTCCCTTTGCTCAAGCTCCAAGCTCCACTTGATCAAGGATGAAGATGAAGCAAACACTCCACACTAGTGGGCTAGACTAAAGTAGAATGGTGATGTGGGTTTGGATCCCACTCAAAAACCTTTTCTTTTTAATTTCTTCTCTTTCTTTTAAAACCCTAAAGAGCTTTGAGGAGAGAGAGGAAGAAGGAGAGGGCTCAAGCTTGACTCAAGTGAATAATATGAATAATAACCTAACATAATCCCAAGTCAATGAGAGCATGCCATGCTTAACTATGGTTACAAAATATCTAAATATTTTGTAACTTGAGTTTAAGCAAAACCATGGGCAAAAACCATGGGCAATGAAACCATGGTATTGACTTTGTCAACACAATAAATGAGGGTTGAATAGTCAACCATGATTTAATTGCCATTTTGCTTTTCTAAAATAAATAAAATATATAAATATGAAACCATATGAGTTTTGCATTGCCACCACCAATGTATCATCAACCATGACACAAGTATGCTTACATGTGTGTATCCATATCAACATATACATACACTCATGCATGCATCATAAAGAAATAAGTTTTAAGTAAAAAGGCTAATGGTCATTAATATTAAATCAACAATTGATTTAATAAACCAGTCATATCTCATACAACCTGACCAATAGAAACTGCCAAATTATAATGTGGTATCATATACACGTATTCAATCAAGCACCCGTGCATATCACCATATGCACCCCACATCGTTTCGCCTGAGCTAGGTAACCCCTTTGTGGGACTCTAAGACTCGTCAATACGCCGGCTGTAGGTGATGATCATATCAAACACTCATAAGCCGCAAGCGGTCAGCTAAACGTAACGGCCAACCGGGTATTGAGCGAGCAGAAGAAAAAACAAGCGAACCTGTCAAAACTCCTGTCGAGCCAACTGGTAACACTTACCGTACAGTCCGGTCTCTTCGTCAGATATGCTGCATATCGAGTCTTGGGATGGCATCGTCGACCCCAATAACTCAATAAGTTATGCCGATGTATGGCCTATAACAGATCGAAAAACTACTGATAACACTTATCTGTAAATCTCATCAGCCCTGGACAGGGACTTGCTGATATAGCCAATCGAGCACAGCGCAACATTAACCCCCAATACCGGAAGAGACGAAACCCCTCCTATCGCTCATTTCCTCCATGTGTCTTGGGACTGTACCCAAAAGCCACATGTTTGCACGACTCAGTAGAGCTATGGTAGGGTGGAAATCAAAGCACAGTGGGAGAACACACAAGACTCTATGACGATCTCGGATCTACATACTAACCCGTACCAGTGTCACCTGAGAACTGCTATCCGATGATAGATGTAATACCATATATCTCGGCGAGTCCGTCCAGTGTATCCAGTCTCCACTGAGCACCCGTATACAATCTTGGTGTCAAACACCAATGGATATGGGATCATCCATCGCCCATCACATGGGTCAAGAATCGTATACGCTGGTCTACTCTAGAATATCGATGCCCCGTCTCGATACACCTACGACTAGGGACATTTCAGGATATGCTTATAAACTACACACGTCCCACTAGTATGATCTGCATCATAATCACAGTAATCAAGCAAATATCCTCAGGGCTTTATCAACATGTACCAAATGAATAAAAGCATGATCAAGTGAAGATGTCAAGATAAAGAGTAACCAGATAGCATACTATCATGTCGAGTAAGAAAGTCCCCTGAATATATATATACATGTAAAAATACATCCACTGTCAAATAATGGCCTCTAGGGCATACATATATCCAACATATCCACCACCTTATTCGATAAGGGAAGAGCCGAGATCCCTTCACCGGGAGTGACCTCTTTAGCGAAACTGGAAGATGCTACAACCCGCTCGGTTTGTCTTTGGATTGCTTTTATAGCTATTGATTTGCATAGCGGTATTTGTGAAATATCCTGCACCTTATTCGATAAGGAAAGAGCCGAGATCTCTTCACCGGGAGTGACCTTTTTAGCAATACTAGAAAAAGCCTAAAAAACACTCCTTTTCAAAATCACTCGATTTTACAACGATATCAAGTTCATTACGCAAAGGGTTTTCTTGAAAACCTGTCGTAGCCCTCCGTCATTTCAGATAAGTAGTACTAGTATTCGCACTACGGTAGTTTGGCCCCCGTCAAGGCGTAATGTGCGGTAGCTAACTAGTGCTTATCTGCAGCATGAGATGCGATTGGATTAAGGTATTCGTACGGCGTAGTTTGGCCTCCGTCAAGAGTCATGCGGGTGGGTCTAATTCAATCAAGAAATAAACGGGCTGAACTTGACTAGCGCCCTATGGGTAGTTTGGCCTCCGTCAAGGTCATAGGACGTTAGGGGCAAAATTATCGAAAATTTCAAGTGTTGAAATTTGCAATGAGATTGCATACCTTTTATGAGATAGTTGGATCCCGATACCCACTGCGAGTAATTATTACTCTTGGGAGAGTTTTGCACTTTACAATTAGCCGATCAAGTAGGTGTCTAGAAAGGTGTCAACAGGGTTACACCCCTGGGAAAACGAGGTTTATTTTAATTAGGTCCGTGCGAAAGCACGGGGAACTTCCCTCAAAGTACCGGCACGGGCCTGGCTGAAAAATTGGCGAACTTGTAGGATGTAATTAATCCCGACTAGTCTTTCCTTTTAGGGTTTGGAGGACGATTTGATAAAAAACAGTGGGAGCCATCCTGATTAGATAAAATAATAACCAATTTAATCTTGCAAGAGCATACACTGAATGTTTTCTTCTCTCTCTCTCCAGGTAGCGACCATGTCATACCTTAATCAAGATAATAATATGGATGTATTGACCTGACCCGCTTGTTATACTGAGCTGGGGAACGTTGGTCCCGCTCCAACTTATAATTGTTATAAGACCGAGCAGGAAATAGAAGATTACCAAGATTCCCGTGCCACCAAAACGAAGAAAGTTCATGATGATGCATCTTCTTCGGGTGTGTTCATTACAGAGAACTATTTCTCAGTATCCTCTACATCCTGGGTATGAGATACCGGATCAGGATTCCATATATGTAATCGGTTAGATAGGCTACATATAGATAGAGAACTGGGAATGGGTGATAAGTTTCAAGAGTTAGAAATGGTGCAATTGTTGCAGCCAAAATTGTTGGCGTTTATCACCCTGTATTACCAAATACATTGATTCTAAACGAATGTTATTAGATACCGAACCTGACATACAACATTATATCAGTCTCTTTATTTAGTAAAGAAGGATATAATTTTGTATTGTTGGATAATGTTTTGATCATTTCCTATATCAAGAGTTGATCAGTTCAGGCACGTTATCTAAAAGCATATACGTTCTAAATAAAACCACAGTACTTAACACAAGAGAAAGAGTTCAGAAATGAATGAATCCTTCTTGAGGCATTGTAGACTTGATCATATCAATGCGACCCGACTAGCTAAGTTACATTAAGATGCATATTTAAATCTGTTTGAATTTACATCTTGTGAAACTTGCCAGTCATGTCACAAAGATAAAATGATCATATCTCCATTTGCTGGAAACAGAGAAAGAGTAAGTGAACTTTTGGGATTGATACATGATAATGTATGTAGGTCCCCTGTCTACACATGTCATGACTGGTTCTTTTTACTTCATTACATTCATAGATGATCTCTCAAGATTCGGACATATGTTCTTGTTGAAACACAAGTCTGAAGCTTTTGAGAAATTCATAGAATATAAATCAGAAGTAGAGAACCAAAAAGGGTATAAGTATTATATCCTTTGTTGTGATCAGGGAGGAGAATACTTGAGCACGGATATCCTGGACTATTCAAAAGGAGAATGAGATTCTCTCTCAGCATTACTCCTCTGTATACACCACAACACGTCGGTGTATCAGGACGGAGCGATCACACCCTATTAGATATGGTGCGCTCTATGATGAGTACTACTGAGTTGCCTATTTTCTTTTGAGGTTATGCACTTGAGAAGCTGCATACCTATTGAATTTGGTTCCAACCAAATCAGGTGCCTACCACTCTATATGAGATATGGTATGGGAAGAGCCCGTGTCTTAAGTAAGTTAAGATTTGGGGTTGTCCGGCATGTGTCTAAAAGCAAAATCTGGACAAGCTCGAGGAAAGGTCAGTTCTGTGGAAATTTGTTGGATATCCCAAGCATTCACAAGGGAATATCTTCTACTGCACCGAGGAACAAAAGGTGTTTTATTTCTCGGCATGCCACCTTTTTAGAAAAGGAATTTTTTATGGAAGAAATTAGTGCTCATGAGGTAGAACTGGAATAAGTTCCAACTATACAAACTACAGCTGATGATTTGGTAGAACCGGAGGATTCAATAACTCCCAACGAAGTTCAGCCTTCCACCGATCTAGTAGGGTTCCTCATCCGCCTGAGAGATACTTCGGTTTTCTCAATGACAGTAGGAGCGAGAAATGCATCATGAGATTATGACCCAACCAAGTTTTGAGCAGGCCATCAAGAGTGGCGACTTTGTAAGAATGGCTGGATGCTAAGCAATCTAAGATGGAATCCATATACACCAACAAAGTATGGACTTTGGTTACTATATCTGAAGGGTAAAACACCCATCAGGAGCAAGTATATCTTGAGAAGATTACTTGGTGTAGATGGAAAAGTTGAGACTTTCAAATCTAGACTTGTTGCAAAAGGTTCTCGTCATCGATCAGATGTGGTTTATAATGAAACATTTTCTCCAGTTGCTATGCTTAAGTCCATCCGGATCCTACATGCCATTGCTACATACCATGACTACAATATCTGGCGGTTGGGTATCATGACTGCTTTTCTAAATAGTGATTTAGAAGAGAGCGTCTATGAGTACACAGCCAGAGGGCTTCGTAGACAGTGGGAGCAGCGGAAACTTGTGCAAGTTACTTTACGGGTTAAAGCAGGCATCGCGGAGTTGGAACATCTTTTTTGATGTGGTAGTCAAAGCGTTTGACTTCATCAAAATGGTAGATAAACCTTGTATATACAAAAAGGTAGTAGAGAGTAAGGTAGTCATCCTCGTATTGTACATAAATGACGTACTCTTGATAGAAAAGGAGTTTCCTATGCTACACTTGGTAAATCTCATCTTATCACATTGATTCTCTATATAGGATCAAGGTGATACCTCCTAAATCCTTAGTTTTGGATCTATGAGATAGATCTAAGTGGATGTTAGAATTCTCACTAGGAGTAGCGAGATGGTATCAATAGATCCTGGGGAGAATCACTGGATAGCTTCCAGGATGGTAAGGTCGACTGAATGTCAATCACAGGCATTATCTTTACCCTCAGTGGAGGGACGGTAGATTGGAAGAGTTCCAAGCTAGATACCGTGGCAAACTAGACGATAAAGGCTGGATACATCGCTACCAAAGATACTACCAAAGAGGCAGTCTGGGTGTATATTAGTTCATGAGATGAACTTCGTTCCACCATTGTACCATTGTGTGACAATGGAGTTGTGGATTGTGCCTATGAACCCCTGTCCCATCAATGACCCAGACATATTCTAAAGCAGTATCACCTGATCATGGAGATGGTTGATCTCCAGGGAGATCGAGATTAGGAGAGCAGACTCAGAAGACAACACGACGAATCCACTCTCAAAGGACTTTTCCCAAGAGAGAATTTTATGGAATGGTTGAGTATGGGATACTACAGCCACTGTTATATGATGGCCCTAGTACAAGTGGGAGATTGTTAGCTATATGTATGCCCTAGAGGCCATTATTGTACATATGATGTATATTCTAGTGGATACTTGGACATACTTAGGGAGGAATTTCTTGCTCGACATGATAGTATGCTATCTGGTTACACTTTATCTTAACATGTACACTGATTGTCTCTCTGTTATATATTGATAAAGCCCTTAGGATGTTTACTTGACTACCTGGATTATGATGCAGATCATACTAGTGGGACAAGGTAGTCCGTGAGTACATCCTTTAATGTCCCTAGTCATGGGTGTATCGAGACGGGGCATCGATATACCAGAGTAGATTAGCGTATACCTTCTCGACCCATGTAGATGAGCGATGGATGATCTCACATCCATTGGTATTTGATATCAGAGAAGATATATGGGTGCTCATTGGAGACTGGGTACACTGGACGGACTCACCGAGAACTCGTAGATGGTATTATACCTCATGTCAGATGGCAGTTCTCTGGTGACACTAGTACAGGTTAGTCTGTCGACCCAAGATCGTCATAGAGTCTTGTGTGATTCCCACTGTGCTTTGATTTCCACCTTACCACATTCAAGATAACATGCAAAATGGTGTTTTTTGGGTACAGTCCCGAGTCACATAGAGGCAATGAGCGATAGGAGGGGATTTCTTCTCTCCCGGTATTGGGAGTTGATGTTGCGCTGTGCTCGATTGGCTATAACAGGAAAGTCCCTGGCCAGGGTTGTTTATGAGATTTACTGGTAAGTGTTATCAGTAGTTTCTCGACCCGTTATGAGTCTCACATTGGCATGACTTATCGAGTTATTGGGGTCTGACATTTACCACCCCCAGATGAGATATGTGACATATCAGACAAAGAGACTGGACTGTACGGCAGTGTTACTGATTGGATTCGCAGGAGTATGAGCAGGCTTGCTTGTTGATCTTCTGATCGCTCAATACCCGGGTGGCCGTTACATTTAGCAGACCGCTTGCGGCTTGCGGGTGTTTAATATGATCATCACCTACTGCCGACGTATTGACGAGTCTTTAGAGTTCTACACAGAGGTTTCCTGGTTCATGCGAAACGAAATAGGAGCACATATGTGATATGTGCGGGACCGAGATTAATGCGCGTATGTGATACCGCATTCTATTCTCGCGATATGTGATATCGGTCGGTTATATGTGATATAGCCGGGTTATCGGATCAAATGTTGATTCGATAAATTGTTACATTTGATATTAGTAGGTTGTATGTGATATAGCCGGATTATTAAATTAAGTGTTGATTTAATAATTTAATGTGTAATTATATATTTGATATATTAACATATATTAACTAATATTATCTCACTTAAGATTTCTTTTCTCACTTGTGTGCATATGGTATATATGTGATATATATTAATGTACATTATTTTGTGTCATGCTTGATGCCACATGTGACATGGGTGTATGGGACTCACACCAAGCTTATGATAATGTATGCATTTATTTATTTAAAGTTAATCAAAATTAGTAGGAAATTAGTCACATGCTTGGAAGCTTGGAGAAGCTTATAGCATCTTTGACTTAGTCCACTAGTTTTGTTTTACTTGTAGATATTTATTAACCTAACCATTATTGTAACCCATGGTTTATTCTCTACATGAGTTAGTGTATGACACTAACTCACCCATGGTTGCTATTCTCACCTCATGAGTTCATTCTTCATCTCTTCACATCATCTTCTTTCTCATGAGAAAAAACTTGATAGCTTTTTTCTAAGTGATGAAATAATGTGAGAAAAAGAAATCTAAAGAGAGCCCACTTCTTATTTCATCATCCTCTACTATTAGCCTTTTAGTTTAGCGTGTTTGCTTCACTGATCTACCATTAATGAAGAGGTATCATGAGCTAGAGTCTCCTCGACGTAGATCATCTTCGGCTCGAAGAGTTCAAGCAAGCTTGTCCATTTCTCCAAGGGAACTCATACTAGAGTTCGGGAGATCTCTACTCGCAGCGAAGGGACTACTACACGGAGTATTAGAAGTGAAGGACCAGTCTATAAAGGTTGTATTTCTCATTCACTTAGATGTAAAGTTGTTTACATATGTTTTCGTCGGATTTTCTAGTAACGATTCTAGGGTTTGGGTTAGCTAGAACGGTAAATTTTTGAAATTCGCATGGACGATGCCTCCCGAAATCTTGCTGCCGTGCGGACCCAGCAAAAGCTCCATCAACTAGAAACCAGACTATGTATATTGGGTAGAACTAGATGCAGACTTGTATATTTCTTGAGATCTAGAGCGAGATGGGTGTATTGTCTTTTATTTGAGCTGGATGATGTCTTGGTATTACTTATATTTCTTTCTGTGATTGATCTTCGCCGTAGGGCGTCGTATATTCTTTGATTGCGTGGTTGTGATTCCGCCAATTGGCGAAGTTCTAGCTCCCGCTTAGGATGCCTATATTATTGTATGTATATGGTTTTGGATCAAAATATACAAAGGAGGTGCTGCCTAAATTTCAAGGACGAAAATATTTTCAAAGATAGATACAAACCATTTCATTTTTATATAATATTACTTATACTTTTAAAGGAAGGCTTGAATTCATTATGACGATATTTCAAAACTGCACCTCCATTATTTTCCGCAAAAAGGTTTAGATTTCTGGGCTTTGGCTTACTTGAATTACGGTGGGGTCCTATAGACTTCACGTAATTCTCATGCCGGTCACATGCCAATTCTGGGTCGTGACAAACTCAGTTCTTATATAAAAATAAGACATAAGAACTTAGTTCTTGAAGAAAAAACTAATCCCAGATCTTCAAAACAAAGATCTTGGTGCCATTAATGGTCAAAATACCATTGACAGAGATTCAATCTCTAAAAAGAAAAAAAAACATTAGCGCATCACGTGAAAAACACGTGGACGCCCAAAACAGAAGGCCGGCGCCTCACGTGAAATACACATGAGCGCTGAGTAAAGTGCTTAGCACTTTATATATAGCCAAAGCGGCTGAGTGCTTAGCACTAATTGGGCAATGCCTAGCGTCTCACGTGCTCATCATGTGGACACCATACAAAAGTGCTTAGCACTTCATATACAGCCAAAACGGCTGAGTGTTCAGCGCTGATTGAGCAATGCCCAGCGCCTCACATGCTCCTCATATGGACGCCATAAAAAGTGCTTAGCTCTATATATAGTCAAAATGATTGAGTGCTTAGCACTGATTGGGCAGCGCCCATAACTGAAGGCTTCACATGATACCCATGTGAGCGCTGGAGCTTCAAACAAGTGTTTAGCACTTTTGCATAAAAACAAAGGGTCTGAATAAGCGAAACCCAAATAAGTGATTAGCACTTTTGAACAAAAAAAAGACTGATCAGACTAAGCCCAAATTGGCTAAGTCTCTCTGAAAAGTTTCTTACAGCCGAGCCCAAATGCTCTGTTGTTGGATCTTAAATAAAAATGAGCCTTACAATTTTACTAAGTTGATCTTATTCTCAAATATGGCTAACGTATTCTTAGTTAAAAATAAATTGAGCCCCAATACTCATATATTTAAGTTGATCTTAATCTGAAGCTAGATTAACGATCCTTAAATAAAACAAAATATTTTTGAACTAAAGGAATATATAACCTAAGTTCAAAACCCAAGCCCAAATCTAAAACATACGAATTTGGACTAATCCGCGCCCTACAGGAGACAACGTAAACTAGTCTCCGTATACAATCCACGGGCAACCAAAACAAACAAAAATACAACACGACGTGAAGTGAACTGCTGGAGAAGAAGAAAGTGGTAATTGCAACGCAAACGTAATTAACTGCAGGGGCTTGTGCCTGCAGAGAATAGCGTTCCCACAATCAAAAACCCCTCACAAATGAGGGGGAATCTGATAAAGTCTGTTACAATAGTCGCATCTATCCAAACCTCCGATATACGGTGCCATAAATCAACTTGGTATCTTCGGAGAGGTGGATGGATATGTCCGAATAACATCTGCCCCTAAATTCAGGCCAGACGTCCCAACGTCTCGGTTCGGTCTTTCGGCGGTGAACAAGGGTTAAGTTTTAAGGTTAGGGTTAGGGAATTGTTGTAGGTACTTTAGTGAAAAAACAACAATAATTAAGGGTATTTTAGTGCAATTTAGCAAAACAACAATAGTTAAGGGTACTTTAGCGAATTGTGTGTGTATGTTGTGTATGTGTATGTGTATGTCTCTGTGTGTGTGTGTGTGTGTGTGTGTGTGTGTGTGTTCTGTGTGTATGCTTGTGTGTGTGTCTCTGCCTCTGTGTGTGTATGTCTCTGTGTATGTGTGTGTATTGTGTGTGTATATGCTTGTGTCACATTCTAACCCCAACCCTGAATCCAAAAATCTTAAACTTGTATAAGAAAACCCTTAACTTAAAAAAAGTTTACCCTAAACTAAAAATTTCAAACCCTTGAAATTGAAATTGAAACGTAAACAAAAAACCAATTCAAGTTAAATCTTACATTAAGTGTATATATATGATACTCAATGATAATATGAAACATTCATATTCTCATCGATAATCATATCTGGTATGATACACGAACCGATACGAATAGGTGGAGAGTCAAGCTCGGGACTTGAAAAGATGAATATGGATTGACAAGTGTAAACACATATCGATATTGTTGTGAGGACGATCCATTTATATTTCCACAACAAGCATTTAAAGTATACTACTAAAAGAGCTTGAAACATCCGGGATGGAGTGTTGTACGCCGGTGGAAACCCAGGGAGATTTATGATGTCTCAGAATTCGAAGATCGCATGGACGACGGTGATGAGGATGAAGAAAAGAGAAGACTTAGAGTGCTCCAAACGTCTCTTCCCGTAGACGGGTTATCTTCAGATGATCGTAATGTTATGTGGGTTAGAAATGATATCGATGATAAAATCCAAGTAGATATTCATAAGGTGTCTAATGCGTCTACGAAACGAAAAAAGTTATCATTAATATTATATTATGAGTTTACATTTTCTACGATCTATACATGTAAAATCCTTATTATTTCTATTACATACTTTTATATATGGGTGATAGCGACTTTTGCACCACAGAGGGGCAGGGGCATATCCGGCAGAGGCAGTGGTAGAGTCATCACCAGAGGCGGCAAGGAGAAAGGGATTCTTATGGCGCCCTTTGAGCTGCGTAGGGAGCAAAGGCTACATCTGAGGGCCTCTATTGCATCCCCGTCCGTACTCCCTCCAGATAACTCATTCTATTTGGCGCTTGCCACACTGCCAAGTTTATTGCACTCATATTAAATCATTTTGAACGATACATTGTAGATATATACACATATTCATTTTCAAGTTACTTATATAGTCCTTTTTTATTATCTAGTTGGAGGGGGTGCCCCTATATCAGGGGAGTTGGCCGCACACACCTTTTGGTACGTTTATATATTTTATATTGCATGCATATTTATTTTGAATATTAACATATAGATAGACACACATATTCATTTCAAATTTACTTTTATAGTTATTTTTTATTGTCTAGTTGGAGAGGATGCCTCCACATCCTAAACATAGGCCACTCCTGCACAATCCGTTCCCTCCGCGCTGTCTGCAGCTTAGTTTTTGTTACCATATAATAAGTCAAATGGATTATGTATTATTTTATTCACAAGTTACTTATGTATTCATCTCCGGGGCACCGGCTATTCTTCGCCGGAGGAACCGCTCGTGCTACTGCCCGGGCTCGAGCTCGTGGTGATGTCCACGGAGGTATATATTGAACTTCAAAAATTATGATATCATGTAAATAAGACAAATGCATTAAACTTGTGATATATAGATCAAACATATTAGAATCCACACATATTGTAACATCTTAATTTTGCCTAGATTTTTTTCTGTTGCTAACATTATTTTATCATATATTGACACTCCTATCATTGTTTTATCGAATGTTGTACACATAATTTGTTTTTTTTTTTATTGATATTGCATGTATCTATATATTTTATATATGCAGGGCAGCCACGGTCTGACCGTGGGACTCGAGGACTTACTTAGTCCCACAAGCTGAAGTTCGATGCAACTAAGGGCTAAGGACTATTTCACCTCATCTTTATCGCCGACTCCTGACCCACTGGCCCACATGCCGAGATGCCCGACCAGTATATGGGGGAGAAGAGCCACCACTTCAAGAAGTATTCTCTTCATTTTGATTGGGGCGCGGAGCACAAACGCACCTTTGACGTGTAGTTCGAGCATCCTCAGGTACTATTATTTATTTTTATTTGATTTATCAAATAAATTTATTATCATTCGGCACTTATAATTTAAAGACATTAATTTCTTTTATTTGCAGGTGGATGACAACTTTCAATCCACGGTAGATCCTGATGACCCTGATCGGGGGCTCAATTTTCAAGGTATTTACCGGGGCCTTACGGAGAGCATGTAGACTAAGGTCCGGTATAATAGGAATGGGCTGAAGACGAATTGTTATGGGCTATGGCTAGCGACCCCCGAGGCGGACAGAGCGGCTCTTCTAAAGCCTCCGGCCTTTGCCGGGATCGATTTAGAGACATGAGCTCTCTTATGCCAGTTTTGGTCGTTTGAAAATAGCAGGTTTGTAATTTAAATGTAATTTAGTGTTTAATATATAATTTATTTTTTTGTTTCTTAATTAGAAAACTAAATTTTATTGTATTGTGCAGAAAAAGTTCACTCAAAATAAGAAGAATCAGAAGTCCACAAAGTGGGGTCAACCTACATACACGGCAGGTCGATAAACATTACTCGTGCCATGGAGACAAAGGTAAATTACAATATAACTCTTTTGATATAATGCAATATGAAAATTTATGTTACATATGTGTATTTTTGGTGAATTGCAAAGAGCCCGGACCGTGACAAGGGGTGGTACACCGTGCTTGTTGAGCGATTATCTGTCTGTCCAAGCCTTATCGACAGATCCGGCCATAGACGAGCTTCGATATCCCGATGCTGCTACCGAGGAGTATTGCATAAGTGTCAATATTTGTTCTAATTCAAATGAAATCTTGTTTTGATAATTTTAAATTTAAATGGATTACTTAAGTTTGAATGCTTTACATGGTTTAAACGTGGATGGTGCAGGAGGCGGAGGCATCAGGGATTAACTTCAGCGCAGAGACCACTCCGGCCATGCTGACCCCTATCCTAAACCGAGTATGCGGAGGGCACCATGGAGATTGAGAGAGGGGCTGGGGATTTGGTCCCAGCATGGCCCATCTGAAGTTGTCCTCCTTTCTGGCGATTACTTCTTCTATCCTCCGCGTGCTACATCTGAAGAAGCGGTTGGGTGCGCTGAATGCTAAATTCGAGGCTTTTCAGGTGTCATTGTTACATATACACACATACACACACATACAAACACCTACACACACATACACACATACACACACACATACTCAAACACACAGAAGTGCGTACATGCGCACACAACGCCAAATCTTAATTCATCATCATTCTCTTGTATATTAAACTTTTATCAAATCCAACCCTAATAATCCCAACCATAAATTACATAAACTTAAAAACTTTACGGATTTGGCAGGCCACTCCTTTGCCTGCACCTCCTCAAGTCATTACTTTGGATGCAGCTGCGTAGGCTACTCCTTCGACTCCGGCACCAGCTCTATAGACCACTGCTTCGGCTCCGCAACCCACTCCTACTCCAGGCGGTTCATTACTCCAGATTTTGACGGCCCAGGGCTGCAGCGATGAGCATATGCGCTCGATTTCTCATATACTTAGAAGTGGAGCATCTGGACCGAGCCAGTAGCGATTTTTTTATATTTTATTTTTTTGTGGGATGTATGTATTTTATTTGATACGTATTGTATATCTTGGATATCGGTGGTTGTATATGTTGATTATGATCCAGATTTTATAGATTGATTTTGTATTGTGTTTTTTTATTTCATTATATATATTGCGTGGGATGTTATTGATAAATATTTATGTATTCGTGTGTGATATATATATATATATATATATATATATATATTATGTACTGGTTATATATTATTGTGTACTGGACGACAAAAAAACCGGAAAACTATTTTTTTTTAAAAATATTTTTATATTTTATGCCTCTACGGTTGTCACCGTAGAGGTAAAAATATGCCCCTACGGTTGTCACCGTAAGGGCAAAATGTCAGAAAAATTGATATTTTGCCCTACGGTGGTAGCCGTAGGCATAGTCATAAATTCGTGATTTGGATATAAGTCGGCGATGCCGAAAATTCGGATTCGGAGAACTATTCGGAAAAAATCGGCAGGTATTCGGGAAAGATTCGGCAAGTGTTCGGGAAATATTCGGGAAGGATTTCGAGCAAGAAAGTAATATATGAGACGCTAGGTTTTGATTTTGTGAATTATTCGATATTTTTTCGGATAATTCGCGAATTATTCGTCCCGTTCGGCAACGGCGAGATTTAATCGGCTGATAAAAATTCATGAATTCGCCGAATAATGTGCAAATTATGTGACTATGGCCGTAGGGGCATATGGTTGCCCGGGTAGAAAATATAAATATATTTTTTAAAAATTTAAAATGGATGAAACCCGTATGGTGAAATCCATAGGGGCAATTATCTGCCCCTACAGTGCTCTTGCCTCTATGGTGAGCACTGCAAGGACACGATACTGCAACTTTTCAAAAATTAACCAAAAATAAAAATGCTCCTACGTTGGACACCATAGAGGCAAATTTTCATCCGTATAGGCAAAAACTTGTCCCTACGCCGTTTGAATCTACGGATTAAATTTTAGCCCCTACGGTGGGAACCGTAGGGCATGCCTCTACGGTTGGAACTGTAATGGCAACTCCTCTTTGTAGTAGTGATGCAAGGAGACAAAAATCTTATCTGTTTCAATAAAAAAAGGCAGCCAGGTAAACCAAATTCAAAGTGTAACATATATATCCTCCCAAAATATTAGATAATATATATGCAGTTCTTATCCTTATAAGAGAACTGATAAGCTTGACAGAAGAGCATCAACAAGAGAGCAGCAATGCATTGATGCAAAGTCAGCATGTGTTGCTTGACTATAATCAGATTGTTTCGGGAAGATGAATAAATATACAGTTACTAGGAAACTAATGTGCAGTGTCAGCTACCTCTAAAATTGTTGGAGTAAAGGTTTAATATTCCATCTTATACAACATAAGGCCAACTATGATTGACAAGGACATATGTTTCAATGTTATATTTCTTTCAATCTGCTTCGCTTGTGAAGGGGTATATAGCTTCTGATTTACTCAAGAAAAAGAAGTACCAAACATTAAAATACCAAATACGGTAAACATTTAGCCACCTTGTAAATCGACAAAGTAGTTAATTAGCAGTTGATACTATTAAATATAGAGTTTGAGAGCTAAAACAATAGCTTAGTGACCTGGAATTAAACTAGTTATAAATTTTATATGGTTTCATATATATATCAGTGTTTTTGTCCATTTCATAGGATCCTTAACCTAAGAAAGAAATTTTGGCATCAAATAGATGTTGGCATCAGCTCATTGTAAATCTTGGTCATCTGTTATATACAAAACACTTAATTTTTTTTAGTGTCTTAAATCCCCCTAACAACCTAAACTATTCCAGCTCGTACCAATCAGTTTTTACATGATTCTATAGATCGTTATCTTGGATTTATTCAATCTCATGTTGTCTTGAACTTGATTAGATTTTAAGTACACTGTCTTAAGTTTTTATAACTTACAAGTTACAATTACAGAAGGGATAATCGACAAGGTTGTTACGGATGATGAACAAAGTCAAGGTTCGATTGCCGAAAAACATTGGAAGTTCAGGGTAGTTTAGTGAAATTTACCCTTCTAATCAAAACGCCAAGCCCAATGCGTAAAACACTCACATAATTACTTGCTTCAATGGTAGCTATGGAACGTAGCTGATTTTGCATCTGCAAAAAATGATGAAAAAATTTCTTCACTGGAAGGAAGCATGAAGGCACTCAAGGACTCATGTCACATCATTATTTTCTCATTCTAACATAAATCCAAAGGTGGCAAACGGGCCGGCCAGGTCCGGCCCGAAGTCTGTCGGGCTTGGCCAGTCAACAGGCCGGGCCAAGTCCAGGTTTCAGCCCGGTCCGGTGCCCCAAACCCAAGCCCCCGAAATTCCCCCTCCCGGCCAAACACCACCCCCAAAATTCCAAAGTTCAAAAAATCCCCCCTCCCTCCCTCCTCTCCACGATTCAAAATTTTTTGACTTATGTTGACCGGACCCGGGCTCATGGCTGGACCGATGGGCTGCCTTACATGAGCTAGGCCGGCCTGGAAATTAACCGAGCCAGGCCATTTTCCAGGCCGGGATAGACCGGGCAACAGGCCGCCCGGTCCATTTTCCGTCCTGACATAAATGAACTGATTGTATATAGACATGATTAATGAATAATATATTGTTGTGTGTCGCGCAAGAACTATATTCCGTTCTTACTATTATTATTTTTCATGACTTGGGTAAAATTTCGCAATGAGGGCCAGTGGAAAGGGAGAAGTAGTTTAGTATTATACAAAGTAATTGTTGAATATCTATACTTTATAGAAGAACATTTAGTATATGAAGAAAGATTTTTAAAAAGACATGTCTAAATTATATCATTACTAAATGAAAATATTTTGATGAATATACAATAATACCTTAAAGGTAACTCTCACGGAGAGTAAAATATTGAAAGAAAAATTGATTGAGAATATCTGGACACATTAGGGAAACCTATATCAAATATCGCTCCGTTCAAAATTGGAAAATTATTCCTATGATGGCCTTATACACACGGCGGGTAAGAGAGAAGAAATAAAAGTGCAGGCTCCACATGCTGTCTAAACTTGTCCAAAAATCATTCTTCCCTCTCACCTCCTGCCCGGATGTATTACACCTGGCACACTAAATAATTTCTCAAAATTCCTACTCTTTAGCACTGCTTTAGGGGCTTAATTTTAATTATTCCACACTAAGACTTAGGCATGTTTGGGAATGGAGTTAACTTTTCTAAACCGCGCGGTTTCATAAAGTTAGTAAATATTAACTCCAAAATCTTTGCTTTGCCTTATTTGGCAATCATTTTGGAATTGAGATAACTGCAATTTTTCATCTCTAAACCGCAATTATCTCAACTCCTATGTAATCAAAGCTAACTAAACTCCATTTTTGAAGTCTGGGGCTTGCAGACTATCTACGTACATCTACCTCTAAAAAAACCCACAACTTTAAAATAAACCACAGTATTCTAACTCCATATCCAAACAGGGCCTAATAAAGACATAATAAACTTAAGTTTATTTTATGGTTAACTTGGAAACCAAGTTAAAGTACCTAGCTAACACAAATACATATTTTTTATTTTATTTTAATTTTATTTTTTCATGTTAATCATCGAAGACAAGCATTTAAGTATTATATTAAATGATCTAATCATGATCAACAATAGATATATATACCTAACATGCATGATTGGAATTATTCCAATCACTTCTTCATGCAATCTTAAAACATATGATAAGGTCTCTATGTCATGGTTAGGTGCCCAAACTCAAATCATTTAACTAACTCAACTAAGTTAATTTAATCATTTCCATTATATATAATTAGCCATCTAAACACAACATATTATTCCAATTTATTGAAAGAGATGTCCCCTTTTTTTGAATCTTTTATCCTTTTGCTTTTCCAATTAAGAACATCATTTTGTCTAATTGCCTACAAGTATAATCTAGGATCTTCCTCACAATCAAATAAGACTAGAAAAAATTGAATACTGTACTATATCCAATTATTTTTCAATTAGAAATATATATCAGTTAATTATTTGATTATCCTGTTGTGTAAACTTCTATTTAGTTATAATATGAATCTAGATTTGTAGAAAGAAGAAGAAAAAATCATAAAGTTAAGTGGAATTATTAATTCTATAATGCTACTCAACAATCATATTATACAAGCTTAAACATTATTAAATAAAGCAACAGTTACAACTCCATTAGGTTTAAAAAGTATTTATTTATTTATTTATTATACAAGCTTAAACATCTAGCTAATGTATATCTCCAAAAAAAGAAAAAGATTTAACATCAAATGGCACTTTACTTTTCAAATTAAACTCGAGTTAATTGATTTATTCATGATCGACCAAATGTCACATGTACAAAAGAATGGGAAAAAGATATTTATTGGTCATGATTGGGAAGCTCTTTAGTCAATCATAAAGTTAAGTGGAATTATTAATTCATAGACGTCTATTTTTAAAGTGGGTTCTATTATTATAGAGGCCGAATAAAGAATCCTAAGGTCATATAATTTTTATTCGTTTTATTTTGGCACCGTCACATAAGTCCTAATCTATGCAACACAGTACACACAATAAACCCACACACACCACACATAAACACACAACACAAACAACAAACCCATGTGTTAGTATTGTGGAGTTTTCTTCCTTAGACGTCTGAACAAGGAGGTTCAGACGTCTGGCGTGCACGGGCATGAAATCAAAAGAGCAGAGTGACGACAGATGTCCGAAGGCGAAGCCGCAGACGTCACGGATCGCAGGCGGACGTCTAACCAAGGAGTGATAGACGTCTGTCCAAAGAGCTAAAACCAATACAGAGAGGTGATAGACGTCTGACGAAGTCTTCGTCAGATGTCAGCGCACGAGTTTTCTGTGCGAACCGAATATTAATCATATTCTGTTTAAATCTAATTTGTATAGGATTAGGATTAGGCTATATAAAAGGTCTCTCATATGATAAAATTTGAAGGCCATTAAGACTATTGTATAAAGAGAGGGTGACGGCTAAGACAATAGAGAGATTTTAGAGAAATCTGCTAGGATTGCTCTTTGTGTAAAACTTGACTAAAAGACCAGTAGAAGTTTTACAAATTCCGTTCTGCCAGGGACTAACCATACGGTGGGTGAATCTCGTTAACAAATCCCTTGTCTCTCTGGTTTGATCCTCTTGTTCTCGCGTTTGTTTATTGTTTTATTTTTCTTTTTTATTGCGTGGTTTGCGTGGATTGGCTGTAGCATAGTTCCGCATAGTGTTATCTTCTCCCGACTGTTATTCCACAACAACTGGTATCAAAGTTTAGGAAACCGAAAGATCTTCGATTCTACAGTTTAAGTTTACAATGGATGACGACGCTTGTATTCTCTCCCCATTTTCTTACATCTTATTTTCGAAGGTGTCGGTTCAGATTCGAGGAGAAGGTAAAATTTACTGCGGCGGTATAAATGAAAGATGGCGAAGGATAAGATCAGAATCGAAAAGTTCAATGGCCATAACTATAGTTGGTGTCGTATGTAGATGGAGAACTACCTATATCAGAAAGATTTGTATCTTCCGTTGTTAGGCGACAAGCCCGAGAAGATTTCCGATAAGGCATGGAATCTACTGGATAGAAAAGCTCTGACAACGATTAGTTTATCGTTGATTTCGCAAGTGGCCTTTAATATCTCAAAGGAGAAAACGACCATGGGGTTAATGAAGACATTAGAAAAATTATATGAGAAGCCTTCAACGCCGAATAAGATATTTCTGATGAAAAAACTTTTCAACATGAAGATGCCAGAATACGGTTTAGTAACAAAGGATCTGAACGAGTTCAACCGTGTGACAAACCAGCTCGAATCGGTCTCAATTACGTTTGAAGACGAAATTCAAGCCATATTGTTTCTATGTTCGTTTCCAGAGAGCTGGGAAAACCTGGTTATGGCAGTCAACAACTCGATCTCAAGGACTTTCACATTTAATAACGCGGTGAGCAGCATATTAAGTGATAGGATGAGGAGAAAGGCTCTGAGTAGGAGTTTGGGAGCTTCTGCACTCTCAGTTGAGAATCGTGGCAGAATAATGGAAAAGGTAAAACGGAAGAAATGAAAGTCAAAGAGCCGAGAAAACTCAAAAGGAAAGATTCAAGGTAACTGTTGAAACCGCGGAAAAAAGGTTACTTGAAAGTGGACTGCGGACTCTTGAAGAAAGAGAAAGGCTCGGATAAACAGAAAGCCAATGTGGTGTCTACACATGAACAAGGGGAACATGGACTTTGTCTTTCGGCGAATGAGAGTACAAAGGAAGATTTCTTGTTTCTAGATTCGGGGGCTGTTCATACTAAAATTTTGCATTATTATATTCCCCATTCTTATTCATTTTACAAATAAACAGGTGCTTTTGATCCATGTCTGCTACATAGTTGCAGGTTACAGGTTCTCGGAACAAAAACAGTGAAATTGATGAAAAAGATGATACAAAGTGAGACTACAACCGATAAATGGTGGAATCTTGATCGTGCCTACATTTTGAGGGACAATGAGGATCAATGAACAAGTTCACAAAGTATAAAGGCAGCACAAGGTTCAAGACTTCGACACGAAGCAACGGTAAAAGTCCACGACATTATGCACTGTGGAGATCTGGAAGAGAACTACAAGACATTCTGAAGAACCAACTAAGCAAAACAGGAGAAAATAGCATCAAACAGAAGACCAAAAAATCTCAGCCCTAGATGCTTCTTTTTTGCCGCGGAACCGTGGCCAAACATGGCACTTGGCCGCAGTTCCGCGGCCGTGCTAAGCCCGTAATGGTGGAAAAATTTTGGCGGCTGGCGTTGCGTTGACTAGGTTTTTCTTAGGGGGTAAAATTGTAAATGCAGATGTGAATCGATTGTAACCCTAGGGTTTCTATGATCTATAAATAGAAGCCCTAAACCTCTCTTTGGGGTATACATCTTTTTATTACATCTATTCAGAATTTAATTCCTGTGTAAATGTTTGGAGAGAGCCGTCAATAAAGTAAGTAATTTTATTTCATTGCCCTAATTAATTTTTATTCTGCCTTAGTATAATTTATTATCTGCCCTAGTTAGATAGTTAGAAATATTTTTCAATTCCCTAATGAGTGAATAGTCTCCTCACTTGTTAGGGTTAGATTTGAGGAAGGCTTGAGAGATGAAAATCTCTCACCCCTTTCTTGCCCATCACATATAATTAATAGAACTCCATGCATACATACACATACCGTTCCCTACGGCACCTTACCCCATGAGGTAACGGTGATACCGTAGTATAAACGACCGGTTGCGTATGTTTCCATGGAGGTTAGGGTAAGAATTAAGAAAGGAAGGACAAGAACCTAGAGGAAGAAACATCGTTTCTTCCTGATGGTACTAATCCCCTTTATTAATTATTACCATAACACCTAAAGAGATCTAAATTAGGGCATTGAAAGCGGTGAGGAAATTTTCAATTTCCAAATTTAACCTAAACCTAACCCTAGCAAGATTCTAGTCCTAGTTTAAATCAGTTTAGTTTTTAGTGATAATCCATCCACACCGTTTGGAATTAACTCGTTAGACCAAATTCGTAAAGACACAACATTCCTGTGGACCGACCCGTATTCACTGGCTGGCTACCAAGCGATGTCGTTCTTGATTGCGGTAATTAAATATCTTTGATTCATCTTTTGAAAGCGCATAAGCACTAACTCTATCAATCAAATGGCGCCGTTGCCGAAGATGGCGTAGTATTTTCTTTTTGCAATTTCGGGTTAATATAAAATCATAAAAATCATAAAAACTGAAAAATTATAAAATTATAAAAAAAAATTATCATCTTTTTAATGTTTGAAGGGATTTTCGTGTGAGTTTTGCAGGAACGACGAACGACTTCGGATCTGGAAAAATCCAAAGATCAAAACAGAAAAAGGCAGATCTGAACAACAGAGGAAAATAATAACAGAGGAGCAGAAGAATTTTCAGGAACCGACCCGCATAGGAGACCGCGGAACCACGGCGGGAGGCGCGTTTTGGCGGCGGAACCACGGCGGCGCTGTGACGTCATCATCTGCAAAAGCACTGTAAGTCTTCTCTTCTCCTTCTCTGCAACCCCTGATATCTTCTCTGTAAATTTTCCTGCAGGATTCATTGCGCTAAAAAAAATCTCTCCCCCTTCCAATAATTGATCTTGTGCAGGATTCTTTGCGCCACGCTAAAAATTGTTTGCAAGTGATTGTTTACGGTTTTACATATTTAATTGGACTTTAAGGGGCTTGAAACCAATCCAGATTGGGTGGGGATTTCATCACCCTTCCCAGGACCCCAAAAATCACATATGGCATATTGTATTGACCATCAATTAATTAAAAAAGATTAGGCTCAGCCCTAAGGACTTCGCGCTCAATAGGATAAAGGAATAGTTGTAGGCATCGACCGTTGATCCTAACCTGATTTTGTGGTGTCTAGGCAAGTGTGTCTAAGGCGAGTGGTTACTTAATTAGGCCCACTATTTACGTAGTGGAGAACCTCCCACTTACCTGGCACTTACCTGGCCACAATTGGCGGTGAAGAGACGGTTTGAGGTCCTACTTCTTGCCTTTTGGAACAGTTAGGAGCTGTCTAGCTGACCTAGGTGACCATAGATCTAGGCCTAATTGTGCATTTGTGGTTGATTGAACGTGTGTCTAAGCCTTTTATCGAAAATCTTTTTTGCAAAAAGCTCCATATATATAAAAAAAAAAGGGAGGAAAGATCTTTACAAAAACTTGCAACCTGTCGCTAAGAAATCCGTGCACCCTACTTACACCCACTTTCTTCTCATTGACGTTTTCTTACCCACACATTCTGTTTTTCACTTTTTGACTACACTACCTCTTTAGTGTATGTCCGGTTGGACTAGGGACACTAGTGCCCGATTAGTCCGTGTCTCGTTGGTACCGACCGACGACGCTTTCGACTCCGAAGTCGAAATTCCTTCCACTTCCTTACCTTCACCTTCACATTTTTCGTCTTCTAAGGAGATGTCGGGATATAATCCTAACAACACCTTACCCACGGGACTGATTCCACCTCCGTTAGGTGCGAATAACCCGCAACACCCGCCTGTTGAAGCGCCCCAACGAATCGCGCTCCAGGATCTTTTCTACCCTGTCCGCACCGCCTTACCTACTTGTCTTTCACTCCCACCGGCAAATGGGGACAACTTTGAGATCAAACCCCACTTCATCAACATGTTGCCAAAATTTCACGGACTGGAATCCGAAGATGCCTATATCTTCATAAACAAATTCCAAAACATTTGCGCAATGATGAAAACAACCCAATTATCAGATGATGCTATAAGGCTAAGGGTCATTCCTTTCACCTTACGAGACTTAGCCGAGAAGTGGTTATACAACACAGCATCACATTCAATTAAAAATTGGGAAGAGTTTGTTAAAGCTTTTCTTAAAAAGTTTTATCCACATCACAAGACCGCGAGAATTCGCAATGAGATTATTCAATTTTCCCAGCTTCCTTCCGAACCCTTTTGGAAGTGTTTTGAAAGATTCAAAGACCTACTTGTTCAATGCCCTTACCATGATATCGAAAATTGGCAACTTTGCCAAACTTTATACGAAGGATTGAATCCAGCAACGAAGCAGTTGCTGGAAACCATTTATCAAGGTCACTTTCTAACCAAATCTAGTGAGGAAGCTTGGCAGTTTCTCGAGGATCTTGCTGAACAAACACTTCAGTGGGAAAACACTGAGACCACTTCATCTTCTTCTGTTGGTCAGTCTAGGGAAGGCATACATCAATTAGATATGTCGATAGCAATGAAGGCCGAAATGGCCGCGCTTACGAAAAAGCTAGAAGCAATTGAGACCAAAATCTCATCGCCTTCTCCTGTCCCTGCTTTACCCCCACGAACTGTTTGTGCTTGTTGTTCGGATCCATCACATCTTACCGAAGAGTGTCCTTACAATCCACCTGTTCAAGAACAAGATCAAGTCAATGCTGCCTTTCAACAAAGACAAAGAAATGATCCATACTCTTCGACTTATAATCCGGGTTGGAAAAGTCACCCCAATTTTGCTTGGAATCAAAATCAACAATTCCAAGGAAACAACGACTTTCAAAGGCCTCCTCCTCCACAACAACAAGCACCACAACAAACTCAATACCAGCAACCTTTCCAACCATAATCTTACCCAAACCAAATGAACAATTTTGTGCCCAACAACTCTTACCCTCCAAACAATTTTGTTCAACCAAATGATGATAAGGTTACCTCGCTAGAAAGAAGTCTAAATGTGTTTCTCAAACAATCTACACAATCCGCAGAAAGGTTGGAGACTTCCATTCAGTTTTTGGTGCACAAAAATGCTTCACACGATCAAAGCATCAAATCTATTGAGGCACAAATTGCACAACTAACTGCTGCGTTGAGCGAGCGAGAAAAGGGAAAGCTTCCATCTCAACCATTGCCAAATCCCAGTCACACACACAATGCACATGTTGCATATGAACATCAAAATCATAACGTAAATGCGGTGACCACGTTGAGATCTAGAAGAGTGTTGCAAAATAACGTGGGTATTAATAATGACACCCATGCCGGTGGTTCTTCTTCATCTTCTTCTTCATCCTCTTCTTCTTCATCTTCATCTTTCTCGTTAGAGCCTATTCTTCATTCTTCACAAGGCTCTACTTCTTCTATTTCGAATGGACCCACTTCTCACTTCATGAATACACCCACACTGGGATCTGTTCCAACTCCACATTCTACTCCACAGACATTGGACTCAACAGATTTTCAAAATGTTCCATTTCCAAACAGGTGGAAATCCAATAAACCAACTCCACAAATGGAGAAGATTGTTGAGTTATTTAAACAGGTTAGCATAAATATACCTCTCTTGGATGCAATCCAACAAGTCCCTTCGTATGCGAAAATTTTAAAGGGCTTATGCACCTCGAAAAGAAAATCTCAGATACCCAAGAAAGTGCTAGTAGTTAGTGCTGTGAGCAATGCTATTAACCAACGTCAACTCTTACCCCAAAAATGAAAGGACCCTGGCTGTCCTACAATTTCAATAACAATTGGGGATAAGAACATCAATCGCGCACTTTTAGATATTGGGTCTAGTGTTAACCTGCTTCCCTACTCCGTGTACGAGCAATTAGGTGTTAGAGAGTTGAAACCCACTCGTTGTACTCTCCAAATGGCCGATCGATCAATCACCCATCTTAGGGGTAAGTTAGAGGATGTGTTGATCAAAGTAGGGGGCTTCATATTCCCCGTTGATTTTATTGTTATGGACACACAATCTGTTGCTAACCCACGGAACCAAATTCCGGTGATCCTCGGTCGACCATTTTTGGCCACTTCCAATGCCGTAATCAATTGTCGCAATGGCTCTATGACTCTATCCTTCGGGAAGATATCTAGCGAGTTCAATATTTACAAGATAGGAAGTCTGCCCCCCATGCCTAAAACTAGTACACGAGAAGTTTGCTCTATTCACGAAATCACGCAGGAGGACTGCGAGCTTGAATAATTTCTGTTTGATGACAATAGTTTTGATGCCACTAGTGCGTCCCTCCTGGAATCTAACACAGTTGGCACAACCGATATTGATTATGAATGTTTCAATTTTTCGGATGATTTTTACGACTCACCGTCCGAGTATGAGTCCTTTGAATTTTTGGATGAGTTAGTTGAACCATCCGATTCGGTTGCTTACAGTGATTTCGAACCATTGTTGGAATCCTTTGAGTTCGAGGTAGATTCCCCAATTTTACCTTTGATTGTTTTGCCTCCGAAACTCGAACTCAAGCCATTGCCGTCTCACCTTAAATATGCTTATCTAGGTGAGAATGAGACCTTTCCCGTTATCATATCGTCCTCTCTAGCCCTCGAGCAAGAGAAAGCTCTTTTAATGGTCTTGCAAAATAACCGGCAAGCTTTCGGCTGGACTATGGCGGACATCGAGGAGATTAGTTCCCTCATAATTGAATATCATATGCATACGATGGATGATGCCAAATCAATAAAGGATCCACTGAAACATCTCGGGGATTGTGTGGATAATCAACCTCCTCCTTTAGAAGTTAAACCGCCCCCCTTTTCTTTTAATAAGCTACGAGAATACCAATATTCCTCTGATTTCTGAACATTCCCATTCTCGTTTTGATTCATCATCACCTCCTATCTCTTCACTTCCACGTACATACATACACTTTACATACCACTACTTATCTCTTCCCCAATTCTTCTTGGCTCGGTACAACATATTTTTCCACCGACCGATACTCTACACGGATAAATTTTTCAACTGGTTGGTATTGACTTTTGGTCTTTACAAAGTTTGGCATTGACTTGTAACATCGTTTAACTTAAGTTTGGGGGAACCATTTTGTATATATATTTTGTTTTTCTTTTAACAATAAAATAAAAAAATTGTAAATAAATAAACAGGGGAATACCGGCCATTTTCGGCCCTCTTGGTGTAGCCTGACAGTGAGGACACTGTCAAGTTTAAGTTTGGGGGTATGCTCGGTAAGCCTTCTTCCTTCGCATTCATGTGTATATTTTTGCATTTGCATACTTATTTTAAAACCCATAAAAATTGAAAAATTTTAAAAATTATAAATTGAAAAATTCAATTTTCGCCATAATTGACTTGAGTTTGACAAGACGGTTAACTAGCTAGAGGAAAAACTAGATCATAGATTTCGTAAATTAAAAACCTAAAAAATAACCTTTCTTAAAATTTAACGGTAGAAAGTATATGTCTTTGTAGTTTATTTAGAAATAGGCAAATTTCGAGTTGGCTTCTTGGGCTAAGTCAAAATAAAGGAAGAGTATTGATATTTTTATTAAAGTGTAAGTTTGAAAAATAATTCCTAAGCTTAAGTCTAGATTCTGAAAATATATACCCTACAAATTGCACAAACACGAACCTTGAAATTTGGAATAGTAGAAGAGACCTTGAAATGCTCTTGTCTAAAGTCCTTAGTACGAAGAAAAAATAAAATAAAAATGCAAGTGTGAATAAAGAGATAAAAAAATGAACACTGATTTTTGTAATTACTTAAGGCTGCATTAATAGAAAAAAATTTAGCGAGGGTGCCTTATCACCTAGTGCCTTAGACCAACTGTTTTGGGAGTCACTGCTAAAACCCTTAGGGATTACAAAACTAGGAATTACGCCTTAATATGCAAACACATTTTATAATCGGTCGTTGGTACCTCAAGAAGTATTAACGGTCGCATGAAAAATATGTGAGCAATTTCATCTAAAAATTCACCAATTAAGAAGTGCTTTGGACGACGGACAAGAGTATTATAACTTGATTTGAATTTCCAAGTGTAGGGGTGATATATACACACACGTAGGGGTATGTGATTGGGGTTTAGATAAGAGATAGGGATGAAAAATAGGACTTATATCTTTAGTAGAGATGATAAAAATTCCTAAGTTGAGATAGAACCTTAGAAGGAAAATTCAAAAGATGCTAAAAGCCAAGTGAATTTATAGAACATATACTATCTTAAGTTAAATGATAAGGAAGCGTGAAAAATACGGGTTGATAATTTATGAGTTGAACATAATAGAGTTTCTTGTTAGAAACCTAATTGGAGAATAAAAGTCAATAGGCCGAATTGAAAGGATTTTATGGGTAGTATCCGCTGAAAACCCTCAGGAGACAACACTCCTCCTACTAGGGACACCTAGAGGTTTAACGGCTTGTTGCACGAGCTCAGTGCAATCGCGTTTCCCTGTGAAAGTGAGGCTAGATCTTTTTCAAGAATAAAACTAGATTTACTCGAGGACGAGCAAAAGATAAGTTTGGGGGTATTTGTTCATATCATAATTTTGCATTATTATATTCCCCATTCTTATTCATTTTACAAATAAACAGGTGATTTTGATCCATGTCTGCTACATAGTTGCAGATTACAGGTTCTCGGAACAAAAACAATGAAATTGATGAAAAAGATGATACAAAGTGAGACTACGTCCGATAAATGGTGGAATCTTGATCGTGCCTGCATTTTGAGGGACAATGAGGATCAATGAACAAGTTCACAAAGCACAAGGCAGCACAAGATTCAAGACTTCGACACGAAGTAACGGTAAAAGTCCACGACATTATGCACTGTGGAGATCTGGAAGAGAACTAGAAGACATTCTGAAGAACCAACTAAGGAAAACAAAAGAAAATAGCAACAGACAGAAGACCAGAAAATCTCAGCCCTAGATGCTTCTTTTTGGCTGCGGAACCGCGGCCAAACACGGCACTTGGCCGTGGTTCCGCGGTCGTGCTAAGCCCGTATTGGTGGAAAAATTATGGCGGCTGGCGGTGCGTTGACTAGGTTTTTCTTAGGGGGTAAAATTGTAAATGCGGATGTGAATCGATTATAACCCTAGGGTTTCTATGATCTATAAATAGAAGCCCTAAACCTCTCTTTGGGGTATGCCTCTTTTTATTTCATCTATTCAGAATTTAATTCCTGTGTAAATGTTTGGAGAGAGCCGTCAATAAAGTAAGTAATTTTATTTCATTGCCCTAGTTAATTTTTATTCTGCCTTAGTATAATTTTATTATCTGCCCTAGTTAGATAGTTAGAAATGTTTTTCAATTCCCTAATGAGTGAGTAGTCTCCTCACTTGTTAGGGTTAGATTTGGGGAAGGCTTGAGAGATGAAAATCACTCACCTCTTTCTTGCCCATCACGTATAATTAATAGGACTCTATGCATACATACACACACCGTTCCCTACGGCACCTTACCCCACGAGGTAACAGTGATACCGTAGTATAAACGACCGGTTGCGTATGTTTCCATGGAGATTAGGGTAAGAATTAAGAAAGGAAGGACAAGAACCTAGAGGAAGAAATATCGTTTCTTCCCGATGGTACTAATCCCCTTTATTAATTATTACCATAACACCTAAAGAGATCTAAATTAGGGCATTGAAAGCGGTGAGGAAATCTTCAATTTCCAAATTTAACCTAAACCTAACCCTAGCAAGATTCTAGTCATAGTTTAAATCAGTTTAGTTTTTAGCGATAATCCATTTACACCGTTTAGAATTAACTCGTTAGACCAAATTAGAAAAGACACAACATCCCTGTGGACCGACCCGTACTCACCGGCTAGCTACCAAGCGACGCCGTTCTTGATTGCGGTAATTAAATATTTTTGATTCATCTTTTGAAAGCGCATAAGCACTAACTCTATCAATCAGGGGCATCCTTTCACTGCACTTCAGGTCGGCATCACTTTAACGACTATGTTCAAGGGGATTTTGGGCATGTGCTAGTGGGAAACAGTCAACCATGCAAAATTGTTGAAAAAGGGACGATTATACTTCAACCATCAGAAGGAGTTCAGATAAAACTGAAGAACGATAGACACATACCAGATCTGAAGAAGAGTCTGATTTCTACAAGTCAGCTAGATAGAGAAGGGTACATTACGGTGTTTGGGAATTCTCAGTGGAAGATTTCTAAAGGATGGTTAGTGGTCATAAGGGGAAAATTGAGCGGTTCATTGTATTCCTTCAGTGGGAGTAGTGGAGCTTTGATTGCATTGTTGACACGTTCGGATACAGATTCTGAGACTTTGTGACACAAAAGATTGGGGCACCATAGCGAGAAGAGTATGAACACTTTTCAGAATAGGGGGCTTTTATCCGGGCTGAGGAAGGTAGAGTTGGGTCTCTGTGAGAGTTGCGTTTGTGGAAAGCACATCGCACTCAGATTTCAGATTGGCGGTGTAGCAAAGAAGACCTAGAAGCTAGAGTTAGTGCATACGGATGTATGGGGACCGTCCTCGGTAGAGTCTTATGGAGATAAATCGGTACTTTGTATTGGATATATGTATGCCCTAGAGGCTATTATTGTATATTATAGTGGATGCTTGGACATGTATATCTAGAGGACTTTCTTGCTCAACATGATAGTATGCTATCTGGTTGTACTTTATCATGACATGTTCACTTGATTAAGTTTACTGTCTATTTGATACATGTTGATAAAACCCTTAGGATATCAGCTTGACTATCATGACTATGATGCAGATCATACTAGTGGGGCATATATAGTCTACAAGAAAATCCTTAACTGTTCCTAGTCGAGTGAGTATCGATACAAGGCATCGATATTTCAGAGTAGACTAGTGTATACGTTTCTTGACCCAGTATAGGGGTAATGAATGATCCCATATCCATTGGTGATTGACATCAAAGATTGTATATAGGTGCTCATTGAAGACTGAGTACACTGAACGGACTCGCCGAGAACTCTTATATGGTATTATACCTATCATCGAATAGCAGTTCTCAGGTGACACTTGTACTGGTTAGTCTGTAGACCCGATATTGTCATAATGTCTTGTGTGTTTCCCACTGTGCTTTGATTTCCATCCTGCCACGGCTCTATTGAGTCGTGCAAACAGGTGGATTTTGGGTACAGTCCTGAGACACATGAAGGAAGTGAGCGATAGGAGTGGTTTCGTCTCTTCCGGTATTAGGAGTTGATGTTGTACTATGCGCGATTGGCTATAACCGTAAGTCCCTGACCATGGTTGATGAGATTTACTAATAAGTGTTATCAGTAGTTTCTCGACTTGTTATAGGCCACACATCGACAAGACTTATTGAGTTATTGTGACTTAACGATTCCAACCCAAGACTCGATATGCAACATATCAGACGAAGAGACTAGACTGTATGGTTAGTGTTGCTTGTTGGCTCTACGGGAGTTTGAATAAGTTTGCTTGTTGTTCTTCTGTTCATATAATACCTGGGTAGCCGTTACGTCCAGCTAGTACCGCTGACGGCTTGTGGGTATCTGATATGATCATTACTTACTGCTAGCCGTTACGTCCAGCTAGTACCACATAGGGGTTTCCAAGTTCAAGCGAAACGAAGTGGGGCACATATGGAGATATGTGCAGGAGCTTGATTAACTATGAGTATCTATTACCGTATTTTAATCTAGCGTTCTTTATTAGTCAGGTTTTATGTGGTATGACTAGATTATTAAATCAAGTGTTGATTTAATAAAATGACTAATTATTCATTTATAATTCCTTTCTTTATGTGTGTGTATATATGTGTGTATATTTATATATTTATATTTATATGTATATATATAAATATGTATCATGGTTGATGATACATGGAACATGGCTATGCTAGAATCACATTGGAGATATATTAGGTATTTAGTTATTTAAAAGAAAATGGAAATTGCTAAGTAATGAGTTATGGTTCTACACTCTTCTAAAAATATCTTGAACCATAGCTCATTATTTTATTTTCCACTCACTTCTTTAAATAACTAACATATCTCCAAGGTTCAAAGAACCTAAGCCATTGTTCATCTTCCCCCTCTTATCTCTTTAGATTTTACTAGCTTAGAAAAAGAGAAAGAAAAAGAAAGGGTTTATAGTTAGAAAATCCCACTTCAACAACCTATATTAGTTTGGCAAACTTATGCAGGTTGTTAGTTTCACTTCTTCTTAGTTTAGTGAAGCAAGAGTTTGAGTGTTAGAAACTTCATGGTGGATCATCGTAGACATCGAAAACTTCTAGCGGAGTTGTTCCAACTTTAAGTGGAGCCAAAAGGAACTCAAGGACTTCTACATGGAGCCATTGAAGAGAAGGAGTGGTCTATAAATGTTGTAGTTCTCTTTCTCTTTAGTTTATACACTCTTAGCTTAAATAGTAACCCTAATCTCTAGTTTGATTTGTGGGTAGTATGATTTAGCTCTCTAAATTTTTTTAAATTCTTCGCATATTGATGTTTCAACTCAAGTAGAGGTGCTAAGACATATTTACATGGTATCAGAGCCAAGCTAGAGTATTAGACGATATTAGTAAAATTGCGAAACCAAAACGACTCCGAAACCGTAAACTTGAAACCCTAGTTTCTGTCGTTTTTTAAATGGCTTCTAAAATTTTTTAAAACAAGTGCAGAATGCTACTGATAATGTATTTAGAACACCAGAAAAATTTGAGGCAGAAATAACAAATATTGGCCGGCCACATTGGGAAATTCCCCGATGTCACCCGTTTACTGTAGCAATTTCAACCTGAAATTTTTTGGTGTTCTGTACACTTGGTTTTAGGGTTTCAGGTTATGTTTGTTTAGCCCAGATTGCATTTGATGTTATTTTTTGAGGGGGCAGTTTGCAGTGCTTCGTAGTCACAATTTTAATATCATTTCGGGTTTGAGTTTGATATGTGATACAATGGTTAGAATCCATATTGATTGGTTTTGAGAAAACTGGTTATTACATAACGAATCTCACATTTCAGCCTTGCTTTAATGATTGCCATGGAATTTAGATTTGGATCTAAATTCTGTCGTAATCTAATTTTGTATGTGAATACTCGCTGGAAAATAATAGTAGATAGCCACGCTCCTTCGCCTCGACCAAGTAACTATGGGAGAACCCCATGGCCTAGAGCATCCACTAGGGTGCTCAAGGCGATGGTGTTCTGCCCAAGTTTACTTAGTTGATGCCTTTGGGGGCACGTCCATCAACTAATGTTCCCGACGAGCCTTTAATAATTCTGGGTTTTTGTTGTATTGCCCAATTCTATTTTTGAAAAGAGTTTTCAATTCGAGATTTAAATGTAAGTTTTAAAACACGGGACATGAAATTTGGAATATGCGATAATCCGGGTATATGATGTCCATTGATGCGGATTCCAATCATTGTGGTTTACCATTTCTTTTCTATGACCGTAAGTGTAATATGTATCCCTAATCTAGCTGTTATACGTCAACGACATTAGGAATATACATATTTACTTACGTTGATGATTTGTTATGATATTCTGTTGCTGTATAGATATGATATATAGGATCGTCGAGATTGAATAGCCGGGGGTTTTATGTGAGATAAGAGTTTTTCTTTTTCATTCATATAAAATAATTGTATGGAATATTCTTTTATTGGGACACTTCTGGGTTGATGTTGTTGTCTCCATTTGATATATATTATTTACTTTTCCGCATTAGGATAGACCCAAGGCGTGGAGTATAAGTAACCGGGTTCTAGAGTCCAGTGGGTGGCCATCTCGAGGAGACGAGACCGGTCGCCTAACTCTAGAATTTGAAGGGTTGCTTTCTGCTCTCGTAGGGGTCTAGGGGTATGGGCTTGGGTATTCATCACGATCGTGAAATCCGTGTTTTTCATTATTGGCTTAATCTAAAACACGGACCTCCTAATATATCCTATATTTTCATATATCTGCTTCAGCTGCTGTTATTCTGTGATGTGATCATATAACTGCATGAGACGAATGTTATATATATGATATATAATAAACACCGCTTATGTTTTGCACCCGTGCTAGTCCTGCCCCCGCTCTGCCGTTAGTTAAGTATCCTAACGGTTCATGACGGGGCCCCGTGGCGAATGTGGATGGCATAAGCGTACGTTCTATTTTTGTTTCTTCTGTGATGTTTAGGATTTTAAATGATGAGACTACATTAATAAAATTAATGTTAAGAAAAGAAACATATAGATGTTGTAGAATCAAATTTGAAACATACTCAGCCTTTTTACGAAAAAGCAAAAATTTCAAAATGCGGAGCTTAAGCCACTCCTTTTCAAATTATTTAATTCTACAACGATATCATGTTCAAAACGTTAAAGGTTTTCATCAAAACCATTCGTAACCCTCCGCCATTTTAGAAAGTAGAGTTCTTAGTATTCGTGCTACGTTTGTTGACTATAGTTAAGGCGTAGTGTACGGTAGTTAAGTAATATCTTCCTATACAGCATAAGATGTGATTGATTAGGACATTCATATGACTTTGTAGACCATAGTTAAGGGCCATACAAATGGGTCTAAACCAATCACGAAATGACGGGTAAAACTTGACTAGCGCTTATGATTTGTTGATCATAGTTAAGATCATAAGACGTTAGGGGTAAAAACCATATCGGGAATTTCAAGAGTTGAAATTTGCAATGATATTGCATACTTTCTATATTGATAGTTGGATCCCATGTCACGTCCCGAAATAGCACGTGACTGGCACTTGAATCATGTGAAGTCTATAGGACCCCACCTAATTCAAGTAAGCCAAAATCCCAGAAATCTAAACCATTTTAAAGAAGAAATGAAGGAAAACTTGTTTCAAAGCAAGTGGTTTTAATAAAATAAGGCATTAAACATTTAAAAGCAATATCATATTTTCCCGAAAATTTCGGCAGAGTCTCCTTTGTAAATTCTGGCCCCAAACGGGTACAAACATGCATAATATACATAATGAATAAAGGAATCCCTAAGCAGGAGCTAGCTCTTCGCCAATTGGAAGAAACAACCACGCAAGCAATATAATATACAACGCCGAAGAGCGAGGATCAAAACTCAGAATAAAACCAATAGCCTCCCGAAAACCAGAGAAAGAATCATAATAATACAAGTGCGTGACTCTAAGGTCGAAAGAATATACACCGGTCTTCTAAGTCTATCAATAATACAAGTCTGGTTGATGGAGTTACTAGATACAACCGAATATAAATAAAAGCACAACGGTGGTCACGATGCAAGTGAACCCACCTACCAAGGCAATCATCAGGAAGGAAGCAGTGTACCAGCAAAGCCGCCATGGAAACCTGTACGGCAAAACCTGCAAGAAACTGTGGCATAACGGGGGTGAGTTGCCAACTCGTGGTTAGAAAACATCACCGAGCAGAAATCGCATATATGACTCTATCCTAGATCATACGATAATATCCTCATAATATATATCCTGAAAACATCTAATAATGGCAAGGGTAAACATTTAAACATAAGTATAGTACCCAGTGCTCGTGTCAATGCCTCAGGTAGCAACATGTCAATATATGATGTACGAATGTATTAAGAATGGTAGTAAAAATACATCTTGTACAAGAAAACTGTTTTCTTATCTCAGTAAGATTTTTATGTAAAAACCGAAGTATCATCAATGAAATCAACAGAGAATCCGTGTCCAGCATCGACACAAAATATATATCCCAATATCTCAATATCTCGGGCTCCGGCATTCCGGACTGGCCCATATCAATAAATCTCAATATCTCGGGCTCCGGCAATCCGGACTGGCCCATATCATCAAATCTCAATATCTCGGGCTCCGGCAATCCGGACTGGCCTATATCATCAAATCTTAATATCTCGGGCTCCGGCAATCCGTACTGACCCATATCATAAAATCTCAAGACTACGTTAGTATCCTCCGGATATTTGCCGCGTCATAAATAACCGGTCGGTAGTGCTCCCCTGCCAGGCTCAACGCCATCTTCTACAACCATCTTGCCCCGGGGTACCGCACCGGGTCCACCATGCACCCGCAGACGGTTCCTTCTCCTCCTCGAATCGGGTGTATGATACCACTCAAGAGCCGAGAAAACTCATGGTGGACACCTCTCACATCATATCACGCGAAAACTGCAAATTTCTATTTTTAGAAATGATAACGAGTTCATAAATTCCTTGCAGTTTCTCCAAATCCAGAAATCTCATGGAAAATCGAAATTCCAAAATCGAGAGTCAATATACAGTGAAATACCGGCATAAAGCCCTAAAATATTGCATGGCAAATGAATATATACATGCATTAAGTGTCTAAGTAAGAAGTGCAATATCAAAACTAGCATATGAAAGCAAACGTCCTAGTACTATGTCGAAACTACCAGCTAGCAATTATACAAACGGAGTAATGTCCCCTAAAGTGTACGTGACATGGCAATTACCGATAATGATGTGTGTGAGACGGCAAGCAAGTGTTCGTGGACATACGCATTATCAGTAATGGTGCTGGTGTTCTAACAATCGATATCATAATAATTAAGGAAACACCTGTATGAACATGCAATGCAACGAGAACATGAATATAACGGCGCATGAATAGTAAACGCAATATTTAAGAATATACATATATATATATATATAATAGAACGAATCGTGGTTTTTAGAAAACGGGGGCTACGGTGTTTTTAAGAAAAGGTACGTCCTTTGAAAAATCCATAATATCTTTCGGGTTGTCTTTTGAAAATACTCAAGATTCGTTAGTTTTGAAAATAAGTATGACTCGAGTCCAGTCTAACATCTACCAAGTAAACTACAGGACGAAGCTAAGAGACTTAATAAAAGGGTAAGGAAATCCACCTAAGTCCGTGTCGATATATCTAGTAGTCAGTGATCCCGCCTCAATAGTATCACGTACGATAAAATATATAATGTGACATCCTCGAGTCAAGAGTACGAATCAATCATCATATTTATATCTCGTACGGAAAAATCCATTATACGGCATCCCAAAATCGGAGTACGGGTCAATTATCATATTTACCTCATTATTCATATGGTATTGCAATCATAACATCATGAACTAGGGGTACTGATCTAAGGTCTAGTACATTCCAATACCATCATCATATATCCGCGTGTGTATGAAAACACATTGCCTATCGATCTGCTATAATATCATGCCGTATCTTATAACACGACCAAAATCACATAACCAATCTCACGGCATCATGCCCGATCATATCGACTCTCCTCCGAGTAATATATACTATTCTCATCATACGCGCGCGCGCGCGCGTGCGTGCGCGCGCGCGCGCGTGTGTGTGTGTGTGTATATATATAGCAACACATCCATATACATACACACACACACACACACATATATCATATGCACCAAAACATATCACGTGTGTATATGTGTGTGTGTGTGTGTGCATACCTTTACTCTAGAGTTTCGCAACTAAGAACTAAATAAAAGCACTATCTTCTAATTACACTAAACTAACCCATGATCTCCTAGAGACGCTCTTGCTAATTATCCACGTATCATAATACACAAGATTATATATATAAATATAACGTATTCACATACTACACTACGAAACCGCGGGGGTGCTATACGCCATCCACCCGACTTTCCCCATAGATATGCATCTACTCACTTTGATCCTTGCTTGCCAAAGTCGATGTCGCCACTCTCATCCTTGTTATCCGAAGTCTATGTGAGGGTGCCTACATATATAAACACATAGTATTGTAAACAGAAATCGCGCATGAAAACCAAAACGGCACATGAATCGCACATAGGTTAAAACCTATGGTCTATGCATGCAAGAATAACCAAACAACCCTCGAGATTGACGTGCAAACGTCACACCACCGAGTCAAAACCCAAATACTAAAATCCAAGTCATAAAAAGTCGCAAAACCAAAGCAGTAACATAAGAAAACACTTCCATATTTTGTTCCAGGTGAAATTAGCCAATTCTGCATATGGGGTAGGTCTAATTTGCCTAAAATGGAGCCATGTACCAAGCACGAGGCGATTTCATCGTACCAAGGCCGCAATTTGCGGCCAAAATGAGATAATTGGCAACCAGGGTAAGTAGTTAAGGCCTCGGGTCTTGGGGATATTTTCTAGGGTGCTTGCATACCTCTCAGTAATCGCTAAATATTTTCTAGAGTTTCCGGGTTATAGCAGATCTCCAAATATCACCACAATTCCTCACAAAACCTGACATCGGAGATTCTAAGTTCATTTCATGGGGTTCTAGTCTCTGGTTTAGTTCAAAATACTAACACTATAGGGGTTGTAGTCACTAATTACACCTCAATACACAATCACAACTCAAGAAATCCACAAAACATCATCTTGGAATTTTCAAATCTCACTAAACCTCACCTAAACACCTCTAAACTAATATAGATGCTAAAGTAAATGAATTACTACTCTAATAGTGAAGGAAATAACTCATTTGGAAACTCAAGAATTTTTTTGAGTTGCCCCAAGTACTCAAAATCCTAACTTTCTTGATCCACCATGCTAGTAGTGAGCTTGTGCACAATTTTTATGAAGGGGATGCAAAGTTTTGATGTGGTTTTTTTGGTGTAGTGAAGAGGTAGAGAAGGTGGAGGGAGAGGGCAGCCATGGGGTTGAAGGAGAAAGAAGAAGATGAATGAAGAAAATGCAAGAAGAACTAAGGCCATGGCCAATTGACCCACCACCCCCTCTCTCTCTTTCAATGCCCATACCTCATGCCATGCCTCCCATTCTTTATTCTATTTCCTTTTTGTTTTCTTTTATTTTTAAAACAAAAACACAATAATTAATAAAGAAGAGCCATGGTTCATGATAAAGTGTAAAAAGATGTTTGCAACATTTTTTTGTTGCATGTTTCATGCATAAACAAGATTGATGCAAAAATTAGCGGAATATTAATCAAGTTAAACACAATTTGCATATAATTAATTTATAAACGCCTAAATCACATAATTTCTTTCAAAAGCAATATTTAATGAAATTTCCAAATCGACTCAATACACTCAAAAATCAATATCATATAGAATTTTCAAATATCTCCCGAATTATCGGTATATAGTTATACCATATCATTAAAATATTTATAATAATTCATCATTTAATTATCTAAATTCCCAAAAATAATATTTTATTTTCTGAAATGTTACATCCCGATCTTACTGTGAGTAATAGTTACTCCCGGGAGAATTTTACACTTTACAATTATCTAATCCAGTAGGTGTCTAGAAAGGTGTCAATAGGGTTATACCTCTAAGGAAACGAGGTTTATTTAATTAGGTCCGTACGACAGAACGGGGAACCTCCTTCGGAGTACCGACACTGGCCTGACTGACCAGTTAGCGAACTTGTAGAATGTAATTAATCCTGGCTAATTTTCTTTTTAAGGTTTGAAGAAAATTTTGATAAAAGCAGTGGGAGATATCGATTAAATAAGATAAATAACCAATCTAATCTTGCAAGAGCTTTCGCTGAGTATTTTCTTTTCTTTCTCCTAATGGAAGATACCAATGACAGGACTTAAGTTTCTACTCGAGAAAAATAAACTGACGGGACCTAACTATAAAGACTGGCTAAGAAACATAAACATTGCCCTTACATACGATAAGGTTGCATACGTCCTCACTACTCCAGCCTCTCCCTTCCCAGGCCCTGATTGCTCTATTGCGGACAAGGAGATCCGCAAGACATTGGATATCGATTGTGCCACAGCCAAATGCCTCACGTTAGCTTCGATGGACAATGAACATCAAAAGCAACATGAGAAGATGGATGTGCAATCCATCTTTTTCCATACAAAGGAGTTGTATGGGAAGCAATCTCGTGCTCTTCGTTATGAGGCATCAAGAAAGTTGTTTCAGATGAAAATGGCTGCTGGTATATCGGTAGGAGATCATGTCTTGAAGATGATAGGACTTATTGAAGAACTTGAGGACCTGAGATGGACGATGGAAAATGAACAATATTTTGCTAAAGTTCTACAGTCTCTCCCTCCTGCCTATACTCAATTTATAGTGAAGTTCAATATGCACAATATGAAGAAGTCACTTTCTGAACTTCTAAATATGTTGAGAAATGCAGAGAGCACGCTTAAAACACAAAGGACTCCCACTCTACTTGCTGGGCAATCTTCCTCTTCCATCCCAAAAGCTAAAGCCAAGGGAAAGAAGAAGAAGAAACCGACCAAACCGAGAGGTGGAGTTAAAAAGACAAAGGGGAAAGACAAATCAGGGGCCGCAGTAACAGGGACAGCAGTATCGGGAAAGGGAGAATATTTCTACTGCCACAAGTCGGGACACTGGAAGCGTAACTGCACTGAGTACCTTGCCGATCTCAAGAAGAAGAAGTATGTTGATACTTCCACTTTAGGTGTGTTTGTTACCGAAAACTGTTTTTCAATAAACTCTGCATACTGGGTATTAGATACCGGTTCAGAATCTCACATCTGCAATTGTGTGCAGGAATTGAGAAATAGCAAAGTTTTGAGAAAAGGTGACCATACTCTCCAAGTTGGAAATGGATCAAATTTTCATGCAGTATCCGTTGAATAGTATCATCTGGGGTTGCCTTCAGGGTGTACATTGGTTTTGAACCAATGTTATTTTGTACCATCTATGTTATGTAACATTATATATGTATTTTTGTTGGTTAATGAAGGATATAATTTTGTGTTACAAAATGATGTTATGAACATTAACCTAAATCAACAGTTGATTGGATATGGTACATTAAATAACAGAATTTACGTCCTGAATCAACACACAGTTTTTAACATACAACATACAAACAAAAGGAAGTTTTCAGAAATAAATGAAGCTTTTGTTTGGCATTGTAGACTTGGTCATATTAACGAAACAAGACTAACCAAGCTACATAAAGATGGATATTTAAATCCGTTTGAATATAAATTTTGTGTGACTTGTCAGTCTTGCATCAAAGGTAAAATGACCAAAACTCCGTTTACTAGACACGGAGAGAGAGTTACTGAACTCTTAGGTCTCATACATAGTGATGTATGTGGACCAATGTCTACACAAGATAGAAGCGGTTATTCATACTTCATAACTTGTACTGATAATTTTTCAAGATTTGGACACGTGTTCTTGTTGAAACATAAGTCTGAAACTTTCGAAAAATTTAAGGAGTATAAAATTGAAGTAGAAAAACAAACTGGATTGAGTATCAAGAAATTTCGATCAGATTGAGGAGGAGAGTACCTAAGTACAGAGTTTCTAGATTTCCTAAAAGAGAATGGGATTCTCTATCAGCTCACTCCTCCATACACACCACAACACAACGGTGTCTCAGAACGGAGAAATCACACCCTATTAGATATGGTACGTTCAATGATGAGTGATACTGAGTTACTACTTTCCTTTTGGGGATATGCATTGGAGACTGCATTATATCTATTGAACAGGGTTCCAACCAAATCTATTCCTACCACTCCATATGAGATATGGTATGGGAAGAGACCATCTGTTAAACGAGTTAAAATATGTGGTTGTCCTGCTTTTGTTAAAAAGCAGAATCCAGACAAACTCGAGACACGATCGGTTCTGTGTACATTTATGGGATATCCGAAACATTCATATGGATATCTTTTCTACCACAAAGAGAAACAAAGAGTGTTTGTTTCTCAGTATGCCACATTTTTAGAAAATTAATTTTTTACAAATAATATTGATGGTAATGTGGTAGAACTAGAAGAAATCCTAGAGCCACAAATAACTACTGACGATTTGGTTGAACCTGAAGTTGCAATAGAACCCCACAAGCCTCAGTCACTCCGTAGATCTAGTAGGACTTCTTGCCCACCAGAGAGATACTATGGTTTCCTCATTGATGGTGATAGAGAAGATTGCATCATGGACCCTACTAGTTTTCAGTAAGGTATCACGAGTAGTGACTAAGTGAAATGGCCGGATGCCATGCGATCTGAAATGGAGTCCATGTACACCAGCGAAGTATGGACTTTGGAAGTTGCACATTCTGGAGTAAAACCCGTAGGGTGCAAATGAATTTTTAAGAAAAAGATTGGTGTGGATGAACAGGTAGAGACCTATAAAGCAAGACTTGTAGCAAAAGGATTTCGTCAAAGATCAGGATTGGACTATGATGAGACTTTTTCTCCCGTCGCAATGCTTAAATCCATTCGAATCCTACTTACTATCGCTGCTTACTACGACTATGAGATCTGGCAGATGGACGTAAGAACTGCATTTCTAAATGGTGATTTAAAAGAATGCGTTTTTATGGATCAGCCGGAAGGCTTCATTGACAGTAGGAGCAGCGAAAAGGCATGTAGGTTGCCTAAATCCAATTATGAATTAAACCAGGTATCATGGAGTTGGAACATCTGCTTTGATGATACAATCAAAGAGTTTGATTTTATCGAAAATATAGATGAATCTTGTATTTATAAAAAGATTGTAGGAAGTACTGTCACATTCCTCATATTGTACGTGGATGGCATTCTTTTGATAGGAAATGACATTCATATAGTATAATCGGTCAAACTATTCTTATCACAGAGCTTCTCCATGAAGGACCTGGATGATGCCTCATACATTTTGGGCATTAAGATCTATAGAGATAGATCTAAGAGATTGTTGGGATTGTCCCAATCTAAGTACATTAACACCATCCTAAAGAGATTTAGTATGGAAGATTCCAAGCGAAATAATTTACCCGCTTGTCACGGAATCACCCTCTCTATAGACTTTTGTCCAAAGTCTGGTGAAGAGAGAGCTCGCATGAGTGTTATACCCTACACTTCTGCTGTAGGATCTATCATGTATGCGATGTTATGTACTCGCCCTGATGTTGCTTATGCACTTAGTGTAGTAAGCAGGTATCAATCCAATCCAGGGGAGAAACACTGGACAGCTGTGAAGAACATTCTCAAGTACTTACGAAGGACTAAAGAAATGTTCTTGGTGTATGATAGTGGGGATCTCCAGATGGAGGCCTTTACAGATTCCAGCTTCCAAAGTGATGAGGATGACAACAAATCTATCTTGGGTTTTGTATTTACCCTCAATGGAAGGACGGTTTGTTGGAAAAGTTCCAAACAAGACACCGTTGCAGAATCAACGATGGAATCTGAGTACATTGCTGCGAATGATGCTACCAAGGAAGCAGTTTGGATGTGGAAGTTCATCTCAGAGCTTGGAGTAGTTCCAACCATTATTGATCAAATACCCTTGTATTGTGATAATAATAGGGCTATGGTTTTAGCCAAGGAACCCAGATCCCATCAACGTTCTAGATATATCCAGAGGCGATATCATTTGATCCGGGAGATAGTTGATCGTCGCGAGATTGTGATTCGGAGAGTAGACACGAAGAATAATACCGTGGATCCATATATCAAGGCCCTTCCACAGGCGCAACATAAGCGACTTTTTGAGATGTTGGGTATGAGATACGCCAATAATTGGCCTTAGTGCAGGTGGGAGATTGTTGGATATATGTATGCCTTAGAGGCCATTATTGTATATTATAGTGGATGCTTGGACATGTATATCTAGAGGACTTTCTTGCTCGACATGATAGTATGCTATCTGGTTGTACTTTATCATGACATGTTCACTTGATTAAGTTTACTGTCTATTTGATACATGTTGATAAAACTCTTAGGATATCAGCTTGACTACCATGACTATGATACAGATCATACTAGTAGGCCATGTATAGTCTACAAGCACATCCTTAACTGTTCCTAGTAAAGGGAGTATCGAGACAGGGCATCGATATTCCAGAGTAGACTAGTGTATACGTTTCTTGACCCAGTATAGGGGCAATGGATGATCTCATATCTATTGGTGTTTGACATCAAAGATTGTATACAGGTGCCCATTGGTGACTGAGTACACTGAACGGACTCGCCGAGAACTCCTATATGGTATTATACCTATCGTCGAATAGCAGTTCTCATGTGACACTTGTACAGGTTAGTCTGTAGACTCGAGATCGTCATAATGTCTTGTGTGTTTCCCACTGTGCTTTGATTTCCACCCTACAACGGCTCTATTGAGTCGTGCAAACAGGTGGATTTTGGGTACAGTCCCGAGACACATGGATGCAGTGAGAGATAGGAGGGGTTTCATCTCTCCCGGTATTAGAAGTTGATATTGTATTATGCGCGATTGGCTATAACCGCAAGTCCCTGGCCCGGGCTGACGAGATTTACTAATAAGTGTTATCAGTAGTTTTTCGATTGGTTATAGGCCACACATCGGCAAGACTTATTGAGTTATTGGGGCTTGATAATTCCAACCCCAGACTCGATATACAACATATCAGATGAAGAGACCGGACTGTACGGTAAGTGTTACTTGTTGGCTCTACGGGAGTTTGCACAAGTTTGCTTGTTCTTCTGTTCGTACAATACCTGGGTAGCCATTACGTCCAGCTAGTACCGTTGACGGTTTGTAGGTATCTGATATGATCATTACCTACTGCTAGCGTATTGACGAGTTTTAAGAGTCCCACATAGGGATTTCCAAGCTCAAGCGAAACGAAGTGGGGCACATATGGAGATATGTGCGGGAGCTTGATTAACTACGAGTATTTAATACCGTATTTTAATCTAGCATTCTTTATTAGTCAGGTTTTATGTGATATGACCTGATTATTAAATTAAGTGTTGATTTAATAAAATGACTAATTACTCATTTATAATTCCTTTCTTTATGTGTATATATATGTGTATATTTATATATTTATATTTATATGTATATATATAAATATGTATCATGGTTGATGATATATGGAACATGGCTATGCTAGAATCACATTGGAGATATATTAGGTATTTAGTTATTTAAAAGAAAATGGAAATTGCTAAGTAATGAGTCATGGTTTCTATACTCTTCTAAAAATATCTTGAATCATGGCTCATTATTTTATTTTCTACTCACTTCTTTAAATATCTAACATATCTCCAAGGTTCAAAGAACCTAAGCCGTTGTTCATCTTCCTCCTCTTATCACTCTAAATTTTTCTAGCTTAGAAAAAGAGAAGGAAAAAGAAAGGTTTTTTAGTGAGAAAAGTCCCACTTCATCAACCTATATTAGTTTGGCAAACTTTTATAGGTTGTTTTGCTTCACTTCTTCTTAGTTTAGTGAAGTAAGAATTTGAGTGTTAGAAACTTCATGGCGGATCATCGTAGACTTCTAGCGGAGTTGTTCCAATTTCAAGTGGAGCCAAAAGGAGCTCAAGAACTTCTATACGGAGCCATTGAAGAGAAGGAGTGGTCTACAAAAATTGTAGTTCTCTTTCTCTTTAGTTTATACACTCTTAGCTTAGATAGTAACCCTAATCTCTAGTTCAATTCGTGGGTAGTATACTTTAGTTCTCTAAATTTTTAAAATTCTTCACATATTGATGTTTAAACTCAAGTAGAGATGCTAAGACATACTTACACTTTGTAACTTTCATTGATGATGCAAGTAGGAAGACTTGGGTCTATGCAATTAAAAAGAAGTCCGATGCGTTTAGTCTCTTTAATTACTAGATTGCACTGGTTGAAAACCAAACGAGGTTGAAGGTTAAGTGCCTAAAGTCGGATAATGGCGGTGGATATTGCAAATAAGAGTTCGAGGGGTTTTGATCGCAAAAGAGTGTACGTTGGTTGAAGACGGTATGGAGAACGCCATAACAGAACGACATCGTTGAAACGATGAACATGATGATCCTAGAGCGGGTGAGGAGCATGACCTTGGATGCGGATGTGCCGAAATTCCTATGGGCAGCAGCTGTCGATACTGCTATGTATCTAATCAATAGAAGTCCGGCAAGTGCGCTCGATAGGGGAATTCTGGAAGAAATTTTGTCAGGTAAACCGGTCAATTATTCACACCTTAAAGTTTTTAATTGCATTACATATTCATTGATAGATAAGACGGAAAGGAGTAAGCTTGAATTCAAGTCTAGAAAGTGTGCACTCATCGTTTATAGAGGAGATGAGTTCGGATATCGGCTGTGTGATTATTCAAGTAAGAAGATAATACAAAGTCGAAACGTCGTGTTTGATGAGTAACACTTTTGTAAGGAAGCAAAGCAAGCCAATAAAGGTGCAGTATCTGAGTTTGTTTAGTTAGATGGTACTCAGAAGAGTAGTCGGCTGCCTACATGTGCAGATCAGAATATGGAGGAGACAAGTACTGTAGTGCAGGATCAGGTTCAGGAACTAATTGAAGACCAAGTTCAGCAACCAGATGTTTCAATTCCGAGGAGATCTACACGAGAGAGGAGACCACCTGAAAGATTAATTACCGACTTTATATTGTACACTGATTCGGGAAAGCCCGAATCCCTTACAGAAGTGACGTGAGACTGTGATAACAAGCAGTGAGAGCAAGCTATAGATGAAGAGATGGATTCATTGAAAAAGAATAGTACTTAGGACTAGTGAAGACACCCAAGGGTCGGAAGATATTACTGAATAGGTGAGTGTACAAAGTTAAGGATGAGGCCGATGATATAAAGCTGTACAAAGCTAGCTTGGTAGTTAAGAGATATGCGCAGCATGGGATAGACTATCAGGAGATATTTTTCCCAGTGGTAAATATGACTTCAATTCAGATTATACTCAGTATGGTGGCAGTGGAAGATATGCTTTTAGAACAGCTAGATGTGAAAACCGCGTTCCTTCATGGAGATTTGAATGAGGAAATCTATATGATGCAACCACCAGGATACGAGGTTAAGATGAAAGAAAATATAGTTTGTAAACTGCGAAAGAGCTTGTATGGCCCCAAGCAAGCTCTAAGGCAATGGTATCTCAAGTTCGATCTTTTCATACTGGAGACGGGATTTGTGAGATGTGATTTAGATCACCGCGTTTACGTTCAGACTTTTAAGAATGGTGACTACATTATTTTATCACTCTATATGAATGATATGTTGGTAGCAGGTCTAAATTTCAAGAAAATTCAAAATCTGAAGAAGCTGGTGACTGAAAAATTCTCCATGAGAGATTTGGGAGGATCCAGGGAAAATCTTGGCATGAAGATCATAAGAGATGGACAGCAACGAAAGCTATGGCTGTCGCAAAAGAATTACGTGGAAAAGGTTTTGAAGCGGTTCAATATGGACAAATCAAAACCGGTGAGTAGGCCTTTAGCGAAGCATTTCAAACTCAGTAACGAGTTGCGCCCGACAACTCAAGAGCAAAAGAATGACATGGTAAAAGTGCCATATGCATCGACAGTTAGGAGTTTGATATATGCAATGGTGAGTACAAGATCAGATATTGCACAATCAATGGGAGTTGTAAGCAGCTACATGCAAAACACTGGGAATGAACATTGGAATGCAGTGAAGTGAATATTGAGATACCTCAGGAGAACGTCTAATCATTGTTTATGTTTCGGGGGTGATGCTCTTATTGTGCAAGGTTGTGTTAATGCAGACTACTTATGTGATCGAGACATTGGGAAAAGCATAACAGGGTATGCATTCAAGGTTGGGGGAATAGAAGTCAGTTGGGTCTCCCAGTTATAAAAGATTATAGCATTGTCAATGACGGAGGCCAAATATGTTGCCATCATGGAAGCCAGCAAAGAGATGATACGGTTACAAGGGTTACTCGAAAAATTGGATAAGAAACAGGATTTCATTACCTTGTGGAGCAATAATCAATGTGCGATACACTTAGCTAAGAACGCTGCATATCACTCTAGGATAAAGCACATCAAGACGCGGTATCACTTAATACGTATAGCGTTGGAGGATAATGATTTGACACTGCAGAAATTCGCGGGAGAAAAGAATCCTGCGGCTATGTTCATCAAGATTGTAGTCAGAGATAATCTGGATCTTTGTTGCAGATTGGTGAACCTCTCCAAGATGATTTGATGAGGAGAGAGTAAATAGCGAAATCGTGTGAAGTCTACTAATTTTTAGGAGTCAAGATGGAAGAATCTCCAAGTAGGAGAATGTTAGTATTGTAGAGTTTTCTTCCTCAGAAGTTTGAATAAGAAGGTTCAGACGTCTGGCATGCACGAGCATGGAACCAAAAGAGCAGAGCGACGACAGACGTCTAAAGGCAAAGTGACAGACGTCTGGCCAAATCCAGAGCCGTTACAGAGCACAGGAAGACGTTTGACTAAGGAGTGGCGGACGTCTGTCTAAGGAGCTGAATCCAATACAGAAAGGCGACAGACGTCTGAATAAGTTTTCGTCAGAAGTCTGCATGCGGGTTTTTTGTGTGTAGCGAATATTAATCATATTCTGTTTAAATCTAATTTGTATAGGATTAGGGTTAAGCTATATAAAGGGTCTCTCATATATTGAAATTTGAAGGCCATTGAGACTCTTGTATAGAGAGAGCGTGACGGCTAAGTGAATGGAGAGATTTGAGAGTAATCTCCTATAGTTGCTCTTGGTGTAAAACTTGACTGAAAAACTAGTAGAAGTTTTGCAGATTCCGCTCTGCCGGGGACTAGCCATACGGTGGGTGAATCTCGTTAACAAATCTCTTGTCTCTCTGGTTTGATTCTCTTGTTCTTCCGTTTGTTTATTATTTTATCTTTCGTGGTTATTGCGTGGTTTGCGTAGATTGGCCGTAGCATAGTTTCGTGTAGTGTTATTTTCTCCCGGCCGTTATTCCACAACACCACACACAAGCACACAACACAAACACATCCAGGAGACCCATGAATTTTCCTCGCAAACTTTAATTTGTAGTCACTTTCTCTTCTGGGGTTCGAACCCCGCACTCTTCTCAAAAAAGGAACCACCCATAGTGTAAGTCTATGTCGTGCACCCCGTGGGTTTGCGGGGAGGCGGAATTTACAAAAAATGATTTTTATAAAGCTCGCAACACCGACTAAATTTTAGAATCTTAACAGAAACCTTAACCAACTATAACTGTGATTATTCCAAGCTTCCAATATGTAATATACAATCCAGTATAATGCAATAATAACATTTAGGACATATATCACTAACACATAGCAACTGAGCTATTGCTCATCGGTCTGCGGCCACATATTTTGATGGAATAAATTCAAGATAAAGGTTTTGGATTATTCCAAGAAGAGGTCCTCATTGGTGGGCAATGAATCCAAGGGGTTTAACATTTTCATACCAGCTCATATCTTCTACTTGCATTGTACATACCAGGTGTCCTACAACAGAAGCGTCCATATAGTGTGACCTTCTATACCATCAATCACACACTCCCTCAGGGCTGTTTGGTTGCAGGATTTTAAAATTTGGATTCCTAAATAGTACAATTGAAAAAATCTGGATTGATTAATTTTATGTTTGGTCGGTATTGAATTCCAAATGTTGAATTTATAGATTTTTGTAATTCTTATTTGGTTGGGAAAAAATAAGTGGGATTTGGATTTGAGAATTATAAAGAGAGAGGGAGACTTTTTTAATAATATAAAGTACTTGAGACCCATATGAATAGTGCCAAATCCATAGAAATTCATAGTTTTTTTTTTTGATTCAAGAATCCAAAAAAATGGTGGGCCCCGATAAAAAACAAGCAAATCCAAAACAACCAAATTCCTACAACCAAACAAAGAATTCAAGAATCCAAACTCTTTTTTGGATTCAAGAATCCAAACAGTATCAAATTCTATCCTAATTCTACAACCAAACAGCCCCTTAGCAATATCCGATGAGATAACAGTAAGGGAAAAAACCAAGCAAATTCTCTTTTTTCGTAATATAAAGCCTTTTTATTATCCGAAGTACAAAAAATAGATTAAAAATAAATGAATAAATATGGGCTTCCTTGGAAAGGGCCCTGTGGACTGGAAAATTGTGAGAAGAGGATCAGCCTTAATATGCTATCCAGATTTATTTCTGTTAATTTTAAGATACAAGGGGGCCAGACAATACTATAAGCAACGCCCTTAGGGGATCTCTTTACCACTTTACCACTTGATGATACTCATAAGTGGGGAGCATGGCCGGTACTAGAGACCTACTCCGATGTCGGTTAGTCTATTTTGTCTTCTCACCAAAGACCTACTCCGTAGACGAAGATGGCCTTCCTTAGCCAGTGGACGTTCGCATTTGCGTGGTACATCTCGTTCAAGAACGAGACCTAATCTGAGAGTTTCTACCTTCCTCATTTGAAGAACGCCCATCCCCATTGCTTTCTCGATCGATGTGCCTCATTTGACTTGCCGACATTTAAACCTCAAGAAAAAAGAATTCTTAGTTAAAAGCTTGTCGGAGAGTCACCGTAGTCACCTTTCTTCTCTTGTTGTATATCGTCTCACCCGTCTCACTCTCTCTACTCAGTAAATATCGTTATTAAAGTCTAATCATTTCCTCTATTCAGAAACCAAACTGACTTGGAGCAATTCATTAATTTTTTTTATTTATAAATTTTAAAGGAGTACCTGTTTTGATTACACGAAGTTTATTCGTCTTTCTATTTACAGTTTTAACGTCTACGGTCGAGGTACATAGATACTACCAAGTGGCCCCGCGCCATGCGCCATGCGCTGGTGGCTGTATAGAAAAAAAAATACTTTCCATAGATGTTTTGTAACAATTTATATATATTGAATAGTAATACCTGATGCGAAAATGAATACAGATAATTCTTCTGTAAATATGTTGCGCGTATTTGAATTAAAACAAAAGTTACTGAAAACAGTTGAGGACGGCACATATGAACAAAATATGTTGCAATTTATCGAATTAAATTGCATTTTAAATTAATTTTCTGTATAAGATTTTGTGAGAATTTTAAAATAAGGCATGTATTTATTTATGTTGATACTTTTTAGAGTTCGTTTTTTAGCAAAGCAAATTTCTAAACTAAACCAATCCTATCATGTTTTGACTAAATATATATAAGTTAATACAATATCTCCAAACATAACTCAATTTCAATCTAGAAGAAGAAAATATGAAATTTTTTAACCAAATTGAAAGTTTTCTCAAATAGAGATTTCAAGCCAAAACTAAATAAAGAAAGATAACTTAATGTTTTAAGTAAATAATTTCGCAAAATCATTGAAATAGAATCATATATCTTTCGAAAGGTTTCTATTGTTCTTGATTTCCTTTATCCAAATATAGCACACAATCATAATATTAATTTTTTTTATATAGAATTTTTTATAGGAATCAATAAAATAAGAATTTCTTTACTATTAATATGCATTAATCAGTTCAATTAGATTTTCTTTATTGAATGATTTTTTTACAGAAAAAGAATGTGTATTTTTCTCTTACATTTTATCGCGGGAAAAAAGAAATTTGATCATGAGACTAAAAACTATCATATACTCTTCGTAATTAAGTTACTTTTTGTAACATTTCAGAAATAAAAAATAATATTTTTGGAATTTAAATAATAAAATAATATGTTTCACGAAAACTATTCGAGTATGAATTTGAGATTTTCATAAAATGGTATAACTATATACCAATATTTGGAAAATAATTAGAGATTAATATGTATTATTAATTATAAAGGCATTTATTGGATTTGGACATTTTATAAATAATTATGCAATTAATTATATGCAAATTTATATTAAACTTGATTAGTATACTACCAATCATGATTAAACCAAATCCATTTTTGTATTAATCATGGCTAGTGCACCATGACATGTTGTGTTGATTCATGCATGGCTTTTTGTATTTTGTGGTAATTGGTTTTTAAAAGAGAAAAGAAAAATAAAGGATGACATGGAGAGGGGACATTGAGGCATGGGCATGAGAGAGAGTGAGAGTGAGAAAAAGAGTGAGAGTGGGATGACCCTTGACCATGGCTCACTTACCCCGTTCCTTCTTCAATTTATTCTTCCTTCAACTCCTTCATCTTCATCTCCATCTCCTCCTCCTTCCTCCACCTTACTACCCATGGGAATTATCTCCAAAACCTCATCAAAATCCATGGCTACCTTCACAAAAAAATATGCACTATCTCATCCTACACCCCATAGCAAGCTCAAGTTTGGATTTTGAGGACTTTCAACCATCTTGGAATTTTCTTCAGTTGCTCTAAGAGATATAACCTTCACTTTTCTTCTTGTTATTTAGTTTCTTAACCTCCTAATTATGTTTAGAGTTCGATTAAGCTGGTAGCGACTTTGGAAATTTCTAGGATGTTTTAGTGGGTGATTTGAGTAGTAGAGATGTAATTGAGCTTTAGTTAGTGTTTACAAAATCTTAGTGATGATAATTCTGGATAAACTTGAGACTAGAACCCCAAAATACGAACTTAGAAGTTTCCCGATATTGGTTTTTAGCGATTTGTGTTATCTCTGTATAATCTGCTATAACCTGAGAGCTCCATAAAATAAGTTCCCATTACAGAGAGGTGTGCATGCCACATATTGTTAGGAATATGTATGCCCTAGAGGTCATTATTGTACATGTGATGTATATTATAGTGGATGCTTGGACATATATATAGAGGAATTTCTTGCTCGACATGATAGTATGCTATCTGGTTACTTTTTATCTTAACATGTTGTCTGGTATTCTTTACTGTCTTTCTCTTACATGTTGGTAAAGCCCTTAGGATATGTACTTGGCTACCAGGATTATGATGAGATCATACTAGTAGGGCCATGGTAGTCCAAAAGTACATCATTTAATCAGCTCCTAGTCGAGGGGATTCGAGACTAGGGCATCGGTATTCCATAGTAGACTAGTGTGTACGTTTCTTGTCCCTTAGAGGGCGACGGTTGATCCCACAACCATTAGTGTGTAACATCAAAGATTGTACACATGTGCTCATTGGAGAATGGGTACACCGAACAGGACTCGCCGAGGACTCCTAATTAGTAGTATGCCTATCGTTAGATAGCAGTTTTTTGGTGACACTGGTACAGGTTAGTCTGTAGACCCGAGATCATGATAGAGTCTTATGTGGCTCCCACTGATTTATGCTATGTTTTGTGATAAAAAATATTTGTTAACCGCAATAAAGAACGGCATCGCTTGGTAGCTAGCCGGTGAGTATGGGTTGGTCCACAGGGATGTTGTGTATTTCCTAAATGTTCTAACGAGTTAATTCCAAATGGTGTTTGGATCTTTATCACTAAAAACTAAGTTGACTTAGACTAGGATTAGAAATCTTGCTAGGGTTAGGTTTAGGTTAAGTTTGGAAAATTAAGATTTCCCACCGCTTTCTATGCCCTATTTAAGATCTATGAGGTGTTATGGTAATTATTAATAAAAGGGATTAGGACGATCGGGAAGAAACGATATTTCTTCCTCTAGGTCCTTGTCCATCCTTTCTTAATCCTTACCCTAACCTCCATGGAAAACATGCACATCAGGTCTTTTATACTACGGTATCACCGTTACCTCGTGGATAGGGTGCCGTAGGGAGCGGTATGTGTATGTATGCGTGGAGTCCTAATAATTATTATGTGTTGTGCAAGAAAGGGGTGAGAGATTTGCATCTCTCAAACCTTCCCTATTTCTAACCCTAACAAGTGAAGAACTACTCGCTCATTAGGGGATCTATGAAAAACATGATTTTTATGAGTTTTTGATTGAAGAGATTAATTATCTAACTACTGTAGATTATTAAAAAAGTTCTAATCTAAATTAAACTAGGGCAAAAATAAATTTAACCTAGGGCAGAAAGAAGAATTAAGAATTAGGGCAAAATAAAAGAAACTACTTACAAAATTGATGCTCTCAAAACTTGATAGAAATCCTGAATTTTATTCACTGAAAAGAGGCATAACCTAAAACAAGTTTTAGGGCTTCTATTTATAGAGCATAGAAAACCCTAGGGTTACAATCGACGCACATCTTCTTTTACAAATATACCCCTAGGAAGACTAATCAATGCGCCGCCAGCCTCCAAAACTTTTTCCACCAATACGGGCTTAGCACGGCCGCGAAACCGCGGCCAAGTGCCATGTTTGGCCGCGGTTCCGCGGCCAAAAAGGAGGCTTGTTGTCTCAATTTTTCAGGTCTTGCTCTGGTTGCTTTTGGATACTTGTTTCTTTAGTTGGTTCTTCGGTATGTCTTCTAGTTCTTTTCCAGATTTCCATAGTGAATAATGTCGTGGAATTAACCGTTTGTTTCGTGTCGAAGTCTTGAACCTTGCGCTGCCTTTGTGCTTTGTGAACTTGTTCATTGATCTTCATTGTCCCTCAAAATGTAGGCACGATCAAAATTCCACCATTTATCGGTTGTAGTCTCACTTTGTATCTTCGTTTCATCTTTTTCACTGTTTTTGTTCCGAGAACCTATAACCTGCAACTATATAGCAGACATGGATCAAAAGCACCTATTTATTTGTAAAAATGAATAAGAATGGAGAATATAATAATGCAAAATTATGGTATGAACAAATACCCCCAAACTTATCTTTTGCTCGTCCTCGAGCAAACCTAATTTTATTCTCGAAAAAGACCTAGCCTCACTTTCGCAGGGAAACGCGATTGCACTGAGCTCGTGCAACAAGCCGTTAAACCTCTAGGTGTCCCTAGTAGGAGGAGTGTTGTCTCCAGAAGGTTTTCAGCGGATACTACCCAGAAAATCCTATCAATTCGGCCTATTTATCAATTCGGCCTATTGACTTTTATTCTCCAAATCGGTTTTCTAACAAGAAATTCTATTATCTTGAACTCAGAAATTATCAACCCGTATTTTTCACGCTTCCTTATCATTTAACTTAAGATTATATATGATTTATACATTTACTTAGCTTTTAGCATCTTTTGAGTTTTTCTTCTAGGGTTCCATCTCAACTTAGGAATTTTTATCATCTCTACTAAAGATATAAGTCTAATTTTTTATTCCTATCTCTTATCTAAACCCCAATCACATATCCCTACGTGTGTGTATATATCCCCGGCAACGGCGCCATTTGATTGATTCAAAGAATATTTATAACCGCAATCAAGAACGGCGTTGCTTGGTAGCTAGCCGGTGAGTACGGGTCGGTCCACAGGGATTTTGTGTATTCTCGATTTGTTCTAACGAGTTAATTCCGATTGGCGTCGGATTGATTAAATCTAAAAACTAAACTGATCAAGATTAGAATCTTGCTAAGGTTAAGTTTAGGTTAGGTTTGGAAAGTCAATATTCCTCACCGTTTTCTATGCCCTATTTAAGATCTATGAGGTATTATGGTAATAATTAATAAAGTAGATTAGTACCATCGGGAAGAAACGGTGTTTCTTCCTCTAGGTTCTTGTCCTTCCTTTCTTAATTCTTACCCTAACCTCCATGGAAAACACACGCAACCGGTCGTTTATACTACGGTATCACCGCTACCTCGTGGGATAGGGTGGCGTAGGGAGCGGTGTGTGCATGTATGCATGGAGTCCTATAAAAACGTATGATGGGCAAGAAAGGGGTGAGAGATTTTTATCTCTCAAGCATTCCCCAAATCTAATCCTAACAAACGAGGAGACTACTCACTCATTAGGGAATTGAAAAACATTTTCTAACTAATTAACTAGGGCAGATAATAAAGATCTATACTAAGGCAAGAAAGAAATTACCTAGGGCATGGAAATAAAATTTAACTAGGGCAATGAAAAGAAAACTTACTCCTAATTTTTATTTGATGCTCTCTTCATACATTGCAGAAATTTACAGATCTGAATTTTGATAAAATGAAATGAGACACAAAAAGAGGCATAACCTAAAAAAAGATTTTAGGGTTTCTATTTATAGAACATAGAAACCCTAGGGTTACATTCGAGTCACGTCTGCATTTACAATTTTACCTCATAAGAAAGACTAGTCAATGCGCCGCCAGCGACAAAATTTTCCACCGACACGTGTCAGGCACGGCCGCGGAACCGCGGCCATAGGCCAGGTTTGGCTGCGGTTCCGCGGCCATAAAGTGAGCTTGTTGGCTATTGTTTTCTAGGGTTCTGTTTGATGCTTTGTACTTGGCTTTTCTACATTTAGTTCTTCAGAATTTCTTCTAGTTTCTTCCAGATCTCCATAGTGAATAATGTAGTGGACTTTTACCGTTGCTTCGTGTCGAAGTCTTGAACCTTGCGCTGCCTTTGTACTTGTGAACTTGTCCATTGATCTTCGTTTAGTCTTCAAATTGTAGGCATGATCAAGATCTTTCCATTTGTTGGTCATAGTCTCACTTTTGTATTGTCTTTTCATCTTTTTCACTGTTTTTGTTCCGAGAACCTGTAACCTGCAACTATGTAGCAGACATGGGTCAAAAGCACCTGTTTATTTGTAAAATGAATAAGAATGGGGAATATAATAATGCAAAATTATGGTATGAACAAATACCCACAAACTTATCTTTTGCTCGTCCTCGAGCAAACCTAATTTTATTCTCGAAAAAGACCTAGCCTCACTTTCACAGGGAAACGTGATTGCACTGAGCTCGTGCAACAAGCCGTTAAACCTCTAGGTGTCCCTAGTAGGAGGAGTGTTGTCTCCTGAGGGTTTTGAGCGGATACTACCCACAAAATCCTATCAATTCGACCTATTGACTTTTATTCTCCAATTCGGTTTTCTAACAAGAAACTCTATTATCTTCAACTCAGAAATTATCAACCTGTATTTTTCACGCTTCCTTATCATTTAACTTAAGATTATATATGATTTATAGATTTACTTAGCTTTTAGTATCTTTTGAGTTTTCCTTCTAGGGTTCCATCTCAACTTAGGAATTTTTATCATCTCTACTAAAGATATAAGTCTTATTTTTCATTTCTATCTCTTATCTAAACCCCAATCACATATCCCTACGTGTGTGTATATATCACCCCTACACTTGGAAATTCAAATTAAGCTATTATACTTTTGTCCATCGTCCAAAGTACTTTTCAATTGGTGAATTTTTAGATGAAATTTGCTCACACATTCTTCATGCGACCGTTAATACTTCTTGAGGTACCAATGACCGATTACAAAATTTGTTTGCACATTATGGCGTAATTCCCAGTCTTGTAACACCTAAGACTTTAGCAGTGACTCCTAAACCAGTTGGTTTAAGGCACAAGGTGATGAAGCACCCTCGCTAAATATTTTTTTCTATTTATGCAGCCTTAAGTAATTACAACAACCAGTGTTCATTTTTTTATTATCTCTTTATTCACGCTTGTATTTTTATTTTATTTTTCTTCGTATTAAGGACTTTAGACAAGAGCATTTCAAGGTCTCTTCTACTAATCCAAGTTTCAAGGTTCGTGTTTGTGCAATTTGTAGGGTATATATTTTCAGAATCTAGACTTAAGCTTAGAAATTATTTTTCAAACCTATACTTTAATAAAAATATCAATACTTTTCCCTTATTTTAACTTAGCCCAAGAAGTCAACTCGAAATTTGCCTATTTCTAAATAAACTACAAAGACATATATTTTCTACCGTTAAATTTTAAGAAAGGTTATTTTTAGGGTTTTTAATTTACTAAGTCTAGGATCTAGTTTTTCCAAGCTAGTTAACCGTCTTGTAAACTTAAGTCAAATATGGCCAAAATTGAACTTTTCAATTTTTATAATTTTTTGAAAATTTTCAATTTTTATGGGTTTTAAAATAAGTATGCAAATGCAAAAATATACATATGTATGCGAAGGAAGAAGGCTTACCAAGCACACCCCCAAACTTAAACTTGACAGTGTCCTCACTGTCAGGCTATACCAAGAGGGTCAAAATGTCGGCACTCCCCTGTTTATTTATTTATAGTTATTTTTTATATTTTTTTATAATTTTTATGGGTTTTTAAAAAAACAAAAAAAAACAAAATATATACAAAAAGGTCCCCCCCCAACTTAAGTGAGACAGTGTTTCCACTGTCTTAAGCGTTAAAGTTCAGAGTTAGGGAAGAGAAAAATCAAACTATACAAGGCCTTACACAGACCAAAGGTTAGCACCAACCATTCAAAAATTCTATCGTGATAATGGTTGGGTTGGTGGAAGAATGGAGTGTAGAGAAAGGAGTTGAGAAACACACGAGACCGTATGGGAAGAAGGGTGGAATATGGTCTCGGTGGAGGAGAAGAATGGTGGAAAAGAGAAAAAAGTGTAGCACGAACTTGAAGGTGTAAATTGAGTGAATAAATTAGTGCAATTTGTGATGACCGATGTGTTAAAAGCGATTGTGCTAATTTATCAACCCGTCGAGAAATGGGGTCAAATCCCTCAAGATTCGCGAGAAAACATAGGTACGTTGAACTTGGTAAACCATCCATTGAAAATGGAAGCGCGACGGATTCTTGCGTAGTCGAAACGATAGGAAGGATGAAAGGGAGTGATTTAGGGATAGTCTTATTCTCACCTAAGTAATCTGTCTCGAACTTGAAGGATTCCATCAATGGTTCGAAATGACTGTAAGTAACCGAGTATGATGGTTCAACTAACTCATCTGAAAATTCAAAGGACTCAAACTCAGGCGGTGAGTCTTCAAAATCGTCTGAAAAAGTGAAACACTCGTAATCGTTATCGGCTGTGAGAACTGTGTCAGTTTCAAAGAGGAACGCACTAGTGGTGTCCAAACTGCTGTGATCGAATAGAAATTTTTCAAGCTCACAGTCCTCCTGCGTGATCTTTTGTGTGGTCGGAACGATGGAAAGGAGGGAGGGTGATTTAGGAAGTATAACATTTAAAGGTTCAGGAGGATGAATTGGAAAATCTGACACATCAAACAAAACTGGTTCATCCTCAATACTATCCTCAATACTCTCCTCATAATTCTCCTCAAAAGTTATCTCATCCATGCAATTATCATCAAAATCAAGATGCATATGAAGTTCGGGAGAAACATTTAATGACTCAGGATGATGAATTGGAGATAAAATTTCAGTCAAATCTACGGGTTCATCATCCAAAATATTCCCTGCGTCAATATCCTCGATCAAGTGAAAATCAATTTTTTCTGACACCTCATCAAAAGTATGGATATTTATCAATTCAGGTTCTAGATTGGAGGTGTAGAGATCAAAAGGAATGGTGACGGTTACACTCGAAAGGGGCTCTTCACAATCTGGCAAATCAAGCACTACAAAGTCACACAACTCATTAAACGTTTTATTTTCAACTGGTGAATCATTTGGGACACTTGTTTGAAAACTGGAGTTGTGGGATACAATTGGGTATGGGTAGGTTTGATTTGGAAGTGTGTAGAACTCACTCTCACCACTCAAATTCTCACTCTGTCCAACCGCCTCATTATACATTTGAAAATTTGGAGCTAATTGGAAACTAGCTACCGGTTCACTAGGTTGTAGAAGGACGGCCATGGACACATCCACATTCCTCATCATTTGGTTTGTCGCTACCATATAAGCTTCCAATGACTTTTCCAGACTAGACATGGGTTGTGAAGGGGTTTCAGTAAAATATTCAAAATTGTTTGGATAAGTGAAACTCCCAAATGGTTATGTAGAAGCAATGTCTAGGGACGGTGCGGAAGTCGGGTAGAACTGGTAGGAATTGAATGGTTGGACAGGAGTATGATCAACATTTGGATAAAAAGGTGAATGGGCTTGTTGATCACAAGAACTAGAAGTGTTGAAATGAGTGAAAGATCGGTTACGAGATTGTTCAATATATTCAGCAATAGACATGGGTTTAGGAATTATAACAGGACTCGAAGAGGGAGTATCAACGTAGGAAGGTGGTGAAGGTTGAAATGGTTGATACAAAGTGGATTGTGGAGTCGAACTGTTTCTCCTAGATGCTTCTATTCGATCTTTCAAAGAAATTTTGGATATGGAAGGGTCGTCTGTAATTCGACCAAAACAATTCGCGTATAAAGCAATGTTTGGATGAGGGTACCAAAGTTCGGCAAGAGTTTTGGGAGGTGGGGTACCCATGATGTAAGAAAGGAGAAGAAAAAGAATGTGGGGTGCACGGATTTCTTAGCGACAAGTTGCAATTTTTTTTTTGTAAAAAAATTTTCCTTTTTTTCTTTTTGTGTTTTCTTCTTTTTTTTATGGAGCCTTTTGCAAAAAGATTTTCAATAAAAGGCTTAGACACACGTTCAACCACAAATGCACAATCAGGCCTAGATCTAGGGTCACCTAGGTCAGCTAGACAGCTCCTAACTGTTCCAAAGGGTAAGAAGTGTAGGGTTCCTAGGCATCCTAATGAGGTCTCACAAGGCATCAACCATGCCAATTTCAAAAAATCTAGGTGCCGAGAAACCCGACTACGGATCGTTGGCTAGAAATCTAGGCGAAACAATAAACTAGTTAACACTTAACTAAGAGATACGGAAATACAACCTTTGTAGATCCGGTTCTCCACCTCCATAGCTCCGCAATGAAGTCTCCTCGCTATCCATAACAAGTCCCGGGCTCTAGCGTCGGCTTCATCGGAGAATGGACGGGCTAGGTCATCGTTGTCCATGCCGAAGATGATCTACGTCGAGGCATCGCTAAATCAAGCTCCGACTTCACCAAGTCAAAAAACTTGTGAAGAAAACACACTCTACTACTTGGCAAGAGGTAGAGGATGAAGAAATAGGAAGTGGGTAGACTTTAGAATTGGATTTCTCACTCATTTCATCAATCCACCATTGATGTAGTCAAGCTTTTCTTCTTGAGTTTAAGGAAGAAGAAGAAGAAAGTGTTATGATAAGTGATTTAGAAAATAGAAAAATAAAAGAATACTTATCATAATCAACCATGGTCAAGTGTAGAGAATTAACTAAGGTTAGATTAATGGTTAGTGTTAAAGATAAAGACAAAGTGGTCACTTTGGTCAAAGCTTCATGAAGCTTCAAAAAGCTTCATGAAAGAAAATAAAATAAAGAAACCATTTTGCTTTTCTTTTATGCTTTTATTAATATCCAAAATGAATAAACAAATAATTAAATGAAAAAGCAAAACCCTAATCATTATGTTAACCATGGTTTAATTCTATACACTTAACCAAAAGGCATGTATCATCAAACATGATACAAGCAAGTGCACAAAATCATATCGCATATGCAATGCGCACATCCGAGTGAGAAAATCCATTTAAAGTGAACCGATACTAGTTAATGCAAAGTAATATATCAAATATATAATTATGCATTAAATCATTAAATCAACACTTGATTTAACGATCCGGTCATATCGCATATAACCGACTAATATCAACAGTAACAACTTATCGAATCAACACTTGATCCGATAACCCGGCTATATCACATATAACCGATCAATGTCACATATCGCGAGAATCGAATACAGTATCACATACTGGTATCATTCTCGGTCCCGCACATATCTCATATGCGCTCCTATTTCGTTTCGCTTGAGCCAGGAAACCTCTGTGTAGGACTCTAAAGACTCGTCAATACGCCGGTAGCAGGTGATGATCATATCAAACACCCACAAGCCGCAAGCGGTCTGCTAAATGTAACGGCCACCCGGGTATTGAGCGATCTGAAGATCGACGAGCAAGCCCGCTCACACTCCAGTGAATCCAACCAGTAACACTACCTTACAGTTCGGTCTGAGCGTCTGATATGTCGCATATCTCGCCTAGGGGTGGTAAACGTCAGACCCCAATAGCTCGATAAGTCGTGTCGATATGAGGTCTATAACAATTCGAGATACTGCTGGTAACACTTACCAGTAAATCTCAGCAACCCTGGCCAGAGATTTCCTGTTCTAGCCAATCGAACACAGCGCAACATCAACCTCCTATACCGGGAGAGACGAATCCCCTCCTATCGCTCATTGCCTCCATGTGACTCGGGACTGTACCCAAAAACCACCGTTTTGCACGCCCTCTTGGACGTGGTAAGATGGAAATCAAAGCACAGTGGGAACCACACAAGACTCTATGACGATCTCGGGTCAACAGACTACTCTGTACCAGTGTCACCAGAGAACTGCCATCTGACGTGAGGTATAATACCATCTGGGAGTTCTCGGCGAGTCCGTCCAGTGTACCCAGTCTCTACTGAGCACCTGTTAGTTATATGTATGCCCTAGAAGCCATTACTGTACATAGGATGTATATTGTAGTGGATGCTGGGACATATATAGGGAAGACTTTCTTGCTCGACATGATAGTATGCTATCTGGTTACTCTTTACCTTAACGTGTACACTGATAGTCTCTCTGTTACATGTTGGTAAAGCCCTTAGGATCTGTACTTGACTACCTGGACTATGATGCGGATCATACTAGTGGGGACATGGTAGTCCATAAGTACATCCTTCAAAGTCCCTAGTCGTGGGTGTATCGAGACGGGGCATCGATATACCAGAGTAGACTAGCGTATACCTTCTCGACCCATACAGATGGGCGATGGATGATCCCATATCCATTGGTGTTTGACATCAGAGATGATATACGGGTGCTCAGTAGAGACTGGGTACACTGGACGGACTCGCCGAGAACTCCCAGATGGTATTATACCTCACGTCAGATGGCAGTTCTCTGGTGACACTGGTACAGAGTAGTCTGTTGACCCGAGATCGTCATAGAGTCTTGTGTGGTTCCCACTGTGCTTTGATTTCCATCTTACCACGTCCAAGAGGGCGTGCAAAACGGTGGTTTTTGGGTACAGTCCCGAGTCACATGGAGGCAATGAGCGATAGGAGGGGATTCGTCTCTCCCGGTATAGGGGGTTGATGTTGCGCTGTGTTCGATTGGCTATAACAGGAAATCCCTGGCCAGGGATTTCCTGTTATAGCCAATCGAACACAGCGCAACATCAATTGCTGAGATTTACTGGTAAGTGTTACCAGTAGTTTCTCGAACAGTTATAGACCTCATATCGACACGACTTATTGAGCTATTGGGGTCTGACGTTTACCACCCCTAAGCGAGATATGCGACATATCAGACGATCAGACCGGACTGTACGGTAGTGTTACTGGTTGGATTCACTGGAGTGTGAGCGGGCTTGCTCGTCGATCTTCAGATCGCTCAATACCCGGGTGGCCGTTACGTTTAGCAGACCGCTTGCGGCTTGTGGATGTTTGATATGATCATCATCTGCTGCCGGCGTATTGACGAGTCTTTAGAGTCCTACACAGAGGTTTCCTGGCTCAAGCGAAACGAAATAGGAGCGCATATGAGATATGTGCGGGACCGAGAATAATACGGTATGTGATACTGTATTCGATTCTCGCGATGTGACATTGATCGGTTATATGCGATATAGCCGGGTTATCGGATCAAGTGTTGATTCGATAAGTTTTTACTGATGATACCAGTCGGTTATGTGCGACATGACCGGATCGTTAAATCAAGTGTTGATTTAATGATTTAATGCATAATTGTATATTTGATATATTACTTTGCATTAACTAGTATCGGTTCACTTTAAAATGAATTTTCTCACTCGGGTGTGCGCATTGCATATGCGATATGATTTTGTGCACTTGCTTGTATCATGTTTGATGATACATGTTGACTTGTGCTTGTGTAAAGATTAAACCATGGTTATATGAATGGTTAGGGTTTTATATACTTATTCATTCATTTTTCATTTAAGGAAAAGAAAAGAAAAATGGTGGCATTCTTTTGTTCATTCATGAAGCTTCATGAATACTTTGACTTAGTCACCATTTTTGTCTTCATTCCTAACCTAACCATTCACTTAACTTGGGTTTAGTCTCTACACATAACCATGGTCATGTTATGATAAAGATTGGATTATTCTTTTCTTTTGAATTAACTTATCATATTCTTCATCTTCTTCTTCTTCTTCCTCACAAGAAGAAAGCTCTCTTCATCAATGGTGATTGATGTTTTTGAGTGAGAAATCCAATTCTAAAGTCTACCCACTTCCTATTTCTTCATCCTCTACCTCTTGCCAAGTAGTAGAGTGTGTTTCCTTCACAAGTTTTTAGGGCTTGGTGAAGGTGGAGCTTGATTTAGCGATGCCTCGACGTAGATCATCTTCGGCATGGACATCGACGACCTAGCTCCCTTTTTCTCCGACGAACCCGACTCTAGAGCCCGGATTTGATTTGGACAGCGGAGAGGACCTCGTTGCGGAGCCTTGGAGGTGGAGCACCGGATCTACAAAGGTTGTATTTCCGTATCTCTTAGTTAATTGTTAACTAGTTAGCTTTTTCGCCTAGTTTTCTAGTAAACGATCCGTAGTCGGGTGTCTCGGCATCCGTAAAATTTTATAATGGCATGTTCGATGCCTTGTGAGACCTCATTAGGATGCCTAGGAACCCTACAGTGGTATCAGAGCCTAGCTAGAGCCTTAGACGAAGTCTAGACGGAATTTGAAACCCGATCGAACCCGAAACACCAAATCAATCTTGCTCTTTGTACTTTTTTGAAAACAGTGAGTTTTTCCAAATTAAAAATTGCTAAAAAATTCAGCAGGGAAAAATAAGAATTACGGTGCAAAAAGTTTCTGGTGAACAGTAAATTTCGCGGCGGATCCGCTGCAGAAGCATGGCTTCTGCGGCGGATCAGCGGCCCCTTGATGACGTCAGCCCTGTTCCTTTGCACAGTAATTCCTAGTTCAAAGAGCTGAGTTTTCTGGGAATTTTTAATATTTATTCAAGAGTTGAATTTTTCTGCTGTGTTTTTGGGGATTCGGTGTTTCGATCGGAGTATCAAATTTTGTCTATGTGGCTTTCCGGATAAATTTTAGAATATGTTAAAAAGTTCGACCGGATATAAATACCCAATTTTTCCCCTGTCGGGAAATTTCCAAGTGTTGGATTTTTCCGTAGTTTAACGACGTTCTAAGTAGTGCAAGTAACGCGATGGTCCCTCTAGAAGACAACAAACCTTAACTCGATTATGTGACCGTCTTGAACTGCCCTTTGAACCTTCGGGTTTGGGGCAGTACGGCGTGCCACATGTGAGGCGTTGGCTTGACCCTTCTACAGCTGGACCGTTGGTACTGAGGTACGAACGGAATGTTGTTAGACTTATATCATGTGTTGAGCTGTATCGGGAAAACTTGGGTGTTCGATTGTTCGATCGGAAAGTTTAACATTTTCTTTTTATCTGGAATGGGATACAATAATTGGAATTCACAAAAAGTTATGAGATAACTGAATGAATGTTATAAACATAGCAGTTTAGTCTCACTTGATCGGTTGCCACGGAATTTTGATGTGATCAAAAGTCCGTCGCAATCACGTAGCGTACGCGGATACTCGCCGGGTAAACTTAATAGACAGCCTCACTCCATAGCCCCGACCAAGTGACTGTAGGAGAACCCCGTCGCCGAAAGCATCCGTTCGGGTGCTCGCGGTAGCGGTGTTCCGCCTTGGTGCACTTCGTCGACGGTATCGGGGGTGCGGCCGTCTACTAAAGTTTGCGACGAGCATTCGATCAGGATGTCGGGAATCCTGTTGAATTGCCCGACTTGATATTGAAAAGAGTTTTCGATTTTGAGACTAAAATGCGGGGTTTATAATTGTTAGGCATGCGATGTCTAAGAAATTCATTTGGTCAGGCATGCGATGTCTGAGGTGGTTGCGGATTCCAACTGTTGTAGTTTTACACTTTCTTTTCTGTGACCGTAAGTGTAATATGTGATATCGCCGGTTTCGCTGCTATATGTCAACGACAATTGGGATGCGCATATTTACTTACGTTGATGACATGTGATGTTATGTGTTGCTGGATATGTTATATTGGATCGTCGTGTTTGAATAGCCGGGGTTTTTTTTATGTGAGATGAGTGTTTTTCATTTTCATTCATGTAAAAACTTGTATGTAATATTCTTTTATTGGGGCGCTTCCAGGTTGCGGAAGTAGTCACCTTTTGTATATTATTTACTTTTCCGCACTAGGATAGACCCAAGAAGGAGGGCACAAGTAACCGGGTTCTGGAGTCCAGGGGGAGACCAACTCGAGGAGTCGTGTCCGGGTCTCCTAACTCCAGAATTGGTAGGATTGCTTGTCGCTCTCGTAGGGGTCTAGGGGTGTGGGTTTGGCTATTCATCACGACCGTGGAATCCGTGTTTTATACTGGCTCGTATTGAAAACACGGACGTCCTAGTATATCCAATATTTCATATGTTTCTTCTGCCGCGATATCTGTGATGTGATCATATGATGTTCTGTGATAGATACAGTATATAGTATATATGATATATTATATAGGCGTTACTTATGTTTTACACCCGCGCTAGCCCTGCCCCGCTCTGTCGTTAGTTACCTAACCTAACGGTGCACGAGGGGACATCGAGGCGAATGCGGATGGCATAAGTGTACGTCGTATTTATCTGTGATGTTTAGGTATTTAAATGATGGGACTTCATTAATGAGATTAATGAAATAAAAGAAACCTAAGATGTTGTAGAATCGAATTTCAAAATAAAACAGGTAGCTACAGTTCTTGCTTTGCACAGAGGTATATGAGATATATCCTGCACCTTATTCGATAAGGAAAGGACCGAGATCCCTTCACCGGGAGTGACTCCTTTAGCAATAACTGGCAGATGCTACGCCCTCGGTTTGTCTTTTGATTGCTTTTAAGAGTTTTTGCTTTGCACAGTGATATATATGATATATCCCGCACCTCATTCGACGAGGAAAGGACCGACGATCCCTTTACCGGGAGTGACTCCTTTAGCAAAACTAGAAAAGCCTCAAAAGCACTCCATTTTAAAATCATTTGATTCTATAACGATATCAAGTTCATTACGCAATAGGTTTTCAGAAAAACCTGTCATAGCCCTCCGTCATTTCAGATAAGTCCTATTTAGTATTCGTACTACGTTTGTTGACCTCCGTCAAGGCGTAGTGTGCGGTAGCTAACTAGTATTTATCTGTTTATGCATATTATGCAGATTGAGTTAGGGTAGTCGTGCGGCCTTGTTGACCTCCGTCAAGGGTCGTGCGGGTGGGTTTAATTCGATCAAGAAATGACGGGTTGAACTTGACTAGTAGCCTATGGTTTATTGACCTCCGTCAAGGTCATAGGGTGCTAGGGGCAAAATGTTATCGGGAATTTCAAGTGTTGAAATTTGCAATGAGATTGCATACCTTCTATGAGATAGTTGGATCCCGATACCCGCTGCGAGTAAGAGTTACTCCTGGGAGAGTTTTATACATTACAATTAGCCGATCAAGTAGGTGTCTAGAAAGGTGTCAACGGGGTTACGCCTCTGGGAAAACGAGGTTTACATTAATTAGGTTCGTGCGAAAGCACGGGGGACCTCCCTCAAAGTACCGACACTGGCCTGGCTGAAAGATTGGCGAACTTGTAGTGTGTAATTAATCCCGGCTAGTCTTTCCTTTTAGGGTTTGAAGGAAGATTTGATAAAAAGCAGTGGGAGCTATCCTGATTAGATAAAATAATAACCAATCTATTCTTGCAAGAGCGCACGCTGAGTGTTTTCTTCTCTCTCTCTCCAGGTAGCGACCATATCACGCCTTAATCAAGATAATAATACGGAATATTGACCGAACCCGCTTGTTATACTGAGCTGGGGAACGTTGGTCCCGCTCCAACTTATAATTGTTATAAGACAGAGCAGGAAATTGGGGAATACCAGAATTCCCGTGCCGCCCAAACGAAGAGAGTGCATGCTGATGCATCATCTTCGGGTGTGTTCATTACAAAGAACTGTTTCTCTGTATCCTCTACGTCCTGGGTATGTGATACCAGATCAGGATCCCAGATATGTAATCTGTTACATAGGGCTGCAGACAGGTAGAGAACTGAGAACGGGTGATAAGTTTCATGAGGCAGAAAACGGGGCAAGAGTTGCAGCCAAGTCTGTTGGTCACTGTCACCCTGTATTACCAATACATTGATTTTGAACGAATGTTGTTAGATACCGAACCTGAAATACAAAATCATATCTGTCTCTTTATTAGTAAAGAAACGATAAAATTTTGTATTGTTGGATAATGTTTTGAACATTTCCTATATCAAAAGTTGATCGATTCAGGCACGTTATCTAAAAGCATTGAAGTTCTAAATCAAACTGCAGTTCTTAGTATACGGAACACACACAAGAGGAAGAGTTCAGAAATGAAAGAATCCTTCTTGAGGCATTGTAGACTAGGTCATATCTATGCGACCCGACTGGCAGTAGTTACATGTAGATGCATATTTAAATCAGTTTGAATTTACATCTTGTGAAACTCGCTAGTCATGTCACAAAGATATAATGACACCAGCTCTGTTTATTGGAAACAGAGAAAGAGTTAGTGAACTCTTGGGATGATACATGTTGATGTATGTAGGTCCCCAGTCTACACATGCCAGGACTGGTTCTTTTTACTTCATTACGTTCTCTGATAATCTCTCAAGATTCAGTCATATGTTCCTGTTGAAACATGAGTCAGAATCTTTTGAGATATTCACAGAATACAAGTTAGAAGTAGAGAACCAATACGGGTATAAGTATTATGTCCTATGATGAGATCAAGGAAGAGAATACTTGAGCACGGAATTCCAGGACTATTCTAAAGGAGAATGAGATTCTCTCTCAACATTACTCCTCCGCATACACCATAGCAGATGGTATATCGGGGTGGAGCTATTACACCCTATGTGATAAGGTGTGCTCTATGATGAGTAATGCTGAGCTACCTATTTCCTTTTGGGTGTTATGCACTTGAGAAGCTGCATACCTATTGAATAGGGTTCCAATCAAATCAGTTGCCTACTATTCCATATGAGATATGGAAAGGGAAGAGCCCATGTCTTAAGCTAGTTAAGATTTGGGGTTGTCCGGCCTATGTCTAAAAGCAAAATCCGGACAAGCTCGAGGCAAGGTCTGTTATGTAGACCTGGAAGTGTTCCAGCTATACAAACTACAGTATGCTTTGGTACAACCAGAGGATTCAGTGGAAACCAACGAACTTCAGCCTCTCCGCCGATCTAGTAGGGTTCCTCACCCACCTGAGAGATACTTCGGTTTCTCTATGACAGTGGGAGCGAGGATTGCATCATGAGATGATGACCCAACTAGTTTCGAGCTGGCCATCAAGAGTGAGACTCTGTAAGAATGGCTGGATGTTTATCGATCTGAGATGGAATCCTTATACACCAACAAAGTATGGACTTTGGTTGCTATATCTGAAGGGTTAAATCCCCATCAGGAGCAAGTATATCTTGAGAAGATTACTTGGTGTACATGGAAAGGTTGAGACTTTCAAAGCTAGACTTGTTAAAGGTTTGCATCATTGACCAGGTGTGGATCATGATGAAACTTTTTTCTAAGGATCTATGCTTAAGTCCATCCAGATCCTACTTGCCACGGCTACATACCATGACTACGATATCTGGTGGTTGGGTGTCATGACTGCTTTTCTAAATGATATTTTAGAAGAGTGCGTCTATAAGTACACAGCCAGAGGGCTTCGTAGACAGTGGGAGCAGCGGAAACGTGTGCAAGATGCTTTATAGGATTAAAGCAGGCATCGCGGAGTTGGAACATCTGTTTTGATGAAGCGGTCAAAGAGTTTGACATCATCAAAATGGTAGATGAACCTTGTATATACAAAAAGGTAGTAGGGAGTATGGTGATGATCCTCGTAGAGTACGTGGATGACATACTCTTGATGGGGAAGGAGTTTCCTATGCTACGCTCGATCAATCTCCGCTTATCACGATGATTCTCCATATAGGATCAAAATGATACCTCCTAAATCCTGAGTTTTGGATCTATGAGATAGATCTAACTGGATGTTAGGAATCTCACTAGTTGTAGTGAGACGGTATCAACCGATCCTGGGGAGAATCACTGGAAGGGTTCCAGGGTGATAAAGATGACTGAATGTCAGTCGCAGGCATTGTCTTTACCCTCAGTAAAGGGACGGTATGTTGGAAGAGTTCCAAGCTAGATACCGTGACATACTAGACAATAAAGACAGGATACATCGCTACTTAAGATGCTACCAAAGTCGCTGTCTGGGTGTATATTGGTTCATGAGATGAACTTAGTTCCTCCCATTGTGTAACAATGGAGTTGTGGCTTATGCCAAGGAACGCCCGTCCCATCAGTGATCCAGACATATTCTAAGGCAGTATCACTTGATCATGGAGATGGTTGATCTCCAGGGTGATCGAGGTTTGGAGAGTAGACTCAGAGGACAACACAGCGGATCCACTCACAAAGGCCTGTTCCCAGAGAGAGACTTTTATGGGATGGTTGAGTATGAGATACTACAACCACTGCTATCAGATGGCCCTAGTGCAAGTGGGAGATTGTTAGTTATATGTATGCCCTAGAGGCCATTACTGTACATAGGATGTATATTGTAGTGGATGCTGGGACATATATAGGGAAGACTTTCTTGCTCGACATGATAGTATGCTATCTGGTTACACTTTACCTTAACGTGTACACTGATAGTCTCTCTGTTACATGTTGGTAAAGCCCTTAGGATCTGTACTTGACTACCTGGACTATGATGCGGATCATACTAGTGGGGACATGGTAGTCCATAAGTACATCCTTCGAAGTCCCTAGTCGTGGGTGTATCGAGACGGGGCATCGATATACCAGAGTAGACTAGCGTATACCTTCTCGACCCATACAGATGGGCGATGGATGATCCCATATCCATTGGTGTTTGACATCAGAGATGATATACGGGTGCTCAGTAGAGACTGGGTACACTGTACGGACTCGCCGAGAACTCCCAGATGGTATTATACCTCACGTCAGATGGCAGTTCTCTGGTGACACTGGTACAGAGTAGTCTGTTGACCCGAGATCGTCATAGAGTCTTGTGTGGTTCCCACTGTGCTTTGATTTCCATCTTACCACGTCCAAGAGGGCGTGCAAAACGGTGGTTTTTGGGTACAGTCCCGAGTCACATGGAGGCAATGAGCGATAGGAGGGGATTCGTCTCTCCCGGTATAGGGGGTTGATGTTGCGCTGTGTTCGATTGGCTATAACAGGAAATCCCTGGCCAGGGTTGCTGAGATTTACTGGTAAGTGTTACCAGTAGTTTCTCGAACAGTTATAGACCTCATATCGACACGACTTATTGAGCTATTGGGGTCTGACGTTTACCACCCCTAAGCGAGATATGCGACATATCAGACGATCAGACCGGACTGTACGGTAGTGTTACTGGTTGGATTCACTGGAGTGTGAGCGGGCTTGCTCGTCGATCTTCAGATCGCTCAATACCCGGGTGGCCGTTACGTTTAGCAGACCGCTTGCGGCTTGTGGATGTTTGATATGATCATCATCTGCTGCCGGCGTATTGACGAGTCTTTAGAGTCCTACACAGAGGTTTCCTGGCTCAAGCGAAACGAAATAGGAGCGCATATGAGATATGTGCGGGACCGAGAATAATACGGTATGTGATACTGTATTCGATTCTCGCGATGTGACATTGATCGGTTATATGCGATATAGCCGGGTTATCGGATCAAGTGTTGATTCGATAAGTTGTTACTGATGATACCAGTCGGTTATGTGCGACATGACCGGATCGTTAAATCAAATGTTGATTTAATGATTTAATGCATAATTGTATATTTGATATATTACTTTGCATTAACTAGTATCGGTTCACTTTAAAATGGATTTTCTCACTCGGGTGTGCGCATTGCATATGCGATATGATTTTGTGCACTTGCTTGTATCATGTTTGATGATACATGTTGACTTGTGCTTGTGTAAAGATTAAACCATGGTTATATGAATGGTTAGGGTTTTATATACTTATTCATTCATTTTTCATTTAAGGAAAAGAAAAGAAAAATGGTGGCATTCTTTTGTTCATTCATGAAGCTTCATGAATACTTTGACTTAGTCACCATTTTTGTCTTCATTCCTAACCTAACCATTCACTTAACTTGGGTTTAGTCTCTACACATAACCATGGTCATGTTATGATAAAGATTGGATTATTCTTTTCTTTTGAATTAACTTATCATATTCTTCATCTTCTTCTTCTTCTTCCTCACAAGAAGAAAGCTCTCTTCATCAATGGTGATTGATGTTTTTGAGTGAGAAATCCAATTCTAAAGTCTACCCACTTCTTATTTCTTCATCCTCTACCTCTTGCCAAGTAGTAGAGTGTGTTTCCTTCACAAGTTTTTAGGGCTTGGTGAAGGTGGAGCTTGATTTAGCGATGCCTCGACGTAGATCATCTTCGGCATGGACATCGACGACCTAGCTCCCTTTTTCTCCGACGAAGCCGACTCTAGAGCCCGGATTTGATTTGGACAGCAGAGAGGACCTCGTTGCGGAGCCTTGGAGGTGGAGCACCGGATCTACAAAGGTTGTATTTCCGTATCTCTTAGTTAATTGTTAACTAGTTAGCTTTTTCGCCTAGTTTTCTAGTAAACGATCCGTAGTCGGGTCTCACGGCATCCGTAAAATTTTATAATGGCATGTTCGATGCCTTGTGAGACCTCATTAGGATGCCTAGGAACCCTACAGCACCCGTATATCATCTCTGATGTCAAACACCAATGGATATGGGATCATCCATCGCCCATCTGTATGGGTCGAGAAGATATACGCTCGTCTACTCTGGTATATCGATGCCCCGTCTCGATACACCCACGACTAGGGACTTTGAAGGATGTACTTATGGACTACCATGTCCCCACTAGTATGATCCGCATCATAGTCCAGGTAGTCAAGTACAGATCCTAAGGGCTTTACCAACATGTAACAGAGAGACAATCAGTATACACGTTAAGGTAAAGATCAACCAGATAGCATACTATCATGTCGAGCAAGAAAGTCCTCCCTATATACGTCCCAGCATCCACTACAATATACATCCTATGTACAGTAATGGCCTCTAGGGCATACATATAACTAACAATCTCCCACTTGCACTAGGGCCATCTGTAGCAGTGGTTGTAGTATCTCATACTCAACCATCCCATAAAAATCTCTCTCTGGGAACAGGCCTTTGTGAGTGGATCCGCTGTGTTGTCCTCTGAATCTACTCTCCTAACCTCGATCACCCTGAAGATCAACTATCTCCATGATCAGGCGATGCTGCCTTAGAATAAGTCTGGATCACTGATGGGACCGGCGTTCCTCGGCATGAGCCACAACTCCATTGTCTCACAATGGTAGGAACGTAGTTCATCTCATGAACTAATATACACCCAAACATCCTCTTTGGTAGCATCTTAAGTAGCGATGTATCCTGCCTTTATCGTCTAGTATGCCACGGTATCTAGCTTGGAACTCTTCCAACATACCGTCCCTTTACTGAGGGTAAAGACAATGCCTGCGACTGATATTCAGTCGTCTTTATCACCCTGGAACCCTTCCAGTGATTCTCCCCAGGATCGATTGATACCATCTCACTACAACTAGTGAGAATCCTAACATCCAATTAGATCTATCTCATAGATCCAAAACCCAGGATTTAGGTGGTATCATTTTGATCCTATATGGAGAATCATTGTGATAAGTGGAGATTGACCGAGCGTAGCATAGGAAACTCCTTCCTTATCAAGAGTATGTCATCCACGTAATCTACGAGGATCGTCACCATACTCCCTACTACCTTTTTGTATATACAAGGTTCATCTACCATTTTGATGATGTCAACTTCTTTGACTAATTCATCAAAACAGACGTTCCAACTCCGCGATGCCTGCTTTTTCCTATAAAACATCTTGCACACGTTTCCGCTGCTCCCACTGTCTACGAAGCCCTCTGGCTGTGTACTTATAGACACTCTCTTCTAAACATCATTTAGAAAAGCTGTCATGACACCCAACCACCAGATATCGTAGTCATGGTATGTAGCCGTGGCAAGTAGGATCTGGATGGACTTAAGCATAGCTACTTAGAAAAGGTTTCATCATCATCCATACCTGGTCAATGATGTAGACCTTTAACAAGTCTAGCTTTGAAAGTCTCAACTCTTCCATCTACACCAAGTAATCTTCTCAAGATATACTTGCTCCTGATGGGGATTTAACCCTTCAGATATAGCAACCAAAGTCCATACTTTGTTGGTGTATATGGATTCCATCTCAGATCACTAAGCATCCAGCCATTCTTACAGAGTCTCACTCCTGATGGCCAGCTCGAAACTAGTTGGGTCATCATCTCATGATGCAATCCTCGCTCCCACTGTCATAGAGAAACAGAAGTATCTCTCAGGTGGGTGAGGAACCCTACTAGATCGGCGGAGAGGCTGAGGTTCGTTGGTAACTATCGAATCCTTTGGTTCTTTCAAATCATCAGCTGCAGTTTGTATAGCTGGAACCTTTCCAGTTCTACATTACAGACCTTGCCTCGAGCTTGTCCGGATTTTGCTTTCAGACATAGGCCGGAAAACTGCAAATCTTAACTAACTTAAGACATGGGTTCTTCCCATTCCATATCACATATGAAGCGGTAGGCAACTGATTTGATTAGAACCCTATTTAATAGGTATGCATCTTCTCAAGTGCATAACTCCCAAAAGGAAAAAGGTAACTTAGTAGTACTCATCATAGAGCACACCATATCATATAGGGTGTGATTGCTCCGCCCCGATATACCATCGTGCTATGGTGTATTCGGAGGAGTAATGCTGAGAGAGAATCTCATTCTCCTTTAAAATAGTCCAGGATTTCCGTGCTCAAGTATTCTCCTCCTTGATCACATCAAAGGACATAATACTTATACCCGTATTTTGGTTCTCTACTTCTCGCTTATATTCTGTGAATATCTCAAAAGGTTCGGACTCATGTTTCAACAGGAACATATGACTGAATCTTGAGAGATTATCAGAGAACGTAATGAAGTATAAAGAACCAGTCTTGGCATGTGTAGACTGGGGACCTACATACATCAACATGTATCATCCCAAGAGTTTACTAACTCTTTCTCTGTTTCCAGTAAACGGAGCTATGGTCATCTTATCTTTGTGACATGACTGGCGAGTTTCACAAGATGTAAATTCAAACTGATTTAAATATGCATCTATATGTAACTCTAGCTAGTCGGGTCACATTGATCTGACCTAGTCTACAATGCCTCAAGAAGGATTCGTTCATTTCTGAACTCTTCCTCTTGTGTGTGTTCCGTATACTAAGAACTGCAGTTTGATTTAGAACTTCAATGCTTTTAGATAACGTGCCTGAATTGATCAACTTTTGATATATGAAATGTTCAAAACATTATCCAACTATACAAAATTTTATCATTTCTTTACTAATAAAGAGACTGATATGATTTTGTATATTAGGTTCGGTATCTAATAACATTCGTTCAGAATCAATGTATTACAATACAGGGTGACAGTGACCAACAGACTTGGCTGCAACTCTTGCCCCGTTTTCTGCCTCATGAAACTTATCACCCGTTCTCAGTTCTCTACCTATCTGTAGCCCTATGTAACAGATTACATATCTGGGATCCTGATCTGGTATCACATACCCAGGACGTAAAGGATACTGAGAAATAGTTCTCTGTAATGAACACACCCGAAGATGATGCATCAGCATGCACTCTCTTCGTTTGGGCGGTACGGGAATTCTGGTAATCCCCTATTTCCTGCTCTGTCTTATAACAATTATAAGTTGGAGCGGGACCAACGTTCCCCAGCTCAGTATAACAAGCGGGTTCGGTCAATATTCCGTATTATTATCTTGATTAAGGCGTGATATGGTCGCTACCTGGAGAGAGAGAGAAGAAAACACTCAGCGTGCGCTCTTTCAAGAATAGATTGGTTATTATTTTATCTAATCAGGATGGCTCCCACTGCTTTTTATCAAATCTTCCTTCAAACCCAAAAAGGAAAGACTAGCCGGGATTAATTACACACTACAAGTTCGCCAATCTTTCAGCCAGGCCAGTGTCGGTACTTTGAGGGAGGTCTCCCGTGCTTTCGCACGAACCTAATTAATGTAAACCTCGTTTTCTCAGAGGCGTAACCTCGTTAACACCTTTCTAGACACCTACTTGATCGGCTAATTGTAATGTATAAAACTCTCCCAGGAGTAACTCTTACTCGCAGCGGGTATCGGGATCCAACTATCTCATAGAAGGTATGCAATCTCATTGCAAATTTCAACACTTGAAATTCCCGATAATATTTTGCCCCTAGCTCGCTATGACCTTGACGCATGCCAAACAACCCATAGTCTGCTAGTCAAGTTCAACCCGTACATTTCTTGATTGAATTAAACCCACCCGCACGACCCTTGACGCATGCCAAACAACGCCGTACGAATACCCTAATCCAATCGCATCATATGCTAGCAGATAAGCACTAGTTAGCTACCGTACACTACGCCTTGACGCATGCCAAACAACCGCAGCACGAATACTAACTAATACTTATCTGAAATGACGGAGGGCTACGACAGGTTTTTCTGAAAACCTATTGCGTAATGAACTTGATATCGTTGTAGAATCAAATGATTTTTAAAATGGAGTGTTTTTGAGGCTTTTCTAGTTTTGCTAAAAGAGTCACTCCCGGTGAAGGGATCGTCGGTCCTTTCCTCATCGAATGAGGTGCGGGATATATCATATATATCACTGTGCAAAGCAAAAACTCTTAAAAGCAATCAAAAGACAAACCGAGTGTGTAGCATCTGCCAGTTATTGCTAAAGGAGTCACTCCCGGTGAAGGGATCTCGGTCCTTTCCTTATCGAATAAGGTGCAGGATATATCATATATACCGCTGTGCAAAGCAAGAACTGTAGCCACCTGTTTTATTTTGAAATTCGATTCTACAACATCTTAGGTTTCTTTTATTTCATTAATCATATTAATGAAGTCCCATCATTTAAGTACCTAAACATCACAGATAAATACGACGTACACTTATGCCATCCGCATTCGCCTCGATGTCCCCCCGTGCACCGTTAGGTTAGGTAACTAACGACAGAGCGGGGCAGGGCTAGCGCGGGTGTAAAACATAAGTAACATCTATATAATATATCATATATACTATATAAAGTATCTATCACAGAACATCACATGATCACATCACAGATATCGCAGCAGAAGAATCATATGAAATATTGGATATACTAGGACGTCCGTGTTTTCAATACGAGCCAGTATAAAACACGGATTCCACGGTCGTGATGAATAGCCAAACCCATACCCCAAGACCCCTACGAGAGCGGCAAGCAACCCTACCAATTCTAGAGTTAGGAGACCCGGACTCGACTCCTCGAGTTGGTCTCCCACTGGACTCCAGAACCCGGTTACTTGTGCCCTCCTCCTTGGGTCTATCCTAGTGCGGAAAAGTAAATAATATACAAACGGTGACAACTTCCGCAACCTGGAAGCGCCCCAATAAAAGAATATTACATACAAGTTTTTACATGAATGAAAATGAAAAACACTCATCTCACATAAAAAACCCCGGCTATTCAAACACGACGATCCAATATAACATATCCAGCAACACATAACATCACATGTCATCAACGTAAGTAAATATGCGCATCCCAATTGTCGTTGACATATAGCAACGAAACCGGCGATATCACATATTACACTTACGGTCACAGAAAAGAAAGTGTAAAACTACAACAGTTGGAATCCGCAACCACCTCAGACATCGCATGCCTGACCAAATGAATTCCTTAGACATCGCATGCCTAACAATTATGTTAGTTATATGTATGCCCTAGAGGCCATTACTGTACATAGGATGTATATTGTAGTGGATGCTGGGACATATATAGGGAGGACTTTCTTGCTCGACATGATAGTATGCTATCTGGTTGAATTTTACCTTAACGTGTATACTGATTGTCTCTCTATTACATGTTGGTAAAGCCCTTAGGATGTGTGCTTGACTACCTGGACTATGATGCGGATCATACTAGTGGGGACATGGTAGTCCATAAGTACATCCTTCAAAGTCCCTAGTCGTGGGTGTATCGAGACGGGGCATCGATATACCAGAGTAGACTAGCGTGTACCTTCTCGACCCATACAGATGGGCGATGGATGGTCCCATATCCATCGGTGTTTGACATCAGAGGAGATATACGGGTGCTCAGTAGAGACTGGGTATACTGGATGGACTCGCCGAGAACACCCAGATGGTATTATACCTCACGTCAGATGGCAGTTCTCTGGTGACACTGGTACAGAGTAGTCTGTTGACCCGAGATCGTCATAGAGTCTTGTGTGGTTCCCACTGTGCTTTGATTTTCATCTTACCACGTCCAAGAGGGCGTGCAAAACGGTGGTTTTTGGGTACAGTCCCGAGTCACATGGAGGCAATGAGCGATAGGAGGGGATTCGTCTCTCCCGGTATAGGGGGTTGATGTTGCGCTGTGTTCGATTGGCTATAACAGGAAATCCCTGGCCAGGGTTGCTGAGATTTACTGGTAAGTGTTACCAGTAGTTTCTCGAAAAGTTATAGACCTCATATCGACACGACTTATTGAGCTATTGGGGTCTGACGTATACCACCCCTAGGCGAGATATGCGACAGATCAGACGATCAGACCGGACTGTACGGTAGTGTTACTGGTCGGATTCACTGGAGTGTGAGCGGGCTTGCTCGTCGATCTTCAGATCGCTCAATACCCGGGTGGCCGTTACGTTTAGCAGACCGCTTGCGGCTTGTGGATGCTTGATATGATCATCATCTGCTGCCGGCGTATTGACGAGTCTTTAGAGTCCTACACAGAGGTTTCCTGACTCAAGCGAAACGAAATAGGAGCGCATATGAGATATGTGCGGGACCGAGAATAATGCGTGTATGTGATACCGTATTTCATTCTCGCGATGAATGTATCGATTAGGTTATATGCGATATACCCTAGTTATCGAATCAAGGGTTGATTCGATAAACCGATGCATTGCATACTAGTCGGTTATATACGATATGACCGGATCGTTAAATCAAGTGTTGATTTAATGATTTGATGCATAATTATATATTTGATATATTACTTTGCATTAACTAGTATCGGTTCACTTTAAATGGATTTTCTCGCTCGGATGTACGCATTAAATATGCGATATGATTTTGTGCACATGTTTGTATCATGTTTGATGATACATGGTTTTTGGTTAAGTGTATAGAATTAAACAAAGGTTAAGATGATGGTTAGGGTTTATTATTTGTTATTCATTTATCTTATTTAATTATCCATTTATTTATGATAAATGAATAAAAGAAAATGAAATGAAATGGTTGCTAATTTTGGATTCTAGTTGAAGCTTCTTGATCTTTTGACTAAGTGACCATTTTGTCTCTAGCTTGACCCTAACCATTCCTTTAACCATGATTAGCTCTCTACACTTTACCATGGTTCACTTATGATAAGAATGGATTATTCTTTTCATTTAAAATAATTCTTATCATAACAATATTCATCTTCTTCATCTTCTTCTTCATTGAAGAAGCTTGAGGTCATCAATGGTGGATTGATGATTTGAGTGAGAAATCCAATTCTAAAGTCTACCCACTTCCTATTTCTTCATCCTATACCTCTTGCCAAGTAGTAGAGTGTGTTTACTTCACAAGTTTCATGACTTGGTGAAGTTGTGAGCTTGATCTAGCGATGCCTCGACGTAGATCATCTTCGGCATGGACATCGACGACCTAGCTTGCCCATTCTCCGACGAAGCCGACTCTAGAGCCCGGATTTGATTTGGACAGCGGAGACGACCTCGTTGCGGAGCCGTGGAGGTGGAGGACCGGATCTACAAAGGTTGTATTTCCGTATTCCCTTAGTTAATTGTTAACTAGTTAGCTTTTTCGCCTAGTTTTCTAGCAAACGATCCGTAGTTTAGGGTTTCTCGGCACGTTAAACTTTGAAATGGGCATGTTCGATGCCTTGCGAGACCTCACTAGTGTGCCTAGGAACCCTACAGTGGTATCAGAGCCTAGCTAGAGCCTTAGGCGAAGCGTAGACGGAGTTTGAAGTCCGATCGAACCGAAATCCGATTTCCAAATTGCTCTCTGTACTTTTTTGTAAAATGTGGATTTTTGAAAATTAAAAATATTAAGAAAAATAAGCAGGTAAATATAAGAATTACGATGCAAAAATTACCTAATGATCTTTCTAAAGTGCGGCGGAACCGCGGCATTAGCGTGCTAATGCGGCCCTTCCGCGGCCCTTTTGTCTTATCTGCCATTGAATTTTGCACTGTAACTCCTATTTTTCAGTGCTGGTTTTCCTGGGAATTTTTAATATGCAGTAAACAGTTGAGCATTTTTGGGTTGTATTGGGAATCAAAGATTCGATCGGGGTTTCAAATTTTGTCTGTGTGGCTTTCCGGATAAATTTTAGAATATGTTAAAAAGTTCGACCGGATATAAATACCCAATTTTTCCCCTGTCGGGAAATTTCCAAGTGTTGGATTTTTCCGTAGTTTAACGACGTTCTAAGTAGTGCAAGTAACGCGATGGTCCCTCTAGAAGACAACAAACCTTAACTCGATTATGTGACCGTCTTGAACTGCCCTTTGAACCTTCGGGTTTGGGGCAGTACGGCATGCCACATGTGAGGCGTTGGCTTGACCCTTCTACGGCTGGACCGTTGGTACTGAGGCACGAACTGAATGTTGTTAGACTTGTTTCATGTGTTGATCTGTATCGGGAAAACTTGGGTGTTCGATTGTTCGATCGGAAAATTTAACATTTTCTGTTTATCTGGAATGTGATACAATAATTGGAATTCACAAATAGTTATGAGATAACTGAATGAATGTTATAAACATAGCAGTTTAGTCTCACTTGATCGGTTGCCACGGAATTTTGATGTGATCAAAAGTCCGTCGCAATCACGTAGCGTACGCGGATACTCGCCGGATAAACTTAATAGACAGCTTCACTCCATAGCCCCGACCAAGTGACTGTAGGAGAACCCCGTCGCCGAAAGCATCCGTTCGGGTGCTCCCGGTAACGGTGTTCCGCCTTGGTGCACTTCGTCGACGGTATCGGGGGTGCGACTGTCTACTGAAGTTTGCGACGAGCATTCGATCAGGATGTCGGGAATCTTGTTGAATTACCCGACTTGATATTGAAAAGAGTTTTCGATAATGAGACTAAAATGCGGGGTTTATAATTGTTAGGCATGCGATGTCTAAGTAATTCATTTGGTCAGGCATGCGATGTCTGAGGTGGTTGCGGATTCCAACTGTTGTAGTTTTACACTTTCTTTTCTGTGACCGTAAGTGTAGTATGTTCATATCGCCGGTTTCGTTGCTATACGTCAACGACAATTGGGGTATGCATACTTACTTACGTTGATGACATGTGATGTTATGTATTGCTGGATATGTTTTATTGGATCGTCGTGTTTGAATAGCCGGGGGTTTTTATGTGAGATGAGTGTTTTTCATTTTCATTCATGTAAAAACTTGTATGTAATATTCTTTTTATTGGGGCACTTCCAGGTTGCGGAAGTTGTCACCGTTTGTATATTATTTACTTTTCCGCACTAGGATAGACCCAAGGAGGGGAGCACAAGTAACCGGGTTCTGGAGTCCAGTGGGAGACCAACTCGAGGAGTCGAGTCCGGGTCTCCTAACTCTAGAATTGGCAGGGTTACTTGCCGCTCTCGTAGGGGTCTAGGGGTGTGGGTTTGGCTATTCATCACGACCGTGGAATCCATGTTTTATACTGGCTCGTATTGAAAGCACGAACGTCCTAGTATATCCAATATTTCATATGTTTCTTCTGCTGCGATATCTGTGATGTGATCATGTGATGTTCTATGATAGATACAGTATATAGTATATATGATATATTATATAGGCGTTACTTATGTTTTACACCCGCGCTAGCCCTGCCCCGCTCTGCCGTTAGTTACCTAACCTAACGGTGCACGAGGGGACATCGAGGCGAATGCGGATGGCATAAGTGTACGTCGTATTTATCTGTGATGTTTAGGTACATAATAGATGGGACTTCATTAATGTGATTAATGAAATAAAAGAAACCTAACATGTTGTAGAATCGAATTTCAAAATAAAACAGGTAGCTACAGTTCTTGCTTTGCACAGCGGTATATGGGATATATCCTGCACCTTATTCGATGAGGAAAGGACCGAGATCCCTTCACCGGGAGTGACTCCTTTAGCAATAACTGGCAGATGCTACACTCTCGGTTTGTCTTTTGATTGCTTTTAAGAATTTTTGCTTTGCGTAGTGATATATATGATATATCCCGCACCTCATTCGACGAGGAAAGGACCGACGATCCCTTCACCGGGAGTGACTCCTTTAGCAAAACTAGAAAAGCCTCAAAAGCACTCCATTTTAAAATCATTTGATTCTACAACGATATAAAGTTCATTACGCAAAAGGTTTTCTTAAAAACCTGACGTAGCCCTCCGTCATTTCAGATAAGTCCTAGTTAGTATTCGTGCTGCGTTTGTTGACTCAGTCAAGGCGTAGTGTGCGGTAGCTGATTAGTGCTTATCTGCAAAGCATATGATGCGATTGGATTAGGGTAGTCGTACGGCCTTGTTGACTCAGTCAAGGGTCGTGCGGGTGGGTTTAATTCAATCGAGAAATGACGGGTTGAACTTTACTTGCGGTCTATGGTTTGTTGACTCAGTCAAGGTCATAGATCGCATGGGGCAAAATATTATCGGGAATTTCAAGTGTTGAAATTTGCAATGAGATTGCATACCTTCTATGAGATAGTTGGATCCCGATACCCGCTGCGAGTAAGAGTTACTCCTGGGAGAGTTTTATACATTACAATTAGCCGATCAAGTAGGTGTCTAGAAACGTGTTAACGAGGTTACGCCTCTGGGAAAACGAGGTTTACATTAATTAGGTTCGTGCGAAAGCACGGGGGACCTCCCTCAAAGTACCGACACTGGCCTGGCTGAAAGATTGGCGAACTTGTAGTGTGTAATTAATCCCGGCTAGTCTTTCCTTTTAGGGTTTGAAGGAAGATTTGATAAAAAGCAGTGGGAGCCATCCTGATTAGATAAAATAAAAACCAATCTATTCTTGACAGAGCGCACGCTGAGTGTTTTCTTCTCTCTCTCCTGGTAGCGACCATATCACGTCTTAATCAAGATAATAATACGGATTATTGACCGAACCCGCTTGTTATACTGAGCTGGGGAACGTTGGTCCCGCTCCAACTTATAATTGTTATAAGACAGAGCAGGAAATAGGGGATTACCAGAATTCCCGTGCCGCCCAAACGAAGAGAGTGCATGCTGATGCTTCATCTTCGGGTGTGTTCATTATACAGAACTGTTTCTCAGTATCCTTTACGTCCTGGGTATGTAATACCAGATCAGGATCCAGATATGTAATCTGTTACATAGGGCTACAGAAAGGTAGAGAACTGAGAACGGGTGATAAGTTTCATGAGGCAGAAAATGGGGCAAGAGTTGCAGCCAAGTCTGTCGGTCACTGTCACCCTGTATTACCGATACATTGATTCTGAACGAATGTTATTAGATACCGAACCTGATATACAAAATCATATCAGTCTCTTTATTAGTAAAGAAATGATAAAATTTTGTATGGTTGGATAATGTTTTGAACATTTCCTATATCAAAAGTTGATCGGTTCAGGCACGTTATCTAAAAGCATTGATGTTCTAAATCAAACTACAGTTCTTAGTTTACAGAACACACACAAGAGGAAGAGTTCAGAAATAAACGGATCCTTCTTGAGGCATTGTAGACTAAGTCAGATCAATGTGACCCGACTAGCTAGAGTTACATATAGATGCATGTTTAAATCAGTTTGAATTTACATCTTGTGAAACTCGCCAGTCATGTCACAAAGATAAGATGACCATAGCTTCGTTTATTGGAAACAGAGAAAGAGTTAATGAACTCTTGGGATGATACATGTTGATGTATAAAGGTCCCCTGTCTACACATGCCAAGACCGGTTCTTTGTACTTCATTACATTCTCTGATGATCTCTTTAGATTCAGACATATGTTCCTGTTGAAACACAAGTCCGAACCTTTTGAGATATTCACAGAATATAAGTTAGAAGTAGAGAACCAAAATACGGGTACAAGTATTATGTCCTTTGATGTGATCAAGGAGGAGAATACTTTAGCACGGAATTTCTGGACTATTCTAAAGGAGAATGAGATTCTCTCTCAGCATTACTCCTCCGTATACACCATAGCACGATGGTATATCGGGGTGGAGCAGATACACCCTATTTGATATGGTGTGCTCTATGATGAGTACTACTGAGTTACCTTTTTCCTTTTGGGAGTTATGCGCTTGAGAAGCTGCATACCTATTGAATTAGGTTCGAATCAAATCAGTTGCCTACCATTTCATATGTGATATGGTATGGGAAGAGCCCATGTCTTAAGTCAGTTAAGATTTGGGGTTGTCCGGCCTATGTCTAAAAGCAAAATTTGGACAAGCTCGAGGCAAAGTCTGTTATGTAGAACTGGAAAGGTTCCAGCTATACAAACTACAGCTGATGATTTGAAAGAACCAAAGGATTCAATAGTTACCAACGAACCTCAGCCTCTCCGCCGATCTAGTAGGGTTCCTCACCCACCTGAGAGATACTTCGGTTTCTCTATGACAGTGGGAGCGAGGAGTGCATCATGAGATGATGACCCAACTAGTTTCGAGCTGGCCATCAAGAGTGAGACTCTGTAAGAATGGCTGGATGCTTAGCGATCTGAGATGGAATCCTTATACACCAACAAAGTATGGACTTTGGTTGCTATATCTGAAGGGTTAAATCCCCATCAGGAGCAAGTATATCTTGAGAAGATTACTTGGTGTACTTGGAAAAGTTGAGACTTTCAAAGCTAGACTTGCTAAAGGTTTGCATCATTGACCAGATATGGATCATAATGATAAAACCTTTTCAAGTATCTATGCTTAAGTCCATCCAGATCCTACTTACCATGGCTACATACCATGACTACGATATCTGGTGGTTGGGTGTCATGACTGCTTTTCTAAATGATATTTTAGAAGAGTGCGTCTATAAGTACACAGCCAGAGGGCTTCGTAAACAGTGGGAGCAGCGGAAACGTGTGCAAGATGCTTTATATAGGATAAAGCAGGCATCGCGGAGTTGGAACATCTGTTTTGATGGATTTGTCAAAGAAGTTGACATCATCAAAATGGTAGATGAACCTTGTATAAACAAAAAGGGTAGTAGGGAGTATGGTGGTGATCCTCGTAGAGTACATGGATGACATACTCTTGATAGGGAAGGAGTTTCCTATGCTACGCTCGAGCAATCTCCGCTTATCACTATGATTCTCCATATAGGATCAAAATGATACCTACTAACTCCTGGATTTTGGATCTATGAGATAGATCTAAATGGATGTTAGGATTCTCACTAGTTGTAGTGAGACGGTATCAATCGACCCTGGGGAGAATCACTGGAATGGTTCCAGGGTGATAATGACGACTGAGTGTCAGTCACAGGCATTGTCTTTACCCTCAGTAAAGGGACGGTATGTTGGAAGAGTTCCAAACTAGATACCGTGACATACTAGACGATAAAGGCACGATACATCGCTACTTAAGATGCTACCAAAGAGGCTGTTTAGGTGTATATTGGTTCATAAGATGAACTACGTTCCTACCATTGTGTGACAATGGAGTTGTGGCTTATGCCAAGGAACGTCCGTCCCATCAGTGATCCAGATATATTCTAAGGCAGTATCACCTGATCATGGAGATGGTTGATCTCCAAGGGATCGAGGTTAGGAGAGTAGACTCAGAGGACAAACACAGCGGATCCACTCACGAAAGGCCTTTTCCCAGAGAGAGACTTTTATGGGATGGTTGAGTATGAGATACTTCAACCACTGCTACAGATGGCCCTAGTGCAAGTGGGAGATTGTTAGTTATATGTATGCCCTAGAGGCCATTACTGTACATAGGATGTATATTGTAGTGGATGCTGGGACATATATAGGGAGGACTTTCTTGCTCGACATGATAGTATGCTATCTGGTTGAATTTTACCTTAACGTGTATACTGATTGTCTCTCTATTACATGTTGGTAAAGCCCTTAGGATGTGTGCTTGACTACCTGGACTATGATGCGGATCATACTAGTGGGGACATGGTAGTCCATAAGTACATCCTTCAAAGTCCCTAGTCGTGGGTGTATCGAGACGGGGCATCGATATACCAGAGTAGACTAGCGTGTACCTTCTCGACCCATACAGATGGGCGATGGATGGTCCCATATCCATCGGTGTTTGACATCAGAGGAGATATACGGGTGCTCAGTAGAGACTGGGTACACTGGACGGACTCGCCGAGAACACCCAGATGGTATTATACCTCACGTCAGATGGCAGTTCTCTGGTGACACTGGTACAGAGTAGTCTGTTGACCCGAGATCGTCATAGAGTCTTGTGTGGTTCCCACTGTGCTTTGATTTTCATCTTACCACGTCCAAGAGGGCGTGCAAAACGGTGGTTTTTGGGTACAGTCCCGAGTCACATGGAGGCAATGAGCGATAGGAGGGGATTCGTCTCTCCCGGTATAGGGGGTTGATGTTGCGCTGTGTTCGATTGGCTATAACAGGAAATCCCTGGCCAGGGTTGCTGAGATTTACTGGTAAGTGTTACCAGTAGTTTCTCGAAAAGTTATAGACCTCATATCGACACGACTTATTGAGCTATTGGGGTCTGACGTATACCACCCCTAGGCGAGATATGCGACAGATCAGACGATCAGACCAGACTGTACGGTAGTGTTACTGGTCGGATTCACTGGAGTGTGAGCGGGCTTGCTCGTCGATCTTCAGATCGCTCAATACCCGGGTGGCCGTTACGTTTAGCAGACCGCTTGCGGCTTGTGGATGCTTGATATGATCATCATCTGCTGCCGGCGTATTGATGAGTCTTTAGAGTCCTACACAGAGGTTTCCTGACTCAAGCGAAACGAAATAGGAGCGCATATGAGATATGTGCGGGACCGAGAATAATGCGTGTATGTGATACCGTATTTCATTCTCGCGATGAATGTATCGATTAGGTTATATGCGATATACCCTAGTTATCGAATCAAGGGTTGATTCGATAAACCGATGCATTGCATACTAGTCGGTTATATACGATATGACCGGATCGTTAAATCAAGTGTTGATTTAATGATTTGATGTATAATTATATATTTGATATATTACTTTGCATTAACTAGTACCGGTTCACTTTAAATGGATTTTCTCGCTCGGATGTGCGCATTAAATATGCGATATGATTTTGTGCACATGTTTGTATCATGTTTGATGATACATGGTTTTTGGTTAAGTGTATAGAATTAAACAAAGGTTAAGATGATGGTTAGGGTTTATTATTTGTTATTCATTTATCTTATTTAATTATCCATTTATTTATGATAAATGAATAAAAGAAAATGAAATGAAATGGTTGCTAATTTTGGATTCTAGTTGAAGCTTCTTGATCTTTTGACTAAGTGACCATTTTGTCTCTAGCTTGACCCTAACCATTCCTTTAACCATGATTAGCTCTCTACACTTTACCATGGTTCACTTATGATAAGAATGGATTATTCTTTTCATTTAAAATAATTCTTATCATAACAATATTCATCTTCTTCATCTTCTTCTTCATTGAAGAAGCTTGAGGTCATCAATGGTGGATTGATGATTTGAGTGAGAAATCCAATTCTAAAGTCTACCCACTTCCTATTTCTTCATCCTCTACCTCTTGCCAAGTAGTAGAGTGTGTTTACTTCACAAGTTTCATGACTTGGTGAAGTTGTGAGCTTGATCTAGCGATGCCTCGACGTAGATCATCTTCGGCATGGACATCGACGACCTAGCTTGCCCATTCTCCGACGAAGCCGACTCTAGAGCCCGGATTTGATTTGGACAGCGGAGACGACCTCGTTGCGGAGCCGTGGAGGTGGAGGACCGGATCTACAAAGGTTGTATATCCGTATTCCCTTAGTTAATTGTTAACTAGTTAGCTATTTCGCCTAGTTTTCTAGCAAACGATCCGTAGTTTAGGGTTTCTCGGCACGTTAAACTTTGAAATGGGCATGTTCGATGCCTTGCGAGACCTCACTAGTGTGCCTAGGAACCCTACAAATTATAAACCCCGCATTTTAGTCTCAGAATCGAAAACACTTTTCAATATCAAGTCGGGCAATTCAACAAGATTCCCGACATCCTGATCGAATGCTCGTCGTAAACTTCAGTAGACGGCCGCACCCCCGGTACCGTCGACGAAGTGCACCAAGGCGGAACACCGCTACCGCGAGCACCCGAACGGATGCTTTCGGCGACGGGGTTCTCCTACAGTCACTTGGTCGGGGCTATGGAGTGAGGCTGTCTATTAAGTTTATCCGGCGAGTATCCGCGTACGCTACGTGATTGCGACGGACTTTTGATCGCATCAAAATTCCGTGGCAACCGATCAAGTGAGACTAAACTGCTATGTTTATAACATTCATTCAGTTATCACATAACTTTTGTGAATTCCAATTATTGTATCCCATTCCAGATAAACATAAAATGTTAAACTTTCCGATTGAATATTCGAACACCCAAGTTTTCCCGAAACAGGTCAACACATGAAATAAGTCTAACAACATTCAGTTCGTGCCTCAGTACGAACGGTCCAGCCGTAGGAGGGTCAAGCCAAAGCCTCACATGTGGCACGCCGTACTGCCCCAAACCCGAAGGTTCAAAGGGCAGTTCAAGACGGTCACATAATCGAGTTAAGGTTTGTTGTCTTCTAGAGGGTCCATCGAGTTACTTGCACTACTTAGAACGTCGTTAAACTACGGAAAAATCCAACACTTGGAAATTTCCCGACAGGGGAAAAATTGGGTATTTATATCCGGTCGAACTTTTTAACATATTCTAAAATTTATCCGGAAAGCCACAAAAGACGAAATTTGATAATCCGATCGAAATACCGAATCCCCAAAACAACCCTGGAAAATTCAACTCTTGAATAAATATTAAAAATTCCCAGGAAAACCACCACAGAAAAATGAGAATTACTGTGAAAATTAAAATGCACAAAACGACAAATCCGCCGCGCATCCGCCGCACGAGCCATGCTAGTGCCGCGGATCCGCGGCTCTTTGATGGAATTAGTCCATCGAAATTCACAGTAACTCTTAGATTAGCCTGCTGATTTTTCTGCATATTTTTAATATGGAAAAATCACCGATTTTAGAAAAAGGACAGAGAGCATGTTAATTTTTGGGGTTTCGGTTAGTTCGGACTTCAAATTCCGTCTAGACTTCGCCTAAGGCTCTAGCTAGGCTCTGATACCACTGTAGGGTTCCTAGGCATCCTAATGAGGTCTCACAAGGCATCAACCATGCCAATTTCAAAAAATCTAGGTGCCGAGAAACCCGACTACGGATCGTTGGCTAGAAATCTAGGCGAAACAATAAACTAGTTAACACTTAACTAAGAGATACGGAAATACAACCTTTGTAGATCCGGTTCTCCACCTCCATAGCTCCGTAATGAAGTCTCCTCGCTGTCCATAACAAGTCCCGGGCTCTAGCGTCGGCTTCATCGGAGAATGGACGGGCTAGGTCATCGATGTCCATGCCGAAGATGATCTACGTCGAGGCATCGCTAAATCAAGCTCCGACTTCACCAAGTCAAGAAACTTGTGAAGAAAACACACTCTACTACTTGGCAAGAGGTAGAGGATGAAGAAATAGGAAGTGGGTAGACTTTAGAATTGGATTTCTCACTCATTTCATCAATCCACCATTGATGTAGTCAAGCTTTTCTTCTTGAGTTTAAGGAAGAAGAAGAAGAAAGTGTTATGATAAGTGATTTAGAAAATAGAAAAATAAAAGAATACTTATCATAATCAACCATGGTCAAGTGTAGAGAATTAACTAAGGTTAGATTAATGGTTAGGGTTAAAGATAAAGACAAAGTGGTCACTTTGGTCAAAGCTTCATGAAGCTTCAAAAAGCTTCATGAAAGAAAATAAAATAAAGAAACCATTTTGCTTTTCTTTTATGCTTTTATTAATATCCAAAATGAATAAACAAATAATTAAATGAAAAAGCAAAACCCTAATCATTATGTTAACCATGGTTTAATTCTATACACTTAACCAAAAGGCATGTATCATCAAACATGATACAAGCAAGTGCACAAAATCATATCGCATATGCAATGCGCACATCCGAGTGAGAAAATCCATTTAAAGTGAACCGATACTAGTTAATGCAAAGTAATATATCAAATATATAATTATGCATTAAATCATTAAATCAACACTTGATTTAACGATCCGGTCATATCGCATATAACCGACTAATATCAACAGTAACAACTTATCGAATCAACACTTGATCCGATAACCCGGCTATATCACATATAACCGATCAATGTCACATATCGCGAGAATCGAATACAGTATCACATACTGGTATCATTCTCAGTCCCGCACATATCTCATATGCGCTCCTATTTCGTTTCGCTTGAGCCAGGAAACCTCTGTGTAGGACTCTAAAGACTCGTCAATACGCCGGCAGCAGGTGATGATCATATCAAACACCCACAAGCCGCAAGCGGTCTGCTAAACGTAACGGCCACCCGGGTATTGAGCGATCTAAAGATCGACGAGCAAGCCCGCTCACACTCCAGTGAATCCAACCAGTAACACTACCGTACAGTCCGGTCTGATCGTCTGATATGTCGCATATCTCGCCTAGGGGTGGTAAACGTCAGACCCCAATAGCTCGATAAGTCGTGTCGATATGAGGTCTATAACAATTCGAGATACTGCTGGTAACACTTACCAGTAAATCTCAGCAACCCTGGCCAGGGATTTCCTGTTATAGCCAATCGAACACAGCGCAACATCAACCCCCTATACCGGGAGAGACGAATCCCCTCCTATCGCTCATTGCCTCCATGTGACTCGGGACTGTACCCAAAAACCACCATTTTGCACGCCCTCTTGGACGTGGTAAGATGGAAATCAAAGCACAGTGGGAACCACACAAGACTCTATGACGATCTCGGGTCAACAGACTACTCTGTACCAGTGTCACCAGAGAACTGCCATCTGACGTGAGGTATAATACCATCTGGGAGTTCTCGGCGAGTCCGTCCAGTGTATCCAGTCTCTACTGAGCACCCGTATATCATCTCTGATGTCAAACACCAATGGATATGGGATCATCCATCGCCCATCTGTATGGGTCGAGAAGGTATACGCTAGTCTACTCTGGTATATCGATGCCCCGTCTCGATACACCCACGACTAGGGACTTTGAAGGATGTACTTATGGACTACCATGTCCCCACTAGTATGATCCGCATCATAGTCCAGGTAGTCAAGTACAGATCCTAAGGGCTTTACCAACATGTAACAGAGAGACAATCAGTATACACGTTAAGGTAAAGATCAACCAGATAGCATACTATCATGTCGAGCAAGAAAGTCCTCCCTATATACGTCCCAGCATCCACTGCAATATACATCCTATGTACAGTAATGGCCTCTAGGGCATACATATAACTAACAAGAAGTAGGATCTCAAACCGCCTCTTCACCGCCAATTGTGGCCAGGTAAGTGGGAGGTTCTCTACTACGTAAATAGTGGACCTAATTAAGTAACCATTCGCCTTAAACACACTTGCCTAGATACCACAAAGTCAGGATAGGATCAACGGTCGATGCCTACAACTATTCCTCTGTCCTATTGAGCGCGAAGTCCTTAGGGCTGAGTCTAATATTTTTTAATTAAATGATGGTCAATGCAATATGCCTTATGTGATTTCTGGGGTCCTGGGAAAGGTGATGAAATCCCCACCCAATCTGGATTGGTTTCAATCCCCTTAAAGTCAGTTTAAAGTATGCAAAGCAGTAAACACAATCAAACACTTGCAAACAATCTATTTTAGCGCGGCGCAAAGAATCCTACACAAGATCAATTATTGGAAGGGGGAGAGATTTTTTTAGCGCAAAGAATTCTGCAGGCAAATTTTACAGAGGAGATATCAGGGGTTGCAGAGAAGAAGAGGAGAAGCTTACAGAGGATTTTTCGCTTGCTGACGTCACAAGACCGCAGCGGATCCGCGGTCAAAGATGCGTCAACACGGCGGTTCCGCGGTCGGTTGGTTTGTTCAGATCTCCAAATCTTTTCTGTTGCTCTGTTATGGTACTCCTCGGTTGTTCAGATCTGCTGTTTTCTGTTTCGCTCTCTAGATTTTTCCAGATCTGAATTCGTTCGTCGGTCCTGCAAAAAATTCAAACGAAATACTCTTCACAAAATAACAAAATGATAAATTTTTTAATTTTTTTTCTTCAGTTTTTATGATTTTTCAATTTTATATTAACCCGAAATTACAAAAAGAAAATAACAACGCCATCCCCGGCAACGGCGCCATTTGATTGATTCAAAGAATATTTATAACCGCAATTAAGAACGGCGTCGCTTGGTAGCTAGTCGGTGAGTACGGGTCGGTCTACAGGGATTTTGTGTATTCTTGATTTGTTCTAACGAGTTAATTCCGATTGGCGTCGGATTGATTAAATCTAAAAACTAAACTGATCTAGATTAGAATCTTGCTAGGGTTAGGTTTAGGTTAGGTTTGGAAAGTCAATATTCCTCACCATTTTCTATGCCCTATTTAAGATCTATGAGGTGTTATGGTAATAATTAATAAAGTGGATTAGTACCATCGGGAAGATACGGTGTTTCTTCCTCTAGGTTCTTGTCCTTCCTTTCTTAATTCTTACCCTAACCTCCATGGAAAACATGCGCAACCGATCGTTTATACTGCGGTATCACCGCTACCTCATGGGATAGGGTGCCGTAGGGAGCGGTGTGTGCATGTATGCATGGAGTCCTATAAAAACGTGCGATGGGCAAGAAAGGGGTGAGAGATCTTCATCTCTCAAGCCTTCCCCAAATCTAACCCAACAAGCGAGGAGACTACTCACTCATTAGGGAATTGAAAAACATTTTCTAACTAATTAACTAGGGCAGATAATAAAGATCTATACTAGGGCAAGAAAGAAATTACCTAGGGCATGGAAATAAAATTTAACTAGGGCAATGAAAAGAAAACTTATTCCTAATTTTTATTTGATGCTCTCTTCATACATTGCAGAAATTTACAGATCTGAATTTTGATAAAATGAAATGAGGCACAAGAAGAGGCATAAACTAAAAAAAGGTTTTAGGGTTTCTATTTATAGAACATATAAACCCTAGGGTTACATTCGAGTCACGTCTGCATTTACAATTTTACCCCTAAGAAAGACTAGTCAACGCGCCGCCAGCGACAAAATTTTCCACCGACACGTGTCAGGCACGGCCGCGGAACCGCGGCCATAGGCCAGGTTTGGCTGCGGTTCCGTGGCCATAAAGTGAGCTTGTTGGCTCTTGTTTTCTAGGGTTATGTCTGCTGCTTTGTACTTGGCTTTTCTTCACTTGGTTCTTCAGAATTTCTTCTAGTTTCTTCCAGATCTCCATAGTGAATAATGTAGTGGACTTTTACCGTTGCTTCGTGCCGAAGTCTTGAACCTTGCGCTGCCTTTGTACTTATGAACTTGTCCATTGATCTTCGTTTAGTCTTCAAATTGTAGGCATGATCAAGATCTTTCCATTTGTTGGTCGTAGTCTCACTTTTGTATCGTCTTTTCATCTTTTTCACTGTTTTTGTTCCGAGAACCTGTAACCTGCAACTATGTAGCAGATATGGGTCAAAAGCACATGTTTATTTGTAAAATGAATAAGAATGGGGAATATAATAATGCAAAATTATGGTATGAATACCCACTGTGCTTTGATTTCCTCCCTACCATGCTCAAAGGAGACGTGCAAACAGGTGGATTTTGGGTACAGTCCCAAGTCACGTGGAGGTAATGAGCGATAGGAGGGGTTTCGTCTCTCCCGGTATTGGGGGTTGATGTTACGCTATGCTCGATTGGCTGGAAGTCCCTGGTCAAGGCTGCAGCTGAGATTTAATGATAAGAGTTATCAGTAGTTTCTCAAACCGTTATAGGCCAGACATTGGTATGACATATCACGTTACTGGGGACTGACATTTACCACCCCTAAACATGATATGCGACATATCAGACCTAGAGACTGGACTGTGCGGTAGTGTTACTGATAGGCTTCATGAAGAGTATGGACGAGCTTGCTTGTTGATCTTCATATCGCTCAATACCCAGATAGCCATTACGTCCAGCTAGTACTGTAGACGTCTTATGGGTGACTGATGTGATCATCACCAACTGCTGGCATATTGACGAGTCTTTAGAGTCCCACACAGAAGTTTTCTGGTTCAAGCGAAATGAACTAGGGCACATATGTTGATATGTGCGTCGGCCTGATTAAATACGAGTATGTGATACCGTATTATAATCTGGCAGTTATCTGTTATCGGTCAGATTATATATGATATAACCAGATTATCGAATCAAGTGTTGATTTGATAATGTGATAAACAGATAAATGATATTAGTTGGTCATATATGATATAACCTGATTATTAAATCAAGTGTTGATTTAATAATTTGATGTATATTTATATTTGATATAATTATATATTAACTAATATCATTAGCTCACTAATTTCTTTATTAATATATATATTTGAGATATATATATATATATATATATATATATATATATTATATGAAGCATGGCATGTTTTTCTATTTTATGAAAATAGAAAAATGAGGTGTAAAATGCGGAGATATTTTGGGTATAGTTTGAGGCATGGGTTTTTATCATATATAATATTTGTCTTGACTCACTATTTAAGCATGGTTGTAATTTAGAATTACAATTTATTCCATCCATGAATAAGTGAGGAGAGATATTCATCATTCATTGTTCACTTGGTTATTCTCATGCCTTAGCTATTTTCTTTCATGAGCTCTTGCTCTCCAAAAATTCTCACCTCATCTTCAAACTCAAAACCCTTACATGTGATGTGAATTATTGAGCTTGTGAGATCCTTAGTGAGCTTTCAAAACCCTTACTTCATCATGCTACACTTGACTAGCGATCAAGTGTAGCGTGTTTCCTATACTAAAAGAGTTTAGTGTAGATGTAGCTTGAGCTAGAAAGACTTCGGGTGGATCGTCTTCGGCGCAAAGATCATGAAGGAGGCCCATTCAACTCGAAAAGGAGCCTAGTGGAATCATGTGGATCATAACCTGGAGCTAAAGAAGAGAAGGAATCGATCTACGAGGGTATAACCTCCTTTCCTTCTCTCTAATAGTTTATATCATCATAGCAAAACCTTAATCTTCTTGTAAAGATCTTGTTAGTCTAACTTAACACCTAATAAAAATTAAAATTTGTAATGCTTGATTCTATTAAAACCTCATGGTGGTACTAGGGTAGACTTTCACATATAATTTACCCCAAAGACCCGATACCCCAATTTTTCTTTTGGCCGCAGATTTATTCATTGTGGCAGCAATTTGCGGCCATATTATGGAGAATTGCGTTGGTTTTTGGACTATGGTTCCCTTATCTAATATGTAGACCTACCTGATTGTCACGCAATTTCGCATTTCGTTTTTCAATGAATTTAAAGTTAACCGCAATCAAGACGGCGCCGCGTATAGCTAGCCGCGATAAGTACGGGCCGTCTGCAGGGAGACGGTGCGTTTTGCGTTCTTGTTATGACGATTTAATGTGAGGTTCGGAACGGTTCGTTTCTAACCTAAATGTTGTATATGCAAAATATAAGTTGTTAGGAATAGAGATAGGTTAGTGTAAATTAGGGAAGTCCGTACTCAATCCTTTGTGCCGAGCTTGACCATTGAAGCTAGAGTAATCGGCAACAACGTGGAATAGGGTGCTTAAGTACGATATTTATGAAATCCGGCTTATTGACCCTGTTCCGTTCGTTCTTGTCTCTTGACTTTCGCCTCCGGCCAAACCGAACGCAACCAATCAAGGTTAGGGATCACTGATACCTTGGTAGGGTAGGGTGCCTAACGGAGCGCTTGCATAAGGTTTGGACGAAATTCAATGGAAAAATATCGGGCAAAGGAAATGAGCAAAGAAAACCTTAACTTACAATACCATTCTCTTTCCTAACAACACCATTATTCACAAATCATCAAAACAACAAAAAGAAAGTGCAAATGAAATGAAATAAAGGAATAACACAATATTGCAAGTAAGTAAATGGTAAGAAATAAATTGCAAGTAAGTAAAAGAGATAGAAAATGAATACTAAGAACCCAAGTGCAAAATGAAAGCTTTATTAACTTCAAGTGGTGATACAACTCATGAGTTCAATAACCAAAACTTAAACTTATAAGCTCAAGGAAGAGGTTGCAAGATCAAGAGAAGGAAAAAAAACTCAAGGCAAGCTAGCTATGTATAGAGCATCAAAAATGAAAAGAGAAACAAAGAGTAAACTATAGCTCAAAGTATATCCAAAGTATATCAAGTATGAGTCCCCTTCCCTTGCTCACTGATCTGGTATTTATAGGCTCAACTTTTGAATAAATAAACAATATAGCTGGACTGATGTAGGCCTAATAAATGACCAGAAGAAAAATGGGGACGAATGGAGATGGGGGGACCGGTGGCGCCGGGATTATTAAAGATTTCGCCGGTCGGGTATGGGGCATTGGGTCTCGTTTTGGAGTGGTTGGCTTGTATGCTCTCCACAAGTCTACTGGCATTGTTTGATTTTTTCATATCAGTTTGGGTTATACTCAGTAGTCTTGGTGGGAAACTTGATGCTTTAAATCACATCATAACTTTTAGCATTTATCACACATCACCTCACTTGTGCCCACCATGTGCCATGGGCAGCCCCACCATGGTCCATGTGCCAAAGAGTTATGTGCACACTTGTATTGTGTTGGACCAAAATTGTGTACACAATTATTTATTGCAAAAGAACTCTTTGAATATCGATTGGTTTGCAGTTCCGGTTGCAGTATCGGCTCACAAACGTTATATCCGTGATTTTGAGTGTGTTTCCAGTATTGTGTCACAGATACCTGTAATCTGTATTTACTGAGCAGACACTAGTTAATAGTATCGATATATAACAAAACAGATAATGAATGAGTGGTTTTGAAATGTAGTTTTCTATGATAAACAAATACCTCCAAACTTATCTTTTGCTCGTCCCGAGCAAAACAAAATCCTAGCCTCACTTTCGCAGGGGACGCGATTGCACTGAGCTCGTGCAACATGCCGTTAAACCTCTAGGTGTCCTTAGTCGGAGGAGTGTTTTCTCCTGAGAATTTTCAGCGGATTACATCCACAAAATCCCGTCAAGCTAGTTTCACAAGTTAGCGTCGATTCTACTCATACAGTTTAGTATCTAGGTTAGAAATTCTATCATTCTAAGTTAGAAATATTCAACCATTATGTTTCACGCCTTCTATTTATTCATCCTCAGATCCTATGCGTTTTTACAGTTTAGAAAAATTTCGGTTTCTCTTGAATTTTCCTTCTAAAGTACGGTCTTCAATTAGGGATTTTTATCATCTTTACGGAAAACATAAGTCTTATTTTTTATTCCTATCTTTCCTCCAAACGTCAATTTTATACCTCTACGTGTGTGTAAAATTTCACCCTTATACTTAAGAATTCAATTCAAGTTATAGTACCTTGCCCTAATGCCTAATACTACTTCTTTTCGTTAATGATGGACGGTTTTTCTCACACACCTTTCATGCGACTATTAATGCTTCATGAGGTACTAACGGCCGATTGCTGAATGTGTGAGCTTAAAACGTAAATAGCAGTTTCCAGGTATTGACATTATTTATTTTTTTTCCTATTTATTTTTCTTTTTCAAGACCGGATATATTTTTCAATGATGCTTTTTTGGTGGTTAGCTTTAAATAGTGTTTTTTCCCCTTTCTTACTAGGTTTTCAGACAAGAGTATTTCTAGGTATCCTCTACTATCCTAAATTTCAAGGTGCGTGTATGTGCAGTTTGTAAGGTATATACTTTCTGAATTTGGACTTAAGAATAGAAACTGTTTTTTCAGACTTATCCTTCAGTAAAGCATTCAATACTTTCCCTTTATCTCGACTTAACTCAAGAACTGAACTCAAAATTACCTACTTCTAAAAAATACTGCAAGGGTGTATAATTACCAAGGTTAAACAGAAGGAGGGTTATTTTTAGGGTTTTCAATTCTTAAGTCAAGGATTTAGTTATTTCTAACGTATCAACTAAACTTTCGGAATAAAAATCTATGTTAACCTATTAGCTAACTTGACGACAATGTTTTTATATTTTTGTAAAATTTTTCGATTTTTATGCGGTTTTAAATAAGTATGCAAATGTAAAATATACACATGAATGCGAAGGTAGAAATCTTACCGAGCACACCCCAAACTTAAACTTGACAGTGCCCTTACTGTCAGGCTACACCAAGAGGGTCAAAATTGTCGGTGCTCCCATGTTTTTTTTAATTATAACAGAAAAAAGAAAACAAAATATATATACAAAAAGATCCCCCTTAAACTTAAGTGAAACAGTTTTGCCACTGTTTAAGCGTTAATATTCAGCGTTAGGGGGGAGAACAGTTTCAATCTATGTAAGGCCTTACACAGGCCAAAAGTTAGTACCAACCATTCAAAAATTCTATTGCTATAATGTGCAGGTTGGAGAAAGAATGCGGAGAGGAAAGAAATGGAGAATACGCGAGACCGTATGGGGATGGAAGCAGGATATGCTTTCGATGGAGGAGAAGAATGGCGGAGGGGAAAAAGAAATTGAATATGAACTTGAGGGTGGAAATGGAGTGAATAAATTAGTACAATTTGTAATGACCGATGTGTAAAAAACGATTGTACTAATCTATCAACCCGTTGAGAAATGGAGCCAAACCTCTCAAGATTCGTGAGAAAACATGGGTAGAACGAACTTGGTAAACCAGACATAAGAAAAGAAGGTAATATGGTGGCTCGTGACGTGGGAACGATGGAAAGGATGGAGGGAAGTGATTGAGGAAGGGTATCAGTTAAAGGTTCAGGAAGGTGTACACCGTCAATGAAAGGGACATGATGAATTGGAAAATCCGACTCATCAAGTAAAACTGGTTCATCCTAAAAGATATCCTCAAAATTTTCCTCATCCATGCATTTATCGTCATCAATATCAAGATGCATATGGAGTTCGGGAAAAACTGTTAATGACTCGGGATGATGTCCACACGGAAGTGAAAGGTCATGATGAATTGGTGAGAAAAACTCATCCAAAACTGTGGCTTCATCATCCAAAATATTCCCAGCGTCGATATCCTCAATCAAGTGAAAATCAAATTTCTCAAACAGCTTATCAAAAGTATGGATTTCGAACAATTATGGTTCTAAGATGGAGGTGTAAAGGTCAAAGGGATTGGGTGTGGTTTCACTTGACAGGTGTTAGCTGTATGTATGCCCTAGAGGCCAGTATTATACAGATGATGTATATTATATTGGATGCTTGGACATATATAGAGAGGACTTTCTTGCTCGATATGATAGTATGCTATCTGGTTGTACTTTACTTTAACATGTATACTTGTCTTTTTATGCTGTCTTATAGTTGCATGTTGGTAAAGCCCTTAGGATGTGTACTTGACTACCTGGACTATGATGCGGATCATACTAGTGGGGACATGGTAGTCCATAAGTACATCCTTCAAGGTCCCTAGTCGTGGGTGTATCGAGACGGGGCATCGATATACCAGTGTAGACTAGCGTATACGCTTCTCGACCCATGAGATGGGCGATGGATGATCCCATATCCATTAGTGTTTGACATCAGAGATGGTATACGGGTGCTCAGTGGAGACTGGGTACACTGGACGGACTCGCCGAGAACTCCCAGATGGTATTATACCTCACGTCAGATGGCAGTTCTCTGGTGACTCTTGTGCAGGTTAGTCTGTAGACCCGAGATCGTCATAGAGTCTTGTGTGATTCCCACTGTGCTTTGATTTCCACCTTACCACGTCTATGAGGGCGTGCAAAACGGTGGTTTTTGGGTACAGTCCCGAGTCACATGGAGGCAATGAGCGATAGGAGGGGTTTCGTCTCTCCCGGTATTGGGGGTTGATGTTGCGCTGTGCTCGATTGGCCGTAACAGGGAAGTCCCTGGCCAGGGCTGATTTAGAGATTTACCGGTAAGTGTTACCAGTAGTTTCTCGACCCGTTATGAGCCTCACATCGGCACGACTTATCGGTTATTGGGGTCTGACGTTTACCACCCCTAGACTTGATATGCGACATATCAGACGAGGAGACCGGACTGTACGGGAAGTGTTACCGGCAGGCTTTTACAGGAGTTGGAGCGGGCTTGCTTGCTGATCTTCTGATCGCTCAATACCCGAGTAGCTGTTGCGTCCAGCTCGTACCGCTGACGGCTTGTAGGTGCTTGATGTGATCATCACCTACTGCCGGCGTATTGACGAGTCTTTAGAGTCCTACACAGAGGTTTTACTGGCTCAGGCAAAACGAAATAGGAGCGCATATGTTATATGTACGAGACCGAGAATAATGCATGTATGTGATACCGTATTCTATTCTCGCGACTTTTTGTATCGGTCGGTTATATATGATATAGCCGGATTATCGAATCAAGTGTTGATTCGATGAGTCGATACAATGGATGTTAGCCGGTTATATGAGATATGACCGGATTATTAAGTCAAGTGTTGATTTAATAATTAAGTGTATAATTGTATATTATATATACTAATTTACATTCACTAACACTTGTTCACTTTAGGGTTTTTCTCACATGAGCACAATTTTAATGTATATATGATATATATTAAAATGTGTTTTTCTTATTGTATCATGGTTGATGATACACATGACATGGGTGTACAAGACATACACCATTCTATTTTTATGGTGGGTTATAATTATTTAAGGTAATTACAAAATTGGTGGAATTTTGGAAAGAGCATGAAGCTTGTAGAAGCTTGCTTTGCTTTGACAAAGTCCACTACCTTTGTCTTCACCTTAGATTTTTTATTAACCTAACCATTTAGATTAGCTATGGTTATGGCTCTACAAGAGTTAGTATATGATACTCACTCACCATGGTTAGCCTTCTCACTTGATCATTATCCTCATCTCTTTCTTTTCTTCTTCTTCTTCATTGTGAAAAAGAAAAAGGTTGCTAGGGTTTGATCCAAAGTGAGATAGATTGTAAGAAATAAAATTCTAAAGAGAACCCATTTCCTATTTCTTCATCCTCTACTAGACTAGCACTTTAGTTTAGGGTGTTTGCTTCACTAATTCTCAAGTTAGTGAAGTAGAAACTTGAGTTGGCATCCCCTCGACGTAGATCATCTTTGGCCTCGAAGACTTCAAGCAAGCACGTGTCTTTCGCCTCGTGAAGCCATGCAAGGGTCTGGAAGAACCACGATCGCAACTAAGGGAATTCAACAAGGAGCTAAAGAAGTGAAGGACCGATCTACAAAGGTTGTATTTCGTGTTCCCTTAGAAGTAAAGTTGTTTACTTGCTATTTGTTTCGCCTAAACTCTAGTATACGATCTTGCTTAGGGTTGTTCGGCACATAAAAATTTACTTTTGGCATGGTCGATACCTTGTAGAGCCTTGTTAGTGTGCCTAGTAACCCTACAGTGGTATCGGAGCCTAGCTAGAACATTAGGCAATGTGTTAACGAAGTTAAAACTCCGAACGAACCCGAACACGTCAAGATGAACCCCTCTCTGTATATTTTTTAAAAACTGTGTATTTTCAGAATTAAAAATACCTAAAAAAATCGGCAGGTAATTTTAAGGGTTACTATGAAAAACGAGCCCTCAAAGCCTCCACGTGGCCGCGAAACCGCGGCACTAAGCCACCATTTGCGGCGGTTCCGCGGCAGAGAAGGAGTATTGGGGACGGTTCTTCATGCGGTAATTTCCAGTACCATTCCTGCATCTTTCTGGGTATTTTTATTGCGACTCATGTGTTGAGTTTTTTTGGGGTTTATTTTGTAATCGTCGATTCGATCGGAGAATTTAATTTTGTTATGTTATTCCGGATAATTTAGAAAGTACTAAAATGTTCAAACGGATATCATTAACTCAATTTTTCCCGGCACGAAAAACATTCAAGTGTTGAATTTTTCTAGGGTTTAAATATTTCGGAAAAACGTGCATGTGATGCAATGGACCCTCTAGAAGATAACAAACCTTAACTCGATTATGTGACCGTCTTGAACCGCCCTTTGAATCTTAGGGTTTGGGGCAGTACGGCGTGCCACATTTGAGGCGTTGGCTTGACCCTTCTACGGCTGGACCGTTGCTACTGTGATGTATTCTGGAATTTTTGAACTCCGCTCAAGTGTTGAGCTATTTAGGAAATCTTGGGTATTTGATTATTCGATCGGAAAGTTTAATACTGTCTATTTATCTGGAATGTGATACAATATGTGGAATTCACACAGGTTAGGCATGAAATGCGAAATATGTGATATTTCGGATTTACGATGTCTAAAGAGATTGTGGATTCCAAATGTTGTAGTTTTACACTTTCTTTTCTGTGACCGTAAGTGTAATATGTGATATCGCCGGTTTCGTTACTATATGTCAACGACAATTGGGATGCGCGTATTTACTTACGTTGATGACATGTGATATTATGTGTTGCTGGATATGTTATATTAGATCGTCGCGTTCTGAATAGCCGGGGTTTTTTTTAGGTGAGATAAGAGTTTTTATTTTCATTCATGTAAAATAAAATGTATGTAATATTCTTTTATTGGGGCACTTCCGGGATGAGGTCGATGTCACCATTTGTATATTATTTACTTTTCCGCACTAGGATAGACCCAAGGAGGAGAGCACAAGTAACCGGGTTCTAGAGTCCAGTAGGAGACCAACTCGAGGAGTCGAGTCCGGGTCTCCTAACTCTAGAATTGGTAGGGTTTCTTGACGCTCTCGTAGGGGTCTAGGGGTGTGGGTTTGGCTATTCATCGCGACCGTGGAATCCGTGTTTTATAGAGGCTCAAAATAAAACACGGACGTCCTAGTATATCCAATGTTTCATATGTTTCTTCTGCTGCGATATCTGTGATGTGATCATTTGATGTGCTGTGATAAATACTGTATATAGTATATATGATATATTATATTGGCGTTACTTATGTTTTACACTCGTGCTAGCCCTGCCCCGCTCTGCCGTTAGTTACCTAACCTAACGGTGCACGAGGGGACATCGAGGCGAATGCGGATGGCATAAGTGTACGTCGTATTTATCTGTGATGTTTAGGTGACTTAAATGATGGGACTTCATTAATGTGATTAATGAAAGAAAAGAAACCTAAAAGATGTTGTAGAATCAAATTTTAATAAAAAAGGGTAGCTACAGTTTTGCTTTGCATAGTGATATATATGATATATCCTGCACCTTATTCGATGAGGAAAGAGCCGAGATCCCTTCACCGGGAGTGACCTCTTTAGCAAAACTAGTAGATGCTACAACACTCGGTTTGTCTTTTGATTGCTTTTGGAGTTTTTCTTTGCATAGCGATATATATGATATATCCTGCACCTTATTCCATAAGGAAAGAGCCGAGATCCCTTCACCGGGAGTGATCTCTTTAGCAAAACTAATGAAAGCCTCAAAATCACTCCATTTCAAAATTCACTCGATTCTACAACGATATCAAGTTCATTACGCAATAGGTTTTCAGAAAAACCTGTCGTAGCCCTCCGTCATTTCAGATAAATCCTACTTAGTATTCGTGCTACGTTTGTTGGCCTGCGTCAAGGCGTAGTGTGCGGTAGCTAACTAGTATTTATCTGCTTATGCATATGATGCAGATTGGATTAGGGTAGTCGTACGACTTTGTTGGCCTGCGTCAAGGGTCGTACGGGTGGGTTTAATTCAATCAAGAAATGACGGGTTGAACTTGACTAGCGCACTATGGTTTGTTGGCCTGCGTCAAGGACATGGCACGCTAGGGGCAAAATATTATCGGGAATTTTAAGTGTTGAGATTTGCAATGAGCTTGCATACCTTCTATGAGATAGTTGGATCCCGATACCCACTACGAGTGATTGTTACTCCTGGGAGAGTTTTACACAGGACAATTAGCCGATCAAGTAGGTGTCTAGAAAGGTGTCAACGGGGTTACGCCTCTGGGAAAATGAGGTTTACTTTAATTAGGTCCGTGCGAAAGCATGGGGAATCTCCCTCAAAGTACCGTCACTGGTCTGGCTGAAAGATCGGCGAAGTTGTAGGGTGTAATTAATCCCGGCTAGTCTTTCCTTTTAGGGTTTGAAGGAAGATTTGATAAAAACAGTGGGAGCCATCCTGATTAGATAAAATAATAACCAATCTAATCTTGCAAGAGCATACGCTAAAATGTTTTCTTCTCTCTCTCTCCAGGTAGCGACCATATCATGCCTTAATAAAGATAATAATATGGATGTATTGACCGAACCCGCATGTTATACTGTGCTGGGGAACGTTGGTTCCGTTCTTTCTTATAAGAGTTATAAGACTGAACAGGATATAGAGGAATACCAGGATTCCCATGCCACCCGAATGAAGAAAGTACATGTTGATGCATTTTCTTCGGGTGTGTTCGTTACAGAGAACTGTTTCTCCATTTCCTCTACGTCCTGGGTATTAGATACCGGGTCAGGATCCCATATATGTAATCAATTACATGGGCTTAGGAAAGGTAGAGAACTTGGAGAAGGTGATAAAGACATAAGGGTTGGAAATGGTGCAATTGTTGCAGTTAAAACCGTCGGGGAATATCACATTGTATTGCCAACTGGTAATACATTGATTCTGAACGAATGCTATTACATGCCGAACCTGATATGCAACATTATATCGGTTTCTTTGTTGAGTAAAGAGGGATATAATTTTGTATTACAGGATAATGTTATGAACATTTTTCTAAACCAAAAGTTGGTTGGATCAGGCACGATGTGCAATGGCATTTATGTTCTAAATCAATCAACAGTTCTGAGCATAACAAACACACACAAGAGGAATAGTTTAGAACTGAACGAATCCTTCTTGTGGCATTGTAGACTGGGTCACATCAATGCGACACGACTAGCTAAGTTGCATAAAGATGGATATTTGAATTCGTTTGAATTTTCATCTTATGACACTTCCCAGTCATGTCTCAAAGGCAAGATGACCAAAACTCCGTTTACGGGACACGGAGAGAGAGTTACGGAACTCTTGGGACTGGTACATAGTGATGTATGCGGCCCCATGTCTACACATGCCAGGAATGGTTCTTCGTACTTCATTACATTCACTGACGATATCTCTAGATTCGGATATGTGTTCCTGATGAAACACAAATCAGAAACATTTGAGAAATTTAGAGAATATAAAAAAGAAGTCGAGAACCAAACCGGGAAAAGTATTAAAATCCTTCGATCTGATCGAGGAGGTGAATACTTGAGCAATGAATTCCTGGACTTCCTAAAAGAGAATGGGATTCTCTCTCAGCTGACTCCTCCATATACACCACAGCACAACGGTGTATCGGAACGGAGGAACCGCACCCTATTAGATATGGTGCGCTCTATGATGAGCACAGCTGAGTTACCTATTTCCTTCTGGGGGTATGCACTGGGAACAGCTGCAGACCTGTTGAATATGGTTCCCACCAAATCTGTGCCAACCACTCCATATGATATATGGAAAGGAAAGAGACCATGTCTTAATTATGTTAAGATATGGGGTTGTCCGGCCTATGTAAAAACGTAAAATCCGGACAAACTCGCGGCAAGGTCAATTCTGTGTAAGTTTATTGGATATCCCAAACATTCGCGCGGGTATATCTTCTACCAAACCGAAGAACAAAAAGTGTTTGTTTCTCGACATGCCACCTTTTTAGAAAAGGAATTTCTTGAAAAAGAGATTAGTGGCATGGAGGTAGAACTGGAAGAGGTTCCAGCAATACAGACTATGACAGAAGATTTGGTTGAACCAGAGGATTCAGTAGTTCCCAACGAATCTCAGCCTCTCCGCCGATCTAGTAGGGTTCCTCACCCACCTGAAAGATACTACGGTTTTCTCATGGATGGTGGGAGCGAGGATTGCATCATGGTTGATGATGACCCAACTAGCTTCGAGCAGGCCATCACGAGTGGGGACTCAGTGAAATGGCTGGATGCAATGCGGTCCGAGATGGAATCCATGTACACCAACAAAGTATGGACTTTGGAAGATGCTCCTGAAGGGGTAAAACCCATTGGGAGCAAGTGGATCTTCAAGAAAAAACTTGGTGTAGATGGGAAAGTGGAGACTTTCAAAGCTAGACTTGTTGCAAAAGGTTTTCATCAAAGACCAGGTGTGGACTATGACGAAACCTTTTCCTCAGTGGCTATGCTTATATCCATCCGAATCATGCTTGCCATCGCTGCATATCATGACTACGAAATCTGGCAAATGGATGTTAAGACCGCCTTTCTAAACGGTGATTTAGAAGAGTGCGTGTACATGACTCAGCCAGAGGGCTTCGTAGATAGTGGGAGCAGCGGGAAGGTGTGCAAGCTGCTTAAATCCATTTATGGATTAAAGCAAGCGTCACGGAGTTGGAACATCTGCTTTGACGTCGTTATCAAAGAGTTTGATTTCGTCAAAAACATAGATGAACCTTGTATCTACAAGAAGGTGGCAGAGAGTAAGGTTGTCTTCCTCGTATTGTACGTGGACGACATACTCTTGATAGGAAATGACATTCCTATGCTGCAATTGGTCAAGCTCTTCTTATCACAAAGATTCTCAATGAAAGATCTAGGTGATGCCTCCTGCATATTGGGAATTAGGATCTATAGAGATAGATCTAAAAGGATATTGGGATTGTCCCAATCCAGGTACATTGACACCATACTAAAGAGGTTTAGTATGGAAGAGTCTAAACGTGGGTTTTTACCCACGATCTCAGGGCTCACTCTCTCCAAAGAGATGTCTCCCAAGACTGATTTGGAGAGAGCTCGCATGCAAGGGATACCCTATGCTTCGGCTGTAGGCTCTATCATGTACGCGATGCTATGTACCAGACCCGATGTAGCATGCTCACTAAGTGTAGTGAGTAGGTATCAAGCTGATCCTGGAGAGAGTCACTGGACAGCTGTGAAGAGCATTCTCAAGTACTTACGTAGGACTAAAGAGATGCTCTTGGTGTATGGTAATGGAGAACTCCAAGTGGAGTCCTTTACCGATTCGAGCTTCCAGAGTGATAAGGACGACTCTAAGTTGCATTCGGGATTTGTCTTTACGCTTTACGGAGGGGCGGTTAGCTGGAAGAGTTCTAAGCAGGAAACCGTGGCAGACTCGACGATGGAGGCTGAATATATCGCTGCTAACGATGCTGCTAAAGAGGCTGTCTGGATTAAGAAGTTCATTACTGAACTTGGAGTAGTTCCATCCATTGAGCATCCAATACCTTTGTATTGCGATAACAATCGAGCGGTGGCTTTAGCCAAGGAACCCAGGTCCCATCAGCGATCCAGGCATATTCTGAGGCGGTATCACCTGATCCGGGAGATAGTAGATCGCCGGGAGATCGAGGTCAGGAGGGTTGACACGAAGAACAACACAGCGGATCCACTCACGAAGGCCATTCCCCAGATACTGTTTGAGAGACTCTTTGGGATGCTTGGTATGCGATACTACAGCAGCTGGCCCTAGTGCAAGTGGGAGATTGTTAGTTGTATGTATGCCCTAGAGGCCAGTATTGTACAGATGATGTATATTATATTGGATGCTTGGACATATATAGAGAGGACTTTCTTGCTCGATATGATAGTATGCTATCTGGTTGCACTTTACTTTAACATGTATACTTGTCTCTTTATGCTGTCTTATAGTTGCATGTTGGTAAAACCCTTAGGATGTGTACTTGACTACCTGGACTATGATGCAGATCATACTAGTGGGGACATGGTAGTCCATAAGTACATCCTTCAAGGTCCCTAGTCGTGGGTGTATCGAGACGGGGCATCGATATACCAATGTAGACTAGCGTATACGCTTCTCGACCCATGAGATTGGCGATGGATGATCCCATATCCATTGGTGTTTGACATCAGAGATGGTATACGGGTGCTCAGTGGAGACTGGGTATACAGGATGGACTCGCCGAGAACTCCCAGATGGTATTATACCTCACGTCAGATGGCAGTTCTCTGGTGACACTTGTGCAGGTTAGTCTGTAGACCCGAGATCGTCATAGAGTCTTGTGTGATTCCCACTGTGTTTTGATTTCCACCTTACCACGTCCATGAGGGCGTGCAAAACGGTGGTTTTTGGGTACATTCCCGAGTCAAATAGAGGCAATGAGCGATAGGAGGGGTTTCGTCTCTCCCGGTATTGGGGGTTGATGTTGCGCTGTGCTCGATTGGCCGTAACAGGGAAGTCCCTGGCTAGGGCAGATTTAGAGATTTACTGGTAAGTGTTACCAGTAGTTTCTCGACCCATTATGAGCCTCACATCGGCACGACTTATCGGTTATTGGGGTCTGACGTTTACCACCCCTAGACTTGATATGCGACATATCAGACGAGGAGACCGGACTGTACGGGAAGTGTTACCGGCAGGCTTTTACAGGAGTTGGAGCGGGCTTGCTTCCTGATCTTCTGATCACTCAATACCCGGGTAGCCGTTACGTCCAACTAGTACCGCTGACGGCTTGTGGGTGCTTGATGTGATCATCACCTACTGCCGGCGTATTGACGAGTCTTTAGAGTCCTACACAGAGGTTTTACTGGCTCAAGCAAAACGAAATAGGAGCGCATATGTGATATGTGCGAGACCGAGAATAATGCGTGTATGTGATACCGTATTCTATTCTCGCGACTTTTTGTATCGGTCGGTTAGATATGATATAGCCGGGTTATCGAATCAAGTGTTGATTCGATGAGTCGATACAATGGATGTTCGCCGGTTATATGAGATATGACCGGATTATTAAGTCAAGTGTTGATTTAATAATTAAGTGTATAATTGTATATTAGATATACTAATTTACATTTACTAACACTTGTTCACTTTAGGGTTTTTCTCACATGAGCACAATTTTAATGTATATATGATATATATTAAAATGTGTTTTTCTTATTGTATCATGGTTGATGATACACATGACATGGGTGTACAAGACATACACCATTCTATTTTTATGGTGGGTTATAATTATTTAATGTAATTACAAAATTGGTGGAATTTTGGAAAGAGCATGAAGCTTGTAGAAGCTTGCTTTGCTTTGACAAAGTCCACTACCTTTGTCTTCACCTTAGATTTTTTATTAACCTAACCATTTAGATTAGCTATAGTTATGGCTCTACAAGAGTTAGTATATGATACTCACTCACCATGGTTAGCCTTCTCACTTGATCATTATCCTCATCTCTTTCTTTTCTTCTTCTTCTTTATTGTGAAAAAGAAAAAGGTTGCTAGGGTTTGATCCAAAGTGAGATAGATTGTGAGAAATAAAATTCTAAAGAGAACCCACTTCCTATTTCTCCATCCTCTACTAGACTAGCACTTTAGTTTAGGGTGTTTGCTTCACTAATTCTCAAGTTAGTGAAGTAGAAGCTTGAGTTGGCATCCCCTCGACGTAGATCATCTTCGGCCTCGAAGACTTCAAGCAAGCACACATCTTTCGCCTCGTGAAGCCATGCAAGGATCCGGGAGAACCACGATCACAGCGAAGGGACTTCAACAAGGAGCTAAAGAAGTGAAGGACCGATCTACAAAGGTTGTATTTCGTGTTCCCTTAGAAGTAAAGTTGTTTACTTGCTATTTGTTTCGCCTAAACTCTAGTATACGATCTTGCTTAGGGTTGTTCGGCACATAAAAATTTAATTTTGGCATGGTCGATGCCTTGTAGAGCCTTGTTAGTGTGCCTAGTAACCCTACAACAGGGTCCCTTCACAATCGGGTAAATCAAACACTACAAAGTCGCACAACTCATCAAACGTTCTATCTGCAATTTGTGATTCATTTGGGACACTCGATAGACTTTATAAACCGAAGTTGTGGAATTCAATTTGCAATGGGTAGTTTTGATTTGGAAGGGTGTACTGCTCACTTTTACTACTTAAATTCTCAATCTGTCCTATCGCCTCATCATACATTGGAAAATTCGGAGCTAGTTGGAAACTAGCTGCTGGTTTGTTAGGTTGTATGAGGGCGGCCATGGACGCATTCAAATCCATCATTTGTTGGTATGACGCTACCTGAAATTCTTCCAAAGTTCACTCAAGACTAGACATGGGTTATGAAGGGGTTTCAGTAAAAGATTCAAATTTGTTTGGATACTCGAAACTCCCAAAAGGCTGTTCAGAAGCAATGTCTAGGGAAGATGTAAAAGTTGGATAGGATTGATAGGAATCGAATTGTTGGACAGGATTAAGATCAACGCCATGATAAGAAGGTGATTGGAATTATTGATCAAAAGAATTGGAAGTGGTGAAAGGAGTGAAGGATTGGCTATGGGATTGTTCAATTCGTTCAGCGATGGACATTGGTTTCGGAGTTGCAACATGACTCTCAAAAGGGGTATCAACGTAAGAAGGTGGGGGAGGTTGAAACGGTTGATATGAAGTGGATTGTGGAGTCCAATTGTTTGTCCTAGACTTGTCTATCCGATATCTCAAAGAAAATTTGGGCATGGAGGGATCGTTCGAAGTTTGACCAAAGTAAGAACCGTATGATGTAATGTCTGGTTGAGGGTACCAAAGTTCGGCAAGAGTTTGTTTATATGGGGTACCCATGATATGAAGAGAAGAAAAAAGAAGTAAAGGAGAGGAAAAAGAATGTGAGGTTTTTTTATTTTATATGTTAGTTATAAAAAAAAAGTATGAAATATACACATAAAAAAGAAAAGAAGAAAAATAATCACGACACAATACCACACACCTAATCGGTCTAGCGTTCACCTAGGTCAACTAGACCTGCTCAAGAACTTGATTGTCGAAGTAAAACTGTGTCGAGAAACGGGCTCAAGATATACTGATCACGGGGCCAGGTAAGTGTAGAGATAAGGGGAGGTTTTCCACGCTTTCGCGAAGTTTCTTAATTAGAATAACCCTTTCTCTTTTGGCGGTTTCTCCGTGAACACTTTCCTAGATACCCCGTGAACGGTATATCGTTAAGCAGTATTCTAAACACAGTTAACTTTTCCTAATGAGCGCGAAGTCCTTAAAGGCTTAAAATCTAGTTTCTTTTAAAATTTGTACGGGTAAACGTTATGCTCAATTTCGTGATTTGTGGGCCACGGAAAAGGTGATGAAATCCTTTACCGTATGTTGTGGGGTTCGCTTTCCCTTAAATCCGTATTAATGGATGCAATGCGCAATTTAATGAAAAAATTCAAAACGTCAAACAATCGTTTTTTTATGTTTAGGCACGACACTGCAACAAATACGGGTTAGTCTTTTCTGGCGTTTGATAGCGAACTTGCAAAGAATCCTGCAAAGATAGTATATTGGATGCGTCGGATTTGAGAAAGAAGGTGTTAGGATATACGTACCGATAAGTTTTTGAGTTAAGAAACCCCCGTTGAAGTGAATCCGAATAGCTTGAAAAGTTCGCTTGCGCGGGTCAAACTACCCGGATCTTTGGCACTGTACTTCGTAATCACCTTAGCTTTGAATGTACATTTTGCTCCACACGGTCGCAGTTCGCAAATCCGTCAAAATCTGCAAGTGTCGGAAAAACGGATATTTAGTGCGAAAAAGCGATATGAATACCCAAACTCCTGCACATAAATAATTAAAAAAAATCAAACAATAGAATTGGGATGATAATAGAACACTGGAGCACAGAAAAAAAATTTGGAGAAAAAGAAGAAGCTTTGGCCGGCAGCGCCGGGAAATTTGAGGAAGTCGCCGGGCTACCTGTTGAATTGGGGATCCAATATTCTTCTGATGTCTTAGTGTTCTACTAGTATCTCAATGTTATTATTTAATTTTTTAGTTAGTCCCAAAATGCTAGCAGGTCCAATTTCCAGAGAACAAAAAATTTAGAAATGTCAACTTTTTTGTTTTGGTTTTTTTTTGAAATTTTTGTTTTTTAGTTTTGTTTTAAGAATGGTGTTAGATTATAAATAGGATATACAGAGATTAATCCGAAATAACAAGAATAAAAACGTTACCGTCTCCTCGGCAACGACGCCATTTGATTGTCACGCGTTTTCGCGTTTCGTTTTTCAATGAATTTAAAGTTAACCGCAATCAAGACGGTGTCGCGTGTAGCTATCCGCGATGAGTACGGGTCATCCGCAGGGAGATGGTGCGTTTGGAGTTCTTGTTATGACGAGTTAATGCGAGGTTCGGAGCGGTTCGTTTCTAACCTAAGTGTTGTATATGCAAAGTATAAGTTGTTAGGAATAGAGATAGATTAGTGTAAGTTAGGGAAGTCTGTACTCAATCCTCTGTGCCGAGCTTGACCATTGAAGCTAGAGTAATCAGCAACAACGTCGATTAGAGTGCTTAAGCCCGGTATTTGTGAAATCCATCTTATTGACCCTTGTCCGTCCGTTCTTGTCTCTTGACTTTCCCCTCCGGCCAAACCGAACGCAAACGGTCACAGTTAGGGATCACTGATACCTTGGTAGGGTAGGGTGCTTATCAGAGCGCTTGCGTAAGGTTTGGACGGAGTTCAATAGAAAAATATTGGGCAAAGGAAATGAGCAAAGAAAAGCTTAACTTACAATACCATTCTCTTTCCTAACAACACCATTATTCACAAACCATCAAAACAACAAAAAGAAAGTGCAAATGAAATGAAATAAAGGAATAACACAATATTGCAAGTAAGAAATGGCAAGAAATAAATTGCAAGTAAGTAAAAGAGATAGAAAATGAATACTAAGAACCCAAGTGCAAAATGAAAGCTTTATTAACTTCAAGTGACGATACAACCAATGAGTTCAATAACCAAATCTTAAACTTACAAGCTCAATGAAGAGGTTGCAAGATCAAGAGAAGGCAAAGAACTCAAGGCAAACTAGCTAGGTACAAAGCATCAAAAATGAAAAGAGAAACAAAGAGTAAACTATAGCTCAAAATATATCCAAAGTATATCAAGTATGAGTCCCCTTCCCTTGCTCACTGATCTGGCATTTATAGGTTCAACTCTTGAATAAATAAACAATATAGCTGGACTGATGTAGGCCTAATAAATGACTAGAAGAAAAATGTGGACGAATGGAGATGGGGGGACTGGTGGCGCTGGGATTATTAAAGATTTCGCCGGTCGGGCATGGGGCATTGGGTCTCGTCTTGGAGTGGTTGGCTTGTGTTCTCTCCACAAGTCTACTGGTATTGTTTGATTTCTTCATATCAGTTTGGGTTATACTCAGTAGTCTTAGAGGGAAACTTGATGCTTTAAAACACATCATAACTTTTAGCATTTATCACACATCACCTCACTTGTGCCCACCATGTGCCATGGGTAGCCCCACCATGGTCCATGTGCCAAAGAGTTATGTGCACACTTATATTGTGTACACATTTATTTGTTGCAAAAGAACTCTTTGGATATCGATTGGTTTGCAGTTCCGGTTGCAGTGTCGACTCACAAACGTTATATCTGTGATTTTGAGTGTGTTTCCAGTATTATGTCATGGATACATGTAATCTGTATTTACTGCGTAGACATTAGTTAATAGTACCGATATATAAAAAAAAAAGATAATGAATGAGTGGTTTTGAAATGCAGTTTTCTGTGATAAACAAATACCTCCAAACTTATCTTTTGCTCGTCCCGAGCAAAAACAAAATCCTAGCCCCACTTTCGCAGAGGATGCGATTGCACTGAGCTCATGCAACAATCCATTAAATCTCTAGGTATCCCTAGTAGGAGTAGTGTTGTCTCCTGAGGGTTTTCAGCGGATTACACCCACAAAATCCCTTCAAGCTAGTTTCACAAGTTAACGTCGATTCTACTCCTACAGTTTAGTATCTAAGTTAGAAATTCTATCATTCTAAGTTAGAAATATTCAACCCTTATGTTTCACGCCTCCTATTTATTCATCCTCAAATCCTATAAGTTTTTACAGTTTTGAAATATCTCGGTTTCTCTTGAGTTTTCCTTCTAAAGCGCGGTCTCCAATTAAGGATTTTTATCATCTTTACGGAAAACATAAGTCTTATTCTTTATTCCTATCTTTCCTCCAAATATCGATTGTATACCCCTACGTGTATGTAAGATTTCACCCTTACATTTAAGAATTCAATTCAAGCAATAGTACCATTGCCCTAATGCCTAATACTACTTGTTTTCGTTAATGATGGACGGTTTTGCTCACATATCTTTCATGCGACTATTAATACTTCATGAGGCACTAACAGCCGAATACTGAATGTGTGAGTTTAAAGCGTAAATAGAAGTTTCCAGGTCTTGACATTATTTATTTATTTATTTATTCTTTTTCTTTTTCTTTTTAAAAACTGGATATATTTTTCAATGATGCACTTTTGGTGGTTAGGTTTAAATACCGTTTGTTTCCTTTCATACTAGGTTTTCAGGCAAGGGTATTTCTAAGTATCCTCTTGTTCCCCACCGAAAAATGAAGACGCGACCGCGCAGGTCCGTCTTGCCTGAATTTCGGGGCAAATGCTAATTGGTGCTATCCGTCCACCTCTTCGAAGATGCCAAGTTGATTTATGGTATCGTGTATCGAAGGTTTAAACGGATGCGGCCGATGTAGCAGACTTCGTAAGATTCTCCCTCATAATAAGAGGTTTTTGATTGTGGGGACACTTTTCCCTGCAGGCGCAAGCCCCTGTAGTTAATTACGCTATCGCATCACGGTAACCACTTTCTCCTTCTCCAGATGGTCATTTCGTGTCGTGGGTGTTTGTTTTGTTTTTGGTTGCCCATGGATTGTATATGGAGACTAATTTATGTTGTCGCCCGTAGGACGTGGATTAGTCCAAATCCGTATTTTCTAAGATTTGGGTTTGGGGTTAGGTTTAAGAATACGTTAGTCTCATTTGAGACTAAGATCAACTTAAACGAATGTTAAGGATACGTTAGTCTAATTTTAGACTAAGATCAACTTAACGGGATCGTTTAGATCCAACAAGAGAGCATTTGGGCACTATTGTTTAGTTTAAGGACATTACGGTCGATTAGTTTAAGGACATTACGGTCCAAGGTTAAGGACATCATAGTCTATGGGCTTAAGGACCCCACAGTCCAAGGTTAAGGATATCATAGTCCATGGGTTTAAGGACCCCACAGTCCGAGGTTAAGGACATCATAATCCATGGGTTTAAGGACCCCACAGTCCAGTTGAAATGTATGGTTGTCGGGACCCGTCACCTCTCTGAAGACGTTGAAGGATTCCAACGATATATATCAGGGGGGTTCAGAGATGTACCCTTGAACCAATTTTGGTTGAGATCTGTAGTCCAATTTGAGGCTAAGATCTGTTAAAAGATTTATGAGCATATGGGCTCAATTAATCTGAGTTGAAAACTTATGGCCGATCTTGGGCTAAGTCCAATCAGGCTAAAATGTTTAACATTTATTTTGGGCTGTTGAGCCTTTGTTTGGGCTTGGCCCTTTTAACAATACTGAGCATTGACTTGCATTCTGACAATGTTTTGTCTTTTATTGAATGCTGAGCATTCATCATAGCTCTGGGCTTATTAAAAAACAATTTATGTTCTATCAGCGCAGCACATAGTGTGCTTGGCGCTTTGCGCCAATCAAAGAGCGCAGTGCGCTTCTGCCGAGTAGCTCATAAGTGAGGGACACGTGTCGCGCTTGGCGCTAGCGCCAGTTAATGAGCGTATTGCGCTGATTTATAAGTGCATAGCGCTATTTGTTCAATAGCGCACACGTGAGGAGCACGTGGTGCGCTTGGCGCTGAGTACCAGTCCATAAGCGTGTTGTGCTGATTTATGAGCGTATAGCACTATTTGTTCAATGGCGCACACGTGAGGAGTACGTGTTGCGCTTGGCGCTGAGCGTCAGTCTATGAGTGCAAAGCGCTAGTTTAAGAGCGCAAAGCGCTAATTGTTGAGTGGCGCACACGTGAGTGACATGTGGTGCGCTTGGCGCTGAGCGCCAGTCCAAGAGCAAAGAAGCGCATTTGATCAATTTTATGATCTAGAAAATAAGCTCTCCCTTAGAAGAGACTTTGTCTCAAGATCCTAAGAACAAAAGTTCTTACTTTGTAGGAGATGCTTCAATCTCTTGTATTGATGAAAGGTTTTGCCTTTATGGATCTTTAATCCTTAAGAGAATTGAATTATTCTCTCCCCCTTTATTTTATAATGAGATGTTCATGATCTCTTTTTGACAATTTGTCTTATAGATCTATAATCTGTGAGAAGAATTATGTTCTTCTTTTTATTTCATGATGAGATCTTTTGATCTCTTTGTAAAAGACCTTGGTCTTGTAGATCTATGATCTTTAAAGAAGTAAATTCTTCTTTTAATTATGAAATGATTTCATCTGTCTGTTCATTTTTTTTACCTTGAAGAAACTCTTCTTTTTTTGAGAGCTTGGTTCTTCTTTCTGAGATCTCTCAAAGCTTATGGGGGGTTCCTCTCTTTGTTTCTGTATCTTTTTTTTCTTCTCTCTCTGAGACTTGAAGTCTACGGGCCTTTTTACAGGGCAAGCTGATCAGTTCAATCAGTTAAGGAGATCTTTTCTCTAATTGATTTGGGGAATTTCCCATCGTTGGATCTTTTGATCCAAGGGCTTCTGATTTACAGAAGCTAATCTTCTTGTTATTAACAAGATTGGGAAATCATTTCGATACAGAATTTATTCTGTATTTTGGTGATTTTTTAATCACCACTGGATCATTGATCCAACGGTGCTCTGATTTACAGAGCACAATCTTGTTGTTTGGAAAGATTTTGCGGAATCTTTCCTTAACAGAATTTAATTCTGATTAATTAATGATTTATCATTATTATTGGATCTTGGATCTGACGGTGGGGAGCTTTTAGTTCCAGCGCTAGCGCACCTGTTCTTTGCACGTGGTGCGCTGCTTAGAGCGCAGCGCACTTAGTGCTAGCGCATCCGTGCTTTGCACGTGGTGCGCTGCTTAGAGCGCAGCGCACCTAGCGCTAGCGCATACGTGCTTTGCATGTGGTGCGCTGCTTGCAGGGCACTTAGTGCTACCGCACACGTGCTTTGCACGTGGTGCGCTGCTTAGGGCGCAACGCACTTGGCGCCGCTTCTGAAGTATTGCTTCATTTCAAAATTTGAATTTTAAATAGAGATTTTCTCTGATTGGGGGAAACAAATGCCCCCCCACCGTTGCGCTCACGTGGCTCACACGTGAGTGCAGCGGTGGCAACATCTCCACCATTAGATCAACTTAGAAGTTGAAACGACGCTCAGTGCCTATAAATAGGACCCTTGGCCCTTGAGATGATTTCTATTCATCTTCTTTCTTGTTTTCTGAGAATTTTTATTCTCCCACAGAGCATATCTCTTTGTCTTAAGAACTTCTTTTAAGGACAAAACTCTGTCAAAACTTAGGTAAAGATTAAATCTATTAAAGGATTATTTAAGAATCTAGGGTTTCACCCTTTAACAGAGCTTTGCTCTTCATAGATCTTTGATTTTAAAGAAAACCCTTTTAGGGTTTCATTAGCAGAGCTTTGCTCTTTTTAGATCATAGATCTAAAGAGATCTTTCTTGGGGTTTCTTGACCCATTAACAGAGCTTTGCTCTTTTCAAATCATATAGATTTATTAATCTTTCATAAAGAACTCTTAAGAGTTTGTTCATGAATATTAAAGATCATGGAATTTTATTCCATTAAAAATTTTATTTTAAATTTTTCTGATGGTTATTCTATCATTTCTTCAGAGCAAGGCTCTTCAAGAATTTTTATTCCTTCATCATTAGAGTTCGACAGATGTCACTCTGTCACAGAGCACTGCTCTCAAGAGGATATTTACTTCTTAGCCCGAGAGGTTTTCATTAAATGAGAATCAATTGAGGATTTTCTCATTTAATTAACAGTCTCATCAAATGATGAGACTGTTTTATTAAATGATGAACTGTCATCTAGATTTTGTGGGTCCCTTTTGGTCCCTCTCTACTGCATTGCAGTGCGGTACGAATTTTTAAGTACCAAGTGTCAGAATTTAAATTATAGCACTGATGGTTGACTTTCGTTCTTTTTCGCGCAGGTGACATGCCTTTTGACACTTCCTTCCCTTCGTCCGCTCAGAAGATGGATTCCCTGAAGCGCCTGTAGACCGAGAGGTTATTGCGCTGATCAAAGACCATGACCCGGAGTACAAGAATCTTCATCTATTGGGTAGATTGTATGATCAAATTATCAGAAGCCGCCGGAGCTTTTCTTATGTGACACCCTCAGAGCCAATCTCTACGATCCCTTATGCAGATGCATCCCTGATAAGTTATACTGTGGAGGAGGTGAATTGGACTTCAGAAAGTCTCCTTCGGCCTTCTATTGCCGCAGTACCCGTGTAGCCGCCGGTAGCTTTGGATACTTTAGGACGGAGCATATGCCAGGGTGAATCACGCCCTTGGGGACAGCCCTACAACATATGACTAACTCCCCGCCACCTGGCCGGATACCTGCAGTAGGCTCGATATATTTTATCGGCGAAGAAGTCGTAGCTACTGAAGCTCAGATTGTACCCTGCGATCTACGCTTCCTTGTTCCAGTATTCTGCATCTCCCACATGGTGGATCAAGGCGTTTTTAGAGTAGTGGAACATTCCGACCCACACCTTCCTCTTATTGGATCGAGAAGTCTCTATTTCCTTAGAGGAATTTGCCTAGGTCTCTGGTTTACCCGTTAAGGGAGAGCACTACGAGGAGCTGCTTCTCCCAGATGAGTATATTTTTGCTACCAAATCAGTGCTAATAGGTCTTACCCCAGAGAACGCCATTCAACACCAGTTCCCAAGTATGATAAAGGTGTTGAATATGTATGAGATCCTCTTTCTCGAATCCGGAGGCCGTGGGGTTACCTTTACGAATTTTATCGCCCGTTTTCTCCGTGCGGAAGTCTTGTCGCGACAAGGTGAAAAGTTTGCTAAACTTGACGATCCTTTCGGCTTTGGTTTGGATCGCTGTTCATACTATAATATTGCATTATTGTACTCCCCATTTTCATTCATTTTATAAATAAACAGGTACTCTTGACGCACGTTTGTTGCATATTACAGGATATAGGTTCTTGGAGCGAAAACGGTGAAACAGACAAAAGATGATACAAAAAGAAGGACTTTTGACCAACAAGTAGAAGGACCCTAGTCAAGCCTAGACAAAGAACAATTCACAAGTGTACAAGGCAACGCATGGTCCGAAATATCAAAGGAAACAGTTAAAAGACCACTACAAGTTTCACTGAAGATCTGGAGAACACCAGAAGCCAAAGGGAAAAAAGAACTATGGAAATATAAATCCCAATGTATAATGAACCAACCAAGGAAGTTTGGTGAGATGATCTCACCAAAGGGCCGCGGAACCGCGGCCCAAGCCCATTAATGCCGCGGTTCCGCGGCCATTTAAAGCCCGTGTCGGTGTATTTTTCTTGTGTCGGTGCGTCGGTGCGGGTGTTGGGATATTCCGTGGGCAAATCTGTAATTGCACATCTGCGAGAGTCTGTAACCCTAGTTTTCATGTTTTCCTATAAATTGTAATCTCAGATCTGTAAAACTCATGCCTCTTTTCAATCAATAAAATTCAGAATTGCTGGGAGTTTATTCAGATCTGTTCTATATTGCTTGGAGGGAGCCATCGAACTAGTAAGTTAATTTCTGTGTTTTTATTCTCTCTTAATTAGTATGTTCTATCATCCCCTAATGAGCGAGTAATCTCCTCGCTCGTTAGGGTTAGCTTTAGGGAAAGGTTTGAGAGATGAGATCTCTCACCCCTTTCATGCCATCCACACCTAAGAGTTAGAACTCCATGCATGCACGCACAACCGCTCCCTACGGCATCCTACCCCACGAGGTAACGATGAACCGTAGTATAAAGGGCCGGTTGCGCGCGTTTTCTATGGGGGTTAGGGTAATTATCGATAAAGGAAGGATACGAATCTAGGGGAAGAAACATCTTCCCAAAAGATTCGTATCCACTTTATGGATAATTACTGTAACATCTAATAGATCAATAATAAGGCATTGAAAGCGGTGAGGAAACCGTAAATCTCCAAACTTCCCCTAAACCTAACCCTAGCGAGACTTTAAATTAGATTAATTTAGTTTAGTGATAGATCTAGTTTTTTTTAGATTTAATCAATCCAAACAACATTTGGAATCAACTCGTGATAACACAAAAAAGGAAATTACCCATCTCTGTGGATCGACCCGTACTCACCGGCTAGCTGCAAAGCGACGCCGTTTCTGATTGCGGTAAATACAAGTTTTCACACTAATCAAATGGCGCCGTTGCCGGGGATGGCGTAAAAATTTTTTCTGTGTAATTTCGGGTTGATATAAAAATTATAAAAATCTGAAAATAAAAAAAAAAATTTATCAATTTTTATCTGTTTGAAGGGTGTATTGTTTGAATCTTGCAGGAACAGCGAAGAATCGCGGATCTGGAAATTCACAGAGGGCAAAACAAAATAAATCATATCAGAACAGAGAGCAAACATCATAACAGAGGAGTAGAAAGTTTTTCAGAGCCTGATCACTCCAACAGACCGCGTTTCCGCGGCAAAGGTGGGCCCCAGACCGCGGTTCCGCCGCGCATTGGCCACGTCAGCACTTGAAAATTTGCTGGTTTGTTTTCTCATTCTCCCCTCTGTAACCTACAATATAACCACTGTGAAAATTTTCTGCAGGAATTCTTTGCGCTAAAAATCTTTCTCCCCCTTCTAAATAACAGATTTTCTGCAGGTTTCTTTGCGCCGCGCTAAAAATTGATTGCAAGTGAATTTTACTGTTTTGCATAATTTAATCGGACTTTAAGGGGCTAATTGACCAAACTCAGATTGGGTGGGGATTTCATCACCCTTCCCAGGACCCCAGAAAACACCTAAAGCATGTGCATTGACCACAATTAATTAAAAAAGACTAGACTCAGACGTAAGGACATCGAGCTCAATAGGAAAAGGACTAGTATAGGCATCGGCCGTTTATCCTAACTGACATTGCGGTGTCTAGGATAGTGGTTATTAATTAGGCCCACTGTAGTGGTGGTTCCTTCCCACTTACCTGGCCGTACTTGTCCGTGAAGAGGCGGTTTGAGGTCCTATTTCTAGCCCTAGTCAGGAGCTGTCTAGCAGACCTAGGTGACCCTAGATCTAGGCCTGATTGTGCATGTGTGATTGATACATTTGTGTCACGAGTCTCTTTTCAAAACTTCTTTGCAAAACTCTCACATAAAAAAAAAAAGAAAAAAAAATCTTTTCAAAACTTGCAACTTGTCGATAAGAAACCTTGCAACTCACTTCCATCACTTCCCTCCATTGACGTTATCTTACCCCCACATTCTGTTTTTTCTTTTTTTTACTGACTACACTACTCCTTTAGTGTATGTCACTTTGGACTAGGGATACTAACGCCCGATTAGTCCGTGTTTCGTTGGTACCGACCAACGAACCCTTCGACGAACCCTTCGTCGACATTCCGTCCATTTCCTTACCTCCACCTTCAAATTCTTCTTTCGAAGGTATGTCGGGACACGACCCCAACGATACCTTACCGACGGGAATGATTCCACCTCCGTTAGGTGCGAATAACCCGAATCTTCCGCCTGTTGTAGCGCCCGCACGAGTTGCGCTCCAGGATCTCTTCTACCCCGTCCGCACTTCTTTACCTACATGTCTTTCACCCCCACGACAACTTTGAAATAAAACCACATTTCATCAATATGCTGCCAAAATTTCATGGTTTGGAATCTGAAGATGCATATATTTTTATTAATAAATTCCAAAATGTGTGCGCTATGATGAAAACAACCCAATTAAGTGATGACGCGATAAGGCTAAGGGTCATTCCTTTCACCTTATGTGACCTAGCCGAGAAGTGGCTATATAGCACCGCATCACATTCCATTAGAAATTGCGATGAGTTTGTTAGAGCTTTTCTGAAAAAGTTCTATCCTCATCACAAAACTGCTAGAATCCGTAACGAGATTATACAATTTTCACAGCTTCCTTCCGAACCATTTTGGAAGTGCTTCGAGAGATTTAAAGACCTACTTGTTCAATGCCCTCATCATTGGATCGAAAGTTGGCAACTTTGCCAAACATTATACGAGGGACTAAACTCGGCAACGAAGCAGTTGCTAGAAACCATATGTCAAGGTCATTTTCTCTCCAAGTCTGGCGACGAAGCGTGGCAGTTTCTTGAGGATCTTAGTGAGCAAACAATTCAGTGGGAGAGTACCAAGACCACATCATCTTCTTCTAGTGGTCAATCTAGGGCAGGCATACACCAAGTAGATATGTCGATTGCTATGAAGGCCGAGATGGCCGCACTTATGAAAAAGCTAGAAGCCATTGAGACCAAAATCTCATCGTCTTCTCCTGCCCCTGCTTTACCCACACGAACTGTTTGTGCTTGTTGTTCGAACCCATCGCATCTAACCGAAGAGTGTCCTTATAATGCACCTAATCAAGGACAGGATCAAGTCAATGCTGCATTTCAGCAACGACAAAGAAACGATCCGTACTCTTCGACATATAATCAGGGGTGGAGGAGTCACCCAAATTTCGCTTGGAACCAAAATCAACAAGTCCAAGGAAATAACAATTTTCAAAGACCCCCTCCACAACAACAACAAGCACCTTCACAAACTCAAAACCAGCAACCTTTCCAACAACAACCTTATACAAATCAAACAAACAATTTGATTCAACCAAATGATGATAAGGTTATCTCGCTCGAAAAAAGTCTAGATGCATTTCTCAAACAATCTACAGAATCTGCAGCAAGATTTGAAAATTATGTTCAATCTTTGATGACTAACAATGTTTCACACGATCAAAGTATCAAATCTATTGAGGCACAAATTGCACAATTAACTGCTGCGTTGAGCGAGAGAGAAAAGGGAAAGCTTCCATCTCAACCATTGCCAAATCCCGGTCACACACAAAACGCATATCACAATCACAATGTAAATGCGGTGACCACGTTGAGATCCGGAAGAGTGTTGCAAAATAATGTGGATACTAGTGATGACATCCCCGCCGGTGGTTCTTCTTCTTCTTCTTCTCCATCGTCATCCTCCCCTTCTTCATTTTCTTCACTTTTTTCTTCACCTTTTTCTTTAGAGCCTATTCTCCACCCTTCACACGGCTCTACTTCTTCTAGCTCGAACGGACCCATTTCTCACAACATGAACACATCTACACCGGGATCTGTTCCTACTCCACATTCTACTCCACAGACATTTGACTCAACGAATTTTCAAAACGCTCCATTCCCAAACAGGTTGAGTCCTAATAAACCAAATGCACAAGTGGAGAAGATTGTAGAGATATTTAAGCAGGTTAGCATAAATATACCTCTCTTGGATGCTATCCAACAAGTCCCTTCATACGCGAAAATCTTAAAGGGCTTATGCACCTCGAAGAGAAAGGCATCTCAAGTACCCAAGAAAGTGCTAGTGGCTAGTGCAGTGAGCAATGCTATTAACCACCATCAAACCTTACCCCAAAAACGAAAGGACCCCGGCTGTCCTACGATTTCAATCACAATTGGGGATAAGAAAATTAATCGAGCACTTTTAGATCTTGGGTCTAGTGTTAACCTGATTCCCTACTCTGTGTACGAACAATTAGGGGTTGGAGAGTTGAAACCCACTCGCTGTACTCTCTAAATGGCTGATCGATCAATCACCCATCCAAGGGGTCAGCTAGAGGATGTGTTGATCAAGGTTGGGGAGTTCATATTCCCCGTTGATTTTATTGTTATGGATATACAACTTGTTGCTAACCCAAGAAACCAAATTCCGGTGATCCTAGGTCGACCATTTTTGGCCACTTCCAATGCTGTAATAAACTGTCGCAATGGCTCCATGACTCTATCCTTTGGGAAGATGTCTAGTGAGTTCAATATTTATAAGATGGGAGTCTGCCCCCCGTGCCTAAAACTAGTACACGAGAAGTTTGCTCTATTCATGAAATCACGCAGGAGGACTGCGAGCTTGAAAGATTCTTGTTTGATGAAAACAGTTTTGACGCCACTAGTGCGTCCCTCCTTGAGCTTACCACAGTTGACACAACCGATATGGATTATGAATGTTTCACTTTTTCGGATGATGACGACTCACAGCCCGAATATGAGTCTTTTGAATTTTTTGATGAGTTAGTCGAACCATCCGAATCGGTTGTTTGCAGTGATTTCGAACCTGTGTTGGAGTCCTTTGAGTTCGAGGTAGATTCCGCAATGATTCTTTCGCCTCCGAAACTCGAACTCATGTCCTTACCGCCTCACCTTAAATATGCTTACATAGGTGAAAATGAGACCTTTCCCATTATAATATCAGCTTCTCTAGCCCTTGAGCAAGAGAACGCCCTTTTGATGGTCTTACAAGATAGGCGACAAGTTTTCGGTTGGACTGTGGCGGACATCGAGGAGATCAGTTCCCTTATAATTGAATATCATATGAAATTGATGGATGATGCCAAGTCAATAGAGGACCCACAGGAACATTTTGGGGATATTGTGGTTAGTCAACCTCCTCTTTTAGAAGTTGAACCACCCCCATTTCTTTTAATAAGCTACGAGAATGCCAATATTCCACTGATTGCTGATCATTCGCATTTTCGTTTTGATTCATCACCACCTCCTGTCTATTCACCTCCATACCTTCCATACCACCACTCCTATATTCCCCAATTCTTTTTGGACCGCCACAACTTATTCTTCCACCAACCAAGACTCTTTACTGATAAATTTTTCAACTGGTTGGTGTTGACGTTTGGTCTATGCAAGGTTTGGCAGTAATGTCTAACGTAGTTTAAATGAAGTTTGGGGGAGGGCCTTTCTGTATATATTTTTGTTTTCCTTAACAATAAAAAATTTATAAAAAAATTATAAATAAATAAACAGGGGAGTGCCGGTATTTTGACCCTCTTAGTTTAGCATGACAGTGAGGACACTGTCAAGTTCAAGTTTGGGGGTATGCTCGGTACGTCTTCTTCCTTCGCATTCATTTGTACATATTTTTGCATTTGCATATTTATTTGAAAACCCATAAAAATTGAAAAAAATTCAAAAATTATAAAAATAATTGTATTCAATTTTGGCTAATTGACTAGAGTTTGACAAATAGGTTAACTAGCTAGGAAAAACTAGATCCTAGACATAGTGAATTAAAAACCCCAAAAATAACATTCCTTAAAGTTTAACGGTAGAAAGTATATGCCTTGTAGTTTATTTAGAAATAGGCAAATTTTGGGTTCACTTCTTGGACTAAGTCGAACAAGGGAAGAGTATTGATGTTTTTATTAGAGTATAAGTTTGAAAAATAGTTCCTAGCTTAAGTCTAGATTCTGAAAATGTATACCCTACAACTTGCACAATCACGCACCGTGAAACTTGGAATAGTAGAAGAGACCTTGAAATGCTCTTGTCTAAAGTCCTTAGTACAAAGAAAAAAAAAGAAAAAAAAAGGGGTGAATAAAGAAAAAAATGGACACTGGTTTTTGTGATTACTTAAGGCTGTAAAAAATAGAAAAATATTTAGCGAGGGTGCTTCATCACCTAGTGCCCTAGACCAACTGGTTTGGGAGTCACTGCTAAAGCCATGGGTGTTGCAAAACTAGGAAGTACGCTTTAAAGTGCTAACGCATCTTGTAATCGGTTGTTGGTACCTCAAGAAGTATTAACGGTCGCATGAAGGATGTGTAAGCGAATTTCATTTAAAAAATTCACTAAGTGCTTTGGATAATGGACGAGAGTATGATTGCTTGATTTGAATTTCCAAGTGTAGGGGTGATCTATACACACACGTAGGGGTATGTAATTGGAGTTTAGATGAGAAAAAGGGATGAAGAATAGAACTTGTATCTTTAGTAGAGTTGATAGAAATTCCTAAGTGGAGATGGAACCCTAGAAAGAAAACTTAAAAGACGCCGAAATCTAAGTAAATCTATAGAACATATATAATCTTAAGTTAGATGATAAGGAAGTGTGAAGAATGTGGGTGGATAATTTGCGAGTCAAAAGATAATAGAATTCCTTGTTAGAAAACCTAATTGGAGAACAAAAGCCAATGGGCCAAGTTGATAGGATTTTGTGGGTGTAATCCGCTGAAAACCCTCAGGAGACAACACTCCTCCTACTAGGGACACCTAGAGGTTTAACGGCTTGTTGCACGTGCTCAGTGCAATCGTGTTTCCCTGCGAAAATGCGGTTAGGATTTTAGTGAATAAAAATAAGTTTGCTCGAGGACGAGCAAAAGATAAGTTTGGGAGTATTTGTTCATACTATAATATTGCATTATTGTACTCCCCATTTTCATTCATTTTATAAATAAACAGGTACTCTTGACGCACGTTTGTTGCATATTACAGGATATAGGTTCTTGGAGCGAAAACGGTGAAACAGACAAAAGATGATACAAAAAGAAGGACTTTTGACCAACAAGTAGAAGGACCCTAGTCAAGCCTAGACAAAGAACAATTCACAAGTGTACAAGGCAACGCATGGTCCGAAATGTCAAAGGAAACAGTTAAAAGACCACTACAAGTTTCACTGAAGATCTGGAGAATACCAGAAGCCAAAGGGAGAAAAGAACTATGGAATATAAATCCCAATGTATAATGAACCAACCAAGGAAGTTTGGTGAGATGATCTCACCAAAGGGCCGCGGAACTGCGACCCAAGCCCATTAATGCCGCGGTTCCACGGCCATTTAAAGCCCGTGTCGGTGTATTTTTCTTGTGTCGGTGCGTCGGTGCGGGTGTTGGGATATTCCGTGGGCAAATATGTAATTGCATATCTGCGAGAGTCTGTAACCCTAGTTTTCATGTTTTCCTATAAATTGTAATCTCAGATCTGTAAAACTCATGCCTCTTTTCAATCAATAAAATTCAGAATTGCTGGAAGTTTATTCAGATCTGTTCTATATTGCTTGGAGGGAGCCATCGAACTAGTAAGTTAATTTCTGTGTTTTTATTCTCTCTTAATTAGTATGTTCTATCATCCCCTAATGAGCGAGTAATCTCCTCGCTCGTTAGGGTTAGCTTTAGGGAAAGGTTTGAGAGATGAGATCTCTCACCCCTTTCATGCCATCCACACCTAAGAGTTAGAACTCCATGCATGCACGCACAACCGCTCCCTACGGCATCCTACCCCACGAGGTAACGATGAACCGTAGTATAAAGGGCCGGTTGCGCGCGTTTTCCATGGGGGTTAGGGTAATTATCGATAAAGGAAGGATACGAATCTAGAGGAAGAAACATCTTCCCAAAAGATTCTTACCCACTTTATGGATAATTACTGTAACATCTAATAGATCAATAATAAGGCATTGAAAGAGGTGAGGAAACCGTAAATCTCCAAACTTCCCCTAAACCTAACCCTAGCGAGACTTTAAATTAGATTAATTTAGTTTAGTGATAGATCTAGTTTTTTTTAGATTTAATCAATCCAAACAACATTTGGAATCAACTCGTGATAACACAAAAAAGGAAATTACCCATCTCTGTGGATCGACCCGTACTCACCGGCTAGCTGCAAAGCGACGCCGTTTCTGATTGCGGTAAATACAAGTTTTCACACTAATCAATCGCCGGATAATATTGGAAGCCGATCAAAAGGATTTCATTCTTCCCAATGTCGCGATTGTCCCCTTCTCAGAAATTGCCGCTCCGGGCGTCGATGAGGAAGCATTCTTTCTAGGGTTCCTCGGTTTGTGGTTAAGCTGGTTCGTCCTTCCCATGCATCCTCGCTATATGAGGCCATCCGTCTTCTACCCCGCGCATCGAATGGTTGCCGGAATACTAGTGGCCATCGGGATTGCTGGGTTAGCCTACCTATATCACGGCTTCAGCTTGGCAGCCGATACCATTGAGCCAGGGGTGCAGCCCGCCAACTTCTCAATGCATTATTTCACCTCATGGCTAGAGTTGCACATGCTTGGGGTCTTCGGTATCCATAGAAGACCTTCCTTTTATGACAGATGTAAGTTCCCTCGGATAATGCGGCTGGTCGATGCGTCCATCGTAAATCCGACACCGTGGGAAGCTAGGGGTTTGCTCCTTCGTCCACGCACGGTTGGAGATGGTATGTCCTTTACCGAAAAATTTTTGACCGTCGGCTAGGAATCTACAAAAGCGGTGATGCCATTGCAAGACATTTTAAAGACGGGGCCTCTGTGTTGAAAGCTCGAGAGATTCTTCATCTGTACTCCATCAGGCCGGGCTTTCTCGTATTTAGGCAAAATGATGCGGCGTTATTCATGAGATACAACCCACATCATTTCGCTCAGCAGCTAAGCTACAATCAGGGCATCCAGCTTGAGGCTTTCTTGGCAGAACCTGCTGCTACCGAAGAGGGTATACGAAGTGCGCTGCATCATTTTATGCGCCTGAACACAGGGTCCAATTTCTTTATCAGCGAACTGAGCTGTATTCCGAAGGCCCTGAATATGTATGTGGCCTGGTATCAACATTCGATGGGCGCTGTCATTAGGGAGGAGAAGCGATTGCTGCTCGATCGCAAGGGTACCACTCCGGCTGGTAACCCAAATGTTCCCCTGAAGCGACGGACCATTGTCCGTCCTTCCTTAAGAGAAGTTGCTGCGGTTGAGGTCCTGCATGATAGGCCCGAACTACCGATACCCCATGCTCCCGTGGAAACGGTGACTGTGGCATCCCCCGAGTCTGGTGTGGGTTCAGATATCGGGACTTGTCGTCCTAAGGTGCCCGCCAAGCGTAAGCTTGTGCTGGAGGCGACCGGTACTCTCTTGCAGAAGAAGAAGAAGAAGAAGTCGATTCTTTCTACCGGCGTTGTATTTGGTCAGGAGCCTCATGCTCCTTATAGCGAGGGCTTGGGCGAATATGGGACCAACGAGGGTCTATTCATAGTGCCGGATGATACTAATCTGGAGGCTGCTATTGCAGCTTCTGAGCGATCAGCAAGCCACAAAGCGGGACTGGTCATTCTCGCACAATCAAGTAAGCTTCAATCGTACCTTCTTGCTACTATGCTTTTGTTATCATGTTTTGACTGACACTCCTTCTTTAACAGGTATTTCTACTAAAGAGGCTCTCGCGGCCTCCCTCAAGACCTTTGAGGAGGAGGAGAGGGTTCGCGCTTCACTGGGCGCTGGTATATTTCGGCTCATTGTGCCTTCATTCGCCTTTCTTATGGGTAATCTGACCCCTTTTTCATCTTATCGCAAGAACTACGTCGACTCAGGCCATGCCCAGTACAGTGCCAATCCCGCAGGGTGATGCAGAGATGCTTCCAGGGCCAACTATCGAAGTCCCACCCTCCTCAGTATTGCCAAAAGAGGCTTTACTTAAGAAACCGATGACGGACGTCATAACGGCTCCAGAGGTAGCTCCTGGCGTGGACGATGACGTCCCGTTGACAGAGGTCTTGAGAAGATCGGCTTTCACGGCCCGGGCGGAAAGGAAGCGCAAGAGGCGTGCGGCAAAAGAGCGTAACGCCGCCTTGGCCGTAGGTGCAGGCCCAAGCGCTGCTTCTCCTGCCCCTGCTTCTTCAGAGATTGCTCCAGTTGCCCTGTCTATCGCTCATAGACAGGCGATACGCGCGGCTCGGGAAGCAGCTGAAAGGCTGTCTCAAGGTAACATAACTTTGGGTCTTTTTTTTTATTAAAGTTTGGTCCTCAGATTATCATACGTCATTCCCTATAGAGCAGAGTCCAGATGAGGAAGTGGTAGGCGAGACGGCGGCAACCACTGAGCCTGAAGTGGCCACTCTTTCTCAAGAGTCTGGAACTGCCCCAATTGCCACTCTTTCCCCTTGCGGTTCCTTGCCATTGCCGGGCGCTGCAAGTGTCACGACCATGCTCGTGGAGTCGGGGGATGAGGCTACGGGTGGCAAAACCATTCCGATGGAGCAGGGTGAAGCAGTCATTGCATCTAGTGACGCCCTTGTCGCGGTTTCAACCGGCGACTCACCAGGTAGATTTTGGGTCATTGTTTTACTTTTTATTCTGCAATCCCTTTCAATCTCTTCTGAAAATATTTCTCTTGTTTCTGATGCAGGTGTGGTGAGCGTTGAGGTTGTGCCACCTGAGGAAGCATCACCAGTTGCTTCTTTGACGGTGGCCGCCCCTTTGCCTTCTCTCGTGTCCTCCCGAATGATGGAAGGTACGGATTTGTGACCTATCGGTTTCATTGTAGGCCATATACTTTATGTACTGATATTGCATTACTACATCCTTGCAAGAGTCCTTTTTGATCATCTGTATCAGGTGTTGCACCCACATTTCTCCTTCCAGTCAGAGACTGCTTTATCTAGTGGCGTTGGTGAGTACAATCTCCAGTTAATATCTTCCCTTTTCTTTTACGGGCAGCCAAGTCATTGCTAATTCTTCTTTGTTTTGACCCTAGCACTACAGATTGAAGGAGGAAATGAAAGAATAGTCGCGCCATCGGTACTCCCGGCCTTGCCACCTGTCGCTGCCGGTATAGTATACTTCATCACTCATGTGATTTATTTTGCGAGTTAACTTTTAACCGTAATTCATTTTGCAGCATTCGTACCAGTTCCTGCTCCCTTTGAATCTGGTATATTAATGCCAGCAGGACCATTTTCTAGACGTCCATCTTCTAAGGGCGCTGCGAGCAGCCTTCGTATGTTGAGTGAATCCATTGAAGAGTTTGACGCGGAGGCCCCTGCCCTCGCTGCAGATTTTGCTGCTGAGGTTAATCCCATACTGGCGACGCTCGTGAACTTCCATACTGAGGGCGTCATTGAGTCTTGGGTTAATCACTGCAGGAAAATTGAGGCCTGTTTGCATGAGCTCGAGTTCGGACGTCCTGCTCTCGAGGTCCTAGCTGTGAACTCTCAACGGGCTGCGTGGGTCGAGCAGAGCACTCCCTACTTCCGCCATCTTGAACAAGAAGCGGCCCTAAAGCATAAGGAGCGCGAAGAGACTTCAAGCGAATCTGCCCGGCTGTATGCTCAGGTTGACGCAAATGCTGTACAGCTGAAAACTATCTTTGAGGGCCTTCTACGATGTATTTCTGATGGGCTAACACTAAGGCAGAAGCTCGACCTCATCGAGCGAGACGCGCAAAGTCGTGAGGTAGCTCAGCGGGTCGTTGATGAGCAACTTTCATCTTATTTGCAGCAACGGGCTCAGGTTGAGGCGGAGTTGGCCGCGGCAGCTGACCGTGAAAAGGGGCTGAAGGGAGTGCACGAGTGATTGACTGGTTATTGAAAACGCCTCCTTCCCATTAGTTGTTTTTGTATCATTTGCAATTTTTTGAATAAAATGTATCCATTTTTTTTATATGATGTAACTTGTACCCAATTGAACTTATAAATAAAAGATACATTTCATTCGTACTATCTTGTGTTATCTCTTGCTTTTCTTCTCTTTTCTGTGTTGCCGGTATGTTACCTTAGTAAGCGTAGCCTGTAGATGATAGAGAGCATTCCGTCTTGAACTCTTCGAGAGGTAGTGATGGCTTAGGAAGCAGGTTCAGATCTGTTGCCTAAGGCTTTCCAACTTTATGAGCAGTGAGGGTCTTATAAAGACTTTTCTCCCTACAAGTCGAGGGGATCCCATAGGTGTATTTTCTCCTTAGGAATCGTAAGGCTTCCTAAGTGTGCTTTCACTTGAGAGTCGTAAGGATCACACAAGAGAATTTTTCCTCTTACAAGTCGAGAGGACTCGTAAGTGGTTGTTTCCCTCCTTGTCGAGATTCGAGTTTGGAGAGTGTGGCCCGTGAATAGTATGCAAGAGTCCATTTTAGGACCGACTTGCAGGGCCCCAGTGCTTAGGAAATAGGTTTTTTAATCCCCATTGCCTAAGGCTTTGTCTTACGAGTCAAGACGAATCGAGAAGTTCTCACAAAGATGTCCTAACATCACAGTTAACCTCTGCTCTTTACGACAGAGATCCGTTAGGGTCTGTGGTACTAAGGTTTTTCCTGTCGTGCCATCGCGTTGGCTGATATATCCCTCGATAGGCAATCTTGCTGTTCGAGTAGCCTTGCGACTGTCGCGTCTCTGATCCTTTCGGGGGCTGGACAAGACATCTTCAAGCAATCTTTCTAGGAAGTTTGACCGTTGGAAGAGCAAGCGTTAGGAATTTTGCCATGCCACTTTTTACTTGAGGTTAGGCTCATTTTGGGGAGCCCCGATGAGTCATAACCACTCCACGCTGGTGTGGGATGATCTCCGATAGTCTTTTAGGTTTTATATGAGTTGCCGTCAAGACCCTGAAGCTAGGAATTTGGCCTTCTCTTCTTTTGCTGGCATTGCGTCTGCTGTATCGAGACGAATGTCGCGGTTGTCTCTAGGTTGTTGGTGAACTGTCGAGGTTTGGAACTAGGGATTTTGCCGTAGCTCCATTGTTTGATTGTCGCGTCTGAATCCTGCTGGAGGAAGAACGCTGTGGTGACATCTCCTCTGCTGTATCGAGACGAGTCGAGGTGGTGACCACTCCGTGCTGGTATGGGATGATCTCCAATAGTCTTTCAAGTTTTATATGAGTTGCCGTCAAGACCCTGAAGCTAGGAATTTGGCCTTCGTTTCGTTTGTTTTAGCGTGTCCGAATCCTGTTGGAGGAAGAACGCTATGGTGATATCTCGTTTGCTGTATCGAGACGAACGTCGAGGTGGTGACCACTCCGCGCTGGTATGGGATGATCTCCGATAGTCTTTCAGGTTTTATATGAGTTTCCGTCAAGACCTTGAAGCTAGGAATATTGCCTTTGCTTCATTTGTTTTAGCGTGTCCAAATCCTGTTGGAGGAAGAACGCTGTGGTGACATCTCGTCTGCTGTATCGAGACGAACGTCGAGGTAGTGACCACTCCGCGCTGGTATGGGATGATCTCCGATAGTCTTTCAGGTTTTATATGAGTTGCCGTCAAGACCTTGAAGCTAGGAATATTTCCTTTGCTTCATTTGTTTTAGCGTGTCCGAATCCTGTTGGAGGAAGAACGCTGTGATGACATCTCGTCTGCTGTATAGAGACGAACGTCGAGGTGGTGACCACTCCGCGCTGGTATGGGATGATCTCCGATAGTCTTTCATATTTAATATGAGTTGCCATCAAGACCTTGAAGCTAGGAATATTGCCTTTGCTTCATTTGTTTTAGCGTGTCTGAATCCTGTTGGAGGAAGAACGCTGTGGTGACATCTCGTTTGATGTATCGAGACGAACGTCGAGCTGGTGACCACTCCGCGCTGGTATGGGATGATCTCCGATAGTCTTTCAGCTTTTATACGAGTTGCCATCAAGACCTTGAAGCTAGGAATATTGCCTTTGCTTCATTTGCTTTGGCGTTGCGTCTGCTGTATCGAGACGAACGTCGAGGTGGTGATCACTCCGCGCTGATGTGGGATGATCTCCGATAGTCTTTCAGGTTTTATATGAGTTGCCGTCATGACCCTGAATCTAGGAATTTGGCCTTCGCTTCGTTGTTTTGGCGCGTACGAATCCTGTTAGAGGAAGAACACTGGGGTGATATCGCATCTGCTGTATCGAGACGAACGTCGAGGTGGTGACCACTCTGCACTGGTGTGGGATGATCTCCGATAGTCTTTCATGTTTTATATGAGTTGCAGTCAAGACCCTGAAGCTAGGAATTTGGTCTTCGCTTCGTTTGTTTTAGCGTGTCCGAATCCTGTTGGAAGAAGAACGCTGTGGTGACATCTCGTCTGCTGTATCGACACGAACGTCGAGGTGGTGACAACTCCGCGCTGGTATGGGATGATCTCTGATAGTCTTTTATGTTTTATATGAGTTGCCGTCAAGACCTTGAAGCTAGGAATATTGCATTTGCTTCATTTGCTTTGGCGTGTCCGAATCCTGTTGGAGGAAGGACGCTGTAATGACATCTCTTCTGCTGTAACGAGACGAATGCTGAGGTGGAGCTGGGATTTTGCCATCACTCCACTTTGTTTCGACCGTGAGGTCTTTCGTTGACGTTGCATCTGCATCCTGCTGGACTGCGAAGGAACGCCGTTGTCGACATTGCGTCTGGTGTAACGAGACGAATGCTGAGGTGGAGTTGGGATTTTGCCGTCACTCCACTTTGTTTCGACCATGAGGTCTTTCGTTGACGTTTCATCTGCATCCTGCTGGACTGCGAAGAAACACCGTTGTTGACATTGCGTCTGGGGTAACGAGACGAATGCTGAGGTGGAGTTGGGATTTTGCCGTCACTCCGCTTTGTTTCGACCGTGAGGTCTTTTGTTGACGTTGCATCTGCATCCTGCTGGACTGTGAAGGAACGCCATCGTCGACATTGCGTCTGGTGTAACGAGTCGAATGCTAAGGTGGAGTTGGGATTTTGCCGTCACTCTGCTTTGTTTCGACCGTGAGGTCTTTCGTTGACGTTGCATCTGCATCCTGCTGGACTGTGAAGGAACGATGTTATTGACATTGCGTCTGGTGTAACAAGACGAATGCTGAGGTAGAGTTGGGATTTTGCACCACTCGAACGGGCCCTCTACCCCCGTCCGAGTCTCTTCTCCGGTTGTTCCCGAAGAAGCATTGAAGAGCTCCCGAAGGGTTTTAAAAGTAGAAGAAAGCCATTTATGGACTCAAGCAATCACCCCGAGCGTGGTTTGAGCCCCATTCGGGCTCGTTCGTTTAGCAGATCGAATGAATAAGCAGTCGAAATTCTTTGATGTGCCTCTAGTGAAACCTTCCCTGCCAATCTAGAAAGTGCGCTACGTCACGAACACCGTGAAAGGAAGGTTTGGGCTTTATTGGCTGCCTTGCTTGAGGAAGAGTGTTACTAAAATGGAGAAGAACCGGAATCACGTCCGATCTTTAGTTTCGACCGTGAGGTCTTTCGTTGACGTTGCATCTGCATCCTGCTGGACTGTGAAGGAACGCCATCGTCGACATTGCGTCAGGTGTAACTAGACGAATGCTGAGGTGGAGTTGGGATTTTGCCGTCACTCTGCTTTGTTTCGACAGTGAGGTCTTTCATTGACGTTGCATCTACATCCTGCTGGACTGCGAAGGAATGCCATTGTTGACATTGCGTCTGGTGTAACGAGACGAATGCTGAGGTGGAGTTAGGATTTTGCTGTCACTCCGCTTTGTTTCGACCGTGAGGTCTTTCGTTGACGTTGCATATGCATCCTGCTGGACTGCGAAGGAACGCCGTTGTTGACATTGCGTCTGGTGTAACGAGACGAATGCTGAGGTGGAGCTGGGATTTTGCCATCACTCCGCCTTGCTGACGTCGCGTCTGTTGCAACGAGACGAATGTCGGGATGATCTCCAGGCTTTCTGTGAACCGTCGAGACTTGGCTTTCTTTCGGATGGAGCCTGGGGGGAAGGTGTGGTTCCCTTTTTGTTTGTGCCCCTGGATTGTATACAGAGATCGATGTGATCTAACCTGTAGGGCAAAAAGTTTCATTTTATATATATTTTTTCTTTCCGCGATACTCTATCATTTCTGCTTTTATATCGCGAAAGTCGCGATTTCCCAATCATTTCGGCTATTTTTCGCGGTGCCCAATCATTTCGGCTATTTGTTTTATTTACTCGCTGCTTTTTATTTTGAGTTGCCCAAACATTTCGGCTATTTTGTATGCATATATTTCTTTACTTGTTGATTTTATTGCAAATTGCCCCTATCATTTCGGCTATTTCATATGCATTTGTGGCTCGCTGGCTTTTCGCTGCAAGTTTTGGGATTTGACACCGATTTCGGCATCAGCATCGCTACAATTGGGATATTTCCAGGAGCGAATCATCATTTGCCTTTGACTAAGGCTTTTGACTTCATGAGCCGTATGGGTCTCATAAAGGTATTTCTCCCTACGAGTTGTGAGGATCTCGTAAGTGCGTTTTCTCCTTAGGGATCGTGAGGATTCCTAAGTGTGCATTCTCTTATAAGTCGTAAGGATCTTATAAGAGTGTTTCCTCCTTATAAGTTGAGAGGACTTACAAGGGCTGTCTACTGTATAAACACATCCTTAGTCGCGGGTGGGACTTTGTTAGAGAAAACGTTTATTCACGCCAGTGGATTGTATACAAGGGTCAGCATTGAACCGCTTGTAGGGCAGCATTGGAGATTGTGATGGTTTAAGAACAGGTTCAGATCCCTGTAGCTTAAGGCTTTTGAACCCTGTGAGACGTGAGGGTCTCAAAGGGGAATTATCCTTACGAGTCGTGAGGATATCGTAAGTGTAATTTCTCTCTAGGAATCGTGACGATCCCTAAGTGTGTTGCTCCCTTGTGAGTCGTAAGGATCTCACACAGGTAATTTCTCTTTACAGGGTCGAGAGGACCTCACAAGTGTCCTTTAACGAGATTGCGCCTTTTCGGGTTTTCACAAAGCTCGTCGGTAGTCCTGTTATTTTTACTCACGGAGCCCTTTCAGGTTTTCATCCGTGCCAATCTTGCTTGTGGACGTACCCCTCTTTCTTTTTTCTTTTTTCTTTTACCACGTCAACCTGGGATGCTGCGGGTTTGTAGTAGTTTAAAGACGTTTCTGTCATAGGTCCGAGATTTTTCGGGCAACGTACGATTACGCAGCTAGATTTTCTCGCAAGTCTTCGCATCTTTTGTATCGGAGGTGGATTCCTTGAAGAGAGGGATGATGGCGATTTCTTCGTCAGAGTCGCTTCCAACGGTGATAATTTGCGATCCCCTGGTGTCGGATATGTGACAGTTTCCAGCGGCTCTTTTGCGCTCATCTATCATGCTTTTCTGTTCCCGACAAGCCTTGCGCTTCACTCGTTAAACGTGTTGTCGGTGGGCAACATATCCCTGCCACCAGTTTTTAAAGGCTATGAACTCCTCGGTAGGGTGTGCAATCCTCTGATGGTATAAGCAGATGTTAGGATGTATTTCTGCCTCATCAAGATGTATACCGCCAGGAGAATTTCCTCTGAAAGAGGGCAACTTTATTCCTATCGACAAGGCCCTAGCGAATCGTTTCCTTACTTTAAGCTTGCTTTTGCTGGCGATAGGGATGCTTTGATCAGGTGGTAATGTTTCAACCCTTTCGTCTAGTCGTCGACGTTTGGCCTTTTCAAATATGGCCATCTCGCGCTCCCGATCAGCTTTGTTTTTCAAAAGAGTGTTCTTATCATAATTTTTCATTATTATATTCCCCATTCTTATTCATTTTACAAATAAACATGTGGTTTTGATCCATGTCTGCTACATAGTTGCAGGTTACAGGTTCTCGGAACAAAACAGTGAAAATGATGAAAAGACGATATAAAAGTGAGACTTCGACCAACAAATAGAGAATCTTTATCATGCTTACAGTTTGAAGAAAAAACGAAGATCAATGAACAGTTTCACAAGTACAAAGGCAGCACAAAGATTCAAGACTTCAACGCGAAACAAATGATAAAAGTCCACAACATTATGCACTGTGGAAATCTGGAAGAAACTAGAAGAGATTCTGAAGAACCAAATGGAAAAAAGTCAAGGAAAATGCAACATAAAATATACCAGAAAATTCCAGCCCAAGGCCCATCTATATGGCCGCGGATCCGCGGCCAAACATGGGTTTTGGCCGCGGTTCCGCGGCCATATGGAGCACGTGTCGGTGCAATTTTCGTCGGTGTTGCGGTGCGTTGACTAGGCTTTTTAGGGGTAATTTTGTAAATGCAGATAAGGATCGAATGTAACCCTAGGGTTTCTATAATCTATAAATAGAAACCCTAATGCTCTTTTAGGAGCATGCCTCTTCTTGTGCCTTATTTTATTCATATATTTCAGAATTTTCAATTCTTGTAATGTTGAAGAGTGCATCAAATAAAGTAAGTCTTTTTTTTATTTCATTGCCCTAGTTAATTTTCATTCTGCCTTAGCATAAATTTTATTATCTGCCCTAGTTAGATAGTTAGAGAATGTTTATCAATTCTCTAATGAGTGAGTAATTCCTCACTTGCTAGGGTTAGGAATAGGGAAGGTTTGAAAGAAGAAAATCTCTCACCCCTTTTCTGCCCATCACATATTTTTATAGGACTCCATGCATACATACACACACCGCTCCCTACGGCACCCTATCCCACGAGGTAGCGGTGATACCGTAGTATAAAAGACCGGTTGCGTATGTTTTCCATGGAGGTTAGGGTAAGAATTAAGAAAGGAAGGACAAGAACCTAGAGGAAGAAACCTAGTTTCTTCCTGATGGTACTAATCCCCTTTATTAATTATTACCATAATACCTAAAGAGATCTAAATTAGGGCTTTGAAAGCGGTGAGGAAATCTTTAATTTCCAAACTTAACCAAAACCTAACCCTAGCAAGATTCTAATCCTAGTTTAAATCAGTTTAGTTTTTAGTGATAATCCATCCACACCGTTTGGAATTAACTCGTTAGACCAAATTAGGAAATACACAACATCCCTGTGAACCGACCCGTACTCACCGGCTAGCTACCAAGCGACGCCGTTCTTGATTACGGTTAACAAATATTTTTGATTCATCTTTTAAAAGCGCAAGCATGCTAAATCATTTCAATCAAATGGCGCCGTTGCCGGGGATGGCGTTGTTATTTTCTTTTTGTAATTTCGGGTTAATATAAATTGAAAAATCATAAAAACTGAAGAAAAAAATATATAAAAATTTATCATCTTGTTATTCTTTGAAGGGTTTTTCTTTTGAATTGTGCAGGATCGAAGAACAGATTCAGATCTGGAAAAATCCAGATAGCAAAACAGAAAACATCAAATTTGAACAAACAGAAGAGTATCACAACAGAGAAACAGAACAAACCTTGGGATCTGAACCGTACACGTGACCGCGCTTCCGCCGCATTGACCTGGTCTTGACCGCGGAACCGCCGCAGGGTGGTGACATCATCATTTGAAAAAAATCTCTGTAAGCTTTTCTCTCTCCTTCTCTGCACCCCAATATCTCCTCTGTAAAATTTCCTGCAGGATTCTTTGCGCCAAAAATTTCTCCCCCTTCTCCAATAATTGATCTTGTGCAGGATTCTTTGCGCCGCGCTAAAAAAAATTTTTTTGCAAGTGTTTGAATGTGTTTACTGCTTTGCATATTTAAATCGACTTTAAGGAGCTTGAACACCAATCCAGATTGGGTGGGGATCTCATCACCCTTCTCAGGACCCCAAAAATCACATAAGGCATATTGCATTGACCATTCAAGTTAATTAAAAAAGATTAGACTCAGCCCTAAGGACTTCGCGCTCAATAAGACAAAGGAATAGTTGTAGGCATCGACCGTTGATCCTAACCTGACTTTGTGGTGCCTAGGCTAGACAGGTAGGGAAAGGTAACTTTAAAAGGCCCGTTTCTCGGTGATTCGTGAGCGGATCCCTCCTTTCTCTACTTATGCTTACCTGGCCACAATTGGCGGTGAAGAGGCGGTTTGAGGTCCTACTTCTTGCCCTTTGGAACAGTTAGGAGCTGTCTAGCTGACCCTAGATCTAGGTTTGATTGTGCATTTATGATTGATTGAACGTGTGTCTAAGCCTTTTATTGAAAATGTTTTTGCAAAAAGCTCCTTATAAAAAAAACACAAAAAAGAATAAAGAAAAACTTTTTTTAAAAAAACTTGCAACTTGTCGCTAAGAAATCCGTGCACCTCACTTCCACCCACATTCTTCTTCCTCTCCTTTCTTACATCATGGGTACCCCACCTCCCAAAACTCTTGCTGAACTTTGGTAGCCTCATCCAAACATTGCTTCCTACGCGAATTGTTTTGGTCGAATTACGGACGACCCCTCCATGCCCAAAATTTCTATAAAAGATCGAATAGAAGCGTATAGGAGAAACAGTTCGACTCCGCAAGCCACTTTGTATCAACCAATTCAACCTTCACCACCTTCTTATGTTCATACACCTTTTTCGAGTCCGATTGTAACTCCGAAACCCATGTCTATTGCTGAATATATTGAACAATCTCGTAACCGATCTTTCACTCCTTTCAACACTTCCATTTCTTGGGATCAACAAGTCCATTCAACTTTTTATCCAAATGTTGATCCTACTCCTGTCCAACCATTCAATTCCTACCAGTCCTACCCGACTTTCACACCTTTCCTAGACATCGCTTCTACACAACCATTTGGGAGTTTCACGTATCCAAACAACTTTGAATCTTTTACTGAAACCCCTTTACAACCCATGTCTAGTCTGGAACAGTCGTTGGAAGCTTATATTGTAGCGACAAACAAACAGATGAGGAATTTGGATGCGTCCATTGCCGCCCTTATGCAACCTAGTGACCCGGTAGCTAGTTTCCAACTAGCTCCAAAAATTCCAATGTATGATGAGGCGGTTGGACAGATTGAGAATTTGAGTGGAGAGAGAGAGAGCTGTGTACCCTTCCAAATCAAACCTACCCATCACCAATTGAATCCCACAACTCCGGTTTTGAATATCTATCAAGTGTCCCAAATGATTCACCAGTTGAAAATAAAACTTTTAATGAGTTGTGCGACTTTGTAGCGCTTGATTTGCCAGATTGTGAAGGGTCCCTTTCGAGTGAAACCATCACCAATCCTTTCGACCTCTACACCTCCAATTTAGAACCTGAATTGATAAATATCCATGCTTTTGATGAAGTGTCCAAAAAAATTGATTTTCACTTGATTGAGGATATTGACGCAGGGAATACTTTAGATGATGAACCCGCAGATTTGACTGAATTTCTCTCTCCAATTCATCATCCCGAGTCATTAAATGTTTCTCCCGAACTTCATATGCGTCTTGATTTTGATGATAATTGCATGGATGAGATAACTTTTGAGGAGAATTATGAGGATAGTATTGAGGACAGTATTGAGGATGAACCAGTTTTGTTTGATGTGTCGGATTTTCCAATTCATCCTCCTGAACCTTTAACTGTTATACTTCCTAAATTACCCTCCCTCCTTTCCATCGTTCCGACCACGCAAACGATCATGCAGGAGGACTGTGAGCTTGAAAAATTTCTGTCCGATCACAGCAGTTTTGACGCCACTAGTGCGTTCCTCTTTGAATCTGACACAGTTCTCACAGCCGATAATGATTACGAGCGTTTCACTTTTTCGGACGATTTTGAAGACTCACCGCCCGAGTTTGAGTCCTTTGAAGTTTCAGATGAGTTAGTTGAACCATCAGACTCGGTTGCTTACAGTCATTTCAAACCATTGATGGAATCCTTCGAGTTCGAAACAGTTTACTTAGGTGAGAATAAGACTATCCCTAAATCACCCCCCTTCGTCCTTTCCATCGTTTTGACCGCGCAAGAATCCGTCGCGCTTCCATTTTCAATGGATGGTTTACCAAATTCAACGTGCCCATGTTTTCTCGCGAATCTTGAGGGATTTGACCCATTTCTCGACGGGTTGATAGATTTGCACAATCGCTTTTAACACATCGGTCATCACAATTTGTGCTAATTTATTCACTCGATTTACACCCTCAAGTTCGTACTACACTTCTTTCTCTCTTCCGCCATTTTTCTCCTAATAGACCGAGATCATATTCCACCTTTCTTTCCACACGGTCTCGTGTGTTTCTCAACTCCTTTCTCTACACTCCATTCTTCCACCAACCCTACTATTATAACGATAAAAATTTTGAATGGTTGGTGCTAACTTTTGGCCTGTGTAAGGCCTTGTATAGTTTGATTTTTCTCCTCCCTAACTCTGAACTTTAAACGCTTAATACAGTGGAAATACTGTTTCACTTAAGTTGGGGGGGGACCTTTTTGTATATATTTTTTGTTTTGTTTTTATTTCAACAATAAAAAATATAAAAAATAAGAAAATAAACAGGGGAGTGCCGACAATTTTGACCCTCTTGGTGTGGCATGACAGTGAGGACACTGTCAAGTTTAAGTTTAGGGGTGTGCTCGGTAAGAATTCTTCCTTCGCATTCATGTGTATATTTTTGTATTTGCATACTTATTTTAAAACCCATAAAAACTGAAATTTTTAAAAAATTATAAAAATTAAAACATTCAATTTTGGCCTTAATTGACTTGAGTTTGACAAATAGGTTAACTAGTTAGGAACAACTAGACCTTAGACTTAGTAAATTAAAAACCCTAAAAATAACCTTTCTTAAAATTTAATGGTAGAAAGTATATGTCTTTGTAGTTTATTTAGAAATAGGCAAATTTTGAGTTCACTTCTTGGGCTAAGTCAAAATAAAGGAAGAGTATTGATATTTTTATTAAAGTATAAGTCTGAAAAATAATTTCTAAGCTTAAATCTAAATTCTGAAAATTTATACCCTACAAATTGCACAAAGACGAACCTTGAAACTTGGAATAGTAGAAGAGACCTTGAAATGCTCTTGTCTAAAGTCCTTAGTATGAAGGAAAATAAAATAAAATAAAAATTACAAGTGTGAATAAAGAGATAAAAAAAATAAACACTGGTTTTTGTAATTACTTAAGGCTGTATAAATAGAAAAAAATATTTAGCGAGGGTGCTTTATCACCTAGTGCCTTAGACCAACTGGTTTAGGAGTCACTACTAAAAGCCTTAGGTGTTTCAAGACTAGGAATTACGCCTTAATATGCAAACACATTTTGTAATCGGTCGTTGGTACCTCAAGAAGTATTAACGGTCGTATGAACAATGTGTGAGCAATTTCATCTAAAAATTCACCAATAGAAAAGTAATTTGGACGATGGACAAGAGTATAATAGCTTGATTTGAATATCGAAGTGTAGGGGTGATATATACACACACGTAGGGGTATGTGATTAGGGTTTAGATGAGAGTTAGGAATGAAAAATAGGACTTATATCATTAGTAGAGATGATAAAAATTCCTAAGTTATGATGGAACCTAGAAGGAAAACTCAAAAGATGCTAAAATCTAAGTAAATCTACAAATCATATATAATCTTAAGTTAAATGATAAGGAAGCGTGAAAAATATGGGTGGATAATTTCTGAGTCGAAGATAATAGAATTTCTTGTTAGAAAAACTAATTGGAGAATAAAAGTCAATAGGCCGAATTGATAGGATTTTGTGGGTAGTATCCGTTGAAAACCCTCAGGAGACAATACTCCTCCTACTAGGGACCTAGAGGTTTAACGGCTTGTTGCACGAGCTCAGTGCAATCGCGTTTCCCTGCGAAAGTGAGACTAGGTCTTTTTCTAGAATAAAACTAGTTTTGCTCGAGGACGAGCAAAAGATAAGTTTGGGGGTATTTGTTCTTATCATAATTTTGCATTATTATATTTCCCATTCTTATTCATTTTACAAATAAATAGGTGGTTTTGATCCATGTCTGCTATATAGTTTCAGGTTACAGGTTCTCGGAACAAAACAGTGAAAATGATGAAAAGACGATATAAAAGTGAGATTTCGACCAATAAATAGAGAATCTTTATCATGCCTACAGTTTGAAGAACAAACGAAGATCAATGATCAGTTGCACAAAGTACAAAGGCAGCACAAAGATTCAAGATTTCAACGCGAAGCAAACGATAAAATTCCACAACATTATGCACTGTGGAAATCTGGAAGAAACTAGAAGAGATTCTGAAGAACCAAATGAAGAAAAGTCGAGGAAAATACAACATAAAATATACCAGAAAATTTCAGCCCAAGGCCCATCTATATGGCCGCGGATCCGCGGCCAAACATGGGTTTTGGCCGCGGTTTCGCGGCCATATGGAGCACGTGTCGGTGCAATTTTCGTCGGTGGGGCGGTGCGTTGACTAGGCTTTTTAGGGGTAATTTTGTAAATGCAGTTAGGGATCGAATGTAACCCTAGGGTTTCTATAATCTATAAATAGAAACCCTAATTCTCTTTTTGCAGCATGCCTCTTCTTGTGCCTCATTTTATTCATTTAATTCAGAATTTTCAATTCTTGTAATGTTGAAGAGTGCATCAAATAAAGTAAGTCTTTTTTTTATTTCATTGCCCTAGTTAATTTTCATTCTGCCTTAGCATAAATTTTATTATCTGCCCTAATTAGATAGTTAGAGAATGTTTATCAATTCCCTAATGAGTGAGTAATTCCTCACTTGTTAGGGTTAGGAATAGGAAAGGTTTGAGAGATGAAAATCTCTCACCCCTTTTCTGCCTATCACATATTTTTATAGGACTCCATGCATACATACACACACCGCTCCCTACGGCACCCTATCCCATGAGGTAGCGGTGATACCGTAGCATAAAAGACCGGTTGCGTATATTTTCCATGGAGGTTAGGGTAAGAATTAAGAAAGGAAGGACAAGAACCTAGAGGAAGAAACCTAGTTTCTTCCCGATGGTACTAATCCCCTTTATTAATTATTACCATAACACCTAAAGAGGTCTAAATTAGGGTATTGAAAGCGGTGAGGAAATCTTTAATTTCCAAACTTAATCTAAACCTAACCCTAGCAAGATTCTAATCCTAGTTTAAATCAGTTTAGTTTTTAGTGATAATCTATCCACACCGTTTGGAATTAACTCGTTAGACCAAATTAGGAAATATACAACATCCCTGTGGACCGACCCGTACTCACCGGCTAGCTACCAAGCGACGCCGTTCTTGATTGCGGTTAACAAATATTTTTGATTCATCTTTTAAAAGCGCAAGCACGCTAAATCATTTCAATCAAAGAGCTTCGTTCAGGAATGTGTCAATCATTTTGTCTGATGGTCCCAGAAGTTCCGGCTCAGGATCTGTCCCCAATTTCTTTACGTCAGGAGCTTCTTCACCGTTTATCAACGAGTGAGAGATCATATGGCAGCTTGCCACATAATTCTCAGGTTCATCCGACGAGTCCTCTCCATTGTCATCATCTCCGTCCTCAAGAACATGGCTGAGAAATTCTTGGAGTGTGACTGGGGTCCGCGCCTTCTGATTATATTCGTCCAGCACATCAATATGTTTTTGCAGTTCCATGCGCTTGTCATCAGGCTTCACGAGCTTTTTGGTCTTCTTCTTTTTTGTGAAAAGCCGCATTGGTTTTGGGAGGAACAGCTGTATCAGGATCCGTTTTGGGGTGAGTCCCCTTCACCTGTTTCCACACCTTATATATAGATGAGGAAAGTTGTCTCAGGGAACGAACTGGTTTCTGCTCTCGTGGGATCTCCATGGGTTGCGGAGACTTTTTCAATATTGCGGTAGGAGAACTTTATCTGACCCTTCACAACAATTTGAAGCTGTTCCTAGTTGGAAAAACACCATTCACCACTGGGGTTGAAACAGGACCATACGGAGAATTGCCCCCAGCTCATTTTGTATGATGCTGGTATCGACGTCAACCGTTTCTTACGGCTGGTATTTGACTAGCTTCAGGATTTTGCCAAGCCTGCCACCTGTTTCCTTGGAGAGCCTAAATATTCTATCCCCTGCGTCGACCTTGGTTCTTGGCAGATGCCAGTTGTTGGAGGACTGATTCCGTCGGCATAATTTCAGCTTGGGGAACTAGCCTGTGGAAGACAGATTTCCTCTGGGCTTCCTCCATCGACATTGAAGCACCGAGGGTGGGAGGTGGGAGCATCGACCTAAAGGGAAGCCCGTTGATTTCTTGAAGAGCCGGATTGCAAAGATTTGAGAATACAAGTGACCCATACTTGACTCCGCCAGATGTGATAGAGCCTGAGTTGCAGTGAGTGAGAGCAAACGCTATTCTTCATAGAGACGAAACGCCGGCTTCAGTATCCACTCCACTAAGGGCAACCACAAACACATATACCGCGATTATTTGATCGCGGAAAAACATGACACACTAAGTGTGGAGTGGAAAGAGGAAAAGGTCCCACCAGGCGTGCCAGAATCTGTTCCCCGCCGAAACACGGAGACGCGACCGCGCAGGTCCGTCTTGCCTGAATTTCGGGGCAAATGCTAATTGGTGCTATCCGTCCACCTCTTCGAAGATGCCAAGTTGATTTATGGCATCGTGTATCGAAGGTTTAAACGGATGCGGCCGATGTAGCAGACTTCGTCAGACTCTCCCTCATAATGAGGGGTTTTTGATTGTGGGGACGCTCTTCCCTGCAGACGCAAGCCCTTACAGTTAATTACCCTACCGCATCGCGGTAATCACTTTCTCCTTCTCCAGATGGTCACTTCGTGTCGTTGGTGTTTGTTTTGTTTTTGGTTGCCCGTGGATTGTATACGAAGACTAATTTATGTTGTCGTCCGTAGGACGTGGATTAGTCCAAATCCATATTTTCTTAGATTTGGGTTTGGGGTTGGGTTTAAGGATACGTTAGTCTTATTTGAGACTAAGATCAACTTAAACGTATGTTAAGGATACGTTAGTCTAATTTTAGACTAAGATCAACTTAACTGAATCGTTTAGATCCAATAAAAGAGCATTTGGGCTCTATTGTTTAGTTTAAGGACATTGCGATCGATTAGTTTAAGGACATTGCGGTCGATTAGTTTAAGAACATTACGGTCCAAGGTTAAGGACATCATAGTCCATAGGCTTAAAGACCCCACAGTCCGAGGTTAAGGACATCATAGTCCATGGGTTTAAGGACCCCACAGTCCAGTTTAAAGACATCGTAGTCTATGCAATGTATGGTTGTGGGACCCGTCACCTCTCTGAAGACGTTGAAGGATTACAACGACATATATCAGGGGGGTTCAGAGATGTACCCTTGAACCAATTTTGGTTGAGATCTATAGTCCAATTTGAGGCTAAGATCTGTTAAAAGATTTATGAGCATATGGGCTCAATTAATCTGAGTTGAGGACTTATGGCCGATCTTAGGCTAAGTCCAATCAGGTTAAAATGTTTAACATTTATTTTGGGCTGTTGAGCCTTTGTTTGGGCTTGGCCCTTTTAACAATGCTGAGTATTGACTTGCATTCTGACAATGTTTTGTCTTTTATTGAATGCTGAGCATTCATCATAGCTCTTGGCTTATTAAAGAACAATTTATGTTCTATCAGCGTAGCACATGGTGCGCTTGGCGCTTTGCGCCAATCAAAGAGCGCAGTGCGCTTCTGTCGAGTAGCGCACAATGAGGGATACGTGTCGCGCTTGGTGCTAGCACTAGTTAATGAGCGCGTTGCGCTGATTTATGAGCACATAGCGCTATTTGTTCAATGGCGCACACGTGAGGAGCACATGGTGTGCTTGGCGCTGAGCGCCAGTTCATGAGCGCGTTGCACTGATTTATGAGCACATAGCGCTATTTGTTCAATTGTGCAAACGTGAGGAGCACGTGTTGCGCTTGGCGCTGAGCGCCGGTCTATGAGCGCAAAGCGCTAGTTTAAGAGCGTAAAGCGCTAACTATTGAGTGGCGCACACGTGGTGCGCTTGGCGCTGAGCGCCAATCTAAGAGCGCAGAAGCGCATTTGATCAATTTTATGATCTGGGAAATAAGCTCTCCCTTAGAAGAGACTTTGTCTCAAGATCCTAAGAATAAAAGTTCTTACTTTATAAGAGATGCTTCAATCTCTTGTATTGAAGAAAGGCTTTGCCTTTATGGATCTATGATCCTTAAGAGAATTGAATTATTCTCCCCCCTTTATTTTATAATGAGATGTTCATGATCTCTTTTTGACAATTTATCTTATAGATTTATAATCTGTGAGAAGAATTATGTTCTTCTTTTTATTTCATGATGAGATCCTTTGATCTCTTTGTGAAAGACCTTGGTCTTGTAGTGTAGGGTTGCTAGGCACACGCACAAGGGTCTACGAGGCATCAACTGTTAGTTATATGTATGCCCTAGAGGCCATTACTATACATAGGATGTATATTGTAGTGGATGCTTGGACATATATAGGGATGACTTTCTTGCTCGATATGATAGTATGCTATCTGGTTACTCTTTATCTTAACGTGTACACTGATTGTCTCTCTGTTACATGTTGGAAAAGCCCTTAGGATGTGTACTTGACTACCTGGACTATGATGCGGATCATGCTAGTGGGGACATGGTAGTCCATAAGTACATCCTTCAAAGTCCCTAGTCGTGGGTGTATCGAGACGGGGCATCGATATACCAGAGTAGACTAGCGTATACCTTCTCGACCCATACAGATGGGCGATGGATGATCCCATATCCATTGGTGTTTGACATCAGAGATGATATACGGGTGCTCAGTGGAGACTAGGTACACTGGACGGACTCGCCGAGAACTCCCAGATGGTATTATACCTTACGTCAGATGGCAGTTCTTTGGTGACACTGGTACAGGTTAGTCTGTAGACCCGAGATCGTCATAGAGTCTTGTGTGATTCCTACTGTGCTTTGATTTCCATCATACCACGTCCAAGAGGGCGTGCAAAAAGGTGGCTTTTGGGTACAGTCCCGAATCACATGGAGGCAATGAGCGATAGGAGGGGTTTCGTCTCTCCGGGTATAGGGAGTTGATGTTGCGCAGTGCTCGATTGGCTATAACAGGAAGTCCTTGGCCAAGGCTGCTTTAGGGATTTACTGGTAAGTGTTACCAGTAGTTTCTCGACCCGTTATGAGCCTCATATCGACACGACTTATCGACTTATTGGGGTCTGACGTTTACCACCCCTAGGCGAGATATGCGACATATCAGACGCACAGACCGGACTGTACGGTAGTGTTACTCGTTGGATTCACAGAAGTGTGAGCGGGCTTGCTCGTTGATCTTCTGATCGCTCAATACCCGGGTGGCCGTTACGTTTAGCAGACCGCTTGCGGCTTGTGGGTGTTTGATATGATCATCACCTGCTGCCGGCGTATTGACGAGTCTTTAGAGTCCTACACAGGGGTTTCCTGGCTCAAGCGAAACGAAATAGGAGAGCATATGAGATATGTGCGGGACCGAGAATAATACCATTATGTGATACTGTATTCTATTCTCGCGATTTGTATCATCAGTCGGTTATATGTGATATAGCCGAGTTACCGAATCAAGTGTTGATTCGATACATTGATACACTTGATATTAGTCGGTTATATGCGATATGACCGGATCGTTAAATCAAGTGTTGATTTAATGATTTAATGTATAATTATATATTTGATATATTACTTTACATTAACTAGTATTGGTTCACTTAAGATTGATTTTCTCACTTGAATGTGCACATTGTTTATATGTGATATATGCAAGTGTACATGTTTGTATCATGCTTGATGATACAAACAAGTTGTGTGTATGAGAATTGAACCATATCAAGATTAGATTAGGGTTTATTATTTTCCTAAACAAATAACAAAAGAGTGTGACTTTGGTCAAAGTTATCAAGCTTCATGAAGCTTGATAAACATTGACAAAGTCAACTCTCTTTGTCATTTGTTCAAGATATTAGCTAACCCAACCCTTAACCTAATGCTATGGTTAATTCTCTACATGAGTTAAGCATGAGGGCTTAACTCAACCATGGTGCCATGATTAAAAGGATAAGTATTCACATTATACTTTTAATTGATATGATTCTTTTCTTCTTCTTCATCTTCATCAAGCTCACAAAAGCTTGAGAGCTCCAATGGTGCCATGAGAAAAAAGAGTGAGAAATCCAATTCTAAAGTGAATCCACTTCCTATTTCTTCATCCTCTACCACTTGCCATGTAGTATAGGGTGTTCTCTTCACAAATTTTTCGACCAAGTGAAGGAATAGCTTGAGTTTGAGTCTCCCCGACGTAGATCATCTTCGGCCTCAAAGTCAATGACCTAGCCCGATCATTTCTCCGACGAAACCATTGCTAGAGTCCGGGATCCCGATGATCGTAGCGGAGGGACGTCAACACGGATCTAAAGAAGTGGAGGACCGGATCTACAAAGGTTGTAATCCCTTTCACTTAGTAGCAAAGTCGTTAGCTTGCATGTTTTTTCGCCTAATCTCTAGTCAACGATCTAGTTTAGGGTTTCTCGGCACCGTAAAATTTTTGTTTGGCATGGTTGATGCCTTGTGGAACCTCTTGAGTGTGCCTAGTAATCCTACATCAACCATGCCCGATTTAAAATTTAGCCGTGCCGAACAACCCTAAACAAGATCTTTATACTAGAGTTTAGGCGAAAACAAGCATATTAAACACTTTAACACTAAGTGAGAGGGATTACAACCTTTGTAGATCCGGTCCTTCACTTCTTAAGCTCTGTGTTGAGGTCCCTTCGCTGCGATCATCATGTCCCGAAATCTTGAGAGGCTCCACGAAAAGAAAGATGCAAGCTTGCTTCCGATCTTCGATAACAAAGATGATCTACCTTGAAGTTTCATTAACACAAGCTCTCACTCACTAAATGAGGTGAACACTCTCATCTAAAGGGCAAGGATAGATGAGAATGATGAAGTAGGATTTTTGCTCTCATTTATAATCTTTTTCTCACACATAATCATCACTTAGAAAAAGCTAGAAAGCTTTTTCCATGAAGAAGTCAAGGAAGAAGAAGATGAATAATAGTTAGAATCCTTTTGTGATGAATAATGATAAGAAGATAATGATTAATTATGAAACCATGGTCAACTAAACCTCTGTAGAGATTTAACTAGGGCTAGGGTTTGGGTTGGGTTAAGAATGAGTCATAACAAAATATCTTAACTCAAAACAAAAAGAAACCTTCTAGAAGGTTCATGAATGAACTAACCCAAATCAAACCCTAATCTTGTTTAATCTCCACTAAACATGTTGCATTAGTAATTATATCATGTTACAATATTATATATCACATATATAATATTTATTGTAACAAAATAAAATAATACAATTAACATATATCGCATATATATCAATGTATTACCCGAGTGAGAAAAAGAATCTTTTAGTGAGCTTATATTAGTTAATGTAATTTAATATATCATATATATAATTATACATTAAATTATCGAATCAACACTTGATCCGACAATCCGGCTATATCGCATATAACCGACTAATATCTTATTTACCGATTCATCGAATCAACACTTGATCCGATGATCCGGCTCATATCAAAAATCGCGAGAATATAATACGGTATCTCATATCGCATTATCCTCGGTCCTGCACATATCACATATGTGCTCCTACTCCGTTTTGCCTGAGTCAAGAAACCTCTGTGCAGGACTCTAAAGAATCGTCAATACGCCGGCAGTAGGTGATGATCATATCAAACACCCACAAGCTGCAAGCGGTCAGCTAAACGTAACAGCCACCCGGGTATTGAGCGATCAGAAGATCAACAAGCAAGCCTGTACATTCTTCTGCGAATCCAATAAGTAACACTCCCGTACAGTCCGGTCTCGTCGTCTGATATGTCGCATATCTCGCCTAGGGGTGGTAAACGTCAGACCCCAGTAGCTTGATAAGTCGTGTCGATATGAGGTCTATAACAGTTCGAGAAACTACTGAACTCATAGATCAAAAACCCAGGATTTAGGAGGTATCACTTTGATCCTATATGGAGAATCCTTGTGATAAGCGGAGATTGACCGAGCGTAGCATAGGAAACTCCTTCCCTATCAAGAGTATGTCATCCACGTACTCTACGAGGATCATTACCATACTCCCTACTACCTTTTTGTATATACAAGGTTCATCTACCATTTTTATGAAGTCAAACTCTTTGACTATCACATCAAAACAGATGTTCCAACTCCGCGATGCCTGCTTTATCACATAAAACATCTTGCACACGTTTCCGCTGCTCCCACTATCTACGAAGCCCTCTGGCTGTGTACTTATAGACGCTGTCTTCCAAAACATCATTTAGAAAAATAGTCATGACACCCAACCACCAGATATCGTGGTCATGGTATGTAGCCGTGGCAAGTAGGATTTGGATGGACTTAAGCATAGCTTTGAAAGTCTCAACTTTTCCATGTACACCAAGTAATCTTCTCAAGATATACTTGCTCCTGATGGGGATTTAACCCTTCAGATAAAGCAACCAAAGTCCATACTTTATTGGTGTATAAGGATTCCATCTCAGATCGCTAAGCATCCAGCCATTCTTACAGAGTCCCACTCCTGATGGCCAGCTCGAAACTAGTTGGGTCATCATCTCATGATGCAATCCTCGCTCCCACTGTCATAGAGAAACCGAAGTATCTTTCAGGTGGGTGAGGAACCCTACTAAATCGGCGGAGAGGCTAAGGTTCGTTAGAATCTATTGAATCCTTTGGTTCTATTAAATCATCTGCTGTAGTTTGTATAGCTAGAACTCCTTCCAGTTCTACCTCATGACCACTGATTTTTCCACAAAAAATTCCCTTTCATAAAAGTGGCATGCTAAGAAACAAAACATCTTTTGTTCCTCGGTTTGGTAGAAGATATTCCTTTGCGAATGCTTGGGATATCCAACAAACTTCCACAGATCTGACTTTGCCTCGAGCTTGTCCGGATTTTGCTTTTTAGACATAGGCCGGACAACCCCAAATCTTAACATACTTAAGATATAGGCTCTTCCCTTTCCATATCACATATGAAGTGGTAGGCAACTGATTTGATTTGAACCCTATTCAATAGGTATGCAGCTTCTCAAGCGCATAACACCCAAAAGGAAATAGGAAACTCAGTAGTACTCATCATAGAGCACACCATATCATATAGGGTGCAATTGCTCCGCCCCGATACACCGAGGTACTGTGGTGTATACGGAAGAGTAATGCTGAGAGAGAATCTCATTCTCTTTTAGAATAGTCCAGGAATTCCGTGCTTAAGTATTCTCCTCTTTGATCTCATCAAAGGACATAATACTTATACCCGTTTTTGGTTCTCTACTTCTAACTTATATTCTGTGAATATCTCAAAAGGTTCGGACTTGTGTTTCAACAGGAACATATGTCTGAATCTTGAGAGATCATCAGAGAATGTAATGAAGTACAAAGAATCGATCTTGGCATGTGTAGACAGGGGACCTTCATATATCAACATGTATCAATCCCAAGAGTTCACAAACTCTTTCTCTGTTTCCAATAAACAGAGCTATGGTCATCTTATCTTTGTGACATGACCGGCAAGTTTCATAAGATGTAAATTCAAACTAATTTAAATATGCATCTAAATGTAACTTGGCTAGTCGGGTCGCATTGATATGACCTAGTCTACAATACCTCAAGAAGGACTCGTTCATTTCTGAACTATTCCTCTTGTGTGTGTTCTGTTTACTAAGAACCGTAGTTTAATTCAGAACGTCAATACTTTTAGATAACGTGCCTGAACCGATCAACTCTTGATATAGGAAATGTTCAAAACATTATCCAGCAATATAAAATTATATCCTTTCTTTACTAATAAAGAGACTGATATGATGTTGTACTTCAGGTTCGGTATCTAATAACATTCGTTCAGAATCAATGTATTCTGGTAATACAGGGTGATAGTGACCAACAGACTTGGCTGCAACACTTACACCATTTCTATCTCATGAAACTTATCACCCGTTCTCAGTTCTCTACCTATCTGTTAGCCCATATAACAAATTACATATGTGGGATCCTGATCCGGTATCAAATACCCAGGACGTAAAGGATATTGAGAAACAGTTCTGTGTAATGAACACACCCGAAGATGATGCATCAGCATGCATTTTCTTCGTTTGGGAGGCACGGGAAATCTGGTATTCCCCAATTTCCTGCTCTGTCTTATAACAATTATAAGTTGGAGCGGGACCAACGTTCCCCAGCTCAGTATAATAAGCGGGTTCGGTCAATTACATCCGTATTATTATCTTGATTAAGGCGTGACATAGTCGTAACCAGGAGAGAGAGAGAAGAAAACACTCAGCGTGCGCTTTTATAAGATTAGATTGGTTATCAATTTGTCTAATCAGGATGTCTCCCACTGTTTTAGTCAAATCTTCCTTCAACTCCTAAAAGGAAAGACTAGCCGGGATTAATTACACCCTACAAGTTCGCCAATCTTTTAGCCAGGCCAGTGCCGGTACTTTGAGGGAGGTTCCCCGTGCTTTCGGACGGACCTAATTAAAGTAAACCTCGTTTTCCCAGGGGTGTAACCCCGTTGACACCTTTCTAGACACCTACTTGATCGGCTAATTGTAATGTGTAAAACTCTCTCAGGAGTAACTCTTACTCGCAGCAGGTATCGGGATCCAACTATCTCATAGAAGGTATGCAATCTCATTGCAAATTTCAACACTTGAAATTCCCAATAATATTTTTCCCCTAGCAGCTTATGACCTTGGCTAAGGTCAACAAATCATAAGTGCTCGCCAAGTTCAACCCGTCATTTCCCGATTGAATTAAACCCACCCGCACGACCCTTGGCTAAGGTCAACAAAGTCGCACGACTATCCTAACTCAATCGCATCATATGCTTATACAGATAAGCACTAATCAGCTACCGCACACTACGCCTTGGCTAAGGTCAACAAACGCAGCACGAATACTAACCAGTACTTATCTGAAATGACGGAGGGCTACGACAGGTTTTTAAGAAAACCTTTTGCGTAATGAACTTGATATCGTTGTAGAATCGGGTGATTTTAAATGGAGTGTTTTTGAGGCTTTTTCTAGTTTTGATAAAGGGGTCACTCCCGGTGAAGGGATCGTCGGCCCTTTCCTCATCGAATAAGGTGCAGGGTATATCATTTATACCACTATGCAAAGCAAGAACTATAGAAGCAATCAAAAGACAAACCGAGTTTGTAGCATCTGCTAGTTTCACTAAAGAGGTCACTCCCGGTGAAGGGATCTCGGCTCTTTCCTTATCGAATAAAGTGCTGGATGTTCTACAAGGAACACCGCTATGCAAAGCAAAAACTAGAGCTACCAGTTTTTAAACAAGTTTCTACAACATCTTTAGGTTTCTTTTATTTTCATTAATCTCATTAATGAAGTCCCATTTTATTATACTTCATAAGCATCACATTTGAAACGAAATCTGCAATATAACATATATCTCATATATATAATATAAACATTCGTCTCAGGCAGTAATATGATCTCATCACAGAACATTGCAGCAGAAGAACATATATGAAATATTGGATATACTAGAACGTCCGTGTTTTAATACGATCCTGTATAAAACATGGATTCCACGGTCGCGATGAATATCCAAACCCACATCCCTAGACCCCTATGAGAGCGGCAAGCAACACTGCCAATTCTAGGGTTAGGAGACCCGGTCTCGACTCCTCGAGATGGTCTCCCACTGGACCCTAGAACCCGGTTACTTATGCTCTCCGCCTTGGGTCTACCTACTGCGGAAAAGTAAATAATATACAATGGTGACATTATCCTCAGCCCGGAAGTGCCCCAATAAAAGAATATTACATACAAATGAATTTTACATGAATGAAAAAGAAAAACTCTCATCTCACATAAAACCCTTGGCTATTCAAAAACGCGACGATCCAATATAACATATCACAGCAACACATAATATCTTATATCATCAACGTAAGCAGTATGCGTATCCCGATTGTCGTTGATGTATAGCAACGAAGCCGGCGATACACCACATACTACGCTTACGGTCACAGAAAAGAAAGTGTAAAACTACAACAGTTGGAATCCGCAACCTCCTTAGACATCTCATGCTTAACCAAATGAATTCCTTAGACATCACATGCCTAAAAATTATAAACCCCGCATTTTAGTCTCATTATCGAAAACTCTTTTCAATATCAATTCGGGCAATTTAACAAGATTCCCGACATCCTGATCGAATGCTCGTCGCAAACTTTAGTATACGGCCGCACCCCCGGATGCCGTCGACGAAGTGCACTAAGACGGAACACCGCTGCCGCGAGCACCCGAACGGATGCTTTTGGCGACGGGGTTCTCCTACAGTCACTTGGTCGGGGCTATGGGGCGTGGCTGTCTGTTAAGTTTACTCGGCGAGTATCCGCGTACGCTACGTGATTGCGACGGACTTTTGATCACATCAAAATTCCGTGGCAACCGATCATTTGAGACTAAACTACTAGATTTATATCATTCAAATTAGTTATCTCATAACTACCTGTAGATTCCAAATATTGTATCACATTCCAGATAAATAGACAATGTTAAACTTTCCGATCGAATAATCAAACACCCAAGTTTTCCTAAATAGTTCTCAACACTTGAAATTAGTTTAAAAACATCCATCACATGCCACAGTACCAATGGTCCAGCCGTAGAAGGGTCAAGCCAATACCTCATATGTAGCACGCCGTACTGCCGCAAACCCTAAGGTTTAGAGGCAGTTCAAGATGGTCACATAATCGAGTTAAGATTTGTTGTTTTCTAGAGGGTCCACCACATTACTTGCACGACTTAGAACGTACTTAAACTACGGAAAAATCCAACTTTTGAAAAAATTTCCGACAGGGGAAAAAGTGAGTTATTGATATCCGTTCGAACTTTTTAACAGTTTCTAAAATTATCCGGAAAAAACTTAAACGAAATTATATTATCCGATCGAATCAACGAGTCCCCAATACAACCCAGAAAACTCAACACTTGAGTATAATTAAAATTCCCAGAAGAATCAGGAAGTTGGTACTGAAGTTACTGTACAAAACCCTAACCCTAATTCTACTATTCCGCCGTGGAACCGCCGCGCAAGCAAGGTATTGCCGCGGTTCCGCGGCCCTTTAGTGGAATTAAGATTTCGTATTTCACAGTAATTCCTAAAATACCCTGCTGATTTTTTTGAGTATTTTTAATATGGAAAAATCAATAGTTTTACAAAATTTCCAGAGACTAGGGTATTCGGAGTTCGATCGGACTTTAAACTTCGCCTAGAATTCGCCTAAAGCTCTAGCTTGGCTCTGATACCACTGTAGGGTTGATAGGCACACGCACAAGGGTCTACGAGGCATCAACCATGCCCGATTTAAAATTTAGCCGTGCCGAACAACCCTAAACAAGATCTTTATACTAGAGTTTAGGCGAAAACAAGCATGTTAAACACTTTAACACTAAGTGAGAGGGATTACAACCTTTGTAGATCCAGTCCTTCACTTCTTAAGCTCCGTGTTGAGGTCCCTTCGCTGTGATCATCGTGTTCCGGACTCTCGAGAGGCTCCACGAAGAGAAAGATGCAAGCTTGCTTCCGATCTTCGATAACAAAAATGATCTACCTTGAAGTTTCATTAACACAAGCTCTCACTCACTAAATGAAGTGAACACTCTCATCTAAAGGGCAAGGATAGATGAGAATGATGAAGTAGGATTTTTGCTCTCATTTATAATCTTTTTCTTACACATAATCATCACTTAGAAAAAGCTAGAAAGCTTTTTCCATGAAGAAGTCAAGGAAGAAGAAGATGAATAATAGTTAGAATCCTTTTGTGATGAATAATGATAAGAAGATAATGATTAATTATGCAACCATGGTCAACTAAACCTCTGTAGAGATTTAACTAGGGCTAGGGTTTGGGTTGGGTTAAGAATGAGTCATAACAAAAATATCTTAACTCAAAACAAAAAGAATCCTTCTAGAAGGTTCATGAATGAACTAACCCAAATCAAACCCTAATCTTGTTTAATCTCCACTAAACATGTTGCATTAGTAATCATATCATGTTACAATATTATATATCACATATATAATATTTATTGTAACAAAATAAAATAATACAATTAACATATATCGCATATATATCAATGTATTACCCGAGTGAGAAAAAGAATCTTTTAGTGAGCTTATATTAGTCAATGTAATTTAATATATCATATATATAATTATACATTAAATTATCGAATCAACACTTAATCCGACAATCCGGCTATATCGCATATAACCGACTAATATCTTATTTACCGATTCATCGAATCAACACTTGATCCGATGATCCGGCTCATATCAAAAATCACAAGAATATAATACGGTATCTCATATCGCATTATCCTCGGTCCTGCACATATCACATATGTTCTCCTACTCCGTTTTACCTGAGTCAAGAAACCTCTGTGTAGGACTCTAAAGAATCGTCAATACGCCGGCAGTAGGTGATGATCATATCAAACACCCACAAGCTGAAAGCGGTCAGCTAAACGTAACAGCCACCCAGGTATTGAGCGATCAGAAGATCAAAAAGCAAGCCTGTACATTCTCCTGCGAATCCAATCAGTAACACTCCCGTACAGTCCGGTCTCGTCGTCTGATATGTCGCATATCTCGCCTAGGGGTGGTAAACGTCAGACTCAGTAGCTTGATAAGTCGTGTCGATATGAGGTCTATAACAGTTTGAGAAACTACTGATAACACTTACCAGTAAATCTCAGCAACCCTGGCCAAGGATTTCCGGTTATAGCCAATCGAACACAGCGCAACATCAACTCTCTATACCGGGAGAGACGAATCCCCTCCTATCACTCATTGCCTCCATGTGATTCGGGACTGTAACCGAAAGCCACCTTTTTGCACGCCCTCTTGGACGTGGTATGATTGAAATCAAAGCACAGTGGGAATCACACAAGACTCTTTGACGATCTCGGGTCAACAGACTACTCTGTACCAGTGTCACCGGAGAACTGCCATCTGACGTGAGGTATAATACCATCTGAGAGTTCTCGGCGAGTCCGTCCAGTATACCCAGTCTCTACTGAGCACCCGTACACCATCTTTGATGTCAAACACCGATGTATATGGGATCATCCATTGCCCATCATATGGGTCAAAATGCGTATACGCTAGTCTACTCTGGTGTATCGATGTCCTATCTCGATACACCCTCGATTAGGAACAGTTATAGGATGTACTCGTCGACTACCGTGGCCCCACTAGTATGATCTCATCATAGTCCCAATAGTCGAGTACATATCCTAAGGGCTTTATCAACATGTAACATAGAGACAATCAGAGTACATGTTAAGATAAAGTACAACCAGATAGCGTATTATCATGTCGAGCAAGAAAGTCCTCCCCATATATGTCCAAGCATCCATTACAATATACATTGTATGTACAGTAATGGCCTCTGGGGCATACATATAACTAATATGTAGATCTATGATCTTTAAAGAAGTAAATTCTTCTTTTAATTTCATCTCTCTGTTCATTTTTTTTACCTTGAAGAAACTCTTCTTTTTCTGAGAGCTTGTCTCTTCTTTCTGAGATCTCTCAAAGCTTATGGGGGGTTCCTCTCTTTGTTTCTGTATCTTTTTTTTCTTCTCTCTCTGAGACTTGAAGTCTAGGGGCCTTTTTATAGGGCAAGCTGATCAGTTCAACCAGTTAAGCAGATCTTTTCTCCAATTGATTTAGGGAATTTCCCATCGTTGGATCTTTGATCCAAGGGCTTCTGATTTACAGAAGGTAACCTTCTTGTTATTAACAAGATTGGGAAATCTTTTCCATACAGAATTTATTCTGTATTTTGGTGATTTTTTAATCACCACTGGATCATTGATCCAACGATGCTCTGATTTATAGAGCACAATCTTGTTGCTTGAAAAGATTTTGAGGAATATTTTCTTAATAGAATTTAATTCTGATTAATTAATGATTTATCATTATTATTGGATCTTGGATCTGACGGCGGGGAGCTTTTAGTTCCAACGCTAGCGCATCCGTGCTTTGCGCGTGGTGCGCTGCTTGGAGCACAACGCACTTAGTGCTAGCGCATCCGTGCTTTGCATGTGGTGCGCTGCTTGGAGCGCATCGCACATAGCGCTAGCGCATACGTGCTTTGCACGTGGTGCGCTGCTTGCAGCGCACTTAGCGCTAGCGCACACGTGCTTTGCACGTGGTGCGCTGCTTAGGGCGCAGCGCACTTGGCGCTTCTTCTGAAGCATTGCTTCATTTCAAAATTTGAATTTTAAACAGAGTTTTGCTCTGATTGGGGGAAACACCTCTACTATCCCAAGTTTCAAGGTGCGTTTATGTGCAGTTTGTAGGGTATATACTTTCTGAATTTGAACTTAAGAATAGAAACTATTTTTCAGATTTATCCTTTAGTAAAGCATTCAATATTTTCCCTTCATCTCTACTTAACTCAAGAACTGAACTCAGAATTATCTGCTTCTAAAAAAAACTGCAAGGGCGTATAATTATCAAGGTTAAACAGAAGGAGGGTTATTTTTAGGGTTTTTAATTCCTAAGCCTAGAATTGAGTTATTTCTAACGTATCAACTAAACTTTCGGAATAAAAATCCAAGTTACCCTATTAGCTACCTTGACAACAAAGTTTTTATATTTTTGTAATTTTTTTTGATTTTTATGGGTTTTTAAATAAGTATGCAAATGCAAAATATACGCATGAATGCGAAGGTAGAAAGCTTACCGAGCACACCCCCAAACTTAAAATTGACAGTGCCCTCACTGTCAGGCTACACCAAGAGGGTCAAAATTATCGGTGCTCCCATGTTCTTTTTTATTATAACAGAAAAAAGAAAACAAAATATATACAAAAAAAGATCCCCCCAAACTTAAGTGAAACAATGTTGCCACTGTTTAAGTGTTAATGTTCAGAGTTAGGGAGGAGAACAGTTTCAATCTATACAAGGCCTTACACAGGCTAAAAGTTAGCACTAACCATTCAAAAATTCTATCGCTATATTGTGCAGGTTGGTGAAAGAATGCGGAGAGGAAAGAAATGGAGAATACGCGAGACCATATGGAGATGGAAGCAGGATACGGTCTCGGTGGAGGAGAAGAATAGCGGAGGGGAAAAACAAATGGAATATGAACTTGAGGGTGGAAATGGAGTGAATAAATTAGTACAATTTGTAATGACCGATGTGTAAAAAGCAATTGTACTATTCTATCAACCCGTTCAGAAATGGAGTCAAACCTCTCAAGATTCGTGAGAAAACATGGGTAAACCAAACTTGGTAAACCAGACATAAAAAAAGAAGGTAATACGGTGGCTTGTGACATGGGAACGATGGAAAGGATGGAGGGAAGTGATTGATGAAGGGTATCAGTTAAAAGTTCAGAAGGGTGTACACAGTCAGTGAAAGGGACAGGATGAATTGGAAAATCTGACTCATCAAGTAAAACTGGTTCATCCTAAAAAATATCCTCAAAATTTTTCTCATCCATGCATTTATCATCATCAATATCAAGACGCATATGGAGTTCGGGAAAAACCGTTAATGACTCGGGATGATGTCCACATGGAAGTGAAAGGTCATCCTGTCCCTAAGTATGTATGAGAATATGAGATGATGTTATGTATTTGGACGGTTGATCCTTATTCTGATTTGATGACACCATACGATAGATTATACCGTACGTGATAGGATACCGGATGATTGATCTGCACTCTCGACTCGAGGATGATGTACGAGGATTATATCACATCTGATACTATAAGGCTGGATCGCCGACTTATGAATTTTTCTTGATTCAGAGAATCATTGTTGCTAAACACCTTAGTGGATAATGGGTTATATTTTATGTATCCAGAGATGGATACATATCTTATTACCGTTCATGTTATGTTGTATTATTCCCCGTGACATACGTACTATATTCCCAACACTTACCTGTATATGACTTTGTCTATTAGTACACCTGCACTATTACCAATGATGTGCATGTTACACTTACACAGATTTGCCGGCTCACACATTCATTATCGATAATTGCAATGCCACTTACACAGTAGAACTGCTATATCATGGTATTACTCTTAACTGTAAAGTACAATCATTGTTCAGTAATTATCACATGACATGCTTACATGATAATACTTGATATGCTTACAATATTGTTCTAAGTTTGCATATACTGTACTTTATGATTACATGCATTGAGATGTTGTTTTCATGAGATCTATGGATTTGAGAACCGCGGTTATATTGCAAAGGAAATTATGAATTGTTTTTAAAACGCGGTTTCTCGTGATGTGATTTGAGGCGTCCACCATGGGTTTTCTCGGTTCTGAGTTATGAGCATACCCGATTCGAGGAGTGAGGAGGAACCATCTGCGGGTACTTGGTGGGACCTGGTACGGTACCCCGGAGCAAGAAGCCATGGAGTAGACGATGAGTCTGGCAGGGGAGCACTACTGACCGGTGATAGTTTGGGCTCGGCGGTTATCCGGAGTATACCGACCGGAGTCGTGAGATCAGATAGATATGAGGGCCGATCTGAGGATGCGGCGCCTGAGATATGAGGATTTACGTGTCGATACTGAATGCGGGTTTTATGATGTTTCGAGTGTCGATATTGGACACTCGAGTTTCATAATGTTGATGTGTCATTGATGGACACACGTTGCTTGATACAGATGCATACATGCATATATATTCAGATGACTATCATTACATACTAATATTGGTACGACTCTATTGTACAAATATGCATACATGATCACCCTAAATACCATAGTATTACCTTCATGATACAGTATGACCTAGGGATCGTTGTTCATTCGATTTCTACCTACTGATATTTTCTACTCACGAGTTGGCAAGTCACCCCCGTTGTGCCACAGTTTTCTTGCAGGTTCGACCGCTTGGATCAGTAGCAGTATCAGTGGCACACAGATTTCTTCAGGGTGTTTTGTTTTGGTAGGTGAGACACACATTTGGATCGTGACCACTCTTGTACCTATTAGTCTACTGTATTTAGTTAAAGCTCCATCAATCAGAACCAAACTTTGTGTATTTGGTAGACCTAGACACAAACTTGTATATTTGCGAGACTTAGAGTGAGATGAGTGTATGTTCGCTATTTGAGCTAGATAATATCTTGGTTTTACTTATTCTCTTTCTGTGTTTGATCTTTGCCGTAGGGCGTCGTATATATGCTTTATAGTTGTGATTCCGCCAAATGGCAAAGAGCTAGCTCCCGCTTGGAGATGCCTATATTTTTCTTGGCTTTGGATCAAAATATACAAGGGAGGTGCTGCCCAAATTTCAAGAAAGAAAATGTTTTCAAGTTAGTATACAATCATTGCATTTTCATATGATATGACTTATACTTTTAAAAGAAAGGCTTGAATTTCTTATGCCGATATTTCAAAACCGCACCTCCATTATTTTCCGCAAAAAGGTTTAGATTTCTAGGTTTCGGCTTACTTGAACTACGGCGGGGTCATGTAGACTTCACATAATTCTCGTGCCGGTCACGTGCCAATTCCGGGTCATGACACTTTTCAATTATGTTCAGTTAGTAACAATTTTATAAGAATTGTTATGAAGATATGAAAATATGACCGATGTCAGATATTTGAAGGCCGCTATCATTAAGAAAGGCCGTTTCATATTTTTTTCGAGACCATATTGTCAATCTTCATTAATTGAAAATAAAGGAGCCAAACACAAATTTCATAAGAAAGTAAGGAATAGAGTCTATTTTTTCCAGCACATACAAGGAGAATTCATTAGAGGGAAAGGACCAAATGCAAATTTCATTAAAATGGAAAGGGCTGATGCTAATTTTCCAACACTTGAGGACATAAGTGGCATTAAGGGAAATTCAAGGGGCGATTTATGGAATCAAAGCTTGAAAGCTTGAAGTAGGGCTTTTATATAACAATATAACAATTGTCACACAAACGCACTGTAGGGTTCCTAGGCACACTAATGAGGTCTCACAAGGCATCAACCATGCCAATTTCAAATTTTACGGGTGCCGAGAAACCCTAATACGGATCGTTAACTAGATATTTAGGCGAAACTACGAGCTAGTTAACAACTTAACTAAAGTGTAACGGAAATACAACCTTTGTAGATCCGGTGCTCCACCTCCATAGCTCCGTGATGATGTCTCCTCACTGCGATCATCGGATCCCGGGCTCTAGTGTCGGCTTCATCGAAGAATGGACGGGCTAGGTCATCGACTACGACGCCGAAGATGATCTACGTCGAGGCATCACTAGATCAAGCTCCACCTTCATCAAGCCATGAAAACTTGTGAAGGAAACACCCTATACTACTTGGCAAGAGGTAGAGGATGAAGAAATAGGAAGTGGGTTCACTTTAGAATTGGATTTCTCACTCATTTCATCAAGTCACCATTGATGAAGTCTAGGTTTTCTTCTTGAAGAAGAAGAAGAAGAAGATGATAATGTTATGATAAGTTAATCCAAAATGGAAAAGAAAATCAATACTTATCATATTCTTACCATGGTTAAGTGTAGAGAATGAATCATGGTTAAGTGGAATGGTTAGGGTTAAGCATGAGACAAGAATGGTGGACTAGGTCAAAGCTTCATGAAGTTTCAATAAAACTACAAATAAAGCCACCATTCTTTTCATATCTTTTCCAAAAAGAATAAACAAATAAATAGATGAATAAATAAGTAGATAACAAAACCCTAATCATTAGTTTAACCATGGCTTAATTCTTTACACTTAACCAAGTAAACATGTATCATCAAACATGATACAATCAAGTGCACAAAAGTATATCACATATACCACTTGCACAATTCAAGTGAGAAAATCCATTTAAAGTGAACCAATACTAGTTAATGCAAAGTAATATATCAAATATATAATTATGCATTAAATCATTAAATCAACACTTGATTTAACGATCCGGTCATATCGCATACAACCTGACTAATATCCAATGTATCGGCTTATCGAATCAACGCTTGATTCGATAACTAGGTTATATCGCATACAACCATATCGATACATTCATCGCGAGAATGAAATATGGTATCACATACACGCATTATTCTCGGTCCTGCACATATCTCATATGCGCTCCTATTTCGTTTCGCTTGAGCCAGGAAACCTCTGTGTAGGACTCTAAAGACTCGTCAATACGCCGGCAGCAGGTGATGATCATATCAAGCACCCACAAGCCGCAAGCGGTCTGCTAAACGTAATGGCCACCCGGGTATTGAGCGATCAGAAGATCGACGAGCAAGCCCGCTCATACTCCTGTGAATCCAACCAGTAACACTTACCGTACAGTCCGGTCTGATCGTCTGATCTGTCGCATACCTCGCCTAGGGGTGGTAAACGTCAGACCCCAATAGCTCGATAAGTCGTGTCGATATGAGGTCTAAAACAGTTCGAGAAACTACTGGTAACACTTACCAGTAAATCTCAGCAACCCTGGCCAGGGATTTCCGGTTATAGCCAATCGAACACAGCGCAACATCAACTCCCTATACCAGGAGAGACGAATCCCCTCCTATCGCTCATTGCCTCCATGTGACTCGGAACTGTACCCAAAAACCACCGTTTTGCACGCCCTCTTGGACATGGTAAGATGGAAATCAAAGCACAGTGGGAACCACACAAGACTCTATGACGATCTCGGGTCAACAGACTACTCTGTACCAGTGTCACCAGAGAACTGCCATCTGACGTGAGGTATAATACCATCTGGGAGTTCTCGGCGAGTCCGTCCAGTGTACCCAGTCTCTACTGAGCACCCGTATATCATCTCTGATGTCAAACACCAATGGATATGGGATCATCCATCGCCCATCTGTATGGGTCGAGAAGGTATACGCTAGTCTACTCTGGTATATCGATGCCCCGTCTCGATACACCCACGACTAGGGACTTTGAAGGATGCACTTATAGACTACCATGTCCCCACTAGTATGATCCGCATCACAGTCCAGGTAGTCAAGTACACATCCTAAGGGCTTTACCAACATGTAACAGAGAGACAATCAGTATACACGTTAAGGTAAAGAGCAACCAGATAGCATACTATCATGTTGAGCAAGAAAGTCCTCCCTATATATGTCCCAGCATCCACTACTATATACATCCTATGTACAGTAATGGCCTCTACGGCATACATATAACTAACAATCTCCCACTTGCACTAGGGACATCTGTAGCAGTGGTTGTAGTATCTCATACTCAACCATCCCATAAAAATCTCTCTCTGGGAATAGGCCTTCGTGAGTGGATCCGCCGTGTTGTCCTCTGAGTCTACTCTCCTAACCTCGATCACCCTGTAGATCAACTATCTCCATGATCAGGTGATGCTGCCTCAGAATATGTCTGGATCACTGATGGGACGGACGTACCTTGGCATAAGCCACAACTCCATTGTCACACAATGGGAGGAACTAAGTTCATCTCATGAAATATTATACACCCAGACTGCCTCTTTGGTAGCATCTCAAATAGCGATGTATCCAACCTTTATCGTCTAGTATGCCACGGTATCTAGCTTGGAACTCTTCCAACATACCGTCCCTTTACTGAGGGTAAAGACAATGCCTGTGACTGACATTCAGTCGTCCTTATCACTCTGGAACCCTTCCAGTGATTCTCCTCAGGATTGATTGATACCATCTCACTACAACTAGTGAGAATTCTAAAATCCAATTAGATCTATCTCATAGATCCAAAACCCAGGATTTAGGAGGTATCACTTTGATCCTTTATGGAGAATCATTGTGATAAGCGGAGATTGATCGAGCGTAGCATAGGAAACTCCTTCCCTATCAAGAGTATGTCATCCACGTACTCTACGAGGATCACCACCATACTCCCTACTACCTTTTTGTTCATACAAGGTTCATCTACCATTTTGATGATGTCAAACTCTTTGACTATCTCATCAAAACAGATGTTCCAACTCCGCGATGTCTGCTTTATCCTATAAAGCATCTTGTGCACGTTTCCGCTGCTCCCACTGTCTACGAAGCCCTCTGGCTGTGTACTTATAGACGCTCTCTTCCAAATCATCATTTAGAAAAGTAGTCAAGACACCCAACCACCAGATATCGTAGTCATGGTATGTAGCCGTGGCAAGTAGGATCTGAATGGACTTAAGCATAGCCACTTGAAAAGGTTTCATCATTATCCACGCCTGGTCGATGACGAAAAGCTTTAACAAGTCTAGCTTTGAAAGTCTCAACATTTCCATCTACACCAAGTAATCTTCTCAAGATATACTTGCTCCTGATGGGGATTTAACCCTTCAGATATAGCAACCAAAGTCCATACTTTGTTGGTGTACATGGATTCCATCTCAGATCGCTAAGCATCCAGCCATTCTTACAGAGTCCCACTCCTGATGGCCAGCTCGAAACTAGTTGGGTCATCATCTCATGATGCAATCCTCGCTCCCACTGTCATAGAGTAACCGAAGTATCTCTCAGGCGGGTGAGGAACCTTACTAGATCGGCGGAGAGGCTGAGGTTCGTTGGTCTCTACTGAATCCTCTGGTTCTATCAAATCATCAGCTGCATATTGTATAGCTGGAACATTTCCAGTTCTACATAACAGATCTTGCTTTAAGCTTGTCCGGATTTTGCTTTTAGACATAGGCCGGACAACCCCAAATCTTAACTAACTTAAGATATGGGCTCTTCCCTTTTCATATCACATATGAAGTGGTAGGCAACTGATTTGATTCGAACCCTATTCAATAGGTATGCAGCTTCTCAAGTGCATAACTCCCAAAAGGAAACAGGTAACTCAGTAGTACTCATCATAGAGCACACCTTATCATATAGGGTGTGATTGCTCCGCCCCGATATACCATCGTACTATGGTGTATACGGAGGAGTAATGCTGAGAGAGAATCTCATTCTCCTTTAGAATAGTCCAGGAATTCCGTGCTCAAGTATTCTCCTTCCTGATCGCATCAAAGGACATAATACTTTTACCCGTATTTTGGTTCTCTACTTCTAACTTATATTCTGTGAATATCTCAAAAGGTTCGGACTTGGGTTTCAACAGGAACATGGGTCTGAATCTTGAAAGATCATCAGAGAATGTAATGAAGTATAAAGAAACGGTCTTGGCAAGTGTAGACAGGGGACCTACATACATCAACATGTATCATCCCAAGAGTTCACTAACTCTTTCTCTGTTTCCAGTAAACGGAGCTATGGTCATCTTATCTCTGTGACATGACTGGCAAGTTTCACTAGATGTAAATTCAAACTGATTTAAATATGCATCTATGTGCAACTTAGCTAGTCGGGTCGCATTGATATGACCTAGTCTACAATACCTCAAGAAGGATTCGTTCATTTCTGAACTCTTCCTCTTTAGTGTGTTCCGTATACTAAAGAACTGTAGTTTGATTTAGAACATCAATGCTTTTAGATAACGTGCCTGAACCGATCAACTTTTGATATAGGAAATGTTCAAAACATTATCCAACAATACAAAATTTTATCATTTCTTTACTTATAAAGAGACTGATATGATTTTGTATATCAGGTTCGGTATCTAATAACATTCGTTCAGAATCAATGTATTTGGAATACAGGGTGACAGTGACCAACAGACTTGGCTGCAACTCTTGCCCCGTTTTCTGTCTCATGAAACTTATCACCCGTTCTCAGTTTTTCTACCTTTTTGTAGCCCTATGTAACAGATTACATATCTGGGATCCTGATCTGGTATCACATACCCAGGACGTAGAGGATACAGAGAAACAGTTCTTTGTAATGAACACACCCGAAGATGATGCATCAGCATGCACTCTCTTCGTTTGGGCGGCACGGGAAATCTGGTATTCCCCTATTTCCTGCTCTGTCTTATAACAATTATAAGTTGGAGCGGGACCAACGTTCCCCAGCTCAGTATAACAAGCGGGTTCGGTCAAATATCCGTATTATTATCTTGATTAAGGCGTGATATGGTCGCTACCTGGAGAGAGAGAGAAGAAAACACTCAGCGTGCGCTCTTGCAAGAATAGATTGGTTATTATTTTATCTAATCAGGATGGCTCCCACTGCTTTTTATCAAATCTTCCTTCAAACCCTAAAAGGAAAGACTAGCCGGGATTAATTACACACTGCAAGTTCGCCAATCTTTCAGCCAGGCCAGTGTCGGTACTTTGAGGGAGGTCCCCCGTGCTTTCGCACGAACCTAATTAATGTAAACCTCGTTTTCCAGAGGCGTAACCTCGTTAACACCTTTCTAGACACCTACTTGATCGGCTAATTGTAATGCGTAAAACTCTCCCAGGAGTAACAATTACTCGCAGCGGGTATCGGGATCCAACTATCTCATAGAAGGTATGCAATCTCATTGCAAATTTCAACACTTGAAATTCCCGATAGAATTTTGCCCCTAGCGTCCTATGACCTTGACAGAGGTCAACAAACCATAGGCTGCTAGTCAAGTTCAACCCGTCATTTCCTGATTGAAGTAAACCCACCCGCACGATCCTTGACAGAGGTCAACAAGGTCGCACGACTACCCTAAATCAATCACATTATATGCTTATACAGATAAGCACTAATCAGCTACCGCATACTACGCCTTGACAGAGCTCAACAAACATAGCACGAATACTAACCAGTACATATCTGAAATGACGGAGGGCTACGACAGGTTTTTAAGAAAACCTTTTGCGTAATGAACTTGATATCATTGTAGAATCAAATGATTTTAAAATGGAGTGTTTTTGAGGCTTTTCAAGTTTTGCTAAAGGAGTCACTCCCGGTGAAGGGATCGTCGGTCCTTTCCTCGTCGAATAAGGTGCTGGATATATCATATATATCACTGTGCAAAGCAAAACTCTTAAAAGCAATCAAAAGACAAACCGAGTGTGTAGCATCTGCCAGTTATTGCTAAAGGAGTCACTCCCGGTAAAGGGATCTCGGTCCTTTCCTCATCGAATAAGGTGCAGGATATATCACATATACCGCTGTGCAAAGCAAGAACTGTAGCTACCTGTTTTATTTTTGAAATTCAATTCTACAACATCTTTAGGTTTCTTTTATTTCATTAATCATATTAATGAAGTCCCATCATTTAAATACCTAAACATCACAGATAAATACGATGTACACTTATGCCATCCGCATTCGCCTCGATGTCCCCTCGTACACCGTTAGGTTAGGTAACTAACGGCAGAGCGGGGCAGGGCTAGCGCGGGTGTAAAACATAAGTAACATCTATATAATATATCATATATACTATATACAGTATCCATCACAGAACATCACATGATCACATCACAGATATCGCAGCAGAAGAATCATATGAAATATTGGATATACTAGGACGTCCGTGTTTTCAATACGAGCCAGTATAAAATACGGATTCCACGGTCGTGATGAATAGCCAAACCCACACCCCTAGACCCCTACGAGAGCGGCAAGCAACCCTACCAATTCTAGAGCTAGGAGACCCGGACTCGACTCCTCGAGTTGGTCTCCCACTGGACTCCAGAACCCGGTTACTTGTGCTCCCCTCCTTGGGTCTATCCTAGTGCAGAAAAGTAAATAATATACAAAGGGTGACATCTTCCGCAACCTGGAAGTGCCCCAAAAAAAGAATATTACATACAAGTTTTTACATGAATGAAAATGAAAAACACTCATCTCACATAAAAACCCCCGGTTATTCAAACACGACGATCCAATATAACATATCCAGCAACACATAACATCACATGTCATCAACGTAAGTAAATATGCGCATCCCAATTGTCGTTGACATATAGCAACGAAACCGGCGATATCACATATTACACTTACGGTCACAGAAAAGAAAGTGTAAAACTACAACAGTTGGAATCCGCAACCTGCATAGACATCGCATGCCTAATCAAATGAATTCCTTAGACATCGCATGCCTAACAATTATAAACCCCGCATTTTAGTCTCATTATCGAAAACGCTTTTCAATATCAAGTCGGGCAATTCAACAGGATTCCCGACATCCTGATCGAATGCTCGTCGCAAACTTTAGTAGGCGGCCGCACCCCCTGACGCCGTCGACGAAGTGCACCAAGACAGAACACCGCTGCCGCGAGCACCCGAACGGATGCTTTCGGTGACGGGGTTCTCCTTCAGTCACTTGGTCGGGGCTATGGAGTGAGGCTGTCTATTAAGTTTACCCGGCGAGTATCCGCGTACGCTACGTGATTGCGACGGACTTTTGATCACATCAAAATTCCGTAGCAACCGATCAAGTGAGACTAAATTGCTAGATTTATAACATTCATTCAGTTATCACATAACTACTTGTGAATTCCAATTATTGTATCACATTCCGAATAAGATAGAAAATGTTAAACTTTCCGATCGAACAATCGAACACCCAAGTTTTTCCGAAACAGCTCAACTCATGAAATAAATTCAAAGACATTCACTTCGTGCCTCAGTACCAACGGTCCAGCCGTAGAAGGGTCAAGCCAACGCCTCACATGTGGCACGCCGTACTGCCCCAAACCCAAAGGTTCAAAGGGCAGTTCAAGACGGTCACATAATCGAGTTAAGGTTTGTTGTCTTCTAGAGGGACCATCGCGTTACTTGCACTACTTAGAACGTCTTTAAACCACGGAAAAATCCAACACTTGGAAATTTCCCGACAGGGGAAAAGGTGGGTATTTATATCCGGTCGAACATTTTAACATATTCTAAAATTTACCCGGAAAACACATAGACAAAGTCCGATAATCCGATCGAAACACCGAGTCCCCAATACAACCCAAAATACTCAACTCTTTATTTCAGATTAAAACTTCCCAGGAAAACCAGCACTGCCAAATAGGAATTACTGTGCAAAATTTAATGGGAGAAGAGACAAAAGGGCCGCGGAACCGCCGCATTAGAATGCTAATGCCGCGGTTCCGCCGCACTTTTATGGAATTAGGTCATCGAACTTCACAGTAATTCTTATAAATTCCTGCTGGTTTTTCTGCATATTTTTAATTCTGAAAAATCCCCGAATTTCAAAAATGTCCAGAGAGCATTTTGGATGTAGGTTTTCGGTTCGATCGGACTTCAAACTCCGTCTACGCATCGCCTAAGGCTCTAGCTAGGCTCTGATACCACTGTAGGGTTCCTAGGCACACTAATGAGGTCTCACAAGGCATCAACCATGCCAATTTCAAATTTTACGGGTGCCGAGAAACCCTAATACGGATCGTTAACTAGATATTTAGGCGAAACTATGAGCTAGTTAACAACTTAACTAAAGTGTAACGGAAATACAACCTTTGTAGATCCGGTGCTCCACCTCCATAGCTCCGTGATGATGTCTCCTCGCTGCGATCATCGGATCCCGGGCTCTAGTGTCGGCTTCATCGGAGAATGGACGGGCTAGGTCATCGACTACGACGCCGAAGATGATCTACGTCGAGGCATCACTAGATCAAGCTCCACCTTCACCAAGCCATGAAAACTTATGAAGGAAACACCCTATACTACTTGGCAAGAGGTAGAGGATGAAGAAATAGGAAGTGGGTTCACTTTAGAATTGGATTTCTCACTCATTTCATCATGTCACCATTGATGAAGTCTAGGTTTTCTTCTTAAAGAAGAAGAAGAAGAAGATGATAATGTTATGATAAGTTAATCCAAAATGGAAAAGAAAATCAATACTTATCATATTCTTACCATGGTTAAGTGTAGAGAATGAATCATGGTTAAGTGGAATGGTTAGGGTTAAGCATGAGACAAGAATGGTGGACTAGGTCAAAGCTTCATGAAGTTTCAATAAAACTACAAATAAAGCCACCATTCTTTTCATATCTTTTCCAAAAAGAATAAACAAATAAATAGATGAATAAATAAGTAGATAACAAAACCCTAATCATTAGTTTAACCATGGCTTAATTCTTTACACTTAACCAAGTAAACATGTATCATCAAACATGATACAATCAAGTGCACAAAAGTATATCACATATACCACTTGCACAATTCAAGTGAGAAAATCCATTTAAAGTGAACCATTACTAGTTAATGTAAAGTAATATATCAAATATATAATTATGCATTAAATCATTAAATCAACACTTGATTTAACGATCCGGTCATATCGCATACAACCTGACTAATATCCAATGTATCGGCTTATCGAATCAACCCTTGATTCGATAACTAGGTTATATCGCATACAACCATATTGATACAGTCATCGCGAGAATGAAATACGGTATCACATACACGCATTATTCTCGGTCCTGCACATATCTCATATGCGCTCCTATTTCGTTTCGCTTGAGCCAGGAAACCTCTGTGTAGGACTCTAAAGACTCGTCAATACGCCGGCAGCAGGTGATGATCATATCAAGCACCCACAAGCCGTAAGCGGTCTGCTAAACGTAACGGCCACCTGGGTATTGAGCAATCAGAAGATCGACGAGCAAGCCCGCTCATACTCCTGTGAATCCAACCAGTAACACTTACCGTACAGTCCGGTCTGATCGTCTGATCTGTCGCATACCTCGCCTAGGGGTGGTAAACGTCAGACCCCAATAGCTCGATAAGTCGTGTCGATATGAGGTCTATAACAGTTCGAGAAACTACTGGTAACACTTACCAGTAAATCTCAGCAACCCTGGCCAGTAAATCTCAACACTTACCAAATTATCTTAGATGGTTTTCCTGCATCTTCTCCTCCACTGGTGCTATACTCACCTTTGCATGAATTTCTCATTTCGCACCTTATCCTTTCTACTGTTACCACACATCCAACGAAGTATGCGCATCACCGTTACATGTATCTTCTGTGCATGGTATTTCTTAAGAGCCCAACATTCCGTACCATATAATAAGGCATGCCGAATAGCGTTTCGATAAAATTTCCCTTTCAACCTTAATGGAAAGTTACGATCGCAAAAAATATATGTTGCACTCTTCCATTTCAAAAAATTAGCCTAAATTCTCTAGTTGAAATCGCTATCGATCTCCCCATCCTTTTAGATGATGGAACCTAGATATCTAAACTGATCGCCCGATCATATCTCTTGTCCATCCAGTATTATACTACTGTGATATCGAATTCTCTGTAGCTAAATTTGTATTGCATATATACTGTTTTGGACCTACTCAATTTAAACACTTGAGATTTTAACGTTTGTGTCACGCCCCACTTCCCAAAAGACGGCAACAGACAAGTGACGAGATCTACGACGTATTTATACCGAGAAGTGGTCCTTCCCGAAATAAAAACATTAAGCGAATTTAACTTAAAGTATAAATCCAACTACCTATTATATTCCAAGTTACGAAGTTCAAAACAAAGACACAAAGTCTGTAGTTCGAATACAATGAAATAAAACTAAACAAATCTTGTACAATAGGCATATTCAAATAACAAAGCCTGGTGGATAATTAGTAATCAGCCTGAGATGACAGTTTAGAGTAATCCTCATCTGTCGGCTCAATCTCCCCCATCACTAAGCCACTCGACGAATATTCCTAAAGAAAAAAGGAAACAAAGGAATGTCTGTCAGCGAACTTGCGTTCGGTAAGTCCCCAATTAAAAATATAATTATAATAAAAGATAAACGACAAGCATATAAAAGATAGCAAAAATCATAATGCAGTTTACAAGTACGATATAGCAATAAAACATGGCAGCTATATAATCATGGCAACAAAACATGGCAGCTATATAATCATGACAATTTTACATAAGTATGGTAGTTCAGTATAAGTATGGTATCGGTTAACATAAACATATAATAAGTATAACTAACAAATATGAAGTGACTGGCAATATGGTCAAAAGATATTACTACAAAGGTAAGCTAATATAATGTCAGTTGAGTGTGAGTATCAACAACCGCAGGAGTATCCACAGACCTAAGGCTATCCTTCAGGGACATCAATGTTAGTTGTATGTATGCCCTAGAGGCCAGTATTGTACAGATGATGTATATTATATTGGATGCTTGGACATATATAGAGAGGACTTTCTTGCTCGACATGATAGTATGCTATCTGGTTGCTCTTTATCTTAACATGTGTACTTGTCTCTTTATACTGTCTTATAGTTACATGTTGGTAAAGCCCTCAGGATGTGTACTTGACTACTTGGATTATGATGCGGATCATACTAGTGGGGACATGGTAGTCCATAAGTACATCCTTCAAGGGCCCTAGTCGTGGGTATATCGAGACGGGGCATCGATATACCAGTGTAGACTAGCGTATACGCTTCTCGACCCATGTGATGGGCGATGGATGATCCCATATCCATTGGTGTTTGACATCAGAGATGGTATACGGGTGCTCAGTGGAGACTAGGTACACTGGACGGACTCGCCGAGGACTCCCAGATGGTATTATACCTTACGTCAGATGGCAGTTCTCTGGTGACACTTGTGCAGGTTAGTCTGTAGACCCGAGATCGTCATAGAGTCTTGTGTGATTCCCACTGTGCTTTGATTTCCACCTTACCACGTCCATGAGGGCGTGCAAAACGGTGGTTTTTTGGTACAGTCCCGAGTCACATGGAGGCAATGAGCGATACGAGGGGTTTCGTCTCTCCCGGTATTGGGGGTTGATGTTGCGCTGTGCTCGATTGGCCGTAACAGGGAAGTCCCTGGCCAGGGCTGAGTTAGAGATTTACTAGTAAGTGTTACCAGTAGTTTCTCGACCCGTTATGAGCCTCACATCGGCACGACTTATCGGTTATTGGGGTCTGACGTTTACCACCCCTAGACTTGATATGCGACATATCAGACGAGGAGACCGGACTGTACGGGAAGTGTTACCGGCAGGCTTTTACAGGAGTTGGAGCGGGCTTGCTTGCTGATCTTCTGATCGCTCAATACCCGGGTAGCCGTTACGTCCAGCTAGTACCGCTGACGGCTTGTGGGTGCGTGATGTGATCATCACCTACTGCCAGCGTATTGACGAGTCTTTAGAGTCCTACATAGAGGTTTTACTGGCTCAGGCAAAACGAAATAGGAGCGCATATGTGATATGTGCGGGACCGAGAATAATACGTGTATGTGATACCGTATTCTATTCTCGCGACTTTTTGTATCGGTCGGTTATATATGATATAGCCGGGTTATCGAATCAAGTGTTGATTCGATAAGTCGATACAATGGATGTTAATCGGTTATATGAGATATGACCGGATTATTAAGTCAAGTGTTGATTTAATAATTTATTGGATAATTGTATATTGGATATACTAATTTACATTAACTAACATTTGTTCACTTAAGGGTTTTTCTCACATGAGCACAACTTTAATGTATATATGATATATATTAAAAATGTGTTTTCTTTTTGTATCATGGTTGATGATACACATGACTTGGGTGTGCTAGACATACACCATACTATTTTAGATGGTGGTTAATATTTATTTAAGGTAATTACAAATTAGTGAAGCTTAGGTCATAAGCATGAAGCTTGTAGAAGCTTGTGGATGCTTTGACAAAGTCCACTAAATTTGTTTTACTTTAGATTTTTATTAACCTAACCATTTTGAATTAGCTAGGGCTATATCTCTACATGAGTTAGTATATGATACTCACTCACCATGGTTAGCTTTCTCACTTGATCATTATCCTCATCTCTTTCTTTAGTTCTTCTTCTTCATTGTGAAAAAGAAAAAGCTTGCTAGGGTTTGATCTAATGTGAGAAAGATTGTGAGAAATAAAATTCTAAAGAGAACCCACTTCCTATTTCTCCATCCTCTACTAGACTAGCACTTTAGTTTAGGGTGTTTTCTTCACTAATTCTCAAGTTAGTGAAGTAGAAGCTTGAGTTGGCATCCCCTCGACGTAGATCATCTTCGGCCTCGAAGACTTCAAGCAAGGACGCGTCTTTCGCCTCGTGAAGCCATGCAAGGGTCCGAGAGAACCATGATCGCAGCGAAGGGACTTCAACAAGGAGCTATAGAAGTGAAGGACCGATCTAAAAAGGTTGTATTTAGTATTCACTTAGTCGTAAACGTAGTTTACTCGCATATGAAACCCTAATTTTCTAGCAACGATCTTGTTTAGGGTTGTTAGGCACGGCTAAAATTTTAAACGGGCATATTTGATGCTTCCTTAACCCATGTTAGAGTGCCTAGTAACCCTACAGTGGTATCAGAGCCTAGATAGAACATTAGGCGATGTGTTAACGAAGTTAAAACTCCGAACGAACCCGAATGCGTCAAAGTTAACCCCCTCTCTGTACATTTTTTCAAAACTGTGTATTTTCTGAATTAAAAATACCTAAAAAATTCAGCAGGGTTTTCTAAGAATTACCATGAAAAATGAGCCCCTAAGTCCTCCACATGGCCGCGGAACCGCGGCAATAAGCCACTTTTAGCGGCGGTTCCGCAGCAAGAAAAGGGTATTAGAGACGGTTCTTTGTGCAGTAACATCTTTAGCAATTCCTGCATTTTTCTGGGTATTTTTAAACTGACTCAAGTGTTGAGTATTTTGGGGTTTATTTTGTAATCGTCGATTCGATCGGAGAATTTAATTTTGTTATGTTATTCCGGATAATTTAGAAAGTATTAAAATGTTCGAACGGATATCATTAACTCAATTTTTCCTGGCACGAAAAACATTCAAGTGTTGAATTTTTCTCGGGTTTAAATCTTTCGGAAAAACGTGCATGTGACGCGATGGACCCTCTAGAAGACAACAAACCTTAACTCGATCATGTGACCGTCTTGAACTGCCTTTTGAACCTTAGGGTTTGGGGCAGTACGGCGTGCCACATGTGAGGCGTTGGCTTGACCCTTCTACGGCTGGACCGTTGCTACTGTGACGTATTCTGGAATTTTTGAACTCCGCTCAAGTGTTGAGCTATTAAAGAAATCTTGGGTATTTGATTATTCGATCGGAAAGTTTAATACTGTCTATTTATCTGGAATGTGATACAATATGTGAAATTCATACAGTTAGGCATGAAATGCGAAATATGTGATATTTCGGATTTACGATGTCTAAATAGATTGTGGATTCCAAATGTTGTAGTTTTACACTTTCTTTTCTGCGATCGTAAGTGTAATATGTGATATCGCCGGTTTCGTTGCTATATGTCAACGACAATTGGGATGCGCATATTTACTTACGTTGATGACATGTGATGTTATGTGTTGCTGGATATGTTATATTGGATCGTCGCGTTCTGAATAGCCGGGGGGTTTTATGTGAGATGAGAGTTTTTATTTTCATTCATGTAAAATTAAATGTATGTAATATTCTTTTATTGGGGCACTTCCGGGATGAGGTCGATGTCACAATTTGTATATTATTTACTTTTCCGCACTAGGATAGACCCAAGGAGGAGAGCACAAGTAACCGGGTTCTAGAGTCCAGTGGGAGACCAACTCGAGGAGTCGAGTCCGGCTCTCCTAATTCTAGAATTGGTAGGGTTGCTTGCCGCTCTCGTAGGGGTCTAGGGGTGTGGGTTTGGCTATTCGTCGCGACAATGGAATCCGTGTTTTATAGAGGCTCAAAATAAAACACGGACGTCCTAGTATATCCAATGTTTCATATGTTTCTTCTGCTGGGATATCTGTGATGTGATCATTTGATGTTCTGTGATAAATACTGTATATAGTATATATGATATATTATATAGACATTACTTATGTTTTACACCCGCGCTAGCCCTGCCCTGCTCTGCCGTTAGTTACCCAACCTAACGGTGCACGAGGGGATATCGAGGCGAATGCGGATGGCATAAGTGTACGTCGTATTTATCTGTGATGTTTAGGTGACTTAAATGATGGGACTTCATTAATGTGATTAATGAAAGAAAAGAAAACTAAAAGATGTTGTAGAATCAAATTTTAATAAAAAAGGGTAGCTACAGTTTTGCTTTGCATAGTGATATATATGATATATCCTGCACCTTATTCGATGAGGAAAGAGCCGAGATCCCTTCACCGGGAGTGACCTCTTTAGCAAAACTGGCAGATGCTACAACACTCGGTTTGTCTTTTGATTGCTTTTGGAGTTTTGCTTTGCATAGCGATATATATGATATATCCTGCACCTTATTCCATAAGGAAAGAGCCGAGATCCCTTCACTGGGAGTGACCTCTTTAGCAAAACCAATGAAAGCCTCAAAATCACTCCATTTCAAAATTCACTCGATTCTACAACGATATCATGTTCATTACGCAATAGGTTTTTAGAAAAACCTGTCGTAGCCCTTCGTCATTTCAGATAGATCCTACTTAGTATTCATGCTACGTTTGTTGGCCTGCGTCAAGGCGTAGTGTGCGGTAGCTAACTAGTATTTATCTGCTTATGCATATGATGCGGATTGGATTAGGGTAGTCATGCGACTTTGTTGGCCTGCGTCAAGGGTCGTACGGGTGGGTTTAATTCAATCAAGAAATGACAGGTTGAACTTGACTAGCGCACTATGGTTTGTTGGCCTGCGTCAAAGTCATAGGACGCTAGGGGCAAAATATTATCGGGAATTTCAAGTGTTGAAATTTGCAATGAGATTGCATACCTTCTATGAGATAGTTGGATCCCGATACCCACTGCGAGTAATTATTACTCCTGGGAGAGTTTTACACAGGACAATTAGCCGATTAAGTAGGTGTCTAGAAAGGTGTCAACGGGGTTACGCTTCTGGGAAAACGAGGTTTACATTAATTAGATCCGTGCGAAAGCATGAGGAACCTCTCTCAAAGTACCGACACTGGCCTGGCTGAAAGATTGGCGAAGTTGTAGGGTGTAATTAATCCCGGCTAGTCTTTCCTTTTAGGGTTTGAAGGAAGATTTGATAAAAACAGTGGGAGCCATCCTGATTAGATAAAATAATAACCAATCTGATCTTGCATGAGCATACGCTAAAGTGTTTTCTTCTCTCTCTCTCCAGGTAGCGACCATATCATGCCTTAATAAAGATAATAATATGGATGTATTGACCGAACCCGCATGTTATACTGTGCTGGGGAACGTTGGTTCCGTTCTTTCTTATAAAAGTTATAAGACTGAATAGGATATAGGGGAATACCAGGATTCCCATGCCACCCGAATGAAGAAAGTACATGTTGATGCATTTTCTTCGGGTGTGTTCGTTACAGAGAATTGTTTCTCCATTTCCTCTACGTCCTGGGTGTTAGATACCGGGTCAGGATCCCATATATGTAATCAGTTACATGGGCTTAGGAAAGGTAGAGAACTTGGAGAAGGTGATAAAGATATAAGGGTTGGAAATGGTGCAATTGTTGCAGCTAGAACCGTCGGGAAATATCACCTTGTATTGCCAACTGGTAATACATTGATTCTGAACGAATGTTATTACATGTCGAACCTGATATGCAACATTATATCGGTTTCTTTGTTGAGTAAAGAGGGATATAATTTTGTATTACAGGATAATGTTATGAATATTTTCCTAAACCAAAAGTTGGTTGGATCAAGCACGTTGTGCAATGGCATTTATGTTCTAAATCAATCAACAGTTCTGAGTATAACAAACACACACAAGAGGAAGAGTTCAGAACTGAACGAATCCTTCTTGTGGCATTGTAGACTGGGTCACATCAATGCGACACGACTAGCTAAGTTGCATAAGGATGGATATTTGAATCCATTTGAATTTTCATCTTATAACACTTGCCAGTCATGTCTCAAAGGAAAGATGACCAAAACTCCGTTTACGGGACACGGAGAGAGAGTTACGGAACTCTTGGGACTGGTACATAGTGATGTATGCGGCCCCATGTCTACACTTGCCAGGAATGGTTCTGCGACTTCATTACATTCACCGACGATCTCTCTAGATTCGGATATGTGTTTCTGATGAAACACAAATCAGAAGCTTTTGAGATATTTAGAGAATATAAACAAGAAGTTGAGAACCAAACCGGAAAAAGTATTAAAATCCTTCGATCTGATCGAAGAGGTGAATACTTGAGCAATGAATTCCTGGACTTCCTAAAAGAGAATGGGATTCTCTCTCAGCTGACTCCTCCTTATACACCACAGCACAACGGTGTATCGGAACGGAGGAACCACACCCTATTAGATATGGTGCGCTCTATGATGAGCACAGCTGAGTTACCTATTTCCTTCTGGGGGTATGCACTGGAAACAGCTGCAGACCTATTGAATATGGTTCCTACCAAATCTGTGCCAACCACTCTATATGAGATATGGAAAGGAAAGAGACCATGTCTTAATTATGTTAAGATATGAAGTTGTCCGGCCTATGTAAAAACGCCAAATCCGGACAAACTCGCGGCAAGGTCCATTCTGTGTAAGTTTATTGGATATCCCAAACATTCACGTGGGTATATCTTCTACCACACCGAGGAACAAAAGGTGTTTGTTTCTCGACATGCCACCTTTTTAGAAAAGGAATTTCTTGAAAAAGAGATTAGTGGCAAGGAGGTAGAACTGGAAGAGGTTCCAGCAATACAGACTACGAAAGAAGATTTGGTTGAACCGGAGGATTCAGTAGTTCCCAACGAACCTCAGCCTCTCTGCCGATCTAGTAGGGTTCCTCACCCACCTGAGAGATACTACGGTTTTCTCATGGATGGTGGGAGCGAGGATTGCATCATGGTTGATGATGACCCAACTAGCTTCGAGCAGGCCATCACGAGTGGGGACTCAGTGAAATGGCTGGATGCAATGCGGTCCGAGATGGAATCCATGTACACCAACAAAGTATGGACTTTGGAAGATGCTCCTGAAGGGGTAAAACCCATTGGGAGTAAGTGGATCTTCAAGAAAAAACTTGGTGTAGATGGGAAAGTGGAGACTTTCAAAGCTAGACTTGTTGCAAAGGGTTTTCGTCAAAGACCAGGTGTGGACTATGACGATACCTTTTCTCCAGTGGCTATGCTTAAATCCATCCGGATCATGCTTGCCATCGCTGCATATCATGACTACGAAATCTGGTAAATGGATGTTAAGACCGCCTTTCTAAATGGTGATTTAGAAGAGTGCGTGTACATGACTCAGCCAGAGGGCTTCGTAGATAGTGGGAGCAGCGGGAATGTGAGCAAGCTGCTTAAATCCATTTATGGATTAAAGAAAGTATCGCGGAGTTTGAACATCTGCTTTGACGTCGTTATCAAAGAGTTTGATTTTGTCAAAAACGTTGATGAATCTTGTATCTACAAGAAGGTAGCAGAGAGTAAGGTTGTCTTCCTCGTATTGTACGTGGACGACATACTCTTGATAGGAAATGACATTCCTATACTGCAATTGGTCAAGCTCTTCTTATCACAAAGATTCTCAATGAAAGATCTTGGTGATGCCTCCTGCATATTGGGAATTATAATCTATAGAGATAGATCTAAAAGGATATTAGGATTGTGCCAATCCAGGTATATTGACACCATACTAAAGAGGTTTAATATGGAAGAATCCAAGCATGGGAACTTATCCACGATCTCTGGAGTCACTCTCTCCAAAAAGATGTCTCCAAAGACTGATTTGGAGAGAGCTCGCATGCAAGGGATACCTTATGCTTCAGCTGTTGGCTTTATCATGTACGTGATGCTATGTACCAGACCCGATGTAGCATACTCACTAAGTGTAGTGAGTAGGTATCAAGCTGATCCTGGAGAGAGTCACTGGACAACTGTGAAGAGTATTCTCAAGTACTTACGAAGGACTAAAGAGATGCTCTTGGTGTATGGTAACGGAGAACTCCAAGTAGAGTCCTTTACCGATTCGAGCTTCCAGAGTGATAAGGACGACTCTAAGTCGCAGTTGGGACTTGTCTTTACCCTTTACGGAGGGGCGGTTAGCTGGAAGAGTTCCAAGAAGGAAACCGTGGCAAACTCGACGATGGAGGCTGAATACATCGCTGCCAACGATGCTGCCAAAGAGGCTGTCTGGATCAAGAAGTTCATTACTGAACTTGGAGTGGTTCCATCCATTGAGCATCCAATACCTTTGTATTGCGATAACAATGGAGCGGTGGCTTTGGCCAAGGAACCCAGGTCCCATCAGCGATCCAGGCATATTCTGAGGCGGTATCACCTGATCCGGGAGATAGTTGATCGCCGGGAGATCGAGGTCAGGAGGGTTGACACGAAGAATAACACAGCGGATCTACTCACAAAGGCCATTCCCCAGATACAGTTTGAGAGACTCTTCGGGATGCTTGGTATGCGATACTACAGCAGCTGGCCCTAGTGCAAGTGGGAGATTGTTAGTTGTATGTATGCCCTAGAGGCCAGTATTGTACAGATGATGTATATTATATTGGATGCTTGGACATATATAGAGAGAACTTTCTTGCTTGACATGATAGTATGCTATCTGGTTGCTCTTTATCTTAACATGTGTACTTGTCTCTGTATACTGTCTTATAGTTACATGTTGGTAAAGCCATTAGGATGTGTACTTGACTACCTGGATTATGATGCGAATCATACTAGTGGGGACATGGTAGTCCATAAGTACATCCTTCAAAGGCCCTAGTCGTGGGTATATCGAGACGGGGCATCGATATACCAGTGTAGACTAGCGTATACGCTTCTCGACCCATGTGATGGGCGATGGATGATCCCATATCCATTGGTGTTTGACATCAGAGATGGTATACGGGTGCTCAGTGGAGACTGGGTATACAGGACGGACTCGCCGAGGACTCCCAGATGGTATTATACCTTACGTCAGATGGAAGTTCTCTGGTGACACTTGTGCAGGTTAGTCTGTAGACCCGAGATCGTCATAGAGTCTTGTGTGATTCCCACTGTGCTTTGATTTCCACCTTACCACGTCCATGAGGGCGTGCAAAACGGTGGTTTTTTGGTACAGTCCCGAGTCACATGGAGGCAATGAGCGATACGAGGGGTTTCGTCTCTCCCGGTATTGGGGGTTGATGTTGCGCTGTGCTCGATTGGCCGTAACAGGGAAGTCCTTGGCCAGGGCTGAGTTAGAGATTTACTAGTAAGTGTTACCAGTAGTTTCTCGACCCGTTATGAGCCTCACATCGGCATGACTTATCGGTTATTGGGGTCTGACGTTTACCACCCCTAGACTTGATATGCGACATATCAGACGAGGAGACCGGACTGTACGGGAAGTGTTACCGGCAGGCTTTTACAGGAGTTGGAGCGGGCTTTCTTGCTGATCTTCTGATCGCTCAATACCCGGATAGCCGTTACGTCCAGCTAGTACCGCTGACGGCTTGTGGGTGCGTGATGTGATCATCACCTACTGCCAGCGTATTGAAGAGTCTTTAGAGTCCTACATAGAGGTTTTACTGGCTCAGGCAAAACGAAATAGGAGCGCATATGTGATATGTGCGGGACCGAGAATAATGCGTGTATGTGATACCGTATTCTATTCTCGCGACTTTTTGTATCGGTCGGTTATATATGATATAGCCGGGTTATCGAATCAAGTGTTGATTCGATAAGTCGATACAATGGATGTTAGTCAGTTATATGAGATATGACCGGATTATTAAGTCAAGTGTTGATTTAATAATTTATTGGATAATTGTATATTGGATATACTAATTTACATTAACTAACATTTGTTCACTTAAGGGTTTTTCTCACATGAGCACAACTTTAATGTATATATGATATATATTAAAAATGTGTTTTCTTTTTGTATCATGGTTGATGATACACATGACTTGGGTGTGCTAGACATACACCATACTATTTTAGATGGTGGTTAATATTTATTTAAGGTAATTACAAATTAGTGGAGCTTAGGTCATAAGCATGAAGCTTGTAGAAGCTTGTGGATGCTTTGACAAAGTCCACTGAATTTGTTTACTTTAGATTTTTATTAACCTAACCATTTTGAATTAGCTAGGGTTATGTCTCTACATGAGTTAGTATATGATACTCACTCACCATGGTTAGCTTTCTCACTTGATCATTATCCTCATCTCTTTCTTTAGTTCTTCTTCTTCATTGTGAAAAAGAAAAAGCTTGCTAGGGTTTGATCTAAAGTGAGAAGATTGTGAGAAATAAAATTCTAAAGAGAACCCACTTCCTATTTCTCCATCCTCTACTAGACTAGCACTTTAGTTTAGGGTGTTTGCTTCACTAATTCTCAAGTTAGTGAAGTAGAATCTTGAGTTGGCATCCCCTCGACGTAGATCATCTTCGGCCTCGAAGACTTCAAGCAAGGACGCATCTTTCACCTCGTGAAGCCATGCAAGGGTCCGAGAGAACCACGATCACAGCGAAGGGACTTCACAAGGAGCTATAGAAGTGAAGGATCCGATCTACAAAGGTAGTATTTCGTATTCACTTTGTCGTAACGTAGTTTACTCCCATATGAAACCCTAATTTTCTAGCAACGATCTTGTTTAGGGTTGTTAGGCACGGCTAAAATTTTAAACGGGCATGTTTGATGCTTCCTTAACCCTTGTTAGAGTGCCTAGTAACCCTATAATCAAAATGCGGGCCCGTGTTAGTTAGTAATGTTCCGTTTTGGCCCGGTGCCACATTAATACGTATTCACGGATTCATGTGTTAGTAATGGGACTCCTGAGATTCCGTTGATCATACTCAGAACTCAAACTACCCCAATGTCCCCTGCGTATGTTAAACTATAATTAATGGCACAAGTTTTACACGAATCCATGAATACGTTAGGGTTGCAATTTTATGTCAAGCTCAAGTAAATTTCATGTCAGATTCACATCGAGTTCAGGCCAAGATAGTATCTTACGTATTTATGCTCGAATCAAGTCATATCAAATATGTAGTAAATTATTCACATGATTCATATACGTACAACAAAATGAGATGTCACATAGCATGAAATAAGGCATGTACAATATTCAAGTATTGACCAGAAAACAATACCGTAAAGAAGTGTTGTGAAGTACTAATTACTCAAGTCAATTGAAATAAGAAATTAAATAAGAAATATAACCCTAGGTGTTATACAAGCATGGATTCAAGTATCGCCTAATTACGACTACTGTTTTGGGAGATATATGCATTTTGTGTATCGTTACGCAGAACAAATCATAACCGTCTAATATTTTTAAAACACAGTTTGTATTATTCTCTGTCGGTTTTCAGGTCTCGAAAATTATTAGAAACTTATAGGGTTTTCGGTCTAGTTATCCAAACAAATAAGTTCTGCATGATTTGGATTTCTGAAGCTCTAGTTATGGTCAGATTAATATCAGAGTTTAAAACAGAAATTATAATTTCAAGACATCAACTATGGGTATCTTGCATAGCATATCGGGTCGTTCTATACGTTTACAAAATATATAAGAAAATTATAGATCTGCTAATTAGGCATCCATACGTCAAAGGTTTGTCAAAAACCGATATCGGGAGCTCGAATTATGTCAAGTTTAAAAACAATAAGCAAATCAGGACATATTCTGTACAGATTCGTCATATAATTTAAAAAGGCAGAATTTTATAAATTATGACGGTTTTCAGGAAAATATTAAAACTATAAAAATCTAGATCTTTCAATCTAATTGTCCAAAATATTTAAGTTTGCTCAAAACGGACCTCAAAAAACAGTGGGCCGATAAAAATAGTTTTTTTGGTTTTAAAAACAGCGGCAAAAAAATCATGTAAAGCCTAAACTAGGTTCCGTTTCGATTTATGAAAATTTATTTAAAGCGCGTATGAAACTATTTAAATATTATATTTAATTTTCTTAGAATTCCTAGGAGTCAAATAGATTTTTAAAAAAGTTTATTTCGAAGATCAGGGTATGTTGAGGTCATATTTGAAATAAAATGAAACTATGGTATTTTAGCTATAACTTCATTTTCTTTGAAGAAATTTAGTATATATAACAAAAAATTACAGCAATATAATGTACCGGAATCTTAACATTTGGATCAATAATGTCGATAAAGTCTCAAGGCAAAATTCCGATTTTCATGAGAATTTGTTTGTAAAAAAGTATTATCATTCAAAAGGTTAAGTCGATATTTATCTCTTTACTTTCGTTTTATGATGCCGGTAATTATGGTGAAATTAAGTCTTATAATATGGATGCATGGTATTATACAAAAAGTATTAAACAAAAATCTTAACAAGAGGCGGTCAATAAATTTTGATCCTAACTATATATGTCGCTATATCTCTATTTATGTGTACTTATATATATATTCTATTAAGGGAATACGATAGCAACAAGGGCAACGATTTCTTAAGGAGAGCTCTACAAGAGAAAGAGAAATGGAGGTAGGGACTTACCCACGACGCAATACGGTATAACAACCGTATCGCCAATTTGAAAGAAAAGTCTCGATTGAGAGACTTCCGGCGACTTGAGGTATCAGAGATCTTTGAATCATTAATGGTGAAAGGGTAGGTACAGAAGAGTTTTAAGATGGTTGCAGAATTTTTGTGCAAGGGAGGAAGAAGCAAATGAAGAGAGAATGGATTAAAATGATATTAAAAAGAATTGAATTTGAAGTATTAATCAATTCCCGTTTCAGAATTGATTTCAGCGCTTCAGAATATGAAAACCAAACGTCAACGATCTAATGGACTCTTTCTCAGAGGCTGAGCACGAGTGAGCCCTACGAAACCGCCTGGGTCAGTCTTGTTGCCGCCCGAGTCGGTCTTGTGGCCGCCCGAGTCAGGCTTGGATCGAACTTTGGGCTTGAGGCTCGACCCGGCTTATGTCATCCTATAAGTACACGGTAGCGTCCCGGCCGTCTAACAGACGCCAAATGCGGAACAAAAACTTTTTACAAACTGGCGCTATCGCGTATTATAACCCGGATCTGCCATTAAAGCTAAACTAACAAACTACAGAGTGGGTAGAAATGTTATACCGAACGATCCGAGTATTTCGGTCTTCAACCATCATCCCATGCTTTGTTGCGGCTGCTCCGATCTACTGAATCTCCGGTCTCCTCGTCCAGGTGGCACCACGTCGACGGATCTTTAAACGGGCTCCCGCCTCTGAACCGAGGCAACTCGATCATCAAGTTTGCCAAAAGAGATGACCAAGATTGATGTAGAGAATGAGTAGAACACTTTGCCTCGTTACGTCCAAGGCTATGGACGAACGGTTAATGAAGTTGCCTTTTGGATCGGGTAAATGAGAAAATGAGTATACAAATTATCATGAACCAAAACTATATCTTTTTTTCCAACAACCATCTTACCTCCAAATGAATGGGCCGGCCACTATTAAAAGGGGAGGGAAGTGAGTGTAGGAGAATAAATGGTGACCATAAGATATGATACTTATCATAACTCATAAATGAAAGAATGAATCACTAAAAACATTAAAAGCAAAGGATGAATCATAAACCTATCACTCTTGTATTAAATGAATCATTAAATGCACTAATGAGTCACATAACACCTCACCATCCTAGTCACCTTCTAGAAGCTTCCACATGTAAGTGCACGGCGGCGCCCCGGCCGTCAATCCGATGCCGGAATGCGGAAGCGATGATTTACTTTAACTTTTCAAACCGGCACCACCGCGCACTATAAACCCGGATCGTGCCATTAAACTAGTCCTAGCTAACTATAAGATGGGAAGAGAGATATACCGAGCGATCCGTGTCCTCCGGTCTTCTCGTCGTCGTCCCGATCTCCCGCGGAATGTCCGGTCTCCACCTCCTCGCCGGAAGGGCACCACGTCGCCTGCTTCTTTTACGGGCTCCCACCTCTATACCGAGGCAACTCGGGCACGAAGTTGGCGAGCCGACATGCCCAAGGTTTGCTGTAGAATGTGTGTAGAACTCATGTCTCATTTGGGGTAGTGGATGTTGCCTTTGTGGTGGAGGAAATGAACTGTGAACTTTTGTGGAGGAACTTGGGGATTTTTCTAGCATCAAGAGAGAAAAAATCCCCACTACAAAAAATGGGCAGCCCCTCAAAGAGAAAGGCCGGCCACATCTAGAGAGGAGAGGAATGAGAGTGGAGTGTGTATAGATCACAATATGAGAGTGTGCACATAATGCAAGAGAGAGGCCAAAATGATATCATGAAAAGAAAATGATGACAAACTCAAACCCACACTCCACAACCATCTCCCATCATCAAGTCAAAAAGTCAAGCAATGATCACCTACCAAAACCAATACTCCATCAACTAATTATCAACAACCATGATGAAAAGAAGAAGAAGTCAAATGGTCAAGGGATGGTGCAACCATCATGATCCAACAATATGCAAAGAACACCCTCCACAAATGCTTATTTGCACAAATTCAAATAAGCTCTCCTCCACCAAACTTCAGCCAATGAAAGATACAAAGAAATATGGCTGAAACGGAAAGCAAACTGGCAACTCCAGAAAACTGGTCCCGTAATAAATTACAGGAAAAACCCGCAACTGTGTATACACACCCGCATCTGTATTCCGACCGAATACAAATGCAATGAGACAAAATCTACACTGTACTATACTAGGATCCGGCTTAAACCAAAGCCGGCTAGTATTATCCGTCCGATCCTGATCCGTGCAATACCGTACGTATCTGATCGAACCCTGCCATATCTCCATACGGCCTCTACAGCGTTTCGCCCGAAAACTTGAGCAACTGAATGTGGGGGACTCTAAAGACTCGTCAACACATTGGTTGTGGATTTAACCACTAGCACGTCAGAGGTATAAGCCAATACGTGACGGGCTACCAGGTATTGACCAAAAGGGACGTCGATGAGGGAACTCATCCTGACACCCCACTGAGCCTGTCAGTGACAATATCCGTACAGTCCGGTCCGTTCGTCTATGAGCATCGCATGGCGGGCCTAGGGGTTGGTAAAAGTCAGACCCCCAAAAGCGGTACAAGTCGTGTCAGTGATCAGCCTAGAACACCCTGAGATACTACTGGAATACCTACCAGTAAATCTCCTGCCTTGGCCAAGGACTTTTCATGTTCTGGCTCTCCTAGACACAGCGCGACCTCAAACCCAATACCGGGAGAGACGAACCCCCGAAGATCCGCTCACTGCCTCCATGTGGCTCGGGACTGTACCCAACTAAAACCTGTTTGCACGTCTCCTTTGAGCGTGGTAGGGTAGTAATCAAAGTACAGTGGGAACTCACACGAGACAAATGACGATCCTCAGGTCGATGAACTAACCTGTACACATGTCACCAGGGAACTGCTATCTGACGTCAAGTATAAGACCAACTAGCATGTTCCCGGCGAGTCCTGTCCGGTGTACTCATAACCCAATGAGCACCTGTATACATCTTAGGTGATCCAACTGACACCAGTGGCTTATGAGACCGGCCACCGCCCCTCGTCGGGGTCTCAAATGTATACACTAATCTACTCTGGAGAATCGATGCCCTGTCTCGAAACTCCCACGACTAGGGACCTTTTAAGGATGTGCTTATAGACTACCAGCTCTCACGTATATGATCGCCCTCATACTGCTGGCAGTCAAGCAAGAATCCTAGGGGCTCTATCAACGTGCAATAGTGACCTGTCAGGTCACCTAAAGCAGTACACGATGATAAAGATAAACCAGATAGCATACTATCAACTTGAGTAAGACTGTCCTACCGGGATAGGTCCTCCCTCAATCATTACAATCGCGTGCCTGTGATCCAATAATTGACTCTGAGGGCTCTATCTCCAACAATCTCCCACTTGCACTCAAGGCTAATTATTGCGATGTCGCATACTCACAGCCCGTGTGATACCGAACACCCAACTCCTCTACTAGACAGTCTCACAAAGCTCGTTTGTGAAACTATTGCGTTCGAGGAATAGCCTCAGTGAGTGGATCCGCTTTGATGTTTCTTTCTATGTCTCTCTATATCTCAAGTTCGTGGAGAATGCCATCTCCCGAAATGAGCAATACCTGTCTTAGAATGTGTCTGGATGTCTGATGGGACCTAGTTCATAAATGAACTCCAAATCCAAACTTCTTAGACTGTATCGTCAACTGAACTTAATCAGTATCCTGCGCCATGCCTCCCTCAGTATTGCCTTGGACCACCTTGTTCCCCCAATCAGAGCAAGGCTCTGTTTGAATTTCAAAAATTCAAATTTTGAAGCAACGCTTCAGATCCCGTGCGCTGCGCGCAACGCGCCACGTGTCAGAAGTTGACATGGCAGCACAACGCCCAAGGCAGTGCGTCCAATCAGAGCAAGGCTCTTTAAAAAACATAAGCAACACTCAGTTGCGCAAGCGCTGCGCTGCGTGACACGTGTCCGTGCAGTTGCGCAAGCACAACTGCGCAAGCGCACCGATGCGCGACACGTGTCCGCGCAGTTGCGCAACCACTGTTGCGCAAGCGCACAGCTGTGAGACACGTGTATGCGCAGTTGCGCAACCACTGTTGCGCAAGTGCACCGCTGCACGACATGTGTCCGCGCAGTTGCGCAAGCGGAGTTGCGCAAGCGCTTCACTGTTCGACACGTGTCCGCGCAGTTGCGCAAACACTGTTGCGCAAGGGCGCCGCTGCGCGACACGTGTCCGCGTAGTTGCGCAAGCGCTTCACTGCGCGACACGTGTCTGCGCAGTTGCGCAAGCGCTTTACTGCAAGACACGTGTCTCGCGCTGGAGAGTTGCGCAAAAAACAGAATGAAGATTTAAAGAATTTTTTTTTTTCTGTTCTTGTTAAAACATGAAGATTTCTTCTGTAAAACAGGGGCCTTTGGATCAAAGATCCAACGGTGGGGAAAATTCCCCAAATCACTCAGAAAAAGATCTTTTTAACAAATTTAACTAATTTTTGAGCACTATAAAAAGGACCCCAGACCTCATTTCAAAGAGACACATCTGGTTTTAAAAAAAAAAGAAGAGAGAAGAGAACTCTTGAGAACTCCTTGAGAACACAAAAAAGAAGGTAAAACCTTTAAAACAAGAGAAAATTCTCTTAGGAATAGATCATTGATCTAAGAACAAGATCAGTGATCTTCAACAAATAAATAAAGAAATAAAAATAATAAAAATAGTGCCTTGCACTTGCTATGAACCTTTGGTTCTCTGAAACAAGGAAAAACTTGTTTTTTTTTTCTTTGATCCAAATTTAGATCAAGGGATAAAAAGTGCTTTGAATCTAAAAAGTTCTTGGTGCTTTGCACAAATGCAATGCATTACTTGAAGGGCCAGGCCCAAATCAAAAAGACCTAGCATGCCAAAATAAGTTGCAAAGCAATAAAAAGGGCAGAGCCCAAATGAAATTGATGCTTTGCATCATTTATAAAGGGCAGAGCCCAAAACAAATTGCCCAAATAAAAATAAAAAGAAATGCAATGCAAAAGCAAATAAATGTTGGACATTTTCAACTGGACTTAGTCCAATAGTGGCCATAAGTCCTTAAATTAAACTGACTGAGCAAATTGGCTCTCCTAAATCAATCTACATCCGGTTCGAGGGTACATCTCCGAACTCCTTTGACATCCATCGTTGTAATTCCTCAACGACGTCAAAGAGGTGACGGGTCCCGACGACCACACTCCCATATGGACTACGGGGTCCCTAAACTCGTGGACCGAGACGTCCTTAAACTAATATCTCGGACCGAGACGTCCTTAAACTAATATCGGACCGAGATGTCCTTAAAATAATAATGGACCACCACGTCCCTAAACTTGAACAATAGAGCCTCCAAATGCTCTTTTGCCGGATCTAAACGATCCCGTTTAAGTTGATCTTAGCCCCAAACACGGCTAACGTATCCTTAAACATTCAAATGGATTATAAAACTCCAAATCGACTTTGGTTCAAGGGTACATCTCTGATCTCCTCTGACACCTATCGTTGTAATCCTTCAACGACGTCAGAGAGGTGATGAGTCCCGACGGCCATATATTAAATGGATCATTACGTTAAGTTGATCTTAGTCTCAAACAGGACTATCGTATCCTTAACGAACGTTTAAGTTGATCTTAGCCGCAACGCGACTAATGCATCCTTAAACTAAAAACACCAGACCCAAATCTAAGTAAATACGGATTTGGGCTAATCCACGTCCTACGGGCGACGGCATTACTCAGTCTCCGTATACAATCCACGGGCAACCACAAACAAAACAAACACACACGACACGAAGTGAAATTCTGGAGAAGGAGAAAGTTGTTACCGCGATGCGGTAGCGTAATTAACTGCAGGGGCTTGCGCCTGCAGGGAAGAGCGTCCCCACAATCAAAAACCCCTCAAGCGAGGGGGAATCTGACAAAGTCTGCTACATCGGCCACATCCGTCTAAACCTCCGATACACGGTGCCATAAATCAACTTGGCATCTTCGGAAAAGTAGACGGATAAAACCAAATAGCATCTGCCCCGAATCTCAGCGTCAGGACATCGCGGTCCCATGCGCCGTCTTTCGGAGGGGAACATATTCTGGCACGCCCGGTGGGACCTCTTCCTCTTTCCACTCCACACTTCGTGTGTCGTCTTCGCGAACCAATCGCGGTTTGTTAAATGGTTGTCTTCGGATTTCAAGCTACTAAGATTTGGTCTTTTACTTGGCGTAGAATTCAAGATTCAATGGCCTCTAACTACACCAACTGCTCGAAGTGTCACTGCAACGGACGCTCCACCTTACCTAGAGGTGTAGCATATGGGCCCCAAGCGGCCTCTTTCCTCACTCTGCCAGTAGACCAGGTGGCCCAAGCCACCACTGGCTTATTCTTCGGGACCATGATCCCACCGACAAGCTTCTCTATGCCGATACATGCACCGGAGGCGAACAAGAAGTCGGTCTTCGACCGGCTCACTGCTACGACGGCCCCTGTCAACGGGTCGCCCATTACCAAACCAACAGCCTCCGTTTTCGCCAGACTGGATCAGAATCATAGAGTGGCCGTCCCAAAGAGGGCAACGGCCGCTGCTCAGGAAGTTGTTAAAGCGGCTTCTCCCATCAGAGAGTCGGTCTTCGCAAGATTGACGATTCCCATTCCTGCCCTTGCTGGTTAAAAGGCATCAGTCTTCGATAGGCTGACATCAGCAGTCACCCCACGCTCAAACGGGGGGCAAAAAGAAACCACCTTAATTTCCGAGCCAGTCCCAACGGCTCGTCGTGCGCGATGTCGCCATTGGCAACGAGTGAGGAAAGCAGGGGGCAATTCCCCCTCGGGGCTAACTCCACCTGCTCCGATGGTGGAGGTCAACGCTGCTGTTCCAACTGGGAACAGCTTTGAACTGCTGAGGAGGGTGCGGAAGAATTCTCCAACCGCTACACTGAAAAGATCTCCTCCGCCTACGGAGAGGGCTCCGGAAACAAAACAAGAACAACCCCCTCAACGGCTGTCTTCAAAGATTTATAAAGTTTGGCGAAGGGTTCAAGACTCTGTGATTGACCCAGGTCGCTTTCGTCGCCAGGAAAAGGCGAAGGTGGAAAAAGACAAGGATTGTCCCATTAAACAGCAGGGGACAGCAGCTGCTAGGGTGCCCCCTACAATGGTTCCTTCAACCTCAACGGCCCATAAAAGGAGGAGGCCAGAGAAAACCCCCGCGTCAATGGCAAAGTCTAAAAGCGGTGAACCTAAACGCCCCAAGTCAGGGGGCATAACAGTTCATACGGTTTATATGGCTTCTGGAAAGGAGGAAAGCCGCACTTCTACGGGTCACCGATCGCTCACCCGATCAGTGACCAAGGCTCAGGAGCAGCAACAAAAGCTCCAGGAGATGATGAATGCTATGGCCGTGCTTACAGAGCCAAAAGAAAACCCTGAAGCATCCTTAGATGAGCACCGAGACGAAGAGACCGACGCCGAGTTCCTTCACCGAATATTGGAAAAGAAGGACAAAGAGGCTGCTGAACAAACGGCCAACATACAACGTATGGGCCTCCTCTTCCAGGACATGATAGGGATGATGATACAACAAGATCCCCCGAATGAAGAACCTCCGATCGTCCTTGGAGACGATAGGGGAGAGACATCGAATCCTCAGCCCATTCTATCAACGGCTAAAGAGGATACAATCTCTAAAACTGATCTGGACGAATACATAGCCCAGCAAATAAGGGTTCATCATGCGGCCGAAGCAGCTGGCCACGTCGTAAAAACGGGGCGGCCATATCCAGGCTGGTATGACCAAATCAAGTACCCGCCAGGTTACACAATTCCCAAGTTCCATGTCTACAAGGGGACCGGCAATCCCCATCAGCATGTTGCCCAGTTCAGGGCGCTTTGCGGTAACACCGGTGGCGATGACAAGCTTTTGCTCCGCCAGTTCGTTGGAAGTCTATCAGATACGGCGTTCGAGTGGTATTCTGAACTCCCTAATGATTCTATTAAAACCTTCGCGGAAATGGAGCTGCTGTTTACCCAACGCTTTGCAAGTGCCAGTGAACGTACCCCGATGACGGCACTGATTAACGCTAGGGTAAAACCCGGCGAGACATGGGTTCAATACGCTATACGGTGGCGTAATCTATGGTCGAAGTGTGAGCAGCGCATAGAAGAAGCCCCTGCGGTGGGAATGTTTGTTGGAACCCTTGATCCACAAGCAACCATCTCACAGTTTATGATGTTCTTCAAGCCGACTACCTTCCAGGCTTTGATTGACAAACTAGCGCAGATGGACCAGATGGGCCATAAAACCCCTCTCCCAAATCCGGACTCCCGAAATGACAAAGGAAAGGGAAAAGCGATCGTTGTCGCTAATGCTCAGCAACAACCGAGCGACTCGAAGCCGGTTGCTCATCCAAACAATACGCGCCCGTACGTACCCCTTGAGGATAGGATGGGACGTCCTTATTCCTTCCCCCGCGATAAAACGAGGAGGTTATTCGAGCTGGCATTGCGCAACAGACTCATAAATCTGCCGGATCCAAAACGACCGTTGCAACCAAGTGACGTCAACGAGCCTAATTACTGCCCTTATCATCGAGTACTAGGCCATCCGATCGAAGATTGCTACGTTTTCAAGAATTGGCTTGAAAATCAGTATCGACAGGGCAAGTTCGCGTTATCTGACAAATGGAAGGTGAATCCCCCGCAGCCCCACACCTCTAAGGGGACGAATACGCCGGGGGAAACATGCTCCGTCATTGAAAAAGCTCCTTGGGAGGTTGTATTATCAGCCAAGACAAAGAGGATGCTAAACGATCTTCAGACATGTCCAGCAATCAAGTGGAAGAACCCGTTGGAACCGCAGGTCATTGAAGGGATGTTGAAGCCACGTCCAACTCCAAAGACCGATGGTGGTGGCTCAAACACTTGCAGCCAACCGTCAAAATCTTCGAAAAAGAAGAAGAAGAAATCTAAGAAGCCCGTGAAGCCTGACGACAAGCGCACGGACTTACAAAGGCAAATTGACGCGTTGGATGAATACAACCAAAAGGCACGGACTCCCATTACGCTCCAAGAGTTCCTCAATCACGTCTTTCAAGAAGAAGATGAGGGAGAAAGTTCATCGGATGAATCCGAGGAATATGTGGCGAGATGTCATATGATTTCCCATTCGATCACGAACGATGAGGAGACTCCTTGCACCGAAAAGCTGGGGGCAGATCCTGAACCAAAAGTTCTGGGACCATCAGATGAAGTAATTGACGCACTCCTTAATGAAGCTCGGTTGAAAAGTAAAGCTGATCGGGAGCACGAGGCGGCTATATTTGAAAGGGCCAAGCGCCAGCGACTTGATGAAGAAGCTGAGGCGATCCCGCTGGAGCAAAACACCTCCACTGCCGACAAAAGCCAACTCAGGATGAGGAAAAAGTTCGCTAAAGCCATATCAATGGGCATGAAGCTACCATCCTCTGAAGGAAACATCGCCGGTGAAGTGGAAACGCACCCCTCGTATTGCTTATATCATAAGAGGATTTCGCACCCCACTCAAGAGTGCAAAGCTTTCGATAGATGGTGGCAAGGATACGTTGCTCATCGACAACGCTTTAAGCGGGAAAAACGTAAAACTCGTCGGGAGCAGAGAAATACGACCGAAGGGCTTAAAAGAACTGCTGGCGATTGTCGTATGGTTAACACTGGTGGATCACAAGTGCCTACATTCGGGAGTGATTCTGATGAAGAGCTAGAACTTGCCCCTCTCTTTAAAGAGTCCGCTTCAGGAAAAGAAGAAGAACCGAAGGTCTGCGAAAATATCCGGCTGCGGAATCGGACACTGCCTGAAAAGAACCTCGGACCCTTGAACAGAAAAGATAAAGGGAAAGAAAAGGTCTCTGAGGATATTACTCTCGATGACCAAGCTGCGGAAGAGTTAACCGCTAAGAACCCACCAAAGAAGAATAAGGTGGATTACAACGTCTTGGCACATCTGAGGAAGCTGCCCTCACAGCTCAGCATTCTTGACGCCCTTTTGCTATCAAAAGAGGCGAGAGATGCGTTGATTAAGGCACTCCAGGACCCGGAACAATTCCAAACATGCCTGGCCGAAGAAAAGATGAAGGATGAATTAGAGGAAGTACACACGGCTGATGTTACTTTTGGTGATGAAGACCTTCTACTTGGGACATGCGAACACAATCGCCCTCTCTATGTCTCGGGATACTTCCATGATATAAGGATAGGCAAAATCCTGATCGATAACGGGTCTTCTGTTAACCTACTCAACGTGCGGGTGTTGAAGGAAATCTGCATGAGCGTTCAGCACCTTGCTCGAGACAAGATCACCATCTCCGGGTTCGACTCCCAATCGTCAAAGACTCTTGGATCTGTGATACTGACGCTGCGCTTCGGGCTACTCGTCACGGGCATTAAGTTCCACGTCATAGACGCCAAGACATGCTACAACGCTTTGCTCGGCCGACCATGGTTACACGAGTACAACATCATCCCTTCTACACAACATCAGTGTATGAAGTATTTTAAGGATGGTTTCGAGTATACCGTGACGGGAGAACTGAACCCGTTCTCTGTAAACGAGGTCCGCAAATACGAAGATGCCAAATACTTCTTGCCGGATTTCGAAGACACGGAGAAGTGTCACAAGCCGAAAAATAAAACTAACGCCACCATCCCTGTCTTCGGCAGTGATACCGAGGAGGAAGAGGAGATCGTTTATTCGGGTCCGCCCCAACATAACAAGCCAGGACCATCCACTCCTATATTGGTCTTTGGTAGTGACTCGGGGGATGAGGTCCATGTCGTATTCTCTGCTCGACCTTCAATACAAGCTTCCGCTGACGAAGGGCAAAGTTTGCAAGTCGCCATGGTGCCGCCTAAACATCATAAAGAACTGGACGCACTTAATATCTACGGTGTAGAAGAGCTGCGGACATTCTATATCCCTCCCAGGCGAGAAAACGAGAAGGCAATCCTATTTTACCGCTCTGAAGAAACCAAGGTGAAAAAAGAAATCTGGTATGGCGCAGAGCCTGCGCTCGACAGGCTTCAGCCTATCCGTCTTCCCAGATATTATACAGAGGGTTTGAAGAAGCTGCTGAAACGCCAGGGGATATCCTTCAAACAGACCGTTAGAGAGGCCAAATTCTATAACAGGGTCTGGAATGTTCCCGGGACTCAACGCAAACTGCCTAATGGGAGAATGGAAACGAGAGGGCTTGGATACATCCGGTCAAAGAAACGAGAGTTACTACCCGGCTGCTACGTCGTGTATGACCTTGATGAAGAAGCGGATGCTCAATGGGAGGACGCTAATCCTAAGCCAGTGAAGGTTCCAGATGCAAGAGAGCCCAGTCCGTCGTTCGAGGAACAAATGGACAGACTTATAAAGAAAGCTGGTCAAAAAGTCCGAGATGATCACAACCGCGAGACGGCCATCTACGAGAAAGCCAAGACGCGACGCCTTCTCCAACAGGCTGTAAAGGATGAAAATGTCGCTCCTTGTCAACCTGTTATAAAGAAGGCTCAGCTCAAAAGCAGAAATAAGTCGAAAGGCCAAAAAGGCACTCAACAACAACAAAGCAGGGCTAAGAATCCACGCAAACGGGAGTCGAGCGTTATTGATCTATCCCTCATAAAGAAAATGAGTCGAGCATACTCTTTTCCTCGGGATAAGACAAGGAGGATATTTGAGCTTGCTCTAAAACATCAGATGCTCACGCTGCCGGAGTCTAAACACCCTGAACAAGCAGGCGAAGCTTCACACCCGGACTATTGCTCTTACCATCGAGTAGTAGGTCATCCTCTTGAAGATTGCTTCACCTTCAAGAATTGGGTCGAAGATCAATATCAGCTTGGTAAATTCGCTCTGTCCAACAACTGGAGGGTAGCACCACCACAAAAGCACGAGCCTAAGGCCACGAAAGAAAGACCAGTTCCACATTGGGATTGGAAGCGAATTCGTACCTGTCACATGATAACGATACTACAAGAAGAATCCGAGAACATGGACAGCCTTCCCTGGTGCCTCGAAAACAGCAATGATGAGGTGATCTCAGAATTTCCCCCAGCTCCGAAAGAACTGGAGGACGGCATACATACCACTGCAGATAACCTCAAGAAAATTGAGTTGGGGACGATAAACGATCCGCGACCGACATTCGTCAGCGAGCTGCTGTCTGAAGAAAAGGTGGCTGCGTTAAAGGACGTCCTTGTACAGCATAAAGATTGCTTCGCATGGAACTATTCCGAGATGCCGGGACTTGATCCAGAAGTTGCTGTACATAGACTGGCAATATCCCCGAGCGTCAAGCCAGTCAAACAAGCGCCGAGAAGGATGCGGCTTGAGCTCGAGATGAGCATCAACGCTGAAGTCAAAAAGCTGATAGACTCCGGCTTTATCCAGGAGGTTCAATACCCTGAATGGATTGCTAATATCATCCCAATGATGAAGAAAAATGGTACGGTGCGCATATGCGTGGACTTTCGGGATCTCAACAAAGCCTGCCCGAAGGATGATTTCCCAGTACCAGTCACCGAACTGATGATAGACAATACGTCCACGCATGAGATTTTCTCATTCATGGACGGCTCATCAGGATATAATCAAATAAAAATGCATCCTGAAGACCAGAAATATACGGCTTTTCGGACTCCTTTGGGAATATTCTGTTACAAGGTGATGCCCTTCGGTTTAAAGAACGCCGGTGCAACCTACCAAAGGGCCATGACGAAGATTTTCGATGACCTTATACACGAAATCGTTGAATGCTATATCGACGACCTCATTGTTAAAAGCAAATCATATGAGGAATATCTCGAGCATCTGAAGACCGTATTTCAACGTCTTCGACAATACAACTTGAAGATGAACCCTCTGAAGTGTGCATTCGGGGTTTCCTCGGGCAAATTCCTGGGATTCATCGTTCGACACCGAGGTATCGAGATAGATCCGTCCAAGATCAAGGCAATCATGGGAATGCCTCCGCCGAGGACTCTCAAACAGTTGCGGTCTCTCCAAGGGAAGCTCGCATACATACGGCGATTTATAGCCAATCTTTCAGGAAAGTGTCGTCCTTACAGTCACCTGATGAAGAAGGGAACCCCATTCGTTTGGGATCACAAATGCCAGGGCGCACTGGATGAGATCAAGCAGTATTTGCAAAACCCTCCAGTGTTGACTGCCCCAGTGAAGGGAAAGCCTCTCATTCTTTACACGGCCGCCCTTGAAGGTTCTTTGGGCGCATTATGGGCACAAGAGAATGACCAGGGGAAAGAAAGAGCACTTTACTACTTAAGTCGAGTGCTGCTGGGGGCAGAAAGCAATTACTCCCCCATTGAAAAACACTGCCTGGCGTTGATCTTCGCAATAACAAAGCTTAGACATTACGCATTAGCGCATGAAGTCCATCTCATTTCAAAGGTGGACCCTCTCAAATATCTAATGTCAAAGGCCATATTGACGGGACGACTCGCTAAATGGGCCCTGCTCTTAATGGAGTTCTCGATAGCATATCGACCACTCAAAGCAGTAAAAGGCCAGGCCATCGCCGACTTCCTTGCTGAGCACCCAATACCGGCCGACTCTCCTTTAAACTGCGATCTTCCAGACGAACATGCGTTTGATGCGATCGATGGTGATAATACCCGATGGGAGCTTTATTTTGACGGAGCATCTTCCGTGAAGAAGCGCAAACAAAGTACCCCTATAATCAAATCGGGGGTAGGACTCATCTTTATAACTCCACAAGGGGGGATAATGCGCTACGCGTTCTCCCTGACGGAACCGAGGACAAACAACGAAGCCGAATACGAAGCTCTGATAGCAGGCCTCGAGATCGCCATTGACATGGGAATTGAAAACCTCCTCATATACGGAGATTCGCAACTGGTCGTTAGTCAAGTAAACGGCGATTACCAAACATGCAAACCGGAATTGGTAAAATACGGTGAAAAGCTGCAACAACTGCTAACCCAAATTCCCTCCTATACTTTGGAGAGCATACCACGCGCGGATAACAGCAAAGCGGACGCGTTGGCCAAACTTGCTAAAGAAATGGCTGACGAGAACCTCGATGACGTTAGAGTCATGGTATAAAGTCGTCGGGTGCTCGTCCCCCACAGAAATACCTCCGGGATCGCCCGAAGAAAAGGGATTGACTGAACAAGCGACCTTGCAAATAAAAGATCATGAGAAGGTTGAGGATTGGAGGGAAGTCTTTATAGACTACTTCAAGTCCCACCAAATGCCCGAAGATGCGTCTGCAAGACATCAACTCATAAAACGAGCTCTGTCTTTCGCCTTCGTCAATGATACTCTATACAAGAGGTCATTCGATTCTCTGTGGCTGAGATGCTTAGGACCGGACGAATCGGAAAGAGTCGTTCAGGAGGTTCATGACGGAATCTGCGGTTCTCACCAAGCAGGTCCAAAGATGAAGTTGAAGATCAAACGGATGGGCTATTACTGGCCCACGATGATTCAAGACTGCATCGAATATGCGAAGCAATGTCACTCATACCAGATTCATGGGGACTTCATCCACCAGCACCCAAATCCATTGCATCCAACGGTAGCTAGCTGGCCATTCGAAATGTGGGGGACTGATATAGTCGGCCCCATCGAACCAGCATCGTCTAAAGGACATCGTTTCATCCTAGCGACGACTGACTACTTCTCTAAGTGGGCAGAAGCAGTACCATTGAGAGAAGTGAAGACGGAGAATATCCTCCATTTCTTCAAAACGCACGTCATATATCGGTTTGGAACTCCGAGGCGGATTATCTCCGATAACGGGCCAGCCTACCGAAGTCATAAAATCAGCCGCTTCGCACAGCAGCATAACATAGACTGGAGATATTCCTTAGTCTATAATCCACGAGCTAACGGTCTTGCCGAGGCCTTCAACAAGACCTTGACGAAAATTATAAAGAAAACAGTGTCCCGAAATAAGAAAGATTGGCACGAAAGACTGCAAGAAGCTCTTTGGGCATATCGAACTACATTCAAGACGGCCACGAACGCAACGCCGTACGCGTTGGTGTTCGGTACGGAAGCAGTACTCCCTCTCGAGATAGAGTTATCCTCTCTACGAGTAGCAGTTCACCACGAGCTAACGGACGAAGAAAATGCTCACCTTCGCTTGAGGAGCTTGACGCCCTTGATGAAACTAGGCTCATAGCGCAACAAAATCTGGAAGCCTATAAAGCAAAGATGACACGCTCATACGAAAGATTGACCCGACCGAGGACATTCCACCAAGGCGAACTCGTGCTAGTGGTCAAAAGGCCTATGATTCCCAATCGCGCCAAGCGGGGAAAATTCGAGCCAAATTATGAAGGCCCGTACATCATAGATAAAGTTTACCAGGATGGGGCCTATCTACTCATGGACATGCACGGTGAAAGGCCTTTCAGGCCGATAAACGGTCGCTTCCTGAAGAAATACTACGCTTAATGAGCTACAGCCTAGGTCAATGATAGATGACGACGACCATGTCCGCTCGCTATCTTCCTAAGCTCAAGTTTTATAACCAGTAGCCAACTTCCCAATGTCGGACCGAAATGTCCTTAAACTAATAGCGGACCGAAATGTCCTTAAACTAACAGCGGACCGAAATGTCCTTAAAATAATAGCAGACCGGAACGTCTCTAAACTACTACCGCAGCATCTTTAGGCTGACGAGATATAAAAAAAAACATATAAAAATAAAATAAAATAAAAACGGTATGTCCATAAGCAAAAAGGGGCATGGATGAAAACCCGAAAGGGCTCCGTGAGTAAAAACAGCAGGGCTACCGGCGAGTGTTCGTGAAAACCCGAAAGGGCGCGACCTCGTAAAAAAAAAGAGGGAAAAAGAAAAAAAAAGAAGAAAATAAAAGCGGTACGTCCATAAGCAAAATGGGCACGGATGAAAACCCGAAAGGGCTCCGTGAGTAAAAACAGCAGGACTACCGGCGAGTGTTTGTGAAAACCCGAAAGGGCGCAACCTCATTAAGAAACACTTGTAGGGTCCTCTCGACCCTATAAGGAGAAACCACCCGCGTGAGATCCTTACGACTCACAAGGGAACAACACGCTTAGGGATCCCCACGATTCCTAAGGAGAAAATACACTTGCGAGATCCTCACGACTCGTAAGGAGAACTCTCTTATGGGACCCCCACGGCTCATAAGATTTGAAAGTCTTAAGTTACAGAGACCTAAACCTGTGCTTAAGCAACCCCCACAACTTTCGACATTGCCCTACAAGTGGTCCTATATTGGCCCTTGTATACAATCCACGGGCGCGAATAAACATTTCCCTAACCAAGTCCCATCCGAGACTAGGGATATGTTTGCATGGTGAACAACCCTTGTAAATCCTCTCGACTTACGAGGAGAAAACCCTCTTGTAGGATCCTTACGACTTACAGAGGAACAAAACACTTAGGAACCCTCACGATTCCTAAGGAGAAAATACACCTACAAGATCCTCACGACTTGTAGGGAGAAATACCTTTGTGAGACCCTTACGGCTCATGAAGTCAAAAGCCTTAGTCGACAGGACCTTAACCCTGGTCGCTAAGCCTCCTTTGTTCGACATCGACGGAGGCAGATGATGATTCGCTCCTGGCAATATCCCAGTTGTAGCAGTGCTGATGCCGAAATCGGTGTCTAATTCCAGGTTTACGGCGGAAAGCCAGTAGGCCGCACATGCATACGAAATAGCCGAAATGATGGGGCAACTTGCAATAAAAAGCAGCAAGTAAAAATGTATGCATGCAAAATAGCCGAAATGATTGAGCAACTCGCAATAAAAAGCAGCGAGTAAAAATAAAAATAAAAAAATAAAATAGCCGAAATGATGAGGCAACTCGCAATAAAAAGCGGCGAGTAAAGATAAAATAAATAGCCGAAATGATTGGGCACCGCGAAAAATAGCCGAAATAATTGGGCAATCGCGACCTTCGCGATATAAAAGCTGAAATGATAGAGCATCGCGGAAATAAAACAAAAAATGACGATAAAACTTTAGCCCTACAGTTAAGATCACATCGATCCCTGTATACAATCCAAGGGCGTAAACAAAGAGGGAACCATACTTTCCCAACAGACTCCGTCAGACGACGAAGCCAAACCTCGACGGTTCGTTTCAGCCGAAGAAGCCAGTATGTTCAACAAACTCCTCGACTCACGGATACAAACACTCCTTGACGAGAGCTTCCTGATCCGCGTCGACCCGCAGAGCCACCAGTGCCCCCGTGGGGATTCTCGACTCGTTTCAAACCCCAAGGAAACAAATAATCCTTGGAGCTTAGGAAACGAATAATCCCAGCAAATTCCTCAACTCACGGATACAAGCACTCCTTGACGAGAGCCTCCTGATTCGCGTCGACTCGCAGAGCCACCAGCGTCTCCGTGGGAATCCTCGACTCTTTTCAAACCCCAAGGAAACAAATAATCCTTGGCGCTTGGGAAACAAATAATCCCTAGCAAACTCCTCGACTCACGGATACAAACACTCCTTGACGAGAGCTTCCTGATCCGCGTCGACCCGCAGAGCCACCAGTGCCCCCGTGGGGATTCTCGACTCGTTTCAAACCCCAAGGAAACAAATAATCCTTGGAGCTTGGGAAACAAATAATCCCTAGCAAACTCCTCGACTCACGGATACAAACACTCCTTGACGAGAGCCTCCTGATCGGCGTCGACCCGCAGAGCCACCAGTGCCCCCATGGGAATTCTCGACTCGTTTCAAACCCCAAGGAAACAAATAATCCTTGGAACTTGGGAAACAAATAATCCCTAGCAAACTCTTCGACTCACGGATACAAACACTCCGTGACGAGAGCCTCTTGACTCATGTCAACTCGTAGAACCATTACCCTCTCCGCGAGCAAATTCTCGATTCGTCTCAATTTGTAAGAAGAAGTCTCAGACAGCAAGGATTGAAAAGCTTGCTTTTTGAGCAATGGGGCCCTGCAAGTCAATCCAAACTGGTCTCTTGCATACTATTCACGGGTCTCACTCTCCGAAGTCGAATTTCGACGAGGAGGGAAACAACCGCTTACGAATCCTCTCGACTCGTAAGAGGGAAAATTCTCTTATTGGATCCTTACGACTTATAAGAGAAGACCACACTTAGGAATCCTCACGATTCCTAAGGAGAAAATCCGCCTATGAGATCCTCTCGATCCGTAGGGAGAAAAGCCTCTATGAGACCCTCACGGCTCATAGAGTTGAAAAATCTTAGGCAGCAAACCATAACCTGCGGCCTAAGCCATCGCTATTTCCTAAGGAAGTCGGAATACTCGTTTTGGACATCCATCAACCATGGTTATTAAGACAGCCTGCTGACAATAAAAAAAAAGAGAAAGATGACAGAAAGAATATCCGGTCTACGTTTGATCTGGCGTGCGTGACGCATTCATTTATGCATGGGCAGAAGACTCAGGACGAGAAATAAGACAAGCTGAAATAGAAAAGGGAAGGGTTTCCATTCATACTGTTAAAAAAATTTCTTTTACAAGCATAAGAAACATTATTCAAATTATTACAACGGTATAACCTCAGATCCGGGGCACGGATTGAGGAAATCAAAAGTAAGGCCATCTAGAGTTCTTCTGGCCTTTCTAATTATTCTTATGCGCAGTCTTTCTCGCTCCTCTGTATCGAGATCATCGGCGAGCCCTCCTGGCCTTTGATAAGCAGCAACTATCGTCGTCTGCTGGAAGACTTGGTGTAGGATGTCAATAAGGCTGTTCCGTCGTTTCTTTGAAATCAGCCCTGTCAGGTACACTGAATGCACCTTGTCTTCGGCATCATCCAGCGCGTTGAGCGGTAAGGCCTCATGAAGACCCGGAAGTGCTCTCCATATGGCTCCCAACACGACTTTCAAAAGGGCCGAACGACGAGGCAACAGCCAACCACCGCTTGCGTTCAGACGACCCATGACTTCTGCACATTCAGCGTCTGTAAACTCCTGGTTTTGTTGACGACCCTGAGCGCGGATATCGTCGTAGGTAATAAACTCGTGCAAACTGTATAGATGCACCGCCGCCATTATGCCTGGAGGAAATATTACAGGAAGATCAGCAATAGAAAAGCAATAATACACATAGAGGACTAAATTCCTAGAGAGCGAAACTATGTTCAAGGATAAATTCCCCTGGATGAAAGCTCTGCTGGTTAAGATTAATCTAAGAATCGATTTTACCTAAAGTTTTCCTAAAAAATTTGAAAAAAAAAGGGAGGAGCAAGGCACCGGAGTTCTTGAAGGCAAGAACAAAGCTCTGAAGTCTTCGAAAATAGAAATCGGAAAGATGATAAGTATCTAGGGGGGACCAAAGGTCCTATTTATAGGCATCAAGTGCCTCTTCGACTTCCAAGAGTTGTCACGGCAGTTTACCCTAATCGGAGCGAACTTCTGTTCAAATTCCGAGGCGGGAGATGAAGCAACGCTTCGTCTTCCCCCAATCAGAGCAAAGCTCTGTCTTGAAAATTAATTTAATGAAGCGACGCTCCAGATTATTTGCGCTGCGCAATACGCCACGTGTCTGACGCAGACGCATCAGCGCAACGCCCAAAACAGCGCACCCAATCAAAGCAAAGCTCTATTTCAAGCAAAACTAAAGGAAGCAACGCTTCAGCGGCGTATGCGCCGTGCGCTGCGTGACACGTGTCGGCGCAGATGCGCTAGCGCAGTTGCGCTGCACTGTGCGCTGTGTGACACGTGTCATACCCTGGAGCATTTGCGCTAAAAACAAAAATTAAGGTTCTGAAGAAATCTTTTCTGTTATTGTTAAAATAAGAAAATTATCTTCTGTAAAACAGAAGCCCTTGGATCAAAGATCCGACGGTGGGGGAAATCCCGCCAAATCTTTCAGAAAAGGGATTTCTTCAACAAATTGAACTTACTTCTTAATTTGCAAGATGAGGTCTCAGGCAGTAAGGATTAAAAAAACTTGCTTCTTGAGCAATGGGGCCCTGCAAGTCAATCCAAAATGGTCTCTTGCATATTATTCACGGGTCTCGCTCTCCGAAGTCGAATTTCGACGAGGAGGGAAACAACCGCTTACGAATCCTCTCGACTCGTGAGAGGGAAAAATTCTCTTATAGGATCCTTACGACTTATAAGAGAAGACCACACTTAGGAATCCTCACGATTCCTAAGGAGAAAATCCGCCTATGAGATCCTCTCGATCCGTAGGGAGAAAAGCCTCTATGAGACCCTCACGGCTCATAGAGTTGAAAAATCTTAGGCAGCGGATCTAAAACCGCAGTCTAAGCCATCGTTATCTCTGGGAAAAATAAAGTTGTCTGCCAATAAAGTGCATTAAAGATATCATGCTGAAAAGAATGAAAAAGGCGAAGAAATGACACAGGACATTACAAAATGTGTATCTTTTATTCATAAGTATTGATCGGGTACAGGATACATTGTACTAAAGAATAAAAAATATATACATATATTTTACAAGTACAAATGATACAAAGAGAATTACTGTGAAGGAAGCGTCTTGCATAGATTTAGCAATTGCTCGCATACTTCCTTCCACGCCTTCTCTTGATCGGCTACCACCGCCAGCTCTGCCTCCACTTGGGCTCGTTGCTGCAAGACAGACGCAAGCTGCTCCCTGACGATCTGATAAGCAGCTTCCCGACCTGGGGTATTGCGCTCAGCTACGTCGACCTTCCACTTCAAGTTTAGCCCATGGGAGATGCGCTCCAAGAGACCCTCAAAGATAGTCTTCACTTGGGCAGCATTTGCTTCAACCTCAGCGCGCAGTTGGGCCGTTTCGTTCGAGGTCTTTTGGCATTCCCTTAGCTTTAAAGCTGCTTCTTGCTCCAAATGGCGGAAGTGAGAAGTGCTTTGCTCGAGCCAAGTTGTTCGTTGGGTGCTCAGGGCTAAAACTTCGGGAGAAGGGCGTGTCGACTCCAGCCGATATAGACATGCCTCAATCCCCCTGCAGTGACTAACCTAAGATTCGACGATGCCTTCGTTATGAAAATTTACGAGCGCCGCCAACATCGGGTTAACCTCCACAGCGAAATCTACGGCAGAAGGGAGAGCGTCCATGTTGAACTCTTCGATGTACCCGCTCAGCATGCCCAAACTCATCACAGCACCCTTTGAAGATGGACGTTTCAAGAAAGGGCCTGCCGGTGAAAGGACGCGAGACTCAAAAGGGACCGGAGCCGGAACAATAGCTGCAAAACAAAACATGGTCAAACGATGGTTCAAGAGATGTTGAAGGGTTACCAAAAAGGAAATTTACTATACCAGCTGCGACGGACGGCAAAGCCGGAAGGGCCGGTAGCGCGGCAGGTCTTGCATCCCCTCCTTCGATTTGTGGCACTGCAATAAAGAAAAGGAAAAGTCAGAAATTATCCCATTGCTAGAAAAAAAGGGGCAAATAAAGACATTATAGTGAAAGTATACTCACCGGCGCCACTAGAGGGAGAAGCGAGTTCGGATGGGAAAGAGAAGTGTGGGAGCAACACCTGATATAAATGATCAAAGAGCACTCCTGCAAGGGCACAATGGTATAACGTTAGTACAAAAGCTATATTTTTGAAAGATTAAGGCATGAGTCGTAAATCCATACCTTCCAACATCCGCGATGGTACAAGGGAAGGCGGGGAGGTGACCACCGCCAAAGCAGTAGTCGACGGTGCTCCCTCGAGCAATGGAGCGTCGGCACTAGCCGCACCTGCAAAGACAAGCTTGTTAGAAGAGATCGCAAGATATATAAAAAAGAGGGGAACGCTGGTGACTCAAAATTTACCCGACGAGCTGCCAGCCGAAACTGAAGCAATCCCCTCCTCCATTGACATGAGACCATGATTGGAAGAATTGAAAGTTAACCGCAATCAAGACGGTGTCGCTATGCAGCTAGCCGGTTGAGCACGGGTCGATCCACAGGGAGATGGTTGTATGACCTTTCTTGTCTTAGACGAGTCAAACAAGAATTTGTGTATGTTTGTTTCTAACCTATGTGTTTATTTGCAAGTATAAAGTTGTTAAGAAAAGATACGAGATTGTAAGCTAAGGAAATCCGTACTCAAAACCTTTGAGCCGAGTCTTGACCAAATGAAGCTAGAGCAATCGGCAACAACGTGGATTAGGGGATTTAAGCGCGGTATTCGTGGAATCCGGCTTATTTACCCTTGTCCTTCCGTTCTTGTCTCTTGCTTTCGCCTCCGGCCAAACCGAACGCAACCGGTCGTGGTTAGGAATCACCGTTACCTTGTCAGGGTAGGGTGCCTAACGGAGCGCTTGCGTATGGTTTGGGCGGAGTTCAATGGAAAATAACGGGAAAAGGAAATGAGCAAAGAAATGTTAACTTACAATATCATATGGATTCTTAACAACAACAATAAATACAACATTCACAAAATGAACAAAAGAGAGCAAAAGAAAAGATAAACAAAGAAAAGAAAAGATTACAAGAAAGAAAGTGCATGAATTAAATTGCAAGAAAGTAAAGCAAGGTAATAAAAAGCAAGTAATAAATAAGCAAATAAAAAGAACAAGAAACTAGGACTCAAAACAAGCATGTGATCAATAGCCAACCCTTAAACTTGCAAGCTCAATCAAGAGGTTGCAAGATCAAGGGAAGGGTAGAGAACGCATGTGAAATGAAGTGCTAATTCCATGAAAGAATACGACCCTTGAGATCAATAACTAACCCTTAACCATTCAAGCTCAATGAAGAGGTTGAATGATCAAGAGAAAGCAAGAATCTCAAGGGGAAGAAGAAACAAAAGAGAATGATACAAAACCCTCATCTTCATTGATCTCCCACTCAAAAAGCTCTCACTACAATTTTCATGGAAAAAGAATGAAGAAGAAGAAGAAAAAAGACTAAATCCTAACAAAAAGAAGAACAAAAGGATGACCCTTGGCTTTGGCAAGTTCTGCTGTATTTATAGGCAGGGAAATGAAACCCTAGGGGCAAATTCTGACATAAAATGAAGTACCCAAAGTGCCCATGAAAAACGACAGAATGAAGACCCCACATGGCCGCGGATCCGCGGCCAATACCCCTCTTTGGCCGCGGATCCGCGGCCGTCTTGATGAGTTGGGTCGTCGTATTTTTTGTGCTTCCCTGGTTTCTTGTCCCCTGTTGTCTGGTACATATATTTTCTGAAAATACTTTCACATTTCTTCCAGAATTTCTGTTGAGGAAAGGTGGACTTTTGTGGATGCTTTTGTCATGATTGCCTCGAGCTCCGCGTAGATTTCTTGGAACTTGTTGTTGCTATTGAGCCTTGTGCATGAAGGTGACATTGATTTGACATTTTGTCTTCCTAAACTGGTATCTGGCAACATACGGATGACGAGCGGAGACCGTGTTTTCTCAGTGATTGGCAGGAACCCGGATTTTGTCGTGTTTTCCATGAATTTCACCGTTTTAGAACCGAGAACCTGTATCCTGCAAATATGTAACAAACACGGATTAAAAGCACCTACCTATAAACAATCGAGCGTAAGAATGGGCGGTATAAAATGCAGTATTCTGTGATGAACAGACCACCGCCCGTAGCCTCATCACCCGACTCGATGGGAACCGTTGTTGTGCTCGTGAGCCCCGGAGATGGCAAGGAACCATACGCGGGGAGGTCTATGATTGGAGTATTACCAGATTCCTGGGAAAGAGCGGTCGGCTCCTCCTCAGGAATCGTGGCCGCCTCACCCGATACTCCCTCGGGTCCTGCGGTCGCGGTTGTCTCATCCATCGGCACCGTGACGTCTCCAGCCTCAAGCGCCTCGCCCTCTACTGCCTTCGGCTCGGTTAAGACAATCATATCATCTGCCGCCACTTCAGGTGCGACATCAATGACCCTCTCGGCGGCGGACCCCTCAACCTCTGTTTCAGGCCCCATGGCCCCGATGACGTTGCTCACTGTCGGCTCGGGCTCGGCAAGTACCGCTTCCTCCGCTCCCCGGGGTTCGACGGTCTCCGCCTCCCCCTCAGTCGGACTTGGCCCTGCATGATGGAATGCATATGAGCCAATGGCTTTATAATTCTTACAACGAGGTTCGGAAAGAAATGTTACCTGAAGAGGATTTATCGTTTGCACTCCGGGCTGCGCGCGCCACTCGCCTATGAGCAGTAGACAGGACGGCAGGGGCCTCTTTAGAAGGAGTGTCGGTACGAGGAATAGTGCTAGGGCCCGCTCCCGTGGCCAAAGCAGCTCTGCGGGCCTCCGCTTCGCGTCTTAACCGTTTTCGCTCCTCCCGGGCCGTTGAGGCGGATGCTACTAGGGCTTCTTTGAGCGAGGCTTCTTCGTCTGTGAATAGGGATGCCTCCAGATCTTTCAGGGCGTCCCTCGTCGTTTTGTCAAGCCGAGGCTCTTGCCGCAATTTCGACGAAGCCGGGACTTCAGCAACAGGCCCGGGAAGGATCCCCGCATCAATTGATACAACCCCTGCAAAGAAACAAAAGAGGGTTAGGTTAACCATCAGAAAAAGACGACAAACTTTCCTTATAAAGAGAAAGGGATGAAACATACCGACGCCTGCTAGGGCACGCTTCTCCTCCTCCTCCTGGAAGGTTTTCAGGGAGGCGGCAATAGCCTCTTCAGTAGAGACACCTGTTGAAAATGAAGCAAATATTAGTTAAAGATAATAATAAAAAGTGCAATAAAAGGACAAATAAAGCGGCTGATGATTACCGGACTCAGCGAGTTTGCTTAACATCGCTTCGAGCCTCGTCGATCGCTTAGAAGCTGCAATGGCGGCAGCCAAATTGGTGTCCGCAGGGTCTACCAAGAAGCCCTCATTACTGCCATATTCACATATGGCTTCGGTGGGAGGAGCCGCAGGCTTTAAGCCGAGGATCGCATCGAGGGAAAGGGTGGACTTCTTCTTCTTCTTCTGTTCGCCAGCTTTAGACCCACCCGGAGTAGATTTGCGCTTGGCAGTCACTTTAGGGCGGCGGGTCCCGATATCTGCTCCTACGCCTGGCTCTGGCGATACTACATTAGCCGCCTTCGTGGGAGCACGGGGCGCCGATGGTGCATCCACCGTAGCGGGCAGCGGCAATCCCCGCGGGGGGCTCAACACGCGTGGTCGATCGACTCCAGCATCTTTTAGCGGAGGGACGACCGGGAACCTTGGCTGCAAAGGGGCCTTGCGATCGCCGCCGGGAGGCGCACCCCTACGGTCAACCAGCATACGCTTCTCCGTTAAAATAATTGGGCCCATCGCGTGCGCATACCAGGCCACATATGAATTAAGCATCTTAGGGGCACAGCTGGGTTCATTAATGAAGAAATAGGAACCTGTGTTAAGCCGTGTAAATTGATGCATCGCATTCTTTATCCCCTCTGGGCCGACCACGGGCGTTTCCAAGAAAGCTTCCAGCGGGATCCCTTGGTTGTAGCTTGACTGCCGGGCAAATCGGTGTGGGTTATATCTCATAAACAAGGCTGTCTTATTCTGCCTGAACAGTAGATAGCTCGGCCGGATAGAGTAGAGATGGAGGATTTCCTGAGCTTTCAATACAGAAGCCCCATCTTTGAAGTCATCACGCAGGGGCACCACTGACTTGGTGGTCTCTGAGCCTATGGTTATGACCTTGTCCACAAAAGAAACCGTCGCTCCAACCAGATGTGGACGAAGGAGCAGCCCTCTAGACTCCCGCGGGGCTGGAACCACAATTGAAGTCCCAACCAACCGCATGACTCTCGGGAGTCTGTACTTCTCGAAGAACGGAGGAGTCTTGTGGGCACCAAACACCCCTCGCACATGCATCTCCATCCAAGAAGTGAAGTAGTGCATCGGGAAGTTAGCAGGCTGTACCCCGGGCTCACTGGCGTCCGCCGCTACGCTAAGTCCATGATAAAGGTAAGCCAGCCCGGCGATTCCTACCGATAACTGCAAACCAGCCACCATCCGATGCGCTGGATAAAAGACAGAGGGCCGCATGAGGTGGGGGTGCATGGGGAGTGCAAAGTTGCATAGCCACAAGCCCAAGAATCCAATAAAAAAGGTTTCCTCATCCATGCCTGGGACGGCAATTTCCGAGAAAGAAGCAATGGCAGCGTTGGGGAGATAGAAATCCTTCTGGTCATTGTCCGATATGGGTCGGCGGTCCAAGCCGAAACCAAAAGGGTCACCAAGCTGAGCGAACTTCTCGCCCTCCTCTGATAGGAACTCTGGGCGAATGAAGCGAGCAATAAAATCTGCAAAACTGACGCCCCGGTCGCCCGATTCCAGATGGAGTTCCTCATAGATCTCCAATACCTTCACCAAGCCCGGATACTGATGCTGAATGGCGTTCTCCGGAGTCAAGTCAAACACCAGCTGTGGCAAAGACATACTCGTCAGGAGGAAGCAGCTCCTCGTAGTGCTCTCCCCTCATTGGTAGACCCGAAATCTCAGTGAATTCCTCCAAGGAGATAGAGACTTCCCTATCCGTCATCAGGAAGGTGTGAGTGGGGATATTCCATTGTTCAATAAAGGCCTTGACCCACCACGTTGGAGGAGAGGGATACTCGAAAAGCGAAACGTAGATGGCTGGATATAAACCAATCCTCGTTAGATGATTCCTCTTCGCCGATAAGATGTACCGGGCCCACTGCAAATATCCGGCGGGGGGTCGCGGGATCAGTCCAATATTGTAAGCCTGTCCCCAAGGGCGTGCTTCACCCTGACAGATGCGCCTCCCCAGAATGTCTATTGCCGGCGGCGGCTGCACGGGAATGGCACCAATCGCAGGCTGGAGGAGGTCATCAGAATTTCAGTTTTTAACCTCCACGGCATACTTCACCGGGAGTTCGTCTGCATAGGGGATCGTGACTGTAGGCTCAGACGGCGAGGCGGAACTGAAGCTGCGACGGCCTTGGATGATCTGGCTGTACCACCTTCCCCACAGGTGGAGCTTTTTGCACTCAGGGTCATGATCTTTAATGAGAGCGAACGCCACCCGGTCCACTGGCGAATGGGGGAACCCTCCTTCCGAGCGAACGAAAGGGAAAGACAAGTCGTCAGACATGTTTCCTGTGTATAGACAAAAAATAACCATTAGTATTCTAACGCTTGGCATTGTAAATCTTATTCCACACTGTGATGTAATGGGTAAGGGACCAAAGGGGGAACCACAAAATCTAAATGATAGTACATCACTTAATAAGACAGTCCCATCATTGGATGAGACTGTCAGTTAATGAAAAAGACCCCCAAGAGAATATCCTCATTGGGGGAAATCCCTAGAGACAAGGAGAAAATCTCCTCTTTTAGAGCAAAGCTCTGTCACAGAGTGACATTTGTCAAACTCTGGTCTCAAGGGAATAAAACTTCCTAAAAAAAGGCCTAGCTCTGTAATAGTAATGAAAAACTATAACTCCTAAGGATTAAAAGAAAATTTTAGGATCTTAAAGATCCATGAAAACTTTTAGGAGTTCTCCATTTGATCTATGAGCAAGGCCCTGTTCATGGGTTAAAACCCAGGAACAAGATCTCTGTAAATTTTTGAGAGCAAGGCTCTGTGGATGAAACCCCAAAGGGGTTTTCTTTAGATCAAAGATCTATAAGAGCAAGTCTCTGTTAATTAAATTTAATTTAAATTAATTTTTACCTAGAGTGATTCTAAGTTATGAACTTTAAAGTTCTTGGGAAGAAGCAAGAGCAAGGCTCTGAGAGTTTTTAAGCAAGAGCAAGGCTCTGAATCAAAGTTCTTGAAACGGTAAAGAAATTAAAGGACCAAGGGTCCCATTTATAGGCGCCTGCGCCTCTTCACCTGACCTCCACGATCCAACGGTCGGGATCTTGCCACCGCTGCACTCACGTGCACGCCACGTGAGCGCAACGGTGGGGGGGCATTTGTTCCCCCAATCAGAGCAAGGCTCTGTTTGAATTTCAAAAATTCAAATTTTGAAGCAACGCTTCAGATCCCGTGCGCTGCGCGCAACGCGCCACGTGTCAGAAGTTGACACGGCAGCACAACGCCCAAGGCAGTGCGTCCAATCAGAGCAAGGCTCTTTAAAAAACATAAGCAACACTCAGTTGCGCAAGCGCTGCGCTGCGTGACACGTGTCCGCGCAGTTGCGCAAACACAACTGCGCAAGCGCACCGCTGCGCGACATGTGTCCGCGCAGTTGCGCAAGCACAACTGCGCAAGCGCACCGATGCGCGACACGTGTCCGCGCAGTTGCGTAAGCGAAGTTGCGCAAGCGCTTCACTGTTCGACACGTGTCCGCGCAGTTGCGCAAACACTGTTGCGCAAGGGCGCCGCTGCGCGACACGTGTCCGCGTAGTTGCGCAAGCGCGGTTGCGCAAGCGCTTCACTGCAAGACACGTGTCTACGCAGTTGCGCAAGCGCTTCACTGCCCGACACGTGTCTGCGCAGTAGAGTTGCGCAAAAAACAGAATGAAGATTTAAAGAAATTTTTTTTTTCTGTTCTTGTTAAAACAAGAAGATTTCTTCTGTAAAACAGGGGCCTTTGGATCAAAGATCCAACGGTGGGGAAAATTCCCCAAATCACTCAGAAAAAGATTTTTTTAACAAATTTAACTAATTTTTGAGCATTATAAAAAGGACCCCAGACCTCATTTCAAAGAGACACATCTGGTTTTAAAAAAAAAGAAGAAGAGAGAAGAGAACTCTTGAGAACTCTTTGAGAACACAAAAAAGAAGGTAAAAACCTTTAAAACAAGAGAAAATTCTCTTAGGAATAGATCATTGATCTAAGAACAAGATCAATGATCTTCAACAAATAAATAAAGAAATAAAAATAATAAAAATAGTGCCTTGCACTTGCTATGAACCTTTGGTTCTCTGAAACAAGGAAAAACTTGTTTTTTTTTTCTTTGATCCAAATTTAGATCAAGGGATAAAAAGTGCTTTGAATCTAAAAGGTTCTTGGTGCTTTGCACAAATGCAATGCATTACTTGAAGGGCCAGGCCCAAATCAAAAAGACCTAGCAGGCCAAAATAAGTTGCAAAGCAATAAAAAGGGCAGAGCCCAAATGAAATTGATGCTTTGCATCATTTATAAAGGGCAGAGCCCAAAACAAATTGCCCAAATAAAAATAAAGAGAAATGCAATGCAAAAGCAAATAAATGTTGGACATTTTCAACTGGACTTAGTCCAATAGTGGCCATAAGTCCTTAAATTAAACTGACTGAGAAAATTGGCTCTCATAAATCAATCTACATCCGGTTCGAGGGTACATCTCCGAACTCCTTTGACATCCATCGTTGTAATTCCTCAACGACGTCAAAGAGGTGACGGGTCCCGACGACCACACACCCATATGGACTGCGGGGTCCCTAAACTCGTGGACCGAGACGTCCTTAAACTAATATCTCGGACCGAGACGTCCTTAAACTAATATCGGACCGAGATGTCCTTAAACTAATAATGGACCACCACGTCCCTAAACTAGAACTATAGAGCCTCCAAATGCTCTTTTGCCGGATCTAAATGATCCCGTTTAAGTTGATCTTAGCCCCAAACACGGCTAACGTATCCTTAAACATTCAAATGGATTATAAAACTCCAAATCGACTTTGGTTCAAGGGTACATCTCTGATCTCCTCTGACACCTATCGTTGTAATCCTTCAACGACGTCAGAGAGATGATGAGTCCCGACGGCCATATATTAAATGGATCATTACGTTAAGTTGATCTTAGTCTCAAACAGGACTATCGTATTCTTAACGAACGTTTAAGTTGATCTTAGCCGCAACGCGACTAATGCATCCTTAAACTAAAAACACCAAACCCAAATCTAAGTAAATACGGATTTGGACTAATCCACGTCCTACGGGCGACGGCATTACTCAGTCTCCGTATACAATCCATGGGCAACCACAAACAAAACAAACACACACGACACGAAGTGAAATTCTGGAGAAGGAGAAAGTTGTTACCGCGATGCGGTAGCGTAATTAACTGCAGGGGCTTGCGCCTGCAGGGAAGAGCGTCCCCACAATCAAAAACCCCTCAAGCGAGGGGGAATCTGAAAAAGTCTGCTATATCGGCCGCATCCGTCTAAACCTCCGATACACGGTGCCATAAATCAACTTGGCATCTTCGGAGAAGTAGACGGATAAAACCAAATAGCATCTGCCCCGAATCTCAGCGCCAGGACATCGCGGTCCCGTGCGCCGTCTTTCGGAGGGGAACACACCTGTCCAAAATACTGCCCCTTGTCAGAAGGAAAACTATAACTCTGACAACCTCCTTGTCATCCAGGTCACCTTGGAAGCCTGGAATGATAACTGTCTCCCGAATGAGGCTGTCGTTATCATATCCCTAGAACATCCACTTATGTTCTAAAACTGCTTCCGACTGTTTCTCCAGGATTGGATCAATATCAACTTATTGCTTCTACTGCAAAAACAGCATCTGGTGTGGTACTTGACATCTCATGATTGACTCAATTGCCTAAGCAAGTGATCTGCCAATCATGCACATCCCTCTCCCCTTTAGTCTGTAAGACACCTTTAGAGAGGGTGACTCCATCACCTGCAGGTACACTACCGTGCCAGGAGTCGTCCATTCTAAATACTCTTAGAATGCTGTCTAAGTACCCTGATTGGGAAACCACCCAAATCTAGATCTAAAACCATAGATCTAGTAACCAGTATGTCTGATATAATGTCCAAGTCCCATGTGGAGAAACCACTGTGTGACGGCCAAAGTATAACCGATCGTAGTATAGGAATATCACTTCCTACTCTGTGTATGTCATCCAAATACCATGACATCACACCCTACTACCTTCTCAACAGATCCATCTCCTATTCTGATGAAGTCAAACCTATGACTGTCACATCAGAAATTGATGATCTATCTCCGCTATATCTGCTTTAGTCTATAAATAGACATAAGCCACTTGTCAACCATGCTTCCGCTGCTCCCACTGACCAAGACAACCCTCTGGCAGAGTCATATAGACGTACACTTCTAAAACCAGTTTAGAACGATGCTATACTCATCCTCCTGCCGGGTCTCACAGTCTGGAACAACAGCAATGGCAAGTCTGGGTAAACAAGAACTTCCCTGTCACCATCCTTGAGGCTACCGGAGTATCTCTCGGGTGCCTGAAGTTACCCACCTTATCTGCGGAGTGGCCAATGGAATGTCAAACCAGATTGAATCTTTAGGTTCCTATCTTCAGTAATCGTTTGTGGTTCTGGAATCACTTCCAGTTCTACCATACCCCCACTACTGTTTTCTGAAAAAAAATCCATTTTTATTAAAACTGTGGCGATTCTAGAACAAAATCACTATTGATCTGCCAGATGGTAGAAAGTCAACCCTCGTCATAGCCTGGGTCAACCAACAAACAGCCATTACAGAAACGTGCCTTGAGTTGTCCAGTGTCTGGTTTTAAGCATAGGCCGGACAACTTCCCGTACCTTAACATCGTTAAGATATGAACTGTTCTATATCCAATATAGAACCAGAGGCACTGATTTATTTGAACCAGATTCAAATCATGCAGCTATCTCCAGTGCATGTTAACTAAATGGAAGGAGGCCGATCAGCGTTACTCAACTTAGGAATGCTTCCAATTATGAGTAACCTGAAAGAGAAGCAAGTTCTCTTAATCGTTACTATCAACTGAATACCATACACAAGTATTACATCTTCGATCAACTTGAAGAATCCCGATACTTGCAACACCTGGTTCTCTACTTTATTCAAATACCTATAACTTCTCAAAATTCGGACCCTGTGTTTCCATAAAACACCTGTCTAAAGACTAGAGAAGTCATTAGTAAACCGAATATAGTATGAGGACCAACCCCTCTGTCCTAATGGACACTGGACAACATACAATACTCTGTATAAATCCCTTGAGTCTGATAACTCAAACCCTGTGTGTCGTAGGTTGAAAACTGTACCTTTGGTTATGAAGAATTACACCGCTGTTTAATGCTCCTTACCTAACCATCCACTGATACAGGTAAATGTCATAGACATAATTTCAAAAAGGTATATCTCACTCTATGAAAATAGACGTACAGATATATCAATTTGAAATTGGTGCACAACAGCGGATATTCAAAACCAAATATTTGCCGACCGGCAAACAGCCCAGGTGATTTCCTCAAATATCACCGATTACAACGAATCCCGATATAATGAGGATGATCACCTAATTCCCACTAACCTACTCCCACTCATCATCTGTAAAACCATACAGATGTGAGAATCATACCTGGTAAATACATACCCTGGAGTAAGGACTAATTGGGAAATCAGTTTTCCTTTAACAGTACACAGTGAAACTGAAACATTGAAATGTTTCGATGGGGTATCCCGGTATTCCTAGTAATGCCTCTTCCAGATTCACGACTGTAACCGTATAATTCTTTGCCACCTCTCCAAATCCCTTTATATGTCTTTAGTCATTACCTTCTGCACACCCCTTAAGCCAAATGGTTTTCTTCCTTCCCTACCGTTCGGCACCAGCCTATGGTTTGGAAGAAAACTATCCAATAAGCATAATGGGTGTGCTGTCCTAATCCTAGGAGCACTCGCAATGCGAGAGAAGGTGAAGATAAAAGACAACCGAATAAACCTTACTCCTATTTCTCCTGAACCAGAATCCATCCCCGAACTGGAACAAGTTCCTTTCGAGTTCGTATATAACCATACGATGGAGTATCCAATAAACTGTGGATCTTCGTAGTGATACGAAGTGTCCTGGAGAAATACAAAGGTGAAGTGGGAGTGGTAATGAAATACCTGGTTTGGTCGTGAATAGCAGTCGCAATTTACTTTGCCCTCTTACTAATCCCTTTCTTTGTCTTTATATAATACCTTCTGTACACCATCATTATGCTAATTGGTTTTCTTCATTCCCTACCGGTCGGCACCTGCCTATGGTTTGGAAGAAGACTATCCAATTTGCGTAATAGGTGTACTATCTCCTAAACCAAGGAGTACTCGCAACCTGAGAGAAGGTAAAAGGAAAAGACAACTGAATAGTCCTATCCGTTTCCTCCAGAACCTGAAACCATCCTCGAATAAATTCTTTCGAGTTCGTATCTAACTATACGATGGTTTTGTCCAATGGAAGTGGACGTTCGTAGTAATACGGGGTGTCCTGGAGACAAGGGTAAAAGTAGGAGTGGCAATGAGGTCTGCAACTCTGACAATCCAAAAGCCAGTGTTTAATAAGGTTCGGTCAATTTTGGTCTCTGAGTCATAGTCTTAGGGTCGGGTCAATGGTCGCTGCCGAAGAGAGAGAGAAAAGAAACACTCAGCGTGCACTCTAACCTAGATCAGAATGGTTACCAATTTATCTAATCTGGAAACCTCTCACTGTCACCTCAAATTCTCCTCCAAACCTGAAAGAAGAATTAGTCGGGGTCACCCGAGGAGTAAACTAACTCATCAGTGGGAATCGGGATCCAACTATCATCGCATGATAACGTGACGGAATCCGCTCACGTCATCACACTCCAGAAGGTATGCGCATATCTGGCAAGTTTCAGTTTCTTTAGAAACTCCCGATGTGATTTTTGCCCCATGCTCTTATGACCTTGACTTTGGCCAACAAATCATAAGTCACATGTCAAGTTCTACCCGTCATTCTCCAGGTTAATTTGAGCCCACCCGCACAAGCCCTTGACTTTGGCCAACAAGGCTATACGACTGCCCCAAACCAACTCATCTTTCTATGCTGCATATGAATACCCAACAGCTACCAAACACTGTGCCTTGACTTTGGCCAACAAACACAGCTTGAATACTATTGACCACCCATATGAAACGACGGAGGGCTACGAATGGTTTCTGGCGAAAACCTTTAACGTAATGAACTTGATATCGTTGAAGGAACTGGATAGCTTTTATGAAAATATAGTGACGAAAACCTTCGCTAAAGAGGTCACTCCCAGTGAAGGGATCTCGGCTCTTTCCCCGTAGAATGAGGTGCAGGATATTCCAACTGAATACCACGATGCAAAGCAAAAGTAATCGGCTATAGTGAAGTTATTGCCCTGACGCAAACTTTTGTCCAAGGGGTCACTCCCGGTGAAGGGATCTCGGCCCTTGCCTCGTCGACTGAGGAGCAGGATATTCCAACTGAATACCACTGTGCAAAACAAAAGAGAACGTCCCTGCAATAACAGCTTTTTTGAAAAATTGTTCCAACAACATCAGAATATGTTTGTTTTTAACTTGCATTGATCCGAATCAACGCAGTCCCATCAATTGATCACACCACAAAGAACGAAAATATACTGATGTACGTATATGCCATCCGCATTCGCCACTGGGTCCCGTCATTACCCGTTAGGTTAGCTAACTAACGACAGAGCGGGGACTGGACTAGCGCGGATGCAAAACATATACAACATCTACTAGTATATATATCAATATATAATATTTCGCTCAAGGCGTGATAAAATGCAACATCACAGAAATGTACAGCATCACAGAACAATACAGATATCTGGGATCCCCGGGTTTCACAGAGCCGCTACTGAAACCCGACGTTCCCCTGGTCGTGTGGATAGCCTGTGCAATGAAATCCTAGACCCCTACGGGCGCGGAAAGTTACCCGCCAAAACCTGAAGCGAGGCAGCCCCCTTCAGCAACGTAAATGGACCACCCAGCACTTCACGGAATCCGGTAACTTGGGCACCCCTCCTGGGTCAACCTGTACCCCCTACGAGTGCGGTGAATAGCCCGCCAATTCTAGAGTGAAGCCCCCTCCGTCTCAATGCCATGAGATGCGGGCCCGTTGCCCTCTAGAACCCGGCTATCCGTGCACCCCTCCGCGGGGCAATCCTATTACAGAAAGTAAAATATACATACAACGGGTACATCGACCGCAACCTGGTCGTGCCCCAAAAGAATAATACAAACAGGCAGTGACGGAAGTCCACATGTCGGACGCTCGCCCCGCAATATCAAATGTACATAATACAACAAAAACTGTACTAGCATTGCAACCAGGCTATCCCCCATGACCGATCCGCAACATCACAGCAAAATCACAGAACATCAACGTGAATGTCACGTTCGCAAATCCGTCTAACCGGGCTATAGCAGTTAGACAGGATTTACCGATCAAGTGACATTCACGGTCGCAGATATAATGTAAATACTGTGAACTGATGTGTTTAAAATTTTCCGATCGATCAAATTTTACCAAGTGGGCCCCCAAGCACTACTGTAGCACATGAAGAAATCTGGCCCCAAAAAATAATATTCCAAAACCCCAATTTCACTGTTTAAAGATCACTGTGCAAAATTGGTGCACTGAAGGCACTAAACTGTGGTGGAACCGCGGCCAGAAGGGGGGTTTGGCCGCGGTTCCGCGGTCATCCTACAGCATCAGTTCACCAAATTTTCACAGAAGTCTTATCTTTCTCTGCACATCACTCTGCAACATACTGAAAAAATTTTGGAGCCAAAAAAATTTCGACAGAAAACTGATATGCATGAAAACGCGGTTTTGGGATTTTTGCTCGATCGAAACTTTAAACACGTTAGACAAAGCTAGACTAGGTTAATGGCGAGGCTCTGATACCACTGTAAGTGCACGGAGGCGCCCCGGCCGTCAATCCGACGCCGGAATGCGGAAGCGATGATTTACTTTAACTTTTCAAACCGGCACCACCGTGCACTATAAACCCGGATCGTGCCATTAAACTAGTCCTAGATAACTACAAGATGGGTAGAGAGATATACCGAGCAATCCGTGTCCTCCGGTCTTCTCGTCGTCGTCCCGATCTCCCGCGGAATGTCCGGTCTCCACCTCCTCGCCGGAAAGGCACCACGTCGCCTGCTTCTTTTACGGGCTCCCACCTCTATACCGAGGCAACTCGGGCACGATGTTGGCGAGCCGACATGCCCAAGGTTTGCTATAGAATGTGTGTAGAACTCATGTCTCATTTGGGGTAGTGGATGTTGCCTTTGTGGTGGAGGAAATGAACTGTGAACTTTTGTGGAGGAACTTGGGGATTTTTCTAGCATCAAGAGAGCAAAAATCCCCACTACAAAAAATGGGCAGCCCCTCAAAGAGCAAGGCCGGCCACATCTAGAGAGGAGAGGAATGAGAGTGGAGTGTGTATGGATCACAATATGAGAGTGTGCACATAATGCAAGAGAGAGGCCAAAATGATATCATGAAAAGAAAATGATGACAAACTCAAACCCACACTCCACAACCATCTCCCATCATCAAGTCAAAAAGTCAAGCAATGATCACCTACCAAAACCAATACTCCATCAACTAATTATCAACAACCATGATGAAAAGAAGAAGAAGTCAAATGGTCAAGGGATGGTGCAACCATCATGATCCAACAATATGCAAAGAACACCCTCAACAAATGCTTATTTGCACAAATGCAAATAAGCCCTCCTCCACCAAACTTCAGCCAATGAAAGATACAAAGAAATATGGCCGAAACGGAAAGCAAACTGGCAACTCCAGAAAACTGGTCCCGTAATAAATTACAGGAAAACCCCGCAACTGTGTATACACACCCGCATCTGTATTCCGACCGAATACAAATGCAATGAGAGAAAATCTACACTGTTCTATACTAGGATCCGGCTTAAACCAAAGCCGGCTAGTATTATCCATCCGATCCTAATCCGTGCAATAACGCACGTATCTGATCGAACCCCGTCATATCTCCATACGGCCTCTACAGCGTTTCGCCCGAAAACTTGAGCAACTGAATATGGGGGACTCTAAAGACTCGCCAACACCTTGGTTGTGGATTTAACCACTAGCACGTCAGAGGTATAAGCCAATACGTGACGGACTATCAGGTATTGACCAAAAGGGACGTCGATGAGCGAACTCATCCTGACACCCTACTGAGCCTGTCAGTGACAATATCCGTACAGTCCGGTCCGTTCGTCTATGAGCATCGCATGGCGGGCCTAGGGGGTTGGTAAAAGTCAGACCCCCAAAAGCGGTACAAATCGTGTCAGAGATCAGCCCAGAACACCCTGAGATACTACTGGAATACCTACCAGTAAATCTCCTGCCTTGGCCAAGGACTTTTCATGTTCTGGCTCTCCTAGACACAGCGCGACCTCACCCCCAATACCGGGAGAGACGAACCCCCGAAGATCCGCTCACTGCCTCCATGTGGCTCGGGACTGTACCCAACTAAAACCTGTTTGCACGTCTCCTTTGAGCGTGGTAGGGTAGTAATCAAAGTACAGTGGGAACTCACACGAGACAAATGACGATCCTCAGGTCGATGAACTAACCTGTACACATGTCACCAGGGAACCGCTATCTGACGTCAGGTATAAGACCAACTAGCATGTTCCCGGCGAGTCCTGTCCGGTGTACTCATAACCCAATGAGCACCTGTATACATCTTAGGTGATCCAACTGACACCAGTGGCTTGTGAGACCGGCCACCGCCCCTCGTCGGGGTCTCGAATGTATACACTAGTCTACTCTGGAGAATCGATGCCCTGTCTCGAAACTCTCACGACTAGGGACCTTTTAAGGATGTGCTTATAGACTACCAGCTCTCACGTATATGATCGCCCTCATACTGCTGGCAGTCAAGCAAGAATCCTAGGGGCTCTATCAACATGCAATAGTGACCTGTCAGGTCACCTAAAGCAGTACACGATGATAAAGATAAACCAGATAGCATACTATCAACTTGAGTAAGACTGTCCTACCGGGATAGGTCCTCCCTCAATCATTGCAATCACGTGCCTGTGATCCAATAATTGACTCTGAGGGCACTATCTCCAACACCACACTCATCTTAAGAAAAGATAAATCCGTCTTTAACCGAATATTAAAGACGGGCGATAGAAAACTGGAAACTGGAAACTTCCAAAAGTGATCCTGAAACAAATTTCAGGATAACCCCGTATCAGTATAAACATACCCGCATTTGTATTACGACCGAATACAAATACAACTGAGACAAAGATATTATATCTACACAGTATAATAATCGGATCCGGCTTAAACCAAAACCGACCAGTATTATCTGCCCGAAATATGACACGTGCGTAAACGCACGTGTATTTTCCGAACCCTGCTATAAAACCATACGGCCTCTACAACGTTTCGCCCGAACTTGGGAAACTGTCTGTAGGGAACTTTAATGACTCATCAACACACTGGCATTGGGTATAACCACTAGCACGTCAGAGGTACAAATTGTACGTAACGTTTGCCTATGTATTGATTGGAAGGGAAGCTGACGCGCGAACTCATCCATAAACCCTACTGAGCCTGACAGTGACAATATCCGTACAGTCCGGTCCGTTCGTCTAAAGAGTATCGCATATCGAGTCTAGGGGGGTGGATAAAGTCAGACCCCTAATAACGCGATAAATCGTGTCGGCATGAAGCCCATCACCACCTGAGAAACTACTGATCCAAATCAGTAATTCTCCACTACCTCGGCCGAGGATTTCTAGTGATGGCCACCCGAGCACTGTGCGACATCAACCCCCAATACCGGGAGAGACGAATCCCCGACGATCCGCTCACTGCCTCCATGTGGCTCGGGACTGTACCTAAAAAATACCTGTTTGCACGTCTCCTTTGAGCTTGGTAGGGTAGAAATCAAAGCACAGTGGGAACTCACACGAGACAAATGACGATCTCAGGTCGACAGACTAACCTGTACATATGTCACCTGGGAACTGTTATCTGACGATATGTATAATACCAACTAGCATGCTCCCGGCGAGTCCTGTCCGGTGTACTCATAACCTAATGAGCACCTGTATACATCTTAGGTGAATCAACTGACACCAATGGCTTATGAGACCGGCCACCTCCCCTCGTCGAGGTCTCGACTGTATACACTAGTCTACTCTGGAGTATCGATACCCTATCTCGAAACTCCCACGACTAGGGACACTTTTAAGGATGTGCTTATAGACCCCAGCTCCCACGTATATGATCGCCATCATACTGCTGGTAGTCAAGCAAGAATCCTATAGGCTCTATCATCATGCAATAGTGAACTAAAGCATGTATACGATGATAAAGACAAACCGGATAGCATACTATCATCTCGAGCAAGACTGTCATATCGGTATAGGTCCTGCCTCAATCATTGCAATCACGTACCTGCGATCCAATAATTGACTTTGAGGGCACTATATCCAACAATCTCCCACTTGCACTTAAGGCTAATTATTCTGATGTCGCATACTCACAGCCCGTGTGATACCGAACACCCAACTCCTCTACTAATCAGTTTCACAAAGCCAGTTTGTAAAACTCTTGTATTCGAGAAATAGCCTCAGTGAGTGGATCCGCCCTGATGTTTCTTTCTATGTCTCTCTTAATCTTAAGTTCATGGAGAAAGCCATCTCCCGAATCGAGTAATACATGTCTTAGAATATGTCTGAATATCTGATGGGACCTAGTTCATAAATGAACTCCAAATCCAAACTTCTTAGACTTTATTGATAACTGAACCTAATCAGTATCCAGCACCATACCTCCCACAGTATCCTCTTGGACCACCTGTCCATAATATTGTCCCTCGTCAGAGGGAAAACTATAAATCTGACAATCACTCTGTCATCCATGTCACCTTGGAAGCCTGGAATGATAACCGTCTCCTCAAGGAGGCTGCCATTATCAAATCCATAGAACATCCATTCATGTTCTAATACTACTTGCTGATGTTTCTGTAGGATTGGATTAATATAAACTTATCGCATCTATTGCATAAACAACATCTGGTGTGGTACTTGACATCTCATGATTGACTCAATTGCCTAAGCAAGTGATCTGTCAATCATGCACATCCCTCTCCAGTTTAGTCTGTAAGACACCTTTAGAGAGGATGACTCCATCATCTGCAGGTACACCACCATGCCAGGAGTCATCTATTCTAAAATACCATTAGAATACTGTCAAAGTATCCAAATTGGGAAACTACCCAATTCTAGATCTAAAACCATAGATCTAGTAACCAGAATGTCTGATATTATATCCATATCCCTTTGTGGAGAAACAACTGTGTGACGACCAAAGTACAACCGATTGTAGTATAGGAATTTTACTTCCTACTCTGTGTATGTCATCCAAATACCAGGACATCACACCCTACTACCTTCTTAACAGATCCATCCCCTATTCTGATGAAGTCAAACCCATGACTGTCACATCAAAATTAGATGATCTATCTCCGCTATATCTGCTCAAGCCTATAAATAGACATAAGCTACTTGCCCACTATGCTTCCGCTGCTCCCACTGACCACAACAACCCTCTGGCAGAATAATATCTATGCACACTTCTAAATCTAGTTTAGAACGACGTTATACATATCCTCCTGCCGGGTCTCATAGTCTGGAACAACAGTAGTGTCAAGTCTGGGTAAACAAGAACCTCCCTGTCACCGTCCTTGAGGTTACCTGAGTACCTCTCGGGTGTCTGAGATTACCCACCATATCTGCGGAGTGGCTAATGGAATGTCAAAACTGATTGAATATATAAGTCCTATTAAATTTTCCGTAATCGTTTGCGGTTCTGGAATCACTTCCAGTTCTACCATACTCCCACTACTGTTTTCTGAAAAAATCCATTTTACTAAAACTGTGGCGAGTCAAGAACAATATCACTATTGATCTTCCAGATGGTAGAAAATCAACCCTCGTCAAAGCCAGGGTCAACCCACAAACTGCCATTACAGAAACGTGCCTTGAGTTATCCAGTGTCTGGTTTTAAGCATAAGCTGGACAACTCACCGTACCTTAACATCGTTAAGATATGAACCATTCTATATCCAATATAGAAACTTTGGCACTTATTTAATTGGAACCAGATTCAAATCATGCAGCTGTCTCCAGTGCATATCAACTTAATGAAGAGAGGCTAATCGGCATTACTCAACTTAGAAATCCATCCAATTATGAGTAACCTGAAAGAGAAACAAGTTTCTCAAAACCGTTACTATCATCTGAATACCAGTCACAAGAATCTATATCTTCGATCTCTTTGAAAAATCCCGATACTTGCGACACCTGGTTCTCTACTTTATTCTTATACCCAAAACTTCTCAAAAAATTTAGACATTGTATTTCTACGAAACACTTGTCTAAAAACTAGAGAAGTCACAAGTAAATAGAATATAGTACGAGGACCAACCCCTTTGTCCTCATGGACACTGAACAGCATACAATACTCTGTATAAGTCCGCTGAGTTGAATAACTCAAAACCTGTGCGTCATAGGTTGAAAACTGTACCCAGGCGATTTCCTCAAATATCACCAATTACAACGAATTCCGATATAATGAGGATGATCACCTAATTCCCAATAACTTACTCCCACTCATCATCTGTAAAACCATACAGATATGAGAATGAAACCTGGTAGATACATACCCTGGAGTAAGTATGTAATCGGGAAATCAGTTTTCCTTTAACAATGCACTGAAACATGAAAATGTTTCGTAGGGGTATCCTGGTATTCCTAGTAATGCCTCTTCCATAATCCAATTCATGACTTTAACCGTATATTTCTTTGCCACCTCTCCAAATCCCTTTATTTGTCTTTATTCATTACCTTCTGTACACCCCTTAGGCTAAGTGGTTTTCTTCCTTCCCTACCGTTCGGCACCAGCCTATGGTTTGGAAGAAGACTATCCAGTAAGCATAATAGGTGTACTCTCCTAAACCAAGGAGTACTCGCAACTTGAGAGAAGGTGATGATAAAAGACAACCGAATAATACCTTATTCTATTAAAGGTGAAATAGGAGTGGCGATGAAGTACGTTGTTTGGTCGTGAATGATAACAGTCGCAATTTACTTTTCCTTCTTTCTAATCTCTTTAACTTGTCTTTAAATATTACCTTCTGCACACCCTACTTAGGCTAATTGGTTTTCTCCATTCCCTACCTTTCGGCACCTGCCTATGGTCTGGAATAATACTATCCAATAAGCGTAATAGGTGTACTCTCCTAAACTAAGGAGCCCTCGCAACCTGAGAGAAGGTGATAATAAAAGTCAACTGAATAATCCAATTCTATTTCTCCTGAACCTGGATCCATCCTCGAAGAATTCCCTTCGAGTTCGTATATAACCATACGATGGATCTATCCAATGGAGTGGATATCCATAGTAATACGGGGTGTTCTGAGAAATGCAAAGGGTAAAAGAGGGAGCGGCAATGACTTATGCAACTTTAGACAATCCAAAAGTCAGTATTTTAAGAAGGTTCGGTCAACTTGGTCACTGAGTCATAGTCTAGGGTCGGTCAAAGGTCGCTGCCAAAGAGATAGAGAGAAAAGAAACACTCTGCGTGCACTCTAACCTAGATCAGAATGGTTATCACTTTATCTAATCAGGAAACCTCCCACTGTAATCTCAAATTCTCCTCCAAACTTAAAAGAAGAATTAATCGGGATCACCCAAAGAGTAAACCAACTCATCAGTGAGAATCGGGATCCAACTATCATCGCATGATAACGTGATGGAATCCACTCACGTTATCACACTCCAGAAGGTATGTGCATACTTGGCAAGTTTCATTATGTTTGAAACTCCCGATGTTATTTTTGCGCCATGCTCTTATAACCTTGACTAAGGCCCAACAAATCATAAGTCACATGTCAAGTTCTTCCCGTCATTATCCAGGTTGATTTGAATCCACCCGTACATACTCTTGACTAAGGGCCAACAAAGTAATACGACTGTCCCAAACCAACGCATCTATCTATGCAACAAATGAATACCCAGCAGCTACCAAACACTATGCCTTGACTAAAGGCCAACAAACATAGCTTGAATACTACTGACTATCCATAAGAAATGACGGAGGGTTACGGCTGGTTTTTGGCGAAAAACCTTTAACGTAATGAACTTGATCTCGTTGAAGGAACCTGATAGCTTTTTATAAATATATAATGACAAAAACCTTTGCTAAAGAGGTCACTCCCGGTGAAGGGATCTCGGCTCTTTCCTCGTGGAATGAGGTGCGGGATATTCTAACTGAATACCGCTATGCAAAGCAACTTGTAATCGACTATAATAAAGTTATTACCCTGACGTAAACTTCTGCCCAAGGGGTCACTCCCGGTGAAGGGATCTCGGCCCTTGCCTCGTCGAATGAGGTGCAGGATATTCCAACTGAATACCGCTATGCAAAACAAAAGGAAACATCTTTGTAATAACACCTTTTAAAATTTGTTCCAACAACATCAAATATAGGTTTGTTTTATCCTTGCATTGATAAGAATCAATGCAGTCCCATCAATCAATCACACCAGAAAAGATCGAAAATAAAATGTACGTATATGCCATCCGCATTCGTCACTGGGTCCCATCATCACCCGTTAGGTTACTTAACTAACGACAGAGCGGGGGCTGGACTAGCGCGGGTGTAAAACATATACATCATCTAATAGTATATATACCAATATACAATAATCGCTCCAGGCGTGATAATATGCAGCATTACAAAAAAGTAATAAGCATCACAGAAAAATACAGATAATCTGGGATCCCCAGATTTCACAGAACCGCTACTGAAACCCGACGTTCCCCTGGTCGTGTGGATAGCCTGTGCAATGAAACCTAGACCCCTACGAGCGTGGCAAGTTACCTGCCAAAACCTGAAGTGAGGCAGCCCCCTACAGCATAGTGAATGGACCATCCGGCACTTCACGGAATCCGGTAACTCGAGCACCTCTCCTTGGGCCAACCTGTACCCCCTATGAGTGCGGCGAATAGCCTGCCAATTCTAGAGTAAGGCCCCTTTGCCTCTCAAAGCCATGAGATACGGACCTGTTGCCCTCCAGAACCCGGCTATCCGTGCACTCCTTCGCGGGGTAATCCTAGTACAGAAATGAAAAATATATACAACGGTACATCGAACTTAGCCCGGTCGTGCCCCAAAAGAATATTATACAAACAGGCAGTGACGGCAGTCCACATGTTGGACGCTCGCCCCGCAATATCAAATGTACAAATCAATCCAAACAGCACTACCATTGCACACTGCTATCCACCACGACAAATCCGCAACATCACAGCACAACACAGAACATCAACGCGAATGTCACGTTCGCAAACCCGTCTAAAAGAACTATAGCAATTAGACGCGGTTTACCGCACGATTGACATTCACGGTCGGAGATATAAAGTAAGTACTGTATACTAACAAGTTTAAAATTTTGATCGACAAAACTTCCCGAAGTGGGCGCCACGTACATCTGCTGTACTGTAACAAAATCTGGGCCCATAAGAAATATACCAAAAACCACAATTTCACATGAAGAACATACTGGAAAAATTTGGTCCACTGTTGCCACATACTGGACGCGGTTCCGCGGTTAAACCCAAGCTTTGACCGCGGATCCACGGCGGTATAGTTGTAACACGTGTCCAAATTTCACCGTAACTCTTCAAAAACCCTGCTCAATTTTCTGTGATATGCAAAATAATTTTTAGATCCTTTTAAAAATCGACAGAAAGTTTGAACAGAAAAAGTGTAGTTTTTGAAAATCGGTTCGATCGATATTTTAAACGTGTTAGCACAAGTTAGTAAAGCTTAATGGTGAGGCTCTGATACCACTGTAAGTACACGGTAGCGCCCCGGCCGTCTAACAGACGCCAAATGCGGAACAAAAACTTTTTACAAACTGGCGCTATCACGTACTATAACCCGGATCTGCCATTAAAGCTAAACTAACAAACTACAGAGTGGGTAGAAATGTTATACCGAACGATCCGAGTCCTTCGGTCTTCAACCATCATCCCACGCTTTGTTGCGGCTGCTCCGATCTCCTGAATCTCCGGTCTCCTCGTCCAGGTGGCACTACGTCGACGGATCTTTAAACGGGCTCCCGCCTCTGAACCGAGGCAACTCGATCATCAAGTTTGCCAAAAGAGATGACCAAAATTGATGTAGAGAATGAGTAGAACACTTTGTCTTGTTACATCCAAGGTTATGGACGAACGGTTAATGAAGTTGCCTTTTGGATCGGGTAAATGAGAAAATGAGTATACAAATTATCATGAACCAAAACTATATCTTTTTTTCCAACAACCATCTTACCTCCAAATGAATGGGCCGGCCACTATTAAAAGGGGAGGGAGGTGAGTGTAGGAGAATAAATGGTGACCATAAGATATGATACTTATCATAACTCATAAATGAAAGAATGAATCACTAAAAACATTAAAAGCAAAGGATGAATCATAAACCTAGTCACCCTTATATTAAATGAATCATTAAATGTACTAATGAGTTACATAACACCTCACCATCCTAGTCACCTTCTAGAAGCTTCCACACTCATCTCAAGAAAAGATAAATCCGTCTTTAACCGAATATTAAAGACGGGCGATAGAAAACTGGAAACTGACAACTTCCAAAAGTGATCCTGAAACGAATTTCAGGATAACCCCGTACCAGTATAAACATACCCGCATTTGTATTACAACCGAATACAAATGCAACTGAGATAAAGATATTATATCTACACAGTATAATACTCGGATCCGACTTAAACCAAAGCCGACCAGTATTATCTGCCCGAAATATGACACGTGCGTAAACGCACGTGCATTTTCCGAACCCTGCCATAAAACCATACGGTGTCTACAACGTTTCGCCCGAACTTGGGAAACTGTCTGTGGGGAACTCTAATCACTCATCAACACATTGGCACTGGGTATAACCACTAGCACGTCAGAGGTACAAGCTGTACGTAACGTTTGCCTATGTATTGATTGGAAGGGAAGCTGACGAGCGAACTCATCCATAAACCCTACTGAGCCTGACAGTGACAATATCCGTACAGTCCGATCCGTTCGTCTAAAGAGTATCGCATATCGAGTCTAGGGGGTGGATAAAGTCAGACCCCTAATAACGCGATAAATCGTGTCGGCATGAAGCTCATCACCGCCTGAGAAACTACTGATCCAAATCAGTAATTCTCCACTACCTCGGCCGAGTATTTCTAGTGATGGCCACCCGTGCACTGTGCGACATCAACCCCCAATACCGGAACAGACGAATCCCCGACGATCCGCTCACTGCCTCCATGTGGCTCGGGACTGTATCCAAAAAATACCTGTTTGCACGTCTCCTTTGAGCGTGGTAGGGTAGAAATCAAAGCACAGTGGGAACTCACACGAGACAAATGACGATCTCAGGTCGACAGACTAACCTGTACACATGTCACCTGGGAACTGTTATCTGACGATATGTATAATACCAACTAGCATGCTCCCGGCGAGTCCTGTCCGGTGTACTCATAACCTAATGAGCACCTGTATACATCTTAGGTGAATCAACTGACACCAATGGCTTGTGAGACCGGCCACCGCCCCTCGTCGGGGTCTCGACTGTATACACTAGTCTACTCTGGAGTATCGATTGTTAGTTATATGTATGCCCTAGAGGCCATTACTGTTCATAGGATGTATATTGTAGTGGATGCTGGGACATATATAGGGAGGACTTTCTTGCTCGACATGATAGTATGCTATCTGGTTGATCTTTACCTTAACGTGTATACTGATTGTCTCTCTGTTACATGTTGGTAAAGCCCTTAGGATGTGTGCTTGACTACCTGGACTATGATGCGGATCATACTAGTGGGGACATGGTAGTCCATAAGTACATCCTTCAAAGTCCCTAGTCGTGGGTGTATCGAGACGGGGCATCGATATACCAGAGTAGACTAGCGTGTACCTTCTCGACCCATACAGATGGGCGATGGATGATCCCATATCCATCGGTGTTTGACATCAGAGATGATATACGGGTGCTCAGTAGAGACTGGGTACACTGGACGGACTCGCCGAGAACTCCCAGATGGTATTATACCTCACGTCAGATGGCAGTTCTCTGGTGACACTGGTACAGAGTAGTCTGTTGACTCGAGATCATCATAGAGTCTTGTGTGGTTCCCACTGTGCTTTGATTTCCATCTTACCACGTCCAAGAGGGCGTGCAAAACGGTGGTTTTTGGGTACAGTCCCGAGTCACATGGAGGCAATGAGCGATAGGAGGGGATTCGTCTCTCCCGGTATAGGGGGTTGATGTTGCGCTGTGTTCGATTGGCTATAACAGGAAATCCCTGGCCAGGGTTGCTGAGATTTACTGGTAAGTGTTACCAGTAGTTTCTCGAAAAGTTATAGACCTCATATCGACACGACTTATCGAGCTATTGGGGTCTGACGTTTACCACCCCTAGGAGAGATATGCGACATATCAGACGATCAGACCGGACTGTACGGTAGTGTTACTGGTCGGATTCACTGGAGTGTGAGCGGGCTTGCTCGTCGATCTTCAGATCGCTCAATACCCGGGTGGCCGTTACGTTTAGCAGACCGCTTGCGGCTTGTGGGTGTTTGATATGATCATCACCTGCTGCTGGCGTATTGACGAGTCTTTAGAGTCCTACACAGAGGTTTCCTGGCTCAAGCGAAACGAAATAGGAGCGCATATGAGATATGTGCGGGACCGAGAATAATGCGTGTATGTGATACCGTATTCTATTCTCACGAAAAATGTATCGAATGGTTGTATGCGATATAACCTAGTTATCGATTCAAGCGTTGATTCGATAAGCCGATACATTATATACTAGTCGGTTGTGTGCGACATGACCGGGTCATTGAATCGTGTTGATTTAATTATTTAATGCATAATTATATATTTGATATATTACTTTGTATTAACTAGTATCGGTTCACTTTAAATGGATTTTCTCACTCGGGTGTGCGCATTACATATGCGATATGATTTTGTGCATTTGATTGTATCATGTTTGATGATACATGTTTACTTGGTTAAGTGCAAAGAATTAAACCATGGTTAAAAGAATGGTTAGGGTTTCATTTCCTTTATTTATTCATTTATTTATTTGTTTATTCATTTTGGAAAAGAGGAGAAAAGAATGGTGGCTTAATTTGGAGTTTAGTTGAAGCTTCATGAATCTTTGATCAAGTCAACCATTCTTATCTCATCCTTAACCCTAACCATTCCCACTAACCATGATTCATTCTCTACACTTAACTATGGTCATGATATGATAAGAATTCATTTTCTTTTCTTATTCTTTTAACTTATCATAATATTCTTCATCATCTTCTTCATTCTTCAAGTGAAGAAAACCAAGCTCCATCAATGGTGATTGTTGGAAAAGAGTGAGAAATCCAAAACTAAAGTTAACCCACTTCCTATTTCTTCATCCTCTACCTCTTGCCAAGTAGTAGAGTGTGTTTACTTCACAAGTTTCTTGACTTGGTGAAGTTGTGAGCTTGATCTAGCGATGCCTCGACGTAGATCATCTTCGGCATGGACATCGACGACCTAGCTCCCTTTTTCTCCGACGAAGCCGACTCTAGAGCCCGGATTTGATTTGGACGGCGGAGAGGACCTCGTTGCGGAGCTATGGAGGTGGAGCACCGGATCTACAAAGGTTGTATTTCCGTTAAACTTTTAGTTAAGTGTTAACTAGTTAGTTTTTCGCCTAAACATCTAGCCGACGATCCGTAGTTTAGGGTTTGTAGGCACCGTAAAATTTTAATTTGGCATGTTCGATGCCTTGTGAGACCTCATTAGGGTGCCTAGGAACCCTACAGTGGTATCAGAGCCTAGCTAGAGCCTTAGGCGAAGCGTAGACGGAATTTGAAGTCCGAACGACCCAAAACCGAAACCCAAAATATGCTCTCTGTACTTTTTTGAAAACAGTGGATTTTTCCAAATTAAAAATTGCTAAAAAATTCAGCAGGGAAAAATAAGAATTACGGTGCAAAAAGTTTCTGGTGAACAGTATTTTTCGCGGCGGATCAGCGGCAGAAGCATGGCTTCTGCGGCTGATCAGCGGCCCCTTGGTGACGTCAGCCCACTTTGTTTGCACAGTAACTCCTGATAAATTCTGCTGAGTTTTCTGGGAATTTTTAATATTTATTCAAGAGTTGAATTTCCTGGGATTGTTTTGGGGATTCGGTGTTTCGATCGGGGTATCAAATTTTGTCTGTGTGGCTTTCCGGATAAATCGTAGAATATGTTAAAAAGTTCGACCGGATATAAATACCCAATTTTTCCCCTGTCGGGAAATTTCCAAGTGTTGGATTTTTCCGTAGTTTAACGACGTTCTAAGTAGTGCAAGTAACTCGATGGTCCCTCTAGAAGACAACAAACCTTAACTCGATTATGTGACCGTCTTGAACTGCCCTTTGAACCTTCGGGTTTGGGGAAGTACGGCGTGCCACATGTGAGGCGTTGGCTTGACCCTTCTACGGCTGGACCGTTGGTACTGAGGTACGAACTGAATGTTGTTAGACTTATTTCATGTGTTGATCTGTATTGGGAAAACTTGGGTGTTCGATTGTTCGATCAGAAAGTTTAACATTTTCTATTTATCTGGGATGGGATACAATAATTAGAATTCGCAAAAGTTATGTGATAACGGAATGAATATTATAAACGTAGCAGTTTAGTCTCACTTGATCGGTTGCCACGGAATTTTGATGTGATCAAAAGTCCGTCGCAATCACGTAGCGTACGCGGATACTCGCCGGGTAAACTTAATAGACAGCCTCACTCCATAGCCCCGACCAAGTGACTGTAGGAGAACCCCGTCGCCGAAAGCATCCGTTTGGGTGCTCGCGGTAGCGGTGTTCCGCCTTGGTGCACTTCGTCGACGGTTTCAGGGGTGCGGCCGCCTACTAAAGTTTGCGACGAGCATTCGATCAGGATGTCGGGAATCTTGTTGAATTGCCCGACTTGGTATTAAAAAGTGTTTTCGATAAAGAGACTAAAATGCGGGGTTTATAATTGTTAGGCATGCGATGTCTAAGTAATTCATTTGGTCAGGCATGCGATGTCTGAGGTGGTTGCGGATTCCAACTGTTGTAGTTTTACACTTTCTTTTCTGTGACCGTAAGTGTAATATGTGATATCGCCGGTTTCGTTGCTATATGTCAACGACAATTGGGATGCGCATATTTACTTACGTTGATGACATGTGATGTTATGTGTTGCTGGATATGTTATATTGGATCGTCGTGTTTGAATAGCCGGGGGTTTTTATGTGAGATGAGTGTTTTTCATTTTCATTCATGTAAAAACTTATATGTAATATTCTTTTATTGGGACGCTTCCAGGTTGCGGAAGTAGTCACCTTTTGTATATTATTTACTTTTCCGCACTAGGATAGACCCAAGGAGGAGGGCACAAGTAACCGGGTTCTGGAGTCCAGTGGGAGACCAACTCGAGGAGTCGAGTCCGGGTCTCCTAACTCCAGAATTGGTAGGGTTGCTTGCCGCTCTCGTAGGGGTCTAGGGGTGTGGGTTTGGCTATTCATCACGACCGTGGAATCCGTGTTTTATACTGGCTCGTATTGAAAACACGGACGTCCTAGTATATCCAATATTTCATATGTTTCTTCTGCTGCGATATCTGTGATGTGATCATGTGATGTTCTATGATAGATACAGTATATAGTATATATGATATATTATATAGACGTTACTTATGTTTTACACCCGCGCTAGCCCTGCCCCGCTCTGCCGTTAGTTACCTAACCTAACGGTGCACGAGGGGACATCGAGGCGAATACGGATGGCATAAGTGTACGTCGTATTTATCTGTGATGTTTAGGTAATTAAATGATGGGACTTCATTAATGAGATTAATAAAATAAAAGAAACCTAAGATGTTGCAGAATCGAATTTCAAAATAAAACTGGTAGCTACAGTTCTTGCTTTGCACAGCGGTATATGTGATATATCCTGCACCTTATTCGATAAGGAAAGGACCGAGATCCCTTCACCGGGAGTGACTCCTTTAGCAATAACTGGCAGATGCTACACACTCGGTTTGTCTTTTGATTGCTTTTAAGTGTTTTTGCTTTGCACAGTGATATATATGATATATCCCGCACCTCATTCGACGAGGAAAGGACCGACGATCCCTTCACCGGGAGTGACTCCTTTAGCAAAACTAGAAAAACCTCAAAAGCACTCCATTTCAAAATAATTTGATTCTACAACGATATCAAGTTCATTACGCAATAGGTTTTCAGAAAAACCTGTCATAGCCCTCCGTCATTTCAGATAAGTATTAGTTAGTATTCGTGCTGCGGTTGTTTGGCATGCGTCAAGGCATAGTGTACGGTAGCTAACTAGTGCTTATCTGCCAGCATATGATGCGATTGGATTAGGGTATTCGTACGGCGTTGTTTGGCATGCGTCAAGGGTCGTGCGGGTGGGTTTAATTCAATCAAGAAATGTACGGGTTGAACTTGACTAGCAGACTATGGGTTGTTTGGCATGCGTCAAGGTCATAGCGAGCTAGGGGCAAAATATTATCGGGAATTTCAAGTGTTGAAATTTGCAATGAGATTGCATACCTTCTATGAGATAGTTGGATCCCGATACCCGCTGCGAGTAAGAGTTACTCCTGGGAGAGTTTTATACATTACAATTAGCCGATCAAGTAGGTGTCTAGAAAGGTGTCAACGGGGTTACGCCTCTGGGAAAACGAGGTTTACATTAATTAGGTTCGTGCGAAAGCACGGGGGACCTCCCTCAAAGTACCGACACTGGCCTGGCTGAAAGATTGGCGAACTTGTAGTGTGTAATTAATCCCGGCTAGTCTTTCCTTTTAGGGTTTGAAGGAAGATTTGATAAAAAGCAGTGAGAGCCATCCTGATTAGATAAAATTATAACCAATCTATTCTTGACAGAGCGCACGCTGAGTGTTTTCTTCTCTCTCTCTCCAGGTAGCGACCATATCACGCCTTAATCAAGATAATAATACGGATTATTGACCGAACCCACTTGTTATACTGAGCTGGGGAACGTTGGTCCCGCTCCAACTTATAATTGTTATAAGACAGAGCAGGAAATTGGGGAATACCAGATTTCCCATGCCGCCCAAACGAAGAGAGTGCATGCTGATGCATCATCTTCGGGTGTGTTCATTATACAGAACTGTTTCTCAGTATCCTTTACGTCCTGGGTATGTGATACCAGATCAGGATCCCAGATATGTAATTTGTTACATAGGGCTATAGATAGGTAGAGAACTGAGAACGGGTGATAAGTTTCATGAGGCAGAAAACGGGGCAAGTGTTGCAGCCAAGTCTGTCGGTCACTGTCACCCTGTATTACCGATACATTGATTCTGAACGAATGTTATTAGATACCGAACCTGATATACAAAATCATATCTGTCTCTTTATAAGTAAAGAAATGATAAAATTTTGTATTGTTGGATAATGTTTTGAACATTTCCTATATCAAAAGTTGATCGGTTCAGGCACGTTATCTAAAAGCATTGATGTTCTAAATCAAACCACAGTTCTTAGTATACGGAACACACACAAGAGGAAGAGTTCAGAAATGAACGAATTCTTTTTGAGGCATTGTAGACTAGGTCAGATCAATGTGACCCGACTAGCTAGAGTTACATAAAGATGCATATTTAAATCAGTTTGAATTTACATCTTGTGAAACTCGCCAGTCATGTCACAAAGATAAGATGACCATAGCTCCGTTTACTGGAAACAGAGAAAGAGTTAGTGAACTCTTGGGATGATACATGTTGATGTATGTAGGTCCCCTGTCTACACATGCCAAGACCGGTTCTTATACTTCATTACGTTCTCTGATAATCTTTCGAGTTTCGGACCTATGTTCCTGTTGAAACACAAGTCCGAACCTTTTGAGATATTCATAGAATATAAGTTAGAAGTAGAGAACCAAAACACGGGTATAAGTATTATGTCCTTTGATGAGATCAAGGAGGAGAATACTTGAGCACGGAATTCCTGGACTTTTCTAAAGGAGAATGAGATTCTCTCTCAGCATTACTCCTCCGTATACACCATAGCACGATGGTATATCGGGGCGGAGCAATCTCACCCTATATGATAAGGTGTGCTCTATGATGAGTACTACTGAGTTTCCTATTTCCTTTTTGGGAGTTATGCACTTGAGAAGCTGCATACCTATTGAATAGGGTTCGAATCAAATCAATGCCTACCACTTCATATGTGATATGGAAAGGGAAGAGCCCATGTCTTAAGTTAGTTAAGATTTGGGGTTGTCCGGCCTATGTCTAAAAGAAAAATCCGGACAAACTCGAGGCAAGGTTAGTTATGTAGAACTGGAAAGGTTCCAGCTATACAAACTATAGCAGATGATTTGGTAGAACCAAAGGATTCAATAGATACCAACGAACCTCAGCCTCTCCGCCGATCTAGTAGGGTTCCTCACCCACCTGAGAGATACTTCGGTTTCTCTATGACAGTGGGAGCGAGGAATGCATCATGAGATGATGACCCAACTAGTTTCGAGCTGGCCATCAGGAGTAAGACTCTGTAAGAATGGCTGGACGCTTAGCGATCTGAGATGGATTCCATGTACACCAACAAAGTATGGACTTTGGTTGCAATATCTGAAGGGTTAAATCCCCATCAGGAGCAAGTATATCTTGAGAAGATTACTTGGTGTAGATGGAAAAGTTGAGACTTTCAAAGCTAGACTTGTTAAAGCTTTTCGTCATCGACTAGGCGTGGATCATGATGAAACCTTTTCAAGTGACTATGCTTAAGTCCATCCAGATCCTACTTGCTACGGCTACATACCATGACTGCGATATCTGGTAGTTGGGTGTCTTGACTGCTTTTCTAAATGATGATTTAGAAGAGAGCGTCTATAAGTACACAGCCAGAGGGCCTCGTAGACAGTGGGAGCAGCGGAAACGTGTGCAAGATGTTTTATATGATAAAGCAGGCATCGCGGAGTTGGAACGTCTGTTTTGATGTGTTAGTCAAAGAAGTTGACATCATCAAAATGGTAGATGAACCTTGTATAAACAAAAAAGGTAGTAGGGAGTATGGTGACGATCCTCGTAGAGTACGTGGATGACATACTCTTGATAGGGAAGGAGTTTCCTATGCTACGCTCGATCAATCTCCGCTTATCATAAAGATTCTCCATATAGGATTAAAGTGATACCTACTAAATCCTGGATTTTGGATCTATGAGATAGATCTAAATGGATGTTAGGATTCTCACTAGTCATAGTGAGATGGTATCAACCGACCCTGGGGAGAATCACTGGAAGGGTTCCAGGGTGATAAAGACGACTGAGTGTCAGTCACAGGCATTGTCTTTACCCTCAGTAAAGGGACGGTATGTTGGAAGAGTTCCAAGCTAGATACCGTGACATACTAGACGATAAAGGCTGGATACATCGCTACTTAAGATGCTACCAAAGAGGCAGTCTGGGTGTATATTGGTTCATGAGATGAACTTAGTTCCTCCCATTGTGTGACAATGGAGTTGTGGCTTGTGCCAAGGAACGCCGGTCCCATCAGTGATCCAGACATATTCTAAGGCAGTATCACCTGATCATGGAGATGGTTGATCTCCAAGGGATCGAGGTTAGGAGAGTAGACTCAGAGGACAAACACAGCGGATCCACTCACGAAAGGCCTTTTCCCAGAGAGAGACTTTTATGGGATGGTTGAGTATGAGATACTGCAACCACTGCTACAGATGGCCCTAGTGCAAGTGGGAGATTGTTAGTTATATGTATGCCCTAGAGGCCATTACTGTACATAGGATGTATATTGTAGTGGATGCTGGGACATATATAGGGAGGACTTTCTTGCTCGACATGATAGTATGCTATCTGGTTGATCTTTACCTTAACGTGTATACTGATTGTCTCTCTGTTACATGTTGGTAAAGCCCTTAGGATGTGTGCTTGACTACCTGGACTATGATGCGGATCATACTAGTGGGGACATGGTAGTCCATAAGTACATCCTTCAAAGTCCCTAGTCGTGGGTGTATCGAGACGGGGCATCGATATACCAGAGTAGACTAGCGTGTACCTTCTCGACCCATACAGATGGGCGATGGATGATCCTATATCCATCGGTGTTTGACATCAGAGATGATATATGGGTGCTCAGTAGAGACTGGGTACACTGGACGGACTCGCCGAGAACTCCCAGATGGTATTATACCTCACGTCAGATGGCAGTTCTCTGGTGACACTGGTACAGAGTAGTCTGTTGACCCGAGATCGTCATAGAGTCTTGTGTGGTTCCCACTGTGCTTTGATTTCCATCTTACCACGTCCAAGAGGGCGTGCAAAACGGTGGTTTTTGGGTACAGTCCCGAGTCACATGGAGGCAATGAGCGATAGGAGGGGATTCGTCTCTCCCGGTATAGGGGGTTGATGTTGCGCTATGTTCGATTGGTTATAACAGGAAATCCCTGGCCAGGGTTGCTGAGATTTACTGGTAAGTGTTACCAGTAGTTTCTCGAAAAGTTATAGACCTCATATCGACACGACTTATCGAGCTATTGGGGTCTGACGTTTACCACCCCTAGGCGAGATATGCGACATATCAGACGATCAGACCGGACTGTACGGTAGTGTTACTGGTCGGATTCACTGGAGTGTGAGCGGGCTTGCTCGTCGATCTTCAGATCGCTCAATACTCGGGTGGCCGTTACGTTTAGCAGACCGCTTGCGGCTTGTGGGTGTTTGATATGATCATCACCTGCTGCTGGCGTATTGACGAGTCTTTAGAGTCCTACACAGAGGTTTCCTGGCTCAAGCGAAACGAAATAGGAGCGCATATGAGATATGTGCGGGACCGAGAATAATGCGTGTATGTGATACCGTATTCTATTCTCACGAAAAATGTATCGAATGGTTGTATGCGATATAACCTAGTTATCGATTCAAGCGTTGATTCGATAAGCCGATACATTATATACTAGTCGGTTGTGTGCGACATGACCGGGTCATTGAATCAAGTGTTGATTTAATTATTTAATGCATAATTATATATTTGATATATTACTTTGCATTAACTAGTATCGGTTCACTTTAAATGGATTTTCTCACTCGGGTGTGCGCATTACATATGCGATATGATTTTGTGCATTTGATTGTATCATGTTTGATGATACATGTTTACTTGGTTAAGTGCAAAGAATTAAACCATGGTTAAAAGAATGGTTAGGGTTTCATTTCCTTTATTTATTCATTTATTTATTTGTTTATTCATTTTGGAAAAGAGGAGAAAAGAATGGTGGCTTAATTTGGAGTTTAGTTGAAGCTTCATGAATCTTTGATCAAGTCAACCATTCTTATCTCATCCTTAACCCTAACCATTCCCACTAACCATGATTCATTCTCTACACTTAACTATGGTCATGATATGATAAGAATTCATTTTCTTTTCTTATTCTTTTAACTTATCATAATATTCTTCATCATCTTCTTCATTCTTCAAGTGAAGAAAACCAAGCTCCATCAATGGTGATTGTTGGAAAAGAGTGAGAAATCCAAAACTAAAGTTAACCCACTTTCTATTTCTTCATCCTCTACCTCTTGCCAAGTAGTAGAGTGTGTTTACTTCACAAGTTTCTTGACTTGGTGAAGTTGTTAGCTTGATCTAGCGATGCCTCGACGTAGATCATCTTCGGCATGGACATCGACGACCTAGCTCCCTTTTTCTCCGACGAAGCCGACTCTAGAGCCCGGATTTGATTTGGACGGCGGAGAGGACCTCGTTGCGGAGCTATGGAGGTGGAGCACCGGATCTACAAAGGTTGTATTTCCGTTAAACTTTTAGTTAAGTGTTAACTAGTTAGTTTTTCGCCTAAACATCTAGCCGACGATCCGTAGTTTAGGGTTTGTAGGCACCGTAAAATTTTAATTTGGCATGTTCGATGCCTTGTCAGACCTCATTAGGGTGCCTAGGAACCCTACATCGATGCCTTGTCTCGAAACTCCCACGACTAGGGACACTTTTAAGGATGTGCTTATAAACCCCAGCTCCCACGTATATGATCGCCATTATACTGCTGGTAGTCAAGCAAGAATCCTATGGGCTCTATCATCATTCAATAGTGAACTAAAGCATGTATACGATGATAAAGACAAACCAGATAGCATAATATCATCTCGAGCAAGACTGTCATATCAGTATAGGTCCTGCCTCAATCATTGCAATCACGTACCTGCGATCCAATAATTGACTTTGAGGGCACTATATCCAACACATCCCTTATAATCCAAAAACATATATTGTTTTTTGTATAAGGTTTCAGGGCTTCGCATGTATCACTCGTGAACTTCCTGGGCTCGAAAATGTTTAAAAAATCAAAAGAAGAGAAAAGAGAGGCTGTTAGGTTTCAAACATGCAGATTATAGGATATCGGCGTAAAAACTTAACCAATGAGCTACAAGCTTGTTCTTGTACTTAGTTATCAAGAAATAAATATAACTCAGCACTCGAATGGAAAGAACGATATTTGATTAACGAGGAACAATACAAGGGTACACGAATTTTAGGGTTGTTACAGTTTGCTTCCATAACTCCAATTTGGTATTAACCCTTGCTTTCATCTCATTTACCAGAATAATATCATTAGCGAATAATGTATACCAAGTTATCTCATCCTGAATAGTTCTAGGAAGCTCATCCATCACTGTGGCAAATAAGAATGGACTTAAAGCAGATCCTTAATGTAAGCCAATTGTGGTCGGAAAATCTCTCGTTAGGCCGCCGCAAGACTTTACATTTACCATTACTCCATAATACATGTTCTTGATTATGTCAATGTACCTAATTGGGTCTCCCTTCTTCATCATTCCGCCATAATACCTCTCTAGGTGTCTTGTCGTAAGCTTTCTCTAAATCAATAGAAACTATATGCAAATCCCAACTTCTCTCTTAAAAACGTTCGATACGTTGGCGAAGCAAATGAATAGTCTCCGTCGTCGATCGTCCAGTCATGAACCCAAACTGGTTATCTGTTATCTTAACATACTGTCTTAGCTTGCGTTCAATCACCCCCTACCAAAAGTTCATGGAGTGATACACGAGTTTTATTTTACGGTTGTTTGGGCAACTTTTAATGCCACCCTTGTTCTTGTAGAGATGTACAATTGATTTAGAGAAAACTTACGACAAATGAAGTTAGAAATAATGTAGCTGCAATTATGCTCAAACCGAGCACTTTTGATACTGAATGTGTCGAAGCATAAAAAATGATAGAATAGACAGTTATTATGCTGCAATTATTTCCAAATAAACACATATTTTACAAAACATGTATTTGATATTGCATTCTAACTAAAAATGGGAATGAAGTTGCACCTGGATGTACACATATAAGTTGCAAAAGTTTTAGGAGTGAGAAATAACCACACACATATATTCAATTTTTAACGATGTAACAAAGTACTATGATATGCAAAGCCCATTTCCAAAATCCACACACATATATTCAATTCTAATATCCAACTAATAAGCTTAATTTGAGGGAAAATTATTTCCAAGCCCTAATCAAGATTTAAGAAGTGAATTATTTTTAAATCCATGTATTTCTAAAATCATCGAAAAACCCGATACTCCGAAAATACAAAAGATCAAAATCCAAAATGACTTATACGTATAATAATTAGTTAGGATATTTTTCCAAAAATCACAATTTTACCCTTATTCTTATATGATAAAGTATTTTTTTAAAATGATACAAACTAGTGTTTTACGTGTGCGATGCACGTTAGTAAATAAGAGAGATTTGTTGAGTTGGTTATTAGAAGAGATAGTAGGGTAATTAAGAAGGATTTGCTAAGTTGGTTATTAGAAGAGATAGTAGGGAAACAGTTAGTCCACAGAGAGTGAGAGAGTAATTAGCAAATTTTATTTTTTATTGTTATGTTAGAAAAAATTAGAAAATTTTATAGCCATCTAGAAGGCTGTCATTGAAATTGGATTCTCAATTTTGAGACGTCCTCTTTTTAGCACTATAATAGTAGAGATAATAAATAGTGCATGGTCTTTTCTCCTTCTTCGCTATTGCTCCTTCTTTATCTTCCTCAAGTCGTGAAAGCATCTCTCCTCGAGCTCCGATAGGAAAATTAAATGCGGATTAAGGTTTGGCCACTAAATCTAATCTCCATTCTCAAATAGTAATTCTCCATTCCCTATTTTCAGTAACCCTAACCTTAATCTTGGCTTTTATAGTCAGAGAGCTAGAAGCCGCTACCTTCAATCTCTTCGGAATAATAACATAGATCTGAAATACTAATATGTTTTGATAAGGTAAAATGACGTCTTACCTTGAAAATCGAAAATATGACACTTGAGTTTTTTTCTTTGAAGGATCGATGAAGAAGATGGGTAAGCGAAGATATTAGGACCAGCAATAAAAGAAGGAAATAAGGAGGAGCCAGAATTATTCACATGGAATTCACATATGTAATCGATTCCATATTCTAATATTTATTTAGAATCATACGAGAGTATTATTGGTGATTTATGCATAAACACCTATACAAATCAGAATACATGGAGATTTGGTTTTAAAAGAAGCATACCTTGAGTTATTTTACGATTTTGGAACTTTTTAGATATAAAAATAAATCTCTTCTTCAAACAGGGCCCGAAAATAATTTTCCCTTGGATTCAATTTTTCACATCAATTCTCATTGGTTTCAATTAATCATCAAGTCAGAACACAATCATTTTATAAAATCTTTAGGAAGCATCTGATGTCATTTTTCTTGTTGCAGGATGATGATGATGAAGAAGAAGAATTAATTTGACTTGTGGAATTTGGAGAATGAAGGAGTTGTTGTGTGTCCGAAGCAAAATAGAATACTAAGTAGACAAGCCATGGTCCACCAAAGATTTGAGGATTTGATGATGGTGATGGCAACTGATCATTAACTGGATCCCATGTGAAGTTTTTTGGATGGAACTTTTACTAATATCCTATTCACACCTTTCACTTTAAGAGAGAGAGAGAGAGAGAGAGATTAGATGTGTGAGTGTTACCCACCCTAAGAGGATAGATATCTTGTCACATAGGGAAAGCACCTTCTCTTACCTCATTATCTGAGTCAACAAAATTTTTAAAAGTTGAAGAGGCCAATATATATTATTCCTCTTATCCACATTCAAACCATGATGAGCTACCCCAATCATTTTCCATTATCGATGGCCCTGCTTCATGGAGAAATGTGTGGTGGACGTCTTATAATCAAAATGCATGAGCGTACATATTAAAAGAGAAGAATGCTTGCGATATCTAAGATTGTTTATACGTAGAGTAACAAACAAAGATCTATCTCTAAATTTTTAAATGCATTGTGCTACATAATTCTATCTAGATTATTCCGATATTATGTTGTTTGTGGCATGTTTTGTTATTTCTGTACATGCATGTATACTTTTTATTAGGATGTTTGTTGCGGTAGATCTTTTGCTCTACTTTCTAATATTAAAAAAATAGATAAATGGACAGAATAGAAAGGGGACATGATCTAAATTAATCAGCAAACGTATACAAATTGGAAGGATGTTCATGCATCACTTCCTGCACGCAAATTAACATGATACCTCATCCATGAATGGGGCCATAATTTACTCACTTTAAGGGGGGAAAAAATAAAAATAAAAAACAAGAGTCGGTTGCTTAATGATGCAATCAAAGTATACTTTAGAATTAAATGAACAATTAAAGAACAAACGCATACTAATTAATTATATAAAAGAGGAAACGGGTTATCAGCTAGCTAGCAGATATTAAACTGTCAGCTAGCCTATTATATAGCCCAATCCGGCCGTCAAATCGACGATCCGCTTCTCTTAGAATGCTCTACACATAGAGTGATCTATGTGTATAAAATTTTAATCACTTTGATACCATCTCTGTCTTTGATAAAGTGTCCCCAATATATGACATTTCTATTGTGTTTAACAGCCATCTATTTTTTAAATGCTTGATCCATCACTTGTAATGCATTATATCAATCAAAATTTCATACACATAGGCCTCTCCATGTGTGGAACAAAGTGGCCGGAACGGATCGTCGATTTGGTGTTTTGATTGGTCTATATAATAAGCCAGCCAACAGTTTAATATTAGCTAGTTAGCTGATAATCAGTTTCCTCTTATATAAAATCCTCAGAACATATATTATATAATGTTATTTAAGATAGATATTTATTGAGATTGATTAGATGGATTGATGGAAGGCTTTTAGTTTAGGTTACATTGCAGAAGGATAAAGATGCAATCTTGCAATAGTTATGTCACGATCTGATAAGGCACGGGGCTGACATAAGAATCACATGAAGTCTAGTGGACCCCACCGTAATCCAAGCAAACCAAAACCAGAAATCTAAACCATATATAAGAAAAATAGAGATGACTTTTAAGAAAGATTTTATAAAATGAAGTAAAACTTGTTTTGTAAAGAGCCATGTTTGAAAAAAAAACGGGCAGCACCTCCTTTGTAAATTTTGAATAAAATTCATGTATAATAATAAAATATAAAAGTATCCCCACACAGAAGCTAGCTAGACGCCCATACGGTGGAGTAGAATTCGCATAATAAGATAGAAATCGCATGCATAAGTAGTGAAACGATTAAGGCATGTGTAAACATATACATTACAGAAGGTAATTAATAAGCATGTATCAAAACTAGAGTTCGAGCGATGAACAACAACAATAACAATAATTACCCATCATGTACAACTCGTGTACTTCTTTCCTAGCATGTGTAGTATGTAATGTGTGGGGTTATCATGATATCATAAAATAAATCTACCTCTCGCCCGATACGGACATAGCAAACCACTAAAGCATAAGAAAGCATGTGAGTTATGAATATAATATGTGTAAATTAAACTTGAATTTAAGCGCAATGAAATGGTAACAATAATCATTTGTAAACAACTCAACAATATAATTATATAATGGTATATAATCGCTATCATCGTAGCCGTAGTGAAATATCTATAGCACGCAATCATGTGCAATCACTATAACAAGGCTATAATATATATATAGCATGCATCCAATATAATCACTTGCAAATAACCGTACTGTGTATATATGTACAATCATTTGAAAGTAGCCGTACAATGTATATATAACGGCATAAGTGATGTTAATTTGTAAAGCAATATAAACATTTCATTAAAATATACGTCACGCCGTTTGAAAATAATATAGAAGGTTTTCTTTTCAAAAACACCTGTGTCAATCATAGACATATGGAAAATAGTACGACAATAGCTCTTTTGAAAGTGATAGAAAATATTGATACATGAAAACAATATCTAAGGTACTGTCTCTTGAAGCAGTCCTGTTTGAAAACTATATAGTTTAATGCAGGGTATCTATAACGACCCACCGTTCCCCAGCAAAGACATCGTGTGCCTTCAAAGCTCAATCACTCATGAATTGATCACATATAACTTTAATCCCTCATGGATTGATCACACTATGCATCTGTAATCAGTTATCCCCCACCTCGATATCGAATATCAACAAACCAGTTAACCATGTCACGCTTCACTTTCCAAAATACGGAATACGAGGAGTGACTAGGCCAGCCATACTCCTACGGTTAAGGAATAATCCTGCCATAATCACACTTCGGATTCTAGCAATACATGGCAAGTGTTGGATATATATGACCTTAAGGCAATTATCGTAATTATAGGAATGCAATTACTGAATTCAAGGAGGGCCTATACCAAGAACAGTTTTTCTCAAGATGATAGTACGCTATCTGTTTTGTATTTACCATTCATAAGTATACATTTTACTTTCTATAATGTATCATTACTACATGATGATAAAGCTTATAAGATCTTTGTTTGACTATCAGGATTATGATAAGGATCACAGTAGTGGGACTTGGTAGTCTATAAGCGCATCCTTAAAAGTCCCTAGTCGTAATAGTATCAAGACTGGGCATTGGTATTCTAGTTTAGACTAGTGTATATATTTCATGACCCTGTACGGGACGATGGCTGATCCTATAGCCATTGGCGTTTGACACCGATGATTGTATACATGTGTTCATTGGATGAGTTACACTGGACGGACTCGCCAAGAACTCTTAAATGGTTTTATACCAATCATCAGATAGCAATTCTCTGGTGACATGAGTACAGGGTAGTCCCTAGACCTAAGATCGCTATAATGTCTTGTGTGTGTTCCCATTGTACTTAGATTACTACCCTACCACGGTTTTAAAGAGACGTGCAAACAGGTTTTAGTTGGGGATAGTCCCGAAGCACATGGAGGCAGTGAGCAGTCGAGGGAATTTGTTTCTTCCGGTATATGGATTTGATGTTGCACAGTGCACAGCTGGCTATGGCCATAAGTACTTAGCCAAGACAATCGAGAATTACTGATAAGTGTTATAAGTAGTTTCTGTGGTGGTCATGAGCTTGACATTAGCATTCCTTATCGAGTTATTGGGAGGCTGGCGGTTTCCACCTCCCACACTCAGTATGCAACAGTCTTAAACGAAGAGACCGGACTGCACGGCGAATGCCACTGATAGGCTTTTGCAGGGTACGGACGAGCTTGCTTGTCGACCGGCTTTTCGTTCAATACCTAGGTAGTCGTTACGTAGAGATAGTACCGCTGACGTGCTTATAGGTTAACCCGGTGGGGGATTGATCTGAAACTGTTTCGAATCAATCGAATATGATCTTGACCTACTGCCAGCGTATTGTCGAGTCTTTAAAGTCCTACCTAGAGGGGTTTTCCTCTTTTAGAGAAATAATGAAGTGCACGTACAGTGATGCATGTGGGGTCTAATTAAACATGTGTATGCGATACTATATGTATTAATCGGACAGTTAATACTAGCCGATTTATGATTGAACTGGGTCATTAAATCAAGTGTTGGTTTAATAATATTACTTATATATCATGGTGCATATATAAACTAGTATTAATTGTGACATTCTTTTTCTCCCTTTTTGTGTAAGATTACATGACATGTGCTTATGTATATTACATACATACATACATATTTATATATGTGTGTGTGTAATATGATTATACATATATATGTATAATTTTTTCCTCACTTCTTATTTTCTTTCTTGATTTATGCATGTCATTTGCATTATGTGTAAGCTTATGGGTTTACACTTAGCATGCTTCATGACATGTGTAGAATGAGAGAGGCATATGTGCTGATATGGCAAGGGTTCAAGAATTGACCAGGAAAAAGAAATCCTGAGTGAACACTCATGCTCATATGACTTATCTATTTTGGTTTTTTAGCTCTCTTTCATCCATCAAGCAAAGAAATGAAAGGTAGGAAAAAGAAAAGAGAGAGAGCCAAAGAGAATACACACTCAACTCTACGTCATCTCTTATCTCCACATCTAGCAAATTGGAATGAGAGTTTCCTCACTTGAAAGGGTTTCTTGTAAAGATGAAGCTAGAACCGGTAGTCTTCATATGGATCATCTTCGACGGAGCCGATCGGAGACCAAACACGATCCGGAGTGTCTCGGAGCTTAGCCGGAGTCCAAAGATTCAACATTTGGAGCATATAAAGATGTTTCAAAATTTGTGCATTCTTAACTCTTTCTCTTTTATTGTTTGCTACTAGAGTCTATGATTGATTTTATGGTTAGGGTGCTTGTGCTCCCTCAGATTTTTCTTTTTTCGTCTTCCACTGCGTTTTCAAAATCCATCCAGCGAGCATGAGTAGCCTTACAGTAAGCAGTAATCAAATACAGATAACGAGATATAGCAGTCACTACTTTTAAACGACGGAGTTCAGTAGATATAAGTCTTTAACAGTAAATGAAACAACTAAATAAAATGATGACAAGGGAACGATAAAACTGGCATCGCTGGTCTTGATCTCCACAATATCCTCAAAATAGGGTAGGTCCTGATCTAGGCTAAATCCGCTTCTCACTCTGAGCATACATACTCAGGTCGTCAGGGAGACACAATATACTAATATATAATAATATATCTCAATGTTGTAAGTCGATGTCGCACACTCTACGGGGTTTGTAGAGAGACGGAATTTTCAAAAAACGATTTTTAGGCATGCAATCTCGACTATTATCCCAAGAACTACCATAAGCCCTAACTAGAAAAAACTTCATAAGTTCTATTCTATTATGATAGAGGTTATACCTATGACATCGTGTCCTTCGGGTCTTCTTATTCCTCTTTTAAAGCTCCTCACGGTCCTAGATCGAGCTTGATTCCGGTCTCCTTTCATCAAAGATGATCCATTCGAGAGTTTGTGGTTCAAGTTTTAACTTCAGAAAGAAGTAAATAAAGACTAGTATGCTAATCTAGAGTGCTTAGATGATGTAGAGAGTGTTAATTCGATTTGTTTATCTCAAGAACCCTATGATTCTCAACACATGAGAAGGGTTAGGATTTAAGGAAGAAGATGGAGCTCAAGCGAGGAGAGAGAAGGCTAAGATGAGAAAGAATGAAGAATGGTTAGCCAAAACAATATCTATCATAATAATTTTTATAAATAAAATATCAAGCCATGTTTGAATAGTTTTCATAAATGAATAAAAAAAACAGCCATGTCTTTCACCATGCTCAAAGCCACCTCTATTAGTGTTTATCCCCTAGATACCATTATTGTATCATACTAGATTGTATATTACTTAATGGAAGCTTGGGATATTCACAGTTGTATTGAAAGTCTTGCTAAAAATGGTAGTATGCTACTTGGTTTGTTTCTACTTTAATATGTGCATATGTTTCTTTTAACATATCGCTTATACATATTAGTAGAGCCTTTAGAATCTTTGCTTGATTACCAGCGTTGTGATGGCAGTCACACTAGTGAGGGCTGGGTATTCTATAAGCAACATCCTATACAGGTCCTTGGTCGTAGGATTATCGAGACTGGGCATCGATACTCTGGAGTAGACTGGTGTATATGCTTCTCATCCCAGCATGGGGAGATGGTCTGTCCCACAGCCATCAGTACGTCATACCGGAGATAGTATGCAGGTGCTCGTTAGGTTACGAGTACATCGGACAGGACTCGCCAGGAACTGCAGGTTGGTACTATACCTATCGTCAGATTGCAGTTCCTAGGTGACATGAGTACAGCTTAGTCCGTCGACTTGACATTGCTACTTCATCTCGAGTGTGTTTCCACTGTACTTAGATTACTACCCTACTACGGCTCAAAGGAGTCGTGCAAACAGGTAGTAGTTGGGTGCAGTCCCGAAGCACTTAGAGGCAGTGGCGGTTAGACAAGATTCGTTTCTCCCGGTATTGGGGGTTGATATCGCGTTGTGTATGGAGAGCCATTATGCAAGGTCTCTGGCTAGGGCAAGCGAGATTTACTGGTAGGTACTCCAGTAGTTTCTCAAGGTGTAACGGGCTTCACTCCGACACGACTTATACCGCTATTAGGGGTCTGATGTTTACCGCCCCTAAGCCCGATATGCGATAGTCCTAGACGAACAGACCGGACTGTACGGAGATTGTCACATACAGGCTCAGTAGGAGTTCGGATGGGTTTCCTCATCGTCCTTCTTATCGACATCTACCTGGGGACCGTTACGTATAGCTAGTACCGCTTGCGGCCTGTGGTTAAACCCACTGCCAGCGCAGTGTCGAGTCTTTAGAGTCCCACACAGAGAGTTTCTCTGCACTGGGCAAAAGGTGTAGAGGCCGTATGGTTTTACGGTAGGGCTAGGATCACTTACGTACACTTATGCACGTACTATGATCGGGAAGATAATACTAGTGGGCTTTGGTTTAAGCCGGATCCTAAATACAGATGGATTTATTCAGTCTCAGTTTATCTGTGTTTTTTGAAAATACGGATGGGAGGGACAGTCTCGTAATTTGTCGGGAAGCTTCTAGAAGGAGGTGACTCATTTGTGTTTATTTCTTTTTAGATTTAAACTAAATGAGGTGGAGGAGATGAGGTGTAGTTTCATTAAATGATCTATGACTCATTAGGTGACTCATTAGATGATTCACCTTGTGAATTAAATGAAGCATGATGAATATTAGCTAGATATTTATTTTGACGATATTATTATGCTTCATGATATTTACAAATGAGAATAGTTCATTTGATGATCAAAAAACACTTCTCTCTCTTCAAATCTTCATCTTCTTCCTCAAACCCTAAAAGCTCTCATGAGTTGAGAACCCTAGGGTTTAAAGTGATTAAGTAATCCATCTAAATACTTTACACTCTCTAGGACTTCTAGATTAGCAAACTAGAAGCCGTAGTTATCTCAGATTCGATATAAGTGCTCGGACTAGAGATTCTCGGGTGGATCGTCTTTAACTCGAGGAGGCCGTTGAGGTACCCATATTCCATAGAGGCGATGAGGTGTGGAGGACAGCGATGAAGGCTCGAAAGATAAGTAACGTGAGGTGTAACTTCGAATCAGAGTAGTTAAACCTCTCATGTTTGCTAGTAATGGTTTAGACACGATCCGTGTGCTCAAGTCCGTGTTACGAAGCTTTGATAATTGTTTTTCATATATTCCGTCTCCCCACGAACACGTGGGGTGCGTGACATGGACTTACAGTGGTATCAGAGCCTACTAAACCTTTACTAGCTTGTTAGCAACTTATTAGAATTTCGATCGTCGGAAAAACACGAAAGCTTAACACCGGATCCCTCAAGTTTCCGTCGATTTTAAACCTGTCGAAAAAATTATTTCAGAGGTATGAAAATTCACAGCAGGGAATTCTAAGAATACTGGAGAAATACGAGTTGCTAACTCGGTGAGACGACCGCGGAAGCGCGGTGGATTGGTGCAATATGCCGCGGATTCGCGGCCGAGTCGACTTCGAGTCGACTCGTATTTACACAGTTTGTCTTATTTTTGGGTGTTCTGTTTTCCTGTATATTTTGTTTCTGTCCAGGTCTTTTCAGTGCTGGCTTGCATTTGGGGTAGACACGGAAAAAGGTTGTCGATCGAAATTCTAAGTTATTTGCTAATCGGATTTTTTGATGTGTTCGTAAACCTCCGGTAATTGCTAGTATGTCAGTTAGTTAGGGGTTGCACATTTCTGTAATGGATATTTGTTTGTGGATATGAACTTCATTGGATTGTCGTGGATGAATAGCCGAGGATGTGAGATGAGGGTTTTTATCTTTCATTCGATGTAAATTGTAATATGTTGTAATATTCTTTTGCGGGGCTCATCCGGGTTGAGGTTGTAGCCATCTTTGTATTATTTCATTTACTGTTTTATGCTCCTAGGATAGACCTAAGATGGGGTGCAAAAATTACTGGGTACTTTGAAGTTTTTAATGGCCTACTCATGTCGTTGAAGGAGACTGTTTCACTTCTGGTACTAGGCGTGTAGTTTTCCGCACCCGTAAGGGTCTAGGGTGGGGTTTGGCTATTCATCACGACCGTGTAATCCGTCTTTTGTTGCAGGCTCGAACGAAACGCAGATTCCTAGTATATCCAATATGTTCATCTGTGATCTGGAATGCCTATTATTACGTCTGACGAATGTACAATATCTATATATGATATCTAGTAGGCGTTGCTTATGTTTTGTATCCACGCTAGCACAGCCCCCGCTCTGTCGTTAGTTAAGTAACCTAACGGGTGAATGACGGGGCCCAGTGGCGAATACGGATGGCATAAGCGGACGTTGTATTTTCGTTGTTTTCTGCAATGATAGGATAAATGATAGGACACATTATTTTAATGCAAAGAAAAACAAACCAAAGATGAATCGTTGGAAAAAATTTAAAAGAAACCACTCGGTTATTTTAAAAGAGCAGAATTTTTAATTGCGGAGCTTTAACTACTCCTTTTAAAAAGCTATCAGGTTCCTTCGATTATATCAAGTTCACTACGTTCACGGTTTTGGGAAAACCAGTCGTAGCCCTCCGTCATTTCATTTCATATGGATGGTCAGTAGTATTCAAGCTATGTTTGTCGGCCTTCGTCAAGTCATAGTGTTTGGTAGCTGCTGGGGTATTCATATGTAGTATAGATAGATGCGTTGGTTTGGGACAGTCATATTACTTTGTTGGCCTTCGTCAAGGGTATGTACGGGTGGGTTCAAATTAACAAGGATAATGATGGGAAGAACTTGACATGTGACTTATGATTTGTTGGCCTTCGTCAAGGTCATAAGAGCATGGGGCAAAAATCCATATCGGGAGTTTCTAAAGAAACTGAAACTTGCTAGTGTTGCATACCATTTGGAGTTTGATAATGTTGGTAGGATTCCTTCAGCATTATCACACGATGATATTTGGTTCCCGATCCTACTGTGAGTATATGCTACTCATCAGGAGATTCGTCACTTAACGATCAATGCTATAAACTAAGTAGGTGTCTAGAACAGTGTTAGCGGGGCTACGCCTCCAGGGAAAAGAGGTTATTTAATTAAGGAACTTCGCGAAAGCATCGTAAAACCTCCCTCGAAGTACCGACACTAGCCTGGCTGAACGGTTAAGCAAGTATTGTACGGTGAGATTAGTCCTGACTAATTCTTCTTTTATGGTTTGAGGAAGGATTCGAGAAACATTGGAAGCCATCCTGTTTAGATAAACTAAAAACCAATCTAAACTTGCAAGAGCATCATGCTAAAGTGATTTCTTCTCTCTCTCAACTGCAGCGACCCTGTGACCATAACTAGGTTACATCTAGATAACAAGTTGACTGAATCTGACTTTTATGACTGGCAAAGGTCTGTCCAGATGTCCATTGCCTATGACAAGCTGGACCACCCTATTACTACTCAAACCCCCGCCGTCCCAGGTCCAGTTTCCACCATCGCAGATATGGATATCCGTCAGACAAGGGAAAAGGACAGTGCAAATGCTAAGTGCCTCGTGTTGGCTTCAGTTGATGGTGTATACCAGAAGCAGCACGAGAAGATAGACTTAGTTTCCATCTTCCTCCATAACAAAGATTTATATGGAGAGCAATCTCGTATCGCAAGATTTGAGACCTCGAATGAATTGCTTCAAGCGAGGTTGGCTGTCGGGTCATCTGTAAGGGACGACGTCCTTACGATGACTAGCTATATTGATAAGCTCACGGGCCTGGAGACCACGTTGGGAAACAGGTCATATGCTGACTTATTTCCACAGACCCCACCCTCTACTTACACCCTGAAAGAAACCAGGGAGACACCCGGTCTGCTTAATGGGAGACCTTCTTCTTATGCATCTAGGGCGAAAGCAAAAGGTAAAAAGAAGAAAACCTCCACAAAGCCGATATACGGTGTCAGTGAAGTAGAAGGAAAGGGAAGAGCAAAAGTTTCCGGACTTGCTGTAGGGAAGGAGGGATGTTCCTATTGTTATGGGAAGGGGCATTGGCAGAAAGATTGCAGGGTTTTGGAAGCCAGTAGCCAGGATTCGAAGCATGTTGTGGCTTCGGCCAAATTGAGAACTGTTTGTCAATTAACTCTACTTCCTGGGTACTAGATACTGGATCAGGATCTCATATCTATAATTCGTTACATGCTTTGAGAAACCGTAGAGTTATCAGGATAGGTGATATGTCTCTCAGAGTTGCAAACGGAATGAGCATGGATGCTGAATTCGTGGGGAATATCGCCTAGGACTGACAAGTGGGCAGATATTGATTCTATGTAACTGTTTGTATGTACCTAGTTTGACTTGTAATATCATATCAGTATCCTCACTTTCTAGAGAGGGATATGATTTTACATTCGTAAGTGATGTGGTAAACATCCACCTAAATCAAGTTCTGATTGGGTCCGGTACATTAGATAACGGTATATACGTATTAAATCAAGCTCAGGTTTTCAATGTCCAGAACACACTTAAAAGAAAGTCTCCGGAAGTAAATCAGGCTTTCTTATGGCATTGTAGACTAGGTCACATCAATGAAACACGGTTGACTAAGTTACATAGAGAAGGATATTTGAATCCGTTCGAATATCAATCTTATGCTACTTGTGAATCTTGTCTCATAGGAAAGATGGCAAAGACTCCGTTTACTGGACACGGAGTAAGAGCGAGCGAGCTCTTGGGACTCGTACACAGTGACGTGTGCGGTCCAATGTCTACACATGCAAGAGGTGGTCATTCCTACTTCATTACTTTTACGGATGATTTCTCTAGGTAAAGACATATCTTCTTGATGAAGCATAAATCCGAGGCCTTTGAGAAATTCCGGGAATACAAGAATGAAGTGGAAAACCAAACAGGAAAAACTATCAAGACACTGAGATCTGATCGAGGTGGTGAATACTTAAGTGCCGAGTTCCTGAGATACTTAAAAGAGAATGGAATTCTCTCTCAGCTTACTCCTCCATAAACACCACAACACAATGGTGTATCGGCAAGGCGGAATCGAACCCTATTGGATATGGTTCGTTCCATGATGAGTAAGGCTGAGTTACCGCGATCTTTCTGGGGTTATGCACTAGAATCAGCTGCATATCTTTTGAACAAGATTCCAACCAAGACTGTTCCTACCACACCATATCAGATGTGGAGTGGGAAGAAACCCTGTCTTCAGTACTTGAAGACATGGGGATGTCCGGCTTTTGTTAAAAAGCAGCATGCAGACAAGCTCGAGGCATGCTCAGTACAATGTAAGTTTGTGGGATATCCAAAGAACTCCAAGGGGTATTATTTCTATTACGTAGAGGAACAAAAGGTTTTTGTTTCTCGTCATGCCCACTTCTTGGAAGCTGAATTTTTACAAAATCAGAAGAGTGGGAGCGCAATAGAACTGGAAGAAATTCCAAGACCATAAGTTGTTGTTGAAAGTATGGTAGAACCAGAAATTTCAGAAGAAAGGGACATCCCTACGCCTATCCGCAAAAGTAGTAGGCAGTCTCATCCGCCCGAGAGATACTAAGGTTTTCTCATAGACGGGGATCGAGAGGATTGCATCATTGACAATGATGACCCTACTAGCTTCCAGCAAGCCATTCAGAGCGGCGACTCGGTAAAATGGCTGGATGCAATGCGGACCAAAATGGAGTCCATGTACACTAACAAAGTATGGACTTTGGACATTGCTCCAATTGGGGTAAAACCCGTAGGATGCAAATGGATTTTCAGAAAGAAGATTGGTGTAGATGGACAGGTTGAAACCTATAAGGCTAGACTTGTAGCAAAGGGTTTTCTTCAAAGACCTGGTTTGGACTATGACGAAACCTTTTCTCCAGTGGCTATGCTCAAATCCATTCGGGTCCTTCTTGCCATTGCTGCCTTCCACGATTATGAGATCTGGCAGATGGACGTAAAGACGGCTTTTCTAAATGGTAATTTGGAAGAGTGCGTCTATATGGATCAGCCAGAGGAATTCATTCAGAGTGGGAGCAGCGTTAAAGTGTGCAAGTTGCTTAAGTCCATTTATGGACTAAAGCAGGTATCGCAGAGTTGGAACATCTGTTTTGATGATACTGTCAAAGAATTCGACTTTATCTAGAATCCAGATGAACCATGCATATATAGTAAGATTGCAGGGAGAACTGTAGTATTTCTCGTCTTGTACGTGGATGACATTCTCTTAATAGGAAATGATATTCCTATGCTACAGTCAGTTAAAGGATTCTTGTCACAGAAGTTTTCCATGAAGGACCTGGGTGATGCTTCCTACATTCTGGGGATCCAGATCTATCGTGATAGATCAAAGAGGATGTTGGGACTTTTGCAGTCCAGGTACATAGACACCATATTGAAAAGATTCAGTATGGAAGATTCTAAGCGCGGTAACCTACCGGCTTGTCACGAAATCACCCTCTCCAAAGAGATGTCTCCCAAGACTGATTTAGAAAGGGCTCGCATGTCAATTATACCCTACGCTTCTGCGGTAGGCTCTATAATATATGCGATGTTATGTACAAGACTAGATGTAGCATACGCATTGAGCACTGTAAGCCGGTATCAGGCAAACCCAGGGGAGAAGCACTGGATAGCAGTAAAGAACATTCTCAAGTACGTGAGGAGGACTAAGAAGATGTTCTTGGTGTATGGCGGAAAGGACCTCCAGATCGAGACCTTTGCTGACTCCAGCTTCCAGAGTGACAAGGATGACTCCAAGTCCATGTCGGGTTATGTCTTTACCCTCAATGGAGGGGCGGTCTGTTGGAAGAGTTCCAAGCAGGACACCGTTGCTGAATCGACGATGGAAGCAGAGTACATAGCTGCTTGCGATGCCGCAAAAGAAGCTGTCTGGATGAAGAAGTTCCTCATAGAACTTCAGGTGGTTCCTAACAGTGTTGATCCAATACCTCTGTATTGCGACAACAACGGAGCTATAGCTTTAGCGAAGGAACCCAGGTCCCATCAGAAGTCCAGACAGATCTTAAGGCGGTATCACCTGATCAGGGAGATCATAGATCGCCAGGAGATCGAGGTGAAGAGAGTAGATACGGAGAATAATAGTGCTGATCCATTCATAAAGGCCATTCCTCAGACGCAGTTCGAGAGGCTATTCGAGATGATAGGTCTGCGATATGCCAGTACATGGCCCTAGTGCAAGTGGGAGATTGTTAGTGTTTATGCCCTAGAGGCCATTATTGTATCATACTAGACGGTATATTACTTAATGGAAGCTTGGAATATTCACAGTTGTATTGACAGTCTTGCTAAAAATGGTAGTATGCTACTTGGTTTGTTTCTACTTTAATATGTGCATATGTTTCTTTTAACATATCGCTTATACATATTAGTGGAGCCCTTAGGATCTTTGCTTGATTACCAGCGTTGTGATGGCAGTCACACTAGTGGGGGCTGGGTAGTCTATAAGCAACATCCTATACAGGTCCCTGGTCGTAGGATTATCGAGACTAGGCATCGATACTCCGGAGTAGACTGGTGTATACACTTCTCATCCCAGCATGGGGAGATGGTCTGTCCCACAGCCATCAGTACGTCGTACTGGAGATAGTATGCAGGTGCTCGTTAGGTTACGAGTACACCAGACAGGACTCGCCGGGAACTGCAGGTTGGTACTATACTTATCATCAGATTGCAGTTCCCAGGTGACATGAGTACAGCTTAGTCCGTTGACTTGACATTACTACTTCGCCTCGAGTGTGTTCCCACTGTACTTAGATTACTACCCTACCACGGCTCAAAGGAGTCGTGCAAACAGGTAGTAGTTGGGTGCAGTCCCGAAGCACTTGGAGGCAGTGGCAGTTAGACAGGATTCTTCTCTCCTGGTATTGGGGGTTGATATCGCACTGTGTATGGAGAGCCATTACGCAAGGTCTCTGGCCAGGGCAAGCGAGATTTACTGATAGCTGCTCCAGTAGTTTCTCAAAGTGTAATGGGCTTCACTCCGACATGACTTATACCGCTATTAGGGGTCTGACGTTTACCTCCCCCTAGGCCCGATATGCGATAGTCCTAGATGAACAGACCGGACTGTACGGAGATTGTCACATACAGGCTCAGTAGGAGTTCAGATGAGTTTCCTCATCGTCCTTCTTATCGACATCTACCTGGGGACCGTTACGTACAGCTAGTACCGCTTACGGCCTGCAGTTAAACCCACTGCCAGCGTAGTGTCGAGTCTTTAGAGTCCCACACATAGAGTTTCCCTGCACCGGGAAGAAGGTGTAGAGGCTGTATGGTTTTACGGTAGGGCCACGATCACTTACGTACACTTGTGCACGTACTATGATCGGGCAGATAATACTAGTGGGCTTTGGTTTAAGCCGGATCCTAGTATTATACAGATGGATTTATTCAGTCTCAGTTTATCCGTGTTTTTCGGAAATACGGATGGGAGGGGTAGTCTCGTAATTTGTCGGGAAGCTTCTAGAAGGAGGCGACTCATTTGTGTTTATTTCTTTTTAGATTTAAACTAAATGAGGTGTAGTTTCATTAAAAGATCCATGACTCATTGGGTGACTCATTAGATGATTCACCTTGTGAATTAAATGAAGCATGATGAATATTAGCTAGATATTTATTTTGATGATATTATTATGCTTCATGATATTCACAAATGAAAATAGTTCATTTGATGATCAAAACACACTTCTCTCTCTTCAAGTCTTCATCTTCTTCCTCAAACCCTAAAAGCTCTTATGAGTTGAGAATCCTAGGGTTTAAAGTGACTAAGTAATCCATCTAAATACTCTACACCCTTTAGGACTTCTAGATTAGCCAACTAGAAGCCGTAGTTATCTCAGATTCGAGATAAGAGCTCGTACTATAGAATTTCGGGTGGATCGTCTTTGACTCGAGGAGGCCGTTGAGGTACCCATGTTCTATAGAGCTGACGAGGTGTGGAGGACAGCGATGAAGACCCGAAGGACAAGTAACGTGAGGTATAACTTCGAATCTGAGTAGTTAAACCTCTCGTAGTTTGCTAGTAATGGTTTAGATACGATCCGTGTGCTCAAGTCCGTGTTACGAAGCTTTGATAATTGTTTTTCATATATTCCGCCTCCCCGCGAACACGTGGGGTGCGTGACATGGACTTACAACCTCACCCCTCTACCTCATTTTGTATTTCTAATAAATTAAAACACATATAATGAGGTGTCCTCATCTGGAAGCATTCTTGTATAAATACAAGAATACGTAAACAGTATATATATACCCGTATTCGTACTATAAAAAATACGAATACCAAGAGATAGAATAATCCAATAATATAATACTAGATCATTATTAAAGCAATACTTGATTCAATAATTTGGCTTAATCCTAAGCCCGCTAGTACTAAACGTCTGAACATAAATCCGTGTAGCCAGTACACGTATATGATCAGAACCCTGCACATATAACCATACGGCCTCTACATCATTTCGCCTGAACCAGGGAAACCATCTGTGTGAGACTCTAAAGACTCGACAGTACGCTGGCAGTGGGTTTAACCACAAGCACGACAGTGGTACCAGCTCTACGTAATGGATACCTAGGTACCTATCAAAAAGAAGGCCGACGAGCAAACTCATCTGAACCCCTATTGAGCCTGTCCGTGACAATCTCCGTACAGTCCGGTCTATTCGTCTAAAAGTATCGCATGCCAGGTCTAGGGGGTGAAAAACGTCAGACCCCTAATAACCCGACAAGTCGTGCCGATGTGGCTAAAGTCCATCTGAGAATCTACTGATCTAATTATCAGTAATTCTCATCCGCCGTGACCAGAGACTTATGGTGTTGGCCAACCGAACACAGCACGACATCGACTACCTATACCGGGAGAGACGAATCCTCAACAATCTCTCACTGCCTCTATGCGGCTCAGGATTGTACCCAGCTAAAATATGTTTCCACGACTCAGTAAAGCCGTGGTAGGGTAGCAATCAAAGCACAGTGGGAACTCACACGAGACAAATGACAATCTCAGGTCAACAGATTATTTGTACTCATGTTACTAAAGAACTGCTATCTGATGATAGGTATAATACTATCTAGCCAGTTCTCGGCGAATCCGTCTAGTGTACTCACCCCCCAGTGAGCACCTGTATACAACCTTAGGTAAAACACACCAATGGCTGTGGGACCAACCACTTCCCCTCATCAGGGTCTAGAAATGTATACACTAGTCTACTTTGGAATATCGATTCCAGTCTCGATAATCCCACGACTAGAGACATTTAAGAATGTGCTTATCGACTACCTAGCTCCCACAAGTATAATTTCCATCACAACACTGATAGTCAAGCAAGGATCCTACGGGCTTTATCAACATGTATTAGCGATATAAAATAACAAGTAAAACATATACACATGTTAAGATAAAGTCAAACCAAATAGCATACTATCATATCGAGCAAGATTTACCTATATATACATACCCCTAGCATCTAATACAATAAAGCCCTCTAGGGCATACATATCCAACAATTTTCCACTTGCACTAAGGCTTGTTATTAGCGTATTGAGTACCCAACGTCCGCACTAGGGTAAGTTGTTGGTGTATCGCATACCCAACATCTCGAATAGTCTCTCAAACTATACTTTAGGGATGGCCTTGGTGAATAGATCTGCCGTGTTGTCCTTTGTATCTACTCTTCGCACCTCGATCTCCCGGTGATCTACGGTCTCCCTGATCAGGTGATAACGCCTCAAGATATGTCTAGATTTCTGATGGGACCATGGTTCCTTTGCCAAAGCCAAGGTGTCACGCCCCACTTCCCGGTGTACGGGCAGAGGACACGACAGGCCGCTACGTATTTACTCAGAAGTAAACACGCTAAGCGTATCTAAGTAATATAAAATAAAAGTACACATGAGACAAGATGTAAATGAACAACAACTTTATTTATTAAACATTCTTTTTACAATATATCTGAAAAGTAAATACATGGAATGGAAAGAAATGCCTAAACAGTGGCATAACAGAAATGGAAAATACAGAATGTAAATGTGTACAAGGAATCTAAAGCTCTGGGTCGAAAGCTAGCTGGTCCAAGTCCTCGCTGTTGGGCTTTGTCTCCAGAAGGTCCGATCTACCTGACAACATTCCAAAGAAGAAAGAAACGGAATGTCATCAGCGAACAAATCGCTCGGTAATTCCCAAAGATGAGGGAGAAGTAGAATAGACAGAGAGAGAGTATAACTATTATTATGTTGGTTATTATATTAATGTAGTTGTTTGTAGCTTAGTACAGAAGATACCAGTGTATACGAGAGGAGTCTCACTAGACCAGAGACTACAGTATATGAAGTACAAGACTCCGTCGATAATACCACGGAACAACGGCATGGATGTAATTACGTCTTAAGTGACCACTTCGTGCCACCTTTAACATATTCCGTACCAGTCTACCCCTTATAAACCCCGCGATATCTTGATTGTATTGATTGTATTGTATTGTCTTGTAAATTGTATTTGTATAGATGGATGACTTGCCGAAATCATGATATCAGTAAATGGAATGGATATAATGGATGAACATGTAGATGGAGTATGTCCAGGGTTCGGTTCGGTCAAGTGGTATAGATTGATATAGCTTGAATAGATTGAGTATATGAATTCATGGATTCATGTTGAATTTTAGTTTGTACTTGAATCATATTCAAGTCAGATTGATTATATCGAGACTCAGTCCGAGTCAGAGAATTAGAAAAGAAATTGAATCCTGAATTATGTTATGGTGCTACCGGTAACCGCTGTACATGGACGCCAGGATTTGTGTTTTTTTCAAATACGATTACCGTGTTGATAACACCGTTTGTTAAGTTGTCTACCTTAAATAGGAAAGCACCTATATCTCCGGCTCTATGAGGCTCAAGAGACCGGTCCCGCTTAAATCTATGTTTACTAGGGTCCTTATTGTAATTTAGTATAACTTAAGGGGATTTTATGTAAAAATAATTTTGTATAATTTTCAAAATACACCTCAAGTATTTTATTATCGTCTTTAGAGTTTTCATGGATGTATAATTTATCAATGTGACATTTCTAGTGAATAAAACCTAATTTCATAATATATGGTATTTATTTGTAATATTGGAATTGTATAGTATTTTCTTGTAAATGGAATGTTTTTCTTGAATTTTGGAAATGTGGAATAGTATAAATATTAAAAGTAGATATTTTGATATTAATTACATATATATTTATTTAATAAAAATATAAGTTTTATTTATAATAGAAATCACATTTTCTAAAGAAAATTGTATTTTAAATCTTTTGAGATCGTATGCTCCTTGCGGAGGTTTGCATCTCACTCTACTAAATCCGAGAATGTGTGATAATCTGCACCATCCCAAATGGGTTCCCTGAAATGGGTTCTAGAGGCGCAATTGCAAAGATTTGTTAAAATACACATCTTGTAGAAAAAGGTTTTTATAAGTCGGAGGTAGTTATGTGTAAAGTCGTATTTTTCCCAAATTTATATTCCCAAATTTCATCGTGCTATGTTACATATAAGTGTTGTAAGGAGGTAGGTCATTACCTCGTGAGTTTTCTAAAACTAGCATGGTTTAAAGGTATAAACATGTCGATATGAAACATAAAGGTATTTTAATGTAAAATTGAAATAAAACTGGCTATGCTTATCATTTTAATGTCAAACTTATTCTATTGTCTTAGTTAATGAGTTTTAAACAAGATATCAAAAGTTGTAGGTTTGTTATTAAGAAAATGTTGTATTTTTGAAAGAAAAGAGATTCGGAAGCTGGATAACTCCGCTTCCGACACGTTTTAAGAATTAAGAATTTGAGAATAGTAAAAGAGAGAGAGAAGGGGGACTTACTGGATTAGGGTCAAGAGAGGAGGAAGAGGAAGTTTGGGGAAGCACCGGTGCGTCGTTTCGTCGCCGGAAACTTCTCGGATTGCCGTCGGAAGTTCGCCGGAGCTTCGCCCTTTGCTAACTCCACATGCACACAAAAAGTCTTGGGAATTTTCTTGAGAGTTTGGGCAGGGATTTGGGAGTGAGGAGGGGTGATTAGAGGGTGGTATTTATAGGAAAAATCAAGGGTGTGATAAAATTTTTATTTAATTTTGCATTAAAAAATTTAAAAAGGGGTATTTTAATTCTTTATTTAATTGCAGAGAATTTAAATAGTGCAGGGGGAGTGGGGTAGGCCAAAGGTTGCGGGGAAAAGAAGAAAAAATTGAGTTCGGCCGAATTGACCCGGCGGCGCCGGCCGAGTCAGCCGCGTCACCGGCTCAAGTTGGCCGAGTCAAGCCGCGTCTCCTCCCCATGTGTCCCCGTCGCTTCATCTTGACTTGTGGACTCTTTTGTTTATTCTGTAACTTACCCTATTACGTGTAGTGCACGTGTAGAATCTTGGGCTTCTGAAAGATTAAAAGAATTTAATAAAAAAATGTATAGTTGATGGGATTTGAAATCTGGTGCTTTGATTCAGCAGTGCAAGGTCTTACCAATGAGCTACAAGCTCTTTCTTGCTGTTCAAAAGCAAATCAAACTTATAATATGTGCTTAGGCTCAAGTACCCCTTTCTGTATTTTTGAAAAAAAATTATACAGAAAGTTTAGGGTTGTTACATTCCACCCTCCTAATAAAAATTTCGTCCTCGAAATTTGTAAAAGGAAAGTGTAATGGATTCAAGAAAAGTTTGGTGATAGAACTATTGGTAGTGTACGGAAAAATATGTAAGAGAACGAAAGAATGCGAGAGATTTGAAAAGAGTTGAGGAAATTACTAGGTTTACCTTAGTCTACAGCCTCTACTTCTTCGGCCGTTAAAAGGAAAGCCTGACGCCGTGGTACATTCCTCCTAACTGGAGGCACATTCCTCTGTCCTTAGGGTATGTTTCTCTGCTCTCGAGGCATGTTCCTCAGTGCCTGATGGAATTGGCGAGTTGGCTGTGCAGGTGGTGGAACTGGGAGTCTAAGACGAGGTGCAGGAGCCTGGATAGCTGGCCGCTGTGGGTAGTTGGTGGGTGTGTGAGCTGAGTTGTGTCTATGAGGACAGTTTCCAATTCTGTGATTCGATGCGCCACAAACTAGACACAGGCCTTTGGCGCGCCTACAGTCCTTCACTAAATGTCCATTCCTCTTGCAGTAGAAACAAAATCCTGGACTTGACTGGTTAATTGTTACTTTCTATCTCTTGGGTTTAGAAGGTTGTATAGGATGTGTTCCTCTTGCCATCTGGGTGGCAGGGCGCTTCACACTGGTTGCCTCCGCTTCTGGATGGTTCAATAATATAGCAGTCTGCTGCTGCAGTCCTTCCAGAAGGTTGTGGATTGCCTCAAGTAGTACCGTCTGCTCGTTGATCGGAGCAGTGACGACAGGTGTGAGTGGTAGTGGTGGGGGAGTGATGTTGACATTTGTGCCGGTGTTGTTTGGGGAATTCATAACCTTGGAAGAAAAATTTGGGTCTGGATAGATTCAAAATATATGGAATTGGAAGATTCAAGAAATATGAATTGTAAAGAATGTTTTCAGTTGATGGTTCTTGTGTTATATTGCTTAGGTTGTCTATGCAGAACTGAACTGTATGGTAGGGTTCCATACAGCTCTGATCTGCATGGGCCACCAACAAAACCTATCACGCCTCGCTTCCTGGTGTACGGGCAGAGGGCGCGATGGGCCGCTACGTATTTACTCAGAAGTAAACAAGCTAAGTGTATCTAAGTAATATAAAATAAAAGTACACAAGAGACAAGATGTAAATGAACAACAACTTTATTTATTAAACATTCTTTTTACAATACATCTGAAAAGTAAATACATAGAATAGAAAGAAATGCCTAAACAGTGGTATAACAGAAATGGAAAATACAGAATGTAAATGTGTACAAGAAATCTAAAGCTCTGGGTCGAAAGCTTGCTGGTCCAAGTCCTCGCTGTTGGGCTCTTTCTCTAGAAGGTCCGATCCACTTGACAACATTCCAAAGAAGAAAGAAACGGAATGTCGTCAGCGAACAAATCGTTCGGTAAGTCCCAAATATGAGGGAGAAGTAGAATAGACAGAGAGAGAGTATAACTATTATAATGTTGGTTGTTATGTTAGCGTAGTTGTTTGTAATTTGGTACAGAAGATGATAGTGTATACGAGAGTAGTCTCACTAGACCAGAGACTACGGTATATGGAGTACAAGGCTCCGTTGATAATACCATAGAACAATGGCATGGATGTAATTACGTCTTAAGTGACCACCTCGTGCCACCTTTAACATATTCCGTACCAGTCTACCCCTTATAAACCCCGCGATAACTTGATTGTATTGATTGTAAGTCTACGGTAGCGCCCCGGCCGTCTTTCAGACGCCAAATGCGGAACAAAAACTTTTATAACTGGCGCTATCGCATACTATAACCCGGATCTGCCATTAACGCTAAACTAACAAACAACAAAGTAGGTAGAAAGATTATACCGAACGATCCGAGTCCTTCGTTCTTTAACCATCATCCCACGCTCCGTTGCGGCTGCTCCGATCTCCTGGCTCCTCGTCGAGGTGGCACCACATCTACGGATCTTTAAACGGGCTCCCGCCTCTATACCGAGGCAACTCGATCATCAAGTTTGCTAAAAGAGATGACCAAGATTGATGTAGAGAATGAGTAGAACACTTTGTCTCGCTTCATCCAAAGCCATGGATGAACGGTTAATGAAGTTGCCTTTTTAGATTGAATGAAATAAGAAATGAACATCTAATTTCCATGAACTCAAAACCATAATCTTTTTAAACAAAATGAATCCTTTTTTTCTTGCAAGAGGGGCCGACCACAATATGAAGGTGGGGAGGTGAGTGTAGGAGAAGGGAGAGTGACCATTACAATAAATGAGAAGAATGAGTCATAATAACACCTTGCTTAATCATTTAATGAATACAATGAATCATCTAACCTAGTCATCAACCATTTAATGCAACCAATGAATCAAGAACACCTCACTAACCTAGTCACCTCTTCTAGAAGCTTCTAGAACCTTCCACACTCATGACTCACCTCAAGAAAAGATTAATCCGTATTTAACCGAATGTTAAAGATGGGTGATAGAAAACTGGCAACTTCCAAAAGCGATCCCGAAATGAATTTCAGGATAACCCCGTAACAGTATAAACATACCCGCATTTGTATTACGACCGGATATAAATGCAACTGAGACAAAGATATTATATCTACACAGTATAATACATGGATCCGGCTTAAACCAAAGCCTACCAGTATTATCTACCCAAAATATGACATGTGCGTAAACGCACGTGCATTTTCCGAACCCTGCCATAAAACCATACGTTCTCTACAACGTTTCGCCCGAACTTGGGAAACTATCTGTGGGGGACTCTAATGACTCGTCAGTACCCTGGCAGTGGGTTTAACCACAAGCCGTCAGCGGCACTAGCTGTGCGTAACGGCTGCCTATATACTGACCTCAAGGGTAGCCGATGAGCGAACTCATCCTGAAACCCTACTGAGTCTAACAGTGACAATATACATGCAGTCCGGTCCGTTTGTCTATGAGTATCGCATATCGGGCCTAGGGGGCTGGTAACGTCAGACCTCCAATAGCGGTATAAGTCGTGTCGGAGACAAGCCCTGAACACCTTGAGAAACTACTGGAATACTTACCAGTAATTCTCACCTGCCTTGGCCAAGGACTTGGTGTAATGGCTCTCCTAGACACAGCACGATCTCACCCCCAATACCGGGAGAGACGAATCCCCTGCCGATCCGCTCACTTGCCTCCATATGGCTCGGGACTGTACCCAAAAAAGACCTGTTTGCACGACTCTTTTGAGCCGTGGTAGGATAGAAATCAAAGCACAGTGGGAACTCACACGAGACAAATGACGACCTCAGGTTAATGAACTAACCTGTATACATGTCACTAGGGAACTGCTATCTGATGCTAGGTAAAATACCAACTAGCAGGTTCCCGGCGAGTCCTGTCCGGTGTACTCATAACCCAATGAGCACCTGTATACTTCTTAGGTGATCCAACTGACACCAGTGGCTTATGAGACCGGCCACCCTCCCTCGTCAGGGTCTCGACTATATACACTAGTCTACTCCGGAGTATCGATGCCCTGTCTCGAAACTCCCACGACTAGGGACCACAATTAAGGATGTGCTTATGGACTACCCAACTCTCACGTATATGATCGCCATCATACCGTTGGTAGTCAAGTAAGATCCCAAGGGTTCTATCAACGTGTAACAGCGATCAGTCACCTGAACCTGTACACGACTGATAAAGGCAAACTAGATAGCATACTATCATCTTGAGTAAGACCGTGCTACCGGTATAGGTCCTCCTCAATCATTGCAATCACGTACCTGCGATCCAATAATTGACTTTGAGGGCACTATAACCAACATTGATTGCATTGTATTGTCTTGTAAATTGTATTTGTATAGATGGATGACTTGCTGAAACCATTATATCAGTAAATGGAATGGATATAATGGATGAACATGTAGATGGAGTATATCCATGGTTTGGTTCAGTCAAGTGGTATAGATTGATATAGCTTGAATACATTGAGTATATGGATTCATGGATTCATGTTGAATTGTAGTTTTTACTTGAATCATATTCAAGTTAGATTGATTATATCGAGACTCAGTCCGAGTCAGAGAATTAGAAAAGAAATTGAATCCTGACTTATGTTATGGTGCTACCGATAACCGCTGCACATGGACGGCAAGATTTGTGTCTTTTTCAAAGACGATTACCGTGTTGATAACACCGTTTGTTAAGTTGTCTACCTTAAATAGGCAAGCACCCATATCTCCGGCTCCATGAGGCTCAAGAGACGGGTCCCGCTTTAACCTATGTTTACTAGGGTCCTTATTGTAATTTAGTATAACTTGAGGGGGTTTTATGTAAAAATAATTTTGTATAATTTTCAAAATACACCTTAAGTATTTTATTATTGTCTTTAGAGTTTTCATGGATGTATATTTTATCAATGTGACATTTCTAGTGAATAAAATCTAATTTCATAATTTATGGTATTTATTTGCAATATTGGAATTGTATGGTATTTTCTTGTAAATGGAATGTTTTTCTTGAATTTTGGAAATGTGGAATAGTATAAATATTAAAAGTAGATATTTTGATATTAATTTCATATATATTTATTTAATAAAAATATAAGTTTTATTTATAATAAAAATCACATTTTCTAAAGAAAATTGTATTTTAAATCCTTTGAGATCGTATGCTCCTTGCGGAGGTTTGCATATCACTCTAATAAGCTCGAGAATATGCCATAATCCGCACCATCCTGAACGGGTTTCCTGAAATGGATTGTAGAGGTGTAATTGCAAAGATTTGTTAAAATACACATCTTATAGAAAAATGTTTTTATAAGTCGGAGGTAGTTATGTGTAAAGTCGTAATTTTCCCAAATTTATATTCCCAAATTTCATTGTTCTATGTTACATATGAGTGTTGTGAGGAGGTATGTCATTACCTCGTGAGTTTTCTAAAACTAGCATGGTTTAAAGGTATAAACATGTTGATATGAAACATAAAGGTATTTTAATATAAAATTGAAATAAAACTGACTATGGTTATCATTCTAATGTCAAACTTGTTATATTATCTTAGTTAATAAGTATTAAACAAGATATCAAAAGTTGTAGGTTTGTTATTAAGAAAATGTTGTATTTTTGAAAGAAAAGAGAATCAGAAGCCGGATAACTCCGCTTCCGACACGTTTTAAGAATTAAGAATTTGAGAATAGTAAGAGAGAGAGAGAGAAGGGGGACTTACTGGATTACGGTCAAGAGAGGAGGAAGAGGAAGTTTGGTGAGGCACCGATGCGTCGTTTCATCGCCGGAAACTTCTCGGATTGCCGTCGGAAGTTCGCCAGAGCTTCGCCCTTTGCTAACTCCACTTGCACACAAAAAGTATTGGGAATTTTCTTGAGAGTTTGGGCAGGGATTTGGTAGTGAGGAGGGGTGATTATAGGGTGGTATTTATAGGAAAAATCTAGTATTTAGGGTAGTGAAAGGGTGTTACAAAAATTGTATTTAATTTTGCATTAAAAAATTTAAAAGGGGGTATTTTAATTCTCTGTTTAATTTCAGAGAATTTAAATAGTGCAGGGGGAGTGGGGTTGGCCAAAGGTTGCAGGGAAAAGAAGAAAAAATTGAGTTCGGCCGCGTTGACCTGGCGGCGCCGGCCGAGTCAGCCGCGTCGCCGGCCCGAGTTGGCCAAGTCAGGCTGTTACTCTTCGCCATGTGTCCTCGTCGCTTCGTCTTGACCTGTGGATCCGTTTGTTTATTCTGTAACTTACCCTATCACGTGTAGTGTACGTGTAGACTCTTGGGCTTCTAAAACATTAAAAGAATTTAATAAAAAAATGTGTGGTTGATGTTATTTGAACTCTGGTGCTTTGGTTCAGCGGTGCAAGGTCTTACCAATGAGCTACAAGCTCCTTCTTGCTGTTCAAAAGCAAATCAAACTTATAACTTGTGCTCAGGCTCAAGTACCCCATTCTGTATTTTTGAAAAAAAATTGTACAAAAAGTGTAGGGTTGTTACATATGGCTCCATTGTTATCGCAATACAAAGGTATTGGATTAGTAATGGATGAAACCACCTAAAGTTCAGAAATGAACTTCTTCATCGAGAATGCCTCTTTTGCGGTATCGTTAGCAGTGATGTACTTAGCCTCCATCGTCAGCAGCGATGTACTCAGCCTCCATCGTCGAGTCTGCTACGGTATCCTTTGGAACTCTTCCAATAGACCGCCCCTCCGTTGAGGGTAAACACATAACTTGAGACGTATTTAGATTCATCTTTATTACTTTGGAAGCCAAAGTCGGTAGAAGTGTTGGGACTTCAACCGTGCTCCCTTTTGTAGGTTTTGAAAAGAAATAGTTTTGGAAATGGTGCGCACGCGAGCTCGGTCTCATTTTAAAATTTATAAACCGCAAGTGCACAGCGCGTTGTAGCGAGCCGGCAAGTACGGGTCGATCCACAGGAAATTGGTGATTAGGGATTGTTGCTTAAGGTTCAAGAGGAAAGGATTTGGGTTTTTGTCACAAAAATAGAAAAATACAGAAATATAGAAAATAAGTCAACGGAAGTGGCTATGGTTTTGGTTCGGATGGTTGAATCGCGGCGAATTCTTCGACGCTTCCTTAGTCATGAGTTGTCCTTGTATTGATTCGGACGTAAAGCATGACTTGTCAAGGCCTTTGCAAAGCACAAATCATCAAGTTGCCGATATTCGACACAAGACACAAAACGAATCCGTCTTATCTCACTTACCGTTTGTATATCCAAGCTTGAAGTATCAACACTAAGTACAGGGGTTAGCAAGCATACATCAACATCAAATATACAAATTAGTATGTGGGAGCAAATAGTTTTAATGTTAAGTTTGCTAAGTGGCTTGTGATAGTATAGGGTATATGAAACCAAGAAGTTTGTCAATCAACTTGTTAACAAAATACCATATCTAATGCTTACCAACCTTAATACTAAATTGATTCTAACCTTAAGCTTGCAGCATGGGGTTTTGGAGAGAATATGGTATGTGATGAGGTTACCAAGTAACTATAGAATCACATATCATATCAAACCAATCCAAATTAACAATCTTAAGGTTATAGTCAAGAGTTTAGCACATTAAACATTCACAAGAAGAGGAGGAAGGCAAAGCCATTCATCTCTACATCCTCACCATCACCACAACCAAAAGATTACTCACACATCATAAAAGAAATGAAAAACACAAAAGAAGAAAATAACAAATAAAAGAACAATTGTATTAACAAATGAATAAGTTGAGATACATAATGTTGGTTACTTGTTCAACCTCCATAATGAAGTTCTCAAAAGAAATCTTCAAGAGGGAAGAAGAAGAAAACCAAGCTTGAGCTCCACACAACTCTCTTCACAACTGAAACTAAAAACTAGTACTAAGGAATGAACTAGGTATATATTGGATCTCTCTCTCTAAATATGTTATGGTATTTATAGGCACCACATTAGAATAAACAAACAATAAAAATAGGATTATCTGACGACTATAAATGACCAGAAGAAAATTGGGTTAAGTTGGAGCCAGTGGGATCGGCGGCGCCGGGATTTTTGAGGATCTCGTTGGTCGACTCAATGAGTGTGGGGCCCGTATTTGTATAGTGATCTTGTATGCTCTGTTGGGGTAAAAATTTACACCCCGGTTGACCAAGTCAAAATACAAGTCAACCCCAAGCCAAGTGGGCCCAAGCCCAGACCCAGTGGGCCCATGCCCGGGTCGAGCCCGAACATGAAGCGGCCGGCCTCCCCATGCCAAGATAAAAATTTTGAAATAAATAATTTTGTTGTATTTCTTTTATTTTATTTTCGGATAAATGTAAGAAAAATAGGCATAAAGCCAAATTTTTGTAAAGCCCATGGCTTATGTGCAAAAAGAAATGGCACATGAGCCATGGGATAGGCAAAATGCCATTTTGTGAAGCCCAAGGGGCTATGTGTAAAATGTATGGCCTATAAAGGCAAAGATAATAAAATATCTCAATAACTTTTTCTCTCTCCAAAAAAGTTTCAGAGCTGAGCTCTTTCCTCCTTCTTCAAGGTTCTAAAACCTTCTTCTTTCTTTTGAATTAAATCAAGAGTTTTACTCTTCCTTTTTCAAAACTAAATAGTTTTCCACCACAAAACCCACAAAGGGGAACTTGGATCTGTCATCAGATCTTAAAAAGGAGAGATTTTAAGATTTCACATCTCTTGATCTTCAAGATCCATCAAGTGACAGGAGGAAGAAGAAGAACCACTTCCATTAAACCCAAAACACATTCAGGAGCCCGACTCCTCTCTGATTTCTCCTTTGAGAAATCCTTTTTTTCATGCTAAAAGCCTCTTGTGCCTCTCCGGCGCGTTGCGCAAGTGCGCAAGGCGCCCGCGTGCCGACACGTGGCGCGCGCGCTTGCGCAAGTGCGCAAGGCGCCCGCGTGCCGACACGTGGCGCGCGCGCTTGCGCACCTGCGCAAGTACGCAAGGCGCCCGCGTGCCGACACGTGGCGCGCGCGCTTGCGCACCTGCGCGCTTGCGCAAGCGCGCAAGGCGCCCGCGTGCCGACACGTGGCGCGCGCGCTTGCGCACCTGCAAGGCGCCCGCGTGCCGACACGTTGCGCGCGCGCTTGCGCACCTGCGCACAGCACCTAAGCGCACAGCGCCCAAGGTGCTGCCCCACGCATCCCTTGGATGCCTTTTCCCCCTCTTTTTATGTATATACATATACATATACATATGTATACAAATTCACACATATACATACTCCGCCATATTCTCCCCCTCCAAAAAAATTTCGGGTAGCGGGACCCCCGTAAAAACTCTGCGTGGCTCCCGATATATCCAAAACCCCCTTTCAAAACAAAACACACGCACACTGCACATTGAGTTTGCATGACCAATTTAACCCGTTAATCGGAGGTTCCCTCGCCCCAAAGGCGGGGGGGGGGTAATTAACGGCAGCTTAGTCCGCGGCTGCCGGAGATTCGGATCCCCACAATCATTAAACCCCGGCCTACCCTAGGCAGGGGGAATCTGTAGTATACCTGACAAGCGCTCGCGTATTCCCATCTCACTGGGGTGACGAAAAACACCCTACAGATTCTGGCACGCCCGGTGGGACCAATCTCTCCTCCCATATTTCGGGTTAAATGTTCATACGAACTCAATCAATATACATATCGATTGCCTATACTGAAATGATGTTTTTTTTCCGTGCAGCAATCAACCTTCAACGACAATGTCTTCCCAGACGAATTCAACTTCCAAAGCGACCCCGATTCCATACGTGGTCAAGATCAACGCTCGTGTGGTTCTCCCTGCAAGCCTCAGTCGACAGTGGGAGGAACCGCCCCGCCAGTTTGGCTCCGTCATCATCTACCCTGCTGGAAGCGCTCATCTGGCGGAAATCCTGGCGGAACAAGTGGTCAAGCCGGTCCCAAGGGGCAAGAGGCCGAATGTTGTGATTGCTAAGGCACCACAACCAAAACTTAAGATGGTGTCTGAACGATTCCCTGACGCTCTAGCTGGGGGCAAGACTTCCGGTGCGAAGGGCAACAACAAATGTCGCGGACGAGATCAAGCGATGACTCCAACAAACGCACAATCGAGCGTATCTCCAAAGCCCTCCGTCGCCCGGTCTGCGGCGTCTTCCCAAAGAGCTGAAGTCTGCCAGGTGCTTAGAACAGAAAAGTTAAGGCAGAAGCGGCTCAGGTATCGAGCCAACAAAAGGGCCAAGGCTTCGGCCAAATGGAATCATGTGAAGTTCCAAGTGCAGGGTTTCCCCGCGACGACGGCTGAGTCGGACGTAAGAATCAGCAATTCCTTCGAGCCTCTGAAGTGGGTTCAGAAAAACGCCATGACCGCCAGAATCAAGAAGACAGCGGTCCGAACAGTGCCACAAAGAGACGTGTCCCCGCCCCAACAGAAAACGTACGACACTATCTCTTCAAGAGTCTATCAAGCGCTCTGTGCCGCACGAAAGCAGCGGGGCAAACCCAGAAAAGATGCGCCAGCACCATTTAAGAACCTGGTTAGGCCAGCCGCCTTCAATCGACTACCAGCTACCGAAACAAGGGGGTCAAGACAGCGATCCACGAAATCAACTGCCAATGATAGAAAGACGGCCGGATATATCATCCATAAGGTCTATATGGCGGGCGGGCGCCCCAGCGACAACCTTCGCAGCAAAAGCAAGGACGGGGCCACCACATCCCAAGCCCAATCTAGCCTGAATGTGGTTGCCGCCGCCCAAGAACAGCCGCCCCTGCTGGATGAAGAAAACCCTCTCGATGAGGATGATAGGCAGAAAGACCCCTCGGTCCATGCAGAGTCAAGCTCGGACAGCGAGGAAGAGCCGACTTTCCGCCCCAGGACTGTTGAGCAAGAGCTGCTTCAAGAGCTTCGAAAACAGCTCAGGAGCAAAGATAAAGAGATGGCCAAGCTCTATTCGAAGATTGACGACTTAACGAATGTGGTGATGCAGCTTACGGCTCAAATTGCTCGAGCGCCTCCTAATCAAGCGCAAGCCGCTACTAATCAGCCGGGTGAGGACAATCCGAGGCAGCCAATGCCTGTTCCTTTGGGACCAAGACTGGTCGAGCCAAATGAAAGCCGGCTACATTCCGCTTCTGGGGACGCCTTGGCCCCAGATAGCACCATCCCGCTAACACAGGATCGGATAATGGATTTGGTCACCAGCAAGGTTAAAACATTGGTGGCCGAAGCTGAAGCTCAGAAAGAAATCGGCAGTAGTGGGCGGCCATATCCCGCGCAATACGATCTGATTGAATTCCCAAGCGGCTACGTCATTCCTAAGTTCGGAAGATTTGATGGAACGGGGAATGCAAACCATCACGTCGCCCACTTCAAAGCATCGTGCGTAAATACAGGGGGCAATGACGCGCTCCTTCTTCGTCAGTTTGTCAACAGCCTGACCGGCGTCGCCTTCGACTGGTATGCGAGTATACCGGACGGGTCCGTCATTACCTTTGCCCAAATGGAGTCCCTGTTTCGGCAAAGGTTCATGAGTGTCAGTGATAAAATCTCCATTGCCGACCTTGTGAGGACTAAGCCGGGGAAGAATGAAAGCAACACCGACTTTATCGCCCGATGGCGTAATCTCACAGTCAAATGCGAACCGCCGCTGGAGCAGGACCAGTCCGTCAGCCTTCTCATTGGGAACCTCAGCAATTGGATGGTCCCATTCTTGTGTACAGCGGGCCTCAAGACATTTCAGGAGCTAACCAAGAAAGTTCAAATGCTAGAACGCTCGAAGCAAGAGTCCCCGCCAGACTCTCAGAGAGACAAAACCTGGAAAAGCAAGCGGGACGACAACCGTAGAAGCGGGAGTTCCAGCAGTACCAATATCTTCAATGCCTCCGACAATGAAGAAAAGCGAAGGGCGGGCGAATCCAAAACCAACCGGTCTCGAAAGCCATTGCTGGGAGGAGATGGGCCTTCCCTAGAGGAGAAAAAGAACAAGGTTTACTCTTTCAGAAGGGACAAGGTCCGCAAGATATTTAAAGATGCCTTGAACAATGGCCTACAACTGCCGGAGTCGAAAAGACCCCAAGAAGCAAAAATGACCGACAATCCCCTGTATTGCCCGTACCACCGAGTAGTGAGCCATGCGATCGAGGATTGCTATATCTTCAAGGATTGGGTCGAGAAGCAGTACAAGGCTGGAGAGATCGAGCTGTCCAAAAGCGTGTTGGTGAACAATCAAGTTGCGACCGCCAACTTTATACAGACAGAAGTTGAAGCCTTCTGGGAGCAGACAACTGAACCCGCTGCCCCGACAAACAAAACCGACTCATCGCAGCCTCCGTGGAGTACGCACATATCTAATAAGACGAAGAAGCTGCTAAAGCTACTTCAGAAAGAACCCAGGACGGAATGGGAAGGGCAAAAGAAGCCTACCAGTCCAGCTGCCAATGCAGCTCCATCAGGCTCAAAATCCAAGAAGCTCAAGAAGAAGAAAAGTGTAGCTCGGCGCGAAAAGGAGCCTGCAGGGAGATCGACCATTCAAAAATATATCGATTCCCTCGAAGAATATGAACAAAGGGAAAGAACATCGATTCAATTGAAGGAGTTCTTCCCTGTACAAGCGGCTGAAATTCTGGAGGAATTAGAAGAAGACTCCAATGAAGAGATCCCAATAGTGACCTGCTATGCCATCCATCTTGGCAGCGACTCCGAGGATGATCTCTGTTTTCCTGAAGAGGACGAGGAGCTCACCACAAAGGCCAATCAAATCCAGCTCAGAAGTGGCAGAGCTCTACCGCAAAATCAGGGCAACGCCCCAAAAGGGAAGGAAAAACAAGTCGCTAATGAAGAAAATGGCAGAGAACCGGCCGACGAAAACATAAATCCTTCCTCGGTGGACTATAATGTCTTGGCACATCTCCGGAAGCTTCCATCTCTCCTGAGCATCTACGACGCCTTGGTCCTATCTAAGGAGCTTAGAGACGTTCTCATTCACGCTCTACAAAACCCCGAGCGGTATCAGGCTCACTTTACGGAAATTAACATGAAAGAAGCCCAGCACGCTTTGCATGCCGCCGCAGTCACATTTAAGGATGAAGACTTGCTACTGGGAACGGCTGAGCATAATCGGCCGCTTTACGTGACCGGGTACAGCGACGGAGATCGAATTAATCGTATATTGATTGATCCGGGGTCCTCAATGAACATCATGAACTTGCGAACTCTGAAGAGTCTGTCAATGGACGTCCGACACCTGTCGAGGGAAAGGATTGTCATTCAAGGGTTCAACCAAAATTGCCAGCAAGTTCTAGGGTCTATAGCTTTGCCAATCAAATTCGGGGATCTGCAAACTGAAGCTAAGATATACGTGATCGACGCCGACACGTCTTATAAGATTCTCTTGGGGCGGCCATGGCTCCACGATTATGGCATCATTCCATCAACTCTCCATCAATGCATGAAATATACTAAAAATGGCGAAGAAAGACGCATTGACGGAGACATCCAACCGTTCGGTGTGCATGAAGTCCGCTATGAAGATTCTCGGTACTTTACGAACCACCAAAATGCTAAGCCACAACTGACTGAGGATAGAACGGCCCCAAGACTCAAAAGCAAATCTGCGCCGGCTATCACTTTCAAAAGCAAAAATACCCAAGTACGCCCGCATTTCGGCAGCGACACCGATGAGTCCAACGCTGGAAGCCCGTCCTTCCGCCAAACTCGCCCTCATTTCGGCAGCGATACGGACGAATCTGTTACTGAAGGCCCATCTAGCAGCAAAGTCCGCCCTCATCTTGGCAGTGACACTGAAGAGTCAGAAGAAGAGGACCTGCCGTGCGACAGCTGTGCAGATCGACCCCCCATGCAGCAAGCGAAACTACGAGAGACCTTCGAAGTCGCAGAAGGGTCCCTGGCTATCACAAGGGTGCCGGAACGGATGTGCAAAGAGCTCGACGCATTGTCAGTCTCTACCGTGGACCAGCTGAAAACTTTCTACATGCCCGGGAGGAAAAATGGACAGAAGGGCATCCTGTTTTACAAGTCAAACCCCGTTGTGCACCCGGACGATCTTTCTGTCGCGTGCTTTCCCTATGAGCGAGGCATAAGAGCCGTCCTCAATCCCAGATACTATCCGCCCAAGATGCGGGAATACTTTAAGAAGTGCGGATGCCGGTTATATCAAACGGAGTCCGAAGCAAAGTTTTACGAAGGGCTATGGTATCCGCCCCAGGTCCGAGCACTCATCGATGGACGAATTCCAGATAGACGGGGCATAGGCTACATTCAACCTGATTCCAAAGCGTGCTACATGATCCATGTTGGTGAAGCCAGCGAAAGATCAAATGATGATGACGAGATAGCCGAGCCAGAAGAAGCTCCTCAAGAGCTCGAAGATGGCGGACAGGCAACCTTTGATCAGCTAGCCGAGATTGACTTAGGAACGCCCGATAATCCAAGGCCGACCTACATCAGCTCACTCTTGTCGGAGGAAATGAAAGAGCAGATAATTGCCCTGCTGCGTGAGTTCGTCGACTGCTTCGCGTGGACGTACAAAGAAATGCCTGGCCTTTCTCCTGAGGTAGCCGTGCATAAGCTGGCTATATCTCCTGATGCTAAGCCAGTCAAACAAGCTCCTCGAAGAATGAGAAGGGAGTTGGAAGAAAAGGTCATCGAGGAAACCAAGAAACTCATCGATGCCGGCTTTATCAGGGAAGAGAAATATGCAGACTGGATCGCATGCATAGTCCCAGTGAAGAAGAAAAATGGGCAGATCCGAGTTTGTGTCGATTTCAGGGACCTCAACAAGGCATGTCCTAAAGACGACTTCCCGCTACCGGTCATGGAAATGATGGTCGATGACACCTCAAATTACGAGCTGTTCACTTTTATGGATGGCTCGTCTGGATATAATCAGATCAAGATGTCGCCTGAGGATGAGAAGCACACAGCATTTCGAACTCCGATCGGAATATATTGCTACAAGGTGATGCCGTTCGGACTGAAGAACGCAGGTGCTACATATCAAAGGGCAATGACCAATATCTTCGATGACCTAATTCATAAAGTCGTCGAATGTTATGTTGATGATCTGGTCGTTAAGACTGAAACCAAGGCCGATCATATCCAGGATCTTAGGACCGTTCTCACCAGACTGAGGGAATTTGATCTGAAGATGAATCCTCTGAAATGCGCTTTTGGCGTGTCATCGGGAAAATTCCTGGGCTTCATAGTTCGACATCGAGGGATCGAAGTTGACCCATCAAAGATAAAGGCCATCATGGAGATGCCTCCTCCGAAGAGTCTGACGCAGCTAAGATCTTTTCAAGGCAAGCTTGCTTATATACGGAGGTTTATCTCAAATTTATCGGGGAGATGTAGGCCCTTCTCAAAGCTCATGAAGAAAGGAGCTCCTTTTATCTGGGATGCCGAGTGTCAAGAAGCGTTCGAAAGTATCAAACAGTACTTGTTGCACCCTCCAGTGTTGGCCGCTCCCATTCCAAATAAACCGCTGATTCTCTACACTGCCGCGCTAGATGAGTCACTTGGTGCGCTCCTTACTCAGAACAACGAGGAGGGAAAAGAAAATGCCCTCTACTACCTCAGTCGAACTCTAGTCGGGGCGGAACACAACTACTCCCCAATCGAAAAGCAATGCCTGGCTCTGATATTTGCTGTGAAGAAGCTGAGGCACTATCTGCTCGCTCATCGGGTTATGCTGATCTCCAAGGTCGACCCGCTCAAACACTTGATGACCAAAGCAAGCCTAGCCGGCAGAATGGCAAGATGGGCTGTCATGCTACTTGAGTTTGACATAGTTTACACTCCTCAGAAAGCAGTAAAAGGGCAAGCTCTTGCAGACTTTCTCGCTGCTCATCCCATACCAGAAGGGTCGCCACTAAATTGTGAGTTACCCGACGAACAAGTGCTGCATTTCGAGAATGACGAGCCATGTTGGGAGCTCTACTTCGATGGGGCCTCATCGATAAGAACCTCCAGTAAATCAAGCGTCCCGGAGATAAAAGCAGGGATAGGATTGGTGTTTATCACACCATCAATAGGAACCCTACGGCGTTCTTTTGCTCTCACCGAGCCTCGCACAAACAATGAGGCCGAGTATGAAGCTCTGATAGCTGGTTTGGAGCTCGCCATAGAAATGGAAATCCTTCGGCTACGGGTTTACGGTGATTCCCAGCTTGTCGTCAACCAAGTAAGCGGCGACTATAAGATATACAAACCCGAGTTGGCTCGGTACAGAAGCCGGGTGGTGGAACTCATGAAACGGTTCACTCATATCGAACTAACAAGAGTCCCTAGAGCATTGAACGGAAAAGCCGATATACTCGCTCGCCTAGCCAAGGAGCTGGCTGATCCTGACATGGACGAAATTCTGATCACAGTCAGGAGCCGGCAAATTCTACCCCCAGTCTCTCTACGAGAAGAGGAAAGCGCAGAACAGAAGAGTAGTCCTGCGGAAGAAGCTTCGATCATCCAAGACGAGCCCGATTGGAGAGAACCCTTCATAGAGTACCTCCGATACGACAAGCTGCCCGAAGAAAAATCTGCGAGGATTCAGCTGAAGAAAAGAGCTCTCCGATACGTGTTTGTAAATGACACGTTATACCGCAGGTCATATGACCAACTCTGGCTCAGGTGCCTGTCATCGGCCGAAGCCCAAAAAGTCATGAAAGAAGTTCACTCAGGCGTTTGCGGTGCTCACCAATCTGGCCCTAAGATGCGACTGCAAATTAAATGGCTTGGGTATTACTGGCCCACCATGATACGGGATTGCGGAGAGCATGCAAGGAAATGTTATGTCTGCCAAATTCACGGTGATTTTATTCACAAGCATCCCAATCCATTGCATCCTACAGTAGCGTCGTGGCCCTTCGAAGTCTGGGGCACCGACATTGTTGGCCCAATTGATCCTCCGTCATCTAAAGGCCACCGGTTCATACTGGCCGCGACAGACTACTTCTCCAGATGGGCTGAAGCTGTCCCGCTAAAAGAAGTCAAGACAAAGGATATTCTGACATTCTTCCAGCATAATATTCTATACCGCTTCGGTACACCAAGAAGAATCATTTCTGACAACGGGCCTTCTTTCAAGAGCTTCAATGTCTCAAGATTCGCTACTCAGCACAAGATAGACTGGAGGTATTCCTCCATCTATAATCCAAGAGCCAATGGGCTAGCCGAAGCCTTCAATAAGACTCTATGCAAGCTTCTGAGAAAAAATGCTTCAGCCAACAAGAGAGACTGGAATCTCAAGCTTCACGAGGCATTGTGGGCATATCGTACCACGCACCGTACTCCAACTCAGTCCACTCCATACTCATTGCTCTTCGGAGTGGAGGCGGTCCTCCCCCTCGAAGTTGAAGTTCCGAGCTTAAGAATGGCCGTCCAACATGAGTTGACGGAGGAAGAAAACGTGCTCCTTCGACTTGAAGAACTCGATGCCCTCGAAGAAAAGAGGCTCGCGGTGCAACAAAATCTGGATCTATACCGAGCCCAAATGTCACGGGCTTATGACAAGATAACCCGTCTCCGCGCCTTCAAGAAAGGTGAATTGGTGTTGGTCCTCAAAAGACCTATTATCCCCAATCGACATGCCAAGGGAAAATTCGAGCCAAACTGGGAAGGACCATACGTCATCGAGAAAGTGTTTGACGGAGGATCCTACCAACTAATAAGTGCCGAGGGAGAAAGGCCCATGCCACCCATCAATGGCCGATATCTCAAGAAATACTACACGTGAATGCTCCAAGTCGCAGGCGAATTGAGCACATCAGCCCTACGGTCTGGATCAGACATCCTGCAAAACCGTATACAATCCACGGGCGTAAATGACCCCTATTTTCTCCCAAATCCTGCCGGTGAGACTACTTTAAAGTCCCACCAGCGGCAAAAAAAAATAAAATAATAATAATAAAAAAAATAATAACGGTATGCCCACAAGCAAAACGGGCACGGATGAAAACCCGAAAGAGCTCCGTGAGTAAAAACAGCAGGACTACCGGCGAGTCTGTGAAAACCCGAAAGGGCGCAAACTCGTAAAAAGGAAAGGAGGTGAAATACACTCACAAAGTCCTCTCGACCTTGTGAGGAGAAAACCCCTGCGTGAGATCCTTACGACTCACAAAGGAGCAACACACTTAGGAATCCTCACGATTCCTAAGGAGAAAATACACCTACGAGATCCTTTCGACTCGTAGGGAGAAAATGCTTTTATGGGACCCTCACGGCCCATAAAATTGAAAAGCCTTGGGTGGTAGGGACCCAAACCTATCTCCTAAGCCATCGTTCCCCAACGGGCAACGGCGAATGATGAGTCGCTCCTGGTACCATATTCCAGTGCAACGATGCAGACGCCAAACAAAATCCAATTTCTCAAAATTCTCCCAGCCCTACGGTGGGTCCCCAAATTGACCATCGTATACAATCCAGGGGCTCAAATAATTCTCATCATACCCATGCCCCACCGTAATCACCAGTTACGCGGCCGGTCTCCGCTTTGGGAATGATGCTCCATTGATAAGACCCACTCATGTGTCCTCACGATACATGAGGAGAACAAACCTTTGTGGGATCCTTACGACTCATAAAGGAAAAACACACTTAGGAGTCCTCACGACTCTTAAGGAGAAAATACACCTGCGGGATCCTTACGACTCGTAGGGAGGAAATGCTTTTATGGGACCCTCACGGCCCATAAAATTGAAAAGCCTTAGGCGATAGGGATCTAAACCTGTCTCCTAAGCCATCGCTCCCCAATCCCCAAATGGCGAATGATGAGTCGCTCCTGGTACCATATTCCAGTGCAGCGATGCAGACGCCAACCAAATTCCAAATCCCATACCCCAACGGCGAATGATGAGTCGCTCCTGGTACCATATTCCAGTGCAGCGATGCAGACGCCGACAAAGTCCCAAAATTTTTCCGGCCCTACGGTCTGGATCATACATCCTGCAAAACCGTATACAATCCACGGGCGTAAAACAATCCCAATTTCTCCCAAATCCTCTCGGGGCAAATGATGAGTTGCTCCTGGCATTATTCCAGTGCAGCAATGCAGATGCCAAACAAAAACCAAAATCCCAAAATCCTCTCCATGACAGATGATGATTCGCTCCTGGTACCATATTCCAGTATAGCGATGTTGATGTCAACCCAAATCAAAATCAACAAGTCAACTTCCACTCCGACCGTCCACGTCGCTAAAAGGGCAGCACCGACCGTCCATGTCGCAAAAAGGGCAGAACCGACCGTCCACGTCGCTAAAAGGGCAGCACCGACCGTCCAAGTCGCAAAAAGGGCAGAACCGACCGTCCACGTCGCTAAAAGGGCAGCACCGACCGTCCACGTCGCTAAAAGGGCAGCACCGACCGTCCACGTCGCTAAAAGGGCAGCACCGACCGTCCACGTCGCAAAAAGGGCAGAACCGACCGTCCACGTCGCTAAAAGGGCAGCACCGACCGTCCAAGTCGCAAAAAGGGCAGCACCGACCGTCCACGTCGCTAAAAGGGCAGCACCGACCGTCCACGTCGCTAAAAGGGCAGCACCGACCGTCCATGTCGCTAAAAGGGCAGCACCGACCGTCCACATCGCAAAAAGGGCAGAACCGACCGTCCACGTCGCTAAAAGGGCAGCACCGACCGTCCAAGTCGCAAAAAGGGCAGAACCGACCGTCCACGTCGCTAAAAGGGCAGCATCGACCGTCCACGTCGCTAAAAGGGCAGCACCGACCTTCCAAGTCGCAAAAAGGGCAGAACCGACCGTCCACGTCGCTAAAAGGGCAGCACCGACCGTCCACGTCGCTAAAAGGGCAGCACCGACCGTCCACGTCGCTAAAAGGGCAGCACCGACCGTCCACGTCGCAAAAAGGGCAGCAACGACCGTCCAAGTCGCAAAAAGGGCAGCAACGACCGTCCAAGTCGCTAAAAGGGCAGCATCGACCGTCCAAGTCGCTAAAACGGCAGCATCGGCCGTCCACGTCGCTAAAAGGGCAGCATCGACCGTCCACGTCGCTAAAAGGGCAGCACCGACCGTCCAAGTCGCTAAAAGGGCAGCACCGACCGTCCAAGTCGCAAAAAGGGCAGCGCAGGATTCCTACAAAGCGGGAACCAGACAACTCCGGGCCAGGGAAAACGTCTATCACGGACACTCCGTCTCGGAGACATGTTAAGCAACGACCGTCCATGTCGTAAAAAGGGCAGTGCCAGCTTCCCAAAAAACGGGAACCAAATCAAGTCTCCTCCACGTGAAAAAAAGATCCATTAATTTCATGCACACGACCCACATATGTGGTGTGCATTTATTGATGGGGGGCAATTTGTTGGGGTAAAAATTTACACCCCGGTTGACCAAGTCAAAATACAAGTCAACCCCAAGCCAAGTGGGCCCAAGCCCAGACCCAGTGGGCCCATGCCCGGGTCGAGCCCGAACATGAAGCGGCCGGCCTCCCCCCATGCCAAGATAAAAATTTTGAAATAAATAATTTTGTTGTATTTCTTTTATTTTATTTTCGGATAAATGTAAGAAAAATAGGCATAAAGCCAAATTTTTGTAAAGCCCATGGCTTATGTGCAAAAAGAAATGGCACATGAGCCATGGGATAGGCAAAATGCCATTTTGTGAAGCCCAAGGGGCTATGCGTAAAATGTATGGCCTATAAAGGCAAAGTTAATAAAATATCTCAATAACTTTTTCTCTCTCCAAAAAAGTTTCAGAGCTGAGCTCTTTCCTCCTTCTTCAAGGTTCTAAAACCTTCTTCTTTCTTTTGAATTAAATCAAGAGTTTTACTCTTCCTTTTTCAAAACTAAATAGTTTTCCACCACAAAACCCACAAAGGGGAACTTGGATCTGTCATCAGATCTTAAAAAGGAGAGATTTTGAGATTTCACATCTCTTGATCTTCAAGATCCAGCAAGCGACAGGAGGAAGAAGAAGAACCACTTCCATTAAACCCAAAACACATTCAGGAGCCCGACTCCTCTCTGATTTCTCCTTTGAGAAATCCTTTTTTTCAGGCTAAAAGCCTCTTGTGCCTCTCCGGCGTGTTGCGCAAGTGCGCACGGCGCCCGCGTGCCGACACGTGGCGCGCGCGCTTGCGCACCTGCGCGCGCAAGTGCGCAAGGCGCCCGCGTGCCGACACGTGGCGCGCGCGCTTGCGCACCTGCGCAAGTGCGCAAGGCGCCCGCGTGCCGACACGTGGCGCGCGCGCTTGCGCACCTGCGCAAGTGCGCAAGGCGCCCGCGTGCCGACACGTGGCGCGCGCTTGCGCACCTGCGCACAGCACCTAAGCGCACAGCGCCCAAGGTGCTGCCCCACGCATCCCTTGGATGCCTTTTCCCCCTCTTTTTATGTATATACATATACATATACATATGTATACAAATTCACACATATACATACTCCGCCATATTCTCCCCCTCCAAAAAATTTTCGGGTAGCGGGACCCCCGTAAAAACTCTGCGTGGCTCCCGATATATCCAAAACCCCCTTTCAAAACAAAACACACGCACACTGCACATTGAGTTCGCATGACCAATTTAACCCGTTAATCGGAGGTTCCCTCGCCCCAAAGGCGGGGGGGGGGGTAATTAACGGCAGCTTAGTCCGCGGCTGCCGGAGATTCGGATACCCACAATCATTAAACCCCGGCCTACCCTAGGCAGGGGGAATCTGTAGTACGCCTGACAAGCGCTCGCGTATTCCCATCTCACTGGGGTGACGAAAAACACCCTACATGCTCTCCATGAGATCTCTAGTGATTTTTGATTTGTCTATATAACCCTGGTTTGTACTCAGTAGATTTAGAGGGAAACAATGGCGTTAAATCACATCATAACTTTTCCATTCAATCATCACACACCCACTTGGCTCACAACTTGCACAAGTCATAATTTGAGTGTGCCCACTTGTGCAAGGCAGCCCTATCAAGGTTCATGAATCAAAGAGCTTATGTTTACACTTGAATTGTGTTGGACCATTTTGCATAAAATGTGTACACTTTATTTGTTGCAAAATGAACTCTTTGAATATTGATCGGTTTTCTGTTCCGATTGCAGTGTCGGTTCAAAAATGTCATATCCATGCTTTTAAGTGTGTTTCCAGTGTTTTGTTATGAATACCTATAATCTGTATTTATTAAGCAGACACGGGTTAATAGTAACGATATATCACAAAATTGATAATAAATGAGCAGTATTGAAATGCAGTTTTTCGTGATGAACAAATACCCCCAAACTTATCTTTTGCTCGTCCCGAGCAAAATAAAATCCTATCCTCACTTTCGCAGGGAACGCGATTGCATTGAGCTCGTGCAACAAGCCGTTAAACCTCTAGATATCTCCAGTAGGAGGAATGTTGTCTCCTGAAAGTTTTCAGCGGATTACACCCACAAAATCCCGTCAAGTTAGTTTCGTGAGAAAACAGTTGATTCTAATCTTAAGTTAAGTATCAAAACTAGAAGTTCTATTACCCTAGTCAGAAACGTCCAACCCTTATTTTTCACTCTAATCTTATTTAACATAAGCCCATACACGTCTTTACGTGGTTGTGCGAATAGTGTCGTAAAGTTTTAAGAATTCGATTAGGGTCATCATGTCATAAATATAGACCAAGACAAACTTCTAAAGGATCACACGAGTTTGAAAAGACTCAAGTTTTTCTCAAGTTTCGTTCTCCAGTTATATTTCAAGTCAGAATTTCTATCACTTTTAACAGAGAACTAAGTCTTATTCTTCACTCCTACCCTTCACCTGTTGTTGTTCATACACACCTTTCGTGATCGTGCAAAAAGTTTTATAATTTTAAACCTTCATATCTCTACTAAAAAACTATTATAATAGAAAACTCATCTCCTCCAAGATTATTCTCCTACAAAAAATCGTGAGGACTTTTAACTCGGAAAGAACACTTGCTTAACTTGTTTTATTTGACGATTGGAGACTTAGCGAGGTTTGGGTCAATGACTCTCAAACCAGATGGTTTTAGGGCATTAGATGTGGAGGCACCCCTAAGACTTAATTGCCCAAGTTACCAAGGCCAAAAAATACTTATTTTGTTGCGTTTAAAATATTCTGAAAGCAGTGCGAACAGAGATATAGCCAGATTTTCTTTTTAATCCCGAATACGTGTTCTTGTGGATAAGGTGTGTAATCACTCCAACAAGGTTCCAGATGGGTTATTTTTCAGATTTTTAGCTTCTATTAAAACATCTATAATATCCTTCATATCCACTTCACTTTACGAACTATTCTTGATTTTACTTAATTCAGAACAAATCTGTTTGATCCTAAAGACGCTTATCAATTTTCAAAATGCTTAAAGACATTTTAGACTTTTCATCTAATTATCAAAAACTCACGACACGTGTAAAGTGTTATAAAAGACGTATATTAGCTACGGTTAAACTCAAAGGAGGGTCATCTTTCGGTTTTTCAATCTCCCAAAAAGGATTTAGGTGTTTCTATCTTATCAACCGAACCATCAGATTTTGAGTCTAAGCTTCCCTGCTAGCTAACATGATGACAAAGTTTTTATGTTTTTGGAAAAAATTTCAATTTTTTATGGTTTTTCTATTTAATACAAACAGCAGAATGCAATACAAAAGCAAACATGAAATGCAACTACATGCAAATATAAAAATAAAAAATACATGATATGAAAATGCTGAAATGCAGGAAATATGTAAATGCAAAACTATATGCTGATACAAGATAAACCCTATCTCAAATTCACCCCCAAACTTGAAATAGACGATGTCCTCATCGTTGCTTGGCCTTTCTCTTTCCTTTTCTCTTGCTTCTTCCACTTGCCTCATCCTGGTTTGCTAAGATCTAGCTCAACTGTTGTTTTATTTCTTTGTTCTGCCGAATCAGAGTCTTGATACTGTAGGGTGTTTTTCGTCACCCCATTGAGATGGGAGTACGCGTCGCTTGTCAGGAGTACTACAGATTCCCCCTGCCTAGGGTAGGCAGGGGTTTAATGATTGGGGGGATCCGAATCTCCGACAGTCGCGGACTAAGCTGCCGTTAATTACCCCTCGACTTTGGAGTGAGGGATTCTCCGATTGATGGGTCAAACAAGCCATGCGAACTCAATGTGCAGTGTGCGTACATGTTTTGAAGGGGTATTGGATATATCGGGGGCCCCACAGAGTTTTTACGGGAGTCCCGTTTCCCGGATAGCGGGCTGGGGGTCAAGAAGGCTAGCAGCTCCCTTGCGGGGTGCGGGGCAGCGCCCGGTTAGAAATTTTTTCTAACGGGGACAGTGTTGTGGAGTATGTGTGTGTGTATACATTTATATAAAAAAGGAAAAGCATCCAAAGGATGCGTGGGAGAAGGCGCCAGCGTCTCACGTGCGCGGCACGCGGGCGCTGGGCACAAGGTGCCAGCGCCCACGTGCCGCGCCAGCACCTCACATGCGCGGTACGCGGGCGCTGGGCGTAAGGTGCCAGCGCCTTACCTACGCGGCATGCGGGCGCTGGGCGTAAGGCATCACCGGAAAGTAAAAAAGGGGGCTCAGTCCCCCGTACCGGGAGTTGTACTCTGGTTGACTTTTGGGAGTTAAACTCCTTAAAAAAAGATGTATTATTATTGTTAACTTTTTCTTATGGAGTTAAACTCCCAGAAACTTTGATTTGTGGAGTTAAACTCCAAGAAATCTTTGTAAATGCTCAAGGGGACCCCTTTCTTCTCCCCTGAGCCTTGGATCTTTCCCAAAATGGGATCTCTGAAGATGGGTCTCCTTCCTCCTCCTCTGTCGGCCGGATCTTGGAGAACAAGAGGGGGGAGATTTAAAAATCTTCCCTTTTTGAGATCTAATGGAAGATCTGAGCTCCCCTTTATGGATTTTATGGTGAAAAACTATTTATTTTTTGAAAAAGAAAAGTAAATCTCTTGATTTAATTCAAAAAGGGAAGAAGGTTTTAGAACCTTGAGGAAGGAGAAGGAGGCACATACCCTAATTTTTGAGAAAGAGAAAAAGTTCTCCTTTATTTCAACATCATGTTGCCTTATATAGGCTTACACATTTACACATAGCCTATTGGGCTTTACAAAATGGCATTTTGCCCATCTCATGTCTCATGTGCCATTTCTTTTTGCACATAAGCCATGAGCTTTACAAAAATTTGGCTTTATGCCCATTTTTCTTACATTGATGCATAAAAAATTATATCAAAATTATTTATTACATGATTTTATTTATTTGCATAGGGAAGGCCGGCCGCTTCATGTTCGGGCTCGACTCAGGCATGGGCCCACTTGATCTGGGCTTGGGCCCACCTGGCTTGGGGTTGACCTTGACTTTGACTTGGTCAACTGGGGTGCAATTTTCGACCCCCCATCAATAATGCACACCACCTATGTGGCTCATGTGCATGAAATTGGGATCTTCTTTCGCGTGGAGGCGACTTGCTTTGGTTCCCACTTTTTGGGATGCACTACCCTTTTTATGACATGGACGGTCGACGCTTGACGCGTCTCCGAGACGGAGTGTCCATAGTGGACGTTTCCACGGCACGGAGTGATTTGGTTACCGCTTTGTAGGAAGCCTGCACTGCCCTTTTGACGACATGGACGGTCGACGCTTGACGCGTCTTCGAGACGGAGTGCCCGTGGTAGACATTTCCCTAGCCCGGAGTGTCACTGGTGGACGTGTCCCTGAGGCGGAGTGTCTGTTTGATGTGCCCCCGGCACGGAGTGTTGTTGGTCGACGTTTCTCCGGCGCGAAGTGTTGCTGATTGACTTGTCCCCTGCATGGAGTGTCACTGTTGGACGTTTCCCCGAGGCGGAGTATCTGCTTGACGTTTCCTCGGTATGGAGTGTTGCTAGTTGATGTGTCCCCGGTACGGATTGTCTGTTTATGACATTTCCCCGGCATGGAGTGTCTGCTTGACGTTTCCCCGACATGGAGTGTTGCTAGTTGACGTGTCCCCAGTACGGAGCGTCTGCTTGACGTTTCCCCATTACGGAGTGTTTGCTTGACATTTCCCCGGCACGGAGTGTCGCTGGTTGACGTGTCCCTGGTACGGAGTGTCTGTTTGTGATGTTTCCCCGGCACGGAGTGTCTGCTTGACGTTTCCCCGGCACGGAGTGTCGTTGGTTGACGTGTCCCCCGTACGGAGTATCTGCTTGATGTTTCCCCATTACGGAGTGTTTGCTTAATATTTCCCCGGCATGGAGTGTCGCTGGTTGACGTGTCCGCGGTACGGAGTGTCTGTTTGTGATGTTTCCCCAGCACGGAGTGTCGCTGGTTAACGTGTCCCCGGTACGGAGTGTCTGTTTGTGACGTTTCCCCGGCATGGAGTGTCTTTTTGTTTGACGCAGAGGTCGATGTTGGAATTGGTTTATTTGATTTTTTTGGTTTTTTTTGCCTTGTTCTGCGGGACTTTTGAATTTGAGAGGAATTTGGAATTTGTTTAGCATCAGTATTGCCGCACTGGAATAATACTAGGAGCAACTCATCATTTGCCCTGGGAGGACTTGGGAGTTAGGTTTTGGTTTGGCATCAACATCGCTACACTGGAATGTGGTACCAGGAGCGAATCATCATTTGCCGTGAGAGGATTTCCCTCGTTCCAAGTTTAACGACTTAGGGGTCATCTGTTCCTATTTTAACGACTTAGAGGTCATCTGTTCTCAGTTTAAAGACTTAGGGATCTTTTGTTCCTAGTTTAACGACTTAGGGGTCATCTGTTACCAGTTTAACGACTTAGAGGTCATCTATTCCTAGTTTAAAGACTTAGGGGTCTATTGGATCGGAAGTTTGGAATTTTGGGGTTAGGGTCAGCATCAGCGTTGCTAACACTGAAGCACAGGTGCCAGGAGCAATTCATCATTTGGCTTTCCCTGTTGGGGATCGATGGCTTAGGAGACAGGTTTAGGTCCCTATCACCTAAGACTTTTTAATTTTATGAGCCGTAAGGGTCTCATAAAAGAATTTTCTCCCTACGAGTCGAAAGGATCCCGCAGGTGTATTTTCTCCTTAGGAGTCGTGGGGACTCCCAAGTGTGTTTTTCCTTTGTGAGTCGTAAGGATCCCACGAAGGTGTTTTCTTACGAGTCGTGAGGATCCCATAAGGTTTGTTCTCATGCGTCGTGAGGACGCATGAGTGGGTCTTCCCAAACAGAGCATAATTCCAAGGGCGGAAACCGGCCGCGTAACTGATGATTGCGGTGGGGCATGGGTATGATGAGAATTATTTGAGCCCGTGGATTGTATACGGTAGTCAACTTGGGGACCAACCGTAGCGCTGGGAGAATTTTGGGACTTTCTTGGCGTCTGCATCGCTGCACTGGAATATGGTACCAGGAGCGACTCATCATTCGCCGTTGGGGTATGGGATTTTGAAGTTGGTTGGCATCTGCATCGCTGCACTGGAATATGGTACTAGGAGCGACTCATCATTCGCCGTCGGGGGATTTGAATTTTGGTTGGCGTCTGCATCGCTGCACTGGAATATGGTGCCAGGAGCGACTCATCATTCGTCGTTCGGGGTATTCAGAGTTTTGGACGGCGTCTGCATCACTGCACTAGAATATGGTACCAGGAGCGACTCATCATTCACCTTTTTTTACCGTGATTGCTCTATCATTTCAGCTTTTCTGATCACGAAGGTCGCGATTGCCCCATCATTTCGGCTTTATTTTTCATCGTTATTTTACTCGGTGATTTTTATTGCGAGTTGTCGTATCATTTAGGCATTTTATTTTTTTTTATTTTTTTTATTTTTTTATTTACACACATTTTTTTTATTTAAACATTTTTTACATTCCCAGTTTAACGACTTAGAGGTCGATTGTTCCCAGTTTAACGACGTGGTGGTCGACTGTTTGCTTATCCCAGCTCCTCAAACTTTGATATTGGCGGAGCTGTGTTGATGACCGTAGCTCTGTGGCTTGTCGGTACATCTGACGACTGTAAAGCTTTTCCAAGTTTGTATTGGTTCTCCATCCAATCTTTAAAAACATAGCAGTCTTCAATGGTACGACTCACCATTCTATGATATGGGCAGTATATGGGATTGCCGGTGATGTTAATTTCATGTGGCCTCTTTGGAATAGGCAGTTGCAGACCATTGTTCAAGGCATTCTCGAATATTTTGCGGACTTCATCCCTCCTGAAGGAGTATACTTTCTTCTTTCTCTCCATTAGAGTAGGTGCCCTTACTGATGCTAGACCTTAAGGACGATCAGTCTTTGGTTTGCTTACTGTCCTCTTACCACGTTCAGTGTACGTATCAGAGGGACTGGAGGCTGATCGCGGCCATTTTTCGCAAAGGTTTTCCGCTTTTGGGCCGGAGGGGGTATCAGTTGGCTGATTCCGGATATCAATCTCTAGCTCATGAACCAAAATTTGATTTTGCTATAATTGCAATCGGGCGACTTGGGTCATGAGATCTGCCACGCCGTTTGCCAGCTCGTCGACTTTGGAATGGACCTTGGCCATCTTCTTATCCCTGTCTCTAAGCTGCTTTTGAAGCCATTGGAATAATGTTTGTTCTATAGTCTCGGGTATGACAACGGGGTCATCCTTACCGCCTGAGCTTGGTTCAACAAGAACCACGGGTTCCTTTGGCTTAATGGCCTGAGCGGGCTTTTCATCATTTGGATCAATCCGGTGTTGGATGGCAACAACCACGTCATTTTCATGGCTATAAGGAGTAGGGGGACTTGCTCCTCTGAGCTCCATCATGTAGACCGTATGGGTTGTGAACCCTTCTATTGCTTCTTCATCGGTAATGTTGCTCGCTTGGCTCTTAGCTTGTTGCCTTGGTCCGCTCTTTTTAGCGAAAGACAGATGTGTGAGAGAATCAGGTTCCCGAAGGACTTTAGTCTCCGTTTGTATGAAATTGGCGGTCGCAGCTTGACTGTTTGTTAACACGCCAGGGGACAATGATATTTCTCTTTCCTTGTATTGTTTTTCGACCCAATTCTTGAAGATGCAACAGTCTTCAATAGTGTGTCCCAGCACTCGGTGGTATGGGCAAAAGTCGGGATGATCAGTCCTGTTCGCTTCACTTAGCCTTTTTTGTTCTTGTAGCCACAGGCCATTCCTCAGAGCATCTTTGAATATTTTGTGGACCTTATCTCTTCTGAAAGAGTAAACCTTATGTAACGACCCGAAATATTAGCTCATGACCGGCACTTAAATTACGCAACGTCTACAGGCGTAACGTAACCTAAGTAAGCCGAAAACCCAAAAATCTAAACCTTCCAAAAGAAGTAAGTAATGAAAACATTTATACAATACTTGGAAACCTTAAGTACAAAATCTTAAACTTAATTTTCTTTTCTTTTACTTTTATAAAAATTTCGGCAGCACCTCCTTTGTAAAAACTAGTCCCGAAACGGGTACAACAAAGAATAAAAAGAAAGTATCCCCAAATGGGAGCAAAACACGCCCAACGGCGGAAACAACCATCACAAGTATAATTAACAAGTATACGACGCCCAACGACGAAGATCAACACAAAAGATAAAGTAAAGCAAGACATCAACCCCAAAAGCGAGCATAAAACCCATGGCTCAAGTCTCCCAACTACAAGTCTTCTAAATCTTCAACATATACAATTACTAGTTTGATTGATGGAGTTGACTAGATATAATATGAAAAACAAATACAAGAGGGGAATGATCCAACATGTACCACCAACCAAAGCAAAACACCCGAAAGTAAGCTGTGTGCCAACGATGCCGCTACTGATCCAAGCGAACAACCTGCAAGAACTGAGGCACAAAGGGGGTGAGTTGCAAACTCGTGAGTAGAAAACATCAACAGGTAGAAATCAAAATAAATAACGATTTCCTAGGTCAACTATAACATAAAGGTAATACTATGATATCTAGGGTGACCGTATCTGCATATGTGCCAGCAACATAAACAATGCCTATCAACAAGTGGATCTCGTCCAACAATATAATCAATGCATGTATGCGGGTGGATCTCGTCCACGTGTCAACCACTGACACAATAACTCTTGCATGTAAATATCATAAAAGCATATGCAGGTAAAAATGAGGATATAAATCAACGTGTATCTCTCGCGACACATCAAAATCATGAACCTGAGTGTCCAACATCGACACTCGAAACATCATGAAACCCGTGTCTAGCATCGACACGTAAATCCTCATCTGTCAGGCGCCGTCACCACGACTGGCCCTGATGTCCGTACATCTCATAGAACCTGGGTGTCCACATCAACACTCGCAATCCATATACCATGTCCGAATCTGACTCCGGTCGGTATCCCCCAGATATCCGCCGAGTCCAAATAATATCACCGGTAGGTAGTGGTCCCTCTGCCAGGCTCATCGTCTACACTACGAAATCACCTCTCGCCCCGGGTACCATACCGGGTCCACCATGTACCTACAGACGGTGCCTCCCACTACTCGAATCGGGTATCACATACCAATCTCAGAACCGAGAAATCACATGGTGAACGCACTGAAATATCATATCAACAGGAACCGGGTATTCAATACAAATGCACATTCTTGAAATATCCCCCACGGTTCTCAAAATCCATAAATCACATGAAATCCATATCTCAATGCGTAAATCCATGAAAACTGATGTATGCAACATAAAACAGTAATATGAGCATATCAAGGGAAAACTGATATTTAAATGCATCAAGTTATTAAATATATCATGCGGTTCCCAATTCCTCCGAAATCAAGTGCAACATCATATAAAGTGAACATATAGCTAAAGCAAGGTATATGTGTATCTACATGTAAGCATGTATGTATACATGTATGCTATATCTCATATGCACAATGGAAATAAGGATCATGTCTCAATGTTCCTAACCAATACAATATCACGTATGTATGTGTGCGGCTATAGCAGGGTATGCCATGCAATATAGCAAAATGATGTGAGCATAGTAAGTAAATCATACAAGGAGTCTTATCATGATGCAACAATTCTACTGTGTAGTGACATAGCAATTATCGATGATGAAAGTGTGTGAGCCGGCAAATCTGTGTAAGTGTAACATACGCATCATCGATAATGGTGTAGGTGTACTCGCACAGGTATATGTAATGCAATGAAAACGACATGAACGTAGCATAAAGTACTTTGTCAGCTAAATGCTATGAGGTATACGTGTCTACAATATATCCGAGTCGGTGAATCTATCAATCGGCGTCCAGCCTCACAACATCGCGTACGGTACAATCTATCGTACGTCATCTTTTAATCATGGGTATGGATAAATCAACAAGTAAAACTCATCGCGTACGGTAATTTAACGTACGGCGGCATTAAACAAATAGGGATTCTATCAACCTAAACAACATCGGGGAGGGGGGGTACGGATCTAGGTCTCGTACGGCATATCACTCATTATGCAATCATTATCCATATATATACATATCTCTCAGGTCGCATCCGCATAATTCTCGTATCAAGGGACCGACAAGGTATCAGCTATCTTTTATCGACTCGCATCCATATAACGACATATCAGCCAAGTCATCATATCTCATCGTATACTCTTTTCATCGCATCAATCTCTCACATCAAGTCATTTTACATAAGCATTACATCAATTGAATCTCATGTCACTATAGCCTTCATATCATATATCGGTATATACTAAAATCATAAATATCACCTCTAAATATCCTTTTAACCACATCAATAGTGTTCAAATGTAAGTTTCTCCTACGGCATTCTATGTATATATCGGTTGTCGTTCATAAATTTGCGGGGGTGCTATACGCCATCCACCCGACTTTCCCCGTAAATTTAAATCTACTCACCTGCTAAACTCCTCGCTTAGCCGTAGTCGATGCGCTTCGTCGTCTTGGAATCCACGCGAAGGTACCTACAATCAATATGAAATCGCAAAGCTATTAACATCAAGTTCCGAAATCTAATACGGCACGCGGTGCGCTTATAGATTAGAACCTATAGTCTGCACATGCAAAACAAACAACAACCCTTGTCGTTGACGTACAAACATCCAACGACTAAATACAATATCAAATCTCCAAACCAAGAATCCCAATACCGGAAAACATAGCCAAAACCCTAACTAGGGTCTCTATACATGAAAACTGCCATGCCAAAAACCCAATCGTACCAATACTCATTCACAACACAATAATTATCGTAGATAATAATATTTACTCCATCTCCACGTCCATTAAAACCCACGTCTAATTTTACCGAAAAACTAGTAAGCACTTTATATCATTTTAGCTCAAGTCTAAAAGTTTACACAAATTCTAGCAATCACAATCATCGCAAAGTAGCATAACTAAGTCATCCAAACCCTTACCACAATTTTAATCTCACCCAAATATGATTTACTAAAAGTTAGTTTGCTATTAATCTCAATTAGACAACTCAGGAAACATAACAATTAACATTCTCACAATTTGATTATGTTTTCTAAGTCTACACATCTTGATTAACCATTATAACAAATCAAAACCCTAACTTGATTTTCATAACATTTTCATGAAAATTCTAAACATGCATTTAAAGCTATATTAAACACCTAATAAGCAAGCTTTAAAGATTTAAACAATAAATTAAAGATTAGGGTTAGAATTTATACCTCCACTAGATCTTAATTTAGCAACTAACTCCAAATTTTAGCATCCAAAATGAAGTCTTTCTTGAAGATCTATGCAAGTTTAGTGATGAAGAATAATGGGTTGTGATTTGTTTAAGAGTTTGTGGGATTGATTAAGGATTTGTGATGATTTTAGTGAGCTTGAAGAAAATGAAATAGGCAAGGAAAAAAAAGAGAGCAGCACAGGGGGGGCTCGGCCTTGACTAAAGTTGAGGGGGGGTTTGTGAAATGAGTGGAATTTTCTAGCTAAAAACAACAATAAATGCTAATAAATGTAACAAATATCTATGCCACCTCTTTTCCTTTCTTTAAAATTTCATTTTTATTACATAAATATCTAGATATTTTGCATGGATGGATTAAGCTTAATCTAGTGATTAGATTAGCATAGATTCACTTTAGAAGTAATTAACCCAAACCAAAATTGTAATTACCACTAATTAAGTGTATAATTAACAACTTAAAATAATAATTTAATTAGGGAAAATATCAATGTGAACCAAACTTTCAAATGACCACTAAAACCCGCAAACTAGCATTATTCTAGTTAAACTAGGTGTACTCAAGTCTATACTGATATTTGATCACTTCCGGGTTTTTACGGAAAACACCGACTATTTTACCCTTAAAATGGAAAATTCGCATAACGATTTTCCAAAACGTTACAATCTTCCCTCTTAAAGAAATTCGGTCCCCGAATTAAAATTTAAACCCCTAAATGCTAAAACATTTCAATAAACAGCTAAATCAACGGGGCTCCGAAATAACGGAAGATACAGAAAACCACAGTGCATCCTGTGCGCCAGAAAATGAGTACGAAAACTCAAAACCGAACCCCGTCAAGCATCACGCAAATCATCAGACTTGCATGCATATCATCGCAGTCACAAAGAAGATACAGATCTCGAAATCCACTACCGAAATCCCATATGCACTAATCAAATACTATAATACATATATAGTACGCATCCTTGAAAAAGCTCTAAATACCGAATAAAACATATGCATAATCTTTTCTGAATTGCTGTGTAATGTGTAACTCACGGCACAAGTGGCGGACGCTCATTTGTAAAGAAATAATATACTAGCATATATGTTTTGCTCAAATATACGTTCCGCCTTTTTGAAATATCCCAAAAGGTTTTCCTTAGTAAACGTTCGTGTCACTCGCAGACACGTAAGAAATAGCGAGACTATAACTCCTTTTTGAAAACCTCTTGGTAAACTTTTTATGCATGCAAAGTACTCAGGTACTGTCATCCGATCAGTCCTGCTTGGCTACTATATAGTATAGTACCTCATCCTGAAAACAAAGTGCTTAAAAGCAAAATTAGCCTCAAAAGGCGTATCTAACAATCACGTACGTCTGGTGCGCACGGAAATAAAATCCAAATACAAGTGCCAATATGTACGAAAGCAAAACTAAGTGCAACGGGTGTGCACGAAAGCATCTGTCCAGTGCAACTGGTGTGCACGACAACAACATCTAGTGCATCTATTGTGCATGAAAGTCTCAATCCAGGGCAACTATCATGCACGAATGAAGATCCCAATCGAGTGCATCCGGTGTGCACAAAATATCAAACCCTGTGCATCCAGTGCACGAAAACTCATCAATAACTCAAATGTGTATTAAAACTACACCAAGTGTACCAAGGCGTATAAAAATCATAAACGTGTGCAACTGTGTGCACAAAACACGTATCAATGCACTGAAAGCACATATGAGCTATACCGAGTGCAAAAAATAAAATCGAGTGCGTACCACACACACATATCAAATCATCCGTATGAAATCCACGAAATCATAAACATGTGCAGCCAAGGTACAAAATCAATATCAAGTGTAAATAGATATGCACAAATCATAAACTAATACAACAGTGTGTAAACGTATATCAAGTGCAATAACTATGCACAAAATGTAAATACCCAGTAGGTGCAGCCATGGTGCACGAAATATCATGAAACTCAAATCCAAGCGATATAAGCGTGATACTCGGATCACAAACGCAAATCGCAACAAATGACATTGAGGTACACTTCCTACAATGTCGATAAATACCGGTGCGCCCAAACTGGCAGAACAAGAACATCCTCTTGCCTCCTGCTCACGGTCTGGCATCTTCTGTCTCTAGGTCCTTATTTTCTCTGTGGATTATCAATCTCGCAATCCATCGGCTCATCTTCCCGGTCAGGTGTGCTAACGGAAACGATTCCGCTCTGGCACTCCTCAGGTCATCTCTCGGCCAATTAGTAAGATCACTCATAAAGCAGCACGTCACTGGCATCGGCCTCAGGCCTTCTGAAAACACATGACACAACCGATCCTCGGTGCAATCTCATCGCAGCAGTGTCTTGGAAGGAACCGGCTCAAGGTCTCTCCCAATCTCATTTATACCGAACTATACGGAGGCTGGTACTCTTACATAATCTTTTTACGTTCTTTAGACATCTGCGTTCTCAGCACAACATTTCCTTGGGAACTGGTCATATTCCAACGCTCCTGTATACACATACGAATCTCAAATCTCAATGGGGAGTAACAACAGCTCGTTAACCTCTCGTACGAACCTCTTGCTCCACTCGTCTTAATTATCGTCCGCTTTGACGTCGCACCATGCTATCTGCATACCACAATTTTTCTCGGCTACTGTCGATCCGGAGTTTCTCACATGGACTCGAACTACGAACACGGTACCTTCATCACTCTGTCGAAGATATCTAACCGAACACGTCCTCTGGAACCTGTCCCAACTATCGGAGGAATACTCAATACTCGTCCGCTCTCGACCAACTCACAACGCATCTGGGTGAGGTCCTCTATCTGAAACTAGTCAGCTTACTGATCTCCTATCGGATCATCCAACGAATAACGTCGTTTCTGGATCGATCTGCTCTAGATCTGAATAAGATTCTCCAAACTGGAAATCTTCACTCAAATGGGCCTATGTCGGCGCATCAATCAGACGAATCACCTTTGTCTCTCAACTCAAGATAGACTAGCTATCACCTGTCGCTTCTCTGCCTGAAAGCTCCAGCGATCTCAGCTCGTAAGCCCTGGAAGCGGCATCACATCAATCTCAGAAACAGTTGGGTCATCTGTTTGCATGGTAGATGACATCACAAACTCTGAGGTATGATGTACATCAATAGTCCTCTCCCAACAGGCAGTCTTTAACAATGGCCCGATCATCCGGTATAAGACCGCACACTTGTCTCAAATGAGAGGTCACAATACAACACTACATCGATACGTTCCCATGTCACCCGAAAACATGATGGTCAGTCTTCGTCCACGACGAGCTCTCCCTGACCGCATCACCAGCAGCAGCTCAATCTTCACTCAAAGTATGGTGACAGGAACTTCAATCAAGTATCGACGAAAAAGATCAAAGGAATGAAAAGAGTCAATAGATCCCAAAATGGATACATGATCATAAGGAGGAGTCAAATCACTGAGAGTATGATCATGGAAGTGAATAAAATCAATAATCTTAAATGGATGTATAATCAACGAAACAAAGAGAATCACCAGTCTTAAGATATGTACATCCTAAGGTTTCTTAAGTGGAGTATCGTATCGTAAAGATGCCGCGGAACATACGTACGGTACGTCACTCTACTCAAGCCACCTACTCCATCAATCAGGGTCAGCCTATGTAACGAAAGTTCGGGTCTAACACCCCCCTGTTCAAGTCTAAGTTCCGTAAGGTCAAGCCTAGGTTCCAAAATATATACGCCCTAGACCCCACATAGTCAAACCTAGACTCGAACCAAGGTTAAATCTAGCGCTCTGATGCCAACTTAGTCAAGACCCGAAATATTAGCTCGTGACTGGCACTTAAATTATGCAACGTCTATAGACGTAACGCAACCTAAGTAAGCCGAAAACCCAGAAATCTAAACCTTTCAACAGAAGTAAGTAATGAAAACATTTGTACAACACTTGGAAACTTTAAGTACAAAACCATAAACTTATTTTTCTTTTCTTTTGCTTTTATAAAAATTTCGGCAGCACATCATTTGTAAAAACTAGCCCCGAAATGGGTACAACAAACAATAAAAAGAAAGCATCCTTAAATGGGAGCAAAACACGCCCAACGGCGGAAACAACCACCACAAGTATAATTATTAAGTATACGACGCCCAACGGCGAAGATCAACACAAAAGATAAAGTAAAGCAAGACATCAACCCCAAAAGCGAACATAAAACCCATTGCTCAAGTTTCGCAACTACAAGTCTTCTAAGTCTTCAACATATACAATTTCTAGTTTGATTGATAGAGTTGACTAGATACAATATGAAAAACAACAAAAGGGGCACGATCCAACATGTACCACTTACCAAAGCAAAACACCCGAAAGTAAGCTGTGTGCCAACGATGCCGCTACTGATCCAAGCGGACAACTTGCAAGAACTGAGGCACAACGGGGGTAAGTTGCCAACTCGTGAGTAGAAAACATCAACAGGTAGAAATAGAAATAAATAACGATTTCCTAGGTCAACTATATCATAAAGGTAATACTATGATATCTAGGGTGACCGTATCTGCATATGTGACAACAACATAAACAATGCCTATCAGCAAGTGGATCTCGTCCAACAATATAATCAATGCATGTATGCGGGTGGATCTCGTCCACGTGTCAACCACTGACACAATAACTCCTGCATGTAAATATCATAAAAGCATATGCAGGTAAAAATGAGGATATAAATCAACGTGTGTCCCTCGCGACACATCAAAATCATGAACCTGAGTGTCCAACCTCGACACTCGAAACATCATGAAACCCGTGTCCAGCATCGACACGTAAATCCTTATATGTCAGGCGCCGTCACCACGACTGGCCCTGATGTCCGTACATCTCATGGAACCTGGGTGTCCACATCGAAACTCGCAATCCACGTAGCATGTCCGAACCTGACTCCGGTCGGTATCCCCTAGATATCCGCCGAGTCCAAATAATATCACCGGTAGGTAGTGGTCCCTCTGCCAGGATCATCGTCTACACCACGAAATCACCTCTCGCCCTGGGTTACCATACCGGGTCTACCATGTACCTACAGACGGTGCCTCCCACTCCTCGAATCGGGTATCACATGTCAATCTCAGAACCGAGAAATTACATGGTGGACGCACTGAAATATCATATCAAGAGGAACCGGGTTTTCAATACAAATGCACATTCTTGAAATATCCCCCACGGTTCTATAAATTCATAAATCACATGAAATCCATATCTCAATGCGTAAATCCATGAAAACTGATGTATGCAACATAAAACAGTAATATGAGCATATCAAAGGAAAACCGATATTTAAATGCATCCAGTTATTAAATATATCATGTGGTTCCCAATTCTTCCGAAATCAAGTGCAACATCATATAAAGTGAACATATAGCTAAAGCAAGGTATATGTATATCTACATGTAAGCATGTATGTATATAGGTATGCTATATCTCTTATGCACAATGGAAATAAGGATCATGTCTCAATGTCCCTAACCAATACAATATCACGTATGTATGTGTGAGGCTATAGCAGGGTATGTCATGCAACATAGCAAAATGATGTGAGCATAGTAAGTAAATCATGCAAGGAGTCATATCATGATGCAGCAATTCTACTATGTAGTGACATAGCAATTATAGATGATGAAAGTATGTGAGCCGACAAATCTGTGTAAGTGTAACATACGCATCATCGATAATGGTGTAGGTGTAATAGCACAGGTATATGTAATGCAATGAAAATGACAGGAACGTAGCATAAAGTACTTTGTCAGCTAAATGCTATGGGGTATACGTGTCTACAATATATATGAGTCGGTGAATCTATCAATCAGCATCCAACCTCACAACATCGCGTACGGTACAATCTATCGTACGGCATCCTTTAATCAAGGGTATTGATGGAGCTCCTTTTCTGGTCTCCTTCAGATGTTGTCTTCCGTCGATCTCCCGGTGGATCTTGGAGATGATCTCCTGTTGCGTGTGGGTTTCAATGGGTTTTGAGGAGATTAGTGATTTGAGGAGTTTAGCACCGAGTACCTGCAAAGAAGTCCCGAGGTGGTTTGGTACCACCGAGGACCTTCCAACGATCAAGTTAGTACGAGATCCGAGCAGAGTAACGGCTAAGTGGAATAAAAAATAGCTCCCTTGACCCCTCTGTGATGGGGGTTTATATAGAGGCGGCAGCACGCAGCAGCAGACGCGAGAATCTTGCCGGCAGTTACGCTCCCGACGTCACGCCCGCGTAAAGAGCGGATCGCCCATTAATGGGGATCGTGATGGCATGGAACGTGGGACGTTGCTGGCGGAGAATCTGCGCATGGCGAGATTTGCGGAGCGGCGATTACGCCTGTGAGTGGTGGAGTTGGTCGGTCAGAGGGACCGAGGAAGACGGCCTCGAATGGGGAGACGAGCAAGAGGGCCAAGGAGTCTTGGTCCTGTGGAAGCTCGGGGCGAGCTGAGGAGCCCCCGAGGAGGGCCAGCTTGTGCTTGCAGGTTGGGTACAAGGGTGGCTTGGTCGGCCTCTGTAGGTCCGTTCTTCTGGGTCTTGGGACATGTTATCTGCCACGTGTCGAGATCTTGAAGATCTCCAATATTGAGCATTATCATTAGCCCCCCACTCTTGTCCCGACCAGCTAGCGGGTCGGGTCAGGAGAGGACTGCCGGGCCGCCCGGGGTAAGCTCCCACCTAAGGTTTCGTCGGGACACGTCCCCGGGCTGTCAGCTGTCTTTTTTGCCAGCGAATTAGGGCGAGATCTCTGCATTTAAGGAAGGTACGCCAGTTCGTGCATCCTGCCACTGAAGCAACGATCCACGTGTCAAGCATCGGTTGGCCAACGCTATGTGTGCAGACCTGTGGCGTCAGATGGGGCGCGGTCCAGTGCGGGAATGTCAAGTGGAGCAATCGGAGCCGTTGGACGCGAGGAGGCGTTTTGGTGGGAGATGAAGGGTGCCGTAGGATGAGGTCGTTTGCGGTGATAAGTAGGGGTAGGGCCCACTCCAGGGCCTCTACTCTTTCATACTTTCTTTCTTCTAAGTCTTGGCTGCTCGGCGTTCTTCTCCTTTCTTTTGCTTTCGTTTCCCGAGGATCCATCTTCTTCAGGTTAGATGTCTTCTTTTAGGGAATCTGTAAATGTGGTGTGAGTAGCTTCTAGGGCCCCTTTAGTTGAGCCTGAGTCTTCTCAGGGAGTAGGGATCGGACCCTCTGTTAGTTATATGTATGCCCTAGAGGCCATTACTATACATAGGATGTATATTGTAGTGGATGCTGGGACATATATAGGGAGGACTTTCTTGCTCGACATGATAGTATGCTATCTGGTTGATCTTTACCTTAACGTGTACACTGATTGTCTTTCTGTTACATGTTGGTAAAGCCCTTAGGATGTGTACTTGACTACCTGGACTATGATGCGGATCATACTAGTGGGGACATGGTAGTCCATAAGTACATCCTTCAAAGTCCCTAGTCATGGGTGTATCGAGACGGGGCATCGATATACCAGAGTAGACTAGCGTATACCTTCTCGACCCATACAGATGGGCGATGGATGATCCCATATCCATTGGTGTTTGACATCAGAGATGATATACGGGTGCTCAGTAGAGACTGGGTACACTGGACGGACTCGCCGAGAACTCCCAGATGGTATTATACCTCACGTCAGATGGCAGTTCTCTGGTGACACTGGTACAGAGTAGTCCGTTGACCCGAGATCGTCATAGAGTCTTGTGTGGTTCCCACTGTGCTTTGATTTCCATCTTACCACGTCCAAGAGGGCGTGCAAAACGGTGGTTTTTGGGTACAGTCCCGAGTCACATGGAGGCAATGAGCGATAGGAGGGGATTCGTCTCTCCCGGTATAGGGGGTTGATGTTGTGCTGTGTTCGATTGGCTATAACAGGAAATCCCTGGCCAGGGTTGCTGAGATTTACTGGTAAGTGTTACCAGTAGTTTCTCGAACAGTTATAGACCTCATATCGACACGACTTATCAAGCTATTGGGGTCTGACGTTTACCACCCCTAGGCGAGATATGCGACATATCAGACGATCAGACCGGACTGTACGGTAGTGTTACTGGTCGGATTCACTGGAGTGTGAGCGGGCTTGCTCGTCGATCTTCAGATCGCTCAATACCCGGGTGGCGTTACGTTTAGCAGACCGCTTGCGGCTTGTGGATGTTTGATATGATCATCATCCGCTGCCGGCGTATTGACGAGTTTTTAGAGTCCTACACAGAGGTTTCCTGGCTCAAGCGAAACGAAATAGGAGCGCATATGAGATATGTGCGGGACCGAGAGTAATGCGTGTATGTGATACCGTATTTCATTCTCGCGATCAATGTGTCGAATGGTTGTATGCGATATAACCTAATTATCGAATCAAGGATTGATTCGATAAGCCGATACATTGGATACTAGCCGGTTATATGCGATATGACCGGATCGTTAAATCAAGAGTTGATTTAATGATTTAATGCATAATTATATATTTGATATATTACTTTGCATTAACTAGTATCGGTTCACTTTAAATGGATTTTCTCACTCGGGTGTGCGCATTGCATATGCGATATGATTTTTGTGCACTTAAATTGTACCATGTTTGATGATACATGTTTACTTGTGTTTTGTGTAAAGTTTAAACCATGGTTATGTAATGGTTAGGGTTTACATTTTCATATCTATTGATTTATTCATTTATTCATTTTGGAAAATGAAAAGCAAATGAGAAAATGGTGGCTTCTTTTGTTTTGTTCATGAAGCTTCATGAAGACTTTGACCAAGTGACCATTTTGTCTCATGCTTAACCCTAACCATCCCATTAACCATGATTTATTCTCTACACTTGACCATGGTTCAATTATGATAAGTATTCTTTTTACTTTTCATTTTAAAATAACTTATCATATCATTTTCTTCTTCTTCTTCCTTGAACTCAAGAAGAAAACCTTGAGGTCATCAATGGTGATTGATGATAAAGAGTGAGAAATCCAATTCTAAAGTCTACCCACTTCCTATTTCTTCATCCTCTACCTCTTGCCAAGTAGTAGAGTGTGTTTCCTTCACAAGTTTTTAGGGCTTGGTGAAGGTGGAGCTTGATTTAGCGATGCCTCGACGTAGATCATCTTCGGCATGGACATCGACGACCTAGCTCGCTTTTTCTCCGACGAAGCCGACTCTAGAGCCTGGATTCCTTTTGGACAGCGGAGACGACTTCGTTGCGGAGCTAAGGAGGTGGAGCACCGGATCTACAAAGGTTGTATTTCCGATTCTTATAGTTAAGTGTTAACTAGTTAGCTTTTTCGCCTAGTTTTCTAGCAAACGATCCGTAGTCGGGTCTCTCGGCACCCATAAATTTTTATATTGGCATGTTCGATACCTTGTGAGACCTCACTAGGGTGCCTAGGAACCCTACAGTGGTATCAGAGCCTAGCTAGAGCCTTAGGCGAAGTCTAGACGGAATTTGAAGTCCGAACGACCCGAAAACCCAAACCGGAATATGCTCTCTGGATTTTTTCCGAAAATGCGGATTTTTGTGTATTAAAAATGCCTAAAAAATTCAATAAATAATTATAAGAATTACTGTGCAAACTCAGGCGAAAGATTCATCGAACAGAGAGCGGAACCGCGGCAGAAGCCCAGCTTCTGCGGCAGTTCCGCGGCTAGGTTGTGACGTCATCACATATTTTCTGCACAGTAATTCCTATTTAATTATTCTGGATTTTATGGGAATATTTAAAATTTATTCCAGAGTTGAATGTTCTGGGTTGTTTTGGGGATTCGGTGTATCGATCGGAGTATCAAATTTTGTCTGTGTGGCTTTCCAGATAATTTTAGAATATGTTAAAAAGTTCGACCGGATATAAATACCCAATTTTTCCCCTGTCGGGAAATTTCCAAGTGTTGGATTTTCCGAAGTTTAACGACGTTCTAAGTAGTGCAAGTAACGCGATGGTCCCTCTAGAAGACAACAAACCTTAACTCGATTATGTGACCGTCTTGAACTGCCCTTTGAACCTTCGGGTTTGGGGCAGTACGGCGTGCCACATGTGAGGCGTTGGCTTGACCCTTCTACGGCTAGACCGTTGGTACTGAGGCACGAACTGAATGTTGTTAGACTTATTTCATGTGTTGATCTGTATCGGGAAAACTTGGGTGTTCGATTGTTCGATCGGAAAGTTTAACATTTTCTGTTTATCTGGAATGGGATACAATAATTGGAATTCACAATAGTTATGTGATAACTGAATGAATGTTATAAACATAGCACTTTAGTCTCACTTGATCGGTTGCTACGGAATTTTGATGCGATCAAAAGTCCGTCGCAATCACGTAGCGTACGCGGATACTCGCCGGGTAAACTTAATAGACAGCCTCACTCCATAACCCCGACCAAGTGACTGTAGGAGAACCCCGTCGCCGAAAGCATCCGTTCGGGTGCTCACGGTAGCGGTGTTCCACCTTGGTGCACTTCGTCGACGGTATCGGGGGTGCAGCCGCCTACTGAAGTTTGCGACGAGCATTCGATCAGGATGTCGGGAATCTTGTTGAATTGCCCGACTCGATATTGAAAAGTGTTTTCGATTTGGAGACTGAAATGCGGGGTTTATAATTGTTAGGCATGTGATGTCTAAGTAATTCATTTAATTAGGCATATGATGTCTATGCTGGTTGCGGATTCCAACTGTTGTAGTTTTACACTTTCTTTTCTGTGACCGTAAGTGTAATATGTGATATCGCCGGTTTCGTTGCTATATGTCAACGACAATTGGGATGCGCATATTTACTTACGTTGATGACATGTGATGTTATGTGTTGCTGGATATGTTATATTGGATCGTCGTGTTTGAATAGCCGGGGGTTTTTATGTGAGATGAGTGTTTTTCATTTTCATTCATGTAAAAACTTGTATGTAATATTCTTTTATTTGGGGCGCTTCCAGGTTGCGGAAGTTGTCACCTCTTGTATATTATTTACTTTTCCGCACTAGGATAGACCCAAGGAGGAGGGCACAAGTAACCGGGTTCTGGAGTCCAGTGGGAGACCAACTCGAGGGGTCGAGTCCGGGTCTCCTAACTCCAGAATTGGTAGGGTTGCTTGACGCTCTCGTAGGGGTCTAGGGGTGTGGGTTTGGCTATTCATCGCGACCGTGGAATCCGTGTTTTATACTGGCTCGTATTGAAAACACGGACGTCCTAGTATATCCAATATTTCATATATGTTTCTTCTGCTGCGATATCTGTGATGTGATCATGTGATGTTCTGTGATAGATACAGTATATAGTATATATGATATATTATATAGACGTTACTTATGTTTTACACCCGCGCTAGCCCTGCCCCGCTCTGTCGTTAGTTACCTAACCTAACGGTGCACGAGGGGACATCGAGGCGAATGCGGATGGCATAAGTGTACGTCGTATTTATCTGTGATGTTTAGGTACTTAAATGATGGGACTTCATTAATGTGATTAATGAAATAAAAGAAACCTAAGATGTTGTAGAATCGAATTTCAAAATAAAACAGGTAGCTACAGTTCTTGCTTTGCACAGAGGTATATGTGATATATCCTGCACCTTATTCGATGAGGAAAGGACCGAGATCCCTTCACCGGGAGTGACTCCTTTAGCAATAACTGGTCGATGCTACACACTCGGTTTGTCTTTTGATTGCTTTTAAGTGTTTTTGCTTTGCACAGTGATATATGTGATATATCCCGCACCTCATTCGACAAGGAAAAGACCGACGATCCCTTCACCAGGAGTGACTCCTTTAGCAAAACTAGAAAAGCCTCAAAAACACTCCATTTCAAAATTCATTCGATCCTACAACGATATCAAGTTCATTACGCAATGGGTTTTCAGAAAAACCTGTCGTAGCCCTCCGTCATTTCAGATAAGTAGTAGTTAGTATTCGTGCTGCGTTTGTTGGCCTTTGTCAAGGCGCAGTGTGCGGTAGCTAACTGGTGCTTATCTGCTTATGCATATGATGCAGATTGGGTTAGGGTAGTCGTGCGACCTTGTTGGCCTTTGTCAAGGGCCGTGCGGGTGGGTTTAATTCAATCAAGAAATGACGGGTTGAACTTGACTAGCATCCTATGGTTTGTTGGCCTTTGTCAAGGTCATAGGAGGTTAGGGGCAAAATATTATCGGGAATTTCAAGTGTTGAAATTTGCAATGAGATTGCATACCTTCTATGAGATAGTTGGATCCCGATACCCGCTGCGAGTAAGAGTTACTCCTGGGAGAGTTTTATACATTACAATTAGCCGATCAAGTAGGTGTCTAGAAAGGTGTTAACGAGGTTACGCCTCTGGGAAAACGAGGTTTACATTAATTAGGTTCGTGCGAAAGTACGGGGGACCTCCCTCAAAGTACCGACACTGGCCTGGCTGAAAGATTGGCGAACTTGTAGTGTGTAATTAATCCCGACTAGTCTTTCCTTTTAGGGTTTGAAGGAAGATTTGATAAAAAGCAGTGGGAGCCATCCTGATTAGATAAAATAATAACCAATCTATTCTTGCAAGAGCGCACGCTGAGTGTTTTCTTCTCTCTCTCTCCAGGTAGCGACCATATCACGCCTTAATCAAGATAATAATACGGATTATTGACCGAACCCGCTTGTTATACTGAGCTGGGGAACGTTGGTCCCGCTCCAACTTATAATTGTTATAAGACAGAGCAGGAAATAGGGGATTACCAGAATTCCCGTGCAGCCCAAACGAAGAGAGTGCATGCTGATGCATCATCTTCGGGTGTGTTCATTACAGAGAACTGTTTCTCAGTATCCTTTACGTCCTGGGTATGTGATACCAGATCAGGATCCCAGATATGTAATCAGTTACATAGGGCTACAGAAAGGTAGAGAACTGAGAACGGGTGATAAGTTTCATGAGGCAGAAAATGGGGCAAGCGTTGCAGCCAAGTCTGTTGGTCACTGTCACCCTGTATTACCAATACATTGATTCTGAACGAATGTTATTAGATACCGAACCTGATATACAAAATCATATCTCTCTCTTTATTAGTAAAGAAACGGTAAAATTTTGTATTGTTGGATAATGTTTTGAACATTTCCTATATCAAAAGTTGATCGGTTCAGGCACGTTATCTAAAAGCGTTGATGTTCTAAATCAAACTACAGTTCTTAGTATATGGAACACACACAAGAGGAAGAGTTCAGAAATGAACGAATCCTTCTTGAGGCATTGTAGACTAGGTCATATCAATGCGACCCGACTGGTTGAAGTTACATTTAGATGCATATTTAAATTAGTTTGAATTTACATCTTGTGAAACTCGCCAGTCATGTCACAAAGATAAGATGACCACAGCTCTGTTTATTGGAAACAGAGAAAGAGTTAGTAAACTCTTGGGATGATACATGTTGATGTATGGAAGGTCCCCTGTCTACACATGCCAGGACAGGTTCTTTGTACTTCATTACATTCTCTGATAATCTCTCAAGATTCAGACATATGTTCCTGTTGAAACACAAGTCTGAACCTTTTGAGATATTCACAGAATATAAGTTAGAAGTAGAGAACCAATAAGGGTATAAGTATTATATCCTTTGATGAGATCAAGGAGGAGAATACTTGAGCACGGAATTCCAGGACTATTCTAAAGGAGAATGAGATTCTCTCTCAGCATTACTCCTCCGTATACACCATAGCACGATGGTATATCGGGGCGGAGCAGATACACCCTATTTGATATGGTGTGCTCTATGATGAGTAATACTGAGTTACCTTTTTCCTTTTGGGAGTTATGCACTTACGAAGTTGCATACCTATTGAATAAGGTTCCAATCAAATCAGTTGCCTACCACTTCATATGTGATATGGAAAGGGAAGAGCCCATGTCTTAAGCTAGTTAAGATTTGGGGTTGTCCGGCCTATGTCTAAAAGCAAAATCCGGACAAGCTCGAGACAAGATCTGTTATGTAGGACTGGAAAGGTTCCAGCTATACAAAATGCAGCTGATGATTTGATAGAACCAAAGGATTCAATAGTTACCAACGAACCTCAGCCTCTCCGCCGATCTAGTAGGGTTCCACACCCACCTGAGAGATACTTCGGTTCCTCTATGACAGTGGGAGCGAGGATTGCATCATGAGATGATGACCCAACTAGCTTCGCGCAGGCCATCGAGAGTAAGACTCTATAAGAATGGCTGGATGCTTAGTGATCTGAGATGGAAAAGTTGAGACTTTCAAAGCTAGACTTGTTAAAGGTTTTCGTCATCAACCAGGTGTGGATAATGATGAAACCTTTTCAAGTATCTATGCTTAAGTCCATCCAGATCCTACTTACCACGGCTACATACCATGACTACGATATCTGGTGGTTGGGTGTCATGACTGCTTTTCTAAATGATATTTTGGAAGAGAGCGTCTATAAGTACACAGCCAGAGGGCTTCGTAGACAGTGGGAGCAGCGGAAACGTGTGCAAGATGCTTTATAGGATAAAGCAGGCATCGCGGAGTTGGAACATCTGTTTTGATGAATTAGTCAAAGAGTTTGACATCATCAAAATGGTAGATGAACCTTGTATAAACAAGAAGGTAGTAGGGAGTATGGTGACAATCCTCGTAGAGTACGTGGATGACATACTCTTGATAGGGAAGTAGTTTCCTATGCTACGATCGATCAATCTCCGTTTATCGCAATAATTCTCCATATAGGATCATAATGATACCTACTAACTCCTGGATTTTGGATCTATGAGATAGATCTAAATGGATGTTAGGATTCTCACTTGTTGAAGTGAGACGGTATCAATCGATCCTGGGGAGAATCACTGGAATGGTTTCAGGGTGATTAAGACGACTGAATGTCAGTCGCAGGCATTGTCTTTACCCTCAGTAAAGGGACGGTATGTTGGAAGAGTTCCAAGCTAGATACCGTGACATACTAAACGATAAAGGCAGGATACATCGCTACTTAAGATGCTACCAAAGAGGCTGTTTGGGTGTATATTGGTTCATGAGATGAACTACGTTCCTACCATTCTGAGACAATGGAGTTGTGGCTTATGCCAAGGAACGCCCGTCCCATCAGTGATCTAGACATATTCTAAGGTAGTATTACCTGATCATGGAGATGCTTGATCTCCAAGGAGATCGAGGTTAGGAGAGTAGACTCAGAGGACAACACAGCGGATCCACTCACAAAGGCCTGTTCCCAGAGAGAGACTTTTATGGGATGGTTGAGTATGAGATACTGCAACCACTGCTATCAGATGGCCTTAGTGCAAGTGGGAGATTGTTAGTTATATGTATGTCCTAGAGGCCATTACTATACATAGGATGTATATTGTAGTGGATGCTGGGACATATATAGGGAGGACTTTCTTGCTCGACATGATAGTATGCTATCTGGTTGATCTTTACCTTAACGTGTACACTGATTGTCTTTCTGTTACATGTTGGTAAAGCCCTTAGGATGTGTACTTGACTACCTGGACTATGATGCGGATCATACTAGTGGGGACATGGTAGTCCATAAGTACATCCTTCAAAGTCCCTAGTCGTGGGTGTATCGAGACGGGGCATCGATATACCAGAGTAGACTAGCGTATACCTTCTCGATCCATACAGATGGGCGATGGATGATCCCATATCCATTGGTGTTTGACATCAGAGATGATATACGGGTGCTCAGTAGAGACTGGGTACACTGGACGGACTCGCCGAGAACTCCCAGATGGTATTATACCTCACGTCAGATGGCAGTTCTCTGGTGACACTGGTACAGAGTAGTCTGTTGACCCGAGATCGTCATAGAGTCTTGTGTGGTTCCCACTGTGCTTTGATTTCCATCTTACCACGTCCAAGAGGGCATGCAAAACGGTGGTTTTTGGGTACAGTCCCGAGTCACATGGAGGCAATGAGCGATAGGAGGGGATTCGTCTCTCCTGGTATAGGGGGTTGATGTTGCGCTGTGTTCGATTGGCTATAACAGGAAATCCCTGGCCAGGATTGCTGAGATTTACTGGTAAGTGTTACCAGTAGTTTCTCGAACAGTTATAGACCTCATATCGACATGACTTATCGAGCTATTGGGGTCTGACATTTACCACCCCTAGGCGAGATATGCGACATATCAGACGATCAGACCGGACTGTACGGTAGTGTTACTGGTCGGATTCACTGGAGTGTGAGCGGGCTTGCTCGTCGATCTTCAGATCGCTCAATACCTGGGTGGCCGTTACGTTTAGCAGACCGCTTGCGGCTTGTGGATGTTTGATATGATCATCATCCGCTGCCGGCGTATTGACGAGTCTTTAGAGTCCTACACAGAGGTTTCCTGGCTCAAGCGAAACGAAATAGGAGCGCATATGAGATATGTGCGGGACCGAGAGTAATGCGTGTATGTGATACCGTATTTCATTCTCGCGATCAATTTGTCGAATGGTTGTATGAGATATAACCTAATTATCGAATCAAGGATTGATTCGATAAGCCGATACATTGGATACTAGCCGGTTATATGCGATATGACCGGATCGTTAAATCAAGAGTTGATTTAATGATTTAATGCATAATTATATATTTGATATATCACTTTGCATTAACTAGTATCGGTTCACTTTAAATGGATTTTCTCACTCGGGTGTGCGCATTGCATATGCGATATGATTTTTGTGCACTTAAATTGTATCATGTTTGATGATACATGTTTACTTGTGTTTTGTGTAAAGTTTAAACCATGGTTATGTAATGGTTAGGGTTTACATTTTCATATCTATTTATTTATTCATTTATTCATTTTGGAAAATGAAAAGCAAATGAGAAAATGGTGGCTTCTTTTGTTTTGTTCATGAAGCTTCATGAAGACTTTGACCAAGTGACCATTTTGTCTCATGCTTAACCCTAACCATCCCATTAACCATGATTTATTCTCTACACTTGACCATGGTTCAATTATGATAAGTATTATTTTTACTTTTCATTTTAAAATAACTTATCATATCATTTTCTTCTTCTTCTTCCTTGAACTCAAGAAGAAAACCTTGAGGTCATCAATGGTGATTGATGATAAAGAGTGAGAAATCCAATTCTAAAGTCTACCCACTTCCTATTTCTTCATCCTCTACCTCTTGCCAAGTAGTAGAGTGTGTTTCCTTCACAAGTTTTTAGGGCTTGGTGAAGGTGGAGCTTGATTTAGCGATGCCTCGACGTAGATCATCTTCGGCATGGACATCGACGACCTAGCTCGCTTTTTCTCCGACGAAGCCGACTCTAGAGCCCGGATTCCTTTTGGACAGCGGAGACGACTTCGTTGCGGAGCTAAGGAAGTGGAGCACCGGATCTACAAAGGTTGTATTTCCGATTCTTATAGTTAAGTGTTAACTAGTTAGCTTTTTCGCCTAGTTTTCTAGCAAACGATCCGTAGTCGGGTCTCTCGGCACCCATAAATTTTTATATTGGCATGTTCGATGCCTTGTGAGACCTCACTAGGGTGCCTAGGAACCCTACACCCTCTTCTCGGGATCGTGCGGCGGGGGCAGGCCCCAGGGAGGAGGCGGTAGATGCTGCCCCCGAATCCTCGTGTTGGGTGAGGCATGAAGACGAGCTCGCCAATGCTCGGGCTCGCTTCCACATCCCCTCACGTTATACGCTTTGTCTGGCCAAGGGGGAGAGAGGGCGGACCAAGTACGGGGTAGGGAGATCGCCCTGTACTTGGAAGCTTTTTGGGGTGGAATGCGCCTGCCCTTCTCTCCCGAGGTCGTCGAAGTGCTGGACTTTTTCGGGTTAGCCCCTGGCCAGTTAGTGCCAAACTCATGGAGGATCCTCCTTGGGTTCCTGATTCGCCTGAACTTACAGGCGGTTCCCTTCAGCCTCTCTCTCCTTGATTCTTCCCTCATTTTCAAAAATCATCCTGGGGGCCGAGCGGGCGATCCGAGGTGGGTCTACCTTTCTTTTAGAAAGCGACAGGGGAGCGCCGCCGGGATATGGGTTGTGGCCCTTCCTTCTTCCATTCACGACCGGAAGAAGAAGTTCTTCTTCGTTTTCCCCCCGAGGGCGAGGACTGGCCCGTGCCTACCGAGTGGTCGAGGGAAAAATGCTTGCCAGGGAACCATTCCAATGACCCCGCCACGGTGAGGGTGGCATCATGGGAGCCCATCCCCCGATTCGACGTGCTGCTGTCTTACAGGGTCCTGAGTTGGGCCGGGCTCAGCTCCGTTGAGTTCGTCGGTAAGTTAGGCTTGCTTTTTGGCTTGTATACTGCTTGTGTTATGGACTTCTTTGCATTTGGTTTTGTATAGGACCCATGGATATGGACAACCTTCGATCTTCCATGCGCCAGCCGAGAAAGGTCATGAAGGTTGGGGGCGCCAGCTTTTCTCGCGCAAAGCCTGCCCCGGCTCCCTCTCCTCTGGTGGCCGCATCCCGTGAGCGTTCGGGGGAGGATCCCACCCTGGGGCCTAGCAGAGCGTCGGGTCGGAAGCGGGCTCGGATTCTGGAAGACCTGGCCTCGGAGGAGGAGATCGGCTCTCCATCGGAGCCGCTCAAGAGGGGTTTCCAGAGGTCTTCCTGGGGCCCGCCCTCACCGACCATGGTGGAGGAGGGGGTCTCCAGTTCACGGTGCCCTCGGGGCTATAAGTCACGGATAGCCTGCTGCGCGACATAGAGAAGTCGGCAGGGGGTAAGGTCCCCGGGGGGACCTTCAGGGCTCAGATGGCATCCATCGCCCAAGAGTCCGTGCAGGTTAGTGCTCGGTTGTTCGTGAAATTCGGTGCCTCATTTGTATTCCTGACCTCTTTCCCATTTTTCAGGTTCTCCAGCACGTCGCCCTTTCCCTGCGCATGGAGACCGAGGTGATAGCCCTGGTGATGAAGGCTGTGGACCAGCTTGCCTCGCTGGAAGAAAGCTCCAAACGGGAGCAGGAGACGGTGATGGCGAGGGTTGCCGCCCTGGAGGGCGAGGTGGAGACCGGGAAACGGGAGGTTTCCCGGTACCGCGAGGCCGCTGCGGCTGCCGAGGCCAAGCTTGAGGACGCTCAGGTGCTCGCTGGCAACCTGAAGAAGTCGGTGAAGGCCTTCCGGAAGGAGCTGGGGGTGACAGCTGAGGCGGCGAAGTCGACCGACCTGAGAGTGGCAAAGTTGGCCAACCTCTCGGTGGCGAAGGCGGTGGAGAGCTACAAGAAGTCGAAGGACTTCTATGATGACTTAGCCGTGGCCACAACACTCATCTGGCACGAGGCCCTCAACGCCGTTAAGGCCCGGATGCCGGAGTTCGCCGACGAAGAGCTCCGGGCCGAATATCCCCTCGCGGACGCTGATGAGCAGGGGGAATAGATTCCTGACGAGGAGGTCGCCGAGGACCCTGCTCGTCCCGTGGTGGATGTCGAGGACCCCGAGGTCGCACCCGGTCCCGAGGCCTAAAGTCCCCGTCTTCCTCCTTTTATTTTGTTGCTTCTGGAATTTTTGTAAAGACTTTGCCTTCGGTAATAAAACTTTTTTATTTGGTTTCATCGGTTTGCACTTTATCTTCTGTTTGTGAAGAATGCTCGTAAAATATCTCTGCTTGCACTGTTGGGCTTCCATGTCGGATCGGCTATCTCTCTAACGATCGTTCGTCGATTTGATTTCGGTCACTTGCCAAGCGCGCCAAACACTGCTGAGAAGGAGGCGTCTCCACGGACCCGAAGTCGAGGGGGGATCGCCCAGACTTGGATAGACCTGATGTCCCTTGTTGGGCCCTCGGATCCTCTGCATGTGATGGGCAGAGGGCCGTCCGCCATATTTTTGCCGACCATAAATGGGAAGCTGCTTGGTTGCCCTTTGGCGAGGGCTTTTGACTTCTGGCGTTGCGAGCGACGACCACTAGCTGGGGATGGTCGAGCGAGGGTCGGGCTCGACTGCCTCGGGAAGACTTTGGATCCTTAGCGTTGGAGGGGCTATAAGAAGCCCACTAAGGATGGCCGGGCAGTGAAGCTGCGCGGTTGCCTCTTGGAGAGGGCTTTGATCTCTGGCGTTGTGGGTAGGCAACTACCAGCCTGGGATGACCGAGAGGGGTAGCCGCTCGAATGTCTCTTGTGAGGGCTTCGATCCCTGGCATCATGGGTAGGGAGCTACCAGCCGGAGATAGCCGAGCAGGGTAGCTGCTGAGCTGCCTCTAAGGAGGACTTTGATCCTTAGCATTGGGGGGCTGTAAGAAGCCCACTAAGGATGACCGGGCAGTGAAACTGCGCGGTTGCCTCTTGGCGAGGGCTTTGATATCTGGCGTTATGGGTAGGCAACTACCAGCCTGGGATGACCGAGCGGGGTAGCCGCTCGGATGCCTCTTGCGAGGGCTTCGATCCCGGGCGTCATGGGTAGGGAGCTACCAGCCGAAGATGACCGAGCATGGTAGCTGCTCGGTTGCCTCTTACAAGGGCTTTGATCCTTCAGGATGGGGAACGGGCAGGGTTACTGCCCAATGCCTCTTGGCGAGGACTTTGATCCCTGTCAGTTGTGGTAGGAAGCTACCAGCCGGGGATAGCCGAGCAAAGACTCGACCGCCTCTGGGAGGACTTTGGTCCTTGGCACGGGAGGGGCTGTAAGAAGCTTATGAAGGACCCTTGGCCGGGCAGGGTTACTGGTCGGTGCCTCCTGGCGAGGGCTTTTGTCCTGAAGGATAGCTGAGCAAGGGATCCTCGGGCTCGACTGCCTCTGGGAGGGCTTTCTGATCCTTGGCATTGTGGTAGGGAAGCTACCTGCCAGGGATAGCCGAGCGAAGGTCAGGCTCGACTGCCTCTGGGAGGACTTTCTGATCCCTGGCGTTGCGGTAGGGAAGCTACCCGCCAGGGATAGCCGAGCGAGGGTCAGGCTCGACTACCTCTGGGAGGGCTTTCTGATCCCTGGCGTTGCGGTAGGGAAGTTACCTGCCAGGGATAGCCGAGCGAGGGTCAGGCTCGACTGCCTCTGGGAGGACTTTCTGATCCCTGGCATTGCAGTAGGGAAGCTACCCACCAGGGATAACCGAGCGAGGGTCGGGCTCGACTGCCTCTGGGAGGACTTTCTGATCCCTGGCGTTACGGTAGGGAAGCTACCCGCCAGGGATAACCGAGCAGGGTAGCTGCTGGGTTGCCTCTTGGTGAGGGCTTTGATCCCTGGCATTGCGAGTAGGGAGCTACTGGCCAGGGATAACCGAGCAGGGTAGCTGCTCGGCTGATTCTTCATGAGGTTTCGCCCGACCATCCATTCGCAGGTATGGGGAACAGGAACGGTCGCGGTGAACATGCACGTAGCACGCGCATCGATTGTGCGGGGAGGCAAAGAGCCAGAGTCGCGTCGTTTCGATTCCGCCAGAGGAGGCTCGATGATCGCCCAGAGGACGAGTATCGGCCTGTGAGATCTGTGGCCATGGGACATAGCCTGCCGGTGGTCAGCCGTGCCGATGAGGGCAGAGTCTTCTGGAGGCGGAAGAGCGGCGATCTAGGGCCCTGGCCTGGCCGTTTAGACTTTAGTCCGTCTATTCGGCCGGCGAGGACGTTGATGACGGTCGCTGGAGGAGGTTTATCCGCGCCTCCGATGAGGGGGAGGTGGCGGCTGGTACCTGGATCTTCAGGGTGATCGCACGCCATGTGGACGGAGATCGGAAGGACAACTTTTGTTTTTGTGGAGTTTTGTTTTCCTACAGACGGCGCCAACTGATGGAGATCCTTTTCTGGTCTCCATCAGATGTTGTCTTCCGTCGATCTCCCGATGGATCTTGGAGATGATCTCCTATTGCGTGTGGGTTTCAATGGGTTTTGAGGAGATTAGTGATTTGAGGAGTTTAGCGCCGAGTACTTGCAAACAAGTCCCGAGGTGGTTTGGTACCACCGAGGACCCTCCGACGATCAAGTTAGTACGAGATCCGAGCAGAGTAACGGCTAAGTGGAATAAAAAATGGCTCCCTTGACCCCTCTGTGATGGGGGTTTATATAGCGGCGGCAGCACGCAGCAGCAGGAACGAGAATCTCGTCGGCAGTTACGCTCCTGACGTCACGCCCGCGTAAAGAGCGGATCGCCTATTAATGGGGATCGTGATGGCGTGGAACGTGGGACGTTGCAGGCGGAGAATCTGTGCGTGGCGAGATTTGCAGAGCGGCGGTTACGCCTGTGAGTGGTGGAGTTGGTCGGTCGAAGGGACCGAGGAAGACGGCCTCGGCTGGGGAGACGAGCAAGAGGGCCGAGGAGACTTGGTCCTGTGGCAGCTCGGGGTAAGCTGAGGGGCCGAGGAGGCCAATTTGCAGGGGGCCCTGAGGAGGGTCAGCTTGTGCTTGCAGGTTGGGTACAAGGGTGGCCTGGTCCGCCTCTGTGGGCCCTTTCTTTTGGGTCTTGGGACATGTCATCTGCCACGTGTCGAGATCTTGAAGATCGCCAATATTGAGCATCATCAGGTATGGATAAATCAACAAGTAAAACTCACCGCGTACGGTAATCTAACGTATGGCGGCATTAAACAAATAAGGATTCTATCAACCTATACAACATGGGGGTGGTACGGATCTAAGTCTCGTATGGCATATCACTCATTATGCAATCATTATCCATATATATACCTATCTCTCAGGTCGCATCCGCATAATTCACATATCAGGGGACCGACAAAGTATCAGCTATCTTTATCGACTCGCATCCATATAATGACATATCAGCCAAGTCATCATATCTCATTGTATACTCTTTTCATCACATCAATCTCTCACATCAAGTCATTTTACATAAGCATTACATCAATTGAATCTCATGTCATTATAGCCTTCATCTCATATATCGGTATATACTAAAATCATAAATATCACCTCCAACTATCCTTTTAACCACATCAATAGTGTTCAAATGTAGGTTTCTCCTACGGCATTCTATGTATATATCGGTTGCCATTCATAAATTTGCGGGGGTGCTATACGCCATCCATCCGACTTCCCCTGTAGATATAAATCTACTCACCTGCTAAACTCCTCGCTTAGCCGTAGTCGATGCGTTTCGTCGTCTCAGAATCCACGCGAAGGTACCTACAATCAATATGAAATCGCAATGCTATTAACATCAAGTTCCGAAATCTTATACGGCATGCTGTGCGCTTATAGGTTAGAACCTATAGTCTGCACATGCAAAACAAACAACAACCCTTGTCATTGACGTACAAACATCCAATGACCAAATACAATATCAAATCTCAAAACCAAGAATCCCAATACTGGAAAACATAGCCAAAACCCTAACTAGGGTCGCTATAAATGAAAACTGCCACGCCAAAAACACAATCGTACCAATACTCATTCACAACACAATAATTATCGTAAATAATAATATTTACGTCATCTCCACGTCCATTAAAACCCACGTCTAATTTTACCGAAAAACTAGTAAGCACTTTATATCATTTTAGCTCAAGTCTAAAAGTTTACACAAATTCTAGCGATCACAATCATCGCAAGTAGTAGCATAACTAAGTCATCCAAACCCTTACCACAATTTTAATCTCACCCAAATATGATTTACTAAAAGTTAGTTTGCTATTAATCTCAATTAGACAACTTAGGAAACATAACAATTAACATTCTCACAATTTGATTAAGTTTTCCAAGTCTACACATCTTGATTAACCATTATAACAAATCAAAACCATAACTTAATTTTCATAACCTTTTCATGAAAATTCTATACATGCATTTAAAGCTATATTAAACGCCTAATAAGCAAGCTTTAAAGATTTAAACAACAAATTAAAGATTAGGGTTAGAATTTATACCTCCACTAGATCTCAATTAAGCAACTAACTCCAAATTTTAGCATCCAAAATGATGTCTTTCTTGAAGATCTATGCAAGTTTAGTGATGAAGAATGATGGGTTGTGATTTGTTTAAGAGTTTGTGGGATTAATTAAGGATTTGTGATGATTTTTGTGAGCTTGAAGAAGATGAAATGGGCAAGGAAAAAGAAGAGGGCAGCACAAGGGGGGCTCGGCCTTGACTAAAGGTGAGGGGGTTTTTGTGAAATGAGTGGAATTTTCTAGCTAGAAATAACAATAAATGCTAATAAATGCAACAAATATCTATGCCACCTCTTTTCCTTTCTTTAAAATTTCATTTTTATTACATAAATATCTAGATATTTTGCATGGATGGATTAAGCTTAATCTAGTGAATAGATTAGCATAGATTCACTTTAGAAGTAATTAACCCAAACCAAAATTGTAATTACCACTAATTAAGTGCATAATTAACAACTTAAAATAATAATTTAATTAGGGAAAATATCAATGTGAACCAAAACGTTCAAATGACCACTAAAATCCGCAAACTAGCACTATTCTAGTTAAACTAGGTGTAGTCAAGTCTATACTGAAATTTGATCACTTCCGGGTTTTTACGGAAAACACCGACTATTTTAACCTTAAAGCGGAAAATTCGCATAACAATTTTCCAAAACGTTACACCTTATTTCTCTTTTCCTCCAAATTTGGCTCTCAGGGTTTGTTAGCCTTGTAGGGTTCCTAGGCACTCTAATGAGGTCTCATAAGGCATCAACCATGCCAATTTCAAATTTTACAAGTGCCGAGAAACCCTAATACGGATCGTTAACTAGAATTTTAGGCGAAACAAGCAACAAGTTAACAACTTAACTAAGTGAACGGAAATACAACCTTTGTAGATCCGGTTCTCCACCTCCATAGCTCCGTGATGAAGTCCCCTTGCTGTCCAAATTGAGTCCCGGGCTCTAGCGTCGGCTTCATCGGAGAAATGGGCGGGCTAGGTCGTCGACTACGATGCCGAAGATGATCTACGTCGAGGCAACACTAGATCAAGCTCCAACTTCACCAAGTCAAGAAACTTGTGAAGAAAACACCCTATACTACTTGGCAAGAGGTAGAGGATGAAGAAATAGGAAGTGGGTTCACTTTAGAATTGGATTTCTCACTTGATTTCATCACTTGCCATTGATGAGGCAAGCTTTTCTTTCTTGCTCATGAAGAAGAAGATGATGAAAAAAAGAATATGATAAGTGTTAAAACATAATTGAAAAAGAATTCATTCTTATCATATTCTAACCTTAGTTAAGTGTAGAGAATAGACCATGGTTAGTCATGATGGTTAGGGTTAAGCAAGAGACAAGAATGGTGGACTAGGTCAAAGCTTCATGAAGCTTCAACAAAACTACAAATAAAGCCACCATTCTTTTCTTATCATTTCCAAAATGAATTAACAAATAAATAAATGAATAAGCAAAACCCTAATCATCAACTTAACCATGGTTTAATTCTTTACACTTAACCAAATAAGCATGTATCATCAAACATGATACAATCATGTGCACAAAAGTATATCACATATACAACTTGCACAAACAAGTGAGAAAAACCATTTAAAGTGAACCAATACTAGTTAATGCAAAGTAATATATCAAATATATAATTATGCATTAAATCATTAAATCAACACTTGATTTAACGACCCGGTCATATCGAATATAACCGACTAATATTCAATGTATCGGCTTATCGAATCAATCGTTGATTCGATAACTAGGTTATATCACATACAACCATTCGATACATTCATCGCGAGAATGGAATACGGTATCACATACACGCATTATTCTCGGTCCCGCACATATCTCATATGCGCTCCTATTTCGTTTCGCTTGAGCCAGGAAACCTCTGTGTAGGACTCTAAAGACTCGTCAATACGCCGGCAGCAGGTGATGATCATATCAAACACCCACAAGCCGCAAGCGGTCTGCTAAACGTAACGGCCACCCGGATATTGAGCGATCAGAAGATCGACGAGCAAGCCCGCTCACACTCCTGTGAATCCAACCAGTAACATTTACCGTACAGTCCGGTCTCATCGTCTGATATGTCGCATATCTCGCCTAGGGGTGGTAAACGTCAGACCCCAATAGCTCGATAAGTCATGCCGACGTGAGGTCCATAACATGTGTGAAACTACTGATAACACTTACCAGTAGATCACTGCAACCCTAGCCAGGGATTTCCTGTTATGGCCAGTCGAGCATAGCGCAACATCAACCCCCAATACCGGGAGAGACGAATCCCCTCCTACCGCTCATTGCCTCAATGTGATTCGGGACTGTACCCAAAAACCACCGTTTTGCACGCCCTCTTGGACGTGGTAAGGTGGAAATCAAAGCACAGTGGGAATCACACAAGACTCTATGACGATCTCGGGTCAACAGACTACTCTGTACCAGTGTCACTAGAGAACTGCCATCTGACGTAAGGTATAATACCATCTGGGAGTTCTCGGCGAGTCCGTCCAGTGTACCCAGTCTCCACTGAGCACCCGTATATCATCTCTGATGTCAAACACCAATGGATATGGGATCATCCATCGCCCATCTGTATGGGTCGAGAAGGCATACGCTAGTCTACTCTGGTATATCGATGCCCCGTCTCGATATACCCACGACTAGGGACTTTGAAGGATGTACTTATGGACTACCATGTCCCCACTAGTATGATCCGCATCATAGTCCAGGTAGTCAAGTACACATCCTAAGGGCTTTACCAACATGTAACAGAGAGACAATCAGTGTACACGTTAAGGTAAAGATCAACCAGATAGCATACTATCATGTCGAGCAAGAAAGTCCTCCCTATATATGTCCAAGCATCCACTACAATATACATCTTATGTATAGTAATAGCCTCTAGGGCATACATATAACTAACAATCTCCCACTTGCACTAGGGCCATCTGATAGTAGTGGTTGTAGTATCTCATACTCAACCATCCCATAAAAGTCTCTCTCTGGGGAAAAGGCCTTTGTGAGTGGATCCGCCGTGTTGTCCTCTGAGTCTACTCTCCTAACCTCGATCACCCTGGAGATCAACCATCTCCATGATCAGGTGATACTGCCTTAGAATATGTCTGGATCACTGATGGGACGGACGTTCCTTGGCATAAGCCACAACTCCATTGTCACACAATGGGAGGAACTAAGTTCATCTCATGAACAAATATACATCCAGACTGCCTCTTTGGTAGCATCTTAAATAGCGATGTATCGAGCCTTTATCGTCTAGTATGCCACGGTATCTAGCTTGGAACTCTTCCAACATACCGTCCCTTTACTGAGGGTAAAGACAATGCCTGTGACTGACTTTCAGTCGTCCTTATCACCCTGGAACCCTTCCAGTGATTCTCCCCAGGATCAATTGATACCATCTCACTACAACTAGTGAGAATCCTAACATCCAATTAGATCTATCTCATAGATCCAAAACCCAGGATTTAGGAGGTATAACTTTGATCCTATATGGAGAATCATTGTGATAAGCGGAGATTGACCGAGCGTAGCATAGGAAACTCCTTCCCTATCTAGAGTATGTCATCCACGTACTCTACGAGGATCGTTACTATACTCCCTACTACCTTTTTGTTTATACAAGGTTCATCTACCATTTTGATGATGTCAAACTCTTTGACTAACACATCAAAACAGATGTTCCAACTCCGCGATACCTGCTTTATCCTATAAAGCATCTTGTACACGTTTCCGCTGCTCCCACTGTCTACGAAGCCCTCTGGCTGTGTACTTATAGACGTCCTCTTCTAAAACATCATTTAGAAAAGCAGTCATGGCACCCTACCGCCAGATATCGTAGTCATGGTATGTAGCCGTGGCAAGTAGGATCTGGATGGACTTAAGCATAGCCACTTGAAAAGGTTTTATCATTATCCACGCCTGGTCGATGACGAAAAGCTTTAACAAGTCTAGCTTTGAAAGTCTCAACTTTTCCATCTACACCAAGTAATCTTCTCAAGATATACTTGCTCCTGATGGGGATTTAACCCTTCAGACATAGCAGCCAAAGTCCATACTTTGTTGGTGTTCATGGATTCCATCTCAGATCGCTAAGCATCCAGCCATTCTTACAGAGTCCCACTCCTGATGGCCAGCTCGAAACTAGTTGGGTCATCATCTCATGATGCAATCCTCGCTCCCACTGTCATAGAGAAACCGAAGTATCTCTCAGGTGGGTGAGGAACCCTACTAGATCGGCGGAGAGGCTGAGGTTCATTGGTAACTATTGAATCCTTTTGGTTTTATCAAATCATTAGCTGTAGTTTGTATAGCTGGAACATTTCCAGTTCTACATAACAGACCTTGCCTCGAGCTTGTCCGAATTTTGCTTTTAGACATAGCCCGGACAACCCCAAATCTTAACCAACTTAAGATATGGGCTCTTCCCTTTCCATATCACATGTGAAGCGGTAGGCAACTGATTTGATTGGAACCCAATTCAATTGGTATGCAGCTTCTCAAGCGCATAACTCCCAAAAGGAAACAGGTAACTCAGTAGTACTCATCATAGAGCGCACCATATCGAATAGGGTGCAATTGCTCCGCCCCGATATACCATCGTGCTATGGTGTATACGGAGGAGTAATGCTGAGAGAGAATCTCATTCTCCTTTAGAATAGTCCAGGAATTCTGTGCTCAAGTATTCTCCTCCCTGATCGCATCAAAGGACATAATACTTATACCCTTATTTTGGTTCTCTACTTCTAACTTATATTCTGTGAATATCTCAAAAGGTTCGGACTTGTGTTTCAACAGGAACATAGGTCTGAATCTCGAAAGATCATCAGAGAATGTAATGAAGTACAAAGAACCAGTCCTGACATTTGTAGACAGGGGACCTTTCATACATCAACATGTATCATCCCAAGAGTTCACTAACTCTTTCTCTGTTTCCAGTAAACGGAGCTATGGTCATCTTATCTCTGTGACATGACTGGCAAGTTTCACAAGATGTAAATTCAAACTGATTTAAATATGCATCTACATGTAACTTTAGCTAGTCGGGTTGCATTGATATGACCTAGTCTACAATGCCTCAAGAAGAATTCGTTCATTTCTGAACTCTTCCTCTTATGTGTGTTCCGTTTACTAAGAACTGTAGTTTGATTTAGAACGTCAATGCTTTTAGGTAACGTGCCTGAACCGATCAACTTTTGATATAGGAAATGTTCAAAACATTATCCAACAATACAAAATTTTATCATTTCTTTACTACTAAAGAGACTGATATGATTTTGTATATCAGGTTCGGTATCTAATAGCATTTGTTCAGAATCAATGTATTGGTAATACAGGGTGACAGTGACCAACAGACTTGGCTGCAACACTTGCCCCGTTTTCTGTCTCATGAAACTTATCACCCGATCTCAGTTTTTCTACCTTTTTGTAGCCCTATGTAACATATTACATATCTGGGATCCTGATCCGGTATCATATACCCAGGATGCGGAGGATACTGAGAAACAGTTCTTTGTAAGAACACACCGGAAGATGATGCATCAGCATGCACTCTCTTCGTTTGGGCGGCACGGGAATTCTGGTAATCCCCAATTTCCTGCTCTGTCTTATAACAATTATAAGTTGGAGCGGTACCAACGTTCCCCAGCTCAGTACAACAAGCGGGTTCGGTCAATATTCCATATTATTATCTTGATTAAGGCGTGATATGGTCGCTACCTGGAGAGAGAGAGAAGAAAACACTCAGCGTGCGCTCTTGCAAGAATAGATTGGTTATTATTTTATCTAATCAGGATGGCTCCCACTGTTTTTTATCAAATCTTCCTTCAAACCCAAAAAGGAAAGACTAGCCGGGATTAATTACACACTACAAGTTCGCCAATCTTTCAGCCAGGCCAGTGTCGGTACTTTGAGGGAGGTCCCCCGTGCTTTCGCACGAACCTAATTAATGTAAACCTCGTTTTCCCAGAGGCGTAACCTCGTTAACACCTTTCTAGACACCTACTTGATCGGCTAATAGTAATGTGTAAAACTCTCCCAGGGGTAACAATTACTCGCAGTGGGTATCGGGATCCAACTATCTCAAAGAAGGTATGCAATCTCATTGCAAATTTCAACACTTGAAATTCCCGATAATATTTTGCCCCTAACGTGCTATGACCTTGACGAAAGCCAACAAACCATAGCCCGCTAGTCAAGTTCAACCCGTACATTTCTTGATTGAATTAAACCCACCCGCACGACCCTTGACGAAAGCCAACAAAGCCGCACGACTACCCTAATCCAATCGCATCGTATGCAGCAGATAAGCAGCATATAGCTACCGCACACTGCACCTTGACGAAAGCCAACAAATGCAGCACGAATACTATATACAACTTATCTGAAATGACGGAGGGCTACGACAGGTTTTTCTTAAAACCTATTGCGTAATGAACTTGATATCGTTGTAGAATCAAATGATTTTAAAAATGGAGTGCTTTTGAGGCTTTTCTAGTTTTGCTAAAGGAGTCACTCCCGGTGAAGGGATCGTCGGTCCTTTCCTCTTCGAATGAGGTGCGGGATATATCATATATATCATTGTCCAAAGCAAAACACTTAAAAGCAATCAAAAGACAAACCGAGTGTGTAGCATCTGCCAGTTATTGCTAAAGGAGTCACTCCCTGTGAAGGGATCTCGGTCCTTTCCTCATCGAATAAGGTGCAGGATATATCATATATACCGCTGTGCATAGCAGAAACTATAGAAGCAATCAAAAGACAAACCGAGTGTGTAGCATCTGCCAGTTATTGCTAAAGGAGTCACTCCCGGTGAAGGGATCTCGGTCCTTTCCTCATCGAATAAGGTGCAGGATATATCATATATACCGCTGTGCAAAGCAAGAACTGTAGCTACCTGTTTTATTTTTGAAATTCGATTCTACAACATCTTAGGTTTCTTTTATTTCATTAATCATATTAATGAAGTCCCATCAATTAAGTACCTAAACATCACAGATAAATACGACGTACACTTATGCCATCCGTATTCGCCTCGATGTCCCCTCGTGCACCGTTAGGTTAGGTAACTAACGGCAGAGCAGGGCAGGGCTAGCGCGGGTGTAAAACATAAGTAACATCTATATAATATATCATATATACTATATACAGTATCTATCACAGAACATCACATGATCACATCACAGAAATCGCAGCAGAAGAAACATATGAAATATTGGATATACTAGGACGTCCGTGTTTTCAATACGAGCCAGTATAAAACATGGATTCCACGGTCGTGATGAATAGCCAAACCCACACCCCTAGACCCCTACGAGAGCGGCAAGCAACCCTACCAATTCTAGAGTTAGGAGACCCGGACTCGACTCCTCGAGTTGGTCTCCCACTGGACTCCAGAACCCGGTTATTTGTGCCCTCCTCCTTGGGTCTATCATAGTGCGGAAAAGTAAATAATATACAAAGGGTGACATCTTCCGCAACCTGGAAGTGCCCCAATAAAAGAATATTACATACAAGTTTTTACATGAATGAAAATGAAAAACACTCATCTCACATAAAAACCCCCGGCTATTCAAACACGACGATCCAATATAACATATCCAGCAACACATAACATCTCATGTCATCAACGTAAGTAAATATGCGCATCCCAATTGTCGTTGACATATAGCAACGAAAACGGCGATATCACATATTACACTTACGGTCACAGAAAAGAAAGTGTAAAACTACAACAGTTGGAATCCGCAACCTGCATAGACATCGCATGCCTAATCAAATGAATTCCTTAGACATCACATGCCTAACAATTATAAACCCCGCATTTTAGTCTCAAAATCGAAAACACTTTTCAATATCAAGTCGGGCAATTCAACAGGATTCCCGACATACTGATCGAATGCTCGTCGCAAACTTTAGTAGGCGGCCGCACCCCCGACGCCGTCGACGAAGTGCACCAAGGTGGAACACCGCTACCGCGAGCACCCGAACGGATGCTTTCGGCGACGGGGTTCTCCTACAGTCACTTGGTCGGGGCTATGGGGCGAGGCTGTCTATTAAGTTTACCCGGCGAGTACTCGCGTACGCTACGTGATTGCGACGGACTTTTGATCACATCAAAATTCCGTGGCAACCGATCAAGTGAGACTAAGCTGCTATGTTTATAACATTCATTCAGTTATCTCATAACTACTTGTGAATTCCAATTATTGTATCATATTCCGGGTAAATAGAAAATGTTAAACTTTCCGATCGAACAGTCGAACACCCAAGTTTTCCCGATACAGCTCAACACATGAAATAAGTCTAAAAACATTCAGTTCGTGCCTCAGTACCAACGGTCCAGCCGTAGAAGGATCAAGCCAACGCCTCACATGTGGCACGCCGTACTGCCCCAAACCCTAAGGTTCAAAGGGCAGTTCAAGACGGTCACATAATCGAGTTAAGGTTTGTTGTCTTCTAGAGGGACCATCGCGTTACTTGCACTACTTAGAACTTATTAAACTACGGAAAAATCCAACACTTGGAAATTTTCCGGCAGGGGAAAAAGTGGGTATCTGTATCCGGTCGAACCTTTTAACATATTCTAAAATTATCCGGAAAAGCACACAGACAAAATTAGACGATCCGATCGAAACGCCGAGTCCCTAATACAACCCAGAAAATTCAACTCATGAATAAATATTAAAAATATCCCAGAAAATCCAGTACCAGAAAATAGGAATTACTGTGCAAAAAGTATTGGGCACTGTGACAATACGGCCGCGGAACCGCCGCAGAATCCTTGTTTCTGCCGCGGTTCCGCCGCACTATTGTTGAATCATGGACACGTGTTGCACAGTAATTCTTAGGATTCCCTGCTGATTTTTCTGCATATTTTTAACAAAAATCCACAAATTTGAAAAATGTACAGAGAGCAATATTAGGGTTAGGGTTTCGGTTCGATCGGATTTCTAACTCCGTCTACGCATCGCCTAAGGCTCTAGCTAGGCTCTGATACCACTGTAGGGTTCCTAGGCACTCTAATGAGGTCTCACAAGGCATCAACCATGCCAATTTCAAATTTTACAAGTGCCGAGAAACCCTAATACGGATCGTTAACTAGAATTTTAGGCGAAACAAGCAACAAGTTAACAACTTAACTAAGTGAACGGAAATACAACCTTTGTAGATCCGGTTCTCCACCTCCATAGCTCCGTGATGAAGTCCCCTTGCTATCCAAATCGAGTCCCGGGCTCTAGCGTCGGCTTCATCGGAGAAATGGGCGGGCTAGGTCGTCGACTACGATGCCGAAGATGATCTACGTCGAGGCAACACTAGATCAAGCTCCAACTTCACCAAGTCAAGAAACTTGTGAAGAAAACACCCTATACTACTTGGTAAGAGGTAGAGGATGAAGAAATAGGTAGTGGGTTCACTTTAGAATTGGATTTCTCACTTGATTTCATCACTTGCCATTGATGAGGCAAGCTTTTCTTTCTTGCTCATGAAGAAGAAGATGATGAAAAAAAGAATATGATAAGTGTTAAAACATAATTGAAAAAGAATTCATTCTTATCATATTCTAACCTTAGTTAAGTATAGAGAATAGACCATGGTTAGTCATGATGGTTAGGGTTAAGCAAGAGACAAGAATGGTGGACTAGGTCAAAGCTTCATGAAGCTTCAACAAAACTATAAATAAAGCCACCATTCTTTTCTTATCATTTCCAAAATGAATTAACAAATAAATAAATGAATAAGCAAAACCCTAATCATCAACTTAACCATGGTTTAATTCTTTACACTTAACCAAATAAGCATGTATCATCAAACATGATACAATCATGTGCACAAAAGTATATCACATATACAACTTGCACAAACAAGTGAGAAAAACCATTTAAAGTGAACCAATACTAGTTAATGCAAAGTAATATATCAAATATATAATTATGCATTAAATCATTAAATCAACACTTGATTTAACGACCCGGTCATATCGAATATAACCGACTAATATTCAATGTATCGGCTTATCGAATCAATCGTTGATTCGATAACTAGGTTATATCACATACAACCATTCGATACATTCATCGCGAGAATGGAATACGGTATCACATACACGCATTATTCTCGGTCCCGCACATATCTCATATGCGCTCCTATTTCGTTTCGCTTGAGCCAGGAAACCTCTGTGTAGGACTCTAAAGACTCGTCAATACGCCGGCAGCAGGTGATGATCATATCAAACACCCACAAGCCGCAAGCGGTCTGCTAAACGTAACGGCCACCCGGGTATTGAGCGATCAGAAGATCGACGAGCAAGCCCGCTCACACTCCTGTGAATCCAACCAGTAACACTTACCGTACAGTCCGGTCTCATCGTCTGATATGTCGCATATCTCGCCTAGGGGTGGTAAACGTCAGACCCCAATAGCTCGATAAGTCATGCCGACGTGAGGTCCATAACATGTGTGAAACTACTGATAACACTTACCAGTAGATCACTGCAACCCTGGCCAGGGATTTCCTGTTATGGCCAGTCGAGCATAGCGCAACATCAACCCCCAATACCGGGAGAGACGAATCCCCTCCTACTGCTCATTGCCTCCATGTGATTCGGGACTGTACCTAAAAACCACCGTTTTGCACGCCCTCTTGGACATGGTAAGGTGGAAATCAAAGCACAGTGGGAATCACACAAGACTCTATGACGATCTCGGGTCAACAGACTACTCTGTACCAGTGTCACCAGAGAACTGCCATCTGACGTAAGGTATAATACCATCTGGGAGTTCTCGGAGAGTCCGTCCAGTGTACCCAGTCTCCACTGAGCACCCGTATATCATCTCTGATGTCAAACACCAATGGATATGGGATCATCCATCGCCCATCTGTATGGGTCGAGAAGGCATACGCTAGTCTACTCTGGTATATCGATGCCCCGTCTCGATATACCCACGACTAGGGACTTTGAAGGATGTACTTATGGACTACCATGTCCCCACTAGTATGATCCACATCATAGTCCAGGTAGTCAAGTACACATCCTAAGGGCTTTACCAACATGTAACAGAGAGACAATCAGTGTACACGTTAAGGTAAAGATCAACCAGATAGCATACTATCATGTCGAGCAAGAAAGTCCTCCCTATATATGTCCAAGCATCCACTACAATATACATCCTATGTATAGTAATGGCCTCTAGGGCATACATATAACTAACAAGCCTTTGCTCCACCTGCTCTCTTCTTATTTAGAGAATCGGTGCTGTTGGAACTTTCGCCTTTCCAGTTGTCGTCCCTCCGATGTCTCGGTCTGTTTGTGAATTGGAGATTCTGAGTAGACTCGGGTTTTGAGCATTCCAACATTTGAACTTTCTTGGTCAGCTCTTGGAATGTTTTGAGGCCTACGGTTCACAGTAAAGGTTTCATCCAGTCATTCAGATTTTCTATAAGAAGACTGACGGATTGGTCCTTCTCCAATGGTGGTTCACATTTGATAGAGATATTGCACCGTCGGACTATAAAATCCATGTTGCTTTCGTTGTTCTTCGGCTTGGTCCTTACGAGGTCAGTAATGGTGATTTTATCGCTGACACTCATGAACCTTTGCTTGAACATGGATTCTATTTGAGAGAACGTCATGATCTAGTCATCCGGTATGCTTGCATACCAATCGAAAGCAACATCGGTCAAGTTATTGACAAACTGGCGGAGAAGGAGCGCATCATTGCCCCCAGTATTCGTGCATGATGCTTTAAATTGGGCAATGTGCCGGTTCGCATTTCCCGTCCCATCGAACCTTTCAAATTTGGGGACGACATAGCCAGTGGGAAACTCCACAAGATCGTACCGAGCAGGATATGGTCTTCCGCTACTGCTGACATCCTTTTGCTCTCCGGCTTCGGCTACCAATGTTTTGACTTTGTTGGCAACCAAATCCATGATTTGATCTTGAGTTAGCGGGTTGCTGTCATCGGTAGTCAAGACATTTCCCGAGATAGGATGCGGCCGACTTTCATGCAGCTTGCCCTCCTTTGGATTCGAGGGAATAGGCGTCGGCTGCCTCGGGACACCGTTTTCCGGTTCATAAGCCGAACCTTGCGCTTAATTGGACGGCTGAGAAGCAACTTGGGCCGTGAGCCGTAAGACGATATTTGTCAAGTCGTCAATTGTTGAGTAGAGCTTGGCCATCTCCTTATCTCTACTTCTGAGCTGCTTTCGGTACTCCTGGAGAAGTTACTGCTCTGCGGTCTTAGGATGGAAAGTTGGTTCATCTTCGCTTTCCGAGCCCGACTCTTCATGAACTGAGGGCTCTCCCTGCTTATCAGCCTCACTGAAGGGTCTCCATTACCTTCCAGTAGAGGATAGTCTTGGAATGTGGCAGCCATATTCATACCAGATTGGATTTGAGATGTAGTGGCCCCCTCCTTGCTCTTGCTGGGGATGTCCACCATGTAGATAGTGTGGACCACATATCCAGCCGTCTCTTTATCATTAGAGGGGTAACCCTGTTCTTGGAACTTCATGAAGTTCAACCTAGCATGAGCCCTAGCCCTTTTATTGGCTCTATATTTGAGCCTTTTCTGTCTTAGCTTCTCGATTTTGAGGGCTTAGCGGGCATCCGTTATCCAGGAAGCCATTGTGAGTCGATTGGCCGGGAACTTAGAGAAGACACCCGATCGAGCAGTTGTTAGGGACACTGCTGGAGCTTGCTCGAGACACCTTGTTGCTTTGTTGGTGTTGATGGCCTTGCCCCCAGCTCGGGCCAAGGAAAGTCATTCAAACACCGACTTGCGTTTGGGTAGTGGTGCCCTCGAGATCACCACATTTGGCATCTAGCCTTTTGAGGCCGGTTTGTCTGTTACCGGATCTTGAGGAGCTGGGATGGTGTTAGCCGACATGAACAGAATAGAGCCAAAAGGTAGCGGCGGCTCCTCCCATTGTCGCCCGAGACTGGCCGAGAAGACCGTCCTGGTATCCATCTTCATCGTGTAAGAGATGGGAGCTGTGTCGAGAGCTGAGCTGATCCTTGGAAACATTTTTTTGCGTCCGCAGATTGCAATTTGAAATTTGTTAACCTGGACAAAGAAGCATGATTTCAGTATAGGCAATCGATATGTATATTGATTGAGTTCGCACGAACGTTTAACCCGAAATATGGGATGAGAGATTGGACCCACCAGGCATGCTAAAATCTGTAGGGTGTTTTTCGTCACCCCATTGAGATGGGAGTAAGCGTCGCTTGTCAGGAGTACTACAGATTCCCTTTGTCTAGGTCAGGCAGGGGTTTAATGATTGTGGGGATCCGAATCTCCGGCAGCCACGGACTAAGCTACCGTTAATTACCCCTCGCCTTTGGAGTGAGGGAACCTCCGATTGACGAGTCAAACAAGCTATGCGAACTCAATGTATAGTGTGCGTACGTGTTTTGAAGGGGTATTGGATATATCGGGGGCTCCACAGAGTTTTTACGGGGTACCGCTACCCGGATAGCGAGTTGGGGGTCAAGGGGGCTAGCAGCCCCCTTGCGGGGTGCGGGGCAGCGCCCCGTTAGAAATTTTTTCTAACGAGGAAAGTTTTGTGGAGTATGTGTGTGTGTGTGTGTATACATATATATAAATAAAAAGGAAAGGTATCAAAAGGATGTGTGGGAGAAGGCGCCAACGCCTCACGTACGCGACACGTGGGCGGTAGGGGCAAGGCGCCAGCGCCTCACGTGCGTCGCACGCGGGCGCTGGGCGCAAGGCGCCAGCGCCTCACGTGCACGGCACGCGGGCACTAGGCGCATGGCGCTGGGCGCATGGCTCCAGCGCCTCACGTGCGCGGCACGCGTGTTGGATATAATGCCCTCAGAGTCAATTATTGGATCACAGGCACGTGATTGCAATGATTGAGGAGGACCTATGCCGGTAGGACAGTCTTACTCGAGATGATAGTATGCTATCTGGTTTATCTTTATCATCATGTACTGCTTTAGGTGACCTTACGAGTCGCTATTACACGTTGATAGAGCCCCTAGGATTCTTGCTTGACTACCAGCAGTATGAGGGCGATCATATACGTGAGAGCTGGAGTTTATAAGCACATCCTTGAAAGGTCCCTAGTCGTGGGAGTTTCGAGACATGGCATCGATTCTCCAGAGTAGACTAGTGTATACAGTCGAAACCTCGACGAGGGGCGGTGGCCGGTCTCACAAGCCACTGGTGTCAGTTGGTTCACCTAAGATGTATACAGGTGCTCATTGGGTTATGAGTACACCGGACAGGACTCGCCGGGAGCCTGCTAGTTGGTATTATACCTGATGTCAGATAGCAGTTCCCAGGTGACATGTGTACAGGTTAGTTCATCGACCTGAGATCATCATTTTTCTCGTGTGAGTTCCCACTGTGCTTTGATTACTACCCTACCACGGCTCAAAGGAGTCGTGCAAATAGGTTTTAGTTAGGTACAGTCCCGAGCCACATAGAGGCAGTGAGCGGATCTTCAGGGGTTCGTCTCTCCCGGTATTGGGGGTGGGGTCGCGCTGTGTCTAGGAGAGCCAGTACATGAAAAGTCCTTGGCCAAGGCAGGAGATTTGCTGGTAGGTATTCCAGTAGTATCTCAGGGTGTTCTGGGCTACACTCCGACACGACTTGTACCGCTATTGGGGGTCTGACTTTTACCAACCCCTAGGCCCGCCATGCGATGTTCATAGACGAACGGACCGGACTGTACGGATTTTGTCACTGACAGGCTCAGTAGGGTGTCAGGATGAGTTCGCTCATCGACGTCTCTTTTGGTCAATACCTGGTAGCCCGTTATGTATTGGCTGATACCTCTGATGTGCTAGTGGTTAAATCCACAGCCATAGTACTGACGAGTCTTTAGAGTCCACCACACACAGTTACTCAAGTTTCGAGCGAAACGCAGTAGAGGCCGTATGGGGATATGGCAGGGTTCGATCAGATACGTGCGGTATTGCACGGATCGTGATCGGACGGATTTTACTAGCCGGCTTTGGCTTAAGCCGGATCCTAGTATTAGACAGTGTAGATTTTGTCTCTTTGCATTTGTATTCAGTGAGAATACGAATGGGGGCATGTATATGCAGTAGTGGGGTTTTCCTGTAATTTATTACGGGATCAGTTTTCTGAGGTTGCCAGTTTGTATTCCGTTCCGGCCAGTTTTCCTTTGTTCTTTCCCGGCCGGACTTTTCCGGTGGAGGGGGTTATTTGCAAGTTTGCAAATAACTCTTTGTGGAGGTGTTATTTGTGAAATGGGAGATTATGAAAGCATCTTTTGATACCATTCTTTTCTATCATCATTTCTTGCTTTTTTGAGATGAGAAAGGATTTGAGGTTGATTTGATAATGTTATCATTGCCTTTTGGATGTGGTCACCCCTTTGCTTTTACTACCATCACCTCCCTTCATGGTTTAGTTTTTTCTCTCCACCATTTCCAATTAAGGGGCCGGCCACATTAGAGGGAGGATGAGAGAGTTTCATTTTTAAGGGTGTGGCATTTTCTTCATCTCATTTCCTTGCTAAAAATTATGAGCACCATTTTCCTCCAAAGTATTTTTCTCTCATCTCCAGCATGGCAACTTTTATAACCTCAAGAGACAAAGTCTACTACACTTGCCTACAGCAAATCTTGGACGCGTCGGCTAGTCAACTTCACGCCCGAGTTGCCTCGGTCAAGAGGTGGGAGCCCGTAAAAGAGATCGGCTACGTGGTGCCCGTTTCGACGAGGAGGTGACGGACGAAGTATCCGCGGGAGATCGGAGTGGAGACGAAGACCGAAGGACACGGATCGCTTGGTATATCTCTTCACCCATCTTTATGTTTGCTAGTAGCTAGGTTAATGGCCCGATCCGGGATAAAAGTGCGCGGTGGTGCCGGTTTGCTAGTTTGCAAAGTTTTTCGTTTCCGCATTTCCGGCGTCGGATCGACGGTCGGGGCGCCGCCGCGGACTTACATTGGTATCAGAGCCACGCCATTAACCTACCTAGCTTGCTCTAGTATGTTTAAAGCCTCGATCGATCAAAATCCCAAAAACCGTATTTTCACATGCTCAGTTTCTGTCGAAATTTTTTCAGCTCCAAAAATTTTTCAGGTTGTCTCAGAATACTGTACATGGATATAGAAGCAATCTGTGAAAATTTGGTCGCGCGATCTCTCCATAACGCTGTGGAACCGCGGCCAAACTCATGCTTGGGCCGCGGTTCCGCCGCGCTTTAGATTGATCACTTGATCAAAATTTTGCAGATTGCTTCTGAGTTGGAAATAGGGGTTTTGGGACATTCTTTTTGGGCCCAGATTTTCTGTAAGTGCTACAGTACTGCTTGGGGCCCACTTCGGTAAATTTGTTCGATCGGATATTTTAAACATGCTAGTTCACAGTATTTACATTATATCTGCGACCGTGAATGTCACTCGATCGGTAAATCCTGTCTAACTGCTATAGCCCGGTTAGACGGATTTGCGAACGTGACATTCACGTTTATGTTCTGTGTTTTGCTGTGATGTTGCGGATTGGTCATGGGGGATAGCCTGGTTGCAATGTTAGTACAGTTTTGTTTTATATGTACATTTGTTATTGCGGGGCGAGCGTCCGACATGTGGACTGCCGTCACTGCCTGTTTGTATTATTCTTTTGGGGTACGACCAGGTTGCGGTCGATGTACCCGTTGGATGTATATTTTACTTTCTGTACCAGGATTACCCCGCGGAGGGGTGCACGGATAGCCGGGTTCTAGAGGGAAACGAGCCTGCATCTCATGGCATTGAGACGGAAGGGGCTTTACTCTAGAATTGGCGGGCTATTCGCCGCACTCGTAGGGTGTATAGGATTGACCCAGGAGGGGTGCCCAAGTTACCGGATTCCGTGAAGTGCTGGGTGGTCCATTCACGTTGCTGAAGGGGGCTGCCTCGCTTCAGGTTTTGGCGGGTAACTTGTCACGCCCGTAGGGGTCTAGGATTTCATTGCACAGGCTATCCACACGACCAGGGGAACGTTGGGTTTCAGTAGCGGCTCTATGAAACCCGGGGATCCCAGATATCTGTATTGTTCTGTGATGCTGGTTACATTTCTGTAATGCTGCATTTTTATCACGCCTTGAGCGAAAATTATATATTATATATATACTAGTAGATGTTGTATATGTTTTGCATCCACGCTAGTCCAGTCCCCGCTCTGTCGTTAGTTAGCTAACCTAACGGGTGATGACGGGACCCAGTGGCGAATGCGGATGGCATATACGTACGTCATTATTTTCGTTCTTTATTGGTGTGATCAATTGATGGGACTGCGTTGATTCGGATCAATGCAAGCTAAACAAACATATTCTGATGTTGTTGGAACATTTTTCAAAAAGCTGTTATTGCAAGGACGTTCACTTTTGTTTTGCACAGTGGTATTCAGTTGGAATATCCTGCTCCTCAGTCGACGAGGCAAGGGCCAAGATCCCTTCACCAGGAGTGACCCCTTGGACAGAAGTTTGCGTCAGGGCAATAACTTCACTATAGCCGATTACTTTTGCTTTGCATCGTGGTATTCAGTTGGAATATCCTGCACCCCATCCTACGGGGAAAGAGCCGAGATCCCTTCACTGGGAGTGGCCTCTTTAGCAAAGGTTTTTGTCACTATATTTTTAAAAGCTATCCGGTTCCTTCAACGATATCAAATTCATTACGTTAAATGTTTTCGCCAGAAACCATTCGTAGCCCTCCTTCGTTTCACATGGATAGTCAATAGTATTCAAGCTGTGTATGTTGGCCAAAGTCAAGGCACAGTGTTTGGTAGCTGTTGGGTATTCATATGCAGCATAGATAGATGCGTTGGTTTGGGACAGTCGTATAGCCTTGTTGGCCAAAGTCAAGGGCTTGTACGGGTGGGTTCAAATTAACCTGGATAATGACGGGTAGAACTTGACATGTGACTTATGATATGTTGGCCAAAGTCAAGGTCATAAGAGCATGGGGTAAAAATCCACATCGGGAGTTTCAAAAGAACTGAAACTTGCCAGATATGCGCATACCTTCTGGAGTGTGATAGCGAGAGCGGATTCCGTCACGTTATCATGCGATGATGGTTGGATCCCGATTCCCACTGATGAGTTGGTTTAATCCTCGGGTGATCTCGGCTAATTCTTCTTTCAGGTTTGGAGAAGAATTTGACGTTACAGTGGGAGGTTTCCAGATTAGATAAAGTGATAACCATTCTGATCTAGGTTAGAGTGCACGCTGAGTGTTTCTTTTCTCTCTCTCTTTGGCAGCGACCATTTACCCGACCCTAGACTATGACTCGGTGACCAAGTTGACCGAACCTTCTTAACACAGGCTTTTGGATTGTCAGAGTTGCAAACCTCATTGCCACTCCTACTTTTACCCTTTTCTCCAGGACACCCCGTATTACTACGACCGTCCACTTCCATTGGACAAAACTATCGTATGGTTATATACGAACTCGAAGGAATTCGAGGATGGTTTCTGGTTCTGGAGAAAACAAATAGGATTATTCAGTTGTCTTTTCCTTTTAGCTTCTCTCAGGTTGTGAGTACTCCTTGGTTTAGGAGATAGTACACCTATTACGCAAATTGGATAGTCTTCTTCCAAACCATAGGCAGGTGCCGAACGGTGGGGAATGAAGAAAACCAATTAGCATAACGATGGTGTACAGAAGGTATTAAGTTAAGACAAAGAAAGGGATTAGTAAGAGGGCAAAGTAAATTGCGACTGCTATTCACGACCAAACCAAATATTTCTTCGCCAATCCTAAATCACCTTCGTATTTCTCCAGGACACTCCGTATCACTACGAAGATCCCAAGTTTATTGGATAATCCATCGTATGGTTATATACGAACTCGAAAGGAACTTGTTCCAGTTCGGGGATGGATACCGGTTCAGGAGAAATAGGAATAAGGTTTATTCGGTTGTCTTTTATCTTCACCTTCTCTCGCATTGCGAGTGCTCCTAGGATTAGGACAGTATACCCATTATGCTTATTGGATAGTCTTCTTCCAAACCATAGGCTGGTGCCGAACGGTAGGGAAGGAAGAAAACCATTTGGCCTAAAGGGGTGTGCAGAAGGTAATGACTAAAGACATAAAAAAGGGATTTGGAGAAGTGACAAATAATTATACGGTTACAGTTGTGAATCTGGATAATGGAAGAGGCATTAATAGAAATACCGGGATACCCCATCGAAACATTTCAATGTTTCAGTTTCACTGTGTACTGTTAAAAGAAAACTGATTTCCCGATTAGACACTCACTCCAGGGTATGTATTTACCAGGTTTGATTCTCACATCTGTATGGTTTTACAGATGATGAGTGGGAGTAATTTATTGGAAATTAGGTGACCATCCTCATTATATCGGAATTCGTTGTAATTGGTGATATTTGAGGAAGTCACCTGGGTTGTTTGCCGGACGGAAAATATTTGGTTTTGAATATCCGTTGTTATGCACCAATTTCAAATTAATATATCTGTACGTCTATTTTAATAGAGTGAGATATACCTTTTTGAAATTATGTCTATGACATTTACCTATATCAGTGGATGGTTAGGTAAGAAGTATTGAACAGCGGTGTAATTCTTCTTAACCATAAGTACAGTTTTCAACCTACGACACACAGTGAATGAGTCATTAGACTCAGGGGACTTATACAGAGTATTGTATATTGTCCAGTGTCCATTAGGACAGAGGGGTTGGTCCTCGTACTATATTCGGTTTACTTATGACTTCTCTTGTTCTTAGACAGCTGTTTCGTGGAAACACAGGGTCTGAGTTTTGAGAAGTTATAGGTATAAGAATAAAGTAGAGAACCAGATATTGCAAGTATCAGGATTCTTCAAGGAGATCGAAGATGTAGATACTTGTGTATGGTATTCAGTTGATAGTAATGATTAAAAGAACTAGCTTCTCTTTCAGGTTACTCATAATGGAAGTACTCCTAAGTTGAGTAACGCTAATCGACCTCCTTCCATTTAGTTGACATGCATTGGAGACAGCTGCATGATTTGAATCTGGTTCAATTAAATCAGTGCCTCTGTTTCTATATTGGATATAGAACAGTTCATATCTTGACATTGTTAAGATACGGGGAGTTGTCCGGCTTATGCTTAAAACCAGACTCAGGACAACTCAAGGCACGTTTCTGTAATGGCTGTTTGTGGGTTGACCCGGGCTATGACGAGGATTGACTTTCTACCATCTGGAAGATCAATAGTGATATGGTTCTTGACTCGCCACAGTTTTAATAAAAATGGATTTTTTCAGAAAACAGTAGTGGGAGTATGGTAGAACTGGAAGTGATTCCAGAACCGCAAACGATTACTGAAGATTTGATAAGAACCTAAAGATTCAATCTGGTTTGACATTCCATTGGCCACTCCACAGATATGGTGGGTAACCTGAGGCACCCGAGAGGTACTTCGGTATGCTCAGGGACGGTGGCAGGGAGGTTCTTGTTTACCCAGACTTGCCATTGTTGTTGTTCCAGACTGTGAGACCCGGCAGGAGGATGAGACAGCGTTGTTCTAAACTTGCTTTAGAAGTGTACGTGTATATGACTCTGCCAGAGGGTTGTCGTGGTCAGTGGGAGCAGCGGAAGCATTGGTGGACAGGTGGCTTATGTCTATTTATAGACTAAAGCAGATATAGCGGAGATAGATCATCTATTTCTGATGTGACAGTCATAGGTTTGACTTCATCAGAATAGGGGATGGATCTGTTAAGAAGGTAGTAGGGTGTGATGTCCTGGTATTTGAATGACATACACATAGTAGGAAGTGATATTCCTATACTACGGTCGGTTAAACTTTGGTCGTCACACAGTGGTTTTTCCACACAGGACTTAGATATTATATCAGACATTCTGGTTACTAGATCTATGGTTTTAGATCTAGATTTGGGTAGTTTCCTAATCAGGGTACTTAGACAGCATTCTAAGAGTATTTAGAATGGACGACTCCTGGCATGGTGGTGTATCTGCAGGTATTGGAGTCACCCTCTCTAAAGGTGTCTTAAAGGCTAAAGTGGAGAGGGATGTGCATGATTGGCATATCACTTGCTTATGCAATTGAGTCAATCATGAGATGTCAAGTACCACACCAGATGTTGTTCTTGCAGTAGATGCAATAAGTTGATATTGATCCAATCCTGGAGAAACAGTCGAAAGCAGTTTTAGAACATAAGTGGATGTTCTAGGGATATGATAACGACAGCCTCATTCAGGAGACAGTTATCATTCCAGGCTTCCAAGGTGACCTGGATGGCAGAGTGGCTGTCAGAGTTATAGTTTTCCCTCTGACGAGGGGCTGTATTTTGGACAGATGGTCCAGGTGGATACTGAGGGAAGGCATAGCGCAGGATACTGATTAAGTTCAGTTGACGATACAGTCTAAGAAGTTTGGATTTGGAGTTCATTTATGAACTAGGTCCCATCAGACATCCAGACACATTCTAAGACAGGTATTGCTCATTTCGGGAGATGGCTTTCTCCGCGAACTTGAGATAAAGAGAGACATAGAAAGAAGCACCATAGCGGATCCACTCACTGAGGCTATTCCTTGAACGCAATAGTTTCGCAAACGAGCTTTGTGAGACTGACTAGTAGAGGAGTTGGGTGTTCGGTATCACACGGGCTGTGAGTATGCGACATCGCAATAATTAGCCTTGAGTGCAAGTGGGAGATTGTTGGATATAATTCCCTCAGAGTCAATTATTGGATCACAGGCACGTGATTGCAATGATTGAGGAGGACCTATGCCGGTAGGACAGTTTTACTCGAGATGATAGTATGCTATCTGGTTTATCTTTATCATCGTGTACTGCTTTAGGTGACCTTACGAGTCGCTATTACACGTTGATAGAGCCCCTAGGATTCTTTCTTGACTACCAGCAGTATGAGGGCGATCATATACGTGAGAGCTGGAGTCTATAAGCACATCCTTGAAAGGTCCCTAGTCGTGGGAGTTTCGAGACAGGGCATCGATTCTCCAGAGTAGACTAGTGTATACAGTCGAGACCCTGACGAGGGGCGGTGGCCGGTCTCATAAGCCACTGGTGTCAGTTGGTTCACCTAAGATGTATACAGGTGCTCATTGGGTTATGAGTACACCGGACAGGACTCGCCGGGAGCCTGCTAGTTGGTATTATACCTGACGTCAGATAGCAGTTCCCAGGTGACATGTGTACAGGTTAGTTCATCGACCTGAGATCGTCATTTGTCTCGTGTGAGTTCCCACTGTGCTTTGATTACTACCCTGCCACGGCTCAAAGGAGTCGTGCAAACAGGTTTTAGTTGGGTACAGTCCCGAGCCACATAGAGGCAGTGGGGGGATCTTCAGGGGTTCGTCTCTCCCGGTATTGGGGGTGGGGTCGTGCTGTGTCTAGGAGAGCCAGTACATGAAAAGTCCTTGGCCAAGGCAGGAGATTTGCTGGTAGGTATTCCAGTAGTATCTCAGGGTGTTCTGGGCTACACTCCGACACGACTTGTACCGCTATTGGAGGTCTGACTTTTACCAACCCCCTAGGCCCGCCATGCGATGCTCATAGATGAACGGACCGGACTGTATGGATTTTGTCACTGACAGGCTCAGTAGGGTGTCAGGATGAGTTCGCTCATCGACGTCCCTTTTGGTCAATACCTGGTAGCCCGTTATGTATTGACTGATACCTCTGACGTGCTAGTGGTTAAATCCACAGCCATAGTACTGACGAGTCTTTAGAGTCCACCACACACAGTTACTCAAGTTTCGGGCGAAACGCTGTAGAGGCCGTATGGAGATATGGCAGGGTTCGATCAGATACGTGCGGTATTGCACGGATCGTGATCGGACGGATTTTACTAGCCGGCTTTGGCTTAAGCCGGATCCTAGTATTAGACAGTGTAGATTTTGTCTCTTTGCATTTGTATTCAGTGGGAATACGAATGCGGGCATGTATATGCAGTAGTGGGGTTTTCCTGTAATTTATTACGGGATCAGTTTTCTGAGGTTGCCAGTTTGTATTCCGTTCCGGCCAGTTTTCCTTTGTTCTTTCCCAGCCGGACTTTTCCGGTGGAGGGGGTTATTTGCATGTTTGCAAATAACTCTTTGTGGAGGTGTTATTTGTGAAATGGGTGATTGTGAAAGCATCTTTTGATACCATTCTTTTCTATCATCATTTCTTGCTTTTTTGAGATGAGAAAGGATTTGAGGTTGATTTGATAATGTTATCATTGCCTTTTGGATGTGGTCACCCCTTTGCTTTTACTACCATCACCTCCCTTCATGGTTTAGTTTTTTCTCTCCACCATTTCCAATTAAGGGGCCGGCCACATTAGAGGGAAGATGAGAGAGTTTCATTTTTGAGGGTGTGGCATTTTCTTCATCTCATTTCCTTGCTAAAAATTGTGAGCACCATTTTCCTCCAAAGCATTTTTCTCTCATCTCCATCCTGGAAACTTCTATAACCTCAAGAGACAAAGTCTACTACACTTGCCTACAGCAAATCTTGGACGCGTCGGCTAGCCAACTTCGCGCCCGAGTTGTCGCGGTCAAGAGGTGGGAGCCCGTAAAAGAGATCGGCTACGTGGTGCCCGTTTCGACAAGGAGGTGACGGACGAAGTATCCGCGGGAGATCGGAGTGGAGACGAAGACCGAAGGACACGGATCGCTTGGTATATCTCTTCACCCATCTTTATGTTTGCTAGTAGCTAGGTTAATGGCCCGATCCGGGATAAAAGTGCGCGGTGGTGCCGGTTTGCTAGTTTGCAAAGTTTTTCGTTTCCGCATTTCCGGCGTCGGATCGACGGCCGAGGCGCCGCCGCGGACTTACAACGCGGGCGCTGGGCGCAAGGCACCAGCAGAAAGTAAATATATTTGATATATTAACTTACATTAACTAATATTTTCTCACTAAGTATTCTTTTTCTCACTTGTGTGTATATAGTATATATGTGATATATATTAATGTACATTTTATTATGTCATGATTGATGATACATGATTCATGGGTGTATGAGACTTACACCATGCTTGATATAATATAGGGTTTATATTTATCTAAGTAATTCAAAATTGGATGGATAATTGGTATGGCTACAGGCTTGTAGAAGCTTGTAGAAATATTGACCAAGTCCACCATTTTTATTTTACTTGTAGATATTTATTGACCCGACCATTATACTAACCATAGTCAAGTCTCTACAAAGGTTAGTGTATGACACTAACTCACCCATGGTTCACATTCTCACCTTATGAGTTCATTCTCTTCTTCTTCACTTGATCATCTTCTTCTTCATTGAAAAAGCTTTCTATCTTTTGAAATGGTGAGAAAATATTGTGAGAAAAATAAAACTAAAGTGAGCTCATTTCCTACTTCATCATCCTCTACTATTAGTCATTTAGTTTAGGGTGTTTGCTTCACTAAACCCTAATTTAGTGAAGAGGTAGCATGAACTTGAGTCTCCTCGACGTACATCATCTTCGGCTTCGAAGACTTCGAGCAAGTTTGCATCCTTCAGCTTGTAGAGCCTCTCAAGTGTTCGGGAGATCATTATTTGCAGCGAAGGGACTTCTACACGGAGCATTTGAAGTGAAGGACCGGTTTACAAAGGTTGTATTCCATATTCACTTAGTTGTAAAGTTGTTTATATTGCATGTTTGTTTAAAACTTTAGTTAAGATTCTAGTGTTAGGGTTCTTTAGAACGACAAAAATTTGAAATCGGCATGGACGATACCTCCCAAAACCTTGCTGCCGCGAAAATTAACCCAACAGTAGTATCAGAGAACTGCTATCTGACGATAGGTATAATACCATCTAGGAGTTCTCGGGGAGTCCGTTCAGTGTACCCAGTCTCCACTGAGCACCCGTGTACCTTCTCTGATGTCAAACACCAATGGACGTGGGATCATCCATCGCCCATCATATGGGTCGAGAAGCGTATACACTTATTTACTCTGGAGTATCGATGCCCTGTCTCGATACTTCCATGACTAGGAACAATTATAGGGTGTACTTATGGACTACCCTTGGCCCCACTTCTATGATCTCCATCATAGTACTGGTAGTCAAGTACACATCCTAAGGGTTTTATCAACATGTGAGAGCAAGACAGCATCACTTATACAAGTCAACATATTAAGATAAAGTGCAACCAGATAGCATGCTATCATGTCGAGCAAGAAAGTCCTCCCTATATATGTCCAAGCATTCACTACAATATACATCCTATGTATAGTAATGGCCTCTAAGGTATACATATAACTAACAATCCTGACTCAAACTCACAAAGATTATCAAGTTCATCCGTAAATATCTCCTTAAAACTCGGCATGAAAGAAAGTTTCTCAAGGCTGTCTTCCTCCCTATGATCTTGCACAATCCTAGTCTCGTTGTTACAGCCCACATCTCCCAAAACACGTTCTCCCTCATCACGTTCACATATAGGTAGGTCCATATCATCTAAAAATGCAGGTTCCTACACTAACGTTTCGTCCAAAACTATATCAGTAGGTGATACCAAAATTGTGGGTTCCTGATTGTGCATTATATCAAACACTACATCGACACCATACCCATCAAATTCACAAGCTCCCTCCTCTAAAATTTTAGCGCAAAAATAATTCGGTGCAAGAATCTCATCTTCAAGTAGTATATCAGCTAAATCATCCTCAAGGTCATAAGTGACAAGATACTTATTTGGTTCCTGAAGGCTAGTGTTGGACTGATTCAGAGGGTTTTTTTTGTCCTGATAACATTCAGTTAAATTAATTACATCATCATCATCATCTATGAAATCATCATAATTTGTTTGATCTTTTATCTCACTCAGCTGACTTCTTAGATGACAGATATTGGCTTTATTGGGTTCAATTTGACTGTGTTCACTCCGTAGAATCCTCACAGCTAAATATTTCACTTGTTCTTCGATTTTAACCAATGATTGAGCTTGAGCGTGGAACAATCGATCAGATTGTTGTGTGAACATGGCTAGCGTCGAAGCTGTTTGATTCTCGAATGCAATCATCACTTCAGTACCTTTCTCTAAAGCGGTCAACCTAGCATCCATTTCATCATTAGACCCTAATGACGTATCAATTATTTCAGGAAGGGAGGGTTGTGATGGTAGCGATGCTAAAGCCGTCATCTTGCCGACCTCTTTCTCTAAGTTTTTAATCATTTGATCTATATTTGAAGTGGGATTAGTTCCAAGAATGTTAGGTGGCGACCAATATCAAAATTCTTGTACGGTTGGCCACCCCTTAGGAAAGGACAATTTTCATGATGTGGGAAGAATCGTGGTAATTTGAACAAACGAATTGGGAATGAGTATAAACAAAATAATATGGATCGTGAAAAATCGAATCGAACTGTGTATCACCCATATCAACAAGCACTCACAAAATCACAAAAAAAAGAAAATCACACCCCTAGCAGTCTATATTATGCTAAGTCGACTAGACCTGCTCAAGAACCTGATTGTCGAAGTAAAACTGTGTCGAGAAACGGGCTCAAGATATACAGATCACGATACCAGGTAAGTGCAGAGATAAGGCTAGGTTGTCCAACGCTTTCGCGAAGTTCCTTAATTAGAATAACCTTTTCTCTTTTGGCGGTTTTGCCGTGAACACTTGCCTAGACACCTTGTGAACAATATAACATTAAGCGGTGCTCTAAACGCAGTTAACTTCTTTTAATGAGTGCGAAGTCCTTAAAATCAGAGTTGTAATTGATTTTAAAATTACCGTGGGATGCAAGAATGCAGTTGTTCGGTCGAAAATTGTGCACTTTTAACATGACAATTTCCTTACTTTTCTTAATCATCTAAAGGTATTTGTTATAAATATAACACATATTAGAAGCTCATCTGCAAAATACCATTTACTATGTGTTTATATATTATAATCAACATTATGAAGGAAATTGTATGTTTAATATTATACGCATAATATTTTGTATTTCAAATATAACCAACATTGTTCATTGAAGATATTCTACAAGATTAGCTCAGGTCAGATATCAGAAATCAAGAATCTGCCGATAAAGCAAGGAAAGTCGAAGAATCAAATACTGGCAGATACACAGAAAAGATAAGAAGGTTCTAGACATCAAATAAATACCCAAATACCAACAGGAGAATACTCCAGAAGAGTGAAGTCAAGATCTCACCAAAAGGCCGCGGAACCACGGCCGAGTCAGGCCGAGTCGCCGCGTATCCGTGGCCGATACAAGGAGTCAAGGTTCGAGAGTTTTCTAGAAGCTTCATCGAAAAAAATTAGTTTGTTGGGGATTTCTGTTACTGGCTTTGGGGCTATAAAAAGGACCGAGGGCTACATCAAAAAAAAAGGAGCTAATGATCTAGATCTAAAATCGAAAACATCCAATTTCCAAGAAATCAACATCAAATCCAAGATAAAATCCAATATCAAAAGGGGATCTAAGATCTAAGATCAAGAATTTTCGATCTTGAAATCAAAGATCAAGAAATCCATCTAGAAATCAATCAAGCAAATCTCCTTTATGCGAAGCCAATCACCGTCAACGAGCAATCGATCCACGACAGGTCTACGATTCGAGGTGATCAAGCGACGTAATCGACGGAACATCTTCTTCTTCGAGGCAGAGATCAAGAGCAAATTCTTCTTCCTCTTGTAATCTAAACTCGAAGAATTGTATTGTGAAGTTGAGTAATAAAGGTGATCATTAGTTTTAATTTTGCTTTCTTTTAATTTCCGCATTATAAATTCTTTCTCTAATCTTTTTTTATGCGAGTAATTCTCCGTTTGATAGGATTCGAAGGATTAAGGTAGATCAATGGGTAAGAAAATTCTATACTCCTTTTAAGTCTTATGAAGTTTATAAACTTTAGCAAAAGAATCGTTAACATCCTTATCGAGCGTGGCATCAACTTCTTGATAATCTCGACCACAATTTGAGATGGGATTGACGATCCATTTGTTAAGGGCAAGACAAGAATGGAGATCAATGAAAAGACAAGGGTCAATAGAGGAGAAACCTTAGTTTCTTCCAAAGAACCCTAATCCTCATTCATCGCCATCAATCTAGTTTTAAATCTATCAATAGATAAGAGGAGTAATCTTTATTAGTCATCCGTAGCTACTAAATCCAATCGAATCCTACAAAGCTTCTTCATATAAATTTTCTTGATAATTCAATTAGATCTTGAACATTTTATTGATTTTCTTGAAACCATTTTCCTAATTTTCTTGAAACTACTTTCTTGATTTTCTTGATTTTCTCTTTTCTATTTCTTTCAACCGATCTAAAGTAAGAATCATAAAATTCCACGAATCCTAGAGGACGACCCGTACTCACAAAAGGTTCGCTACACGCGACAGCGTTATTGATTGCGGTTACTAAAACTTCTAAACAAATCTTCTTTCCTTTCATTTTCTTTTACACAAAAATCACGAATCAATCAAATGGCGCTGTTGCCGGGTATCCGTGCGTAATTTTTCTTTCTTGTTATTTGGGTTGAAATATTATTATTGCATCAAAATATAAATCAAGAACACATCGTGTGCTTAACAATTAGTGTGTGAATTTTGCAAGGATCTGGAATCATTGTGGCAGGGAGATAAAGATTCAGGAACATTCATCAAGACCATAGGAGCAACGAAAGCAACTGTACCAAAATTCGTTCAAAGAACCCTCAAATTGACAGCGGAACCGCGGCAAGAAGGCCATTTTCGCGGCGGAACCGCGGTGGTTTTGGTGACTCAGTGCTTCATGTTTCTCTGGTATATTTTCTATCTTCTTCTCTCTCCTCTGAAAAGTCCAATAACAATTTTTCTGCAGGATTCTTTGCAAAAATTCGCCTCATAAAAAAAAATTCTTGTTGCGTGTTTTGTTTTTGAGTTGTTTTTGCATATTGTAATATGGAAAATTAAGGGGCAAAGACCAAATTCAGATTAGGTGGGGATTTCATTATCCTTCCTAAGCCCCAAAAAATCACAAAACTAGCATCCGCATCACCCTTCATTAATTAAAAAATATCTAGACCAAGACTCTAAGGACTGTCGCGCTCATTTAGGACAGAGGAAAGTCGTGGGTAATCTTCTGCTTATCCACATTTCTTTTGCGGTGTCTGGGAAAGTGGTTACTTAATTAGGCCCGCTATTTACGATGATTCGTATAGCGGATATCTCCTACTTACCTAGTCACAAGAGGGATAAAGAGGTAGTAGAGGATTGATCCTGCGATTTGTCTTCTGGAAGTCTAGGAGCGGTCTAGTGACTTGACCTAGGTGACCTTAGATCTAGGTTGATTGTGCATTTTTGTGATTTGTCTAAGTCCGACTTTTCAAAACAAACCTTTCCTTTTACGTAATTTTCACAAACGCTGCCACTTGAACCAAACCCGCTTAGTGCATGCTCGGCTGGACACGGGATTCTAGTGCCCGTCTTGTTCTCGTTTCTTCTATCGACTCCGAAGTCGGTACTTCTTCTTCTTCTTCTTCCTCACCACCCACAACATCGACTGAGATGGACGGTTTTCCATCAAATTTTAATAACACCACTCTGCCACCATCCGCAGCTGCGCAGAATCCACCGCGCATATACTCCAAGAGAGATGTTACCCTATACGTGGCCCCTTCCTACTTGTCTTTCTATCCCACGAGCCAATGTGGATAATTTTGAAATCAAACCACACTTTATCAATATTTTGCCTAAATTTCACGGTCTAGAGTCTGAAGACGCATATGTTTTTATCACCAAATTCGAAAACGTATGTCCTATGATGGGCACTTCACAACTTTCTGTGGATGCTATGCGTTTACGTCTTCTCCCGTTTACTTTGTGCTATTTAGCCAAAAAATGGCTTTATAACACAATTGTACACTCTATTTCTAATTGGGATGAATTCGTTATAGCATTCCTTAAGAAATTTTATCCCAATCATAAGACCGCCCGTGTTCGGAGTGAAATCAACCAGTTTACCCAGTTTTCCAATGAACCATTTTGGAAATGCTTTGAACGGTTTAAGGATCTGTTTTTCCAATGTCCTAATCACGGAATCCATAGATGGGATCTGTGCCGAATTATATATGAGGGCATTAATCCAATGACAAAGCAGATGCTTGAAACCATGTGTCAAGGCAATTTCATGTCTAAAGACGATGGTGAAGCTTGGAAATTTTTGGAAGATTTTGCTGAAAACACTTTGCAATGGGAAAGCGTTAAACCACCATCATCTAGGGGAGGTATCCATCAACTCGATATTTCCATTGCAGTAAAACCAAAATGGCAGCGATGCAAAAGAAACTCGAAATTATGGAAAACAAATTTTTATTAGCCTCCCTAAACCAGGCGACGCTCTCTAAAACCGTGTGTGGATGCTGTTCCGATCCATCACATCTGACGGAAGAATGTCCTTTGAATTCTCCATTTCAAGGTCAAGAACACACTAATGCTGCTTTTCAGCAACGACCTAGAAACGATCCTTATTCTTCAACATATAATCAAGGTTGGAGGAATCACCCCAATTTTGCTTGGAACCAACACCAAACTCAAACTCAAAATACGGTTCCAAACCAAAATAACTATAAAAGGGTTCCTCCACAGTAACAGCAACCACCACAGAGTCAGCATTCCTTCCAACCACAAACTTTTCAAAATCCGGCCAACAATTCTGCACCTTATAATAATTCTTTCCAAACGGCCGGTACAGAAAACTCCTCTGCACTCGAACGAACCTTGGATTTGTTTATGAAACATTCCATGCAAATGTCGGCTGATATAAAGTTTTCTATCGAAACAATAACGAAGGAATCCGCCTCTCATGGTGAGAGTATAAAATCGATAAAAGCACAAATTGCACAATTAAATGCTGCGATGAGTGCTAGAGAGAAAGGGAAACTTCCATTTCAACCCCTACCAAATCCTGGCCACTCATAACATCATAATGTGAATGCCATTACCACGTTTAGATCAGGAAGAGTGCTGAACAACCAAGTCGGTGAATAAGTTGATAATGAGGAATCGATCAATGATACCCGGCTTCCACTTCTAACCCTATTTCGTCTAATCTACCATCTTCTTCCGAGCCTATTCTATGTTTTCCCCTAGGCTCGAACCCTCCGCCTACCTCCTTGAGTCAACCTAACACGATCCCGACTCCAATTCTGGGATCCGTTCCACCCCTTGATCTTCTCCAATATTGGACCCGACTCTTATTGATAAAGCTCCTTATCCAAATAGGTTAAGAGGAAACAAACCAAGTCCACAAATGGAGAAGATTATGGAAATGTTAAACAAGTTAACATAAATATCCCTCTCTTAGATGCTATACAACAAGTTCCGGCTTATGCAAAAATACTTAAGGACTTGTGCACTAGGAAGAGAAAAGTCAAGTGCCGAAAAAGGTATGCATGAAGAGTAATGTAAGCACAGGTTTTACCCAGCAATTACCTAAGAAGCGTAAGGACCCCGGCTGTCCTACAATCTCTATTTCTATTAGGGGTAAAAATATCAATCGTACTCTACTCGACCTTGACGCTAGTATTAACTTGCTTCCTTACTCTGTCTACAAGCAGTTAGGGATTGGAGAGTTAAAACCTGCCCATTGCACTCTCTAGATGGCAGATCAATCTATCACCCAACCTAGTGGTGAGATAGAGGATGTGTTGATAAAAGTCGGGGAATTTATATTCCCTGTGGACTTTAGTGTTCTAGATACACAGCCTGTAGCGAACCCATGGAACCAAATTCCGGTGATTCTCGGTCGACCCTTCTTAGCTACTTCCAATGTTGTCATTAATTATCGTAACGGTTCTATGAACTTATCCTTCGGGAAGATAAAAATTGAGCTTATTATTTACAAGCTAGGAAATCAACCATCTGAACCTTCTGCTCATCTAATTGATGTCTGTTCTGTCAACGAGATAGCTCCCGACAGCTGCAAGGTTGAGGAATTTTGCTATAATGATCTCGACAACACTAGTACATCATTGTTTGATCTAGCAAATTATTATGGTGAGGACACCTTTGACGAGTCCAACCTTGAGTTTGAATCTTTTGACTCATCGCAAAAGTCAGTAGCACTTTCCAAGTCAATATCCTACGCAAGTTATGAACTTCTTAAGGAGTCCGAGTATCATTCCCTTACCCCACCTTCTATCATCTCTCCGCCGACATTAGATCTCAAACTTCTACCTTCTCATCTTAAATATGCATATTTAGGTGAGAATGAGTCTTTACCCGTGATCATATCTGCTTCTCTAGATTTAAAGCAAGAGAACGCTCTTTTGATGGTCTTGAGATCAAATCGGCAAGCATTTGGTTGGACAATGGCTGAAATCAAAGGCATTAGTCCCTTGATTGTTGAACATCATATACATTTGATGGATGAAACCAAACCAACCCGAGACCTACAAAGACGATTAAATCCTGTCATGAAAGTGGCGGTAAAGAAAGAAATCGTCAAATGCCTAGATAGTGGTATAATTTACCTAATCTCTGATAGCCAATGGGTAAGTCCATTCATGTAGTCCCTAAAAAGTCTGGCATCACGGTCATAACTAATAAGGCTAATGAGTTGATCCAAACACGCACCCAAACTGGATGGCGTGTATGTATTGATTATAGAAAACTCAATGCCGCAACGAGGAAGGATCATTTCCCTCTACCTTTCATTGACCAGATGTTGGAACGATTAGCTGGACATGAATATTATTGTTTCTTGGATTGATACTCTGGCTATAACCAGCTCCCCGTCGCCAAAAAGGATCAAGATAAAACAACATTTACTTGTCCTTTCGGTACCTTTGCTTATAGGCGCATGCCCTTTGTGTTATGCAACGCTCCCGCTACATTTCAACGGTGTATGATGGGGATATTCTCAGACATGGTCGAGAATTTCCTGGATATTTATGGACGATTTCTCTATATCTGGGGACTCTTTTGAGAATTGCCTATGTCATCTTGATGTAGTTCTTACCCGCTGTAAGGATAAGAACTTAATTTTGAATTGGGAGAAATGCCATTTCGTGGTCCATGAAAGTATCGTGCTTAGACATGTCATTTTATGAAAAGGCATTGAGGTAGACAGAACTAAAATAGATGTCATCCATAGCCTTCCTCATCCCAAATACGTCAAAGATATACGATCTTTCCTTGGTCATGCAGGATTTTATAGTATTTTAGCAAAATTGCTAGACCCTTAACTCTTCTCTTGGCCAAGGATACAACATTTCACTTTGATTCGGATTGCGAGGCTGCTTTTGAATCACTTAAAAGATCTTTCACTACAGCCCCCGTTCTATCATCTCCTGATCGTAACCACCCGTTCGAGCTTATGTGTGATGTATCAGATTTAGCTATTGGTGCAGTCTTAGGACAACACATTGATAAGATGCCACAAGCAATTTATTATGCAAATAAGACCTTGAATGATGCCCAAATTAATTATACAACTACCGAGAAAGAACTCTTGCCAGTTGTATTTTCTTTAGAAAAATTCAGGCCTTACTTGATTGGCTCACCGATAGTGGTTTATACTGATTACTCCGCCCTAAAACATCTTTTATCGAAGAAGAATGCTAAGGCAAGATTAATACGTTGGATCCTGTTATTACATGAATTTGATCTTATCATACGAGATAAGAGTGGATGTGAAAACGTAGTAACCGACCATATTTCACGCATCTCTTCCTCACCTACAGTGATATTGCTAATAAACGACTCTTTTCCTGATGAACTCTCTTGACTGTATCCTGCAAACCTTGGTTCGTGGATATTGTTAATTATCTAACAACTCGACTTATTCCCAACGAATGGTCTAAACAAGATAATCATCGATTTCTATCCCGAGTAAAGAATTTTTACTGGGATGAACATTATTTGTTTAAATATTGTCCGGATCAAATCATTCGCAGATGTGTCCTAAATGATGAATTGAAGAGTGTATTTTCTTTCTGTCATGATCAGGCATGTGGTGGTCACTTTGGTCCACGTAAAACGGCGGAGAAAGTTTTGCAATATAGTTTTTACTGGCCTACATTATTTAAAGATGCATATGATCATTGCAAAACTTGTCCACGGTGTCAACACACGGGTCAGATTTCTCAAAAAAATGAGATGCCGCTCCAACCTATATTGGTTGTGGAGATATTCGACGTTTGGGGTATTGATTTTATGAGCCATTTTCCCAACTCTTTTGGGACTTTATATATCTTGTTAGCGGTTGATTACGTCTCGAAATGGGTGGAAGCGATACCATGTCGCACTAATGACAACAAGGTTGTTATTAAGTTCCTTAAAGAAAATATCTTTTCGCGATACAGACACCCTCGCGCTGTAATTAGTGACAATGGGACGTATTTCTGTAATCGGTCTTTCGAGGCTTTGATGCGGAAATATTTGATCAACCATAAACTTTCTATGCCCTATCATCCCCAAACAAGCGGGCAAGCTGAGATTTCCAATAGGCAGATAAAACAAATTTTGGAGAAGATAGTTTCTAAAAATCGTAAAGATTGGTTAACCAAATTGACGGATGCTCTTTGGGCATTTCATACCTCTTATAAGACTAATCTTGGTATATCTCCTTACCGCATAGTGTTTGGAAAGGCATGCCACCTTCCTGTCGAGATTGAACATAAAGCAATGTGGGCTATTAAAGAGCTTAACTTCGATTTCAATCAAGCCTGCAACTTTCTAAAGCTACAATTAAATGAGCTAAGCGTACTCCGTGATGAAGCTTACGATAATGCGGTTATAGTAAAGAACCGGACTAAAGTGTTTCACGATAAAAAAAATTTTAGAAAAACTTTTACCCCGGGACAACAAGTCCTTCTTTACGATTCCCGTCTCCATCTTCATGCAGGTAAGCTAAGATCTCGTTGGAAAGGACCATTTTTGGAGCGACATGTATACCCGCACGGGGCAGTTGAAGTTGAAAATATTAAAAACGGTTATATATTTTTAAAGTGAATAGGCATAGATTAAAACCGTATTTCTCCACTGACCCAACGGAGGAGCTCCTGTTTCTACAGGAGCCGCTTTATCATAACTAAATTTCCTCCACCTCACCCCATATCTCGATAATATTGTCTCATCCTAAGAATGGAGGCGAGTAATCAAAAAAATAAGTTTGGGGGAAAATTTCACTTTCATTATTTCTTGTCCCCGTTAATAACCTTTTCCTCCTAAGTCTACAGGTTTTGAGATTTAAAAAATTACAACAATGAGGACATTGCTGTAAACAGGTTTGGGGGATGTTTGTGTTTATTTACGCAATACTTTGCATTACACTTTGCATAAGCACAAAAAGTTCAAAAAAATTTCTTTGATAATGAAAGATTAGAAAGTGAAAATTACATTTAAAAAATTGGAAGAGTTTGAGAAAAACAAGAAAGTTAGATATTTTCTTAAACGAAACTAGTAATAAGTAGTTATGAGCCGTTGTCCCAAGGGTTAGTAAGATGAAGGAAGTCACTAATCTGAGAATAAAAATAAGTCTGAAAAATAGTCCTTAATCTTGAGGCCAAACATTTGAACGTTGATACCCTACTATACGCACTTACACACGTCTTGAAACTCGGGATAGTAGAGGATACCTTGAAATGCTCTTGTCTAAAAGCTAAAGTACGAAGAAAATGTAAATGAAGCATAAAGTATAAAATGGTGAAGAAAAATGAAAACTGGTTTTGTAATCACCAAGGCAGTATAAAAAAAATATAGCGAGGGTGCTTCATCACCTAGTGACTTAGACCAACTGGTTTGGGAGCCACTGCTAAGCCTTAGGTGTTGCAAGACGAGAAAATTGCTATTTACGCCTAATAAGCAAGCACATTTAGTAATCGGTCGGTTAGTACCTCAAGAAGTATTAACGGTCGCATGAAAAATGTGTGAGCAATTCCATCTAAAATATTCACCGACTAAAAGTACTGAGATAGATGGACAAGAGTATGATAGCTTGAATTGAATTCTCCGAGTGTAGGGATGTCTTGTACACATACGTAGGGGTATATGATCAGTGTTTGGAAGAAAGGAAGGGAGGAAGAATAAAGGCGATGTTTTATTGAGGGATGATGTGTTTTCTAATATCTTTTCATGACCATTAAGATAGGGCTCATGGCAACCGAAAAGCTAGCGTAGTTGGAAACAATTATTTTTAAGTTCTTTCTTATATAGTTCTTATCTTTATATGTAACTTTCACAGTCTTTTTTTATTATAGGATTTTGTGGGTGTAATCCGCTGAAACCCCTTAGGAGACAACACTCCTCCTACTAGGGACATTTAGAGGTTTAACTGTTTGTTGCATGTGCTCAGTGCAATCGTGTTGCCTACGAAAGTGTGCTAGCTAGTTTTTATTTTTTCTTTCTATTTTCTTTTCTCCTTCTCTTGAATAAATAGTTTGCTCGGGACAATCAAAGTCAAGTTTGGGGGTATTTGTTCAGTCAAAAATAGTGCACTTTTGACATGACAATTTCCTTATTTTTCTTAATCATCTAAAGGTATTTGTTATAAATATAACACATATTAGAAGTTTATCTATAAAATACCATTTACCATGTGTTTATATATTATAATCAATATTATGAAGGAAATTATATGTTTAATATTTTACGCATAATATTTTGTATCTCAAATACAATTAACATTGTTCATTGAATATATTCTACAAGATTAGCTCAGGTCTGATATCAGGAATCAAGAATCTGCCGATAAAGTAAAGAAAGTCGAAGAATCAAATACTGGCAGAGATTCAGAAAAGATAAGAAGGTTCCAGACATCAAATAAATACCCAAATACCAATAGGAGAATACTCCAGAAGAGTGAAGTCACGATCTCACCAAAAGGCCGCGAAACCACGGCCGAGTCAGGCCGAGTCGTCGCGGATCCGTGGCCGATTCAAGGAGTCAAGGTTCGAGAGTTTTCTGGAAGCTTCATCGTAACAAACTTAATTTGTTGGGGATTTCTGTTACTGGCTTTGGGGTATAAAAAGGACCGAGGGCTACATCAAAAAAAGGGAGCTAATGATCTAGATCTAAAATAAAAAAACATCCAATTTCCAAGAAATCAACATCAAATCTAAGATCAAATCCAATATCAAAAGGGGATGTAAGATCAAAGATCAAGAATCTTCGATCTTGAGATCCAAGATCGAGAAATCTATCGAGAAATCATTCAAGCGATCAATCAAGCAAATCTCTTTTACGCGAAGCCAATCACCATCAACGAGCAAGCGATCCCAGGTCCATGATTCGAGGTGATCAAGCGACGTAATCGATGGAACATCTACTTCTTCGAAACAGAGATCGAGAGCAAATTCTTCTTCCTCTTGTAATCTAAACTCGAAGAATTGTATTGTGAAGTTGAGTAATAAAGGTGATCATTACTTTTAATTTTGCTTTCTTTTAATTTCCGCATTATAAATTCTTTCTCTAATCTTTCTTTTATTTTCATGATGTGCGAGTAATACTCCATTTGATAGGATTCGAAGGATTAAGGTAGATCAACGGGTGAGAAAATTTTATACTCTTTTTAAGTCTTATGAAGTTTATAAACTTTAGCAAAAGAATCGTCAACATCCTTATCGGGCGTGACATCAACTTCTTGATAATCTCGACCACAATTTGAGATAAGATTGACGATCCTTTTGTTAAGGGCTAGACAAGAATGGAGATCAATGACTTTTTAACCATTTTTGCTCGTACGTTTGCCCAAGGACAAGGGTCAATAGAGGAGAAACCTTAGTTTCTTCCAAAGAACCCTAATCCTCATTCTTCGCCATCAATCTAGTTTTAAATCAATCAATAGATAAGAGGAGTAATTTCTATTAGTCATCCATGGCTACTAAATCCAATCGAATTCTACAAACCTTCTTCATATAAATTTTCTTGATAATTGAATTAGATCTTAAACATTTTCTTGACTTTCTTGAAACTATTTTCTTGAAACTACTTTCTTGATTTTCTCTTTTCTATTTCTTTCAACCGATCTAAAGCAAGAATCATAAAATTGCACGAATCCCAGAGGAGGACCCGTACTTACTAAAGGTTCGCTACACGTGACACTGTTATTGATTGCGGCTACTAAAACTTCTAAACAAATCTTCTTTCCTTTCATCTTCCTTTACACCAAAATCACGAATCAATCAGCAGTCTTGTGATTTCGGGCCACGGAAAAATGGTGATGAAAACCTTTACCGTATCTTGTTTGGTTCTCGTGGCCTTAATCTCCGTATTAAGATGCAAATGCGCAAATCAAGAAAAGAGTTTAAGCAATTCAATCAATTAAGCAAATCTTTTTCGTTTTAAGTTTAAGCGCTGCAACAAATATAGGTTAGTTCTCCATTCAATTGGCGGCAAATTGTGCGAAGAATCCTACAGGAGATATAATAGTGGAATGCGTCGGATTTGTGAGAAAGTGTTAGAAAAATACGTACCAATGTGATTTGGGTTAAGAAACTCCTTTTGAAGTGTTCACGAGTCTTTGAATGTTTGCTTGCGTGGGTCAAACTACCTGGATCTTTGGCACTGTACTTCACTAACGTTTTGCAAGTTGAATTTGAATCTTGCTCCGCATGATCGCTGCTCGTAATTCCGCTAAAATATGAAAATATCGGAAAATACGATAATTAGTGCCAAAAGCGATATATCTTCCCAAACTCCTGCATACACATAATTATAAAAATCAAACAATACCAATAGAGTACTAACAAGATACCGGAGATACCACAAAAAGAATTAATCCAAAAACCCTAATGGGGCCGGCGACACGGGGAAATTGTAGGAACTCGCCGGCCAAAGTAAAACTTTGGGTGCCGAAATTTTGTGTGGGTTCCCTAGGTTATATTAGTATTCTAATGGTATATTTTGATATTTTAGTTTAATCATAGAGTTTTATCAGGTCACAAAGACAGAGAACAAAGTTAGAAATGTTTGTTTGGTTAGTTGTGAAGAAAATTTAGTTAATAGTTAGTTTGTTAGTTTGAACCAGAAATAACAACCCCTAATGACTACCGCATCCCCGACAATGGCGCCAAAAACTTTTTGGGACTTCACCCGCGCGCTCTTTTGTAGGTTTTGAAAAGAATTGGTTTTGGAAATGGTGCGCACGCGAGCTCGGTCTCGTTTTAAAATTTAAAAACCGCAAGTGCACGGCCCGTTGTAGCGAGCCGGCAAGTACGGGTCGATCCACAAGGAATTGGTGATTAGGGATTGGTTCTTAAGGTTCAAGAAGAAAGAATTTGGGTTTTTGTCACAAAAATAGAAAATACGGAAATATAGAAAATAAGTTAAAGGAATTGGCCGTGGTTTTGGTTCGGATGGTTGAACCACGGTGAATTCTTCGACGCTTCCTTGATTATGAGTTGTCCATCATTATGTTGATCCCGACGTGAAGCATGACTTGTCAAGGTATTTGCGAAGCATAAATCATCAAGTTGCCGACATTCGACACAAGACACGAAACGAATCCGTCTTGTCTCACTTACCGTTTGTATGTCCAAGCTTGAAGTATCAACACTAAGCACAATGGTTAGCAAATATACATTAACATCAAATACAGAAATTAGTATATGAGATCAAGTAGTTTTAGTGTTAAGTTTGCTAAGTGGCTTGTGATAGCACAGGGTATATGAAACCAAGAAGTGCGTCAATCAACTTGTTAACAAAATACCATATCTAATGCTTAACAACCTTAATACTAAATTGATTCTAACCTTAAGCTTGCAACATGGGGTTTTGGAGAGAATATGGTATGTGATGAGATTACCAAGTAACCATAGAATCACATATCATATCAAACCAATCCAAGTTAGCAATCTTAAGGTTATAGTCAAGAGTTGAGCACATTAAATATTCACAAGAGGAGGAGGAAGGCAAAACCATTCATCTCACATTCTCACCATCACCACAACCAAAAGATTACTCACACATCGTAAAAGGAAATGAAAAATACAAAAGAAGAAAATAACAAATAAAATAACAATTGTATTAACAAATGAATGAGTTGAGATACATGATGTTGGTTAATTGTTCAACCTCCATAATGAAGCTCTCAAAAGAAAGCTTCATGAGGGAAGAATAAGAAGAAAACCAAGCTTGAGCTCCACACAACTCTCTTCCCATCTTAAACTAAAAACTAGTACTAACGAATGAACTAGGTATATATTGGATATCTCTCTCTAAATCTGTTCTGGTATTTATAGGCACTACATTAGAATAAACAAACAATAAAAATAGGATTATGTGACGACTATAAATGACCAGAAGAAAATTGGGGTAAGTTGGAGCCAGTGGGGCCGGCGGCGCCTGGCTTTTTGAGGATCTCGCCGGCCGACTCAATGAGTGTGGGGCCCGTATTTGTATGGTGATCTTGTGTGCATTCCATGAAATCTCTGGTGATGTTTGATTTGTTGATATAACCCTGGTTTGTACTAAGTAGATTTGGAGGGAAACAATGGTTTTAAATTACATCATAACTTTTCCATTCAATCATCACACACCCACTTGGCTCACAACTTGCACAAGTCATAATTTGAGTATCCCAGTTGTGCAAGGCAGCCCCACCAAGGTTCATGAATCAAAGAGCTTGTGTTAACACTTGAATTGTGTTGGACCATTTTGCATAAAATGTGTACACTTTATTTGTTGCAAAAAGAACTCTTTGAATATTGATCGGTTTTCTGTTCCGGTTGCAGTGTCGACTCACAAATGTCGTATCCATGCTTTTGAGTGTGTTTCCAGTATTTTGTCATGAATACCTATAATCTGTATTTATTGAGCAGAAACAGGTTAATACTACCAATATATCACAAAATTAATAATGAAAATAAAATATATTGAGTATAGATATGAAATATCAAATATCTTTAACCAATATTCTTAAAATATAATATCATATCCAATGGTTAGGATAATATCTCAAAAATACCGAATATTACTAACATTATTCATTGAGATATTGTGCAAGGTTTAGCTCAGGTCAGGAGATCGAGATATCAAGTGTCGGGAATCAAAAATCTGCTGACGAAGTTAAATAAATCGAAGAAACAATACTGACAGAGACTCAGAAAAGATATGAAAATTCCATACATTAATCTCAAAAAAGATATGAAGATTCCCTGTGTCACTATGAAGCTGCCCAAGAATTTTGAAGAAATGATCATACCAAACGGCCGTGGTTCCATGGCCAAAATAAGCCATATGCTGCGGATCCGCGACCGTTATAGGGAATTGGGGTTCTGGATTTTTTGGGTAGGATCCTAAAGACAAGTCACCATATATGGAAAGTCACCATATTAGGAAATCGCCATATATGGAAAGTCACCATATTAGAAAATCACCATATATGGAAAGGAAATCACCATATATGGAAAGTCACCATATTAGGAAATCACCATATATGGAACGTCACAATATATGATAACTAGGTTTTCTTCTTTGATGGATATATAAATGATCGAGGGTTAAAGTTAGAATTCATCAACCTTTTACACGAAGTAAATTGTCAAAGAACACGAGATCCACGACAGGACCACGATTCGACGTGATAGAGCAACGTGAGATTCGACAGAGCATTTACTTCCTACAAGGAAGAGATCGAGAGCAACTTCTTCTTCTTCTTGTAATCTAAACTTGAAGACTTTGTAATTGTGAAGTTGATTAATAAAGGTAGATCATTATTGAGCATTTATTTTCTGCATTTACATTATGAATTCTTTCTCCATCCGTTCTTCTTCTATCTCTATCATGCGCGAGTAATTCTCCGCTTGATAGGGTTCGTAAGATTAGGGTAGATCAATGGATGAAAAAATGTTTTAACTTCATTTAAGTCTTATGAAGTTTATAAACTTTAGAAAAATAAATGTTAACATCCTTATCGGGTGTGCTACCAATTTATTGCTAGTCTCGACCACGATTTGAGATCAGATTAACAATTGTTTTGTTAAGGGCTAGACATGAATAGAGATCAATGAAAGGATAAGGGTCAATAGTGGGGAAACCCTAGTTTCTTCCAAGAACCCTAATTCTCATTCATCACTATCTATCTAGTATTAAATCTATCAATAGATAAAAGGAGTAATCTTTATTAGTCATCTATGACTACTAAATCCAAACGAACCTTACAAGAATTCTTCTTATAAAATGTATATCCGTATTCAAACTAGATCTGTATTCTACATCTGTATTTTGACATAGATCTAGAAACTATTTCCACTATTCTTTATTCCTCCATCCTTCCTCTTTTTCAACACGTCTAAAGTAAGATTGAAAGATTCCACATATCCCTGAGGACGACCCGTACTCATCTCGGTCTAGCTACACGCGGCACCGTTATTGATTACGGTTATTCTATAAACACTTCCTTAAAACAGACCAATCAAATAGTGTCGTTGCCAGGATACGTGCGTAATATTGTTTTTCATACTATTCATGTTAAATTCTTATTCGATCAATATCATAAATAAAAAAAAACCGCATCTTGCATATTTAACGATTAGTGTGCGATTTTTGCGAGGGAATCTGGAGTCACTTTAGCGAGGAGATAAAGATTCAGAGACATTCATCAAGACCCAGAGGAGCAAAAGAGGCCACAGTGAAAAAAAAATTAAACAAAAAACCCCTTAAAGCGCAGTGGAACCGCGGTTATTGTGTGCAAACGGCCGCGGAACCGCGGCGGTCTTGGGGAGTTGTGCCCTCAAATTTTTCTGGTATCTTTTCTATCTCTTTCTCTCTCCTCTGAAAAATCCAATAATATATTTTCTGCAGGATTCTTTGCAAAATATCGCCGCTCAAAAATATTTTTGTGAGTTTTGTTTTGCAGTTTGATTTTGCATATTTTAATACGGACATTAAGGGGCAAAGACCAAATTCAGATTAGGTGGGGTTTTCATCACCCTTCCTAAGCCCCACAAATCACAAAACGAGCATCCGTATCACCCTACATTAATTAAAAAATATCTAGACCAAGACTCTAAGGACCGCCACGCTCAATAAGGACAGAGAAAGGTCGTGGGTAATCTATCGCTTATACGAATTACTTTTGTGGTGTCTAGGCAAGTGTGTCTAAGGCAAGTGGTTACTTAATTAGACCCGCTATTTTCGGTGATTCGTATAGAGTGTAGGGTTCCTAGGCACACTAGTGAGGTCTCACAAGGCATCGAACATGCCAATTTCAAAAAATCTAGGTGCCGAGAGACCCGACTACGGATCGTTTGCTAGATGTTTAGGCGAAAACATAAACTAGTTAACAATTAACTAAGAGATACGGAAATACAACCTTAGTAGATCCGGTCCTCCACCTCCACGGCTCTGAGATGAGGTCCTCTCCGCTGTCCAAATCACATCCGGGCTCTAGCGTCGGCTTCGTCGGAGAATGGGCAAGCTAGGTCGTCGATGTCCATGCCGAAAATGATCTACGTCGAGGCATCGCTAGATCGAGCTCCACCTTCACCAAGTCTTGAAAACTTGTGAAGGAAACACACTCTACTACTTGGCAAGAGGTAGAGGATGAAGAAATAGAAAGTGGGTAGACTTTAGTTTTGGATTTCTCACACTCTTCATCAATCCACCATTGATGAAGTTTGGTTTTCTTCATGAAGTGAAGAAGAAGAAGAAAAGCAAGAAGATGATAAGTTATTATGAAAAGAATAATAAATTTATTCTTATCATAATATTAACCTAAGTTAAGTGTAGAGAATTGACCAAGGTTAAAGAATGGTTAGGGTTAAGGAGATGAGACAAAAATGGTGACATAATGAAAGCTTCATGAAGCTTCATGTTGAAAACAAAACTAGCCACCATTTTTTGACTTCTTTTCCTTTTCTCATTTATCTTTTAAATGCAAATGAAAAGATAAATGAATGAATAAAAGAAAACCCTAATCATTCACTTAACCTAGGTTTAATTCATTACACTTAACAAAAAGATATGTATCATCAAACATGATACAATCAAGTGCACAAAATCATATCGCATATGCAATACGCACACCCGAGTGAGAAAATCCATTTAAAGTGAACCGATACTAGTTAATGCAAAGTAATATATCAAATATATAATTATGCATTAAATCATTAAATCAACTCTTGATTTAACGATCCGGTCATATCGCATATAACCGGCTAGTATCCAATGTATCGGCTTATCGAATCAATCCTTGATTCGATAATTAGGTTATATCGCATACAACCTTTCGACACATTGATCGCGAGAATGAAATACGGTATCACATACACGCACTACTCTCGGTCCCGCACATATCTCATATGCGCTCCTATTTCGTTTCGCTTGAGCCAGGAAACCTCTGTGTAGGACTCTAAAGACTCGTCAATACGCCGGCAGCAGATGATGATCATATCAAGCATCCACAAGCCGCAAGCGGTCTGCTAAACGTAACGGCCACCCGGGTATTGAGCGATCTGAAGATCGACGAGCAAGCCCGCTCACACTCCAGTGAATCCAACCAGTAACACTACCGTACAGTCCGGTCTGATCGTCTGATATGTCGCATATCTCGCCTAGGGGTGGTAAACGTCAGACCCCAATAGCTCGATAAGTCGTGTCGATATGAGGTCTATAACTATTCGAGAAACTACTGGTAACACTTACCAGTAAATCTCAGCAACCCTGGCCAGGGATTTCCTGTTATAGCCAATCGAACATAGCGCAACATCAACCCCCTATACCGGGAGAGACGAATCCCCTCCTATCGCTCATTGCCTCCATGTGACTCGGGACTGTACCCAAAAACCACCGTTTTGCACGCCCTCTTGGACGTGGTAAGATGGAAATCAAAGCACAGTGGGAACCACACAAGTCTCTATGACGATCTCGGGTCAACAGACTACTCTGTACCAGTGTCACCAGAGAACTGCCATCTGACGTGAGGTATAATACCATCTGGGAGTTCTCGGCGAGTCCGTCCAGTGTACCCAGTCTCCACTGAGCACCCGTATATCATCTCCGATGTCAAACACCAATGGATATGGGATCATCCATCGCCCATCTGTATGGGTCGAGAAGGTATACGCTAGTCTACTCTGGTATATCGATGCCCCGTCTCGATACACCCACGACTAGGGACTTTGAAGGATGTACTTATGGACTACCATGTCCCTACTAGTATGATCCGCATCATAGTCCAGGTAGTCAAGCACACATCCTAAGGGCTTTACCAACATGTAACAGAGAGACAAGCAGTATACACGTTAAGGTAAAGAGCAACCAGATAGCATACTATCATGTCGAGCAAGAAAGTCCTCCCTATATATGTCCCAGCATCCACTACAATATACATCCTATGTACAGTAATGGCCTCTAGGGCATACATATAACTAACAATCTCCCACTTGCACTAGGGCCATCTGTAGCAGTGGTTGCAGTATCTCATACTCAACCATCCCATAAAAGTCTCTCTCTAGGAAAAGGCCTTTCGTGAGTGGATCCGCTGTGTTGTCCTCTGAATCTACTCTCCTAACATCGATCTCCCTGGAGATCAACCATCTCCATGATCAAGTGATACTGCCTTAGAATATGTCTGGATCACTGATGGGACCGGCGTTCCTTGGCATAAGCCACAACTCCATTGTCACACAATGGTAGGAACATAGTTCATCTCATGAACCTATATACACCCAAACAGCCTCTTTGGTAGCATCTTAAGTAGCGATGTATCCTGCCTTTATCGTCTAGTATGTCACGGTATCCAGCTTGGAACTCTTCCAACATACCGTCCCTTTACTGAGGGTAAAGACAATGCCTGTGACTGACATTCAGTCGTCTTTATCACCCTGGAACCCTTCCAGTGATTCTCCCCAGGATCGGTTGATACCGTCTCACTACAACTAGTGAGAGTCCTAACATCCAATTAGATCTATCTCATAGATCCAAAAAACCCAGGATTTAGGAGGTATCATTTTGATCCTATATGGAGAATCATTGTGATAAGCGGAGATTGATCGAGCGTAGTATAGGAAACTCCTTCCCTATCAAGAGTATGTCATCCACGTACTCTACGAGGATCGTCACCATACTCCCTACTACCTTCTTGTTTATACAAGGTTCATCTACCATTTTGATGATGTCAACTTCTTTGACCGCTTCATCAAAACAGATGTTCCGACTCCGCGATGCCTGCTTTATCCTATAAAGCATCTTGCACACGTTTCCGCTGCTCCCATTGTCTACGAAGCCCTCTGGCTGTATACTTATAGACACTCTCTTCTAAACATCATTTAGAAAAGCTGTCATGACACCCAACTGTTAGTGTATATGCCCTAGAGGCCATTACTGTATCATACTAGTTTGTATATTACTTAATGGAAGCTTGGGATATTCACCTTGTATATACAATCTTGCTCAAAATAGTAGTATGCTACTTGGTTTGTTTCTACTTCAATGTGTACATGTGTTTATTTTTGTATATCGCCTATACACATTAGTGGAGCCCTTAGGATCTTTGCTTGATTACCAGCGATGTGATGGCCGTCACACTAGTGGGGCTGGGTAATCTATAAGCACATCCTTATGCAGGTCCCTGGTCGCAGGACTATCGAGACAGGGCATCGATACTCCGGAGTAGACCAGCGCATGCGCTTCTCATCCCAGTGTGGGAGACGGTCTGTCCCACAGCCGTCAGTACATCGTACTTGAGATAGTATGCGGGTGCTCGTTAGGTTACGGGTACATTGGACAGGACTCGTCGGGAACTGACTAGTTGGTATTATGCCTATCGTCAGTTATCAGTTCCCAGGTGACATGAGTACAGCTTAGTCCGCTGACTTGACACTGTCACTTCGCCTCGAGTGTGTTCCCACTGTACTTTGATTACTACCCTACCACGGCTCAAAAGAGTCGTGCAAACAGGTAGTGGTTGGGTGCAGTCCCGAAGCACTTGGAGGCAGTGACGGTTAGACAGGACTCGTCTCTCCCGGTATTGGGGGTTGACATCGCGCTGTGTCTAGGAGAGCCATTACACGAGTAGTCCCTGGCCAGGGCAATCGAGATATACTGGTAGGCTTCCAGTGTTATCTCAGGGTGTTTTGGGCTTCGCTCCGGCACGACTTGTACCGCTATTAGGGGACTGACGTTTACCGCCCCCTAGGCCCGCCATGCGATGTATCAGACGAACAGACCGGACTGTACGGAGAATGTCATACTCAGGCTCAGTAGGAGTTCAGATGGGTTTCGCCTCGTCGGTCTTCTTGTCGGCACTACCTGGGGACCGTTACGCACAGCTAGTGCCGCTTGCGGTCTGTGGTTAAACCCACTGCCAGCGTAGTGTCGAGTCTTTAGAGTCCCACACAGAAAGCTTTTCGCCTTTAGGCAAAAGAGTAGAGGTCGCATGGTATTGCGACAGGTCGCATGGTTTTGCGACAGGGTTCGGTCACATCCGTGCACTTGTGCACGTACAGTGTCCGGACAGTTTACACTAGCGGGCTTTGGTTTAAGCCAGATCCTAGTGTACCTTTTGGGATTGGATTTATCCAGTGTGCATTCGTGTTCCTCGGAACGAGGATGCGGGTGCGTATACACAGTTGACAGGGAGACAGAGGCAGCGGATTCTCATTAGGGTTGTTGACAGTTGACCGTTGACTATTTGACTTTTTGTTCAACCCTAATGAGAATATGATATGTGATTAACTATTATATTAATTAAGTATTATGGTGACATGGTTGTTGACTTTTGTTGACTTTGTTGACTTGTTGACTTTTGTTGACTTGTTGACTTTTGTTGACTTGTTGACTTTTTTGACCGGTTGACTAGGCTTGACTAGTTGACCATCATGATAACCATAGCCATCATTTCATGGCAAAGACTTTTGTTTGCTTGCTCATTTGTATAAAATGAGTGCATGAAATGATATGGTTATGGTTGCTTCAACCATCACATAAGACTTTTTTAGTATGATGAGTTATCATGACTTTGGATTATGAGAGGGTGAGAGACAAAAGAGTTGCTCATTCTTTCTTGCTCATTCTCTCTCTTGTTCTTGAGCTCTCTTGTTTTGCTCTCACCCTCTTGCTCTTTTTCCCTCTCTTTAATCTATGGTTCTCTTGTCTCATGAGTTGAGAATCAAGAACCATAGATAAAATCCCACACAAACTATTCTCTACTCATTCTAGTTCACAAGGTTTGGCAAACCGAGTGAACTAGTTTCTTCAAAGAACGAAGAAGGAGCCAAAGGTTAGAGCTTTCAGGTGGATCTATCTTCGGCGTACGGAGACGACGAGAAGAAGCCAATCCGGACCACCATCGGAGCTTGAAGACGAAGGAGTTCAAGACAAGCAAGGTATAACCCCCTAACCGAGTAGCTAGAAACTCATAGTTAGGTTGTTAGATAGATGTTTAACCAAGATCCGGGTTTTAGGTCCATGTTACCACCTCCGTAAAAATCATTTTTTACCAAATTCCGCATTCCCGAAAGTGCCGGGAGAGGTAGCATGGACTTACAGTGGTATCAGAGCCTAGTTAAACTCTATCTAACATGTTAGCAAGTAACTAGAAGATCGATCAAAGAAAAAGTCCCGAAAACAAACCCCGAAATTCGAAGTTTCTGTCGATTTTTATACTGTTCAAAAGTTGATTATTTTCACACCTAAAATCGGCTCAGGCTTTTCTGTGAACACCCACCAAAATTGGTCCAACGATCGAGTCAAAGAGCCGCGGAAACGCGGCGGGAGCACGCTCCCTCCGCGGATCCGCGGCCGAGTTGACTCGGCCGTGGTCCATTTTTGGTGCAGTGTTCTTCTGGGGGTATTTTGGGATTTTTGGAATATATATTTTCAACCCAGATTTTCCAGAACGAAAAATTTATTTTTGGGGTCCCGAAAATCCGTATTTTTGATCGAACTTCTAAAAGACTTTAGCTAACGGGTTTTTCTGTAATGTGATATTTGTATTGAACGTCTACTAATCGCTATATTTCGATTAGTGGGGGTTATACAAATCTGTGATCTGTAATGTTGCTGGAATGTGTATATGAATATGTTGGATTGTCGCGGGTGAATAGCCGGGGGTTGTGAGACGAGAGTTTTCTTTTCTTTCAATTCATGTAAATTTGTAAATTGATGTAATAATTATTTGTATGGCCGCACAACCGGGTCGGGGTTGTAGCCGTCATTGTATAATTTCTTTTTACTGTTTTTGCTCCTAGGATAGACCCATGGAGGGGGTGCACAAACTACCGGGTATGCCGAAGTGTCGAGTGGCCTACTCATGGAGATGAGGGAGGTTACTACGCTTCGGGTACTTGGCGGGTAGTTTGCCGCACCCGTAGGGGTCTTGGGTGGGGTATTTGGCTATTCACCGCGACCGTGTAATCTGTCTTTCGTTACAGGCTCGTACGAATTACAGGTTCCTAGTATATCCAATGTATTCATCTGTGATCTGAAATGTTTATCATTGCAGTATATCTATATATGATATTATTTAGGCGTTGCTTATGTTTTACAGCCGCGCTAGCCCAGCCCCCGCTCTGTCGTTAGTTAAGTAACCTAACGGGTAATGACGGGGCCCCGTGGCGAATGCGAATGGCATAAGCGTACGTCATATTTTGGTTGTTTTCTGCAATGGTAGGATTAAATGATGGGACGCATTAAAAGAACTAATGCAAGAATATCACGCATTAAAAGAACTAATGCAAGATAATAAACCAAGTTAAAGTCGTTGGAACACTTTCGAAAAACCACTCGGTTCTTTTCAAAACCAACTTTTAAATGCGGAGCTTGAGCCACTCCTTTTAAAAGCTATCTCGTTCCATCGACCAAATCAAGTTCACTACGTTCACGGTTTTGCCAAAACCATCCGTAGCCCTCCGTCGTTTCACATGAATAGTCAATAGTATTCAAGCTGTGTATGTTGGCCAAAGTCAAGGCACAGTGATTGGTAGCTATTGGGTGTTCATGTGTAGCATAGATAGATGCGTTGGTTTGGGACAGTCGTACTGCCATTTTGGCCAAAGTCAAGGGTAGGTACGGATGGATCCAAATTAACCTGGATAATAACGGGTAGAACTTGACATGTGACTTATGATATTTTGGCTAAAGTCAAGGTCATAAGAGCATGGGGCAAAAATCCACATCGGGAGTTTCATAAGTACTGAAACTTGCTAGATTTGCATACCATTTGGAGTGTGATGATTCTGGTAGAATTCCTTCAGTTTCGTCACGCGATGATATTTGGATCCCGATCCTACTGTGAGTATATGCTACTCCTCAGGAAATTTCTCACTAAACGATCAATGCTATAAACCTAGTAGGTGCCTAGAAAGGTGTTAGCGGGGCTACGCCCCCAGGGAAAAGAGGTTCTTTAATTAAGGAACTTCGCGAAAGCATTGGAAAACCTCCCTCGAAGTACCGACACCGGCCTGGCTGAACGGTTAAGCAAGTATTGTGCGGTGGGATTGATCCCGACTAGTTCTTCCTTTATGGTTTGAGGAGGGATTCGAGAAACAGTGGGAGCCATCCTGTTTAGAAAAACTAAAAACCACTCTAAACTTGCAAGAGCATCATGCTGAGTGTTTCTTCTTCTCTCTCCTAATTGCAGCAACCAAATCGACATGACTGGACTTAAGTTACTCCTAGATAAAAACAAACTGACAGGGCCAAACTACAAAGATTGGCTCAGGAATGTCAAGATAGCAATCACTTACGACAAGCTGGGGTATCTTCTTACCACCAAAGCTCCCCCTGTCCCTGGTCCCACTTCCAGCGTCGCGGATAAGGAAATCCGCAAGACTTGGGAGATTGATAGCGCGAAGGCCAAGTGCCTCGTACTTGCCTCGATGGACAACGAACATCAGAGGAGGCACGAGAATATGGACCTTGAATCCATATTTCTCCATACAAAAGAACTGTATGGAGAGCAATCTCGTATCGCAAGATACGAAGCGTCGAAAAAGTTATTCTCGACAAAGATGGCCGTCGGATCATCAGTAGCCGAGCACGTGCTAAAGATGATCAGCTACATTGAGGAGCTCGCGGACCTAGGGACCACATTGGAGAGTGAACTCTATACGGACATAGTTCTCCAGTCCCTTCCTTCCACTTACGCCCAGTTCATACTGAACTTCAACTTACAAGAAAAAGAGGTTGAACTTTCAGAGCTCCTCAACATGCTGAGGAGCGCAGAGGGCACCCTACAGAAAGGTAGGGAAACATCCACTTTGTTTGTAGGAGGATCATCTTCTTCTAGGTCCAAGGCGAAAGCCAAGGGAAAGAAGAAGAAAGCCCCCGCCAAACCAAGGGGCGGTGTTAGTAAAGTGGATACGAAGGGAAAAGCTAAAGCAACAAAGAAAGCGGGGAAGCTTGTGGATAAGGAAGAATGCTTCTATTGTCATAAGAAAGGACACTGGAAGAATGATTGCAGGGCCTGGAAGGCCAGAACACAGGAATTGAAGCAGGTTGCAGCTTCAGCTTCAGGTGTGTATGTTATTGAAAACTGTCTTTCAATAAACTCTACTTCCTGGGTATTGGATACCGGATCAGGATCTCATATCTGTAATTCTTTGCAGGCGTTGAGAAACCGTAGGGTTTTGAAGGCAGGTGACATGACCCTCAGAGTTGCGAACGGAGCTAGCATGGATGCTAAAGCCGTGGGGGACTATCACCTGGGAATGTCAGATGGACATGTTTTGGTTTTGCGTAATTGCTTTTTTGTACCCAACGCAACTTGTAATATCATTTCTGTATCTTTAGTTTCTAAAGAAGGTTATGAATTTGCGTTTGTAAGTAATGTTGTAAACATTCACCTTAATCAAGTTCTGATTGGGTCAGGTACATTGAGTAATGGTATATACGTATTGAACCAACCACAGATTTTCAATGTCCAGAATACACACAAAAGAAAGTCTCCAGAAATAAATCAGACTTTCTTGTGGCATTGTAGACTGGGTCACATCAATGAGAGAAGGTTGACGAAGTTACATACGGAAGGGTATTTGAATGCGTTCGAATATCAGTCGTATGCCACTTGTCAATCCTGTCACAAAGGAAAGATGACAAAGACTCCGTTTACTGGACATGGAGTAAGAGCGAGCGAGCTCTTGGGACTCGTACACAGTGACGTATGCGGTCCAATGTCTACACATGCGCGAAGCGGCCATTCTTACTTCATTAGTTTTACGGATGATTTCTCAAGGTATGGTTATGTCTTCTTAATGAAACATAAGTCCGAAGCCTTTGGAAAATTCCAGGAGTATAAGAATGAAGTAGAAAAACAGACCGGCAAAAGTATTAAGATTCTAAGATCGGATCGAGGTGGAGAATACTTAAGTGCCGAGTTCCTGGACTATTTAAAAGAGAACGGAATTCTCTCTCAGCTTACTCCTCCATACACTCCGCAACATAACGGTGTATCGGAGAGACGGAACCGCACCCTATTAGATATGGTGCGGTCCATGATGAGTAACGCTGAGTTACCGCGATCATTCTGGGGATATGCGCTAGAATCAGCCGCATACCTTCTGAACCGAGTTCCCACTAAGACTGTGCCTACCACACCATTTGAGATGTGGTGTGGGAAGAGGCCCCATCTTAATCACATTAAGACATGGGGAAGTCCAGCTTTTGTCAAAAAGCAGCATGCGGACAAGCTCGAGGCACGCTCAGTACTGTGCAAGTTTGTGGGATATCCAAAGAATTCCAAGGGATATTTCTTCTACTGCGAAGAGGAACAAAAGGTTCTTGTTTCTCGTCATGCCCACTTTCTAGAACACCAGTTCTTAGAAAAGGAAATTAGTGGGAGCGCAGTAGAATTGGAAGAAATTCCAGAACCACGGACTATTACTGAAGGTTTAGTGGAACCAGAAGGTTCAAAAGGACAGGACATTCCTACGCCACTCCGCAGGAGTAGTAGGCAGACTCATCCGCCCGAGAGATACTACGGTTTTCTCATAGACGGGGATAGAGAGGATTGCATCATAGATTATTATGAGCCTACTAGCTTCCAGCAGGCCGTTCAGAGCGTTGACTCAGTGAAATGGCTGGATGCAATGCGGACCGAAATGGAGTCCATGTACACCAACAAGGTATGGACGTTGGACATTGCTTTAGACGGGGTAAAACCCGTGGGATGCAAGTGGATCTTCAAAAGGAAGATTGGTGTAGATGGACAGGTTGAGACCTATAAAGCTAGGCTGGTAGCAAAGGGTTTTCGTCAAAGACCTGGCTTGGACTATGACGAAACCTTTTCTCCAGTAGCCATGCTGAAATCCATTCGGATCCTTCTTGCCATTGCTGCCTTCCACGATTATGAGATTTGGCAGATGGACGTAAAGACAGCTTTTCTAAATGGAAATTTAGAAGAGAGTGTCTATATGGACCAGCCAGAGGGTTTCATTCAGAGTGGGAGCAGCGGAAAGGTGTGCAAGTTGCTTAAGTCCATCTATGGACTAAAGCAGGCATCGCGGAGTTGGAACATCTGCTTCGATGAGACGGTCAAAGAATTTGGCTTTATCAAAAATCCAGATGAACCATGCATCTATAGTAGATTTGTAGCGAGAACTGTAGTATTCCTCGTTTTGTACATGGATGACATTCTCTTAATAGGAAATGACATTCCTATGCTACAATCTGTCAAGGGGTTCTTGTCGCACAGGTTCTCCATGAAAGACCTGGGTGATGCCTCATACATCCTGGGGATCCGGATCCATCGTGATAGATCCAAGAGGATATTAGGACTTTCACAGTCCAGGTACATCGACACCATACTGAAAAGATTCAGTATGGAAGATTCCAAGCGCGGTAACCTACCGGCTTGTCACGGGATCACCCTCTCTAAAGAGATGTCTCCCAAGACTGATTTGGAGAGGGATCGCATGTCTATTATACCCTACGCTTCTGCAGCAGGCTCTATAATGTATGCGATGTTGTGTACCAGACCGGATGTAGCTTATGCACTGAGTGTGGTAAGCCGGTATCAGTCAAACCCTGGGGAGAAACACTGGATAGCGGTAAAGAACATTCTCAAGTACCTGAGAAGGACTAAGGAGATGTTCTTGGTGTATGGCGGAAAAGACCTCCAGATCGAGGCCTTTGCTGACTCCAGCTTCCAGAGTGACAAGGATGATTCCAAGTCCATGTCGGGTTTTGTCTTTACCCTCAATGGAGGGGCGGTGTGTTGGAAGAGTTCCAAACAAGAAACCGTTGCGGACTCGACGATGGAAGCGGAATACATCGCTGCATCTGATGCCGCAAAAGAAGCTGTCTGGATGAGGAAGTTCTTGAAAGAACTTCAGGTGGTTCCGTCCATTGTTGATCCAATACCTCTGTATTGCGACAACAACGGGGCTATAGCTTTAGCGAAGGAACCCAGGTCCCATCAGAGATCCAGGCACATCTTGAGGCGGTATCACCTGATCAGGGAGATCGTAGATCGCCAGGAGATCGAGGTTCGGAGAGTCGCTTCAGAAGATAACACTGCAGATCCATTCACCAAGGCCCTGCCCCAGACTCAGTTCGAGCGGCTGATCGAGATGATAGGTCTTCGATACGCCAGTACATGGCCTTAGTGCAAGTGGGAGATTGTTAGTGTATATGCCCTAGAGGCCATTACTGTATCATACTAGTTTGTATATTACTTAATGGAAGCTTGGGATATTCACCTTGTATATACAATCTTGCTCAAAATAGTAGTATGCTACTTGGTTTGTTTCTACTTCAATGTGTACATGTGTTTATTTTTGTATATCGCCTATACACATTAGTGGAGCCCTTAGGATCTTTGCTTGATTACCAGCGATGTGATGGCCGTCACACTAGTGGGGCTGGGTAATCTATAAGCACATCCTTATGCAGGTCCCTGGTCGCAGGACTATCGAGACAGGGCATCGATACTCCGGAGTAGACCAGCGCATGCGCTTCTCATCCCAGTGTGGGAGACGGTCTGTCCCACAGCCGTCAGTACGTCGTACTTGAGATAGTATGCGGGTGCTCGTTAGGTTACGGGTACACTGGACAGGACTCGTCGGGAACTGACTAGTTGGTATTATGCCTATCGTCAGTTATCAGTTCCCAGGTGACATGAGTACAGCTTAGTCCGCTGACTTGACACTGTCACTTCGCCTCGAGTGTGTTCCCACTGTACTTTGATTACTACCCTACCACGGCTCAAAGGAGTCGTGCAAACAGGTAGTGGTTGGGTGCAGTCCCGAAGCACTTGGAGGCAGTGACGGTTAGACAGGTTCGTCTCTCCCGGTATTGGGGGTTGACATCGCGCTGTGTCTAGGAGAGCCATTACACGAGTAGTCCCTGGCCAGGGCAATCGAGATATACTGGTAGGCTTCCAGTGTTATCTCAGGGTGTTTTGGGCTTCGCTCCGGCACGACTTGTACCGCTATTGGGGGACTGACGTTTACCGCCCCCTAGGCCCGCCATGCGATGTATCAGACGAACAGACCGGACTGTACGGAGAATGTCACACTCAGGCTCAGTAGGAGTTCAGATGGGTTTCACCTCGTCGGTCTTCTTGTCGGTACTACCTGGGGACCGTTACGCACAGCTAGTGCCGCTTGCGGTCTGTGGTTAAACCCACTGCCAGCGTAGTGTCGAGTCTTTAGAGTCCCACACAGAAAGCTTTTCGCCTTTAGGCAAAAGAGTAGAGGTCGCATGGTATTGCGACAGGTCGCATGGTTTTGCGACAGGGTTCGGTCACATCCGTGCACTTGTGCACGTACAGTGTCCGGACAGTTTACACTAGCGGGCTTTGGTTTAAGCCAGATCCTAGTGTACCTTTTGGGATTGGATTTATCCAGTGTGCATTCGTGTTCCTCGGAACGCGGATGCGGGTGTGTATGCACAGTTGACAGGGAGACAGAGGCAGCGGATTCTCATTAGGGTTGTTGACGGTTGACCGTTGACTATTTGACTTTTTGTTCAACCCTAATGAGAATATGATATGTGATTAACTATTATATTAATTAAGTATTATGGTGACATGGTTGTTGACTTTTGTTGACTTTGTTGACTTGTTGACTTTGTTGACTTGTTGACTTTTGTTGACTTGTTGACTTTGTTGACCGGTTGACTAGGCTTGACTAGTTGACCATCATGATAACCATAGCCATCATTTCATGGCAAAGACTTTTGTTTGCTTGCTCATTTGTATAAAATGAGTGCATGAAATGATATGGTTATGGTTGCTTCAACCATCACATAAGACTTTTTTAGTATGATGAGTTATCATGACTTTGGATTATGAGAGGTTGAGAGACAAAAGAGTTGCTCATTCTTTCTTTCTCATTCTCTCTCTTGTTCTTGAGCTCTCTTGTTTTGCTCTCACCCTCTTACTCTTTTTCCCTCTCTTTAATCTATGGTTCTCTTGTCTCATGAGTTGAGAATCAAGAACCATAGATAAAATCCCACACAAACTATTCTCTACTCATTCTAGTTCACAAGGTTTGGCAAACCGAGTGAACTAGTTTCTTCAAAGAACGAAGAAGGAGCCAAAGGTTGGAGCTTTCAGGTGGATCTATCTTCGGCGTACGGAGACGACGAGAAGAAGCCAATCCGGACCACCATCGGAGCTTGAAGACGAAGGAGTTCAAGACAAGCAAGGTATAACCCCCTAACCGAGTAGCTAGAAACTTATAGTTAGGTTGTTAGATAGATGTTTAACCAAGATCCGGGTTTTAGGTCCATGTTACCACCTCCGTAAAAATCGTTTTTTACCAAATTCCGCATTCCCGAAAGTGCCGGGAGAGGTAGCATGGACTTACACCAACCACCAGATATCGTAGTCATGGTATGTAGCCGTGGCAAGTAGGATCTGGATGGACTTAAGCATAGCTACTTAGAAAAGGTTTCATCATCATCCATACCTGGTCAATGATGTAGAACTTTAACAAGTCTAGCTTTGAAAGTCTCAACTCTTCCATGTACACCAAGTAATCTTCTCAAGATATACTTGCTCCTGATGGGGATTTAACCCTTCCGATATTGCAACTAAAGTCCATACTTTGTTGGTGTACATGGATTCCATCTCAGATCGATAAACATCCAGCCATTCTTACAGAGTCTCACTCTTGATGGCCAGCTCGAAACTAGTTGGGTCATCATCTCATGATGCAATCCTCGCTCCCACTGTCATAGAGAAACAGAAGTATCTCTCAGGTGGGTGAGGAACCCTACTAGATCGGCGGAGAGGCTGAGGTTCGTTGGTATCTATTAAATCCTTTAGTTCTACCAAATCATCTGCTATAGTTTGCATAGCTGGAACCTTTCCAGTTGTAGATAACAGATCTTGCCTCGAGCTTGTCCGGATTTTGCTTTTAAACATAGGCCGGAAAACCCCAAATCTTAACTAGCTTAAGACATGGGCTCTTCCCTTTCCATATCACATATGAAGTGGTAGGCAACTGATTTGATTGGAACCCTATTCAATAGGTATGCAGCTTCTCAAGCGCATAACTCCCAAAAGGAAATAGGTAACTCAGTAGTACTCATCACAAAGAACACCTTATCACATAGGGTGTTATTGCTCCACCCCGATATACCATCGTGCTATGGTGTATACGGAGGAGTAATGCTGAGAGAGAATCTCATTCTCCTTTAGAATAATCCAGGAATTCCGTGCTCAAGTATTCTCCTCCTTGATCTCATCAAAGGACATAATACTTATACCCGTATTGGTTCTCTACTTCCAACTTATATTCTGTGAATATCTCAAAAGGTTCTGACTTGTGTTTCAACAGGAACATATATCTGAATCTTGAGAGATTATCAGAGAATGTAATGAAGTATAAAGAACCGGTCTTGGCATGTGTAGACAGGGGACCTACATACATCAACATGTATCATCCCAAGAGTTTACTAACTCTTTCTCTGTTTCCAGTGAACGGAGCTATGGTCATCTTATCTTTGTGACATGACTGGCGAGTTTTACAAGATGTAAATTCAAACTGATTTAAATATGCATCTATATGTAACTCTAGCTAGTCGGGTCACATTGATCTGACCTAGTCTACAATACCTCAAGAAGAATTCGTTCATTTCTGAACTTTTCTTCTTCTGTGTGTTCTGTATACTAAGAACTGTAGTTTGATTTAGAACATTAATGCTTTTAGATAACGTGCCTGAACCGATCAACTTTTGATATAGGAAATGTTCAAAACATTGTCCAACAATACAAAATTTTATCGTTTCTTTACTAATAAAGAGACAGATATGATTTTGCATAACAGGTTCGGTATCTAATAACATTCGTTCAGAATCAATGTATTGTAATACAGGGTGACAGTGACCAACAGACTTGGCTGCAACACTTGCCCCGTTTTCTGCCTCATGAAACTTATCACCCGTTCTCAGTTCTTTACCTTTTTTTAGCCCTATGTAACAGATTACATATCTGGGATCCTGATCTGGTATCACATACCCAGGACGTAAAGGATACTGAGAAACAGTTCTGTATAATGAACACACCCGAAGATGATGCATCAGCATGCACTCTCTTCGTTTGGGCGGCAAGGGAATTCTGGTAATCCCCAATTTCCTGCTCTGTCTTATAACAATTATAAGTTGGAGCGGGACCAACGTTCCCCAGCTCATTATAACAAGCGGGTTCGGTCAATATTCCGTTTTATTATCTTGATTAAGGCGTGATATGGTCGCTACCTGGAGAGAGAGAGAAGAAAACACTCAGCGTGCGCTCTTGCAAGAATAGATTGGTTATTATTTTATCTAATCAGGATGGCTCCCACTGCTTTTTATCAAATCTTCCTTCAAACCCTAAAAGGAAAGACTAGCCGGGATTAATTACACACTACAAGTTCGCCAATCTTTCAGCCAGGCCAGTGTCGGTACTTTGAGGGAGGTCCCCCGTGCTTTCGCACGAACCTAATTAATGTAAACCTCATTTTCCCAGAGGCGTAACCCCGTTGACACCTTTCTAGACACCTACTTGATCGGCTAATTGTAATGTATAAAACTCTCCCAGGAGTAACTCTTACTCGCAGCGGGTATCGGGATCCAACTATCTCATAGAAGGTATGCAATCTCATTGCAAATTTCAACACTTGAAATTCCCGATAATATTTTGCCCCTAGCGTCCTATGACCTTGACAGAGGTCAACAAACCATAGGCTGCTAGTCAAGTTCAACCCGTCATTTCCTGATTGAAGTAAACCCACCCGCACGACCCTTGACAGAGGTCAACAAAGTCGCACGACTACCCTAAATCAATCACATCATATGCTTATGCAGATAAGCACTAATCAGCTACCGCACACTACGCCTTGACAGAGGTCAACAAACGTAGCACGAATACTAACTAGTACTTATCTGAAATGACGGAGGGCTACGACAGGTTTTTCTGAAAACCTATTGCGTAATGAACTTGATATCGTTGTAGAATCAAATGATTTTAAAATGGAGTGCTTTTGAGGCTTTTCTAGTTTTGCTAAAGGAGTCACTCCCGATGAAGGGATCGTCGGTCCTTTCCTCGTCGAATGAGGTGCGGGATATATCACATATATCACTGTGCAAAGCAAAACACTTAAAAGCAATCAAAAGACAAACCGAGTGTGTAGCATCTGCCAGTTATTGCTAAAGGAGTCACTCCCGGTGAAGGGATCTCGGTCCTTTCCTCATCGAATAAGGTGCAGGATATATCTCATATACCGCTGTGCAAAGCAAGAACTGTAGCTACCTGTTTTATTTTGAAATTCGATTCTACAACATCTTAGGTTTCTTTTATTTCATTAATCACATTAATGAAGTCCTATCATTTAAGGTACCTAAACATCACAGATAAATACGACGTACACTTATGCCATCCGCATTCGCCTCGATGTCCCCTCGTGCACCGTTAGGTTAGGTAACTAACGGCAGAGCAGGGCAGGGCTAGCGCGGGTGTAAAACATAAGTAACATCTATATAATATATCATATATACTATATACTGTATCTATCACAGAACATCACATGATCACATCACAGATATCGCAGCAGAAGAAACATATGAAATATTGGATATACTAGGACGTCCGTGTTTTCAATACGAGCCAGTATAAAACACGGATTCCACGGTCGTGATGAATAGCCAAACCCACACCCCTAGACCCCTACGAGAGCGGCAAGCAACCCTACCAATTCTAGAGTTAGGAGACCCGGACTCGACTCCTCGAGATGGTCTCCCACTGGACTCCAGAACCCGGTTACTTGTGCCCTCCTCCTTGGGTCTATCCTAGTGCGGAAAAGTAAATAATATACAAGAGGTGACAACTTCCGCTACCTGGAAGTGCCCCAATAAAAGAATATTACATACAAGTTTTTACATGAATGAAAATGAAAAACACTCATCTCACATAAAAACCCCCGGCTATTCAAACACGACGATCCAATATAACATATAAAGCAACACATAACATCACATGTCATCAACGTAAGTAAATATGTCCATCCCAATTGTCGTTGACATATAGCAACGAAACCGGCGATATCACATATTACACTTACGGTCACAGAAAAGAAAGTGTAAAACTACAACAGTTGGAATCCGCAATCTGCATAGACATCGCATGCCTAATCAAATGAATACCTTAGACATCGCATGCCTAACAATTATAAACCCCGCATTTTAGTCTCATTATCGAAAACATTTTTCAATATCAAGTCGGGCAATTCAACAGGATTCCCGACAATTTGATCGAATGCTCGTCGCAAACTTCAGTAGACGGCTGCACCCCCAATACCGTCGACGAAGTGCACCAAGGCGGAACATCGCCACCGCGAGCACCCGAACGGATGCTTTCGGCGACGGGGTTCTCCTACAGTCACTTGGTCGGGGCTATGGAGTGAAGCTGTCTATTAAGTTTACGCGGCGAGTATCCGCGTACGCTACGTGATTGCGACGGACTTTTGATCACATCAAAATTCCGTGGCAACCGATCAAGTGAGACTAAATTGCTACGTTTATAACATTCATTCAGTTATCACATAACTTTTGTGAATTCCAATTATTGTATCCCATTCCAGATAAATAGAAAATGTTAAACTTTCCGATCGAACAATCGAACACCCAAGTTTTCCCAATACAGATCAACACATGAAATAAGTCTAACAATATTCAGTTCGTGCCTCAGTACCGACGGTCCAGCCGTAGAAAGGTCAAGCCAACGCCTCACATGTGGCACGCCGTACTGCCCCAAACCCGAAGGTTCAAAGGGCAGTTCAAGACGGTCACATAATCGAGTTAAGGTTTGTTGTCTTCTAGAGGGTCCATCGCGTTACTTGCACTACTTAGAACGTCGTTAAACCACGGAAAAATCCAACACTTGGAAATTTCCCGACAGGGGAAAAATTGGGTATTTATATCCGGTCGAACTTTTTAACATATTCTAAAATTTATCCGGAAAGCCACACAGACAAAATTTGATACTCCGATCGAAACACCGAATCCCCAAAACAACTGCAGAAAATTCAACTCTTGAATAAAATATAAAAATTTCCAGAAGACTCAGCTCTTTGACACAAGAATTACTGTGCAAGACACGTGACCCAAATCACCATCATGGCCGCTGAACCGCCGCGAAACCCAGGGTGGGGCCGCGGTTCCGCGGCTCTTTGATCGATTTACAGTCACGAGCTTCACAGTAACTCATAGGATTCCCTGCTGAATTTTTTGGGAATTTTTAATTCTGGAAAATCCCAGATTTTAGAAAATTTCCAGAGAGCAATTTCCGGTTGGGGTTTCGGGTCGTTCGGACTTCAAAATCCGTCTAGACTTCGCCTAAGGCTCTAGCTAGGCTCTGATACCACTGTAGGGTTCCTAGGCACACTAGTGAGGTCTCACAAGGCATCGAACATGCCAATTTCAAAAAATCTAGGTGCCGAGAGACCCGACTACGGATCGTTTGCTAAATGTTTAGGCGAAAACATAAACTAGTTAACAATTAACTAAGAGATACGGAAATACAACCTTTGTAGATCCGGTCCTCCACCTCCACGGCTCCGAGATGAGGTCCTCTCCGCTGTCCAAATCACATCCCGGCTCTAGCGTCGGCTTCGTCGGAGAATGGGCAAGCTAGGTCGTCGATGTCCATGCCGAAAATGATCTACGTCGAGGCATCGCTAGATCGAGCTCCACCTTCACCAAGTCTTGAAAACTTGTGAAGGAAACACACTCTACTACTTGGCAAGAGGTAGAGGATGAAGAAATAGGAAGTGGGTAGACTTTAGTTTTGGATTTCTCACACTCTTCATCAATCCACCATTGATGAAGTTTGGTTTTCTTCATGAAGTGAAGAAGAAGAAGAAAAGCAAGAAGATGATAAGTTATTATGAAAAGAATAATAAATTTATTCTTATCATAATATTAACCTAAGTTAAGTGTAGAGAATTGACCAAGGTTAAAGAATGGTTAGGGTTAAGGAGATGAGACAAAAATGGTGACATAATGAAAGCTTCATGAAGCTTCATGTTGAAAACAAAACTAGCCACCATTTTTTGACTTCTTTTCCTTTTCTCATTTATCTTTTAAATGCAAATGAAAAGATAAATGAATGAATAAAAGAAAACCCTAATCATTCACTTAACCTAGGTTTAATTCATTACACTTAACAAAAAGATATGTATCATCAAACATGATACAATCAAGTGCACAAAATCATATCGCATATGCAATGCGCACACCCGAGTGAGAAAATCCATTTAAAGTGAACCGATACTAGTTAATGCAAAGTAATATATCAAATATATAATTATGCATTAAATCATTAAATCAACTCTTGATTTAACGATCCGGTCATATCGCATATAACCGGCTAGTATCCAATGTATCGGCTAATCGAATCAATCCTTGATTCGATAATTAGGTTATATCGCATACAACCTTTCGACACATTGATCGCGAGAATGAAATACGGTATCACATACACGCACTACTCTCGGTCCCGCACATATCTCATATGCGCTCCTATTTCGATTCGCTTGAGCCAGGAAACCTCTGTGTAGGACTCTAAAGACTCGTCAATACGCCGGCAGCAGATGATGATCATATCAAGCATCCACAAGCCGCAAGCGGTCTGCTAAACGTAACGGCCACCCGGGTATTGAGCGATCTGAAGATCGACGTGCAAGCCCGCTCACACTCCAGTGAATCCAACCAGTAACACTACCGTACAGTCCGGTCTGATCGTCTGATATGTCGCATATCTCACCTAGGGGTGGTAAACGTCAGACCCCAATAGCTCGATAAGTCGTGTCGATATGAGGTCTATAACTATTCGAGAAACTACTGGTAACACTTACCAGTAAATCTCAGCAACCCTGGCCAGGGATTTCCTGTTATAGCCAATCGAACACAGCGCAACATCAACCCCCTATACCGGGAGAGACGAATCCCCTCCTATCGCTCATTGCCTCCATGTGACTCGGGACTGTACCCAAAAACCACCGTTTTGCACGCCCTCTTGGATGTGGTAAGATGGAAATCAAAGCACAGTGGGAACCACACAAGACTCTATGACGATCTCGGGTCAACAGACTACTCTGTACCAGTGTCACCAGAGAACTGCCATCTGACGTGAGGTATAATACCATCTGGGAGTTCTCGGCGAGTCCGTCCAGTGTACCCAGTCTCCACTGAGCACCCGTATATCATCTCCGATGTCAAACACCAATGGATATGGGATCATCCATCGCCCATCTGTATGGGTCGAGAAGGTATACGCTAGTCTACTCTGGTATATCGATGCCCCGTCTCGATACACCCACGACTAGGGACTTTGAAGGATGTACTTATGGACTACCATGTCCCCACTAGTATGATCCGCATCATAGTCCAGGTAGTCAAGCACACATCCTAAGGGCTTTACCAACATGTAACAGAGAGACAAGCAGTATACACGTTAAGGTAAAGAGCAACCAGATAGCATACTATCATGTCGAGCAAGAAAGTCCTCCCTATATATGTCCCAGCATCCACTACAATATACATCCTATGTACACTAATGGCCTCTAGGGCATACATATAACTAACATAGAGGATACCTCCCACTTACCTGGCACTTACCTGACCACAAGAGTGATAAATAGGTGGTAGAGGATTGATCATGTGGCTTGTCCTTTGGAAGTCTAGGAGCGGTCTAGTGCTTGACCTAGGTAACCTTAGTTCTAGGGGTTTTTTTTTGCATTTTTGTGATTTTTGTGAGTAAACCCCCAAGTCTACTTTAAAAGCAAATTAATCCAAATAGAGCTTAAATCTTTTCACCCTCTTTTCTTTTCACCTTCATATAATGGGTAACCCAAATAAAAGAACTCTTGCCGAGCTTTGCTATCCAGAGCCAGATATTTCTTGTTATCGTAATCGTTTCGGTATACCATCCGACTCTACCATATTTTTAAGAGATTGGATATAGCAAACGGAAAGAAACAGTTGGCCACCTTACTCCAGGTCTTGTCAACCGCATCCAATTTCTATATCTTCTTATGTTGATACTCTAAGTGAAGGAATCCTAAACGCATGTCCATCGCTGAGCATATAGCGAGGGCAAACGGCCAAAGTTTCAATCCAGTCAAACCATTAGGACAACCAACCAACCAACCAACCAAATATGAAAATCTACTTTCTAAAGAAGATTTTCATATTTGGTTTGTGGCGTATATGATGTCTGTTGAAAATCGCCAACCAACCAACCAATATCAATATTTTTCATATCACAATGTTGATTATACTCCTGCCCAATTTTCACAACCATTCAATTCCTATCAATCTTACCCGACTTTTACACCTTCTCTAGACAATCCTTCTAATTAGTCATTTGGGAGTTTTACTTATCCACAAGAATTTCAATTTTATGCTGAAACCCCTTACCGACCCATGTCTAGTCTTGAGCGAACACTAGAAGAATATGTGACAGCGTCACACCACACCAGAAAGGAATTGAAAGAGTGCATGGCCGTCCTCAATAAACAAAACAAACGAGCAACTAGTTTCGAACCAGCTCAAAATTTTTCAATGTATGATACAGCCATAGGAAAAATTGAGAATTTCGGCAGTGAGAGAGAGTGGTACTCCCCTCCTAATCAAATCTCCCCATCACAAATTGAAATCCACAACTCTAGTTTCACTAATCAATCAAGTACACCAAATGATTCACCAATTGAAGATAGAATATCTGATGAGTTGTGTGGCTTTATAGTGTTTGATTTACACGATTGTGAAGGGTCCATTTCAAGTGAAACCACACCCAATCCTTATGATCTCTACACCTCCACTCTAGAACCATAATTGGTTGAGAACCCTCCTTTTGATGAGGTTTCTGAGAATTTTAACCTTCACTTGATTGAGGAGATTGACGTTGGGGATATATTGAATGATGAACCCGAAATTTTGGATGAGTTTTTCCCACCAACTCATCAAGTCATTTCACTCCCGTGTGGTCATCATCTCGAGCCTCTAACTATCCTTCCTGAACCTCATATGCGTCTTAAAATTGATGATAAACGTATAAACGAAAAGCAGAACGAAATTCAGCCTTCATTTCCCACATCTGGTTTAGCAATACTCGACGCACCAATATGTTTACCCATTTCATCTCCCACTTTCTCTGATTCTTCTTCTAAACTTCCTTTAATGATAGCGAGTGTTGATGAATCACAATACGATATTTTGAGTTCGATAATTCTAGAAAGATTATTTGATTTAGACCCCTTTGAGAATGAGGTAGATTGGTTTTTCAAGACTCCTACTTCCATAATTTTTGAAAAATCAAGTGTGTTGAATTCTGACGCAACCCTTATTAACATTGAAATGTTCAATCAGACTATCGATGAAAGTTTCGAAGATATTTTCGCCGACGAACTCGCATTATTAAATGACACGGATTTTGTGATTAATCAACCTCCATCTAAATAAATTGAACCAACACCCTTTCTTCTTATAAAATACGAGAATGCAAATATTCCACTCATTCCTAATCATTCACATTCTCGTTTTTATCCACCATCACGGTTTCGTCTCTATCAGCTGAGACGTAAACCGGATCGATTCCGCCTCCTATCACTCCACTTATTCACATTTACAATCTTCCACCAACCATTGTGATACATCGATAAAATTTTTGAATGGTTGGTGTTGACTTTTGGTCTTTGTAAAGCTTTATATTGACCAATAACTTTACCCCCCTCTTATAATTTTTAAAATATTTAATATTGTTTAACTCAAGTTTGGGGGGGGAGACAAATATTTTGGCTCTTGAAAATAAGTTCTTACAAAATTACGAGCCAGAAATAAGTTTGGGGGAGAATTTCACTTTCATTATTTTCTGTCCCCTTTGATAACTTTTCATCCCAAGTCTACAAGTTTTATTTAGGCTTAACTGATGACATCAGTGAGGACACTGCTGTAAACAGGTTTGGGGGAGCTTTGTGCTTATTTACGCATTACTTTGCATTACACTTTATATAAGCACAAAATTTTTTCTTTGATAATGGAAGTTAGAAAGTGAAAAATTACATATGAAAGATAGGAATAGTTTAAGAAAAACAAGAAAGTTAGACGTTTTCTTAAATGAAACTAATAATAAGTAGTTATGAGCTGTTGTCCCAAGGGTTAGTAAGATGAAGGAAATTACTAATTTGAGGATAAAAATAAGTCTGAAAAATAGTCTCTATTCTTGAGGCCAAACATCTGAACGTTGAAACCCTACTATACGCACTTACACACATCTTGAAACTTGGGATAGTAGAGGATACCTTAAAATGCTCTTGTCTAAAAGCCTTACCATGAAGAAAAATAAATATAAATGAAGGCATAAAGTATAAAATGGTGAGGAAAAATGAACACTGGTTTTGTAGTTACCAAGGCAGCATAAAAAATATAGCTAGGGTGCTTTATCACCTAGTGCCTTAGACCAACTGGTTTGGGAGCCACTGCTAAGCCTTAGGTGTTGCAAGAAGAGAAATTACGCCTTAATAATGCAAGCGTATTTTGTAATCGGTCGGTTAGTACCTCAAGAAGTATTAATGGTCGCATGAAGGATGTGTGAGCAGTTTCATCAAAAAATTCACCGAATAAAAAGTACTTTGGAAGATGGACAAGAGTATGATGGCTTGAACTGAATTCTCCGAGTGTAGGGATGCCTTTTACACACACGTTGGGGTATATGATCGATGTTTGGATAAAAGGTAGGGAGGAAGAATAAAGGCGACGTTTTATTGAGGGATGCTGTGATTTCTGACATTTTTTCATGACCATTAAGATAGGGCTCATGGCAACCGAAAAGCTGGTGTAGTTGGAAACTCTTATTTTCAAGTTCTTTCTTTTATAAATCCTTATCTTTATATGTAACTTTCATCTTCTTTCTTTTATTATGGGATTTTGTGGGTGTAATCCGCTGAAAACCCTCAGGAGACAACACTCCTCCTACTAGGGACACCTAGAGCTTTAACGGCTTGTTGCACGTGCCCAGTGCAATCGTGTTGCCTACGAAATTGTGCTAGTTAGTTTTTCTTTTATTCTTTCTCCCTCTCTTGAATAACTATTTTGCTCTGGATAGGGCAACGGCTATCAATGAATCGAGGGCCTCCAAGATTGGCGTAGCGCCAGGAATCATTGGCGCATGTTTTTTGGCAGTGCCCATCTTTCTGACGTATAAACTTAAGACCCATGGGTTATTGTTTATTAATTATTATTTTGGAGGGAAAATGCCGCTACTACTTTTCCCACGTAAGTATGTACGTGGGTTATGTAGTACAAAGTAATGTACAGCCAGAGGTTTGATGGTTTAGGAAACAGATTTAGGTCTTTGTTACCCAAGGCTTTTTCGATCTTCATGAGCCGAAAGGGTCCCACAAAGTTGTTTTCTTCGTATGAGTCAAGAAGATCTCATAGGCGTATTTTTTCCTTAGGAATTGTAGGGATCCCTAAGTGTATTTTCTCTTGTAATTCATAAGGATATTACAAGAGTGTTTTCCCTTTATCAGTTGAGAGGACCTGTAAGTGGCTTCTTTTCCACGCTGTTTGTGCCGGAATGGCTTAACTTAGTTTATTTACTCGTTCTGGAGCATTCAGTTTACCCTTCCCTTAGGCATACGGATAAACTCATCCTAACGTTAAACATATATAACCCCTATTAACACTAGAGTCCATTAGGTTCGTGGTGCTGGGTTTAGTCCATCGCACAGTTATGTCAGCCGATTTCTTCTTGATCCACGTCCACTCGGGTCGTTGGCTTGAGTAGTCGCGTACTTTTTGTATCACACAACCCTACCGCTGCAGGATACAATGTCTCAAGTAACCTTCCTAGGTCGGTATGTTCGTATTTCCGTTGGATGGTTCATCGCTAGGCGCTACTGTGGTGCTTTACATTGAGGTCAGGATCCCTTCTTTGGGGAGTCCCAAGAAAGTCAAAACTGCATCCGCCCAAGATGGGATAATATCCAATGGTATTTAGGCTTTGTATGTATTGCCATCAAGACTCGAAGCAAGGAATATACCATCATTTCGCTTAACTTCGACCCTTGAGTCCTTGATGATGCCACAATCATACTTCACTGGAGTGAATCGGACGTCCATGTAGTTTTTGTTCTATATAAATGCCATCAAGACTCAGTAATTCATTTGATAGAGCATAGGCGAAACACATCGCTCCTTTTCATTCTATGTCCATGATCTATCTATAGAATTCGAGATTTGAACTACTTGTAGGAAAGAATTTTTATTTTATTTTATCATTCAATTTTTTAAATTTTTATTCTCCGCGACACACTATCATTTCATTTTTTCTTATCGTGAAAGTCTCGATTGCCCAATCATTTCGGCTATTTATTCACGGTGCCCAATCATTTCGGCTATTTCATTTCATTTACTCGCTGATTTTTATTGCGATTTGCCCTATCATTTCGGGTTTTTTTTTTAGTCAGATACCAGTTTTGGCATCAATATCTCTTCAACTGGAATATTGTTAGGAGCGAATCATCATTTGCCATTGCCTATTTAGACAAAGATGGCTTAGAAGACAGGTTTAGATCCCTGCTGACTAAGGCTTTTTGATTTTATGAACCGTAAGGGTCTCATAAACGTATTTCTCCTTACGAGTCGAGAGGATCTCATAGGTGTATTTTCTCCTCAGGAATCATGATAATTCTTACGTGGTATTTTCTCTTACAAGTCGTAAGAATCTTACAAGAGCATTTTCTCCTTGCAAGTCGAGAAGACTTACAAGTGTCATTCACCGTGTTGGGAATATCACTCGGCTTCAGTAGAACTTGGTTGAAATACATTCATTTGCGCCTGTGGATTATATACAAGTGTCAATATTGAACTACTTGTAAGGCATAAATCTCATGGGGGGTATGACGGCTTAAGAAACAGACTTGGATCCCTGTAAATTAAGGCTTTTGAATTCTATAAGCCCTGAGGGTCTTATAGAGATATTTCTCCGAACGAGTTGAGAGGATCTCGTAAGTGTATTTTCTCTTTAGGAATCGTATGAATTCCTAAGTATGTTGCTTTTTTGAGTCGTAAGGATCCCACACAAGTATTTTCTCCTTGCAAAGATAAGAGGACTTTGCAAGTGCATCTTTACTTTCAACGAGTTTGCGCCCTTTCGGGTTTTCATAAGCTCGCCGGTAGTCCTGCTGTTTTTACTCACGACGCCCTTTCGAGTTTTCATCCTTATCCATTTTTCTTGTGGACATACCCCTTTTTTTGTGCGATGGAAGTCTCTCGGACGTAGCTTCGCTGCGGGTGACCTAGTATTGCTTGCCGGTGGGACTTGGGAAAGATATGGATCGTTTATGCCCGTGGATTGTCTACGGTGATCAATATGGAGATCGAATGTAGGGAATAACATCTTTTGGAGGGCTGCATCATCGGTGGAGCTTCATAGCCGGTGGAACTTCAGGTGCATGTTCGCAGGTGGAATTACATATGCAACATGGATCTCAAGGAGTTCGTAGGGCAACATATTAGTTTAAGGATATTGCGGTTCATCTTTCAGCTTACGCACACGTGTATATATTACGCGGCGAAGTGAATGATGATAACATGGGAATGCTTCCAATATTGGGGTGCGATCTAATTTGAAGGCATTTATATTTCCTTCAAAGATATACATATACATATATGTATGCAAGGTATCCCAATGCATCATTCTACCGAGTCTTCATCTTCCGCAGAATCCTTATTTTTGAAGGGATGCTAAGAATGATTGACGAATGCGCCTTCTGGTTATATTCCTCTAACGCGTCAATATATTTTTGCAGATTCGTCCAGCTATCTACATATTTGGCATGCTGGACTTGTTTCTTCGTCTTTTTCTTCTTTTCATTAGAAGAGCAAGATGCCCCGTATATATGTTTCAGGGGAATGCGTATCCACGTCCTAATATTTTCAAGGGTGGGACCCGCACAGTCGTTATTTTGGTGACCAGGTGCTTTAGGAGGAACCATCATAGGAGGAATCACTTTGGGATAAGTCCTCTTGTTTTTATGAGAGCTTGACTATTCTGCCTCCTGTGTTGATCTTGCCTTTAGTAGGTGCTAGTCATATGAAGAATGACACCATTGTAGGGTTACCGCAACGCCCCGGCCATCAATCCGTGGCCAAACGCGGAACAAAAACTTTTAAAAAATGGCGCTAACGGAACCCTAATCGACGGATCGTACCATTAACGCTATACTAGTACAATGAAAAGAGTTTAGAGAGGTTATACCAATCGATCCGTGTCCTTCGGTCTTCAACCTCTGTCCCAAGTTTCTCGCGGCTTCCCCGATCAAGTTCGATCTCCGGTCTCCCTCGTCGAAGACGATCCACGTCGAGGATTAGTAATACGGGCTCCCGCCACAAAACCGAAGCAACTCGGGTATCTAGTTTGCTAACCTAGATAGCCAAGATGAAGTAAAGATAGTGTGTGAATACTTTGTCTCAAAACACCTATGGATTCTCAACTCATGAGACAATAGGGTAGAGGATGAAGAAGATGCAATTGGAGGAAAGAGTGTGAGCTTAAGAATTGGCAAGTAAAGAAGTGATGAAGTGGTTGCCTTTTTTGTGTTGTGTTGTGAGTATTTATTGTGAGCACTAAAACAACTAAAGAAAAATCCCAACATCAAAAAGATCTGCTTCTCACAACAAATATCTCAACACAAAACAAAACATGAACATGCCACCATGACTCATCTCATGAGTCACAAGTGCACATGCATGAATCAATGCACAAGGACAAAACTTAACCTCACAATTTCCACACAATTAAACATTTAAACTAAATGTTTAAAACAATAAAAGAAATGGCAACCCTAAAGTTATCTTGTAACGAATTACAAGAATACCTCTCATCCGTATATACATACCCGCATCCGTATTCCGACCGAATACGAATACAAAGAGACGAAAAGAATCCAACAATATAATACTAGGATCCGACTTAAACCAAAGCCCACTAGTATTATCCGTCCGATCATGATCCATACACAAGTGCACGAATATGATCGAACCCTGCGATAAAACCATACGGCCTCTACAACGTTTCGCCCGAACCAGGGAAACCCTCTGTGTGGGACTCTAAAGACTCGTCAATACGCTGGCAGTGGGTTTAACCATAAGCACGTTAGTGGCACTAGCTGTACGTAATGGCTACCCAGGTATTGAGTGAAAGGGAGGCTGACAAGCAAACTCATCCTGAGACCCTACTGAGCCCGACAGTGACAATATCCGTACAGTCCGGTCCGTTCGTCTATGAGTATCGCATATCGAGTCTAGGGGGTGGATAAAGTCAGACCCCTAATAACTTAACATTTAGTGAATTCATGAAACCTATCACCAACTGAGAAACTACCGATCCTAGATCGGTAATTCTCGTCTACCCCGGCCGATGATTTCTGGTGATGGCCATCCATGCACAACGCGCATCATCCCCAATACCGGGAGAGACGAATCCCCTGACGATCCGCTCACTGCCTCCATTTAGCTCGGGACTGAACCCAACTAAAACCTGTTTGCACGACCCCTTTGAGCCGTGGTAGGGTAGTAATCAAAGCATAGTGGGAAGTCACACGAGACAAATGACGATCTCAAGTAGATAGACTAAGCTATACACATGTCACCATGGAACTGCTATCTGACAATAGGTATAATACCAACTAGCATGTTCTCGGTGAGTCCGTCCGGTTTACTTATAACCTAATGAGCACCTGTATACATTTTAGGTGAACCAACTGACACCAATGGCTTGTGAGACCGGCCACCGTCCCTTGTCGGGATCTCGATCCGTATACACTAGTCTACTCTTAGAGTATCGATGCCTAGTCTCGAAACTCCCACGATTAGGGACACTTTAAGGATGTGCTTATAGACCACCCAACTCTCACATATATGATCTCCATCATACTGCTGGTAGTCAGGCATGAATCCTATTGGCTCTATCAACATGTAATAGTGATCTGAAATATCACGTGAAACATGTACACGATTATAAAGACAAACCAGATAGCATACTATCATATCGAGTAAGACTGTTCTACTGGTATAGGTCATCCCTCAATCATTGCAATCACGTGCCTGTGATCCAATAATTAACTTGAAGGCACTATAGCCAACAATCTCCCACTTGGACTTAAGGCCAATTATTGCGGTGTCGCATACTCACAGCCCGTATGATACTGACCACCCAACTTCTCAACTAATCAGTTTCACAAAGCTCGTTTATAAAACTATTGCGTTCGAGAAATAGCCTCGGTGAGTGGATCTGCTCCAATGTTTCTTTCTATGTCTCTCTTTATCTCAAGTTTGCGGAGAAAGCCGTCTCCCGAAATGAGCAATACCTGTCTTAGAATATGTCTGGATATTTGATGGGACCCAGTTCACAAATGAACTTCAAATCCAGTAAACTTCTTAGACTGTATCGTCAACTGAATTTAATCAGTATCCTACGCCATGCCTCCCTCAGTATCTGCTTGGACCACCTGTCCAAACTACTACCCCCTCAAAAGAGGGAAAACTATAACTCTGACAGTCACTCTGTCATCCATGTCACTTTGGAAGCATGGAATGATAACCGTCTCCCGAAGGAGCCTGCCGTTACCATATCCCTAGAACATCTACGTATGTTCATAAACTGCTTCCGAACATTTCTCCAGGGTTGGATTAATATATAAACTTATTGCATCTAGTGCAAAAACAACATCTGGTGTGGTATTTGACATCTCATGATTGACTCAATTGCCTAAGCAAGTGATATACCAATAATGCACATCCCTCTCCCCTTTAGTCTGTAAGACACCTTTAGAGAGGGTGACTCCATCACCTGCAAGTACACTACCATGCCAGGAGTCGACCATTCTAAAACACCTTTAGAATATTGTCTAAGTACCCGTATTAGGAAACTACCCAAATCTAGATCTAAAACCATAGATCTAGTAACCAGAATATCTGATATAATATCCATATCCTATGTGGAGAAACAACTGTGTGACAACCACAGAATAACCAATCGTAGTGTAGGAGTTTCTCTTCCTACAAAGTGCATGTCATCCAAATACCAGTACATCACACCCTACTACCTTCTTAACAGATCCATCTCTTATTCTGATGAAGTCAAAACCTATGACTGTTACATCAAAAATAGATGATCTATCTCCGCTATACCTGCTTTAGTCTATAAATAGACATAAGCTTCTTGTCCACTATGCTTCCGCTGCTCCAACTGACTATAACAACCCTCTGGCAGAGTCATATACACGTGCACTTCTAAAGCTAGTTTAGAACGACGCTATACTCATACTCCTGCCGGGTCTCATAGTCTAGAACAACAGTAATAGTCTGGGTAAACAAGAACCTCCCTGTCACCATCTTTGAGAATACCGAAGTACCTCTTAGGCGCCTGAGGTTACCCACCATATCTGAGGAGTGGCTAATAGAATGTCAAATCCGATTGAATCTTTAGGTTCTATTTAAATTTTCAGTAACTGTTTGTGGTTCTGGAATCACTTCCAGTTTTACCATACTCCCACTACTGTTTTCTGAAAAATTCCATTTTACTAAAACTGTGGCGAGTCAAGAACAATATCACTATTGATCTTCCAGATGGTAGAAAGTTATCCTTCGTCATAGCCCGGGATAACCCACAAACTGCCATTACAGAAACGTGCCTTGAGTTATCCAGAGTCTGGTTTTAAGCATAAGCCGGACAACTCCATATACCTTAACATCGTTAATATATGAACCATTCTATATACAATATAGAAACAGAGGCACCGATTTAATTAGAACTAGATTCAAATCATGCAGCTATCTCTAGTGCATGTCAACTGAATGGAAAGAGGCCGATCAAGATTACTCAACTTAGGAGTGCATCCAGATATGAGTAACCTGAAAGAGAAGCAAGTTCTCAAAACTATTACTATCAACTGAATACCAAACACAAGTATCTTCATCTTCGATCACCTTGAAGAATCCTGATACTTGCAACACCTGGTTCTCTACTTTATTCTTGTACTTATAACTTCTCAAAACTTAGACCTTGTATTTCTACGAAATACTTGTCTAAAACTAGAGAAGTCATAAGTAAACAGAATATAGTACGAGTACCAACTCCTCTGTCCTAATGAACACTGGACAACATATAATACTTTGTATAAGTCCCCTGAATTGAATAACTCAATCCTGTGTGTCGTAGGTTGAAAACTGTATTATGGTTAAGAAGAATTACACTGCTGTTTAATACTACTTACCCAATCATCAACTGATATAGGTAAATGTCATGGACATAATTTCAAAAAGTTATATCTCACTTTATGAAATAAACATATAGATATATCAGTTTGAAATTGGTGCATAACAACGGATATTCAAAAGCAAATATTTGCCGTCAGGCAAAACCCTAGAGTATAATGAGGATATAATTACCTAATTCCAATTAACTTACTCCTACTCATCATCTGTAAAACCATACAGGTGTGAGAATTAAACCTAGTAAATTCATACCCTGGAGTAAGGATCTAATTGGGAAATCGGTTTTCAATTAACAACGCATAGTAAACTGAAACATGAAAATGTTTCGAAGGGGTAGCGGGTATTCCTAGTAATGCCTCTTTCATTATCCAGATTCATGACTGTAACCGTATATTTCTTTTCCATCTCTCAAAATCCCTTTATTTGTCTTTACTCATTACCTTTTGTACACCATCCTTAGGCTAAATGGTTTTCTTCCTTCCCTACCGTTTGGCACCAGCCTATGGTTTGGAAGAAGACTATCCAATAAGCGTAATAGGTGTACTCTCCTAATCCTAGGAGTACTCGTAACTTGAGAGAAGGTAAAGATAAAAGACAACTGAATAAACCTTATTCTATTTCTCCTGAACCGGAATCCATCCTCGAACTGGAACAAGTTCCTTCGAGTTCGTATATAACTATACGATGGATCATCCAATAAATGTAGATCTTCATAGTGATACGGGATGTTCTAGAGAAATGCAAAGGTGAAGTACGAGTGGTGTCATGCCCCGCTTCCCAGTGTAGGGCAGAGGACGCAATGAGGCCGCTACGTATTTACTCAGAAGTAAACACGCTAACTGTATCTAAGCAATATAAAGTAAAATACACAAGAGACAAGATGTAAATGAACAACAACTTTATTTATTAACATTATTTTTACAATACAACTAAAATGAAAATACATGTACTGAAAGCAATGCCTAAACAGTGACATAGCAGAAATGAAAATGGAATAAGTACAAGTGGCTACAGCTCTGGGTCATCGGTGTACTGCTCAGGGGCTTGCTCCAAATGCTCCTGACTGGTCTCGTACTCCTCAGCGTCGGGTCCTCCTGACAACATTCCAGAGAAGAAGAGAAATAGGAATGTCGTCAGTAAACAATCGCTCTGTAAGTCCCAAAAGTAAGAATAGATAGAATAGACAGAAGGAGAATGTAACTTTTAAAGTTGTAATATATTGTTAACGCTGTTGTTTGTAGTTTGGTACAGAAGATGTCAGTGTATACGAGAGGAGTCCAACTTACACCGTGGACTTTGGTAACCCGTAGTACAAGGCTCCGTTGATAATACCACGGAAAAACGGCATGGATGTAATTACGTCTTAAGTGACCACCTTATGCCACATTTAATATGTTCCGTACCAGTCTACCCCTTTATAAACCCCGTAATGTTTATGTATTGATTGTATGGATTGTATTTTCTTGTCTTGTATTATAAATTGTATAGATGGATGACTTTCCGAGACCATGATATCAGTAAATAGAACGGATATAATGGATGAACATATAGATGGAGTATATCCATGGTTCGGTTCAGTCAAGTGGTATAGATTGATATAGATAGATTCATATTGAATCTTGTTGTATTGTAGTTTGTACTTGATTCACATTCAAGTCAGATTGATTATATTGAGACTCGGTCTGAGTTAGACACTTTTAAAAGAACTTGAAATCCTGATTGTTTTGGTGTTATCGGTAACTGCTGCATATGGACGACAGGATTTGTGTCTTTTTCCAAGACAATTACCGTGTTGATAACACCGTTTTTAAGTTGTCTATCTTGAATAGGAAAGCACCCATAACTCCGGTTTCCTGAGGCTCAAGAGACTGGTCCCGCTTAAACCTATGTTTACTAGGGTCCTTATTGTAATTTAGTATAACTTGAGGGGGTTTTATGTAAAATTAGTTTTGGTATAATTTCAAAATACACCTCAAGCATTTAATTACCATCTTTAGGGTTTTCATTGATGTATATTTTATAAATGTGACATTTCTAGTGGATAAAACCTAATTTCATAATATATGGTATTTATTTGTAATATTGGAATTGTATGGTATTTTCTTGTAATGGGATGTTTTTCTTGAATTTTGGAAATGTGGAATATTATAAATATTAAAAATAGATATTTTGATATTAATTACATATATATATACATTTATTAAAAATATAAGTTTTATCTATAATAGAAATCACATTTTCTAAAGAAAAATTTATTAAAAATCTTTCGAGATCGTATGCTCCGTGAGGAGGTCTGCATCTCGCTCTACTAGGCCCCAGGATGTGCAATAATATGCACCATACCGAACGGGGGTCCCCAATAGTGGGTTGTAGAGGCACAATTACAAAGATTTGTTAAATACACTTCTTATAGAAAAATATTTTATAGGTTGAAGGCAGTTATATGTAAAGTCGTATTTTCCCGAATCTATATTCCCAAATTCCATCATGCTATATTAGATATGTGTGTTGTGAGGAGGTAGGGCATTATCTCGTGAGTTTTGTAAAGATAACACGGTTAAAAGGTAAAAACATGTCGATATGAAAAATAAAGGTATTTTAATATAAAATTGAAATACAACTTGCTATGGTTATCATTTTGATGTCAAACTTGTTCTATTGTCTTTGTTAATGATTACTAAACAATATATCAAAATTTGTAGGTTTGTTATTAAGAAAAAGTTGTATTTTTGAAAGAAAAGAGAATCGGAAGCCGGATAACTCCGCTTCCGACACGTTTTAAGAATGAAGAGTTTGGGAATATCAAAAGAGAGAGAGAAGGGGGACTTACTGGCTTTGATGAGAGGGGAGAGGTAGTAGAAGGTCTAGGATTTGTCAGTTTTTCTTTTCGTTGCCGGAAACTCCTTGTATCGTCGCCGGAACTTCGTCGGAGTTTCATCCTTTGTTAACTCCACTTGCACACTATGGGAACTTGAAAATTTCTTGAGAGTTTTGACAGGGAATTGTGAGTGAAGAGGGGTGAAAAGAGGGTGGTATTTATAGGGAAAATTAGGGTTTAGGGTGTTTAAAGAATGCATTGAAATATGCATTAATATGAGGTTAAATGGGTATTTTATTACTCTCTGGATTAATTCAGAGTAAACAAGCAATAAGGGAGTAGTGGGGTAGGCCAAACGATGTAGGGGGTGAAATTTGGGAGCATTTTGGACGGTTCTACCCGACGTCGCCGAATTTTTTGAGTGTTGCCGGCCCAATGCCGACGGTCTAGGTTGGTGTTGGGGTATTGGGTCGGGATCGTTTGGTTTTCTATAGTGCACGTGTTTGATTATCTTGTGTCTCTTCAGTTTACGTGTAGTGCACCTGTAGTCTTTTGGGTTTCTAAAAAGATTTTAAAAAATACAAAATAAAAATAATGTAGTTGATGGGATTTGAACTCTGGTGCTATGTCTTAACAGTGCAATGCCTTTACCAGTGAGCTACAAGTTCTTACTTGCTCTTCGAAATTGAATCAAATATTTATAGTACTTTCAGGAATTGTAAATACCCTAATTGTACATTAACTTTTAATCAATTTTATGTATACAAAAATTGGAGTTGTTACAAGTGGCGATGAAATACGCGGTTTGGACATGAATGATTGCAGTTGCAATTTACTTTGCTCTCTTTCTAATCCTTTTATTTGTCTTTACTTATTATCTTCTGTACACCACACTTAGGCTAATTGGTTTCTTCCTTCCCCACATTTTGGCACCTGCCTATGGTTTGGAAGAAGACTATTCAATAAGCGCAATAGGTGTACCCTCTCCTAATCCTAGGAGCCCTCACAATCTGAGAGAAGGTAAAAGGAAAAGACAACTGAATAGTTCTATTCAATTTCTCCAGAACCGGAAACCATTCTTGAATTTGAAACAAGTTTCTTCGAGTTCGTATATAAATATACGATGGTCATATCCAATAAATGCGGATCTTCGTAGTGATACGGAATTTTCCGGAGAAAAGAAAAGGGTAAAAGCAGGAGTGGTAATGAAGTATGCAACTCTGACAATCCAAAAGCCAGTGTGTTTTAAGAAGATCCGGTTAACTTGGTTTATGAGTTCTAGTCTAGGGTCGGGACATGGTCGCTGCCAAAGAGAGAGAGAGAGAGAAAAGAAACACTCAGCGTGCACTCTAATCTAGATCAGAATGGTCATTCACTTTATCTAATCAGGATGTCTCCCACTGTATCCTCAAATTCTCCTCCAAACCTGAAAGAAGAATTAGTCGGGATCATCTAAAATCACCCGAGGAGTAAACCAACTCATCAGTGGGAATAGGGATCCAACTATTATCGCATGATAACCTGATGGAATCCACTCAAGTTATCACACTCCAGAAGGTATGCGCATGCCTGGCAAGTTTCCTGTATGTTTGAAACTCCCGATGTGATTTTTACCCCATGTTCTTATGACCTTGACGAAGGCCAACATATCATAAGCCACATGTCAAGTTCCACCCGTTATTGTCCAGGTTAATTTGAACCCACCCATACATACCCTTGACGAAGTCCAAAATAGTAGTACGACTGTCCCAAACCAACGCATCTATCTATGCAATTGAAAAGTAACAAATAGCTACCATACACTATGCTATGACGAAGGCCAACAAACATAGCATGAATACTAAGTGCTACCCATCTGAAATGACGGAGGGCTACGAATGGTTTTTGGCGAAAAACCTTTAACTTACTGAACTTGATATCGTTGAAAGAACCGGATATATTTTTATAAATATATAGTGGCGAAAACCATTGCTAAAGAGGTCACTCCCGGTGAAGGGTTCTCGGCTCCTTCCTCATGGAATGAGGTGCATGATATTCCCACTGAATATCATGATGCAAAGAAAAAAAGTAATCGACTATAGTGAATTTATTACCCTGACGCAAACTTCTTCCCAAGAGGTCACTCCCGGTATGGGGATCTCGGCTTTTGCCTCGTCGAATGAGGTGCTGGATATTCAAAACCGAATACCGCTGTGCAAAACAAAAGAAAACGCCCTTATAATAACAACTTTTTAAAATTGTTCGAACAACATCGAATAGGCCTATTTTCCTTGCATTGATCTGAATCGCAGTCCCATCAGTTAATCACACCACAAAAGAACGAAAATATGATGTACGTATATGTCATCCGCATTCACCATTGGGCCCCGTCATCACCCGTTAGGTTACTTAACTAATGACAGAGCGGGGGCTGGACTAGCACGGGTGTAAAACATATACAACATCTACTAGTATATATATAACAATATATAATAATCGCTCCAGGCATGATAAATACAACATCACAAATAAGCAATAAGTATCACAGAACAGTACATATAATCTGGGAGCCCCGAGTTTCTATTGAGCCGCAAGTAAAACCCGACGTTCCTCTGATCGTGTGGATAGCCTGTGCAATGAAAACCTAGACCCCTACGAGCGCGGCAAGTTACCCGCCAAAACCAGAATTGAGGCAACCACTTCATCAAAATGAATGAGCCACCCAATACTTCACGGAATCCGGTAACTTGAGCACCTCTCCTTGGGTCAACCTATACCCTCTATGAGTACGGCGAATAGCCCGCCAATTCTAGAGTGAGGCCCCCTCCTTTTCAATGCCATGAGATGCAGACCCGTTGCCTTCCAGAACCCAGCTATCCGTGCACTCCATCGTGGGGTAATCCTAGTACAGAAAAGAAAATATGTACAATGGAGACATCGACCTCAACCCGGTCTTGTCCCAAACAAATAATATACAAGCAGACTGTGATGACAGTCCATATGTCGGACGCTCGCCCCACGATATCAAATGTATAAATAAAACTAAGCTATACTAACATTGCACCCGAGCTATCCACCACGACGAATCCGCATCAAACACATCACAACACAGAATATCAACGTGAATGTCACGTTCGCAAACCCATTTAAAAGAACTATAGCAATTAGACAAGTTGTACCGCTCTGATGATATTCACGGTCGCAGATAGTAATGCAAGTACTGTAAACTTTAAACAATGTTAGAAATATCGACTTCGAAATAACCCCGAATAGCCCCCAAACAACTAGATAAATCCATATCCAAACTTGGCTAAACAAGCAATACCACTGAACTAATATTCCAGAGACTAGACCATACCCAAAATCCCAAGTCCAAACACCCTTACAAAACCGGCCATGCCGGATTTTTTCCTGATGTGGCCGGTCCAATACGGGTGGAAGGGGTTCGTATATGGGGGTGCAGTCTAGTGGTCATCTAAGTAGTCTTCTACAGTTGCTAAAATATTTTTAGAAGACTCAGAAAAAATGACAGAAACTAGAATATATCGGGTATTGTTTCGGAGTTGTTTTGGTTTCGATACTTTAACATTGTCTAAACCAACCAGTATGTGGTTAATGGGTTGGCTCTGATACCATGTAGGGTTACGGCAGCGTCCCGGCCATCAATCCGTGGCCAAACGCAGAACAAAAAATTTTAAAAATCGGCGCTAACAAAACCCTAATCGACGGATCGTACCATTAACCCTATACTAGTACAATGAAAAGAGTTTAGAGAGGTTATAATGATCGATCTGTGCCCTTCGGTCTTCAACCTCTGTCCCAAGCTCCTCGCGGCTTCCTCGATCAAGTTCGATCTCCGGTCTCCCTCGTCGAAGATGATCCACATCGAGAATTAGTAATACAGGCTCCCGCCTCAAAATCGAAGCAGCTCGGGAATCTAGTTTGCTAACCTAGATACCCAAGATGAAGTAGAGATAGTGTGTGAATACTTTGTCTCAAAACACCCATGGATTCTCAACTCATGAGACGATAGTGTGGAGGTTGAAGAAGATGCCATTGGAAGAAAGAGTGTGAGCTTAAGAATTGGCAAGTAAAGAAGTGATGAAGTGGCTGCCTTTATTGTGAGCACTAAAACAACTCAAGAAAAATCCCAGCATCAAAAAGATCCGCCTCTCACAACAACTATCTCGACACAAAACAAAACATGAACATGCCACCATGGCTCATACCATGAGTCATAAGTGCACATGCATGAATCAATGCACAAGGCCAAAACTTAACCTCACAATTTCCACACAATTAAACATTTAAACTAAATGTTTAAAACAATAAAAGAAATGGCAACCCTAAAGTTATCTTGTAACGAATTACAAGAATACCCTTCATCCGTATATACATACTCGCGTCCGTATTCCGACTGAATACAAATACAATGAGACAAAAATAATCCAACAATATAATACTAGGATCCGGTTTAAACCAAAGCCCACTAGTATTATCCGTCCGATTATGATCCGTGCACAAGTGCACGAATATGATCGAACCCTGCCATAAAACTATACGGCCTCTACAACATTTCACCCGAACCAGGGAAACCCTCTGTGTGGAACTCTAAAGACTCGTCAATAGGCCGGCAGTGGGTTTAACCACAAGCACGTTAGTGGCACCAGCTGTATGTAACGGCTACCCAGGTATTGAGCGAAAGGGAGGATGACGAGCAAACTTATCCTGAAACTCTACTGAGCCTGACAGTGACAATATCCGTACAGTCCGGTCCGTTCGTCTTTGAGTATCGCATATCGAGTCTAGGGGGTGGATAAAGTCAAACCCCTAATAACTTGAAATTTAGTGAATTCATGAAATCTATCACCAACTGAGAAACTACCGATCCTAGATCGGTAATTCTCGTCTACCCCGGCCGATGATTTCTGGTGATGGCCATCTGTGCACAACGCGACATCAACCCCCAATTCCAGGAGAGACGAATCCCCTGACGATCCGCTCACTGTCTCCATATGGCTTAGGACTGTACCCAACTAAAACCTGTTTACACGACTCCTTTGATTCGTGGTAGGGTAGTAATCAAAGCACAATAGGAACTCACATTAGACAAATGACGATCTCAGGTCAATAGACTAACCTGTACACATGTCACCAGGAAACTGCTATCTGACAATAGGTATAATACTAACTAGCATGTTCCCGGCGAGTCCGTCCGATGTATTCATAATCTAATGAGCACTTGTATACATCTTAGGTGAACCAACTGACACCAATGACTTGTGAGACCGACTACCGCCCCTCGTCGGGGTCTCGATCCGTATACACTAGTCTACTCTTGGATTATCGATGCCCAGTCTCGAAACTCCTACGACCAGGGACACTTTAAGGATGTGCTTATAGACCACCCAACTCCTACGTATATGATCGCCATCATATTGCTGGTAGTCAAGCATGAATCCTATGGGCTCTATCAACATGTAATAGTGATCTGAAATGTCACTTGAAACATGTACACGATGATAAAGACAAACCAGATAGCATACTATCATCTCGAGTAAGACTGTTCTACTGGTATAGGTCCTCCCTCAATCATTGCAATCACGTGCATGTGATCCAATAATTGACTTGAGGGCACTATAGCCAACAGCCGTCGGCAGAGAAGAAGCTTTAGGAGCCAGCCTGTGGAGGATAGACTTCTTCTGGGCTTCCTCCTTCGGCGTTGAGGCACCGAGGGTAGGAAATAGGAGCATCGAGCCAATGAATATCCCATTAGTCTCTCGCATGGCAATGAAATTCCAGCTTCAGTATCCCACCATCTAAGGGAAACTATAAACATATATACCGCGATCCTATTCGCGAAACACGACACACGAAGTGTAGAGTGGAAATAGAAAAAGGACCAACCAGGTGTGCCGGAATCTGTTCACCGCCGAAAACCGAACTAAGATGTAGGGAGCACATCTAGCTTGAATACAGGGGCATATGCTATATGGAACATATCCATCCACCTCTCCGAATATACCAAGTTTATTTATGGCACCGTATATCGGAGTTTTGGATGGATGCGACCGTTGCAGCTGACCTATCAGATTCCCCTTCACATATGAGTGGTTTTTGATGTGTAACGACTCTGAAATCACCGTACAGAAATTTCTTGTTATTGTACAGAAAAGGGGTATTTCAGCCTATGTAAGAGTTAAAAATTATTTTTGTTAAATAAAAGCAAGAAGCAACTTGTTGCTCACTGGTAAAGCCTTTACATTACTATGATATAGCCTGTGCATTCGATTCCTATCAGACCCAATTGTTTTTCAAATTTTTTCCTTTTAATTTTTCGGAAGCCCAAGAGTTGCACGTGCGATATACGGAGAAACGAAAAGTTTCAGAAAAGTCAAACATGCGCAATGGAGGGTACATACCCAACTTGACATGTGGCACAAATCATGAGGCAAGGTGTCATGACCCGAAAGAGCACGTGACTGGCCCTTGAACCATATGAAGTCTATAGGACTCCATCTGATCCAAGTAAGCCAAAAGCCCATAAATCAAAAACCATTTTATGGATAAATAAACATACAAGCAATATACTATACAACGCCGAACGGCGAGAATCAAAATTCAAAAGAAACCTAGATAAGCATGAAAACTGTAACACTACTAAGCGCGACTATAAGGTCGAAATAATACATCACTAGTGTCTGAGTCTGAAACAATGTACAAGTTTTGGTTGATGGAATTTCTAGATACAAAAGAATAATACATCAACAAGGGTGGTCCTGATACAAAAGAACCCACCTACCCAAGCAAGTCCCCCATATGGAACCAGTGTGCCAGAAATGCCGCTACGGAACCTGTACGGCAAAACCCTGTAAGAACTGTGGCACAACGAGGGTGAGTTGCCAACTCGTGAATAGAAAATATCTACAAGCAAAAATCGAATGCAAGACATAATCCTAGGTCAATACGATCAGTATATAATATAACCCTCAAGAGTAAGTCTGAAGCATGAAAATGTGGTAGTGTAACATCTAATCATATAGGTAGTGCCAAGTACTCGTGCCGGTGCCTCAGATAATAATATGTCATAAATGTAAGGTATGTCTGCATGAAGTAAACATGATGAAGTATCAAATGGATATCAATACACATATATTAGCGTCCCATTCCACTAATATTGGTGTAAGGGTATATATATAACAGTGTCCTCGTACCCTGTTATATATACAAATGAAGTGTGATCAATGTAGTCAAAGTCTGTATATAATCAATGCCTGTATGTAATCAATGTCTGTATGTATATATGAATCCCGTCCACCTGTCACCCAATGTCAATGAGCATCATACATGCAAATATGAGGATATAATCAAAATCATGGAGATCATCATGAAACCCGTACCTAGCATCGACACGTAAATCCTTATCTATCGGGCTCTGTCAGTCCGGATCAGCCCACGGGCTCTGTCTGCGGAATCGGCCCTCGGCCCCGGTAGTACGCCCATATCCATCTATCGACTCTGGTCAGTATCCTCCGGATAATCGCCAGGTCCAACCAATCACCGGTAGGTAGTAGTCGCTCTACCAGACTCACCGTCTACTACACAGCGAAACCGTTCTCGCCCAGGGGTACCATACCGGGTCCACCATGTACCCGTAATCGGCCTCATCCAACTCCTCGATTCGGGTTCACATGTATCACTCGAGCACCGAGAAAACACATGGTGGACGCACCGAAATATCATATCAAGGGAAACCGGGTTTTTAAATAATTAACTATTGTCTTTTGAAATATCCACGGTTCCCTAAATCCAGAATTATCATGGAAACAACATATCTCAATGCGTAATCTAAGCAAGTATGAAGATATCAATGTATGTGTGCCCTCGTATGAGTATACAGTGTGCATGTGCGCATGTATGAAGATATCAATATATGTGTGCACGGGTATGAGTATACAGTGTGCATGTGCGCAGGTATGAAGATATCAATATATGTGTGTACTGGTATGAGTATACAGTGTGCATGTGCCCAAGTATGAATATAACATATGCAGATATGTGGCAAATCATGACAACATCAATAAAGCGGAATCAGTATGATATATAGTTTATAGCAATCCTATAATGTGAGTGTCATGGAAATCACTAACGGTGTGAGTGTAGTATATCAAACGTGCTTGTGCAATTTGAACCGTTAGTGACAGTGCAGTGTCCTATGCTATCATTTCTACATGCAACAATGCTACTGTGTAGTGATATGGCAATTATCGATGATGAAGTATGTGAGCCGGCAAGCAAGTGTACGTGGAACATACGCATCATCGATAATGGTCCTGGTGCCCTAGCAATATGATAGTAATATAGCAATAAACATATGCAAAGCAATGTGAATAGCATGAATATGCGGAAATAGAATAATCAGCACAACAGTAAAGAATTTACACCCATATGTATATGTCATGCAGTTATGCCATTTGAAATAAGACGAATCAGGATTTTTGCTAACAATAAGGGCTACGGTGTTTTTAAGATATTCCCGATTCGTAGTTTTGAAATAGGTATGACTCGGGTCTAGTCTAACATCTACTATGCAAACTACAGATCTAAGTGTCAAGTCAAGCGGGAGGGGTATGGAAACTACCTAAATCTGAGTCGATATATAGATTTAATAGTCGGTGATTCCGCCTTAATAGTATCGCGTACAATACAGTATATCATATGACATCTCAAGTCATGAGTGCGGATCTATCATCAATATAAAGCTCGTACGGTAAATCGTCGTACGGCATCCCAATAGCTGGGTACGGATCAGTATCACATCCTCTCATCAAATATCAGGTATCATTATCATCATATCACATAATCTGGGGTACAGATCTAAGTCTAGTACAAATCAATATCATCTATATAAGTATGAAAGCGGGGGTAAAACACATCCCCAACGGCCCGCTAAGATCACATGTCATATCGCAAGTACAAATCACATCACATCACCGATCTCATGGCACAATACCCAAAATCATCGACTAATCTCCAATGTCATCCCATATCATCATCAACACAGTGTAAGTATAATGAATATGCAAGGGTGCGCGTGTGGGTGTAAACCTATTCTAGGGTTCGCGAATATGAACTATACTAATTTACTTCTAACCCTAAGCTATCCATGATACACCTGACACCATATCCATGACACACTATAACTATCAAACATAATATACAGTATCAACTACGGACTGCAGGGGTGCTATACGCCATCCACCCGACTTTCCCCAGTAGATATAATCTACTCACCTTGTGTCTTCATTTGTCGATGTCGCCACACGCTTACTTGTCGTCCTGAAGTCTTCATAGGGTACCTATACTTCAAAGTATCGTAAATGCGTATTAAAACCAATTCCGAACTAAAACGGCATACGAATCTCAAAACGATACGGTAAGGGGCATATAGGTTAGAACCTATGGGCACGCCTTCAAAACCATCAATCAATCCTCGATATCGTCGTATAAATGCCAAATAGTCGAGGTAAAACACAATACACAATTTCAGAACTAAAAATACGGAATACGGAAACACGAATCCAAAACAGCAACTAAGGAAATAGGCTCCAGATTTCACCCTAGGTCAAATTAGACAAATTTATACATGCCAGGGGTCTAATCTATACATGTAGGGGCTACAGAACCAAAACGACACAAAATGGGGCAGGTCTGGCTGCAAATTGCGGCCAAACAGGATAAATCTGCGGCCGGGTCAAGGAGTTAGCGGCTAGGGTCTTGGGGTTAGCTTCCTGGGTGCCTGCACATGTCACTTTCCAACCAAAATAATTTTCAGAATCTCGGGTTGATAGCAGATCCCAAATAACATTCACAGATTCCATAAAATTTCCAATATCGGTTTCTAAATCCGTATTCCGGGCTTTAAGTCTCAGGTTTCGGTCTCCATTCATTCACTAGGGTATTTATATAATCTCTACTGAGCTCAATTTCATATTACAACACAAAATTTCCCATAACCCTAACTAGGTTTTCCTTAACTCCACAATATCAAACAATATCGGTTCAATCTAAACATGGGGTATCAGTAATACTAAAACTAAGCTAAGGGTTCAGTAAATACCTCATTTGGAAACTCAAGAATTTTCTTGAGTTGCCCCTAGTGGCCAAAATCCTTCCTTTCTTGGTCCAATGTGTAGATCTTGAGCTTGTGCACACTTTTAATAAAATGAGAGTGGGGTTTTAGAGTTGTTTTCATGGTGATTTAAGGAGTTTGAAGAGGGGAGGGAGGTGAGGAGCAGGAGCAGCAGCAGCAACAAGAGGGAGAGGGAGAGAAATGAATGAAGGTTGAAGAGGAAATGGCTAAGTCTTTAGTCAAAGAAGCCCATACCTCTCTCTCTCACCAAACCTCATATAATATTCCCCTTTTCCATTTTCTTTTCTTTCTCTTTTCTATTTCCTTCTCACTAGAATAGTAACCCCAAAAGAAACATGGTGGAAAAATGCACAAGTGTAAGAATAGATGATATGTGCATGTTTTGCATAAAAAGCTAGAAAAACCGATTAGCGATTTTTAATCGCTATTAACACTAAATTAGCATATAACTAATCATAAAAACTTAGAAATGGCATAATTCTCTAAATTACCCTATTTTAGAATTTTCCATAATTTTCCAAAAATTTTCCCCATTTATTTGTATTTAATTATACCGAATTATAAAAATATTCAATAAAATAATATTAAATTATAAATTTCCCAAAAATAATATTTTATTAATTTGAAATGTTACAATCTACCCCTCTTAAATAAATTCGGTCCCCGAATTTAAATTTAAATCCCCAACTACTAAAACATTCAGTAACAATCCAAGTTGTCGGATACGTGATAATCGAATCACAAAATCACAAATCATAAATACCTTCGTCGGTAGTCCCTCCTTCAAAGTCGAGAAGGTGTCGGTGCATCCAATGCTAGCAGCGCAAGATATCCACTTGTCTCTTGCTCACGGTCTGGCATCCTCTATCTCTGGGGTCCTTATCTTCTCTGCGGATTACCTATCTCGCAATCAATCGGCTCATCGGCCCTGTCAGGTGTGCTAACGGGGACGATTCTGTTCTGGCAATTCTCTAGTCATCTCTCGGTCAATCATCACGACCACTCGTAAAGCAGCAATTCGCTGACGTCGGCCTCTGGCTCTCTGAATACACATGACACATCCGATCCTGGGTGCAATTATCATTGCAGCAGTATCCTGAAAGGAATCCTGCTCAAGGTCTCTTCCGATCTTGCCTATGCCTAACTGTACGGAGGCTGGCTCTTTTGCATAATCTCTTCTCACTCGATGGACATCTGTGTCCTCAGCACAACATTTTCTCGGAAATTGGTCGCATCCCAACGCCTCTGTAAGCATATCAGGTCTCTAGCCTCGACAGAAAGTAATGACTGCTTGTCAGCGTCTCGCACGAACCTCTGGTTTCACTTGTTTCTATCGTCCTCCACTATGACGTCACGCCATGCTATCTATGCACTGCACTGTTCTAGGCCACGGTCAATCCAAAGTCTCTCGCATGGACTCGAAATCGCGTACTCTGTAGCTTCAACATTCGGTAGAAGATGTGTGGCCGAACAGGTCTTTGGGAACGCGTCCAAACCATCGGAGGAATACTCAATACTCTTTCGTCCTCGATCAATTCACAACGCATATGGATGAGGTCCTTTATCCGAACCTGGTCAACTACCTCGTCGACGATGCCGAACTCTGGCCTGCTGGGTGTGCGCAGTATGACCACTCCTGGGTCTAGGTCTTCTCGTATCGTATTCCAGAAAGGTCCTGTCAAGGTCTCTCTCTCAAATCTCATTCCTGCCGAATTGCTCGGAAGTCATCATCCATTGCTGAAGCTAATTCTTATTCCGGTACGGCTGCATACTCGTCGCAACTCCTTCTGGAAGGTATATCCATATACGACGCCTCTGCGTGCGTATCGCATCTCTGATGTCAGCAGAGTGGGACGTCATCTCATCGAAATCTTTGCGAACTCTTTACTTCACCCTGCTTTAATGTCGACTGCTTCGAACTCGTCTCATCATGGCTGCATGGACTGCGCTCTAACGGCCATGCTCGTATTTGGAGTCTCCCAAGTAGTGTGTCCCATCACATAATATCCGAATGATGTCGAATCATCCGACCGAATCGTCAGATCCTCAAAATCCCCCAAGAGATGAACATCTTGGTATAGTTTAATAGTATCGAGTACATACCATAGCATCAGTGGTCCAGCCGTAGAAGGGCAAACCCAAGCCTCACTAATGGCGCCGCGGAACTGCCGCAAACCCTAAGGTTCAAAGGCTTTCACACGGTCATTAAGTCGAGTTAGGGTTTCATTCTTATAGAGGGTCCATAGAATCGCTTGCATGTCTTTCCGAATACTTTAAACTTCGAAAATGGGCTCCTGACATTCGATCGTCTCAATCGACTCTCAACGAACCTGCATGAAGTCGTCTCTAGCTGGAATCAATCTATCTGATGACCTCTCATCTGGGTAAGCGAACGAATCACATATCCTAGTCATTCATCCTCGATGACTAGCGACCTTCCATCATATCTCTAAGTATATACTCATGCTGCAGTAGCTCCAATCATCTGGGCGATATCTCGTCATTTGCAGCATCAACTGGCTCATTCGTCTGTATGCTGAACAGCGTCTCAATCCTCCAGGAAAGGCGATACATTGGCGGTCATCTCTAAATCGGTCTGCTCTAGATCTGAGTAAGACTCTCCGCACTGGAAATCTTCAACTCAACTGGGCCTGCTCCGGTGTATAAATCGAACGAATCACATTCGTCTCTCAAATCGGGTAGACTAGCTATCATCTGTCTCATATCCGCCTGGAAGCTCCGGCGATCTCAGCTCGTAAGCTCCGGAAGCGACATCCTATGAATCTCAGCAACAGCCGGTCCATCTGTCTGCACGGTAGGCGACATCATAATCTCTGAGGTATGCTGTACATCAACAGTCCTCTCTCAACTGGTAGCTCTAACAATGGCCCGATCATCCGGTGCAAAACCAAGCACTCGCCTCTACTAGAGGTCACAATCACCAATACTAACTCGAGACGTTCCCATGTCACCAAAAAACACAATGGTCGGCTCTCGTACCAGACGAGCTCGCACTGACCGTAACCCTAGCAGCAGCCCAAACTGCGCTCAAACATGGCGACAGGAACCTCAATCGAGTATCGAAGAGAGCAGATCAATGGCAAGAAAGAGAACAGATCCAGAGTGGATACATGATCATAAGAAGGAACAACATCAATGAAGGTATGATCATGAAACTAATAGAATCGAGGATCTCAAATGGATATATAGTCATGGATATGAAGAGAATCACTGATCTCGAAAATATGTACATCCTAAGGTTCCTTAAGCGGAGTGGCGTGTCGTAAGTATGCCGTGGAACATACCCACAGTACGTCACTCTACTTTAGTCACCTATTCCATCAACCAAGGGTCATCCTACGCGATGAAAGTTCGGGTCTAATACCCCTTCGACAAAGTCTAAGTTCCGTAAGGTCAAGCCTAAGTTCCGTATATATATAGACGCCCTAGGCTCCACATAGTCAAACTTAGACTCGAACCAAGGTTAACCTAGCACTCTGATACCAACTTTGTCATGACCTGAAAGAGCATGTGACTGGCCCTTGAACCATATGAAGTCTATAGGACTCCATCTGATCCAAGTAAGCCAAAAGCCCAGAAATCTAAAACCATTTTAAGGATAAATAAACATACAAGCAATATACTATACAACGCCGAACGGCGAGGATCAAAATTCAAAAGAAACCCAGATAAGCATGAAAACTGTAACACTACTAAGCGCGACTCTAAGGTCGAAATAATACATCACTAGTGTCTGAGTCTGAAACAATGTACAAGTTTTGGTTGATGGAATTTCTAGATACAAAAGAATAATACATCAACAAGGGTGGTCCTGATACAAAAGAACCCACCTACCCAAGCAAGTCCACCATATGGAAGCAGAGTGCCAGAAATGCCGCTACGGAACCTGTACGGCAAAACCCTGCAAGAACTGTGGCACAAAGGGGGTGATTTGCCAACTCGTGAATAGAAAATATCTACAAGCAGAAATCGAATGCAAGACATAATCCTAGGTCAATACGATCAGTATATAATATAACCCTCAAGAGTAAGTCTGAAGCATGAAAATGTGGCAGTGTAACATCTAATCATGTAGGTAATGCCAAGTACTCGTGCCAGTGCCTCAGATAATAACATGTCAGAAATGTAAGGTATGTCTGCATGAAGTAAACATGATGAAGTATCAAATGGATATCAATACACATATATTAGCGTCCCATTCCACTAATATAGGTGTAAGGGTATATATATAACAGCGCCCTCGTACCCAGCTATATATACAAATGAAGTGTGATCAATGTAGTCAAACTCTTTATGTAATCAATGTCTGTATGTATATGTGAATCCCGTCCACCTGTCACCCAATGTCAATAAGCATCATACATGCAAATATGAGGATATAATCAAAATCATGGAGATCATCATGAAACCCGTGCCTAGTATCGACACGTAAATCCTCATCTATCGGGCTCTGTTAGTCCGGATCAGCCCACGGGCTCTGTCTGCAGAATCGGCCCTCGGCCCCGGCAGTACGCCCATATCCATCTATCGACTCTGGTCAGTATCCTCCGGATAATCGCCAGGTCCAACCAATCACCGGTAGGTAGTAGTCCCTCTGCCAGACTCACCGTCTACTACACAGCGAAACCGTTCTCGCCCCGGGGTACCATACCGGGTCCACCATGTACCCGTAATCGGCCTCATCCAACTCCTCGATTCGGGTTCATATGTATCACTCTAGAACCGAGAAAACACATGGTGGACGCACCGAAATATCATATCAAGGGAAACCGGGTTTTTAAATAATTAACTATTCTCTTTTAAAATATCCACGGTTCCCCAAATCTAGAATTATCATGGAAACAACATATCTCAATGCGTAATCTAAGCAAGTATGAAGATATCAATGTATGTGTGCCCTGGTATGAGTATACAGTGTGCATGTGCGCAGGTATGAAGATATCAATATATGTGTGCACTGGTATGAGTATACAGTGTGCATGTGCGCAGGTATGAAGATATCAATATATGTGTGCACTGGTATGAGTATACAGTGTGCATGTGCCCAAGTATGAATATAACATATGCTGATATGTGGCAAATCATGACAACATCAATAAAGCGGAATCAGTATGATATATGGTTTATAGCAATCCTATAATGTGAGTGTCATAGCAATCACTAACGGTGTGAGTGTAGCATATCAAACGTGCTCATGCAACTTGAACCATTAGTGACAGTGCAGTGTCCTATGCTATCATTTCTACATGCAACAATGCTACTGTGTAGTGACATGGAAATTATCGATGATAAAGTGTGTGAGCCGGCAAGCAAGTGTACGTGGAACATACACATCATTGATAATGGTGCTGGTGCCCTAGCAACATGATAGTAATATAGCAATAAACATATGCAAAGCAATGTGAATAGCATGAATATGCGGAAATAGAATAATCAGCGCAACAGTAAAGAATCTACACCCATATGTATATGTCATGCAGTTATGCCATTTGAATTAAGACGAATCAGGATTTTTACTAACAATAAGGGCTATGGTGTTTTTAAGATATTCCCGATTCTTAGTTTTGAAATAGGTATGACTCGGGTCTAGTTTAACATCTACTATGCAAACTACAGATCTAAGTATCAAGTCAAGCGGGAGGGGTATAGAAACCACCTAAATCTGAGTCGATATATGGATTTAATAGTCGGTGATCCCGCCTTAATAGTATCGCGTGCGATACAGTATATCATATGACATTTTCAAGTCATGAGTGCAGATCTATCATCAATATAAAGCTCGTACGGTAAATCGTCGTACGGCAACCCAATAGCTGGTACGGGTCAGTATCACATTTCTCTCATCAAATATCAGGTATCATTATCATCATATCACATAATCTGGGGTACAGATCTAAGTCTAGTACAAATCAATACCATCTATATAAGTATGAAAGCGGGGGTAAAACACATGCCCAACGGCCCGCTAAGATAACATGTAGTATCGCAAGTACAAATCACATCACATCACCGATCTCACGGTACAATGCCCAAAATCATCGACTCATCTCCAATGTCATCCCATATCATCATCAACACAGTGTAAGTATAGTGAATATGCAAGGGTGCGCATGTGGGTGTAAACCTATTCTAGGGTTCGCCACTATGAACTATACTAGTTTTCTTCTAACCCTAAGCTATCCATGATACACCTAACACCATATCCATGACACACTGTAACTATCAAACATAATATATAGTATCAATTACGGACTGCAGGGGTGCTATACGCCATCCGCCCGACTTCCCCCAGAAGATATAATCTACTCACCTTGCATCTTCATTTGTCGATATCGCCACGCGCTTACTTTTCGTCCTGAATCTTCATGGGGTACCTATACTTCAAAGTATCGTAAATGCGTATTAAACCAATTCCGAACTAAAACGGCATACGAATCTCAAAACGATACGATAAGGGGCCTATAGGTTAGAACCTATGGGCACGCCTTCAAAACCATCAATCAATCCCTCAATATCGTTGTATAAATGCCAAATAGTCGAGGTAAAACACAATACACAATTTCAGAACTAAAAATACGGAATACGGAAACACGAATCCAAAACAGCAACTCAGAAAATAGGCTCCAGATTTCATCCTAAGTCAAATTAGACAAATCTATACATGCCAGGGGTCTAATCTATACATGTAGGGGCTACAGAACCAAAACGACACAAAATGGGGCAGGTCTGGCCGCAAATTGCGGCCAAACAGGATAAATCTGCGGCCGGGTCAAGGAGTTAGGGGCTAGGGTCTTGGGGTTAGCTTCCTGGGTGCCTGCACATATCACTGTCCAACCAAAATAATTTTTAGAGTCTCGGGTTGATAGCAGATCCCAAGTAACCTTCACAGATTCCACAAACTTTCCGATATCGGTTTCTAAATCCGTATTCCAGGCCTTAAGTCTCAGGTTTGGGTCTCCATTCATGCACTAGGGTATTTATATAACCTCTACTGAGCTCAATTTCATATTACAACACAAATATTCCCATAACCCTAACTAGGTTTTCCTTAACTCCACAATATCAAACAATATCGGTTCAACCTAAACATGGGGTATAAGTAATACTAAAACTAAGCTAAGGGTTCAGTAAATACCTCATTTGGCAACTCAAGAATTTTCTTGAGTTTCCCCTAGTGGCCAAAATCCTTGCTTTCTTGGTCCAATGTGTAGATCTTGAGCTTGTGCACGCTTTTAATGAAATGAGAGTGGGCTTTTGGAGTTGTTTTTATAGTGATTTGAGGAGTTTGAAGAGGGGAGGGAGGTGAGGAGGAGGAGGAGCAGCAGCAATAAGAGGGAGAGGGAGAGAAATGAGTGAAGGTTGAAGAGGAAATGGCTAAGTCTTTAATCAAAGAAGCCCATACCTCTCTTTCTCACCAAACCTCATATAATATTCCCCTTTTCCATTTTCTTTTATTTCGCTTTTCTATTTCCTTCTCACTAGAATAGTAACCCCAAAAGAAACATGGTGGAAAAATGCACAAGTGTAAGAAAAGATGATATGTGCATGTTCTGCACAAAAAGCTAGAAAAACCGATTAGCGATTTTTAATCGCGATTAATACTAAATTAGCATATAACTAATCATAAAAACTTAGAAATGGCATAATTCTCTAAATTACCCTATTTTAGAATTTTCCATAATTTTCCAAATTTTTTCCTCATTTATTTGTATTTAATTATACCGAATTATTAAAATATTCAATAAAATAATATTAAATTATAAATTTCCCAAAAATAATATTTTATTATTTTGAAATGTTACACAAGGCATCAAGATCCGACCGCCCAAACTCACCAAATGGCCGGTGCCGACAGTCCAAAATGCCCAAATCGCCTCCGTGCTTTGCACACTTATCTCTTCGACTCCCCTTAACTCGCCTGCACTGTTTGATTTTCCTGCAATCAAACAGAGACTCTTTAATTCACAATTTAACACCATTTTAATGCATTTTAATCCAAAATTTTAATTCCCAAACCCTAATTATTCACTATAAATACCACCCCATGTCCTAACTTTATTCTAAAAATTTCTAGCAAAATCATCCCAAAAGTTCCTAAGTGTAAGTGGAGTCAAGTAGATTTAGCAACTAAGCTCTTTCCATTGAAGATCGAAACCGTATCCGGAGTTTCCGTGACGCCACGGAGTCCCCTTCCTTTTCCTTACTCCCTTCTCGAAGTTATAAATCCCTAAGTCCTTCTTATTTCTTTTTCTTTTCATTTCAAATCATCTTTTAAAAATATATCGGTAAAGTGGAGTACCTCCGATACATTTTTTTTTGAACTTGGAACTTCCTTTTCCTTAATACATAGGTCAAACTAACCTTACCACCCTACTTGTAATTTTTATTACAATCTTTTAGATTTGAGTTTAACTAAAACTTCCATGTGAAACTATCATAAAACGAACTTTCATTAAAATACCATGAACTTTAGTATCACCATCTTATCGATAATTATTAAAATAATACTTTCAGGAAACCCTCATGAGGTAACAACCTACCCCACACGTACACTATGGTTTCATAGCATGTCATTCTAGATATATGACCAATTTAAAGAATAAGCTTTTCATTAAAATACCACACCTTTTGAAAACGGATTTACTTTAATCAATATTTTTTAATCCTTGGAAAATACGCCCCTACAACCCTCGTTAGGGGAACCGCTAACAAATGGTGCCAATTATCGCACATCCTTGGATAGCAGAGCGAGATGCAGAACTCCTCACGGAGTATTCGATCTCGAAAAGAAATAAAATACGGTTTTTATGAAATGCGACTTTTCTAAATTAAACTAATTTTTGAATAAAATTATATAAAAATATGAATCTTTATTTTTAATAAAAACATATAAACTATATAAAAGATTAAACTTTTAATAAAACATAATCAAGTTACCAAAAGGGCTAGTTTTCAATAAAATACCACAAACTTGTAAAAAGGATAAGTTTCATCACCAAAATACCTCAACAATTAAAATACATGTTTATGAAAACCCTAAATATTATAAATCATCCTCGTGGTTTAATTTTAAACTATATTAAAGTAATTTTCATAAAACCCCCTCGAGATATGTAAAACAATTTTTTAAGGACTATAGAATTAACATAGGCTTAAGCGGTATCATTTCTCTTGAGGCCCAGTATCATATCTTGCTTCCCAATATACGGGGAAGTAGACGTGGCAGGGATGCGACGTATTTACTCAGAAGTAAACATGTTAAGCGTAAATAAGCAATATAATAAATGTACACAAGAAATGACAAGAGATATAAATAAACATCAACTTTTTATTTATTAAACATTCTTTACAATACAACTGGAAAGTAAATACAATACTGGAAAGCAATGCCTAAAAAATGGCATATGAACTGAAAGTAAAAGTATGTACAAGTAGAATTAGAGCTCAGGATTCTCAATGAAGTACTCCAAATCGTCCTGGCTGGGCTCGATCTCCTGAGAGTCGAGTCCTCCTAACAACATTCCAAAGAAAAAAGAAATATGAATATCATCAGCGAACAATCGCTCGGTAAGTCCCAAGAGAGAGATAAGAATAGATCAAGTAAATGAAATATATTTGGTCATTTATCTGTTTTAGTTATACTAACGCAGTTGTTTGTAAATTGGTACAGAATGCATCAGTGTATACGAGAAGAGTCCAACTATTCCGTGGACTAAGGTATACGGAGCACAAGGACCCGTTAAGCCACAGAACAACAGCACGGATATTCAGGTCAGTGGATTAAAGTGACTGTCTCGTGCCACTTCTAATACATTCCGTACCAATCTACCCATTAAAACCCCGTAATGCATATTGTATTGATTATATTGATTTATTGTATAAGACTTGCCAAAATCATGATATAAGTTGTTTATGTAAACGGATCGGATGTAAACGGATAGTCATGTAGTCAAGTTTAAAATATATCCATGGTTCGGTCCAGTCGAGTCATGTTGCATGTTCATGTTCAAGTGTTCATGTTTGATACATTGGGTTCATGATGAAATGGAGTTATAGTTGGATTCAAGTTTGGATTGTATTCAGATTAGACCGAGACTCAGATTGAGTCAGACATTTTAAACAGATTTGAGTCCTGAATTAGGTTTAAGAGTTATCGCTAACTGCTGCACATGGACGCCAAGATTTATGACTTTTTCCAAGCCAATTACCATTGATAACTCCATTTTTGTTTTCTAGCTTAAATAGGCAAGCACCCACTTTCTCCAGCTCCATGAGGCTCAAGAGAATTGGTCCCGCTTAAACCTATATTTATTAGGGTACTTATTGTAATTTAATATAACTTAAGAGGGTTTTATGAAAAATAGTTTTAGTATACTTTCAAAATAAACCTAAAGTATTTATTTATCGTATTTAGGGTTTTCATGGATGTAACTTTTAAAAGTGAAGTATTCTGGTGAATAAATACCTAGTTGAATAGTTCATGGTATTTTTGTGTAAATTTGACTTGTATGGATTCTTGATGGTATTTTCATGGAAATATAATTATTTTTCTTTTGTTTAGGAAAACATGGAATTTATTATATATTTGAAATAGATGGTTTGATATTATTTATATATAGTTATTAAAAATAACATTTATTTATTAAATAGAAAATCACGTTTTTCTTAAAAATTGTATTAAAAATTACATCGAGATCATATGCTCCGTGAGGAGGTCTGTATCTCGCTCTACTAATCCTGAGGATGTGTGATAACCCGCACCATCCCGATCGGGTTCCCCAAAATAGGTTGTAGAGGCTTAATCGTAAGGAATATAGATAACACAATTCAAAGAAATACGGTTTTTAATAGTTTATGGTATTTTGATGTAAAAGTCGTATTTGTCCTGAAAATATTGCTAAAAGGAAATCATGCTATGTCATGATGCGTGTTGTGAGAGGTAGGTCATTACCTCGTGTGATTTTCCTAAAGGTAGTATAAGCAAAGGTATTAAAATATGTCATATGTAACGCTATAGTGTTTAAACGTAAAAGCTTAATAAAAGTTTTTTTACATGGAGTTTCGAAATGAAACTTGTTTCTAAATATTGTTTAATGTTTAAAAAGCAAGATGTAATGATATGGTTAAGTGGTTCTTAAGAAAAATTGAAATTTTAAAGAGAATAGAATTAAGAGTCGGTATAACTCCATTTATCGACGTGATTTGAAAGGAGATAGTTTTGAGATGTGAAAAGAGGAGAAGAGAGGGGACTTATTAGATTAAATGAGAGAGGGGAGGTTGAGGAAGGATTTAGAAGCTTCTTGGAGTCGCGGGTCGCCGGAATCGTCTCAAATCGTCGGCGGAACTTGACCTTGGGTTAACTCCACTTGTACTCTTCTTTGACTTGGAAAATTTTGATGATTTTGAACAATAGATTTCAGAATAGAGAGGGCTAGGGTGTGGGGTTGTATTTATAGGGTAGAATTAGGGTTTTGAGAATTAAAAAGAGAATTAACATGCATTAAGATCTGGATTAAAAGCTTATTTTTAATTCTCTGTTTAATTACAGTAAAAACAAACATAAGAAGAGTAGTGAGGGTAGGCCAAAAGACTAGGGTTCAAATTTTAGGAGCATTCTCGACAGTTCAACCTTGCAGCGCCGGCCTTATTGAAATCTTCGTCGGTCGTTGTGTTGAGGTGGGGTGTGGGATTCTTGCCATGTGTCTCTATCTGTTCTTACAACATTTTCCACATGTTTGTTTTCTGTGACTTATCATTTTTACATGTATTGCACGTATAAACTTTTGGGCTTCCAAAATGTTTAAAAGAAAAATCATAAATAATAATATGTGGCTGATGGGATTCGAATACAGGGGCTATGTCACAGCAATTCAAGGCTTTACCAATGAGCTACAAGTGTTTTCTTGTTGTTCTAAAATAAATTAAATTTATAACTTGTGCTCAGGCTTGAAACTCTATTCTATACATTAACTTGAAATTTTTTTGTACAATGAAATTAGAGTTGTTACATTCTACCCTCCTTACAAAAATTGTGTCCTCGAAATTTACAATTATTTAAGGACTAATTTACAAACAAGTAAGGGTATCTTGCACGCATGTCGTCTTCACTTTCCCACATTGATTCTCCTGGTGAATCTTTTCTCCATATCACTCGGACCAAGTTTACATCCTTGTTCCTGAGTGATTTTACTTTTCTGTCCAGGATTTCAACGAGTTGCTGCTTACAAGATAAGTCTTTCTGTACAGTAAACTCGGAGTGATCAAGGATGTGGTTGGGGACACCCATATACCTTCGAAGTTGGGATATGTAGAATACGTTGTGCACTCCTTCCAATGAAGGTGAAAGTGCCAAATGATATGCCACTTCTCCGACTCGTTCGAGTATGTTGAACGGTCCAATAAATCTCGGACTGAGCTTACCCTTCTTACCAAAGCGAATTACTCCACGATTTGGAGAGATCTTCAAGAACACATGATCTTCCAACTGGAACTCCAGATGTCGGCGCTTTGCATTAGCCCAGTGCTTCTGTCTGTTTTGGGCTATGTACATTCTTTCTCTGATTGTGCGAACTATATCCACTGTTACTACGATCATCTCTGGTCCAAGGTGTTCCCTATCTCCGATATCGTCCCAACTTAATGGTGAACGACACTTCCTTCCACAAAGAGCTGCAAAGGGTGCAATTCCAATACTCGCTTGGTAGTTGTTGTTGTATGAAAACTCCACAAGATGTAGGTGATCTTTCCATGATCCTATGAAGTCTAACATACATGATCTCAGGATATCTTCAGGAATATGAATCGTTCACTCAGACTGCCCATCTGTTTGTGGATGATAAGCCGTACTGAAGTTCAGACTCGTTCCCAAGCTAGCTTGCAGACTCTGCTAAAACTGCGATTGGAATCTGGTGTCACGATCGGAGACAATCCAAACCGGTACTCCATGTAATCTCATGATTTCCTGCATGAGTTCATGGGTATTAGAAATAGTACACTATGAAGAGTTAAATCTTACTAACATTCAGACTTACTTGCATGTACTTCTTTGCTAGTGTCTCGGTAGATTGGCCAACTCGAAATGGGATGAAATAAGACAATTTTGTAAGTCGATCCACAATAACCCATACTGCGTCTTTACCTTTCGTGCTACGAGGAAGTGCAGTCATGATGTCCATGGTGATGTGTTGCCATTTATATTCTGGAATAGGTAATGATTGAAGTAAACCAATAGTCCTGTGATGTTCAGCTTTTACTTGCTGACACACCAAGCATTTGGCTACGCTTCTGGCTACTTCACGCTTCATTCCATGCCCCTAGTAATGTTTCCGTATATCTTTTTACATCTTTATACCACCAGGGTGTACTGAGTATGGAGAGCCGTGAGCTTTTTTCATCAACTTTTCCCAAACAGGAGCTTGTGGTACACACAATTTGCTTTTGTATCTCAAAGATCCGTCTTCGTGGATGATGAAGTCTGTTCTAAGTCCACTTTCTATTTATTCTCTGATCTTTTGCAACTTGGCATCACTTTCTTGAGATTCTTTAATCTGATTGATAATAGTAGATTGAACTTGTAAATTCATCAACTCTGAAGTATTACCTGACATAACCACTTCAATCTCCATCTTGTGTAAATCTTGCTGTAGATTCCACTGTGCGGTGAGATTCATTGATAACGGCTGGCGACTAATTGCATCAAGAACTACATTCACCTTCCCTGGATGATATTGTAGGTTGAAATTGAAGTCCGCCATAAGTTCTAGCCATCTTCTCTGCCGCATATTCAGCTCTTTCTGAGTAAACACATACTTCAGGTTTTTGTGGTCTATGTATATATCTATCCGTTCTCCAAGAAGGTAATGATGCCAAATCTTCAATGCAAATATAACGGCCGCCAACTCCAGATTATGCATTGGATAATTGCGCTCATGAATCTTCAACTGTCTTGATACATAAGCTACAATTTTTCCATGTTGGTGTAGAACACATCTTAATCCCTTACCGGATGCATCGCAATGCATAACAAAACCTTTGATTGGTCCGGTATTACGAGAATAGGCGCTGATGTCAATCTTGACTTGAGTTCTACGAAATCCTGTTCGCATGCTTCTGACCACATGAATGCTTCATCTTTACGTGTGGTCTTGGTCAGGGATGTTGCAATCTTCGAAAAGCCTTCTATGAATCTTCAGTAGTATCCTGCTAATCCCAAGAAACTTTGAATTTCCTTCACTGTCTTTGGTGTCGGCCATTCACTTACTGCTGATATTTTAGCTGGATCCACAGAGATTCCTTCACCTGAAATGATATGTCTAAGAAATCCGACTTGATTTAACCAAAATTCACACTTGCTGTACTTGGCATAGAGTTGATGCTGTCGCAAAGTCTCCAGGACAATTCGTAAATGTTCATCGTGCTCTTTTCGATTCATTGAATATACCAAGATGTCGTCTTTGAAAATAACAACAAATCTATCTAGGTACTCTCGAAAAACTTAGTTCATCAGATTCATGAATATGGCTGGTGCATTGGTTACTCCAAATGGCATCATGAGAAACTCATAATGACCATAGCGAGTCCTAAATGCCGTCTTCGGAATATCAGACTCTTTGACCTTCACCTGATGATAACCCGAATGAAGATCTATTTTTTTAGAAAACACAAGACCCACTTAGTTGATCGAACAGATCGTCGATTCGCGGTAGTGGATACTTTTTCTTTATCATGACTTCGTTCAGAGCTCGGTAGTCAATGCACATTCTGTATGAACTATCCTTCTTCTTCACAAGAAAATCTGGAGATCCCCAACTTGAAATGTTGAGACGAATCCATTCTTTCTTCAGAAGTTTGTCCAATTGATTACGGATCTCCTTCAATCTTTCTGGACTTAACCGGTACGGTGCTTTGATAACCGGTTGTGCACCAAGTACTAAGTCAATACTGAAATCAATAACTCGATCGGAAGACAAACCTGAGATGTCTTCAGGAAATACGTCTTCGAACTCTCGAACTACTTCTGGATTGTCTTCTTCAGCTTGTATTGTTGCAATCACTGCCTTCTTTGGTTTAGCTTTATAAGTGCTAGGCTTTAGTGTACGGTCTCCACTATTGAAATAAAAGACCGAATAGTCTGGAATCTTGAACACTACCCTCCTTTGACGACAGTCGATGGTAGCATAGAAAGTTCCTAGCCAATCCATACCCAAGACTACGTCGAAGTTCGATATGTCCAGTACCTTGAAGTCAGCATAAAATTCTCTGCTGTAGACGACCACTGGACATAGATTGTATCCTAAAGTTGCCTTTAGAACGCCATTCCCTGAACTGACATTCCAGCTGGTTACGAGCGGTTTGACTGGAATCGCATGAGTTCGGACGAACCGTTGCAACATAAAGCAATATGATGCTCCAGTATCGAAGAGTGCTAGTGCAGGAAGTGAGGCTACTAAGATTTTACCTAAGTTATGCGGGATATGTTTAAGTATAGAAAAAGATACTTTGATATGTATGAAGATCGAAAGAAGGTTTGAAAGGAAAGGAGTTACCAGTGATGACTTGGCCAGTGGCTTCAGCTTTTTCCACAGTCATTGTGAAAGCCTGATGCCTAAGTACGTTCCTCCTTGCTGGGGGAACATTCCACTATCCGTTCCTCTGTCCCAGAGGTAGGTTCCTTTGTGCTTGATGGAACTGACGAGGAGGAGGTGCAGTAGGTCCACAAGGAGGTGGAGCTGGGAGAGCAAGTCGAGGAGCAAGTGCCTGAATAGCTGGCCGCTGTTGATAAGTGATAGCTGGTCTGGAGGCTATATTCGGATTGAGTCTATTAGGACATTTACCAATGTCATGAGCAGATGAGCTGCAGACTAAGCACAATCCGTTTGCTTGCCTGCAGTCTTTCACCAAGTGTCCATTTCTCTTGCAGTAGATGCAAAAGTCTGAACTAGGCTGGTTAAAAGTTACTCCTAGTCTCCTTGGTACAAACGGTGGCCTGGAAGAGGCTCCTCCTGCCATCTGAATAACAGGGCACTTCATACCGGCAGATTGAGGTCTACCCTTCTTCTTCACCACTGCCTCATATCTTCGGGTAGCCTTCAAAGCTAAATCTTGGGTTGGGAAATCCCCTATAGCTAGAGCAGCTTGGATCTCCTTGTCCAACCCCTGCTGAAATCGTCGTGCTCTGATCTCAGTAGTCGGTATGAGATGTGCTGCGAACCTATTACAGTCTCGTGTTAGCTGTGTAGTATGTGATATAAGGAAATTGAATATTTGAGACATGTTTTACCTGCTCAACATTGTGAATTCAGCGTCATACTCATCCATAGATTTGCTCCATATAAAGCCTTGTTGCAGGTGGATGAATTGCTGCTCCATATCAAATCGGGTAGTCTCGGGAAAATATTTCGTGTTGAACATCTCACGAAAAATCGTCCATTCGATCGGCTAGGCAAGACGGCTTTCTTTCGCCTTCCACCATACCCTGACATTATCCATGAGTTGCAACTTCGCAACCCTTAACCAAGCGATCTCTGGCACTTGTGCTGCTGCCAGGTCATCTTCGATCGACTGAGCCCATTCTTCAGCTTCCAAAAGGCTCTCTTTCCCAGAGAATTGTTGTCACTCCCCGCTTCCTGGTATACGGTAAGGAGACGCGATGGGTCACGCGATGTATTTACTCAGAAGCAAACACGCTAAGCGTATCTAAGAAATATAAAGTAAAATGTACATAAGAGACATGAATATAAATGAACAGCAACTTTTATTTATTTAACAATTCTTTACAAGTACAACTGGAAATGTAAATATAGGAATAAAAAGCAATGCCTAAACAATGGCATAACTGAAATGAAAAGTATATACAAGTTCCTACATCTCTGGGTCGATGGCAAACTGCTCCAAGTCCTAAGTACTAGGCTCGATCTCTAGTCAGTCGGATCCACCAGACAACATTCTAAAGAAAGAAGAAAAGGAATGTCGTCAGCGAACAATCGCTCGGTAAGTCCCAAAGAAAGAGAGAAGTAGAATAGACAGAAAAGAGAATATAACTGTATAATGTTATCTTTTGTTCTGTTAACGCAGTTGTTTGTAGCTTGGTACAGAATATTCCAGTGTATACGAGAGGAGTCCTACTATTCCGGAGACTAAGGTATACGGAGCACAAGGAACCGTTAAGCCACGGTACGACAGCAATGGATATTTAGGTTTGGTGTATTAAAGTGACCGTCTCGTGCCACTTCTAACACATTCCGTACCAGTATACCCCTTTAAAACCCCGTAATGTCTTTCGTATTGATTGTATTATTTTGTTTTATAGATGGATGACTTGTCGAAACCATGATATCATGTAAATAGAATGTATATAAATGGATAGTCATGTAATCGGAGTATATCCATGGTTCGGTTCAGTCGAGTCATGTTGATATAGATTGAATTCTGGTATAAACGGATTCATGTTGTATTGTAATTATACTTGAATTGGATTCAAATTAGATTGATTTCATATTAGATGGAGACTCTGTCTGAGTCAGACACTTTGAAAAGAAATTGAAGTCCTGAATTAGTTTTGATGTTATCGGCAACTGCTGCACATAGACGGCAAGATTTGTGTCTTTTTGCAAGACAATTACCGTGTTGATAACACCGTTGTTAGGTTTTCTACCTTAGATAGGCAAGCATACATATTCTCCGGCTCCTTGAGGCTCAAGAGAACTGGTCTCGCTTAAACCTATGTTTACTAGGGTCCTTATTGTAAATTAATATAACTTGAGGGGGTTTTATGAAAAATAGTTTTGATATATTTTCAGAATATACTTCAAGTATTTAATTATCGTCTTTAGGATTTTCATAATTGTAATTTTTATAAAATAAAATATTCTAGTGGATATAACCTAGATTTCATTGTATATAGTATTTTAGTGTAATCTTGAAATGGTATTGAATTGTAAAGGTGGTTTCATGAAATTTATGATTCTTTTGATTTAGAAAACATGGAATATATATATTGTATATTTAAAATAGATATTTTGATAGTATTTATATATATCTAATATTTAAATATACATATTTATTAAATAGAAATCAAATTTTTCTTAAATATTGCATTAAAAATTCCATCAAGATCGAATACTCCTTGCGGAGGTCCCGAGGATGTGCGATAACCCACACTATCCCGATCGGGGTCCTTAAAATGGGTTGTAGAGGCGCAATTGCATGGAATTAAATAACACACTTTTTAAAGAAAACGGTTTTTCGAATGTTCATGGTATTTAAATGTAAACTCGTATTTACCATAAACTAATGTCCCAAGAGTTATCGTGATATGTCAAAAATGTGTGTTGTGATGAGGTAGGTCATTACCTCGTGAGTTTTCTAAAGGTACTATAAGGGAATATGTTGAATTGTGTTGAAAATAAAGTATATGGTATTTAACCGTAAAAATGCGATAAAAGTTGCATAATAGATTCTATTGAGATGAAACTTGTTCTAATGTGTTTATAAATGATTACTAAACAATATATTAAAAATTTGTAGGTTTGTTATTAAGAAAAAATTATATTTTTAAAGAAAAGGGAATCGGAAGCCGGAATAACACTGCTTCCGACGAGTTTTGAAAAGGAGAAGTTTTAGAATAGCAAAAGAGGAGGGGAGATGAGATTTACTGATTGTAAATAGAGAGAAGAGGTAGGGGGAGAGTTTGGGATCGTCGAGCGCCGGATTCTTCCCGAAACTTCGCCGGAACTTCACTTCTTGGTAACTCTACATGTATAACTTTGGACTTGGAAATTTTAGGGAGTTTTGTAATGGAATTCTGAATGAGGAGGGGTAAAATGTAGTGTGGTATTTATAGGGAAAACTAGGGTTTAGGTTAATGAAGAATAGAATTAAAATGTGCATTAAAATATGGATAAATACCCATTTTTAATTCTCTGGAAATACGCAATCAAACAGCATGGGGGTAGTGGGGTAGGCCAAGGGGTTCTGGGGTTAAAAATAGGAGGCATCCCCTATGGATTAGCCCGGCGGTGCCGGCCAATCCTTCGAATCTCGCCGGTCCAATCTGGCGGGATGGGCTTGAGATCTTGGCCATGTGTTAGCTCAGTGCGCGTGTTTGATTACTTTGTGACTTTTCATTTTACGTGTTGTGCACGTGCAAACTTTTGAGCTTCTAAAAGATTAAAAGAAAAATCAACAAAAAATAATATGGCTGGGGGGATTCAATCACAGGGCCTACTTCATAGCAGTGCAAGGCTTTACCAATGAGCTACAAGTTGTTTTCTTGCTGTTCAAAAGCAAATTAAATACTTATAGTGTATATAAGATTGCAAATACTCTATTTGTACATTAAAATTTAATCAAATTTTCTGTACACTGAAATAGAGTTGTTACAATTGTTTAGGGTGCAGTGCCCAGAATTGTTTCATACCGGGCGCCTCTGCTTCTGGATGGTTCAGAAGTATGGCAGTCTGCTGCTGCTGTTCCTCCAAGAGGCTCTTGATTGACTCAAGAAAAATCGTCTGCTCGTTGATCAGAGCAGCTGCGGTAGGTGTAAGTGGTAGAGGTGGTAGTGTTGGTGGGGTGTTGTCATTCACTTTCGTGCTCGTATTGTTAGGAGAATCCATAACCTTGAAAGAAAAAAAAGATTAGGATAGATTCAAGGAATATGAAATGTAAAAAATGCTTAGCTTCTGATTCTTATAATTCTTGTGATATATTACTTAGGTTTCCATGCAGAACTGACCCTGCATGGTTATGTAGGTTTCCACGCAGAACAGACCTGCATGGGTCACCAACAAAACCTGTTACGCCCCGCTTCCCAATGTACGGGAAAGTAGATGTGGCAGGGACGCGACGTATTTACTCAGAAGTAAACACGTTAAGCGTAATTAAGCAATATAATAAATGTACACAAGAAATGACAAGAGATATAAATAAACAACAAATTTTTATTGATTAAACATTCTTTACAATAAAACTGGAAAGTAAATACAATACTGGAAAGCAATGCCTAAACAATGGCATATGAACTGAAAGTAAAACTATGTACAAGTAGAACAAGTGCTCGGGGTCCTCAATGAACTGCTCCAAATCGTTCTGGCTGGGCTCGATCTCCTGAGAGTTGGGTCCTCTTAACAACATTCCAAAAAAAGAAGAAATATGAATGTCATCAGCGAACAATCGCTCGGTAAGTCCCAAGAGAGAGATAAGAATAGATCAAGTAAATGAAATATATCTAGTAATTTATCTGTTTTAGTTATACTAATGCAGTTGTTTATAGGTTAGTACAGAATGCATCGGTGTATTTGAGAGGAGTCCAACTATTCCGTGGACTAAGGTATACGAAGCACAAGGACCCGTTAAGCCACGGGACAACAGCATGAATATTCAGGTTAGTGGATTAAAGTGACCGTCTCGTGCCACTTCTAATACATTCCGTACCAATCTACCCCATTAAAACCCCGAAATGCATACTGTATTGATTATATTGATTGTATTGATTTGTTGTATAAGACTTGCCAAAACTATGATATAAGTTGTTCATGTAAACGGATCAGATGTAAACGGTTAGTCATGTAGTCAAGTTCAAATTATATCCATGGTTCGGTCCAGTCGAGTCATATAGCATGTGCATGTTCAAGTGTTCATGTTTGATACATTGGGTTCATGATGAAATGGAGTTATAGTTAGATTCAAGTTTAGATTGTATTCAGATTAGACCGAAACTCATATTAAGTCATACACTTTAAACAGATTTGAGTCCTGAATCAGGTTTAGGAGTTATCGGTAACTGCTGCACATGGACGACAGGATTTATGACTTTTTCCAAGCTAATTATCATTGATAACCCCGTTTTATTTTTCCACCTTAAATAGGAAAGCACCCATTTTCTCCGGCTCCCTGAGGCTCAATAGAATTGGTCCCGCTTAAACCTATATTTATTAGGGTCCTTATTGTAATTTAATATAACGTGAAGCGGTTTTATGAAAAATAGTTTTAGTATACTTTCAAAATAAATCTCAAGTATTTATTTATCGTATTTAGGGTTTTCATGGATGTAACTTTTAAAAGTGTGGTATTCTAGTGAATAAATACCTAGTTGAATAGTTCATGGTATTTTTGTGTAAATTTGACTTGTATGGATTCTTGATGGTATTTTCATAGAAATGTAATTCTTTTTCTTTTGTTTAGGAAAACATGGAATTTATTATATATTTAAAATATATGGTTTGATACTATTTATATATAGTTATTAAAAATAACATTTATTTATTAAATAGAAAATCACGTTTTTGTCTTAAAAAATGCATTAAAAATTACATCGAGATCATATGCTCCGTGAGGAGGTCTGTATCTCGCTCTACTAATCCTGAGGATGTGTGATAACCCGCACCATCCCGATCGGGTTCCCCAAAATGAGTTGTAGAGGTTTAATCGCAAGGAATGTAAATAACACAATTCAAAGAAATACGGTTTTTAATAGTTTATGGTATTTTGATGTAAATGTCGTATTTATCCCGAAAATATTGCTAAAAGGAAATTGTGCTATGTCATTATGCATGTTGTGAGAGGTAGGTCATTACCACGTGAGATTTTCTTAAAGGTAGTATAAGCAAAAGTAGTAAAATATGTCATATGTAACGTTATGGTATTTAAACGTAAAAACTTAATAAAAGTTGTTTTACATGGAGTTTTGAAATGAAACTTATTTCTAAATATTAGTTAATATTTAACAAGAAAGATGTAATGATATGGTTAAGTGGTTCTTAAGAAAAAATTGAAATTTTAAAGAGAATAGAATTAAGAGTCGGTATAACTCTATTTACCGACGTGATTTGAAAAGAGATAGTTTTGAGATGTGAAATGAGGAGAAGAGAGAGGACTTACTAGATGAAATGAGAGAGGGGAGATTTAGGAAGAATTTGGAAGCTTCGTGGAGTCGCGGGTCGCTGGAATCGTCTCGAATCGTCGCCGGAACTTGACCTTGGGTTAACTCCACTTGTACTCTTCTTTGATTTGGAAAATTTTGAGGATTTTAAACAATGGATTTCAGAATGGAGAGGGCTAGGGTGTGGGGTTGTATTTATATGGTAGAATTAGGGATTTTGAGAATTAAAAAGAGAATTAAATTGTATTAAGATTTGGATTAAAAGCTTATTTTTAATTCTCTGTTTAATTGCAGTAAAAACAAACAGAAGAGGAGTAGTGAGGGTAGGCCAAAAGATCTTGGGTTCAAATTTTGGAAGCATTCCCGACGGTTCAAACTGGCGGCGCCGGCCTTATTGAAATCTTCGCCGGTCATTGTGTTAAGGTGGGGTGTGAGATTCTTGCCACGTGTCTTTATCTGTTCATACAACATTTTCCACATGTTTGTTTTCTGTGACGTTTCATTTTTACGTGTATTGCACGTGTAAATTTTTGGGCTTCTAAAAAGTTTAAAAGAAAAATTATAAAAAATAATATGTGGCTGATGGGATTCGAACACAGGGGCCATGTCACAGTAGTGTAAGGCTTTACCAATAAGCTACAAGCGTTTTCCTGCTGTTCTAAAACAAATTAAATTTATAACTTGTGCTCAGACTTGAAACTCTATTCTATACATTAACTTGAAAAAAAAATTTCTATGAAATTAGAGTTGTTATACCTAGGAAGCTGGAGAAAGTGAGTTCTTGCCTACTCAGGTTAGAAAATTTAACGGAGTTATAAATGGCAATTATCTTAGAAAAAGACACAAATTCTGTCGTTCATATGCAGCGGTTGTCGATTACTCCCGAACTTAAGAAATTCAAGAGTTAAATATGTTTACAAGTTTCTGACTCTAACAGGAATCCACTTCAACCTAGAATCCAAAATCAAATACGAACTTGTATAATTGATCATGAACTTGAATACTCTAATTCAAACATCAAATTCAAACTTGCATACTTGACTCGACTTGACCGAACCATGGTTATAACTTGACATGAACTTGATATGAATATCTGAACACATGCTTACCTCTTGAACATGAACCTGTACATTTTATATTCATGGATTCAGCCAAGACTTATAATTTTAATCTATACAATACAATACGCGGGGATAAAGGGTTAGATTGGTACAGAATGTATATCGTGGCACGAAAGGTCACTTTAAATGACACCAACATGAATTCACGTGTCGTTGTCCTGTGGGTTATGACAGGGCCTTGTACTACATGTTACCATAGTCTACAGGGTAAGAAGGATTCCTCTCGTATACATGAATATCTTCTTTATCAAACTACAAATAACTATGTTAGAACAACTATCCTATACTAGTGAATGATCATATACAATTTTACATGTCCTCTGTCCATTTGGTTTCTATTCACATTATATATTATCTTCTCTTACTTCTTTTGAGACTTACCAAGCTCTAGTTCGCTGACGACATTCCATTCTGTTTCTTTCTTTAGGATGTTCGTCAGGAGGACCGGACTCTGAAGAGATAGAGCCAAGCCCGGAGGACTTGGACCAGCTTGCTACACATCCAGACTACTAGCTCTTTCCAGCCTGCACTTACTTTCTGTATGCCATTGTTTAGGCATTTACTTTATTTATTGTATCTTTTATTTTCAGACAGTTGTATGTAAAGCTGAATGTAAATAAAGTTGTTGTTTCATTTTATAACTCTTGTCATTCTTATTCATTGTTATATTGCTTAATTACGCTTAACGTATTTTTTTCATAGTAAATACGTTGTGGGTTTGCCACGTCACCTTTTCCATCTATTAGGATGCGGGGCGTGACAGATTGTGGGGAAGTTTTTTCCTGCAGGTGCAAGCCTATGCAGTTAATTGCTTTATCACAAAGCGATAACAACTTTTACCTTCTCCATGTCTATCACTCCGTGTTGTGTTTTGTTTATTTTGGGGTTGCCCTTGGATTGTATACGGAAACTAATATCGGCGTCGCCCGTAGGACGTGAATTGGTCCAAAACCGTACATATTAGATTTGGGGTTGAATCTAGTTCATATGTTCCATTAGTTCAGGGTATATGTCTATGGACCCTTAATCGTATATGAGACTAATATCGACTTAGGAAATATATTTAAGGGCCGTTAATCTTGTTTTAGATTAAGGTCAACTTAAAATATATGGGTATATGGGCTCAAGGAATATCATGGAATTTTAAGGTACTTATATATATGAGGTTAATGGAGAAAAGAGGCTATAGGAGGGAATTTCCTCCTATGGCGTCGAAAAAATACACCCTCTCATTTTTTCCAACGATCGGCACCTACCATCTTCATCATTATCATCTAAGATGTGGATACACCAAATTTCATGTAATTCTTCAACTTTTTCAACGTTGATTTAGTGGGTTCAAAATTAACGGTTTACCGACAATAGAACTTTTTACATTGTTAAATCAATGGTGAAATGGTTGTAGAATCACTTGAAATTTGGTGTACTCACATCTTAGATAATAACGATGAAGATGGTGGGTGCCGATCGTCGGAAAAATTGAGAGAAGGTGTATTTTTTCGACGCCATAGGAGAAAATTCCCTCCTATGGTATCTTTCCTCCATTATTCTCTCTCTCAATATGTATAAAATAATATTAATACGCATTCGATGTACATGAAATATTATATGTGATATGTACACATGTAGTGTATATGTATGGGCAAAAAATTACAAAAGCCCAACATGTATTAAGATATAATTAGTTAGTTTGTTTAAGTTATTAAATGAATTAATTAGTTATGAGTATTTAAATTAGAAAAACTATATGGCTATATTTAGCCTTCTAATGTATAGAAAACCCTAACCCTAATTTCCTGCCCCCCCCCTCTTTGATAGTTTCAGCCCCCCTTTCTTCTCTTGGCCGAAATTATTTTGGAAGAAATAAAATAATTTTTTTTAATTTATCTTCTTTATTTATTCTCTATAATTAATTACATTAGCTAATCAATTAATTAGAGTTCATAGATCTTGGAAATTTGTATGAAGACAAGCATGGAGATCATCAAAGTGTAATCAAGTCGTTTTGATTAGAGTAGGCATCATTAGCACAACGAACGAAACGTAAATCCGATTTTGCACAAATGTATAATTCTCCTTAAATCAATTAAGTGTTAATTGTTTTCATTATTAATTAACATGGTTTATAAACCTTAATTTGTGTTGATGTAAAAAAAATTAGTTTACCTTCCGCTACATTTACACCAATTTAACGAACAGGGGTATCTGAGTAAAGGTTTATAAATCAACTTAATTAATTTTTATCTTTAAAAATTTGTTTTTTGATATATATATATATATATATATATATATATATATATATATATATATATATATATATATATATATATATTAATGTTGCTGTAAATTGATTGGATCTATAAGTTCTAAGCGTTAGAATAAATACAAAAGTGCATATGTCAAAATATATAGAGAAACTTTAATAGGATTAATTTTGATAACTTTGACATTTTTAATGAGATTAAAAATGTCATTTTTTATAAAAAAAAAATTATGCATAAAAATTTGGAATAATATAACAAACTTTTTTTCAAAATTAGGGTTTACCCCTATATGGGGCCGGTCGATTTTTTTTTAAATTAATTTTTTTCTTTATCATATTCTAAATTAGTTGGAATTTGTTGAAAATCATAATTCTAATATATTCCAAGTTTGTTGGAGTTTGTTGAAAATCCTATTTCAAATATATTCTATGTTTGTTAGAGCTTGCTGAAAATCTGTTTTAAAAATTTCTCTGTTTTATTTTGACATATAAATGCACATATGTTAAGTTGTTAACATACAACATAATCTAGTTAGTTATTTTTGTAAGCTGTTATTAAATATAATTAAATATTTTCATTTCTAATTACATCAACTATTTTATATATTAAAGTATATATATAAACATGATACACACACATTATTATATGTGAGATAATAAATTATGGTTGTGAAGTGATAATATGCCTGCAATGTCTTTTTTTTTGTGTATGTGATATGAGATGATTTAATTAGTATATTGGATAATATTGGAAAAACCCTATATGATTTGTGTTGTAATTATTTATAGTGACATGCGAGTCACTTGGTAATGGGTTAACTAAATGGGGAATGCGTGCATTGATTTATTTTACGCACTAGTTTGTTATTGGAAAAACCTTATATGATCTGAGTTTTTCTAAAACGATCATAAAAACAGTTAAAAGGTTTTAACTTAGAAAAACGATGAGACGATTAGTAATGTGATTATTAAGTATAACAAATCACTTAAAATTGAAAAACAATCTTTTAAAATGAATAGGGGAGTTAATAATAACTCAAGAACATAGTTTTTCTAAAAACGTTTTTCAATTTTAAATCACGTCAAAAAAGGTTAAGAGTATTTTTCAATACTATACGTTACTCTCCACCATTTCAATCAAATAGAGTATCCGATATTCATGCTATGGTTATTGGCGAGTTGTCAAGCCATAGTATGTAGTATTTTGATGATATTTGATTGCTAATACATGTGATGTAGAGTAGGTGAATCAATAATAGTGCTTTATTGTTGGGAAGTTGCCAAGGGCCCCATTATTGATCTAGCTACTCAAGAACTTTATTGTTGGGAAGTTGCCAAGGGCCCCATTATTGATCTAGCTACTCAAGAAATGTGTGGGTATGACTTGACTTGATTATTATGAGTTATGGTTGGCTTTTTGTCAAGTTAATAATAAGTTTATGGGTAAAAACTATAATCGAAAATTATAAATGTGATCGACAAAAGAGTTTTTTCCACTTTCTATGGTGTATGGTGACTTGTTGGCTAGTTGTAAAAGTCACCATACCATGATAGTTGGATTTCGATTCCCATTTTAAACTTTTAGAAAGTTTATGTTTTTACAAATGTTGTGATTTTCATGAAAATGCGCTAAAATAGTAGGAGACATCTAATAGATAAATTAAATATTTTTCTAATCTATTTTGATTTCAAGAACGTCCGCTAAAATATTTTTCTTAATCTACTGTCAGATTTACTACTGTTAATCATGACTAGTTTGAAACTAATAGCTGAAAAGGACAAACTAATGGGACATAATTATAAAGATTGGGTACACAAGATCAAAATCGCCTTCACTTATGAAAAGATGATTTACATTCTCACTGGCACACCGCCTCCTCCTCTAGGAGACAGACCTAGACAGATAGATCGAGATGCCCAGGATCAGTGGAAGCTCGATTGTCACCGGGTTCACTGCCTCACTCTGTCCTCTATGAATGATGATTTGCAGAGGGGACATGAGAAAAATGATGTTCAGATTATATTCGCTCATCTTAAAGAGCTGTATGGAGAGCAGTCTCGAATAGCCAGATTCGAGGTATCAGAATTTTTTGATCTGAAGATGAAGCCCTGGACATCCATGCATGACCATGTCCTCAAAATGATTGATTTGATCAATCGACTTGAGGGTTTGGGTTTCTCTTTACTTAAGGAGCTTTATGTTGATAAAATTCTTAGCTCTTTACCAAATTTCTTCTCTCCGTTCACAATGTGGTTCAATATGAACAAACTAGAAGTTGGACTTCCGGAGTTGCTCAATATGTTGGTGCAAGCTGAGACCTTCTTAAAGAATGGGAAGTCCTCTGTTATACTTGTGGGACGTTCTTTTTCCTCAACTAAGGCAAAAACCAAGGGAAAAGGAAAGAAGAAACTATACAAGCCTAACAGAGGCATAAAGAAAGGCTAAAAGGAAGGGCAATGCAAATGAAACAAAGCCTGTATAAGAATAATGTTTTCACTGCTATAAGACTGGGCACTTGAAGAGAAATTACACTAGCAATCTAGAGAAGCTAAAGAAGAAGAATCCTGTTGAAGCTTCATCTTCAGGTATTTGTGTTATTGAAAATTGTTTTCAAATTATACCTACTTCATGGGTATTGGATACTAGTTCTGGTTCTCACATCTGTAATTATTTACAAGGACTGAGAAGAAGTAGAAATCTGGCACAAGGAGAGATGATTCTCTAAGTTGCAAATGAAGCATATGTTGCAGTAGTTGTAGTAGGAGATTCTCATCTATCACTGCCAGATGGAAAGACTTTAGTTTTAAATAATTTTTTTATATTCCTAGCATGTTATGCAATATTATTTCTGTTTCTTTATTGGATAAGAACGGATATTTTTTTGTTACGTTCAATGGTGTTATGAACATTCATTGTAATAAAGAGTTAGTTGCTTTTGGGAATTTATTTAATGGTCATTATTTATTAAATCTTCCCAATATTTATAACATACATAATATCCGTAAAAGAACAAGTTCAGAGATGAACGAAACTCTTTTATAGCACCATAGACTTGGCCATATAAATGTGACAAGGCTCAAGCAATTACATAAGAATGGTTACCTGCATTCATTTGATTTCGAGTCATATGATAATTGCAAGTCATGTCTTAAAGATAAGATGACTAAATCTCCTTTTAGTGGAAGCGGAGAAAGAGTTGATAAACTCTTAGGACTGGTACATAGTGATGTATGTTGTCTAATATCTATTTAAGCTAGAGGAGGATACTCGTACTTTATTACTTTTACAGATGATTGCTCATGCTTCGGACACATATACTTGATGAAGTATAGTCTGAAGTATTTGAGAAGTTCAAAGAGTATAAGAATGAAGTGCAAAACCAAACGGGAAAGAAAATTAATATTCTTTGATCGGATTGAGGAGGTGAATATTTGAGTACAAAATTCCCTGGTTATTTAAAACAGAATGAGATTCTCTCTCAGATTACTCCACCTTACACGCCACAGCATAATGGCGTATTAGAAAAGTGGAATCGTACCCTATTGGATATGGTACGTTCCATGATGAGTAACGCTGAGTAACCTCTTTCATTCTGGGGGTATGTATTAAAGATAGCTGCATACATACTGAACCAGGTTCTGTCAAAGTCAGTGCCCTTACCTCCATATAAGTTATGGAAGGGCAAGAAACCTAATTTTAAGTTTGTTAAGATATGTGGCTGTCCTTCTTTAGTTAAAAAGCAGAATCCTAACAAGCTAAAGGCATGATCCGTACTTTGCAAGTTCATAGGATACCCAATGCATTCGCATGTGTATAGATTCTACTGTCCTTAGGAACAACATATTGTTATCTCTAGACATGCCACCTTCTTAGAGATGGAATTTCTTGAAAAAGAAATTAGTAGGAGCACAGCAGAACTGGAACAGGTACCAGAAGAACAAGCAATTACGGAAGACTAAATAGAACCTAAGACTTCAGTATTACCCGATCCAGCAGAACCACTCCGTCGATCTAGTAGGCAATCTAGAGCACCTAAGAGATATTATGGGTATTTCGTTCATGGTGATATCGAAGATTGTGTTATAAAAGATGATGATCCTATTATTTATCGACAGGCAATAGAGGGTAAAGACTCTCATAAATGGATGGATGCCATGAAATCTGAAATTGATTCGATGCACTCCAACATAGTGTTGACATTGGAGGATACTCCTGAAGGGGTAAAACCCATTGGGAGCAAATGAGTCTTCAAGAAGAAGATCTGTGTAGATAGGAAGGTGGAGACCTTCAAAGCTAGATGATTAGTCCAAAAATAATATGTTTACCGTAATCAGAAACGCCGTCGCTTTGCAGCTAGCCGGTGAGTACGGGTCGGTCCACAGAGATGTGTAATTTTCTGATTTGTGTTTTTACGAGTTGATTCCGATGGTGGTTTGGTTTTTGTTGATTGATTTAAAAACTAACTTATACGATATTAAAGAACTTGTTAGGATTAGGTCTAAGGTAGGGTTGATGAGATTAATATCGTCACCTCTTTCAATGCCGTTTGATTAAACCTTTTTAGAAATCATAACAATTATTAGCAAAGGGGATTAGGATGATTGGGAAGAAACGAAATTTCTTCCTCTAGATCCTTGTCCGTCCTTTCCTATTAATTGCTACAACCTTCATGGACGTCATGTATGTCCGGCCCTTTATACTACGGTTCACCGTTACCTCGTAGGTAGGGTGCCGTAGGGAGCGGATCATGCATGCGTGCATGAAGTTCTACTTATGAAATTGTATTGGCATTGAAGGAGGTGAGAGATATTCATCTCTCACTCCCTCCCTTGTTCCTAACCCTAATAAGCGAGGATTTTACTCGCTCATCAGGGGATCTTCTAAAAATGACATTTTTTTGTTATTTTTAATGTGTTTTGTTTATATCTAAAGAAGTACTTATCTACTGCAGATTAAAAGAACTACACTAAATTAACCAGAGCAAGCAATGACTTATCTACGGCAAGAATAAAATTATAGATCTAGGGCAAATAATGAAATTATAACTAAGGCAGGAAAAAATAGAAACTTACAAAAATGATGCTCTAAATCTCCCAACAATTCTGAATTTTATTGATTGAAAAAGAGGCATCCGTTTTACAGATTTGTGATTACAATTTATAAGAAAACAGGGAAGCTAGGGTTACTGATTCTCGCACACATGATTTTACAGATATGCCCACTGAAAATCCCAACACCTGCACCGACACACCGACAGAAAAAAATTCCACCGACATGGGCATTATACGGCCGCGGAACCGCGGCATGGGGGGGTTTGGGCCGCGGTTCCGCGGCCCTTTGATAAGATCATTGGACCATTTTTCTGGGCTTTATTTGTGGCTATCTGGGCTTCTTATTTCTTCATCTCATTTCTCTGTTTGGCTTCTTATTCTTCTCCAGATCTTTCAGTGAAAAACATGTAGCGATCTTTTAACCGTTTCATTTGATTAGTCCAAAAATAATATGTTTACCGTAATCAGAAACGGCGTCGCTTTGCAGCTAGCCGGTGAGTACGGGTCGGTCTACAGAGATGTGTAATTTTCTGATTTATGTTTTTACGAGTTGATTCCGATGGTGGTTTGGTTTTTGTTGATTGATTCAAAAACTAACTTATAGGATATTAAAGAACTTGTTAGGATTAGGTCTAAGGTAGGGTTGATGAGATTAATATCGTCACCTCTTTCAATGCAGTTTGATTAAAACTTTTTAGAAATCATAACAATTATTAGCAAAGGGGATTAGGATGATTGGGAAGAAACGAAGTTTCTTCCTCTAGATCCTTGTCCGTCATTTCCTATTAATTGCTACAACCTTCATGGACGTCATGTATGTCCAGCCCTTTATACTACGGTTCACCATTACCTAGTAGGTAGGGTGCCGTAGGGAGCGGATCATGCATGCGTGCATGAAGTTCTACTTATGAAATTGTATTGGCATTGAAGGAGGTGAGAGATATTCATCTCTCACTCCCTCCCTTGTTCCTAACCCTAACAAGCGAGGATTTTACTCGCTCATTAGGGGATCTTCTAAAAATGATATTTTTTTGTTATTTTTAATGTGTTTTGTTTATATCTAAAGAAGTACTTATCTACTGCAGATTAAAAGAACTATACTAAATTAACTAGGGCAAGCAATGACTTATCTACGGCAAGAATAAAATTATAGATCTAGGGCAAATAATGAAATTATAACTAAGGCAGGAAAAAATAGAAACTTATAAAAATGATGCTCTAGATCTCCCAACAATTCTGAATTTTATTGATTGAAAAATAGGCATCCGTTTTACAGATTTGTGATTATAATTTATAAGAAAACAGGGAAGTTAGGGTTACTGATTCTCGCACACATGATTTTACAGATATGCCCACTGAAAATCCCAACACCTGCACCGACACACCGACAGAAAAAATTTCCACCGACACAGGCATTATACGGCCGCGGAACCGCGGCATGGGGCAGTTTGGGCCGCGGTTCCGCGGCCCTTTGGTAAGATCATTGGACCATTTTTCTGGGCTTTATTTGTGGCTATCTGGGCTTCTTATTTCTTCATCTCATTTCTCTGTTTGGCTTCTTATTCTTCTCCAGATCTTTCAGTGAAAAACATGTAGCGATCTTTTAACCGTTTCATTTGATTAGTCCAAAAATAATATGTTTACCGTAATCAGAAATGGCGTCGCTTTGCAGCTAGCCGGTGAGTACGGGTCGATTCACAGAGATGTGTAATTTTCTGATTTGTGTTTTTACGAGTTGATTCCGATGGTGGTTTGGTTTTTGTTGATTGATTTAAAAACTAACTTATACGATATTAAAGAACTTGTTAGGATTAGGTCTAAGGTAGGGTTGATGAAATTAATATCGTCACCTCTTTCAATGCCGTTTGATTAAAGCTTTTTAGAAATCATAACAATTATTAGCAAAGGGGATTAGGATTATTGGGAAGAAACGAAGTTTCTTCCTCTAGATCCTTGTCCGTCCTTTCCTATTAATTGCTACAACCTTCATGGACGTCATGTATGTCCGGCCCTTTATACTACGGTTCACCGTTACCTCGTAGGTAGGGTGCCGTAGGGAGCGGATCATGCATGCGTGCATGAAGTTCTACTTATGAAATTGTATTGGCATTGAAGGAGGTGAGAGATATTCATCTCTCACTCCCTCCCTTGTTCCTAACCCTAACAAGCGAGGATTTTACTCGCTCATTAGGGGATCTTCTAAAAATGACATTTTTTTGTTATTTTTAATGTGTTTTGTTTATATCTAAAGAAGTACTTATCTACTGCAGATTAAAAGAACTACACTAAATTAACTAGGGCAAGCAATGACTTATCTACGGCAAGAATAAAATTATAGATCTAGGGCAAATAATGAAATTATAACTAAGGCAGGAAAAAATAGAAACTTACAAAAATGATGCTCTAGATCTCCCTACAATTCTAAATTTTATTGATTGAAAAAGAGGCATCCGTTTTACAGATTTGTGATTACAATTTATAAGAAAACAGGGAAGCTAGGGTTACTGATTCTCGCACACATGATTTTACAGATATGCCCACTGAAAATCCCAACACCTGCACCGACACACCGACAGAAAAAAATTCCACCGACACGGGCATTATACGGCCGCGGAACCGCGGCATGGGGGGGTTTGGGCCGCGGTTCCGCGGCCCTTTGGTAAGATCATTGGACCATTTTTCTGGGCTTTATTTGTGGCTATCTGGGCTTCTTATTTCTTCATCTCATTTCTCTGTTTGGCTTCTTATTCTTCTCCAGATCTTTCGGTGAAAAACATGTAGCGATCTTTTAACCGTTTCCTTTGTATTCTATCATTGCCTTGTTGATGGTGAACTGTTCTTCTTCTGGGCTTTACTAAGATCCTCCTAATTGTTGGTCAAAAGTCCTTCTTTTGTATCGTCTTTTGTGTTTTTCACTGTTTTTGCTCCCAGAACCTGTAACCTGTAATATGTAGCAGACATGGGTCAAAAGCACCTGTTTTTATTCTTAAATGCATAAGAATGGGGAATACAAAATGCAATATTATGTTATGAACACTAGACCGGTGGAAAAAGGCTTTTGTCAAAGACCAGGTGTGGATTTTAACGAAACCTTTTCTCCAGTTGCGTTGCTTAAGTCAATCAGAATCATGCTTGTAATCCCTGCTTCTTAGGACTACGAAATATGGCAGATGGATATCAAGACAGCTTTTCTAAACGATATTTTAGAAGAGAGCGTCTATATGACACAGCCAGAAGGTTTCGAGGTCAGTGGGAGTAGCGATAAAGCATGCAGGTTGCTTAAGTCCATTTATGGAATAAAGCAAGTATCTAGGAGTTGGAACATCTGTTTTGATGAGGTAATCAAAGGGTTTGATTTCATCAAAAATGATGATGAACCATTTCTTTATAAGAAGATTAGAGGAAGTAATACCATGTTCCTCATATTGTATGTGGACGACATACTTCTAATAGGCAATAATGTACTGACATTGCAATCAGTAAAGATCTGGCTATCACAAATGTTCTTAATGAAGAATTTGGGTGAAGCATCCTACATATTGGGTATAAAGATTTATAGAGATAGATCTAAGAGGATGCTTAGGTTATCCCAATACAAGTACATAGATGACATAATAAAGAGATTTAGTATGGAACTACCAAGATGACCAAGCGAGATAATGTACCTGTTAGGCATCGTATATTTCTCCCTCCAAGGATATGTCTCTCAAGACAAACGAGGAGTGAAAACATATGGATAAGAAACTATAATCATCGGCAGTTGGGTCTGTCATGTATGTGATATTATGTACTAGACCTGATGTGGCTTATGCACTTGGTGCAGTAAGTCAATATCGGTCTAATCCTGAAGAACAGCACTGGATTTATGTGATGTCTATACTTAAGTATTTGAAGAATACTAAGCAGATGTACCTAATATTCGGTAAATGTGACCTCAAGGTTGGGACGTTTACTGATTTCAGTTTTCAAAATGATATAGATGATTGAAGATCTATCTCTGGTTATGTTTTTACTATAAATGGTGGAGCTGTTAGTTGGAGGAGTTCGAAATAGGATACTGTTGCGGACTCTACCATGGAGGCGGAGTATATAGCAGCGAATGAGGCTGCTAAAGAGGCTACTTGGATGGAGAAGTTTATCTCCAATTTAGGAGTGGTTCCGATCATTGCTGACCCAGTACCCATTTATCGTGACAACAATGCACCATTTCATTGATTAAGGAACCAATGTCTCATTGTAAATCCAAGCACATACTTTGAAAGCACCATTTGATTTGAGAGATCCATAGATGGAAGGATATCGAGATTAGATACGAAAGATAACATAGCAGATCCATTCACTAAGGCTCTTTCTCAACTGTAGTTCGAGAGACTCGTTGAGAAGTTAGGTATGCGATACCACAATAATGGGCACTAAATGCAAGTGAGAGATTGTTAGATATAGGTTCCCTTAGAGACAATTAGTTGTAATTGTAATCTACATGTTTAGAACTTTCTCATTCATAATAATAGTATACTATTTAGTTTTTCTTTATTGGTATATCTTTTATTTATAATACTCTGTTTATTATTGATTACCAATACAGTCCGTAGAATAACACTAGACTACATGATTATGATGTAGATCACAATAGTGAAACCTGACTAGTCGATAAGTATATTCTTAAATGTTCCTAGTTGTAGGAGTATCGAAACAGGACATCGATATTCCGGTAGATTAGTGTATACTATACTTACTCGTTGGAGAGTAATGATTGTTCTCATAGTCATCCGGTGTGAAGAAACCAGGGTATCATATGCAGGTTTTTATAGATGATAAGAACACCGAACGACTCACTTTAAATTTCCAGTTAGTAATTATACATAACTGTTAGATCAAAATTCATATAGTGATAACTGGTATGACTTAGTTTCCAGACCTGCAACTCGCCATAACTTGCGTGTGCTAAAAATTACTTTAGTTACTACCCAACCACAGCTCCATTGATACTGTATATAACGGTAGTAGTTGGGAATGATCGAATGCATATGAAGGTTGTGAGGAGTTAACATGGAATTCGTCTCTCCGGTATAAGGAGAACAGTGTTCTGCAGTGTACGATATATCATTGACCTAAAATCTCTGGCCAGAGTACTAGAAATCAAATGATAAGTGGTTATCAGTTTGATCTCAGGGTTACGTGATAATATCAACACAATAGTTATTTGAGTTATTAGTATTTTACAGTACTACCAAGCCCTAAACCAAATAAGGAACACAAGTGACGAAGAGATTAGACCGTACGGTAGTTGCCACTGATAGGTATTGATTTGCTTAGGTAGAATTTTCCTATTCCAATCCATTCATTGACAGTTTACCCAGGTAGTCTAAATACGTAGCTATCGTCCCTATACACTTATGGATTTTACTGTTCAAAGAATTAGTTCGAATTAATTATCCACTGCTGAGTAAACGTCAAGCTTTCGGAGTCACACATAGGTGAACTCCTACTTGCCAAATATGGAAGTATAAACTAAAGAAGAGATAGTATATGTTTTATATACTAAAGGATTTAATTAAATAAGTATATTTCATAAACTATTGATATTTAATTAAGGGTAAAATCGTCAAATAAGATTTGGCGTACAACTCAAGATAATATATGATATTAAATGAGTAAATAATACATGACTATATATATGTATTAATTATATTATGAATATATATATATATATATATAAGTATTTATAAAATAATATTAATGCACATTCGACATACATGGAACATTATATGTGACATGTACACATGTAGTATATATGTATGGGCAAAAAATTACAAGTGCCCAACATGTATAAAGATATAATTAGTTAGTTTGTTTAAGTTTTTAAATGATTTAATTAGTTATAAGGATTTAAATTAGAAAAACTATATGCCTATATATAGCCTTCTAATGTGTAGAAAACCCTAACCCTAATTTCTTCCCCCTCTTTGATAGTTTCGACCCCCCATTTTTCTCTTGGCCAAAATTATTTTGGGAGAAATAAAATTAAAATTGTTTTAATTTATCTTCTTTAGTGCTTCTCTTTAATTAATTAGATTAGTTAATTATCTAATTAGAGTTCATAAATCTTGGATATTTGTGTGAACGAAAGCAGGGAGATCATCAAGGTGTAATCAAGTCGCTTTGATTGGAGTAGGAATCGCTAGCACAAAGAACAAAATGAAATCCGATTTTGCACAAAGCGATAATTCTCCTTAAATCAATTATGTGTTGATTGTTTTCATTATTAATTAACTTGGTTTATAAACCCTAATTGGTGTTGATGTAAAAAAATTTATTTTACCTTCCATTAGGTTTACACCAATTTAACCAACAAAGTTCGGGTCTAATACCCCCAAAGTCAATTCTAAATTCGACAAGGTTAAGCCTAGGTTTCGAAAGATCATCACTTAGACTCCGCATGGTTAAATCTAAACTTAACAAAGGACAATCTATGTATCGAAAGTTCGAGTCTAAGACCCCTAAAGTCAAGTCTAGGTTCCTCAAGGTTAAGCTTAGGTTTCAAAACTTATAACCTAGACTCCACTTGATTAAACCTAGAATCGACTAAGGTAAAATCTATTGCTCCGATACAAACTTCGTCACGATCCGAAAAGGCATGTGATCGGAACAAGGATGACGTGAACTCCAGTGGACCCCACCATAACCCAAGTAAGCTAAAATTAGGAACTAAACCGTATATAAGAAAAATAGAGGTGAAGTTTTAAGAAAAGATTTTATAAAATGAAGTAAAGGTTCTTTTGTAAAGAGTTGACGTTTGGAAAAAAACGGCTATCACCTCCTTTGTAAATTTGAATAAAATTCATGTTCAATGATAAATTTAAACGTATCCCCATATGGGAGCTAGCTTGACCCCCACACGGTGGAGACAAAATCCAAGCAATAATATATGATGGCCAAGTCGAAGAACAATAAGCGGAAAACAATAAAAACTATGTATAAATACATTCAAGCCGAATCCACACGAGTTAGACTACAACAACAATACAACTTCTAAATTCATGGGCAATATCAAGGCAAATACCGAAATGAATTCTAACCCACCTAACTCAAAGATAAATATGCAGCCAAGCCTAAATTGTTCTTTCACTATCGCTATCGATCCAAGTGACCGAACCTGTAAAAAGTTATGGCACAACGAGGGTGGGTTGCCAACCCGTGAGTAGAATTCGCATAACAAGATAGAAATCGTATGCATAAGCGGTGAAACAACTAAGGCATGGGTAAACATATACATTACGGAAGGTAAATAAGTATGTATTGAAACTAGAGTTCGAGTGATGAACAACAACAACAATAATTAAATACAGAAAAGGCGTAGACGTCTGAATCTCTAAACTCATATTTCTGAAGAAGAAAACTTCTGCTTCAAAAAACTGGAATTTTGTAAAACTTTAAAAATCAAAACTTTTTCTTTAAACTACCCTAAACAATCCAAAACAAGTTGTAATTAAAAAGAAAACTTCACCAACACATTACAACTATAAGTAACCATTTAAAGACTCCATTTGTGCAAGATTTAAGCCATAAAAATATGATTTTTAAGTAGAAAATATAGTTTTTATGGAGAATATCAAAAACTTAGTAAAATATGGATCTTTACTTTTCTGAAATGAAATGAAAAGTAGATCGAAACTTGAATGAGACTAATTGAATACTTGAAGGCTTCTATTTAGAGAGAACTTGTTTGATGCCAAGGAAAGGAATAAGTGAAAGGTTTGTTCGAAGTTGGGTTTGAGGGAGAATGAGGGAGAACTATGACTTTGGGTTGGGATTAAGAGAGGATGAGTGGGAGCTATGAAAATTATGAGAGTGAGAAAGATGAAGAAATGAGGAGAAGAGAGAATAGAGATGGCATAAGTAGAGCCACACCCATATCTCTCTCCCTCGTCCAATTAATTTAAATTTAGAAATAAAAAGAAATGAAAAGATAATACTAATTATGCTTGTCATGCCCAATTAAGAAATAATTAGAAGGAGAAAATATTAGTTTTATTAACAGAAATTGTATAGATATATACATATATATACCAATTTATGAAAACCCAATTCAATAAATATTATCATCATTATAAAACTCATTATATCATTATTAAATTTTAGAATAAACATAATAACATTATGAAATGTTACAAGTTAGGTTTATGCAGACAAATTGGTCGGCTATGTTTGAGTAAAGTTCTTCAATCTAATCATAACATTAGAGGTTTGGTTGAGTGCAAGGCTAAAAAAGGAAGAGTCTCAAAATTAAATTGGAAAAAAAACATAGAGAATCACACAAGGAGAATAAGATTAATTTAGATGAAATTATTTTTATTATGTCTTGTGTCTTTCATTGTTTAAAGGCATAGGAATTTGTACACTAAATATATCTCTTTACATAGTATCTATGGAGAGATTTATGTAATCCAATATTTGATGAATATTTTGTCACATGAATTATTTGGCATATGGCCATTGACAAAATATTCATCCCATATTTTTTCAAATATTTGATGAATATTTTGTTATATGATTTTTTTGGCCATTGACAAAATAATCATCCCATATTTGTTCAATTAATAATTATTGTCATAATATCATTTCATATTTGATACAATTAATTATTTCTTGTCATAATACACCCTCTCAAGTTGGGGCTTACAGATCAATTAAGCCCAACTTGGAAATAAGCTCGTGAAATCGTACTTTGTCGAGAGGCTTTGTAAACAAATCTGTAAGCAGAAGTGAAGTGTGTGAAAACAGCCTTAGAGGGGGGGGGGTGGATAAGGTTTTATGGAAATCTCAGTGCAATTGTGCGGAATTAAGAAATTTTGCAGCGGAATAAAAATCAGAGTGTAAAATAAAACAATTTCACAACCACAGAGTGCATAGAAAATAAATGACACAGAGGATTGTTAACGAGTTTTACCAACTCTGTGGTTTTTCCCCGCCCGAGAACTCCTGCTCAGGATTCAACTTCACTATCCAATGATATCTTACGGTTAGAGAAACCCAGATCTTTTATCAGGCTTAGATCTTAGAACCCTTACACTTGCACGTGGTGAACACCTAGAATTTTTTCCAAAGGCTCAAGTCCGAAACCTTATACACTTGTAGGTGATGAACACCTAGACTTTTTACTAAAATCTCAAGTTCACAACCTTTAACACTTACAGGTGGTGAACACCTAGACCTTTTACCAAGGCTCAAGTCCGAAACCCTTTACAATATGAAAATTTTAGACCTTTTTTCATTAGGTCGTACAAATAAGATTTTAATCAAATCTTTACAAACCAACTATATAATCTTATTGATCTCAAAGGATAAATCAAGTTTCAATTCAAGGGAGATAATGAATTATGTTTTGGAGATTAAAAACGTTTAAAACCGATTTGAAGAAGTTTTTCAAAAATATTAAGAATAGTTTAAAACAGAAACTTCTTTGACGATTTAGAGATCTTTCGATTCTAATAACTAGAAAAATCTAAAACCCTGAAATATCTCTTCTTTAAAAATATTAGTAAAAAATTAGAAATGATTAATGAAGTTTTCAAAAGGATTAAGAAAAGTGGAAACAAAACTTTTTCGACAACTAAAAATCTTTCGTTTCTAATGAGTAGGAAATTCTAAATCTCTGAAAGATCTCCTCTCTAAATGACTTGTAAAAACTTAAGAATGAGATGGCAGATAAGTACGCTCGTGAAAGTTTCTCTTGATGAGCCTTGAAAGCAGTTTCTCTTGAATAAAATGGCAGTCAATTTTGAGGTGCTTAGTACGCTCGTGAAAGATGCCAGGTTAGTAGCCAAGACCTGATCCGAGAAATAGAAATTCATAATTTCCCTCTCCTGTTGTGGTAAAGGTATCGTTCCCTTCGGTCCCTGGAGTGATTATTGAATATCTCCCAGTTTTTTTTCAAATCCCGAAAAATCAGTTTGTTATCTTTATGAGCTCACAGTCTCAACTCCCTTCTTATATTTCCTTTTTAGTTTACTGCAATATATAGAGCTGCCTTATTATCACAAAATAATATAGCGGGATATGCTTAGGAAATGGATAGATCATGGAGGAAGTATTGGAGCCATAGAACTTCACATGTGGTTTGTGCCATGGCACGATATTCGGCTTCCTCTAAACAATGAGAAACGATCTTTTGCTTCTTTGAACGCCAAGATATAAGGCTATCTCCTAAAAAGATGCAAAAGCCTATAATAGAGCGATGAGTAATAGGAGAGCTAGCCTAATCCGAGTCGCTGAATGCCCGTATTTGGAGAGAACTATTAGATGATAAAAGAATTCCTTTACCAGGGCTTGATTTTATATAACGAAGAACGCCTTGAGCCGTATCAAGATGTGGTTGTCTAGGTGCTTGTATAAATTGACTAAGAATTTGAACAGAGTACAATATATCCAGTCTTGTAATGGTAAGCTATTTGAGTCTTCTAATTAGACTTCTGTATGAGGAGGGATCATGAAGTAAAGAACTGGAGGAATTGTCAAGTTTGCAATCTTGTGCCATAGGAAATTACTGTGGCTTAGATGATGTCATCCCAGCATCTTCGAGAATTTGCAATGCATATTTTCTTTGGCATAAAGAAATCCCTTCAGATGATCTGGAAACTTCGATGCCAAGAAAGAATTTAAGAGAACCTAAGTCCTTGATATAGAATCTCGATGCTAGAAAAGTTTTGAGTTTACAAATGGTGGAGTGATCATTAGCTTTAATCAAGATGTCATCAACATAAATAAGTACAAAGGTGGAACCTTTTATCCTTTTATGAAAAATAAGGAATAATCGTCATGAGATTGATAAAATCCAGCTTTATTGAGTGCAGCAGAAAATTTGGCAAACCATTGTGTGCTAGCATGCTTTAGTCCATAAAGAGAATTGTGTAACATGCATACGATATTCTTATCTTTAATGACATGACCCGGAGGTAAAGACATGTATACTTCTTCATTTAGATCGCCATGGAGAAAGGAATTGTGAACATCCATTTGATGTGTAGGCTATTATCGAATGGCAACGAGCGCAAGTAAGCAGTGTACGGCAACCAATTTGGCAGCTAGCGCAAACGTCTCGTCATAATCCAAGTCTTCATTCTGTGTGAATCTTTTGGCCACCAAGTGAGCTTTATATTGCTTAATGGACCCATCTGATTTATATTTGACTTTGTACACCTATTTGCAAGCAATGGGTTTATGATTCGCAGGCAATAGAACCAATGACCGAGTTTTGTTTTCCTCTAGTGTTTTGAGTTCAACTGACATTGCATCACGCCAATGAGAAAGAGAATTTACTTCCATAAAAGTTTTCGCTTCCTCTGTAGAATTAAGTGATGGGAAAAAAACTCAATGGGAAGGTGCATAATTAGAATATGAAAGATAATTCTGAAGAGGACAGTGAGTACATGTCGATCGGTTTGATGTTAAAGCGCGTATAGTTGCAATAGAGCAATGCTAATCTTGCAAAAAACTTGTTGGGTATCGATTTCATGATGGAAGAACCTGAGTTGGTTCTGGTGAATTAGTTAATGTCGACTCTATTGAAGTTTGTGTAGGTATGAGGTTTGCAGAGTTAATCAATAAAGGAATTTCAGTAGTTATGACCGGAGTGAGGGGAAGAGCAGGTGGCGAGATTTTGTTTGGTGTTTCTTCAGAAGAAAATTGTGTAGTCGATAAGTTCGAAGGTGATTCTTTAGTGATGTCCGGCAGCCTAAGAAATGGACAATCAATTTGAAAAGTGTTAGGGATACCGGAATCTTGACATTGTGAGAGTGATTCAAATTTGTAAGGGAATGCAGTTTCATGGTGTTGGATATGTATGCCTTGGGGGCCTTTATTGTATAGGATGCTAGGGATATGTATTTACAGGACAATCTTGCTCGATAAGATAGTATGCTATTTGGTTTGTCTGTATCTTAACATTTGTATATGTTTTATTGATTATTACATAGCGCTAATACATGCTAATATAGCCCATAGGAATATTTTCTTGATTACCAGCGTTATGATGACGATCATACTTGTGGTGGTTGGGTATTCTATAAGCACATCCATAAAATGTCCCTAATCATGGGAGTATCGAGACATGGCATATTGATATTCCAGAGTAGACCAAGTATATGTATCTTGACCCCGACGAGAGGTGATGGTTGGTCCTATAGCCATTGGTGTATAGAACTAAAAATAGTATACAAGCGCTCATTAGGTTATGAGTTAAACTAGATGGAATCGTCGAGAACTTCTAGATGGTAATATACCTATCGTCAGATAGCAGTTCACTGGTGACATAGATACATGTTAGTCGTTAGACCTGACATCGTCATTTGTCTTAAGTTTGTTCCCACTGTACTTAGATTACTACCTTACAACGGCTTTAAAGAGTCATGCAAATAGGTTTTAGTTGAGTACAGTCCCGAAGCACTTAGGGGCAGTAAGCGAAAGAAGGGATTCTTCTCTCCCGATATAGGGATTCGATGCTGCAATGTGTTCGATTGGCCTTCACCATAAGACCTTGGTCAAGGCGGATGAGATTTACTGATAGTAAGATCAGTAGTTTTTCGGGGTGGTTTTGAGCTACATCGACACAACTTTTCAAGTTATTAGGGGTCTGACGTTTTCCATCCTAGACCCGATATACGATACTTTCAGACGAAGAGACTGGACTGTATGGAGATTGTCACTTTCAGGCTCAGTAGGGATACAGACGAGTTTGCTTGCCGACCTTGCTATCGTTCAATACCTGGATAGCGTTATGTACAACTAGTGCCTCTGACATTCTTGTGGTTAAACCCACTGCCAGCGTATTGTCAAGTCTTTAGAGTCTCACACAGAGGGTTTCCCAGCTCAAGCGAAACTATGTAGTGTGCGTATTTTGATACATACAGAGGCTCGATTAAATACGTCTTTTTGTACACATACTTTTAATCAGACATTTTGTGAATACTAGCTGGTTTGAAAGATAACCAGATTATCACATTTAGATGAAATCTGAGTTAGTATTATATCTCTCTTTTTGGTATTTATATTTTGACACGAATACGGTATTTATATGAATATGGGTATTTGTATAAATACGGCTATTTGTGTCTTGATATAAATATGGGTATTTGTCTCTTAATACAAATATGGGTATTCGTATTTTATATGAATACGGTATTTCTATTTTGATACAAATACGGGTGTATGTATTTATAACATATACTTGTATTAGTGTATGTATATGTGTACACATGAGGTGGCTCTATTCTCTTCTCATCTGTTATTGTTCTTGTGAGAATGTTGTGGACTTGTAACTCACCATGGTGAGTCACAATTCCACTCATTCAAACATTTAAAGAAAATGAGGAGATAAGTTTTAATATGCCATGCTTGCTTCATCTTCTTCCTTAGCTTCATCTTCCTCTTCTCTAGTTTTTTCCAAGTTGAGAAAGGAAAAATAAAAAAAAAATATAAAGATTTACCACTTCTACATCTGTAGTAGCAAGTTTTGTTCACTAGGTTCTTCACTTAGTCTTTTAGTATGAAGCTAGAGATTTTGCTAGGGTTCCCTTGGGTGGATCTTCTTTGACGTGGAGGATCCACTTTCAAGCTCGTTCCCGGTGGAATTAGGAGCTAAAGAAATGGAAATGAAGATGAAGGAAACGACTACAAAGATTGTAATCGATAACTTAGTAGTTAAAATCCTTTGCTAGTTTGCTAGTTTAGTATCTGGTATCGATTCTAGGTCGTAGTAGTTCGTGTTCTTGTTATTAAAATTTTCATTTTGTATTCCGCCCTGGCCGTAAATTAGCGGCACGAGCATGAGCGTCTACTTACATGGTATCAGAGCCACCTAAACAATATAAACTAGTACTAGATGATGCTTAAGTTTCGAAACCAAAAATTTCCGATTTTCAAAACCTAGTTTCTATTCATTTGTTGGTCTCTGAAAATTTTGTATACAAGTGCAGAAGAGTGTTCTTGATATGATATTGACATAGAATGATAACGAGGTAGAACAGACAATAGAAAACCGCCCAAAACCCCATTTCCTCCGATTCTGGCGGTTTTGCATTTTCCTCCTGTCCTCGTTTTCATCCAGTGTCTTAGGTTTTGGGAATTGAAGTTTTTGGTTATGTTTGTTTTGCCCCAGATTTCATTTGGTGTTATCTTTATATTCGAGCAACATAGAATGTTTTAAACTCGAAACCTTAGTATCATTGATTATCTTTTAGTTTGTATATGTGTTTGTAAATATCTTCTAATTTCTATAGATCGATTAGACGGGGTCGCAAATACTTGCTTGTGGTTTGGTGTTATATATCTTGTGATGGTTTAGCCAGATAGTCATGGTGGATAGCCCCTCATCGTAGATTGAATGTATATTCGTTAATTCAGGACGAGCGGCCAGATTGTGGTCGTCGTTACCTCTTTATGTATATTGTTTTATTGGAACACGACTGGGTTGAGGTCGATGTTACCAATATATATTTTTTCATTCTTGTATTAGGATAACCCACGGCGAAGTGCTCGAGTAGCCGGGTTCTAGATTGTAATAGGTGGTCGTCTCATGTGATGAGTTCGATCCGCCTCGCTATAGAATTGGTAGGCTATTCGCCGCACATGTAGGGGTTTAGGATTGACCCGCGGTGGAGTGCTTAAGTTACCGGATTCCATGAAGTGCCGGGTGACCCACTCATGTCATTGAGTGATGGTTGTCTCACTTCTAGAATTGACGGGTAGCCTGCCGCGCTCGTAGGGGTCTTTGTTTTAGGTGATGTTCGAGACATCCACACGACTGGGAAACGTTGGTTTTCGTTTGCGGCTCAAATGAAACACATGGATCCTAATTTATCCACTATTTCATATTGATTATCGCATGCCTGTGATATTTATTACCTACCTGTGATGATATATATAAATGTTGTATGTGTTTTGCACCCGCGCTAGCCATGCCCATGCACTGCCGTAAGTTAAGTAACCTTACGGTGAAGCCCTCAGACCCCATGGAGAATACAGGTGGTATATACGTATATTATATTTTGATTGTTTCTGTGATGCATACGAACTTAATTGATGGGACCACATTAAGTCTGATTAATGCAAGAAAATAAACTTAATATGATTTTGTTAGAATTAAATTTCAAAACCACTCGATTCTTTTCAAAACTACTCAGTTTTCTACAAAACCAAATGTTTTGAAAATTGAGCTTGAAACACTTATTTCAAAATCACTAGATTCCTTCAACGAAAATCCATTTATGGATTAAAGTAGGTATCGCGGAGTTGGAACATTTGTTTTGATGAAACAGTCAAGGAATTTGACTTCATCAAAAACGTTGATGAGCCTTGTATATATAAGAAGATTGTAGGGAGAGCTGTTGTATTCCTTGTTTTGTACGTTGATGACATTCTCCTGATAGAAAATGACATTCCTATGTTACAGCCGGTCAAGTTTTTCTTGTCACAAAAGTTCTCCATGAAATACCTGGGTGATGCCTCCTAATTCTGGGGATAAAAATCTATAGAGATAGATCTAAGAGAATGTTAGGATTTTCACAGTCCAGGTACATTGACATCATATTAAAAAGGTTTAGTATGGAAGATTCCAAGTGCGGTAATTTACCCGCTTATCACAGAATCACTTTCTCCAAAGAGATGTCTTCCATGACTGATGAGGAGAGAGCTTGCATGAGCATTATACCCTACGCTTTGGCGTTAGGATCTATAATATGCGATATTACGTACCAGACTAGATATAGCTTACGCACTTTGCATGGTAAGAAGGTATCATTCAAACCCAAGAGAGAAACATTGTATAGCTGTGAAGAGCATTTTGAAGTACCTGAGAAGGAATACGGAGATGTTCTTAGTGTACGGTAATAGAGACCTCCAGATGGAGTCCTTTATAGATTCAAGCTTCGAAAGTGACAAGGATGACAGCAAGTCTGTCTTGGATTATTTACCCTCAATGGAGGGACGATCTGTTGGAAGAGTTCCAAGAAGGACACCGTAGCTGAATCAATAATAGAGGATGAATACATTGCTGGAAACGATGGCGCAAAAGAAGCAGTCTGGATGAAGAATTTCATTACTGAACTTGAGGTGGTTACGTTTATTATTGATCAAATACCTATGTATTGTGATAACAATGAGACTATAGCATTAGCAAAGGAACCATGGTCCTATCAGCGATCCAAACTTATTTTAAGGCGGTATCACCTGATAAGGGAGATCGTTAATCGTTGGAAGATCGAGATCCGGAGAGTAGAGACGAAAGAGAACACGGTGGATCCATTCACAAATGCCCTCCCTCAAACATAATTCGAGCAATTTTTTGAGATGTTGGGTATGTTATATGCCAACAACTAGCCCTAGAGAAGACGTTGGGTACTTGATACGTCAATAACAGGCCTTAGTGCAAGTGAGAGATTGTTGGATATGTATGCCCTAGAGGCCTTTATTATATAGGATGCTACGGATATATATGTACAGGACAATCTTGCTCAATATGATGGTATGCTATTTAGTTTGTTTTTATCTTAATATGTATACTAGATATACATTTCGTTATTACATGTTGATAAAGCCCGTTGGATCTTTACTTGACTACCAGCGTTATGATGGCGATATACTTGTAGGGGCTGGGTAGTCTATAAGCACATCCTTAAATGTCCCTAGTCATGGGAGTATCGAGATAGGGCATGGCTATTCTAGAGTAGACTAGTATATACATATCTTGACCCCGACGAGGGGCGATGGTTGGTTCCACAGCCATTGGTGTGTAGCACCAAAGATTGTATACAGGTGCTCATTATGTTATGAGTTACATTGGACGGAATCGCCGAGAACTTCTAGATGGTAATATACCTATGGTCAAATAGCGGTTCTCTAGTGACATAAGTACAGGGTATTCTTTAGACCTGACATCATCATTTGTCTTGAGTGTGTTCCCACTATACTTAATTACTACCCTAACACGGTTTTAAAGAGTCGTGCAAACAGATTTTAGTTGAGTACAGTCTCAAAGCACTTGGGGGCAGTGAGCGTTAGAAGGGATCTGTCTCTCCTGATATAGAGAGTTGATGTTGCGTTGTATTCGATTGGCCGTCACCATAAGACCTTGGCTAAGGCAGATGGGATTTACTGATAGTGAGATCAGTAGTTTCTCAGAATGGTTTTGCTCCATATCGACATGACTTATAAGGTTATTAGGGGTCTGACATTTTCCACCCTCTAGACCCGATATGCTACATTCTCAGACGAAGAGACCGGACCGTTCGGAGATTGTTACTTTTAGGCTCAGTAGGAATACAAACGAGTTTTCTTGTCGACCTTCCTTTCGTACAATATCTGGGAGTTGTTACGTACAGCTAATACCACTGACGTGCTTGTAGTTAAACCCAATATCAGCGTATTGTCGAGTGTTTAAAGTCCCACACAAAGGGTTTCCCAGCTTAGGAAAAACGATATAGTGTGCGTATTTTGATACGTACGGAAGTTCGGTTAAATACGTGTTTTTAGTACACGTATTTTTAATCGGACATTTTGTTAATACTAACCAGTTTGAAAGATAGCCAGATTATCACATTTAGATGAAATGTGAGCCAGTATTATATCTCTTTTAGTATCTCTCTTTCGGTATTTGTATTTTTATACGAATAAAATATTTATACGAATACGAGTATTTGTATAAATACGGGTATTTGTGTCTTGATATAAATACGGGTATTTGTATCTTAATACAAATACGGGTATTCGTATTTTATACGAATACAAGTATATGTATTTTGATACGAATATGGGTATATGTATTTGTATCATATACTATTATGTATTTGTATCATATACTATTATTAGTGTGTGTGTGTGTGTATCTGTATGTGTGTGTGTATGAGAGAGAGAGAGTGCGTGCGCGTGCAAATACAAATGAGGAGGTTTATCTTTTTCTTCTCATCTCTTTATGATCTATTTAGAATTGCGTGGACTTGTTACTCAAAATGGTATGTCACAATTCTACTCATACAGTTCTAAAATATATGAAGAGAAGAAAGGAAAAGAATGAAAAGATGTTATTTTTTTAGCCATGCTTGCTAGCTTCTTCTTCCTCCTCTCTTGAGTTTTTCTAAGTTGAGGAAGGAAAAAGAGAAAGAGAAAAAACTTAGAGATTAACCACTACTACATCTCTTTTTATAAAATCTTAGCAATTTTTGTTCACAAGTTACTTCACTAGTTCTTTTAGTGTGAAGTTAAACCCCAAGTCCAGATTCCTTTGAGCGGATAGTCTTCGGCAAGGAGGATCAACATCCAAGATCATTCCTGGTGGACCTAGGAGCTAAAGAATTGGAAAAGAAGATGAAGGACGTGACTACAATGGTTGCAATCGATAACCGAGTAGTCAAACTAGAATCGATTCTAGGATGTAGAACCTTGTGATGTAGTTTAAAAAAAAAATTTTGCATTCCGCCTTGACTACAAGTATGCGTTACGAGCACGAGCATCTACTTACAAAACTTATCACTCCTGAGAAAAACAGATCTTCTATCAGTAAATCTCATCTGCCATGGCCATGGCCATATGGTGATAGCCAACCATGCACAGCGCAACATCGACTCCCAATACCGGGAGAGACGAATCCCCTCAATCCGCTCATTGCCTCCATGTGGCTCGGGACTGTACCCAAGTAAAACCTGTTTGCATGAATCAATAGAGATATGGTAGGATAGTAATCAGAGTATAGTAGGAACCCACACAAGACAGATGACGATCTCAAGTCAACAGACTAACCTGTACTCATATCACCAGAGAAATTCTATCTGACGATATGTATAATACCATCTAGGAGTTCTCGGTGAGTTCGTTCAGTGTAACTCATAACCTAATGAGCACCTGTATACAATTTTTGGTGCCTGACACCAATGTCTATGAGACCGGCAATTGCCCCTCATCGGGGTCAAGAAACGTATACACTAGTCTACTCTGGAGTATCGATACCCAGTCTCGATACTCCCACGACTATAGATATTTAAGGATGTTCTTATGGACTACCCAGGTCTCACCAGTATGGTCGCCATCATCATCCTGGTAGTCAAGAAAAGATCCTATGGGCTTCATCAATATGTTATAGCGATACGTAATACCATACAAAACATGTACATGATGATAAAGAAAAAACAAATAGTATACTATCATCTCGTGTAAGACAGTTTTACCCGTATATGTCCTCTCTCAATTATCATAACTGCTTGCCTGCAATTACAATAATTGCCTTGAGGGTACTGTATCCAACAATCTCCTACTTGCTCTTAAGGCTAATTATTGTGGTATCGCATACCCGTGGCTCGTGTGCTACCGAATATGCAACTTCTCTACTAATCAGTTTCGTAAACCGTGTTTGAGAAACAACCGTATTCAAGAAATAGGCTCAGTGAGTGAATCCGCTACAATGTTTCTATCTTTATCTCTTAATATCTCAACTTCGCGGAGATCAACTACCTCCCGAATTGAGTGATACCTGCCTTAGAACTTGTCTGGATAGCTGATGGGACCAAGTTCTTAAATAAATAGCTATATTCAACAAAATTCTTAGGCTGTATCCTTCGCTGACCATAATCAGTATCCAGTTCCATGTCCACCTTAGTAGTCTGCTTGGAACCCTTTCTAACACACTGCACCTCAAAAGAGGTAAACTTATAACTCTGACAACCACTCTGTCATCCATGTCACGTTGGAAGATAGAACGGATAACCGACTCATTCAGGAGGATGCCATTACTATGTAACAAGAACATCTTCTTATGTTCATAACCGCTTCCCTTTGTTTCTCCAAGATAGGATTAATATCTTCTTACTACAGCAGTCCAAAAAGCAATAGCTGGTCTGGTACTTGACATCGCATGATTGATTCAGTTGCCTAAGTAAGTAATATGTCATTCATACAAATCTCTCTCCTCATCAGTCTGGAAGATATATTTTTATAGAGGGTGACTCCATCACCTGCGGGTACACCACCACGCCAGGAGTCGTCCATTCTAAAACACTTTAGAATAGTTTCAAAATACCCAAATTGAGACACTTCCTAAATTTATATCTAAAACCATAAATTTATTCATCAGAATCCCTGATATTTTATATAGATCCTATATGGAGAAACTCCTATGACATCCAAAATTTGACCGATTGTAGTATAGGAACATCACTTCTTATTCGGAGTATGTCATCCTGTTCCCCGCCGAAAATCGGAGACGCGACCGCGCGGGTCCGTCTTGCCTGAATTTCGGGGCAGATGCTAATTGGTGCTATCCGTCCACCTCTCCGAAAATGCCAAGTTGATTTATGGCACCATGTATCGAACGTTTAAGCGGATACGGCCGATGTAGCAGACTTCGTTAGATTCCCCCTCATTTGAGGGGTTTTTGATTGTGGGGACGCTCTTCCCTGCAGGCGCAAGCCCTTATAATTAATTACGCTACCGCATCGCGGTAACCACTTTCTCCTTCTCCAGATGGTCACTTCGTGTCGTGTGTGTTTGTTTTGTTTTTGGTTGCCCGTGGATTGTATACGGAGACTAATTTATGTTGTCGCCCGTAGGGCGTGGATTAGTCCAAATCTGTATCTTCTTAGATTTGGGTTTGGAGGTTGGGTTTAAGGATACGTTAGCCTCATTTGAGACCAAGATCAACTTAAACGTTAGTTAAGGATACGTTTGTCTAATTTTAGACTAAGATCAACTTAAAGGGATCGTTTAGATCCAACAAAAGAGCATTTGGACTCTAATGTTTAGTTTAGGGACATTGCGGTCGATTAGTTTAAGGAAATTACGGTCCAATGTTAGTTTAAGGACATCTCGGTCCAAGGTTAAGGACGTCATAGTCCGTGAGTTTAAAGACATCACAGTCAAGGTTAAGGACATCATAGTCCGTGAGTTTAAAGACCTCACAATCAAGGTTAAGGACATCATAGTCCGTGAGTTTAAAGACCTCACAGTCAAGCTTAAGGACATCATAGTCCACAGGCTTAAGGACCCTACAGTCCGTGGAATATTTGGTTGTTGGGACCCGTCACCTTAGTGAAGATGTTAAAGGATTACAACGACAAATATCAGAGAAGTAAAGAGATGTACCCTCGAACCGATGTGAGTTGGTTGAAAGATCTGTAGTCCAATTTGGGATTAAGATTTGTTAAAATATTTATGATCAGATGGGCTCAATTAATATAAGTTGAGGACTTACGGCCAATCTTGGGCTAAATCTAATCAAGTTAAAATGTTTGACATTTATTTTGGGCTGTTGAGCCTTTATTTGGGTTTGGCCCTTTTAACAATGCTGAGCATTGATTTATATCTTGATAATGTTTTTGTCTTTTATTGAATGCAGAGCATTCATCAGAGCTCTGGGCTTATTAATGAACAATTTATGTTCTGTCAGCGCAACACGTGGTGTGCTAGGCACTTTGCGCCAGTCAAAGTGCGCAGTGCGCTTCGACCACGTGGCACACATGTAAGGGACACGTGTCGCGCTTGGCGCTAGGCGCCAAATGATGAGCGCATGATGCCAGTTTATGAGCGCTGAGTGCTAATCCATGAGCTCATTGTGCTTTCAGTTTAGTGGCGCACACGTGAGTGACACGTGGTGCGCTTGGCGCTGAGCGCCAGCCCATGAGTGCAGTGCGCTATTTCAGAAGCGCAAAGTGCAAGTTGTTAATTGGGGCATACGTGATTGACACGTGGCATATTTGGCACTGAGCGCCAGTCCCGAGAGCGCAGAAACGCAGTTCAAGAGTGCAGAGCGCAAGCGCATCTGATCAATTTTAGGATCTAAGAAACAAATTTACATTCTTTTAAAAGAGACTTTGTCTCAAGATCTAAGAACAATAGTTCTTATTTTGTAGTAGATATTTCCAATCTTTTATGTTGATGAATGGATTTTCCTTTGTAGATCCATGATCTGTGAGAAGAATTATGTTCTTCTTCTTTTATTTTATGATGAGATCTTTTGATCTCTTTGTGAAAGACTTTTTGTCTTTATAGATCTATGATCTTTTTAAAGAAATGAATTTTTCTTTCGATGAGATGATTTCATCTCTATGTTCATCATTATCATTTTTACCTTGAACAAAGATCTTCTTGCAAGAGCTTGCTCTTTATCTTTGAGTTTCTCAAAGTTTATGGGAGGGTTCTCTGTACAAGACTTGAAGTCTCGGGGCCTTTATATAGGGCAAGCTGATTTGTTGAGTCAGTTAAAATGATCTTTCTCTAATTGATTTGGGGATGTTTCCCCACCATTAGATCTTTGATTCTAGAGCTTCTGCTTTACAGAAGGCAATCTTTTTATTTTTAATAAGATTGGAAAATCTTTCCATACAGAATTTATTCTGTCTTTTGGTAATTTTTATTTACCATTGGATCATTGATCCATCGGTACTCTGATTTACAGAGCACAATCTTATTATTTAGAAAGATTTTGAAGAATCGTTTTTTTAACAGAATTTAATTCTGATTAATTAATGATTTATCATTATTATTAGATCTTTGATCTAACGGTGGGGAGTTTTTAATTCCAGCGCTAGCACACCCGTTGTCACGACCCAAAGTTCGGCCCGTGACCGGCACTTAACCGCGTAACGTCTACAGGTGTAACGCGACTAAGTAAGCTGAACCCAGAAATCAAAACCATTAAAATATAGAGTGCTAAAACATTTATTAGAATATTTGTCAAACATTTAGAAAGCTTTAAGTTGTTTAGTAGAAATCCTTTTTGGTTCAAGTTATTATTCAAATAATTTTAACAACATTTCCTCAAAAATTTGTCCCGAAATCGGGTAGAAGGCGAAATATAGGTAAAAGTGACATGTGAAATAAATAGAGCATCTCAATGGGAGAATCGCGCCCAACGGCGGGACTATCACCACAATATCATATATGACGCCGAAGCGAAGAATGAGCAGTTAAGTGAAAACAAATATCATAAGAGATAAAACTGCATAAATACAGTCGGCTCACAACGATCTCGACACCAGAGTACAAAATAACATACATCGTCCTCACAACTGTCTCTAAGTCAATACATGAAAGTAGATGGAGAGTACTAGATACATCAAGATGCAACTGAAAGTAAACAGATACCGTACAAAACCCACCTAATAACAAAAGGGCTAACACGCCTCAGCAAGGGTATCTGTGTCAAAAGATGCGGTAAACAGCCAGTCGCGACTACTCCAAAGGGCAACCTACAAGCACTGTGGCACAACGGGGGTGAGTTTCCAACTCGTGAATAGCAGATAACATATAAAGGTAATTGCGAGTATGCACGTATTGCGATACTCTAACCTATGCCAACAGGTAAACATTTATGTGATGAACTGAAAGCTCAATATCATGCAACAAGTGCTATCTGATAACATCTCTATGTGATGAGTAAGATTTGTGATAACCAGGTAGGGTGATGCAATCTAACAACCCTATATATGATGAGCAGGGTACATAATGATATGCAAGCATATGTACTCTATCAGGTATGCTAGCTACAGGATGAGATGTCAAGTACTGAATGCTAAGTATAGGAAGAAATAATGTCTACACGGAATATCAACGTGGAAAAATAACTGGTGTCTATCAATACACCCAAATCCCAGTACAACTCAGGCGCCGTCATCCACATCGGCCATCAAATCCTGTAATCTCATAAATCGTGAGTGCCCAACATCGGCACCCAAATATCAAGAAAACTCGTGTCCAGCATCGACACGCAAAACCTCATATCTCGGGCATCCGTCAGTCCGGGTCAGCCCACGGGCTCTGTCTGCGGTATCGGCCCTCGGCCCCGGCAGTACGAGTCGTCCCGTATCCGTCTCTCGACTCTGGTCGGTATCCTCCGAATAACCGCCAGGTCCAACCAATCACCGGTAGATAGTAGTCCCTCTGCCAGGCTCACCGTCTACTGCACAGCGATCTGTTCTCGCCCCGGGGTACCATACCGGGTCCACCATGTACCCGCAATCGGCCTCGTCCAGCTCTTCGACTCGGGTTCACATGTATCACTCTAGCACCGAGAAAACACATGGTGGACGCACTAAAATATCATATCAAGGAAACCGGGTTTTTTAAACAGTGCGTATTTTCTTAAAATAGTACTCCGATTCCCAAACCCAGAAATCACATAAATCAATCTAATGTGTAAGTCCATGCCATGCGTCGTATGACACTAAGAGTAAAAGGAAAGGAAACCGCTCTTTTTAAAAGATCCTGTTTGAAAATATCACATGCGGTCCCTTAATTTCCAAATCAAGTCAATATCATCCATGTAAGTAACATATGAATATGTGTATGGGTATGGATGTGCAAAAGGGTAAGTATGCTAAGTGAATGTAGCAATGTACATGTGCACTAAGGTGGACATATGATGTATATGTGCCAAGTATGAATAGATGATATATGTGGCACAAGTATGAATATATGATGTGTAGGGGCACAAGGGTAAACATATCAATATATATATGCACTATGACGAAATATAAGGATGCATGTGCACAGGTGGTGAGGTATCAATGAAGGTATGCACAACCGTAAGTATATAGTGTACATGGTATGAATATAGCATATACTGATATGTGGCAAGTCTTGACAACGTCAATAAAACAGAATCAATATAGTAAATGATTTCTAGCAATCCTATACTGTGAGTGTCATGGCAATCACTAACGGTGTGAGTGTAGCATATAAATCGTGCTCGTGCAACTTGTACCGTTAGTGACAGTGCAGTGTTCTATGCTACCAGTTCTATATATAACAAAAGGTATGCTACTCTAGTATGTCTACATGAACACATAAAACTAAATATCCTATTACGCCCTGACGCTTAACGCCATACGGGCGATTTCCCCGTAGATGTTAAATCTACTCACCTGGTCGCATGCTAAGTATGGCCGACCACCTGCTTCCCTTTCCTGGCGGCGTCTGACGTACCCACCTGCGAACCTGGAATTTACACAAGAATCCAAATATAATCAAAATCTCGCAAAACGCGATATCGGAACAAAACGAGAAGCTCGCGTCGCGAATTAACGCGCGTGTAGCAGTGGCAGGGGTTGAGGTATTGTTGAGGGAAGGGTTGTGTATTATGGGGGAAGTGTTATGTAAGGAGTTGTGGGCTGTTGTAGCAGCTGCTGCTGCTGATGTAAAGGCTGAAGCTGAGGCTGATGGTGCTGCTGCTGATGTTCTGATATATGGCTGATGTTTTTGGGCTGACGGTGTTGTTTTGGTGGCTATGTGCTGATGTTTGGGGCTGATGTGTGTGTGTGAGTGAGAAGGAGAGATGCGAGTGTGAAAGAGAGTGTGAGAGAGACATGCAAAAGTTTTGAAATGAAATGGGGTGTGACATAACCATAGCCACCATTCTCTCTTCCCTCATTAAATGCTTGCATGACACCCATCACAATCTCTCCTTCTCATCACAAGTCAACCCTAAACCCTAATCACCCCTTTAATTAAAACTAATTAGCTCCTAATCAACATAACTATCTTAATCAAAGGCCTAACCCATCATGGTTGGCTAAACATGGTTAACCCACCATGCACACCTAACTTGGCAACCCTAGGTTTAATCCACATTAACATGCACAAGTGTGTGCGGTCGAGAGAAAATTCTAGAAAAATCTTTATTAATTTTTATAAAATATTTGAAAGGCAATTTGGTAAACTTTGTATAAAAATTAAAAAAAATACTTATTAAAATATAATTAGTTACTAATATATTCCCAGTTGTTACACCCGTGCTTTGCACGTGGTGCGCTGCTTAGAGCGCAGCGCCCCTAGCGCTAGCGCACCTGTGTCTTACACATGGTGCGCTGCTTAGAGTGCAGCGCACTTAGCACTAGCGCATCCGTGTCTTATACGTGGTGCGCTGCTTAGGGCGCAACGCACTTGGCGCTGCAACTGAAGTGTTGCTTCATTTTAAAAATTTGAATTTTAAACAGAGCTTTGTTCTAATTTGGGAAAACAAATTCCCCCCCACCGTTGCGCTCACGTGGCCTACATGTGAGTGCAGCGGTGGCAGCATCTGCGCTCTTGGATCAACTGATTTCTATTCATCTTCTTCTTGTTTTCTGAGAATTTTATTCTCCCACAGAGCATAGCTCTTCATTTTAAGAAATTTCAAGAGTCAAAACTCTGCCAAAATTTAGGTAAAGATTAATTTTTTTTTAACGATCTAGGGTTTTACCCATTAACAGAGCCTTGCTCTTCATAGATCATTGATCTAAAGAAAACCCTTTTAGGGTTTCATTAACAGGGCTTTGCTCTCGTTAGATCTTAGATCTTAAAAGGTCCTTTTCAGGGTTTCTTAACCCATTAACAGAGCTTTGCTCATAAACAACTCTTAGAGTTTGTTCATAGATCATTAAAGATCATGGAATTTCAAATCCATTAAAAGCTCCGCCTTAAGGGTTTCTGATGGGTTACTCCATCTTCCTCACAGAGCATGGCACTTAGAATTCTCGGAGAATTTTTAATTCCCTTCATAATTGACTTTGACAGGTGTCACTCCTGTCTGCAGAGCAATGCTCTCGAGGAGTTTAACTCCTTGTCCCGAGGGGTCTTTCCATCAAAACGGATCTTTGTTAAACTATCTACCTAACAACCTAACTAGGAGTTGTTAACTACTCGGTTAGGGGGTTATACCTTTCTTGAACTCCTTCATCTTCAACTCTTGAAGGTGTACGGATCGGCTTCACCCCGTCGTCTCCTTGCGCCGAAGATCGATCTACCCGAAAGCTTCTACCTTTGGCTTCTTCTTCGATTTTTGAAGAAACTAGTTCACTCGGTTTGCTAAATCTTGTGAACTAGAGTGAGTAGAGGATTGTTTTGGTATCTTTTTATCTCTAGGGCAATGAGTCTCAACACATGAGAATGGTTTGCCTTGAGGTAGAGAGAGCAAGAGGAAGAGGGTGAGAGCAAGAGAATGAGAGCTCAAGCAAGAGAGAGAAAAACAAATAAAAGAATGAGCCTCTCTTTTCTCTTTCACCCTCTCATAAACCAAAAGCATCATGAGCCATAATGTTAATCAAGTATTATGTGATGGTTCATATCATATCAAAGGCAATATCATTTTCATTCACTCATTTTGCAAACCACAACAAGCAAGCAAAAGTCTTTGCATGAAAATGACAACCATTGTAATGATGATGGTCAACTAGTCCAACCTAGTCAACTGGTCAACAAAGTCAACAAGTCAACAAAGTCAACCCCTCAACAACCATGTCACTATAATACTTAATTAATATTATTGCTAATCATATTTCTTATTCTCATTAGGGTTTAGCAAAAGTCAATGGTCAACAGTGAACAGTCAACATCCAACAACCCTAATGAGAATCCTCTGCCTCTGTCTCTCTGTCAACTGTGCATACACACCCGCATCCGCGTTCCGAGGAACATGAATACAAAACGAGATAAAACCAATCCCAAAACGTACACTAGGATCTGGCTTAAACCAAAGCCCGCTAGTGTTAACTGTCCGGACACCAAACGTTCACAAGTGCACGGATGTGACCGAACCCTGTCGCAAAACCATGCGACCTGTCATAAAACCATGCGACCTCTACTATTTTGCCTAAAGGCGAATAGCTCTCTGTGTAGGACTCTAAAGACTCGACACTACGCTGGCAGTGGGTTTAACCACAGACCGCAAGCGGCACTAGCTGTGCGTAACGGCCCCCAGGTAGATGCTGACAAGAAGACTGACGAGGTGAAACCCATCTGAACTCCTACTGAGCCTGAATGTGACAATCTCCGTACAGTCTGGTCTGTTCATCTGATACATCGCATGGCGGGCCTAGGGGGTGGTGAACGTCAGTCCCCTAATAGCGGTACAAGTCGTGTCGGAGTATAGCCCAGAACACCCTGAGATAACACTGGAAGCCTACCAGTATATCTCGGTTGCCCTGGCCAGGGACTACTCGTGTAATAGCTCTCCTAAACACAGCGCGATGTCAACCCCCAATACCGGGAGAGACGAATCCTGTCTAACCGTCACTGCCTCCAAGTGCTTCGGGACTGCACCCAACTACTACCTGTTTGCACGACTCCTTTGAGCCGTGGTAGGGTAGTAATAAAAGTACAGTGAGAACACACTCGAGGCGAAGTGAAAGTGTCAAGTCAGCGGACTAAGCTGTACTCATGTCACCTGGGAACTGATAACTGACGATAGGTATAGTACCAACCAATTAGTTCCCGACGAGTCCTGTCCAGTGTACTCGTAACCTAACGAGCACCCGCATACTGTCTCAAGTACGACGTACTGACGGTTGTGGGACAGACCGTCTCCCCTGCTGGGATGAGAAGCGTATATGCTAGTCTACTCCGGAGTATCGATGCCCTGTCTCGATAGTCCTGCGACTAGGGACCTGTATAAGGATGTGCTTATGGATTACCCAGCCCCCATGAGTGTGACTGCCATCACAACGCTGGTAATCAAGCAAAGATCCTAAGGGCTCCACTAATGCGTATAGCTGATATAATAAAATAAACACATGTACACATTGGAGTAGAAACAAACCAAGTAGCATACTACCATTTTGAGCAAGATTGTCAATACAAGGTGAATATCCTAAGCATCCATTAAGTAATATACATACTAGTATGATACAGTAATGTCCTCTAGGGCATATACACTAGCAATCTCCCACTTGCACTAAGGCCATGTACTGGCGTATCGAAGACCTATCATCTCGATCAGCAGCTCGAACTGAGTCTAGGGTAGGGCCTTCGTGAGTGGATCTGCAGTGTTATCTTCTGAATTTACTCTCTTTACCTCGATCTCCCGGCGATCAATGATCTCCCTGATCAGGTGGAACCGCCTCAAAATGTGCCTCTGATGGGACCTGGGTTCCTTCGCTAAAGCTATAGCGCCATTGTTGTCGCAATACAGCGGTATTAGATCAACAATGGTAGGAACCACTTGAAGCTCCGTGAGGAACTTCTTCGTCCAGACAGCTTCCTTTGCGGCATCGCAAGCAGCTATGTACTCCGCTTCCATTGTTGAGTCAGCAACGGTCTCCTGCTTGGAACTCTTCCAGAAAACCGCCCCTCCATTGAGGGTAAAGGCATAACCCGACATGGACTTGGAGTCATCCTTGTCACTCTGGAAGCTGGAGTCAGCAAAAGCCTCGATCTGGAGGTCTTTTCCGCCATACACCAAGAACATCTCCTTAGTCCTTCTCAGGTACTTGAGAATGTTCTTTACCGCTATCCAGTGTTTCTCCCCTGGGTTCGACTGATACCGGCTTACAACGCTCAATGCGTATGCTACATCTGGTCTGGTACATAACATCGCATACATTATAGAGCCAACCGCGGAAGCGTAGGGTATAATAGACATGCGATCCCTTTCCAAATCAGTCTTGGGAGACATCTCTTTGGAGAGGGTGATCCCGTGACAAGCCGGTAAATTACCGCGCTTGGGATCTTCCATACTGAATCTTTTCAGTATGGTGTCAATGTACCTGGACTGTGAAAGTCCCAACATCCTTTTAGATCTATCACGATAGATCTGGATTCCCAGAATGTAGTTGGCATCACCCAGGTCCTTCATGGAGAACCTCTGCGACAAGAATCCTTTGACTGACTGTAGTATAGGAATATCATTTCCTATTAGGAGAATGTCATCCACGTACAAGACGAGGAATACTACAGTTCTCCCTACAATCTTACTGTAGATGCATGGTTCATCCGGATTTTTGATAAAGTCGAATTCCTTGACAGTATCATCAAAGAAGATGTTCCAACTCCGCGATGCCTGCTTCAGTCCATAGATGGACTTGAGCAACTTGCATACTTTACCGCTGCTCCCACTCTGAATGAATCCCTCTGGCTGATCCAAATAGACGCACTCTTCTAAATTTCCATTTAGAAAAGCCGTCTTTACGTCCATCTGCCAGATCTCATAATCGTAGAAAGCAGCAATGGCAAGAAGGATCCGAATGGATTTCAGCATAGCTACCGGAGAAAAGGTCTCGTCATAGTCCAAACCAGGTCTTTGACGAAAACCCTTTGCAACGAGCCAAGCTTTATAGGTTTCAACCTGCCCATCTACACCAATCTTCTTTCTGAAGATCCATTTGCAGCCTACGGGTTTTACCCCTTCTGGAGCAAAGTCCAAAGTCCAAACTTTGTTGGTGTACATGGACTCCATCTCGGTCCGCATTGCATCTAGCCATTTTACCGAGTCACAGCTCTGAATGGCTTGCTGGAAGCTAGTAGGCTCACCATAATTCATAGTGCAATCCTCTCTATCCCCGTCTATGAGAAAACCGTAGTATCTCTCGGGCGGATGAGACTGCCTACTACTCCTGCGGAGTGGCGCAGGAATGTCCGGTTCTCCTGAAACTTCTGGTTCTTCCAAGCTTTCAGTAATAGCTTGTGGTTCTGGAATTTCTTCCAGTTCTATTGCACTCCCACTTATTCCTTTTTCTAAAAACTGATATTCCAGAAAGTGGGCATGACGAGAAACAAAAACCTTTTGTTCCTCTGCGTAATAGAAAAAATACCCCCTGGAGTTCTTTGGGTATCCCACAAACTTACACAGTACTGAGCGTGCCTCGATTTTGTCCGCATGCTGCTTTTTAACAAAAGCAGGGCATCCCCATGTCTTTAGGTACTTAAGACAGAGTTTCTGTCCACTCCACATCTGATATGGGGTGGTAGGCATAGACTTGGTTGGAGCCTTGTTCAAGAGATATGCAGCTGTTTCTAGTGCATAACCCCAGAAAGATTGCAGTAACTCAGCCTTACTCATCATGGAACGAACCATATCCAATAGGGTTCGATTCCGCCTTTCTGATACACCGTTGTGTTGTGGTGTGTACGGAGGAGTACGCTGAGAGAGAATTCCATTCTCTTTTAAGTAGTCCAGAAACTCGGCACTCAAGTATTCACCACCTCGATCAGATCTCAGTGTCTTAATACTTTTGCCTGTTTGTTTTTCAACTTCATTCTTGTATTCCCGAAATTTCTCAAAGGCCTCGGATTTGTGCTTCATTAAGAAGACATGTCCATACCTAAAGAAATCATCTGTGAAAGTAATGAAGTATGAATAACCGCTTCGCGCATGTGTAGACATTGAACCACACACGTCACTGTGTATGAGTCCCAAGAGCTCGCTCGCTCTTACTCCGTGCCCAGTGAACGGAATCTTTGTCATCTTTCCCATGAGACAAGAATCACAAGTGGCATAAGACTGGTACTCGAACGGATCCAAGTATCCTTCTTTATGTAACTTTGTTAACCGTGTCTCATTGATGTGACCCAGTCTACAATGCCATAAGAAAGCCTGATTTAATTCTGGAGACTTTCTTTTAAGTGCGTTCTGGACACTGAATATCTGAGCTTGATTCAATACGTATATACCGTTATTTAATGTACCTGACCCAATCAGAACTTGATTTAGGTGGATGTTTACTACATCGCTTACAAAAGTAAAATCATATCCTTCCTTAGAAACTAAGGATACAGATATGATATTACAAGTCGCACCTGGTACATACAAACAGTCACGCAGAATCAATATCTGCCCAGTTGTCAGTCCAAGGTGATATTCCCCTACGGATTCAGCATCCATGCTCATTCCGTTAGCAACCCTGGGAGTTATATCACCTTTCCTGATAACCCTACGGTTTCTCAAAGCCTGTAACGAATTACAGATGTGAGATCCTGATCCGGTATCCAATACCCAGGAAGTAGAGTTAACTGACATACAGTTCTCTATCACTAACACACCCGAAGCTGAAGCCACAACATGCTTCGAATTCTGGCTACTGGCTTTACTAGCCCTGCAATCCTTCTGCCAATGTTCATTTTCACAACAATAGGAACGTCATTCTTTCACTACATCCATTCCCGAAACTTTTGCCCTTCTCTTTCCTTCTGCTTCCCTGGTTTCCTTCAGGGTAGAAGGTAGAGACTGTAGAATCAAGTCAGCTCTTGACCCGTTCTTCAACGTGGTCTTCAGGTCCGTGAGCTCAAAATAGCTGGTCTCTACAAGGACGTTGTCCCTTGCAGATGACCCGATAGCCAACCTCGCTTGAAGCAATTCATTCGAGGTCTCATATCTTGTGATACGAGATTGCTCTCCATATAAATCTTTGTTATGGAGGAAGATAGAAACTAAGTCCATCTTCTCGTGCCGTCTCTGGTCTGCACTATCAACTGAGGCTAACATGAGGCACTTGGCTTTCGCACATTCCTTTTCCGATGTCCTACGGATATCAATATCCGTGACAGGAAAAACTGGACCTGAGATGGCAGGGGTTGGATTAGTTAAGAGGTGTCCCAGCTTGTCATGGGCAATGGACATCTGGACAGACCTTTGCCAGTCATGACAGTCAGATTCAGTCATTTTATTATCTAGATGTAACCTAGGTGTGGTCACAGGGTCGCTGCAATTAAGAGAGAGAGAAGAAAACACTCAGCATGATGCTCTTGCAAGTTTAGATTGGTTTTTAATTTATCTAAACAGGATGGCTCCCACTATCTCTCGAATCCTTCCTCAAACTATAAAGGAAGAATTAGTCGGGATCAATCTCACCGTACAATACTTGCTTGACCGTTCAGCCAGGCCAGTGTCGGTACTTCGAGGGAGGTTTTCCAACGCTTTCGCGAAGTTCCTTAATTTAAGAACCTCTTTTCCCTGGTGGCGTAGCCCCGCTAACACCTTTCTAGACACCTACTTGGTTTATAGCATTGATCGTTAAGTGAGAAAGTTCCCGAGGAGTAGCATATACTCACAGTAGGATCGGGATCCAAATATCATCGCGTGACAAAACTGAAGGAATCCTACTAGAATCATCACACTCCAAATAGTATGCAACGCTAGCAAGTTTCAGTACTTATGAAACTCCCGATGTGGATTTTTGCCCCATGCTCTTATGACCTTGACGAAGGCCAAAATATCATAAGTCACATGTCAAGTTCTACCCGTCATTATCCAGGTTAATTTGAACCCACCCGTACAGACCCTTGACGAAGGCCAAAATGGTAGTACGACTGTCCCAAACCAATGCATCTATCTATGCTACAGATAAACATTCAGCAGCTACCAATCACTATGCCTTGGCGAAGGTCAAAATACATAGCTTGAATACTACTGAATATTTAACTGAAACGACGGAGGGCTACGAATGGTTTTGGCAAAACCGTGAACGTAGTGAACTTGATATAATCGATGGAACCATGATAGCTTTTAAAAGGAGTGGCTTAAGCTCCGCGTTTAAAAGTCGCTTTTTGAAAAGAAACCGAGTGGTTTTGAAAATGTTCCAACGACTTTTACTTTGGTTTATTTTTCTTCCATTAGTTCTTTTAACGCGTCCCATCATTTAATCCTACCATTGCAGAAAACAACCAAAATATGACGTACGCTTATGCCATTCGCATTCGCCACGGGGCCCCGTCATTACCCGTTAGGTTACTTAACTAACGACAGAGCGGGGGCTGGGCTAGCGCGGCTGTAAAATATAAGCAACGCCTAAATAATATCATATATAGATATATTGCAATGATAACCATTTCAGATCACAGATGAACACATTGGATATACTAGGAATCCGCAATTCGTACGAGCCTGTAACGAAAAGCAGATTACACGGTCGCGGTGAATAGCCAAAACCCGACCCAAGACCCCTACGGGTGCGGCAAACTACCCGCCAAGTACCCGAAGCGGAGCAACCTCCCTCAACACCGTGAGTAGGCCACTCGGCACTTCGAGATACCCGGTAGTTTGTGCACCCCCTCCATGGGTCTATCCTAAGAGCAAAAACAGTAAAAAGAAATTATACAATGACGGGTACAACCCCGACCCGGTTGTGCGGCCATACAAATAATATTACATCAATTTACAAATTTACATGAATTGAAAGAAAAGAAAACTCTCGTCTCACAACCCCCGGCTATTCACCCATGACAATCCAATGAATTCATATACACATACCAGCAACATTACAGATCACAGATTTGTATAACCCCCACTAATCGACATATAGCGATTAGCAGACGTTCAATACAAATATCACATCATAGATATAAACCCGTTAGCCTTAGTCTTTAGAAGTTCGATAAAAAAATACGGTTTTTCAATCCCCAAATACAAATTTTTCTTTCTGGAAAATCTGGGCTGAAAAGACATATTGTAAAAATCTCAAAACACCCCTATGAACAAACTGCAACCAAAATTCCCCACGGCAGAGTCAACTCGGCCGCGGAACCTCGGCGGGAGCACGCTCCCGCCGCGTTTCCGCGGCGCTTTGATCGGATCAGTGGACCAATTTTTTGCAGTTTCTTCTAAAAACCCTGAGCCGAATTTTAAAGCATGATTTATCATTTTTTGAACAGTGGAAAAATTTGACAGCAAGTTGGTTTTACGGGTGTTTTTCGCGACTTTTTCTACAATCGAACTTCTACTTACATTGCTAACATGTTAGATAGTGTTTAACTAGGCTCTGATATCACTGTAAGTCCATGCTACCTTTCCCGGTACTTACGGGCTTGCGGAAATGGTGAAAAATAATTTTTTCTAGAGGCGGTAACATGGACTCAAAACGGATCTTTGTTAAACTATCTACCTAACAACCTAACTAGGAGTTGTTAACTACTCGGTTAGGGGGTTATACCTTTCTTGAACTCCTTCGCCTTCAACTCTTGAAGGTGTACGGATCGGCTTCACCCCGTCGTCTCCTTGCGCCGAAGATCGATCCACCCGAAAGCTTCTACCTTTGGCTTCTTCTTCGATCTTTGAAGAAACTAGTTCACTCGGTTTGCTAAACCTTGTGAACTAGAGTGAGTAGAGAATTGTTTTGGTATCTTTTTATCTCTAGGGCAATGAGTCTCAACACATGAGAATGGTTTGCCTTGAGGTAGAGAGAGCAAGAGGAAGAGGGTGAGAACAAGAGAATGAGATAGCTTAAGCAAGAGAGAGAAAAACAAATAAAAGAATGAGCCTCTCTTTTCTCTTTCACCCTCTCATAATCCAAAAGCATCATGAGCCATAATGTTAATCAAATATTATGTGATGGTTCATATCATATCAAAGGCAATATCATTTTCATGCACTCATTTTGCAAACCACAACAAGCAAGCAAAAGTCTTTGCATGAAAATGACAACAATTGTAATGATGATGGTCAACTAGTCCAACCTAGTCAACCGGTCAACAAAGTCAACAAGTCAACAAAGTCAAACCCCTCAACAACCATGTCACTATAATACTTAATTAATATTATTGCTAATCATATTTCTTATTCTCATTAGGGTTTAGCAAAAGTCAATGGTCAACAGTGAACAGTCAACATCCAACAACCCTAATGAGAATCCTCTGCCTCTGTCTCTCTGTCAACTGTGCATACACACCCGCATCCGCGTTCCGAGGAACACGAATACAAAACGAGATAAAACCAATTCCAAAACGTACACTAGGATCTGGCTTAAACCAAATCCCGCTAGTGTTAACTGTCCGGACACCAAACGTGCACAAGTGCACGGATGTGACATAACCCAGTCGCAAAACCATGCGACCTATCGCAAAACCATGCGACCTCTACTATTTTTCCTAAAGGCGAATAGCTCTCTGTGTAAGACTCTAAAGACTCGACACTACGCTGGCAGTGGGTTTAATTACAGACCGCAAGCGGCACTAGCTGTGCGTAACGGCCCCCAGGTAGATGCCGACAAGAAGACTGACGAGGTGAAACCCATCTGAACTCCTACTGAGCCTGAATGTGACAATCTCCGTACAGTCCGGTCTGTTCGTCTGATACATCGCATGGCGGGCCTAGGGGGTGGTGAACGTCAGTCCCCTAATAGCGGTACAAGTCGTGTCGGAGTGTAGCCCAGAACACCCTGAGATAACACTGGAAGCCTACCAGTATATCTCGCTTGCCCTGGCCAGGGACTACTCGTGTAATGGCTCTTCTAGACACAGCGCGATGTCAACCCCCATTACCGGGAGAGACGAATCCTGTCTAACCGTCACTGCCTCCAAGTGCTTCGGGACTGCACCCAACTACTACCTGTTTGCACGACTCCTTTGAGCCGTGGTAGGGTAGTAATCAAAGTACAGTGGGAACACACTCGAGGCGAAGTGACAGTGTCAAGTCAGCGGACTAAGCTGTTCTCTTATCACCTGGGAACTGATAACTGACGATAGGTATAGTACCAACCAATCAGTTCCCAACGAGTCCTATCCAGTGTACTCGTAACCTAACGAGCACCCGCATACTATCTCAAGTACGACGTACTGACGGCTGTGGGACAGACCGTCTCCCTTGCTGGTATGAGAAGCGTATACGCTAGTCTACTCCGGAGTATCGATGCCCTGTCTCGATAGTCCTGCGACTAGGAACCTGTATAAGGATGTGCTTATGGATTACCCAGCCCCCACGAGTGTGACTGCCATCACAACGCTGGTAATCAAGCAAAGATCCTAAGGGCTCCACTAATGCGTATAGGTGATATAATAAAATAAACACATGTACACATTGAAGTAGAAACAAACCAAGTAGCATACTACCATTTTGAGCAAGATTGTCAATACGAGGTGAATATCCTAAGCTTCCATTAAGTAATATATATACTAGTATGATACAGTAATGGCCTCTAGGGCATATACACTAACATTTCAGATGTTATGGCTGCTCATTTGTATGATCTCGATGAGATTATCTCTTACGGAGATATCCGCTCACTCGGCCGTTCCCAAAACCAAGAGTTCACAAACGCCCAGTGCATTGAAATTATGGGTCGCTTCGGTGCATATAATGGCCGACTGCTTCCTCGTCGTTCTTCTCTCCTGAAGCTTATTATGGGAGCAATCTGGGGAGCACTTCCTCTATTTTATGCTGGCATACCGCATAAGGAATTGGACGACGCCAAAGATAAGGTGCACTCGGTGTATCTGATGGGCCTAATCTCAAAGAAAAGGCGAGACAACCTTATTGATATCCTGCATCAAGCTTTTCAGCAGGCGGCGATACTTGCTGCCTATCGAAGGGTGGAGGACATCAGTGAGGATCCTGACGCTTGTGATCGTGAAAGGATGCATACGAAGATGGTCTGAGAGGCCCATAAAATTTTGGACGGCCTCACCTTTGAATTTCTTGATCCATGTCCTGGATTTGATGTCGTGTCTTTGGAAACATTCTAATTATGTTTTTGTTTACTGTTTTCCTCAATGTAGGTATTTTCTGATGTATGAAAGCAAGCTTTTTCATTTCCATGTGTAAATTTTATACATCAAACTTTTTCGTATATGCGTGAATGGGTATGCCTTGAACACTTAACTGAACATAAATCAAATGTGCTCTTTACTGTCGCTTTCTTCACTTTTTCTTTGTTATCAGCATGTCACTTTAGTAAGCATAGCCTGCAGATGATAGAGTGAGCATTCCGTTTTGAATTCTTCGAGAGGTAGTGATGGCTTAGAAAGCAGGTTCAGATTTGCTGCCTAAGACTTTCCAATTTCATGTGCCGTGAGGGTCTCATGAAGACTTTTCTCCCTACGAGTCGAGAGGATCTCGTAGGTGTATTTTCTCCTTAGGAATCGTGAGGATTCCAAAGCGCGTTTTCTCTTGTAAGTCGTAAGGATCTTACAAGAGAGTTTTCTTCCCTACGGGTCGAGAGGACCTGTAAGTGATTGATGGTGTTGCCATTATCCGCACTTCGCGGAGTCAGGAGTTGCTCTGGGCGTTTCCTACGGGGTCAGGATTGACTTTAACCATGTTCCACGGGACCAAGATTTGCTCTGGATGCTTCCCACGGGGTCATAGCTGTATTCTGCGAGGACCAGGCTCTACTCTGGGTGTTTCCTACGGGGTCATGATTGATATAAGCCGCGTTCCACGTGACCAGGAATTTTTCTCTGGATACTTCCCAAGGGGTCATAGCCGTGTTCTGCGAGGACAAGGCTCTGCTCTGGACGTTGCCCACGAGGTCAGGATTGACATAAGCCGCGTTCCACGTGACCAGGAATTTTGCTTTGGATGCTTCCCATGGGGTCATAGCCGTGTTCTGCGAGGACCAGGCTCCGCTCTGGATGATTCCCATGGGGTTACAGCCGTGTTCTGCGAGGACCAGGATCCACTCTGGACGTTTCCCACAGGGTCAGGATTGACATAAGCCGCGTTCTACGTAACCAGGAATTTGCTCTAGATGCTTCCTACGGGGTCATAGCCGTGTTCTGCGAGGACCAGGCTCCGCTCTGGATGCTTCCCACGGGGTCAAAGCCATATTCTGCGAGGACCAGGATCCGCTCTGGACGTTTCCCACGGGGTCAAGATTGACATAAGCCGCGTTTCACGTGACCAGGAATTTACTCTGTATGCTTTCCACGGGGTCATAGCCGTGTTCTGCGAGGACCAGGCTCCGCTCTGGACGTTTCCCACGGGGTCAGGATTGACATAAGCCGCGTTCCACGTGACCAGGAATTTGCTCTGGATGCTTCCCACGGGGTCATAGCCGTATTCTGGGAGGACCAGGCTCTGCTCTGGATGCTTCCCATGGGGTCATAGCCGTGTTCTGCAAGGACCAGAATCCGCTCTGGACATTTTCCACGGGGTCAAGATTGACATAAGCCGCGTTCTACGTAACCAGGAATTTTCTCTGGATACTTCCCACGGGTCAGAGCCGTGTTTTGCGAGGACCAGGATCCGCTCTGGACATTTCCCACGGGGTCAAGATTGACATAAGCAGCGTTCCACGCGACCAGGAATTTGCTCTGGATGCTTCCCACGGGGTCATAGCTGTGCTCTGCGAGGACCAGGCTCTGCTCTGGACGTTTCCTACGGGGTCATGATTGACATAAGCCGCATTCCACGTGACCAGGAATTTGCTCTAGATGCTTCCCACGGGGTCATAGCCATATTTTGCGAGGACCAGGCTTCGCTCTGGATGCTTCCTACGGGGTCATAGCCGTATTCTGCAAGGACCAGGATCCGCTCTGGACGTTTCCCACGGGGTCAGAATTGACATAAGTCGCGTTCCACGTGACCAAGAATTTGCTCTGGGTGCTTCCCACGGGGTCATAGCCGTGTTCTGCGAGGACCAGGCTCCGCTTTGGACGTTTCCCACGGGGTCAGGATTGACATAAGTCGCGTTCCACGTGACCAGGAATTTGCTCTGGATGCTTCCCACGGGGTCATAGCCGTGTTTTGCGAGGACCAGGCTCTGCTATGGACGTTTCCCATGGGGTTAGGATTGACATAAGCCGCGTTCCACGTGACCAGGAATTGTTGACTCTTGGTTGTTTGTGCATCGTCGAGTCATGGAACTGGGAATTCTGCCGCAGCTCCGATCTGTTGATATCGTGTCTGTTGAAATGAGACGGATATTGAGATGATCTCCAAGCTGTCTGTGAACCATTGAGATTTGGATTCTTCTTCTGATGGATCCTGGGGAGGGAAGGTGTGATTCCTTCTTTGTTTGAGCCCCTGGATTGTATACAGGGATCGATATGATCTCATCTGTAGGGCAAAAGTTTCATTCTTTCAAAAAAAAATTATTTCTTTCTTTCCGTGATGCTCTATCATTTCAGCTTTGTAGATCGCGAAAGTCGTGATTGCCCAATCATTTCGGCTATTTTTCGCAGCGCCCAATCATTTCGGCTATTTTGTATTATTTTTACTCGCTGCTTTTTATTGCGAGTTGCCCAATCATTTCTGCTATTTTGCATGCATACACTTTTACTTGCTGATTTTGTTTGCAAGTTGCCCCATCATTTCGACTATTTCGTATGCATGTGTGGCTCGCTGGATTTTCGCTGCAAGCCTGGAATTAGACACCGATTTCGGCATCAGCATCGCTACAACTGGGATATTGCCAGGAGCGAATCATCATTTGCCTTCATCGATGTCGAACAAAAGGTGGCTTAGTAGACAGGGTTAGGATCCTGTAGTCTAAGGCTTTTGACTTCATGAGCCATAAGGGTCTCATAAAGGTATTACTCCTTACGAGTCGTGAGGATCTCGTAAGTGAGTTTTCTCCTTAGGGATCGTGAGGATTCCTAAGTGCATGGTCTCTTATAAGTCGTAAGGATCTTACAAGAGCACTTTTTCCTTATATATCGAGAGGGCTTATAAGGGGGGTTCACTGTGCAAACATATCCCTGATCACTGATGGGACTTTGTTAGGGAAATGTTTATTCGCGCCCGTGGATTGTATACAAGGGTCAGCATTGAGCCGCTTGTAGGGCAGCTTTGGAGGTTGTGGTGGCCACTTAAGAACAGGTTCAGATCTCTGTAGCTTAAGACTTTTGAATCTTATGAGCCATGAGGGTCTCATAAGAGGTTTCTCCTTACGAGTCGTGAAGATCTCGTAAGTGTAATTTCTCCTTAGGAATCGTGGGGATCCCTAAGTGTGTTGCTCCCTTATGAGTTGTAAGGATCTCACGCAGGTGGTTTCTCCTCACAAGGTCGAGAGGACATTGCAAGTGTTTTTTAACGAGGTTGCGACCTTTCGGGTTTTCGCAAAAACTCGCCGATAGCCCTGTCGTTTTTACTCACGGAGCCCTTTCGGGTTTTCATCCGTGCCCATTTTGCTTATGGACATACCGTTTTCTTTTCTTTCTTTTTTTATTCTTTCTTTTTTCTTTGTGTCAGCCTTGGGATGCTGCAGTCCAAGGTAGTTTATCGACGTCTCAGTCAACAGCTAGTTTTAGTACATAGTGGTCCATCGTTAGTTTAAGGACGTTTAGGTCCGACGCCAGTTTTAGGACATAGTGGTCCATTGTTAGTTTTAAGGACGTTTCGGTCCGTCGTTAGTTTAAGGACGTTTCGGTCCGCTGTTAGTTTAAGGACGTTTCGGTCCGTTGTTAAGGAAGCCGGCTACTACTTACAGAGTTTGGGCTTAGGAAGATAGCGAGCGGACATAGGCGTCGTCATCTATCGTTGACCTAAGCCGTAACTCGTCAAGCGTATTATTTGTTTAGGAAGCGACCGTTTATTGACCTGAAAGGTCTTCACCATGCATGTCCATGAGTAGATAGGCTCCACCCTGGTAGACTTTGTCTATGATATACGGGCCTTCATAATTCGGCTCAAATTTCCCCCTCTTGGCGCGATTGGGGATTATAGGTCTTTTAACCACTAGCACGAGTTCGCCTTGGCGGAATGTTCTCGGCCTGGTCAATCTCTCATATGAGCGCATCATCTTTACTTTATAAGCCTCCAGATTTGTTGCGCTATGAGCCGGGTTTCATCGAGGGCATCGAGCTCCTCAAGCCGAAGGTGAGCATTTTCTTCTTCCGTTAGCTCGTAATGAACCGCCACTCGTAAAGAGGGCAACTCTATCTCAAGAGGGAGTACCGCTTCTGTGCCGAATACCAACGCGTACGGTGTTGTGTTCGTGGCCATTTGAACGTAGTTCGATACGCCCAGAGAGCTTCATACAGTCTCTCATGCCAGTCCTACTTATTTCGAGACACCGTCTTTTTCACGATCTTCATCAAGGTCTTGTTAAATGCCTCAGCTAGACCGTTAGCTCGGGGATTATAGACCGAAGAGTATCTCCAGTCTATGTTATGTTGTTGTGCGAAGCGGTTGATCTTGTGGCTTCTATAGGCTGGCCCGTTATCGGAGATAATCCGTCGCGGAGTGCCGAACCGATAAATGACGTGCGTCTTGAAGAAATGGAGGATATTCTCCGTCTTCACTTCCCTCAGCGGTACTGCTTCTGCCCACATGGAGAAGTAATAAGTTGTCGCCAAAATGAATCGATGTCCTCTGGACGATGCTGGCTCGATGGGGCTGATTACGTCGGTTCCCCACATTTCGTACGGCCAGCTGGCCATTATTGGGTGTAGTGGATTCGGATGCTGATGGATAAAGTCTCCGTGAATCTGGCACGAGTGGCTCTGCTTTGCGTATTCTAAGCAGTCTTGGATCATCGTGGGCCAATAATAACCCATCTGTTTGATCTTCAGCTTCATCTTCGGCCCGGTTTGGTGAGAACCGCAGAGTCCATCATGAGTTTCTTGGATGACTCGTTTTGCCTCTTCAGGTCCCAGGCATCTTAGCCATAGAGAATCAAATGATCTCTTATACAGAGTATCATTGACGAAAGCAAAAGACAGAGCTCGTTTCATAAGCTGATGTCTTGAGGACACATCTTTAGGTGTTCGACGGGATTTGAAGTAGTCTATAAAGACTTTCCTCCAATCCTTAGCATTTTCCTGGTCTTTTATTTGTAGGGTCATTTGCTCGGTCGCCTCCTTTTCTTCGGACGACTCCGGAGATATTTCTGCCGGCACAAGAACCCGACGGCTTTGCACAACAATCCTCACGTCATCGAGGTTCTCATCGGCTAATTCTTTAGCGAGCTTAGCTAACGTATCCGCCTTGCTATTTTCCGCACGCGGTATGCTTTCCAGGGTGTAGGAAAGAATTTGAGTCAGCAGTTGTTGTACTTTCTCGCCGTACTTCACCAACTCAGACTTACACATCTGATAGTCGCCGTTTACTTGACTAACGATCTGTTGGGAGTCTCCGTATATAAGAAGGTTCTCAATTCCCATGTCGATAGCGATCTTGAGACCTGCTATCAAAGCTTCGTATTCGGCTTCATTATTCTTCCTTGGCTCTGTTAAGGAGAAGGCAAAGCGCATTATCCCTCCTTGTGGAGTCACGAAGATGAGGCCTACCCCTGATTTGATTATGGGGATGCTTTGTTTGCGCCTCTTCATGGAAGACGCCCCATCAAAATATAGTTCCCATCAGGTATCATTCTCTCTTCTCTCCCCGTCGATCGTGTCAAACGCGTGTTCGTCTAGCAATTCTCAGTTCAAGGGAGAGTCGGCAGGTATCGGATGCTCAGCGAGGAAGTCGGCGATGGCCTGGCCTTTCACTGTCTTGAGAGGACAATAAGTTATCGAGAACTCCATCATGAGGAGGGCCCATTTAGCGAGCCGTCCTGTTAATATGGCTTTCGACATCAAATACTTGAGAGGATCCACCTTCGATATGAGATGGACCTCATGTGCCAACGCGTAGTGTCTGAGCTTCGTTATCGCGAAGATTAATGCTAAGCAGTGTTTTTCGATAGGGGAGTAGTTGCTTTCTGCCCCCAGGAGAACTCGACTCAGATAATAAAGGGCTCTCTCCTTCCCTTGATCGTTCTCTTGTGCCTACAGCGCTCCTAAAGAACCTTCGAGGGCTGTCGTATACAGAATGAGAGGCTTTCCCTTGATTGGAGTAGTCTGCACCGGAGGATTCTGCAAGTATAGCTTGATTTCGTCCAGCGCGCTTTGGCATTTGTGATCCCAGACGAACGGGGTTCCCTTCTTCATTAGGTGACTGTAAGGGCGGCACTTTCTAGAGAGGTTGGCTATGAATCGCCGGATATACGCGAGCTTTCCTTGGAGGGACCGCAGTTGCTTGAGAGTCCTTGGCAGAGGCATTTCCATGATCGCCTTGATCTTTGATGGGTCTATCTCGATGCCTCGGTATCGGACGACGAATCCTAGGAACTTGCCCGAGGAAACTCTGAACGCGCATTTGAGAGGGTTCATCTTCAAGTTGTATTTCCGAAGGCGCTGAAACACGATCTTCAGATGCTCTAGATGTTCCTCGTATGATTTTCTTTTAACTATGAGATCGTCAATATAACATTCGACGATTTCAAGTATGAGGTCATCGAAGATCTTCGTCATGGCCCTCTGATAGGTGGCACCGACGTTCTTTAGACCGAAAGGCATCACCTTGAACTAGAATATACCCAAAAGGGTCCAGAAGGCGGTGTGCCTCTGGTCCTCGGGATGCATCTTTATCTGATTGTACCCTGATGATCCGTCCATGAAGGAGAAGACTTTGTGAGTGGATGTGTTATCTATCATCAGCTCATTGATTGGTACTGGAAAGTCGTCCTTTGGACAAGCTTTGTTGAGATCCTGAAAGTCCACACATATGCGAACCGTTCCATTTTTATTCATCACTAGTACGATGTTGGCAATCCAATCAGGATACTGAACCTCTTGGATAAAGCCGGAGTCGATTAGCTTCTTGATCTCGGCGTTGATGCTCATCTCAAGCTCGAGCCGCATTCTTCTCAGTGCTTGTTTGATCGGCTTGACGTCCGAGGATATTGCCAATTTGTATACAGCAATCTCTGGATCTAGTCCTGGCATCTCGGAATAGTTTCATGCGAAGCAATCTTTATACTGCATGAGCACGTCCTTTAGTGTAGCCACCCTTTCTTCAGACAACAGCTCACTGACGAATGTCGGTCGCGGGTCACTTGCCGTCCCTAAATCAATTTTCTTGAGGTTATCTGCAGTAGTATGTGTTCCATCTTCCAGCTCTTTTGGCGCCGGTGGAAACTCTGAGATTACCTCGTCATCATCGTTTTCGAAGCACCAGGGGAGGTCATCCATATTCTCGGGCTCTTCTTCTGACAACGTTATCATATGACAAGTACGAGATCGCTTCCAAGACTGATGTTGATCTGGTTCTGCTCTCGTGGTCTTCGGTTCATGCTTCTGCGGCGGGGTTATTCTCCAGCTGCTGGATAAAGCGAACTTGCCTTGCTGATACCGGTCTTATACCTAGTCTTTGAATGTAAAGCAGTCCTCAAGGGGATGTCCTATTGCTTGGTGATAGGAGCAAGAATCTGGATGATTGACTTCGCCTGCTTGCTCGGGGTGCTTGGACTCCGGGAGTGTCATCATCTGACGTTTTATGACAAGATCGAATATCTTCCTTGTCTTGTCTTGGGGAAAAGAATATGCTCGACCCATCTTTTTTATAAGAGACGAATCCGGACTGCTCGATTCCTGATCGCGTGGCTTCTTGGACCCGATTTGTCGCTGTCGAACGCCTTTCTCGTTCTTTGGTTTATTTATGCCTCTGCGTCGGACCTTTTGTATAATGGGTTGACAAGGAGGAGCATTTTCATTTTTCACAGCCTGCTGAAGGAGGCGTTGCGTCCTGGCTTTCTCGTAGATGGCCATTTCGCGACTATGGTCGTCTCGAACCTTTTGACCTGCTTCTCTTATAAGCTTGTCCATTTTTTCTTCGAATGACGGGCTTGGCATTTTCACAGCGGGAGCTCATTCTGGTTCAGGGTTAGCATCTTCCCACAGAGCATCTCCTTCTTCATCAAAATCATGTATGACGTAGCAGTCGCGGAATAGCTCTCGTTTCTTGGATTGAACATATCCAAGCCCGATCATTTCCATTCTCCCGTTGGGCAACTTCTGTTGAGTTCCGGGAACGTTCCAGATCCTGTTATAGAACCGTGCTTGTCGCGCAGTTTGCTTAAGGGGTACACCTTAGCATCTCAAGAGTCTCTTCAGTCCGTTCGTGTAATATCTGGGCAAACGAATGGGCTGGAGCCTGTCAAGTGTAGAATATGCACCATGCCAAATTTCTTTCTCCACTTTGGTTTCCTCGGATCGGTAGAATAGGATCGCCTTTTCAACTTTTCGCCTGGGAGGGACGTAGAATGTCTGCAGTTCTTCCACACTGTAGGTATCAAGCGCGTCTAGCTCTTTATGATGCTTTGGCGGAACCATGGCAACTTGCAAACTTTGATCTTCATTAGCGAAGGCTTGTATTGATGGCCGAGCAGAGAATACGTCATTGACCTCATCTTTCGAGTCGCTGCCGAAGATCAATATAGGAGTGGACGGTCCCGGCTTGTTGCACTGGGGCGGACCTGAATAAACTATTTCTTCTTCCTCCTCAGTATCACTCCTGAAGACTGGAATAGTGGTGATAGCTTTGTTCTTGTCCTCCGATTTGCGACATCTTTCTGTGTCTTCGAAATCTGGTAAGAAGTATTTTGCATCTTCGTACTTTCGTACTTCGTTCATGGAGAATGAGTTCAGCTCTCCTGTCACGGTATACTCGAGACCATCCTTGAAATACTTCATACACTGATGTTGTGTAGAAGGGATGATGTTGTACTCGTGTACCAAGGCCGTCCGAGCAAAGCGTTATAGCAGGTCTTAGTGTCAATGACGTGGAACTTGATGTCCATGACGAGCAGCCCAAAGCGTAGTGTCAATATTACAGACCCAAGCGTCCGTGATGACTGGGAGTCAAATCCGGAGATGGTGATTTTATCGCGAGCGAGGTGCTGAACACTTATGCGGATTTCCTTCAACACTCTCACGTTGAGAAGATTGACGGAAGACCCATTGTCAACCAGGATTTTTCCTATCTTGATATCGTGACAGTATCCGGAGACATAAAGGGGATGGTTATGCTCGCATGTCCCAAGGAGAAGATCTTCATCGCCGAAGGTAATATCCGCTGTGTGCACTTCTTCCAACTCGTCCTTCATCTTTTCTTCGGCGAGAAAAGCTTGAAATTGGTCGGGCTCTTGTAATGCCCTGATCAGAGAATCTCTCACCTCTTTGGATAGCAGAAGGGCGTCAAGAATGCTTAACTGCGAAGGTAGCTTTCTTAAGTGTGCCAGAACGTTTTAGTTCACCTTACTCTTCTTTGGCAGGTCCTTGGCTGTCAGCTTTTCGATGGCTTGGTCATCAAGGATGATATCCTCAGGGACCTTTTCTTTCCCCTTATCTCTTCTATTTGACCCACTGTTCGAGGGCCCAAGATTCTTTTCGGGCAGCGTACGATTACGCAGCTGAATATTTTTACAGGTCTTTGGTTCTTCCTCTTTTACCGAGGTGGACTCTTTAAAGAGAGGGCCAATAGTCATTTTTTCGTCAGAGTCGCACCCAAAGGTGAGAACTTGTGATCCCCCAGCGTCGACCATGTGACAGCTGCCGGTAGTTCTTTTACGCTCCTCGGTCGTATTTCTTTGCTCCCGATGAGTTTTGTGTTTCATCCACTTGAAATGTTGCCGGTGAGCAACATATCCCTGCCACCATCTTCTAAAAGCGTTGCACTCTTCGGTGGGATGCGCAATCTTTCGATGATATAAGCAGTAATTAGGATGTATTTCCGCTTCACCAAGAGTGTTTCCTTCGGAGGGTGGCAGCTTCATTCCCATTGATATGGCTTTGGCGAACCTCTTCCTCGTCTTGAACCTGTTTTTATTTGCGGCGGACGTATTTCGATCTGGCAGGAGTGTTTCAACTCTTTCGTCTAGTCGCCGGCGTTTGGCCTTTTCAAATATGGCCATCTCATGCTCCCGATCAGCTTTGCTTTTCGAAAGAGCTTCGTTCAGGAATTCATCAATCATTTCGTCTGATAGCCCTAGAAGTTCCGGCTCAGGATCTGCCCCCAGTTTCTCTGTGTAAGGAGCTTCTTCATTGTCTATCGACGAGTAGGAGATCACATGGCATCTTGCTACATAACTTTCAGATTCATCGGACGAGTCTTCTCCATTTTCATCATCTCCGTCCTCAAGGACGTGGCTGAGAAATTCTTGGAGTGTGACTGGAGTCCGCGCATTTTGATTATATTCTTCCAACGCGTCAATCTGTTTTTGCAGGTCCGTGCGCTTGTCACCAGACTTCACGGGCTTTTTGTTCTTCTTCTTCTTCTTCGAAAACTTTGACGGCTGGGTGTGGGTGCTTTGGCTATCACCACCAATCTTTGGAGTTGGGCGTGGTTTCTGCATTCCCTCGATGGTCTCAGGTTCCAGTGGATTTTTCCACCTGATCGCCGGGCATGTTTGGAGATCCTTCAGCATTCTTTTAGTCTTGGCTGAAAGAACGACCTCTCATGGAGCTTCTTCTACGAAAGAACATGATGCCCCCGGTGTGTCTGTCTTCTTGGGAGCGTGTAGCTGCAGCGGGCTTACTTTCCAATTCTCAGACAGGGCAAATTTGCCATGTTGGTATTGATCTTCAATCCAGCCTTTAAAGACGAAGCAATCTTCAATTGGGTGGCTTACCGTTTGATGGTAAGGGCAATAATTGGGACTATTAACCTCGCCGGGTTGCAACGGTCATTTTGGATTCGGCAGATTGATGAGCCTGTTACGCACCGCCAGTTCGAACAGTCTCTTCGTTTTGTCCCGGGGGAACGAATAGGGACGCTTCATCTTCTCATTATAGTATCGCCGCCTCTCTTCTAGTTGATCTGTTAGTTTTAGGGCACTGGGCTGTTGTTGAGTATTTGCGACGAAGGTCGCCTTCCCTTTACCCTTTTCGTTCCGCGGCTCCGGCTTTGGAGGAGACGGTCTATGACCCATCTGGTCCATTTGGGCCAGTTTGTCGATTAAGGCTTGGAACGTGGTCGGCTTGAAGAACGTCATGAATTTGGAAATAGTTGCCCGAGGGTCAAGAGTGCCCACTAACATGCCCACTGCCGGCGCTTCCTCGATGCGCTGCTCACATTTTGACCATAAATTTCGCCATCGTATTGCATATTGCACCCACGTTTCACCTGGCTTCACCCTGGCATTGATCAATGTCGTTATTGGGGTGCGTTCACTAGCACTTGCGAAACGCTGGGTGAATAATAGCTCCATCTCTGCAAAAGTCTTGACGGAGTCGTTTGGAAGTTCAGAATACCACTCGAATGCCGTCTCCGATAAGCTGCCGACGAACTGGCAAAGTAGCAGTTTATCATCACCTCCGGTGTTACCACATAGAACCCTGAACTGGGCGACATGCTGGTGGGGATTGCCTGTCCCTTTATATACATAAAATTTAGGGATTGTATATCCCGGCAGGTATCTTATTTGGTCATATCAGCCTGCATATGGTCGTCCAGTTTTAACAATTTGGCCAGCCGCTTCATTCGCCTGGTGAGCTCGTATTTGCAGGGCAATATAGTCATCCAGAGCGGCCTTAGAGATGGTTTCCTCTTTGGCTACTGAAAGAGCCGGAGGAGGGCTCGATGTCTCCCCTCTGTCGTCTTCAATGATGATAGGGGGTCTTCAGCTGGAGGTTCCGGCTGTAACATCATCCCAGTCATGTCTTGGAACAAGAGAGCCATTCGTTTTATATTGGTTGCCTGTTCCGCAGCCTCTTTTTCTTTCCTCTCGAGCATTCTTCGGAGGAACTCGGTATCAATTTCTTGTTCCCGACGCTGCTCCGAGGTCTCTGGATTTTCTTTTGGCCCAGTGAGTGCGGCCATTACAATCAGCATCTCGTGAAGCTTCTGCTGCTATTGTTCCTGAGCCTTCGTTATTGACCGGGTAAGCGGTCGATGTCCTGTAGAAGCACAGCTTTCTTATTTTCTGGAAGCCATATAAACATTATGCACCATCCCCCAGACTTGGGGCGTTTAGGTTCGGTGTCTCTGCGGTTCGCCGCAGTCACAGGGGCTTTCTCTAGCCTCCTTCTCTTGTGAGCAGTTGAAGTCGAGGGGGCCGTTGCAGCGGGCACCCAAGTAGCTGTCGCCTTTTGGGGCTTGACAGGATGGTCCTCTTCTTGCCGAACCTTTATCTTTTTCTGTCGGCGAGAGTAATCTTGATCAATTACCGAGTCCTTAACCTGTCGCCAGACTTTATAAATTTTGGAGGACAGCCGCTGAGGGGGCTGCTCCAGCTTCGTTTCTGTAGTAATCTCCATTGGTGGAGGAGATCTCTTCAGCATGGCAGTCGAAGAGTTCTTGCGAACCCTCCTAAGCGGTTCAAAGTTGTTCCTAGTTGGAATAGCAGCATTGATTTCCACCATGGGAGCTGGCGAAGTTAGCCCAGAAGGGGAGCTTCCCCCGGCCTTCCTTACTCGGCGCCAGTAGCGACATCGAGCATGTCGTGTGGACGGGAATGTCTCAGTTGTAGGGGTGACTTCGTCATGCCCCCTGTCTTGACGGAGGGTTATCGCCGGTGCCAGCCTTTTGAATACTAACATTCGCCGAGAAGTAATGTCCAACCTATCGAATATAGATCTCTGGGCAGAGGTGACTTTGCCTGGAGCGGGAGCCGGGATGGCCAGCGTTATGAAGACTGACTTCTTGGCAGAAGAAGTCTCTCTGATGATTTCGTCCGCTTGAACCGGGATGGCTATCCGCTTAGGGATGGCTGCTTCAGGTATCGCGGGCTTGTTAGCATTCTGGCACAGTCTGCTGAAAACTGAGGCAGTGGATTTGGGTGACCCGTTGAGAGGGGCCGCGGCAGTGGTAAGTCAATCAAAGATCGACTTCTTTGGGGCTTCTTGCGGCAGCATTGGGGCATTGAACCTCACGGGTGGGATCATAGTCCCAAAGAACAGCCCAATGGTGGCCTGAGTTACTTGGTCCACTGGCATTGTGAAAAGGGAGGCCGCCTGGGGCCCGTAGGTTACGCCTCCATATGAGGCGGAACGGGAGTTGCAGTTACAGCTGGAGCATTTTGTGCAGGTAGAAGCCATTGATCTTTCGTTTTCTGCACGGAGCAAGACACCAAATCTTAGTACCTTGAACCCAAGGGCAACCATATCAAACCGCGATTCGTTCGCGAATATGACACACGAAGTGTGGAGTGGAAAGAGGAAAAGGTCCCACCGGGCGTGCCAGAATCTGTTCCCTACCGAAAATTGGAGACGCAACCACGCGGGTCCGTCTTGCCTGAATTTCGGGGCAGATGCTAATTGGTGCTATCCGTCCACCTCTCCGAAGATGCCAAGTTGATCTATGTCACCATGTATCGAAGGTTTAAACGGATGCGGCCGATGTAGCAGACTTCGTCAGATTCCCCCTCATTTGAGGGGGTTTTGATTATGGGGACGCTCTTCCCTGCAGGCACAAGCCCCTGCAGTTAATTACGCTACCGCATCGCGGTAACCACTTTCTCCTTCTCTAGATGGTCACTTCGTGTCGTGGGTGTTTGCTTTGTTTTTAGTTGCCCGTGGATTGTATACGGAGACTAATTTATGTTGTCGCCCGTAAGGCGTGGATTAGTCCAAATCTGTATCTTCTTAGATTTAGGTTTGGAGGTTGGGTTTAAGGATACGTTAGCCTCATTTGAGACCAAGATCAACTTAAACGTTAGTTAAGGATACGTTAGTCTAATTTTAGACTAAGATCAACTTAACGGGATCGTTTAGATCCAACAAAAGAGAATTTGGACTCTAATGTTTAGTTTAGGGACATTGCGGTCGATTAGTTTAAGGACATTACGGTCCAGTGTTAGATTAAGGACATCTCGGACCAAGATTAAGGACGTCATAGTCCGTGAGTTTAAAGACATCACAGTCAACGTTAAGGACATCAAAGTCCGTGAGTTTAAAGACCTCACAGTCAAGGTTAAGGACATCATAGTCCGTGAGTTTAAAGACTTCACAGTCAAGATTAAGGACATCATAGTCCGTGAGTTTAAAGACCTCACAGTCAAGTTTAAGAACATCAAAGTCCGTGAGTTTAAAGACCTCACAGTCAAGGTTAAGGACATCATAGTCCATGGGCTTAAGGACCCACAATCCGTGGAATGTTTGGTTGTCGGGACCCGTCACCTCTCAGAAGACGTTGAAGGATTACAATGACAAATATCAGAGGAGTAAAGAGATGTACCCTCGAACCGATGTGAGTTGGTCGAAAGATATGTAGTCCAATTTGGGATTAAGATCTGTTAAAATATTTATGAGCAGATGGGCTCAATTAATATGAGTTGAGGACTTACGGCCAATCTTGGGCTAAGTCCAATCAAGTTAAAATGTTTGACATTTATTTTAGGCTGTTGAGCCTTTATTTGGGCTTAGCCCTTTTAACAATGCTGAGCATTGATTTATATCTTGACAATGTTTTTGTCTTTTATTGAAAGCAGAGCATTCATCAGAGCTCTGGGCTTATTAAAGAACAATTTATGTTCTGTCAGCGCAACACGTGGTGCGCTAGGCGCTTTGCGCCAGTCAAAGAGCGCAGTGCGCTTCTACCATCTGGCGCACATGTAAGGGACACGTGTCGCGCTTGGCGCTAGGCGCCAAATGATGAGCGCATGATGCCAGTTTATGAGCGCTGAGTGCTAATCTATGAGCGCATTGCGCTTTCAGTTTAGTGGCGCACACGTGAGTGACACGTGGTGCGCTTGGCGCTGAGCGCCAGCCCATGAGCACAGTGCACTATTTCAGAAGCGGAAAGCGCAAGTTGTTAATTGACGCATACGTGATTGACACGTGGCGCATTTGGCGCTGAGCGCCAATCCAAAGAGCACAGAAACGCAGTTTAAGAGCGCAAAGCGCAGTTCAAGAGCGCAAAGCGCATCTGATCAATTTTAGGATCTGAGAAACAAATTTATGTTCTTTTAAAAGAGATTTTGTCTCAAGATCTAAGAACAACAGTTCTTATTTTACAGGAGATATTTCCAATCTCTTATGTTGATGAAAGGCTTTGCCTTTGTAGATCCATAATCTGTGAGAAGAATTATGTTCTTCTTCTTATTTTATGATGAGATCTTTTGATCTCTTTGTGAAAGACTTTTTGTCTTTGTAGATCTATGATCTTTTTAAAGAAATGAATTCTTCTTTCTATGAGATGATTTCATCTCTATGTTCATCATTATCATTTTTACCTTGAAGAATGATTTTCTTGCAAGTGCTTGCTTATCTTTGAGTTTCTCAATGTTTATGGGGGGGTTTCTCTGTACAAGACTTGAAGTCTCGGGGCCTTTATATAGGGCAAGCTGATTTGTTGAGTCAGTTAATGAAATCTTTCTCTGATTGATTTGGGGATGTTTCCCCACCATTGGATTTTTGATCCTAGGGCTTCTGTTTTACAGAAGGCAATTTTCTTGTTTTTAATAAGATTGGAAAATCTTTCCATACAGAATTTATTCTGTCTTTTGGTAATTTTTATTTACCATTGGATCATTGATCCAACGGTGCTCTGATTTACAGAGCACAATCTTATTATTTAGAAATATTTTGAGTATTCTTTTTTTTTTAACAGAATTTAATTCTGATTAATCAATGATTTATCATTATTATTAGATCTTTGATCTAACGGTGGGGAGTTTTTAATTCCAGCGCTAGCGCACCCGTGCTTTGCACGTGGTGCGCTGCTCGGAGCGCAGCGCCCCTAGCGCTAGCGCACCTGTGTCTTATACGTGGTGCGCTGCTTAGAGCGCAGTGCACTTAGCGCTAGCGCATCCGTGTCTTACACGTGATACGCTACTGAGAGCGCAGCGCACCTAGCTCTAGCGCATCCGTGTCTTACACGTGGTGCGCTGCTTAGGGCGCAGCATACTTGGCGCTGCAACTGAAGCGTTGCTACATTTCAAAAATTTGAATTTTAAACAGAGTTTTGCTCTGATTGGGGGAAACACATTCAAATGTCAAGACAGTACTTCCTACTACCTTCTTACCATAGTCATCTGTTGTTTTGAAGAAGTCAAACACTATGACTGTCACATCAAAACAGATGATCTGTCTCTACAATACATGCTTTAGTCTATAAATAGACATGAGCATCTTGCCCACCAACTTCCACTGCTCCCACTGACTACAATAACCTTCTGGCAGAGTCATATACACGTGCACTTCTAAATTCAATTTAGAATGACGTTATAGTCATCAACCTGCTAAATCTCAGAGTCAAGGAAAACAGCAGTGGCAAGGTAGGGTCATCATCGTCATGATGCAATCCTCCTTGTCACCGTCTATGATGAAACCGAAATACCTTTCGGGTGGCTGAGATCACCTTATAAATCTTTGGAGTGGCTAATGGATCGTCGAATCCAATTGAGTCCTTAAGTTCTACTAAATTTTCAGTAATCGTTTGTGGTTCTGAAATTACTTCCAGTTCTACCATACTCCCACTAATTTCTTTTAAAATGAATCCATTTTACTAAATATGTGGCGAGTCAAGAATAAAATAACCTTTGATCATGAAAATGGTTGAAAGTTAAACCCTTGCGAATGCTTAGGATAACGCACAAGCTGTCATTACTGAAATGTTCCTTGAATACATCCGGGTTCTGCTATCAACACGAACCGGATTACTCTATATATCGTAATAATCTTAAGATATGAAACCATTCTATATCCAATATAGAAACAAAGGCACTAAATTAGATGGAACCAGATACAAATGTTTTGCAGTTGTTTCTGGTGCATGTCTACTAAATGGATGAAGGCCATGCAATATTACTCATCAAGGAGCGCACCCACAGATGAGTAACCTAACAGATAATATAATTACAGAATACCTAGCATAAATATCCTCATCTTCAATCACTTTGAAGATTTTTGATACTTCCAACGCTTGGTTCTCTATTTTATTCTTATACCTATGAACTTCTTAAAATTTTGGATCTTACATTTCAACAAAAATGCGTGTCTAGAACAAGAGAATTTATAAGTAAACGGAATATAATACGAGTACCAACCCCTTGTCCAAATGGACATCAGACAACATACATGAGTATGTACAAGTCTTTTGAGTTTACTAACTCAAACTCCGTGCGTCGTATGTTGAAAACTATATTCTGTTTAAGAAGAATTACATCGTTATTCAATACACCTTACCTAATCATCAATTGATAAAGGTAAATGTTCTAAACATAATCTCAAAAATTCATATCTCACTTTATGAAATAAAAGTACAGATATTTCAATTTAAAATTGGTGCATAATAACGGATATTCAAAACCAAATATTTTCCGATAGGCGAAAACCAGGTGATTTACCCAACATCACCAATTACTATGAATTTCGACATTGAGGATTAAATCACCCAATTCCCAATAATCTCTCCTTCTCAGTATCTGTAACGCCTTACAGATGTGGGATCTAATGCGGTATTCATATACCTAGGAACCAGAATTAATTGAGAAACAGTTTTCAATTTCAACCACACAGCAAAACCGAAACATAAAATGTTTCGAGGTTGTAGCAGGGTATTCCTAGTAATGCCTCTTCCAATACCAGAGTCAGGACAGTAGTTACAATTTCCTTTGCCCTCGCTTCAACTACTTTATATGTCTTCACCGTTTACCTTCTGTACATCATATTTAGGCTAGTTGGTTTTTTTCTTTTCCTACCTTTTAGCACCTGCCTAAGGTTTGAAAGAAGAATATCCGACAAGCATAATTGGCGTACTGTCCTAATAGAAGGAGCTCGAAAATTGAGAGAAGGTAATGGGGAGAGGCAACTGATTTATCCAATTCAAGTTCTCCAGAACCAGTGGTCATTCTCGAACTGAAACAACTTTGTTCGAGTTCGTATGTAATTATACGGGATGATTTTATTCAAATAAAATAGATCTTCATAGACATACGGTATGTTCTGGGAAAATGCAAAAGGGAAATATGAGCGGCAGGGATATATGCGAATTTGTCACGAATCGTGACAATCCAAAGTCGGGTGGTAAAAAGGCTCGGTTTAACTTGGTTATGAGTTTTAGTTTAAGACGGGTCATGTTCGCTGCCAGAGAGAGAGAAAAGAAACTCTCAGCGTGCACTTTATCAAGATTAGATTGGTTTATTAATTTATCTAATCAGGATGGCACTCTCTGTTTTCTCGAATTCTCGTTCAAACCTTAAAAGGAGAACTAGTCGGGATCATATGAAAATCATCTGAGAGTAATACCTACTCATCTGTGGGATCGGGACCCAACTATCATCGCATGATTACTTGACGGAAGCCAACAATTCATCACACTTCAGAAGGTATGCATACAACTGGCAAGTTTCCTTTATTTTTGAAACTCTTGATTTGGTATTTACCCCTAACGACTTATGATCTTGACGGAGACCAACAAATCATACACCGCTAGTCAAGTTCAACCCTTCATTATCTTGATTAATACGAACCCATCCGCACTAGCCTTTGACAGAAGCCAACAAATCTATGCGACTGTCCCGCTCAATAACATCTGCAACAAAAAAGTATCACTCAGCTACCGTACACTATGCCTTGACAAAGGCCAACAAACATAGCACAAATAATATGCTTCATATATCTGAAATGACGGAGGGCTATGGCTGGTTTGTATGAAAATCAGAAACGTAATGAACTTGATATCGTTGAAGAAACCGAGTAGTTTTGAAAAGGAGTGGTTTAGGCTCCGCTTTTAAAACGAGTGGTTTTGAAGAAAACCGAGTAGTTTATAATTACGTAAACTTTTACTTAAAAGCGATTTCCCCATGAAGGAAATAAGGCTCTTCTCTCATCGAATGAGGTGCTGGATACTCATGACCGAATACCTCTATGCAAAGAAAATGAATACGTCTATAGACTTTTTTGAAAATTTAGTTCCCACAATATCAATTTAGGTTTTTTCTCTTGCATTAAACATATAATGCAGTCCTATAATTTAATATATCACACTAGAAGAAACGAAAATACAATGCATATTTATGCATCCGCATTCGCCATAGGGTCTCGGGTCTTCACCGTAAGGTTACATAACTTACGGCAGAGTGGGGATAGCACTGATGCAAATGCAAAACATAAATAACATTTATTATATATAGCCATGTACTTAACCTGTTGTCTTGGGCATGCTAATATCACATCACAGCAGCAGAAGCAATAAACAATATGGAAAAGCTGATAAGCTAAGAATACCACGTTTCAATCGAGCCGTGATTGAAGCATAGCATTCCCCGATTATGTGAATAGCTCATACATGAACAACCTTAGACCCTTACGGTCATGGCAAGCCACCCGCTGATTCTAGAAGTAAGGCAACTGTCACTTATCAACGTAAGTGGGCCACCCGACACTTCCAAAATCCGCTGAACTTGAGCACCCCTTTCATGTTTCTACCCTAGCCCCTACAAGTGCGGCAAGCGATCCTACTAATTCTAGAATGGGATAACCCGGTCAACTCCTTAAGATGGACAGCTGTTGCCTCCTAGAACCCAGTTTCTCGAGCACTTCTCTGTGGGAAAACCTAGATACATGTAATGAAAAATATACAAGACGACTACGTCCGCAACCAAGACGTGCTCCAAAAAATAATATACATCATGCAGTGACGGCAGTCTACAAAGTCGGATGATCCTCCCGCAATAAACTAATACATGAATCTAAATATACAAGCAATCACACACGAGGGGCTATTCATTACAAAAATCTGGCTAAGCTATAAACAACAATCGCAAAACATGTAATCACAAATGCGAGTATAAAAAACGTAAGCTCTTCTAATTGATACCTATAGAAATTAGATGGCATTTTCCCACGCAATGATACTCACATGCTTCCAAATTAACTCGATCAAACATAACATCGAGCTAACTTGAATCGGCGACAATCTATTTCATAACCCAAATCGACGCGAACTCGAAATTCCAAAACTGAATTTCAATTTCACCCGGTAGTCCAAAAGTTCACTTGTTTCACCAAATTTCGAATACAAATTGACACGAAAATCATCCAAGATGACGTCGAGGACCCCTTGATTGACCCACGATGTCATGAGGGGGCTTAGGTGGGGCCCCCAACCCAAGTCCACAACATGGTGGCCTTAGTTTGGGGTAGCTTGGCCAAGATCAGTCTTGGGGCTGATCTCGGCCAGCCACCATCCTATGGCCACCACGTTGTGGCCATGGATAGGTAAGCCCATCTTAGCCCCCGGGGACTTCCCCGAGATCACCTCCGATCTGCACAGAACCTCGGTTCAAACCATAGACCTTCCACAGCTTGGGAAAAACCAACAACAAGTGAATTTTGGGACTGTTTTTAAAAACAATGAGCAAGATGTTTTCAAATTGGGTTTTATCAAGCAATTTGCCACTCAAAACAAGTTCAAACCTTTAGTTTGGCTCTGATACAATGTAAGTAGACTTTGGGCTTTCTACTAGGATTTTAGAACGCGCATAAATAGGTTTTTAAAATTTCTAGTGAGCTCAAGTTTACAAACTAGGATACATTGCTAAAGAATTGAACTTGCAACAAGATTTCCATACAAATTAGAATCATACAACCTTTGTAGTATCTTCATATACTCCAATTTGGATTGAATTCTAGCTAGGCACTTAGGATGAATGAACAAGCTTGGTGAAGACCTTCGTTTTTCATAGATGGATCCACTTTGAGAAAACCAACTCTAGCTCATTTTCCACTCCAAGCTTGAATTCTAGCTAGGCACTTAGGATGAATGAACAAGCTTGGTGAAGACCTTCATTTTTCATAGATGGATCCACTTTGAGGAAACCAACTTTAGCTCCTTTTCCACTCCAAGCTCCAAGCTTTGTAAAGAAACTAACCTTCCAAATTTGTTAGTTTTGTATTGTTAGGGATGCAATGTAGTCGCTTTATTTTAATCTCATCCATACTTTTCCTTTTATTCTCTTTCTAACTTTTGAGGAGGAAGTGGAGAGGGTGAGCTAGGAGATAAGAAGAAAAAAGCTTTTAGAAATAAGTTTGTTTTAAATTCCAAATGGTTGCTAATCTTTCAACATAAAGGAAAAAGATTACAACCATTGGGTTCCATCTCATCTCCACTTGTTCGCCCTATTCTCTCCCCTCCACTTTTTCACTAAAAGAGAGTGGCTTTGCATGTGCTAAAGCCATGGAACAAGATAACTACAAGAGAATAAAAGAAAAAAGGAAAATCATAATAAATAAATAGATATATGTATGTATGCTACATTATATATATACAAATTTATATATAATTTCCAAATGTATTATAAATACATGTATGGGACATAAATAAGTAGTGACTATATACTAGCTAATACATATATCCAATAAATGTATTAATATATTAAATCGGCACTTGATTTAAAATCCATTTTTCCAAAAGACCGGCTAGTATATCTAAAAGTCCAATTACTGTCAGTGTACCCAATACACTACTTTTAATCAAACCCCAGTACGTATACAATATGCACATCTATATCATATCGATAGAACCGGAAAAACCTCTATGTGTGATTCTAAAAACTCGACAATACGCTGGTAGTGAGTAACTAGATGATATTCAAAACTTACAAGCACGTCAGTGGAACTACCTGTACATAACGGCTACCCAGGTATTGAGAGAAAGGAAGATCGACAAACAAGCTCGTCCGAACGCCTACTGAGCCTAAAAGTGACAGTCACCATACAGTCCGGTCTGTTTGTCAAAAAGTGTTACATACCGGGTCTAGTGGGTGAAAAATGTCAGAACCCTAATGTAATACCCAGTCCCTATAAATAATTAGCGTATTCTTAATAAAAAAATAAGTCCCCAGATATTTTCCCAAATTTTCGACAAATTTTCCGTATTTTTCCAGAATTTAATCTAGATTTATTCCGATTTAAAATGTGTATAAATTTTATTTAAACTAATTTATTAGACTCCCAATCTAAAACTAAAATCCTATTACTTATTTCTTTTATTTCCCCATTTCCATTTTCCACGAGCCCAGCCCAAACCTCCAAAACCTAACCCTACATCTAATTCCCTTTTTATTTCCCAAAATTTTTAACCCAAACCCTCTCTCTCTTTTTCCCAAACCCTAGCCCTAATTCCATTTTTACTTTTCTTATTTTTCCCTCACAGCCCAGCCCAATTTCCCCCTATCTCCCTTTTTCCCGAGCCCACCCAAGGACTCCGGCCAAAAACCCCTCACCCGATCCGTTCCTTTCTTCGTCTCTTCTCCCCCCCCACACTCTTTCCCCTTCCCGCTCTTTTCTCTCCCCACGTCGACGCGGACATCTCCACGCTCCCGCCTCCCTCGAGCCCACGTCCCCACAATCCCCGCGCGCGCGCTCGCGAAGCCTCCATCGACCTCGTCCCCCTCTCTCCCTTCACCCCCTCGCACCATGAGCCCGAGACCCTTCTCCACCCATGCACCCACCTCCTCTGTCACCGCCCACGCCCCTCGTCTGTCCTCGTCGCCGACGTTCACCTCTTCATCGTCGACCATACCCACACCCTCGTCTCCACCTCCTCGCCCTCCATCTCTTCTTATCCTCTCTCCCTCCACCTACCTCCCCGACTTACTTCCCTGCACACCCGACAAGAACCGACCCATCAACCTTTCCTGCGTCTCTTCGATGCCGGAGCTCACCTCATCGTCGACTTCTCCTTCGCGCCTACACCAAGCACCATAGACCCACCACCAGACTCCCGACCACCACAGCACCCGAACACCATCGTCTGCGTACTCCCGCACCGGAGCTTCCTCCACTACCGACGAACGCCGCACCACCACGACGAGACCCCCGTGCATCGACGAGCCGCTACCGTCAATGAACCCCTCCACGGCTGCCTGCCACTTCCGACCACCGTGCGACCTCCCCGACACCAGCTTCATCACTACCGGGCTCACCCCTGAGCTCGCTGCCGTCGCCGCTGCTGATGCCGTGCCGAACCTTACGTGACCTCTCACTGTCGTTGCTGCAGGGCTTATCATCGTCACGGCCTTGACCATCACCTCTGGTTACCGTCGCCTACAAGCTCCGTCTTCTTCACCGAGGCCAGGCTTGAATCCCAGCCGTGCGTAGCCGTGTGCATGTTGCAGTGCTAACCGTGCCGTCGCTGCAGGCTGCCGCTATCATCGCCTTCATGACTATCGATCGTCGTTAGGCAAGTTTAATACTTGCTTCATGCTAATTTCATATATTACAATTCTAGTTACCAATAAATTCCGTATATACTTTTCATGTGAATCGTATAATTCAAGTGTTCGATGCAAAACCCGAATGGGAGACCCCGTTAAATTGACGACAACGAATAACATGTGACAGCCCAAGTTATAATGAATGTCCCTTAAGACTTTGGTTAAAATACGATGTCGTTTGCTCACGTAAAATGATGTCCCGATTTCTTTCGTAAAACCTGAAAACTTTCGTACATGCTAAACCGTAAAATTTATAATAAATTGTGTATAAACCGGATTTTAGCGTTCGATGGCTCGTATCGAAACTAACTATTTAACCTACCGTATTATATAGTTGATCACTGAATTTTATTAAACTATGATAGATATAATTGCAGAGGTTTACGATTCTGGACTGCAGTCCAGAATGGAAATCCCAGTTAATCCCTGTTTCTAAACCCCTGTATATTCCTGTTAAAATATGAGAATGCGCGGAACCATATATCGTTACGTATAAAATTGAGTTAGATTTCTTACTACACTAGTCTCACTTGATTCCTCAACTGTTTAATATTTTTAACTCATTTTATAAGGTCGATACATTTTGCTGAATTCTGCAGAGGCAGATTTTACACATCGAACATAACATGTCCATAACTCCCCGTCGACATAGTATATTACTGATCCTCCAATTGCGGTGGAAAACTAACTGATAACCCTAAATATTGTTCAGCTATAGTGTCGCCTAATTATGATCCCAACTGGGATTAAAATGTGTTACGAAACGGACTTCCGATTCTGAAACCGGATTTCCAGCAGTGAACGCTTAAAATGAAATGGCCATATCTAGCGATCCTGAAACCCGATTAACGTGAAACCAATTTTTATGGATATATAATTAAACATACTGCTTACCCCCTTTTCATTGTTTCGCTAAATTTTGCATGTATAATTTATGATAAATTATGCAAGTGGTAGGACACTGACTGATGATATCTTAATCATGCCTTAATTATTGTATTCTCATCACATTATGTAGAGGTCATTGCATCGGTAACCTAGTGATCATGTGCATTACCCAGTGTTAGGTATTAGTGTTTGATTGTGGCAAGTACGTTAGTGTTTAAACATGAATGGATAAGTGAAAGTGACACGTACTTGTACACCATCAACGGACACTATTGATATATTGCATTGTCGACGTCTATGGGACGTGTATAAGTGTAACTATAATTGGTATGGGACGATTATGGAAGCACTTATATCGGTGTCATAGATAAGACACCAAACATTGTCCATTTATCTTGGGTATCATTCGAGACATGCTAGATGGAGATCCTGTCTCCAGTTCTCGCGTAGACTTGTCACGGACCGACTGGTATTTGAGTTTATGGTTAGCGTTTGATGTGGATCACGGGGTGTGGGGTAGTTTGAGTGTGAGGTCAACAGTATCTCTGGAGTCCTATTGCCGGCACATACAGCGACTCTGGAGATATATGGGGATATTACTGATTATTAGCGAGCGACTCGGACCCGTGTTCCCTTGTCTTTGGGTCCTACCCTTGGGTGGGGGATACTCACGAGTGGTTGACCCTCACACTTGGACTAAAGATAGGTTTAGCGACCTGTACAATGAGACTTAGAGACTGATAGGGTTAGTGGCATTGACATGCATTGCTTACTGATACAACCTACTTGCCATATTGTTTACTGTCTTACTGTTTACCTGCCCTATTAGCTACCTGCATTGGCTACTTTATGTTCACGTCATTATTCCGTGATTACTATTCCATGCTCATCATTATTGCAAGTGTTCACATTTGTGTGTGTGTGTGTGTGTGTGTGTGTGTATATATATATATATATATATATATATATATATATATTGCTTTCGTGTCGCTCTGACGACCAGAGTATGCATACTCAGAGTGAGGAGTGGATCTAGCTTGGACCAGGATTTGACGTACCTCGAGGACATCGCGGACATCTTGATCAGCGACCCAGAGTTATACTTCCTTGATCTCCATCTGATTAGTTCTTTTGATTTAGTTACTGTATTTCTCATTACTTGTGCATTGTTTACTAATTACCACATAGTGTTAGAAGCCGAAGTGTGACTACGAAGGGATATTCCTCGACCGTAGGAGCATGGCTGGCCTTGTCAACTCCTCGTATTCCGTATTTTGGGAAGCGGGGTGTGACACCTAACAACCCGATAAGTGGTGCCGGTGTCAAAGTTATCATCTCCCGAGAAACTATTGATCTCATATAAGTAAATCTCATCTGCTATGGCCATGGACTTATGGTGATAGACAACCATGCACAGCACAATATCGACTCCCAATACCGAAAGAGACGAATCCTCTCAATCTGCTCACTGCCTCCATGTGGCTCGAAACTGTATCCAACTAAAAATCTGTTTGTACGAATTAGTAGAGCCGTGATAGGGTAGTAATCAAAGTACAGTGGGAACTCATACAAGGAAAATAACGATCTCAGGTCAACATACTAACTTGTACTCATATCACCAGAGAACTTTTATCTAACGATATGTGTAATACCATCTACGAGTTCTCAGCGAGTCTGTCCAGTGTAACTCTTAACCTAATGTACATCTGTATATCCAATACCAATGAAGCAGCAGGCGCGGGTGCAAGCCCATGCGACGCTTGAAGTGAGCAGGCCGAACATGAGCGGGCCTGGGCGATGCGTGCCCTTGTGGCGAGCCTAGACGTATAGGACCATGGGCGAGCACGAAAAGGGAAAGAGGGTTGCGGGTGAGTTGCGGTTTGAAATCCCATTTGATGTAGGAATTAAATCCATGTTTCTCTAGAGTTCCAAGTCCTCACCTACATATATTCTCTTCTTTTGTGAGTGTTAGTATAGTCTCTGCTAATTTTTTCTCATAGTATAAGTTTTCGTCATGGTTGTAAAAATTGGTACATGTTGTGCCGAAGCTGGATAAATCATGTGTCTTTTGTGTTTGTGTAGTTTTCTTTGTGTTTGATATTCGTTGGTAGTCCTTTTCAGTTTATCTTAATCCATCAATCTTGTACTCCGCTGTGACCGAGTTTTTACAACAACACGAAGTCTCATGTAAATAACCGTTTATCTTAATTGCATATTGTTTATCTTAATTGCATATGTAGAAAAAAGGTCTATTTTTTAAAATAAATATCAACAATATCTATTTTCATAATTATTTATTAGAACTAGATATTTTAAAAAAATAATCATGTATCATTATGGAACTCTTCACGAGTGCATGGGTTCTTTACATAATTTGACTGCAGTTAAATATACATCATCTGAAAAAGGCAAAAGAAATTTCAACTCAGTTTTCGTGTATCACACAGCATTGTCCCATTGAACTTTATAATTAAAAATATAGATCCCAGGAAACTTAACCCCTAGGCACAAGCCCTACAATTTGGTGGGTAAAACTTTCATGATCTTGAGCCTCATTATTAAAGGTTGATTAATATATAAATTAAGTTCTTTTCATTCAACTAGATGGAACTATAATCTTGGAAACTAGGCATTATTGGAACTATTTCTTCATATATGGCCAATAGCTCCAAATCAAGAACTATATGTGAACTTAGTAGAACAAATTAAATAATGAACTTAGTAGAACAAATTAAATAATGAAAATTTGTCTAAGCTCTTTAAACTGACTGATAGAGCTAGCTTTTGCTATGGTTGGTGACTAGTTGGTGGACATTATATATGAAATAGAGAAGTTAGTTTCACTGCAAGAAACAGAGGTTTTTTTCGACGGCAGATTAAATTCGACCCTGGGCATCCATCGAAATAGGCTGTCCATATTTAAAAATTTGTTAATTTTGGTCAACACCTATTTCGATGGGAGTCTCCTATCGAAAAAGATGTTGAACCCGATTAATTCAACCCCTTCCTCCTCCACCCCAACCCAAATTACTTCCCCGCTCGCAAAAAATCCCTAACTCCCCTCTTCCGCTCCTCCGCTCTGAAAATCCCCAATTTCCCCTCCTCTGCTCTAAAAAATTGCTGCCCCTGCCTCATCGTCAACTCCTCCTCCTCATCATCATCATCACCGTCGATCTCCCTTCCTCCTCGTCAACCCCGAATCAGAGCCAATCGCCCTTCCTCCACCTCCTCCACTGGGCACTCGCTCCTTTTTACCGAGCATCCCCTTCATCGGCCATCTCTCTTCCGACCGGATCTACATCCGAGCTTACCCACTTCGTGATATCGTTCACCGGATCTACTTCGACGTGAAATCAGCGATGAGTTAGATGAATTAATTTTATTAAATTCAATTTTTGAAGTTTATTTTTTATGTAATTTTAGTTAATTTCGTTATATTAGAAGATTTGTGTAGAAATGTAAAGTAAAAGTATTTGGCAAATTTGTGTAGAAATCTCGATATGCGTCGGTATCCGGTACTTCTTCTACACCCTTTAATTCTTAACTATATACTAAACCTAGATTAAGTCATCAATTAAATATTAATTAAACCGATATTGAAATGATAACGATCAAAACTAATCTAATTAAGTGCATGATACTCGATCATAACAAAAAGTAAACCAATACATATTGTCATCGAGTATCTCACATTGATAAAATATCACGCGTTAGAACCAGTCTATCAATTATATGCATACAGTTATCTTCGTGACATAAAACTACGAGTGGGTTGTCAATCTCGAACGTTAATTGTTCTTCTTTGACAACTATCTTATAGTTTATGCGACGAGAAGACTAATCGTATTATAACCCATACATTTGTCCCGTTTTGGAGAAGTTAAGAATTTATAACGTACACACTTCTCTGCATACTTATGGTTTTATTCGTTTCAAGATAAGTTTTGTCAGTACTCTACTGGTTCTCCGTATACAAATATAGCTTAGATGATCATTTCAATACTGATCGTATTGAGATATTTATCTCTTCTATTGCAGTATGCACGGAGAACAGCGGGGAAGTGCTGCTGAAATTTTCTCGAAGCGAGTGAAAGTATAAGTGCAAAGAGTGTATATGTTATACATTCTTAATAGGATTGAAACTTTACTCCAGACAGTCGTTACCCTCGACATCTAATTTAGAACTGTTAATATTGTGAACTATCTGAAATTGTTTATTCTGATATGATAAATAATCGTGAACTATCTTAAAACTCCACTTTCATATTATTTTTTTTAGTTTTCAGATTGTGGAACTTATATTTTATTGCCCCCGTATGATATTCTTTCACTGTTATTACTCTGTTAGTTATCCTAACTTAAATAATGTGAAAGCTATAATTTATTGCATCTTTATGATATTCTTTTCAGTATTATTGCTCTGGAATCTGAACTAACAGAAACTTATATATTTGTTACTCCTGTGAAGTTTTTTTTTAAATATGTCAGGTGATGATATGACCGATCGAGATACAGGGGATGAGGGACATCCTTCCCAGCCACCGACACGGGGTGTGAGAGGACCCACACGGGCTACTGAGATCTGGAAGAGAATGCCAAATGCCCCCGACAAGCCAATTGAATATCTTTCATATTCAGAGGACCTTGTTCATAGGAGCTGTAATGATGCGAAGAAAATGATGTCGTCTATAGTGAACAATGAGAAATGCATGCCACATGTGATCGAGGAATACAATGGCGAGTGGGTGGCCCTTGAGTGAGAAAGCCCAGAGATGACGCAAAAGAAGAGCATTTATGTATTGGAGGTTATGGTGAGATTTATTTATACTATTCAATACTGAACTGCATTTTGATTTGTTTAAATGTGTCTACCCATTAATTTCATTGTCGGTTTGACTTCCGGAGGTATGTAAAAGAGGGTCCCGAGGCGGTTGTCGATGAACAAGAAGTTCACGATGTTGGATATAGTACCCTCAAGACAATTATCGTGATCGCAAGTAGGCGATTATGATAATTGAGGGAGGACCTATACAGGTATAACAGTATTACTCCAGATGATAGTATACTATCTAGTTTGTCTTCATCATTAATGAAGCCCGTAAGATTGTTGCTTGACAACCGATATTATGATGGCGATCATATATGTAGGAGCTGGGATATCCATAAGCACATCCTTAAATGTCCCTAATCGTGGGAGTATCTGTAAGTCGATTCCGCACACCCCACGCATTTGTGGGAAGGAGAAATTTATAAACAACGATTTTTTTTCATACTATGCAACACCGACTAAAACACCAGGATCTTAACGGAAACCTTAACTACTTATATTTACTAGGAGGTTCTAACTACTATGTTAGGGTTTATACCTCCTTGTTTACAAGTCCTTCGGGTCTTCTTCTCCTCCTCCTCTTCTTGAGCTCCTTAAAGATCGGATCGCGCTTGAAACGTCGGCATCCCCGTGTCCAAGATGATCTACCAGAGAGTTTATACTTCAAGCTCTAACCTCTAAACCGAGGTAACTAAGGTACCTAGTTCGCTAAGCTAGGTAGCTTAGAAGATATAGAGTATCTAATGGAGTATTTAATCTCACTTGACCCTATGGTTCACAACTCATGCTAGGGATTAGGGTCTTGAGGAAGAAGGAGAGAAAAATGGAGAGAGAAAGTGAAAGTGCAAATGAGCTAAGGTCTTGGAAAGTGAAGAATGGTTAATATCTCCAATTTCCACCTCATTAATCTATTTCCATAAATAGATAAATCCAAATAATGAGGTGTCCCCTTCTAGAAGTATCTCTTGTAAAATTACAAGAATGCCCTCACCGTATATACATACCCGTATTCGTATTCCGAAAAAACGAATACAATGAGATAATAATAATCCAATAATATAACACTAGAATTTGGCTTAAAACGAAAACCCACCGGTATTATCCTTCCGAACAATATCCGTGTAGCCAGTACACGTATATGATCGGAACCCTGCCGTAAAACCATACGGCCTCTACATTGTTCCACCCAAAGCAAGGAAACCCTCTGTATGAGACTCTAAAGACTCGACAATACGCTGGCAGTGGGTTTAACCACAAGTCCGTCAGCGACACTAGCTGTGCGTAATGGTTACCCAGGCATCTGTTAATAAGAAGGCCGATGAGCAAACTCATCCAAACTCATACTGAGCCTATCTGTGACAATCTCCGTACAGTCCGGTCTGTTCGTCTAAGATACTCGCATATCGGGCCTAGGGGGTGGTAACTGTCAGACCCTTAATATCGCAATAAGGCGTTCTTGGGTAGAGCCTAATATACCCTGAGAAACTACTGTAGTACCTACCAGTAAATCTTGCTTTCCCTTGCCAAAGACTTTGTGTAATAGCTTTCCGAACACAGCGCGATATCAACCCCCAATACCAGGAGAGACGAATCCTATCTAACCACTACTGCCTCCCAGTGCTTCTGGACTGCACCCAACCACTACCTATTTGCACAACTCTTTTGAGCTATGGTAGGGTAGTAATCTAAGTACAGTAGGAACACACTCGAGACGTATAGTGATGTCAAGTCAACGGACTAACCTGTACTCATGACACTCGGGAATTGATAACCGACGATAGATATAATACCAACCAGCAGTTCCCCGCGAGTCCGTCCAGTGTAACTCATAACCCAATGAACACCTGTATACTATCTCCGGTACAACATACTAATGGTTGTAGGACAGGCCATCTCCCCTTCTAAGAGGAGAAGCATATACACTATTCTACTCTGGAGTATCAATGCCATGTCTCGATAATTCTACGACTAGGGACCAGTATAAGGATGTGTTTATAGACTACCCAGCCCCCACTAGTGTAACTACTATCACAACGCTGATAGTCAAACAAAGATCCTAAGGGCTCTATCAATATATATTAGCGATATGCTAAAAGAAACATATACATATATTGAGATAGAATCAAACTAAGTAGCATAATACCATATTAAGCAAGACTGTTATTATTTCTGTGCATATCCCAAGCTTCCAATATATAATATACAATCCAGTACTATACAATAATGGCCTCTGGGGCATATATCACTAACAATCTCCCACTTGCACTAAGGCCATGTATTAGCATATCGCAGACCTATTATCTCGAATAGCCTCTCGAACTGTGTCTGAGGGATGGCCTTTGTGAGTGGATCTGCAGTGTTGTTCTCCGTCTCTACTCTCCACACCTCGATCTCCCGGTGATCAACGATCTTCCTGATCAGGTGGTACCGCCTCGAGATGTGTCTGGACTTCTTATGGGATCTTGGTTCCTTCGGTAAAGCTATATCCCCGTTGTTGTCACAATACAAAGGTATTGGATCAACAATGGACGGAACCACCTGAAGTTCTGTTACAAATTTCCTCATCCAGACTGCATTTTTTACGGTGTCACATGCAGCAATATACTCCGCTTCCATCATCGAGTCAGCAACGGTGTCCTGCTTGGAGCTCTTCCAATAGACCGCCCCTCCATTGAGGGTAAAAAGAAACCCGACATGGAATTGGATTCATCCTTGTCACTCTAGAAGCTGGAATCAGCGAAGGTCTCGATCTAGAGGTCTTTACTGCCGTATGCCAAGCACATCTCCTTAGTCCTTCTCACATACTTGAGAATGTTCTTAACTGTTGTCCAATGCTTCTCCCCAGGGTTTGACTGATACCTGCTTACCACGCTCAGTGCGTAAGCTACATCTGGTCTGGTACACAATATCACATACATTATAGAACTTACTGCAGAAGCGTAGGGTATAATAGTCATGTGATCCCTTTCTAAATTAGTCTTGGGAGACATCTTTTTGGAGAGGGTGATTCCGTGACAAGCCGGTAGATTACCGCTCTTTGAATCTTCCATACTAAATTTTTTCAGTATGGTGTCGATGTACCTTGACTGTGAAAGTCCCAACATCCTCTTAGATCTATCACGATAGATCTGGATCCCCAGATTGTAGGAGGTATCACCCAGGTCTTTCATGGAGAACCTTTGTGACAAGAATCCTTTGACTGATTGTAGCATAGGATTGTCATTTCCTATCAGGAGAATGACATCCACGTACAAGATGAGAAAAACCACAGTTCTCGCTACAATCTTACTATATATACATGGTTCATCTGGATTTTTGATAAAGTCGAATTCATTGACCGTCTCATCAAAATAGATGTTCCAACTCCGCGATGCCTACTTTAATTTATAAATGGACTTAAGCAACTTGCACACTCTTCCGCTGCTCTCACTATCTATAAAACCCTCTGGCTGATCCATATAAACACGCTTTTCCAAATATCCATTCAGAAAAGCGGTTTTTATGTCCATCTTCCAAATTTCATAATCGTGGAAGGCAGCTATGGCAAGTAGGATCCGAATGGATTTGAGCATAGCCACTGGAGAAAAGGTTTCATCATAATCCAAACCAGCTCTTTGACGAAAACCTTTTGCAACAGGTCGAGCCTTATAGCTTTCAACCTGTCCATCTACACCAATCTTCTTTCTGAAGATCCATTTGTAGCCTATGGGTTTTACCCCTTCTGGAACAATGTCCAAAGTCCATACTTTGTTGATGTACACGGACTCCATTTTGGTCCGCATTGTATCCGGCCATTTTACCGAGTCTCTGCTCCTAATGGCTTGCTGGAAACTAGTTGGCTCATCATCGTCGATGATGCAATCCTATCTATCCCCATCTATGAGAAAACCGTAGTATCTCTCGGGCGGATGAGACTACCTACTAGTCCTGCGAAGTGGCGCAGGGATGTCCGGTTCCTTTGAAATTACTGGTTCCTCAATGCTTTCAGTAATAGCTTGTGGTTCTGGAATTTCTTCCAGTTTTATTGCGCTCCCACTTATTTCTTTTTCAAGAAATTGAGTTTCCAAAAAGTGGGTATGCCGAGAAACAAAAACCTTTTGTTCCTCTGTGTAATAGAAAAGATATCCCCTGAAGTTCTTTAGGTATCCCACAAACTTACACGGTACTGAGCATACCTCAAGCTTGTCCGCATGCTGTTTTTTTATAAAAGATGGACATCCCCATATCTTTAGATGCTTAAGATAGGGTTTCTTCCCATTCCACATTTCATATGGTGTGGTAGGCACAGACTTAATAGGAACCTTGTTCAAAAGATATGCAGCTGATTCTAGTGCATAACCCAGAAGAATCACGGTAACTCAGCGTTACTTATCATGGAACGTACCATATCCAATAAGGTGCGGTTCCACCTTTCCGATACACCGTTGTGTTGAGGTGTATATGGAAGAATAAGCTAAGAGAGAATTCCATTCTCTTTTAAGTAATCCAGGAACTCGGCACTTAAGTATTCACCACCTCGATCAGATCTATGTGTCTTGATACTTTTACATGTTTGTTTTTCCACTTCATTCTTGTATTCCTGGAATTTCTCAAAGGCCCCGGATTTTTGTTTCATCAAGAATATATGTCCATACTTTGAGAAATCATCCGTAAAAATAATGAAGTAGGAATAACCACTTCTTGCATGTGTAAACATGGGACCGCAAGTCGCTGTGTATGAGTCCCAAGAGATCGCTGGCTTTTACCTCGTGTCCATTGAACGGAGTCTTAGTCATCTTTCCTTTGAGACATGATTGACAAGTTGCATAAGACAGATATTCAAACGGATCCAAATATCCCTTTTTTTGTAATTTCGTCAACCGTGTTTCATTGATGTGACCCAGTCTACAATGTCATAAGAAAGCTTGATTTAATTCTGGCGACTTTATTTTAAGTGTGATCTGTACATTGAAAACCTGAGCTTGATTTAATACGTATATACCGTTATCTAGTGTATTTGACCCAATCAAAGCATGATTAAGGTGGATGTGGACGATATCGCTTACAAATATAAAATCATAACCTTTTTTAGATAGTAAAGATACATAGATGATATTAGATGTCAAACTAGGTACACAAAACAGTTACGCAATTAGGTCCGTGCGAAAGCACGGGGAACCTCCTTCAAAGTACCGACACTGGCCTGGCTGAAAGATTGGCGAAGTTGTAGGGTGTAATTAATCCCGGCTAGTCTTTCCTTTTAGGGTTTGAAGGAAGATTTGATAAAAACAGTGGGAGCCATCCTGATTAGATAAAATAATAACCAATCTGATCTTGCAAGAGCATACGCTAAAGTGTTTTCTTCTCTCTCTCTCCAGGTAGCGACCATATCATGCCTTAATCAAGATAATAATATGGATGTATTGACCGAACCCGCATGTTATACTATGCTGGGGAACGTTGGTTCCGTTCTTTCTTATAAGAGTTATAAGACTGAACTGGATATAGGGGAATACCAGGATTCTCATGCCACCCGAATGAAGAAAGTATATGTTGATGCATTTTCTTCGGGTGTGTTCGTTACAGAGAACTGTTTCTCCATTTCCTCTATGTCTTGGGTATTAGATACCGGGTCAGGATCCTATATATGTAATCAGTTACATGGGCTTAGAAAAGGTAGAGAACTTGGAGAAGGTGATAAAGACATAAGGGTTGGAAATGGTGCAATTGTTGCAGCTAAAACCGTCGGGGAATATCACCTTGTATAGCCAACTGGTAATACATTGGTTCTGAACGATTGTTATTACATGCCGAACCTGATATGCAACATTATATCGGTTTCTTTACTAAGTAAAGAGGGATATAATTTTGTATTACAGGATAATGTTATGAACATTTTCCTTAACCAAAAGTTGGTTGGATCAGGCACGTTATGCAATGGCATTTATGTTCTAAATCAATCAACAGTTCTGAGTATAACAAACACACACAAGAGGAAGAGTTCAGAACTGAACGAATCCTTCTTATGGCATTGTAGCCTGGGTCACATCAATGCGACACGACTAGCTTAGTTGCATAAGGATGGATATTTAAATCCGTTTGAATTTTCATCTTATGATACTTGCCAGTCATGTCTCAAAGGCAAGATGACCAAAACTCCGTTTACGGGACACGGAGAAAGAGTTACCGAACTCTTGGGGCTGATACATAGTGATGTATGCGGTCCCATGTCTACACATGCCAGCGATGGTTCTTCGTACTTCATTACATTCACTGACGATCTCTCTAGATTCGGATATGTGTTCCTGATGAAACACAAATCAAAAGCTTTTGAGAAATTTAGAGAATATAAACAAGAAGTCGAGAACTAAACCGGGAAAAGTATTAAAACCCTTCGATCTGATCGAGGAGGTGAATACTTGAGCAATGAATTCCTGGACTTCCTAAAAGAGAATGGGATTCTCTCTCAGCTAACTCCTCCATATACACCACAGCACAACGGTGTATCGGAATGGAGAAACCGCACCCTATTAGATATGGTGCGCTCTATGATGAGCGCAGCTGAGTTACCTATTTCCTTCTGGGGGTATACGCTGGAGACAGCAGCATACCTATTGAATCAAGTTCCATCTAAATCTGTACCTACCACACCATATGAGATATGGAGTGGGAAGAGACCATGTCTTAAACGAGTTAAGATATAGGGTTGTCCGGCCTATGTCAAAAGGTAAAATCCGGACAAACTCGAGGCACGGTCAATTCTATGCAAGTTTGTGGGATATCCCAAACATTCACATGGATATCTTTTCTACCATACTGAGGAACAAAAAGTGTTTGTTTCTCGACATGCCACCTTTTTAGAAAAGGAATTTCTTGCAAAAGAAATTAGTGGCAGTAAGGTAGAACTGGAAGAAATTCCGGCTACACAAACTCAAACTGAAGATTTAGTGGAACCAGAGGATTCGGTAGTTCCCGATGAACCCCGGCCACTCCGCCGATCTAGTAGGGTTCCTCACCCACTTGAGAGATACTACGGTTTTCTCGTGGATGGTGGGAGCGAGGATTGCATCATGGTTGATGATGACCCAACTAGTTTCGAGCAGGCCATCACGAGTGGAGACTCAGTGAAATGGCTGGATGCAATGCGGTCCGAGATGGAATCCATGTACACCAACAAAGTATGAACTTTGGAAGATGCTCCTGAAGGGGTAAAACCCATTGGAAGCAAGTGGATCTTTAAGAAAAAACTTGGTGTAGATGGGAAAGTGGAGACTTTCAAAGCTAGACTTGTTGCAAAGGGTTTTCGTCAAAGGCCAGGTGTGGACTATGACGAAACCTTTTCTCCAGTGGCTATACTTAAATCCATTCGGATCATGCTTGCCATTGCTGCATATCATGATTACAAAATCTGGCAAATGGATGTTAAGACCGCCTTTCTAAACGGTGATTTAGAAGAGTGCGTGTACATGACTCAGCCAGAGGGCTTCGTAGATAGTGGGAGCAGCGGGAAGGTGTGCAAGCTGCTTAAATCCATTTATGGATTAAAGCAAGCATCGTGGAGTTGGAACATCTGCTTTGACGTCGTTATCAAAGAGTTTGATTTCGTCAAAAACGTAGATGAACCTTGTATCTACAAGAAGGTGGCAGAGAGTAAGGTTGCCTTCCTCGTATTGTACGTGGACGACATACTCTTGATAGGAAATGACATTCCTATGCTGCAATCGGTCAAGCTCTTCTTATCACAAAGATTCTCAATGAAAGATCTAGGTGATGCCTCCTGCATATTGGGAATCAGGATCTATAGAGATAGATCTAAAAGGATATTGGGATTGTCCCAGTCCAGGTACATTGACACCATACTAATGAGGTTTAGTATGGAAGAGTCCAAACGTGGGTTTTTACCCACGATCTCAGGGCTCACTCTCTCCAAAGAGATGTCTCCCAAGACTGATTTGGAGAGAGCTCGCATGCAAGGGATACCCTATGCTTCGGCAGTAGGCTCTATCATGTACGCGATGCTATGTACCAGACCCGATGTAGCATACTCACTAAGTGTAGTGAGTAGGTATCAAGCTGATCCTGGAGAGAGTCACTGGACAGCTGCGAAGAGCATTCTCAAGTACTTGCGAAGGACTAAAGAGATGCTCTTGGTGTATGGTAACGGAGAACTCCAAGTGGAGTCCTTTACCGATTCGAGCTTCCAGAGTGATAAGGACGACTCTAAGTCGCAGTCGGGATTTGTCTTTACCCTTTACGGAGGGGCGGTTAGCTGGAAGAGTTCCAAACAGGAAACCGTGGCAGACTCGACGATGGAGGCTGAATACATCGCTGCCAACGATGCAGCCAAAGAGGCTTTCTGGATCAAGAAGTTCATTACTGAACTTGGAGTGGTTCCATCCATTGAGCATCCAATACCTTTGTATTGCGATAACAATGGAGCGGTGGCTTTGGCCAAGGAACCCAGGTCCCATCAGCGATCCAGGCATATTCTGAGGCGGTATCACCTGATCCGAGAGATAGTTGATCGCCGGGAGATCGAGGTCAGGAGGGTTGACATGAAGAACAACACTGCGGATCCACTCACAAAGGCCATTCCCCAGATACAGTTTGAGAGACTCTTCGGGATGCTCGGTATGCGATACTACAGCAGCTGGCCCTAGTGCAAGTGGGAGATTGTTAGTTGTATGTATGCCCTAGAGGCCAGTATTGTACAGATGATGTATATTATATTGGATGCTTGGACATATATAGAGAGGACTTTCTTGCTCGATATGATAGTATGCTATCTGGTTGCTCTTTACTTTAACATGCATACTTGTCTCTTTATACTGTCTTATAGTTACATGTTGGTAAAGCCCTTAGGATGTGTACTTGACTACCTGGACTATGATGCGGATCATACTAGTGGGGACATGGTAGTCCATAAGTACATCCTTCAAGGTCCCTAGTCGTGGGTGTATCGAGACGGGGCATCGATATACCAGTGTAGACTAGCGTATACGCTTCTCGACCCATGAGATGGGCGATGGATGATCCCATATCCATTGGTGTTTGACATCAGAGATGGTATACGGGTGCTCAGTGGAGACTGGGTACACTGGACGGACTCGCCGAGAACTCCCAGATGGTATTATACCTCACGTCAGATGGCAGTTCTCTGGTGACACTTGTATAGGTTAGTCTGTAGACCCGAGATCATCATAGAGTCTCGTGTGATTCCCACTATGCTTTGATTTCCACCTTACCACAACCATGAGGGCGTGCAAAACGGTGGTTTTTGGGTACAGTCCCGAGTTACATGGAGGCAATGAGCGATAGGAAGGGTTTCGTCTCTCCCGGTATTGGGGGTTGATGTTGCGCTGTGCTCGATTGGCCGTAACAGGGAAGTCCCTGCCCAGGGCTGATTCAGAGATTTACTGGTAAGTGTTACCAGTAGTTTCTCGAGCCGTTATGAGCCTCACATCGGCACGACTTATCGGTTATTGGGGTCTGACGTTTACCACCCCTAGATTTGATATGCGACATATTAGACGAGGAGACCGGACTGTACGGGAAGTGTTACCGGCAGGCTTTTTACAGGAGTTGGAGCGGGCTTGCTTGCTGATCTTCTGATCGCTCAATACCCGGGTAGCCGTTACGTCCAGCTAGTACCGCTGACGGCTTGTGGGTGCTTGATGTGATCATCACCTACTGCCGGCGTATTGACGAGTCTTTAGAGTCCTACATAGAGGTTTTTCTGGCTCAGGAAAAACGAAATAGGAGCACGTATGTGATATGTGCAGGACCGAGAATAATGCGTGTATGTGATACCGTATTTTATTCTCACGACTTTTTGTATCAGTCGGTTATATATGATATGACCGGGTTATCGAATCAAGTGTTGATTCGATAAGTCGATACGATGAATGTTAGTCGGTTATATGAGATATGACCGGATTATTAAGTCAAGTGTTGATTTAATAATTAAGTGTATAATTGTATATTAGATATACTAGTTTACATTTACTAACACATGTTCACTTAGGGTTTTTTCTCACATGTACACATTTTTACTATATATGATATATATGAAAATGTGTTGTATTTTTGTATCATGGTTGATGATACACTATACATGGGTGTATGAGACTTACACTATGCTAATTTTTATTTAGGGTTTTTAATATCTAAAGTAATTACAAAATCAAGTGGAGTATTAGAAAATGCATGAAGCTTGTGGAAACTTGTGGATGCATTGACTAATTCAACTTGGTTTTGTTTTTACTATGGATATTTCTTAACCCAACCATAAAGATTAGCCTAGGGTTAAGTCTATACAAGGGTTAGTATATGATACTCACTCACCATGGTTAGCATATGATACTCACTCACCATGGTTAGCCTACTCACTTGATTATTATCCTCTTCACTTTCTTTTGTTCATCTTCTTCTTCATTGAACAAGAGAAAAGAAAACTAGGGTTTGATCCAAAGTGAGAAAGGTTGTGAGAAACAAAAATCTAAAGAGAACCCATTTCCTATTTCTCCATCCTCTACTAGACTAGCACTTTAGTTTAGGGTGTTTACTTCACTAATACTCTAGTTAGTGAAGTAGGAGCTTGAGTCGGAATTCCCTCGACATAGATCATCTTTGGCCGCGGAGACTTCAAGCAAGGTCGCACCTTTTCGCCTCGTGAAGCCATGCAGGGTCCGGGAGAACCACGATCGCAGCGAAGGGACTTCATCAAGGAGCTAAAGAAGTGGAGGACCGATCTACATAGTTTGTATTTCGTGATCTCTTAGAGTAAAGTTGTTTACTTGCCTTTCGATTCGCCTAAACTCTAGTATACGATCTTGCTTAGGGTTGTTCGGCACCTAAAAAATTTAATTTTGGCATGGTCGATGCCTTGTAGAGCCTTGTTAGTGTGCCTAGTAACCCTACAGATACAAAATTAAAAACACAATTAATATATATCAACATATATTAAGTGTGCACATGTGAGAATAATAAATGCTTAAGTGAGCTAATATTAGTTGATATAAATTAGTATATCAAATATACAATTATACACTAAATTATCAAATCAACACTTGATTTAATAATCCGGCTATATCACATATAACCGACTAATAATAAATGTATCAACTTATCGAATCAACACTTGATTCGATAACCCGGCTATATCACATATAACCGTCCGATACATATATCGCGAAAATAGAATACAGTATCATATACTCGCATTATTCTCGGTCCCGCACATATCACATATATCTCCTACTTCGTTTTGCCTGAGCCAGTAAAACCTCTATGTAGGACTCTAAAGACTCGTCAATACACCGGCAGTAGGTGATGATCATATCAAACACCCACAAGCCGTCAGCGGTACTAGCTGGACGTAACGGCTACCCGGGTATTGAACGATCGGAATATCAGCAAGCAATCCTGCTCTAACTCCTGCAAAAGCCTGACAGTAACACTACCGTACAGTCCGGTATCTTCTTCTGATATGTCGCATATCTCGTCTAGGCGTGGTAAACGTCAGACCCCAGTAACTCGATAAGTCGTGCCGATATGAGGCTCTTAACAAGTCGAGAAACTACTGATAACACTTACCGGTAAATCTCAGAATCAGCCCTGGTCAGGGACTTCATGTTATAGCCAATCGAGCACAGCGCAACATCAACTCCCAATACCGGGAGAGACGAATCCCCTTCTATCTCTCATTGCCTCCATGTGACTTGGGACTGTACCCAAAAATCACAGTTTTGCACATCCTCTTGAATGTGGTAAGGTGGAAATCAAAACACAGTGGGAATCACACAAGACTCTGTGACGATCTCGGGTCGACAGACTAACCTGTACCGGTGTCACCAGAGAACTGCCATCTGACGTGAGGTATAATACCATTTGGGAGTTCTCGACGAGTCCGTCCAGTGTACCCAGTCTCCACTGAGCACCCGTATACCATCTCTGATGTCAAACACTAATAGATATGGGATCATCCATTGCCCATCTATATGGGTCGAGAAGGTATACGCTAGTCTACTCTGCTATATCGATGCCCCGTCTCGATACACCCACGACTAGGGACATTAAAGGATGAACTTATGAACTACCATGGCCCCACTAGTATGATCTGCATCATAGTCCTGGTAGTCAAGTACACATCCTAAGGTCTTTACCAACGTGTAACAGAGAGACAATCAGTGTACATGTTAAGATAAAGAGTAACCAGATAGCATACTATCATGTCGAGCAAGAAATTCCTCGTTATATATGTCCAAGCATCCACTACAATATACATCTCATGTACAGTAATGGCCTCTAGGGCATACATATAACTAATAATCTCCCATTTGCACTGGGGCCATCATATAGGAGTGGTTGTAGTATCTCATACTCAACCATCCCATAAAAGTCTCTCTCTGGGAAAAGGCCTTTGTGAGTAGATCCGCCATGTTATCCTCTGAGTATACTCTCCTAACCTCGATCCCCTGGAGATCAACCATCTCCATGATAAGGTGATACTGCCTTAGAATATGTCTCGATCACTGATGGGACGGGGGTTCCTAGGCCTAAGTCACAACTCTATTGTCACACAATGGTTGGAATGAAGTTCATCTCATGAACTAATATACACCCAGACTTCCTCTTTGGTAGCATCTTAGGTAGCGATGTATCCAGTCTTTATCGTCTGATTTGCCACGGTATCTAGCTTGGAACTCTTCCAACATACCGTCCCTCTAATGAGGGTAAAGACAATGCCTATGACTAACATCCAGTCGACCTTACCACCCTGGAAGCTATCCAGTGATTCTCCTCAGGATCGATTGATACCTTCTCACTACGCCTAGTGAGAATCCTAACATCCACTTAGATCTATCTCATAAATCCAAAACCCAGGATTTAGGAGGTATCACGTTGATCCTATATGGATAATCCTTGTGATAAGAGGAGATTGATCGAGCGTAACATAGGAAACTCCTTTCCTATAAAGAGTATGTCGTCCATGTACAATACGAGGATCACCACCATACTCCCTACTACCTTTTTGTATATACAAGGTTCATCTACCATTTTGATGAAGTCAAACACTTTGACTACCACATCAAAACAGATATTCCAACTCCGCGATGCCTGCTTTAACCCGTAAAGCAACTTGCACACGTTTCCGCTGCTCCCACTGCCTACGAAGCCCTCTGGCTGTGTACTTACAGAAGCTTTCTTCTAAATCACTATCTAGAAAAGCAATCATGACACCCAACCGCCAGATACCATAGTTATGGTATGTAGCAGTGGCAAGTAGGATCCGGATGGACTTAAGCATAGCCACTGGAGAAAAGGTTTTATCATTATCCACACCTGGTTAATGACGAGAACCTTTTGCAACAAGTCTTAGCTTTGAAAGTCTCAACTTTTCCATGTACACTAAGTAATCTTCTCAAGATATACTTTCTCCAAATGGGGATTTAACCCCTCAGATAGAGCAACAAAAGTCCATACTTCGTTGGTGTACATAGATTCCATCTCAGATCACATAGCATCCAGCCATACTTACAGAGTCCCCACTCTTGATGGCCTGCTCTAAACTAGTTGGATCATCATCTCATGATGCAATTCTCGCTCCCACTGTCATAGATAAAACCGAAGTATCTCTCAGACGGATAAGAAACCCTACCAGATCGGCGGAGAGGCTGAGGTTCATCGGGAGCTATTGAATCCTCCAGTTCTACCAAATCGTCAGCTGTAGTTTGTATAGCTGAAACTCCTTCCAGTTCTACCTCATGACCACAAATTTGTTTCCAAAATAAATTCCTTTTCTAAATAGGTGGCATGCCGAGAAATAAAAACACTTTTTGTTCCTCGGTGTGGTAGAAGATATCCCCTTGCGAATGCTTGGGATATCCAACAAACTTCTACAGATCTGACCTTGCCTCGAGCTTGTCCGAATTTTGCTTTTTGACATAGGCCGGACAACCCCAAATCTTAACTTACTTAAGAGATGGGCTCTTCATATACCATATCACATATGGAGTGGTAGGCACCTGATTTGGCTGGAACCCTATTCAATAGGTATGCAACTTCTCAAGTGCATAACCCCCAAAATGAAATAGGCAACTCAGTAGTACTCATCATAGAGCGCACCATATCTAATAGGGTGCTATTGCTCCGCCCCGATACATCGTTGTGCTGTAGTGTATACAGAGGAGTAATGCTGATAGAGAATCTCATTCTCCTTTAGAATAGTCCAGGAATTCCATGCACAAGTATTCTCCTCCCTGATCACATCAATGGACATAATACTTATACCCGTTTTGGTTCTCTACTTCTGACTTATATTCATTGAATTTCTCAAAAGCTTCAGACTTGTGTTTCAACAGGAACATATGTCCGAATCTTAAGAGATCATCAGTGAATGTAATGAAGTATAAAGAACCAGTCCTGGCATGTGTAAACAGGGGACCTACATACATCATCATGTATCAATCCCAAGAGTTTACTAACTCTTTCTCTGTTTCCAGTAAACGGAGCTATATTCATATTATCTTTGTGACATGACTAGCAAGTTTCACAAGATGTAAATTCAAACTTATTTAAATATGCATCTTAATGTAACTTAGCTAGTCGGGTCGTATTGATATGACCTAGTCTACAATGCCTCAAGAAAGATTCGTTCATTTCTGAACTCTTCCTATTTTGTGTGTTCTATACGTTAAGAACTGTGGTTTGATTTAAAACGTATATGCTTTTAGATAACGTGCCTGAACCGATCAACTCTTGATATAGAAAATGTTCAAAACATTATCCAACAATACAAAATTATATCCTTCTTTACTAAATAAAGATACTGATATGATGTTGTATATCAGGTTCGGTATCTAATAACATTCGTTCAGAATCAATGTACTTGATAATACAGGGTGATAACTGCCAACAACTTGGCTGCAACAATTGCACCATTTCCAACCCTTGAAACTTATCACCTGTTCTCAGTTCTCTACCTATCTGTAGCCCATGTAACTGCTTACATTTGCGAGATCCTGATCCGGTATCACATACTCAGGACGTAGAGGATACTGAGAAACAGTTCTCGGTAATGAACATAACAAAAGAAGATGCATTATCATGCACTTTCTTTGTTTGGGCGGCACGGGAATTCTGGTAATCCCCTATTTCCTGCTCGGTCTTATAACAATTATAAGTTGGTGTGGGACCAACGTTCCCCAGCTCAGTATAACAAGTGGGTTCAGTCAATACATCCGTATTATTATCTTGATTAAGGCGTGACATGGTCGCTACCTGGAGAGAGAGAGAAGAAAACACTCAGTGTATGCTCTTGCAAGATCTGATTGGTTATTATTTTATCTAATCAGGATGGCTCCCACTGTTTTTATCAAATCTTCCTTCAAACCCTAAAAGGAAAGACTAGCCGGGATTAATTACACCCTACAAGTTCGCCAATCTTTCAGCCAGGCCAGTGCCGGTACTTTGAGGGAGGTTCCCCGTGCTCACGCACGGACCTAATTAAAGTAAACCTCATTTTCCCAGAGGCATAGCCCGTTGATACCTTTCTAGACACCTACTTGATCGGCTAATTGTCCTGTGTAAAACTCTCCCAGGAGTAACTCTTACTCGCAGTGGGTATCGGGATCCAACTATCTCATAGAAGGTATGCAATCTCATTGCAAACTTCAACACTTGAAATTCCCGATAATATTTTCCCCTAGCAGGCTATGACCTTGACGCAGGCCAACAAACCATAGTGCGCTAGTTAAGTTCATCCCGTCATTTCTTGATTGAATTAAACCCACCTGCACGACCCTTGATGCAGGCCAACAAAGTCGCACGACTGCCCTAATCCAATCTGTATCATATGCATAAGCAGATAAATACTAGTCAGCTACCGCACACTACGCCTTGACGCAGGCCAACAAACGTAGCACGAATACTAAGTAGGAATTATCTGAAATGACGGAGGGCCACGACAGGTTTTTCAGAAAACCTTTTGCGTAATGAACTTGATATCGTTGTAGAATCGAGTGATTTTGAAAAGGAATGTTTTTGAGGCTTTTACTAGTTTTGCTAAAGAGGTCACTCCCGGTGAAGGGATCTTGGCTCTTTCCTTATCGAATAAGGTGCAGGATATTTCACAAATACCACTATGCAAAGCAAAAACTATAAAAGCAATCAAAAGATAAACCGAGTTTGTAGCATCTGCTAGTTTCGCTAAAGAGGTCACTCCCGGTGAAGGAATCTCGTCTCTTTCCTTATCGAATAAGGTGCTGGAAATTCTACAAGGAATACCGCTATGCAAAGCAAGAACTAGAGCTACCAGTTTTTTAAAACAAGTTTCTACAACATCTTTTGGGTTTATTTTCTTTCATCAATCATATTAATGAAGTCCCATCATTTAAGTCGCATAAACATCACAGATAAATACAACGTACGCTTATGCCATCCACATTCGCATCGATGTCCTCTCGTGCACCGTTAGGTTAGGTAACTAACGGCAAAGCGAGGCAGTTCTAGCGTGGGTGTAAAACATAAGCATCGTCTATATAATATATCATATATACTATATACTGTATCTATCACAACATATCAAATGATCACATCACAGATATCGCAGCATAAGAAACATATGAAATATTGGATATACCATGAGATCCATGTTTTATTTTGAGCCCCTATAAAACACGGATTCCACGGTCATGATGAATAGCCAAACCCACATCCCTAGACCTCTACGAGAGCGGCAAGCAACCCTACCAATTCTAGAGTTAGGAGACCCGGACTCGACTCACCGAGTTGGTCTCCCACTGGACTCTAGAACCCGGTTACTTGTGCTCTCCTCCTTGGGTCTATCCTAATGCGGAAAAGTAAATAATATAAATCAATGGTGACATCAACCTCAACCCCGAAGTGCCCCAATAAAATAATATTACATACATTTAATTTTATATGAATGAAAATAAAAACTCTCATCTCACATAAAACCCCCGGCTATTCAAAACGCGACGATCCAATATAACATATACAGCATCACAGAACATCACATGTCATGACATCATAGAAAAATCTAGAAGATGTTAAACATTCCAATCGAATCAACGAACACCCAAAATTACCCAAAAAGCTCAACACTTGAGCGTAGTTTAAAGTTATTCAGCACACGCCACAGTACCAATTAACCAGCCGTAGAAGGGTCAACCAAGGCCTCACATGTGGCACCGCTGAACCACCACAAACCCTAGGGTTCAGTGGCGGTTCTGATGGTCACATAATCGAGTTAGGGTTTCGTTCTTCTAGAGGGTCCATCGAATAACTTGCATGATGTTTGAAAACTTTTTAACTACTGGAAAAATCCAACACTTGGAAAATTTCCCGGCAAGTGTTAAAGCGGGTATTTGACATCCGATTGAACTTTTTAACACCGTCTAAAATATCCTGAAAATATTTAAAATTACGACTACAAAACACTCCGAGTTTCCATTGCATTGAGTTAATCATCACATGAAAAAGTAGCAAAAATAAACAACACTTGAAATAGTAAAATCATGTTTCTGTCGATTTTAAAATGAGCTCATTTTAAAATCGACAGAAACATGATTTTAGTATTTCAAGTTTCGGAGTTCGTTTCGTTTTCGTAATCTAACATCTGTATAATTTACTAGCTAGGCTCTGATACCACTGTAGGGTTCTTATCGACGGCAGCAAGGTTTCGGGAGACATCGTCCATGCCATTTTCAAAAAATTTCCGTTTCAAGGAACTCTAAACTAGAATCGATAACTAGAAATTCATACGGAAACAAATGTAAACAGTTTTACATCTAAGTAAAATAGAAATACAACCTTTGTAGATTGGTCCTTCACTTCAATAGCTCCTTGTTGTAGTCCCTTCGCTGCGATCGTCAAACTCCCGGACTCTTGCATGACTTCACTAGGTGAAAAGAGCGATCTTGCTTGAAGTCTTCGAGGCCGAAGATAAACTATGCCGAGGGGATACCAACTCAAGCAACTACTTCACTAATGAATGATTAGTGAAGCTAACACCCTATACTAAAGTGCTAATCTAGTAGAGGATGATGAAATAGGAAGTGAGCTCACTTTAATTTTATTTTTCTCACTATATTTTTCTCTTTTTTGAAAACCTAGCAAGCTTTTCTCATGGAAGAAAAAGATGAGCTCAAGAGAAAATGAGAATGAACTTGTGAGGTTAGAGAAACAACCATGGGTGAGTTTGTATCATATACTAACTCATGTAGAGACATAACCATGGCTAAATTATAATGGTTAGGTTAATAAATATCTTAAGTAAAACAAAACTAGTGGACTTAGTCAAAGCATCCACAAGGTTCCACAAGCTTCATGCATGTGACTAATAATCCACTAATTTGGAATTACTTTAAATATTAAAACCCAACATTATAATTAGTATGCTGTAAGTCTCATACACCCATGTAGTGTGTATCAACAACCATGATACAAAATTAAAAACACAATTAATATATATCAACATATATATTAAGTGTGCACATGTGAGAATAATAAATGCCTAAGTGAGCTAATATTAGTTAATGTAAATTAGTATATCAAATATATAATTATACACTAAATTATCAAATCAACACTTGATTTAATAATCCAGCTATATCACATATAACCAACTAATATTAAATGTATCAACTTATCGAATCAACACTTGATTCGATAACCCGGCTATATCACATATAACCATCCGATACATATATCGCGAGAATAGAATACAGTATCACATACTCGCATTATTCTCGCTCCCGCAGATATCATATATGTGCTCCTACTTCGTTTTGCCTGAGCCAGTAAAACCTCTATGTAGGACTCTAAAGACTCGTCAATACGCCGGCAGTAGGTGATGATCACATCAAGCACCCACAAGTCGTCAGCGGTACTAGCTGGACATAACGGCTACCCGGGTATTGAACGATCAGAAGATCAACAAGCAAGCCCGCTCTAACTCCTGCAAAAGCCTGACAGTAACACTACTGTACAGTCCGGTCTCTTCGTCTGATATGTTGCATATCTCGTCTAGGGTGGTAAACGTCAGACCCCAGTAAGTCGATAAGTCGTGCCAATATGAGGCTCATAACAGGTCGAGAAACTACTGATAACACTTACCAGTAAATCTTAGAATCATCCCTGGCCAGGGACTTCATGTTATAGCCAATCGAGCACAGCACAACATCAACTCCTAATACCGGGAGAGACGAATCCCCTCCTATCGCTCATTACCTCTATGTGACTCGGGACTGTACCCAAAACCACCATTTTGCACGTCCTCTTGAACGTGGTAAGATGGAAATCAAAGCACAGTGGGAATCACACAAGACTCTATGACGATCTCGGGTCGACAGACTAACCTATACCAGTGTCACCAGAGAACTGCTATCTAACGTGAAATATAATACCATCTGGGAGTTCTCGGCGAGTCTGTCCAGAGTACCCAGTCTCTACTGAGCACCCGCATACCATCTCTGATTTCAAACACCAATGGATATGGGATCATCCATCTCCCATCTATATGGGTCGAGAAGGTATACGCTAGTCTACTCTGGTATATCGATGCCCCGTCTCGATACACCCACAACTAGGGACATTAAAGGATGAACTTATGGACTACCATGGCCCCACTAGTATGATCTGCATCATAGTCCTGGTAGTCAAGTACACATCCTAAGGGCTTTACCAAAATGTAACAGAGAGACAATCAGTGTACATGTTAAGATAAAGAGTAACCAGATAACATACTATCAAGTCGAGCAAGAAAGTCCTCCCTATATATGTCCAAGTATCCACTACAATATATATCTCACGTACAGTAATGGCCTCTAGGGCATACATATAACTAACAGAATATTATATATATTTATATATATACTAGTAGATATTGTATATGTTTTGCACCTGCGCTAGTCCAGCCTCCGCTCTGATATTAGTTAAGTAACCTAACGGTGCATGACGGGGCCCAATGGCGAATGCGGATGGAATATACGTACATTGTATTTTCGTTTTTATCTGGTGCGATAGGTTAATTGATGGGACCGCATTAATTTTGATTAATGCAAGAAAAGAAACCTAAAAAGATGTTGTTGGAATAAATTTCGAAAAACTACAGTTATATTCTTTCTCTTTGCATAGTGGTATTCGGTCGTGAATATCCAGCACCTCATTCCAGGAGGCAAGAGCTGAGATCCCTTCGCGGGGATTGACCTCTTGAGCAAAATCTTATACTGTAGATTACTCGTTTTTTTTTCAAAACTCGAAGTTTTCAAAAGCAGAGCCTAAACCACTCTTTTTCAAAACTACTCAGGTTCCTTTAACGATATCATGTACATTACGTTAACGAGTTTTTTGCCAAAAAAACCAAGCCGTAGCCCTCCGTCGTTTCAGAAAATTAGTACTTAGTATTCGTGCTGTATTTGTTGATTATTCGATAAGACACAGTGAATGGTAGCTAAGTAATGATTTTCTGTTGCATAGATAAATGCGATTGGTTAAGACAGTTACATGATTTTATTGATTATTCGTCAAGGATCATACGGGTGGGTCTAATGCAATCTTGGATAACGACGGGTTGAACTTGACTAGGACCTTTTGATTTGTTGATTATTCGTCAAGATCACTTGGGTCCTGGGGGAAAAAACTACATCATGAGTTTCAAATATACAGGAAACTTGCAGATTTAGCATACCTTCTGGAGTGTGGTGACTAGAGTGGATTCCATCTAGGTCATCACATAATGATAGTTGGATCCCGATCCCACTGATGCGTAGGATTACTCTTGGGAGATTATTCACTTAACAATCAATGCTATAAACCAAGTAGGTGTCTAGAACGGTGTTAGCAGACGCCTCCAGGGAAAAGAGCTTATATAATTAAGGGACTTTGCGTAAGCGTTGGAAAACTTCCCTCGAAGTACCGACACTAGCCTGACCGAAAGGTTAAGCAAGTATTGTAACTTGCGATTAATCGTGACTAGTTCTCCTTTCAAGGTTTGATAGAGAATTCGAGAAAACAGTGGGAGCCATCCTGATTAGATAAATTAAATAACCAATCTAATCTTTCAAGACCGCACGCTAAGTGTTTCTTTTCTTTCTCTCCAAGTAACAACCATTTCATGCCCTAATCAAGATAATAAAATGTATCGCTTGACCAATCCGAATTCTTATTCAGAGCTGGGGAACGTCTGTTCGGCTCTAACTTATGACAACGGTCATGAATATGAGCAAGGGAAAGAGGATTGCATGAATTCCTTGATTACCCTAACGAAGAAGAAGCATAATATTGCGTCTCCTTCAGGGGTTTTTGTTATTGAGAACTGTTTTTCGGTCAATCCTACCTCCTGGATACTAGATACCGAATCAGAATCTCATATCTGTAATTTATTGCAGGGACTGGAAAAAAGTAGGATAGTTGGACCTGGTGATATGTCCCTCAGAGTAGGGAACGGAGCACACGTTGATACTGCAGCCGTCGTAGAATATCACCTAGTGTTGCCAATGGCAAGACTATGATTTTGAACAATTAATACTATGTACTTTCCATGGTTTGCAACATCATATCAGTTTGTTTACTTGATAATGATGGATATAAGTTTGTTGTTGATAGAAATATCATGAACATTTACCTTAATCAGGTATTAGTTGTAGAAGGTACACTGTGTAATGGTATCTATGTTCTAAGTCAAAAAACAATTTTCAATGTACAAAACACACGCAAGAGGAATAGTTCAGATACGAATGAATTCTACTTGTGGCATTATAGACTTGGTCATATCGGAGAGAAAATACTAAGTAAGTTGCATAAAGATGGATATTTGAATACATTTGAATTTTCATCTTATGAAACTTGTCGGTCTTGTCTCAAGGGAAACATGACCAAATCTCCGTTCACCAGACATGGAGAAAGAGCAGCAGATCTCTTGGGACTCATACACAGTGATGTGTGTGGTTCGATGTCTATACATGTAAGGGGTGGGTTCTCGTACTTCATCACATTCACTGATGATCTCTCTAGGTTCGGGTATGCGTATCTTATGAAACACAAATCTGAAACTTTTGAGAAATTCAAAGAATTCAGAATGGAACTAGATAACCAGACTGGCAAAAGTATCAAATCCTCCGGTCTGATAGAGGAGGGGAGTACTTGAGCACGGAATTCCTGGATTACCTGAAAGAGAATGGAATTCTCTCTCAGCTTACTCCTCCGTATACACCACAACACAATAGTGTATTGGAGCGGAGGAACCGTACCCTATTGGACATGGTTCGCTCCATGATGAGTAGCGCTGAGTTGCCTCTTTCATTCTAGGGACATGCGCTGCAAACAGCGGCATACCTTTTGAATCAGGTTCCTTCCAAATCTGTGCCTAAGACTCCATATGAAATATGGAGTGGTAAGAGACCATGTCTTAAATTCATTAAGACGTGGAGTTGTCCGGCATATGTTAAAACACAGAAACTGGAAAAACTAGAAGCACGATCATATCTACGTTAATTTGTGGGATATCCTAAGGATTCACTAGAATATCTGTTCTACCAGACTGAGGAACAGAAGGTGTTTGTATCTCGCCACTCCACCTTTTTAGAAAGGGAACTTCTTGTAAAAGAAGTTAGTGGGAGTACGGTAGAACTGGAAGAAACTTCTGAACCAAAAAATGTAATTGAAGATTTGGTGGAACAGCTAGATTCAGTAGTCCCAGACGAACCTCAGCCACTCCGCAGATCTGGTAGGTTTTCTCATCCACCCGAGAGATACTACGGTTTTCTTATAGACGAAGATCGAGAGGATTGTATCTTTGAAGAAAATGATCCTACTAGTTTCAGGAAGGTCATTATCAGTAGGGACTCTGATAAGTGGCTAGATACTATGCGATCTGAGATGGAGTCCATGTACACTAATAAAGTGTGGACCTTGGATATTGCTCCACCTGGGGTAAAACACGTTGGATGCAAATGGATCTACAAAAGGAAGTTTGGTGTAGATGGGAAGGTGGAAACCTATAAGACTAGACACGTTGCAAAAGGTTTTCATCAAAGACCAGGAGTGGACTATGACGAAACATTCTCTCTAGTGGCTATGCTCAAATCCATTCGGATCCTACTTGCCATTACTGCCTTTCATGACTATGAAATCTGGCAGATGGACGAAAAAATGGCTTTTCTAAATGGAAGTTTGGAAGAGTGCATTTATATGGATCATCCAGAAGGTTTTGTAGACATTGGGAGCAGCAGGAAGGTGTGCAAGTTGATCAAATCCATTTATGGGTTAAAACAAGCATCACGGAGTTGGAACTTCTGTTTTGATGAAACAGTCAAGGACTTTGACTTCATCAAAAACGAGTGTTCCCTCATAAAAGAAAGGAAAATGGTGAAATTCCCCACTATTAAAGCCTTACAAGTTAAACACGTGAGCACCTATATGCAAAAGCATATAGGCGCTGCAGTTAAAAACAAATGGGCTAAAAGAGCCACACGTGTTAAACATGTGAGCGCCTATATGCAGAGCATATAGACGCTGCAATCAAATAATTGGCAAGCCAAACAAGCCTCACGTGTTAAACACGTGAGAATTTATATGCATATGAGTGCTGAAAATAAAGCATACTGAAACCCATACTAGGGGTCACGTGTTAAACATGTGAGTTCTTCTGCAGCACTCTTTGGCAAGATAGAATTAAATTCTATGTGGAAAATATTTCCTTGATCTTTCTCAAACTAGAAAGATCTTCTCTGTTAAACAGAGGACCCTTGGATCAAAAATCCAACGGTGATTATAAAATCTCCCACTGATCATCTGATAGAATAAAAATTCTATCTTAGGAAATGATATCCTGTTAAGTAAACAAGAAAACTTCTCTGTTAAATAGAAAGCCTTTGGATTAAAAATCCAATGGTGAATAAAATTCACCAAGTGATCCGAAAGATCATTTTGGATCAATCATGATCTCTCAATTAGAGATTTTCCTAACAAATTGATCTTTTCTCTTATCCTATAAATAGAAGGGGAAAACAAAAAAAATGAGAGAGAGAGAGAACTTGACACAAGCTTATGCAAAAAAGAGTACAGTGAGATCTTGAGAGAACAAGAGAATTTAATTCTCAAAGAAGAAGACTTTCCTCATTGAAACAAGAGGTAAAAAAAACAGAGATCATATAGTCTCTCCTTTACCTATCTAAGGGTCTAACCCTTCATTTAAGAACTCAGTTCTCTCCCTAGTTGAGATTTGCAGAAGTAAATCTTCCCACAAGTTGAGAATTTAATTCTCATCGAGAAGATTTTGCTCTGCAGATTCAAAACAAAGGGGAAAAGAATTAAGTTATAAGAAAAGAGAGAAGAAGAACGAGAACATATAGGAATTTAATTCTTCCAAAAATTAGGGTTTAACCATATATATAAAGAACTTAGTTCTTCCATAAAAAAACTGTGATGAAGATCCAAGATCTTCAAAACCAGAATTATTAGAGCTTAGCACTATTTTGAAGCCTCACATGTTTCCCACGTGAGTGTTAAAGCACCCCAATATCAAAAAAGGGACAATCATGTGTTTTGCATGAGAACGTTAGCCAAGTGCTTAGCACTTCTGTAAAAAAAAGAAGGGGAGATAAAACCCAATGGGCAGTGCCCATATTTGGGTGCCTCACGTGTGTCACGTGGACGCCACAAAACTCTAGTGTTTAACCCTAATCCAGTGCCCACGTGAGACGCGTGTAAGCACTGTATGCCTCAGTGCTTAGCATTGTTGGGTAATTATGGAAACCTAATCTCAGCCCAAATTGGCTAAGTTTCCTGGGGTTAAACCTCTTTGATTCTAAAAACAACCGGGCCTATATTGCTCATGTTTTCCTAAACTGACCTTAGTCTAAAAAATGACTTGTGGTCTCCCATTGATGATATCCTAAATGATATTCATCTCATATCTCCTAAGATAATTTTAGTCTCTGACTAAGATTTCTTAGGACTACAACAACCCCCCTTTTTTCCTTCAAATATGGGATTTGGTTTAAGGGTACATATCTTCACAACTCTGATACATGTCATTGTAATTCCTCAACGTCTTCAGAGAGGTGGCGGGTCCCGACGACCAATAACTTCTTTCGTTGATACACTTCCAAATTGAAGTGCACGCCTCAAATCGAATCGTGCCCCAAATTGGGCACATTCTATATCTCCATTGTTCACTTCGCCACGTAACAAATACATGTGCGCGCAAGATGAATAATGGACCGAAATGTCCTTACACTAATCTTCGCCCTCAAACACGGCGATAATTGACCGAAATGTCCTTAAATTAACATTCATCCCAAACAGGGAATGTTGGAACGCGACGTCCTTAAACTAATATGTTTTGCCCTACGGACTGTCTCTATAATGACTTCCGTATACTATCCATGGACTATTCATATATGATCTAATGATCGGTTGAGCCCCTATGCTCACTGCTCATAAGTCGATCATAGTCTCAAATATGGCTAATGATTCTTAGATCAAACTCAAATATCCCATGAACCGATGGACCTCACAAATGTAAGATCTGCATCCTAAGTTCATTCCCGTTGGCAAACCAAGATACCAACATGGACCCCGTCAAGCAAATCCTTGACCTAAACCCAAATCTCAAATATACGGATTTAGACTAATCCGCGCCCTACGGGCACGACATAAATTAGTCTCCGTATACAATCCACAGGCAACCAAAACAAACAAAAACACACACGACACGAAATGAACATCTGGAGAAGGAGAAAGTGGTTATCGCAATGCGGTAACGTAATTAACTGCAGGGGCTTGTGCCTACAGGGAAGAGCGTCCCCACAATCAAAAACCCTTCATAAAATGAGGGGGAATCTGACGAAGTCCGCTGCAACGGCAGCATTCGTCCAAACATCCGATATACGGTGCCATAAATCAACTTGGCATCTTTGGAGAGATGGAAGGATAAATTCAAATAGCATCTGCCTCCAGAATTCAGGCCAGATGTCCCGACGTCCGGGTCCTTCTTCCGGCGGTGAACAATGAGGATGAGCCATGTATTTATAAGAAGATTGTAGGATAAACTGTCGTATTCCAAGTCTTGTACGTGGACGATATTCTTTTGATATGAAAAGATATTCCTATGCTACAATCGGTCAAGCTGTTCTTATCACAAAGGTTCTCCATGAAGAACCTGGGTGATGCCTCGTACATTTTGAGGATTAAGATCTACAGAGATAGATCTAAGAGATTATTGAGACTTTCGCAGTTCAGGTACATAGAAACCGTACTAAAGAGTTTTAGTATGGAAGATTCCAAGCCCGATAACATACCCGCACTGCACGGAATCACCCTCTGCAAAGAGATGTCTCCCAAGACTGATGAGGAGAGGGTTCGCATGAGCATTATACCTGACGCTTCGGCGGTAAGATCTATAATATATGCGATATTGTATACCAGACCAAATGTAGCATTTACGCTTAGCGTGGTGAGCCGGTATCAGTCAAACCCGGGTGTGAATCGTTGGACGGTTGTGAAGAACATTCTCAAGTACCTGAGAAGGACTAAGGAGATGTTCTTAGTAAACGGTAATGGAGACCTTAAGGTCGAGTCCTTTACCGATTTTAGCTTTCTGAGTGACAAAGATGAGAGCAAGTTTGTATCGGGTTTTGTGTTTACCCTCAACGGAGGGGTGACTGAATACATTGCTGCAAACAGTGCCGCAAAAGAAGCGATCTGGATGAAAAAGTTGATTACTGAACTTCAGGTAGTTCCGTCTATTATTGATCCAATACCTTTGTATTGCAATAACAATAGGGCTATAGCTTTAGCGAAGGAACCACGGCCCCATCAGAAATCCAGACACATCTTAAGGCGGTATCACCTGATCAGGAAGATCATATATCGCCAGGAGATCGAGGTTCGGAGAATGGATACAAAAGACAACAAAGTGGATCCATTTACAAAGGCCTTCCCTCAAGCAAAGTTCGAGAGACTTTTTGAGATGTTGGTTATGCAGTATGCCAGCAGCTAGCCTTAATGCATACGTTAGGTATTCGGTACGCCAATTACTGGCCTTTAGTGAAAGTGGGAGATTATTGGATATGTATGTCCTAGAGGCCATTATTGTATTTGTATACATATGCATGCTAGGGATATGTATGTACATGACATTTTTGCTCAGATATATAGTATATTATTTGAGTTGTCTTTATCAGGATATGTGTATTTGTTTCTATTGATGTTTTATCCAGCTGGCACATATTGATAAAGGCTTGATATAATAGTATAATATTATGGTTTGGCTTTATCTTAACATGTGCATATGTTATACACAGTATTACATATTGCGGTTACATGTTGATAAAGCCCGTAAGATCTTGCTTGACTACCAGCGTTATGATGTCGATCATACTTAGGGTAGCTGGGTAGTCCATAAGCACATCGTTAAATAGTCCCTAGTTGCGTGAGTATCGAGACTAGGAATTGATACTCTAGAGTAGACTAGTGTATACATTTCTAGCCCCGACGAGGGGCAATGGTTGGTACCGCAGCCATTAGTCTGATGCACCTAAGATCGTATGTAGGTGCTCACCGGGTGTGAGTACACTAGACGGAATAACCAAGAACTTCAAGATGGTACTATTCCTATCATCAGATAGAAGTTCTCAGGTGACATGTGTACAGGTTAGTCTTTGGACCTGAGATCGTCATTTTTCTCGTGTAAGTTCCCACTGTGCTTTGATCACTGCCCTACCACGGATCTACTGAGTCATGTAAACAGGTTTTAGTTGGGTACAGTCTCGAACCACATGGAGGCAGTGAGTGATTGTTAGGTATTTTTCTCTCTAGGTATTGGAAGTTGATATCGCACTGTGTTCGATTAGCCAGGACCATAAAACCTTTGCTAAGGCTGTTGGGATTTATTAATAAGTTGATAAGTAGTTTCCCGGGTTGGTCCTTAGTCGCATCAGCACGATTTATCGGGTTATTAAGGTCTGACGTTTACCACCCCCTAGACCTGGTATGCGATACTCTTAGACGAAGAGACCGGACTGTACAGAGATTGTCATAGATAGGCTCGGTAGGGGTTCGTAAGAGTTTGCTCGTCGGCCTTCCTTTTCGACAGGTACCTGGGTAGCCGTTATGTGCAGCTAGTACCGCTGACGTGCTTATGGTTAAACCCACTGCCAGCGTACTGTTGAGTCTTTAGAGTACCACATAGAGGGTTTCCCTGCTTTGGGAGAAATGATGTAGAGCTCGTATGGTTTTACGGCAGGGTTCGATCATATGCGTGTACTTGTGCACGTATAATGTTTGGGCGGATAATACTAAGTGGGATTTGGTTTAAGCCAGATCCTAGTATTTTGGATTATTTTGTCTCTTTGTATTCGTATTTTTCAAAATACGGATACGAGTATGTATATACGGTGAGGGGCATTCTTGTAATTGTGCAAGATGCTTCTAGAAGAAGACACCTCATTATTTGTTTTAACCATTTTGGTTAATGGTTAATGAGGTGGAGAAATGAGGTGTTCATTTGTTTTAAATGAAGCATGGCTACTTGATGACTCATGGGGTGACTCATGGCATGACTCATTGTTTACTATTGGAGTATGCTTGATATTTTCATGTGTTGTGAATTATTGATGCAAGGTGGCATATTAGATATTTTGTGTAGCTTCAAGATATTTTAGGCTTTGCATTATTACTTCACAACACTTAGCCATTTCTTCATTCTATGCTCACTTCACATTCTCATCTTCTTCTTGCTCTCTTCTTCTAGCTCTAACCCTAAAAGTCTCATGAGTTGAGAAACCTAGGGTTAGTGAGACAAAGCAATCCATCATCACTCTCTAGCCGGATTACTCCATGGAGGGGTGCTCGAATAGCCGGATTCTAGTGGGCAACGGCCCCGCATCTCATGGCATTGAGACCAGAAGGACCTTACTCTAGAATTGGTGGGCTATTTACTGCACTAGTAGGGTTATAGGTTGATCCATGGAGGGGTGCTCAAGTTACCAGATTCCGTGAAGTGTTGGGTGGCCTGTTCACTTTGTTGATTAGGGTTGCCTCACATCCGGGACTGGCATGGCGGGTAACTTGCCGCACTCGTAGGGGTCGAGGTTCTTCATTACACTGGTTATCCACACGACTGGGGAACGTCGCGTCTTATTTATGGCTTACATGAAATGCAGGGCTCCTAGATTATCCGCTATTCCATATTGTTGTTCGCATGCCTGTGATGATTTTTATCTGCCTATGATGACTAATATCTGCCTGCGATATTGATATATATATATATTATATTTAGTAGATACTTATATATGTTTTTCATCTACACTAATCCTACCCCCGCTCTGCCGTTAGTTAAGTAATCTAACGGTGCATTACAGGGCCCCATGGAGAATGCAGATGGCATATAAAAAGCATGTTATTTTAGTTGTTTCTTTTATGGTTTGGAAACTTAAAATGATGGGAACGCATTATCAATATAATGCAAGGAAAATAAACCTAAATGATGTTGTCGGAACCAATTTAAAAACAACTCGGTTTTCTTCAAAACTCATAATCATATTATTTTGCTTTGCATAAAGGTATTCGGTTAGGAATATCCCGCACCTCATTCTATGAGGGAAGAGCCTTGATCCCTTCGCTAGGAGTTCGCTCTTAAGCAAAGGTTTATGTCACTAGTTTTAAAACAGCGGAGCTTAGACCACTCCATTTCAAAGCCACTTGAGTTCCTTCAATGATATCAAGTTCATTACGTTAAACGTTTTTCACCAAAAACTAGCTGTAGCCATTTGCCATTTCTGATTAGTATTGCTTAGTATTCGTGCTACGTAGGTTGACTATGTCAAGGTATAGTGTACGGTAGCTCTGTAATACCTTTCTGTCGCATGGATATATGAATTGGTTTGAACAGCCGTGTAACCATTTTGACTGTATCAAGAGTATTATGCGCGTGGGTTTAATGCAATGAAGATAATGACGGGTTGAACTTGACTAGGACCCTTTGATATGTTGCTGTGTCAAGGTCACTTAGATCGTAGGGGCAAAATCCATATCGGGAGTTTCAAACATACGGAAAACTTGCCAAGTTTGCGCATACCTTTTGAACTGTGGTAACTTGAGTGGATTCCTTCAGGTAGTCACATGATGATAGTTGGGTCCTGATTCCCACTGATGAGTATGTATTACTCCTCGGGAGATTTTTCACTTCATAATTAGATAACTTATTAGGTGTTTAAAAATTGTTAACGAGATTACGCCTCTGCGGAAACGAGGTTATTAATTGGGTCCGTTCGAGGGCACGGGGGACCTTTCTCGGAGTACCAACACTAGCCTGGCTGAACGGTTAGCAAACTTGTAAAATGTATATGATCCCGACTAGTTCTCCATTTTGGGTTTGAAGGAGAATTCGAGAAAACAGTGAGAGCTATCTTAATTAGATAAAGCGAAAACCAATCTAAGCTTGATAGAGTGCACACTGAGTGTTTATTTTCTCTCTTTGGTACAGCGACCCGTGACTTACCTTAAAAACTCATGAACCAAGTTAACCGAATCTTCTTACACCATTTTTGGTTTTGGATTGTCATAATTCACGAAAAAGTCGCACAAATCCCTGCCACTCCTACTTTACCCTTTGCATTTCTTCAGAACACTTCGTATCACTACGATGATCCATATCGTTTGGAACGACTATCATATAGTTACAGATGAACTCGAAGAAGTTACTTCAGTCGAGAATAGCCATAGGTTCTAGAGAAATTGAATAGGATTATTCGGTTATCTCTTCCCTTTACTTTCTCTCAGGCTGCGAGAGCTCCTTGCATTAAAAGAATACACCCATTACGTTTATTGGATAGTCTTCTTCCAAACCTTAGGATGGTGCCGATAGGTAAGGAAGGAAGAAAATCAATTAACCTAAGTGCGGTGTGCAGAAGGTAAAATGTAGAGACATATAAAGGGGATTGAAGTGAGGGCAAAGGAAATTGTGACTACTGTCATGAATCTAGATAATGGAAAATCATTACTAGGAATACCTGACCACCCCATATGAAACATTTTCATATTTAAGATTTTCTGTGTATTAGTAAAAGAGAACTATATTCTCAATTAATTTTGACTCCAGGGTATGTATTTACCGGACTTGGATCTCACATTTGTATGGTGTTACAGATGATGAGTAGGAGCAGAATATTGGGAAATGGGCAATTTGATCCTCAATATCGGAATTCGTTGCAATTGGTGATATTGGATAAAATCGCCGGGTTTTTGCCTGACGGCAAATATTTGATTTCGAATAACCGTTGTTATGCACCAAATTTTAAAATGAAATATTTGTACCTTTATTTTATAAAATGAGATATACATTTTGAAAATTGTGTTATAAACATTTACCTTTATTAGTTGAGGATAAGGTAAGGTGCATTGAATAACGGTGTAAGATATTCTCGACCAAAATACAGTTTTCAATTTACAAAATACAGAATTTGAAGGCTCGGCAAAAGAAAGATCATCCCTCCGTCATACAGTGAGGGGCTTCTTCTACAGAGGTGCCTTTCATAACGGCTCCTTCAACTTCGACCTCCCACAAAAGGACGAGGCCAGAGAAAATCCCACTGCCTGCGGGAAATTCCAAAGGCGCTGGACCCAAACGCCCCAAGTTTGGGGGCATGATCATACACACGGTTTACATGGCTTTCGGAAAAGAGAAAAGCCGTGCTTCCATGGCTCATCGACTACAAACTTGGTTGTTAACAAAAGCTCAGGAGCAACAACGAAAGCTCCAGGAAATGCGGACCTAAATGGCAGCACTCATCACACAGAAAGAAAGTCCGAAATCAACAGCCGAACAGCGCCAAGAATAGGAGACCGATACAGAGTTCCTGCGAAGGGTGCTTGAAAAAAAAGACAAAGAAGCTGCTGAGCAAACCACCAACATAAAGCAGATGGCGCTATTTTTCAGGATATGGTTGGAATGATGATTCGGCCAGAATCCCCGGTTGAGGATCCACCAATAATCATCGAGGATGATAGAGGGGAAATATCAAACCCTCTTCCGGCTCTATCAGTAGCCAGAGAGGAAACGATCTCCATGGCTGCTCTTAATGATTACATCACTCAACAAATACGAGCTCATCAAGCGAATGAAGCGGCCGGCCAAACTGTCAGAACTGGGCGACCGTAACCAGGCTAGTCTGACCAAATTAAGTACCCGCCGGGATATATGATCACCAAGTTCTATGTGTAAAAGGGGACAGGAAACCTACACCAGCACGTCGCGCAGTTCAGAGCTCTGTGCAGTAACACTGGAGGTGACGACAAACTGTTATTTCGCTAGTTCGTTGGCAGCATGTCCGAGACAGCCTTTGAATGGTACTCGGAGCTCCCAAATGACTCCGTGAGGACATTCATAGAAATGGAACTGCTGTTCACACAGCGGTTCTCCAGCGCAAGCGAGTGCACCCGGATCACGGCTTTAATCAATGCCAGGGTAAATTTGGGAGAAACCTAGGTCCAATACGCGATCCGGTGGCGGAACCTGTGGTCAAAGTGTGAACAACGCATCGAAGAATTCCCCGCCGTAGGCATGTTCATCAGGACCCTATATCCGTAAACAACTGTGTCCCAGTTCATGACGCTCTTCAAGTCGACGACCTTCCAGGCTTTGATCGATAAACTGGCCCAAATGGACCAGAAGGGCTACAGGCCTTCTTCCTGAAATATGGACCCTCGAAACGCCAAGGGTAAAAGGAAAGCGGCCTTTGTCGCTAACACTCAACAACAACCGAGTGACCCAAAATCGGCAGTTCGCCAAAACAATGCACGACCACGCCCATCCCTTGAAGAAAGGCTAGGACGCGCTTACTCGTTTCCCCGCGATAACACAAGGAGACTATTTGAGTTGGCAATGCATAACAAACTCATCATATTGCCAGACCCACGGCGTCCACCGCAACTCGGCGACGTCAACAATCCCAACTACTGCTCCTATCACAGAATGGTGAGCCACCCAATTGAGGATTGCTACATCTTCAAGAACTGGGTCGAGGATCAGTATCAACAGGGGAAGTTCGTGCTTTCTGAGAACTGGAGGGTAAACCCGCCACAGAAGCATACTCCCAAAAAGGTAGATGCGCCGGGGGCTTCATGCTCGCTCGTGGAAGAAACTCCATAGGAAATCGTTCATTCAGTAAAGATCAAAAGAATGCTGAAGGATCTACAGGCATATCCAGCAGTCAAGTGGAAAAGCCCACTTGAACCTGAAATCATCAAAGGGATGCTGAAACCGCGTCCCATACAGAAAGTTGTTGACGAAGGGCAAAATCCCAAAGTCAAGCCTTCAGAGTCTTCGAAGAAAAAGTAGAAGACCAAGAAGCCTATGCAGCCTGCCGAGTATGACGACAAGCGCACAAATATACAAAAGTACATCGACTTGTTGGAGGAGTATAACCGGAAGGCGCGGACACCGGTCACACTCGAAGAATTCCTCAAGCATATTCTTGAGAACTAAGGTAGTGACAACGATGAGCAAAATGACTCATCAGAAGAAACTGACGACTATGTAGCAAGTTGTTATATGGTCTCCCATTCGTTGTTAAATGGCGAAGAAGCTTCCTCGGCATCAGAAAACAACGCAGAGGAACTGGGGGCAGAATCAGCGCTAAAATCCCCAGAACTGCCGGAAGACCCGATTAATAGGCTATTAAACGAAGCCTTTCGAAAAAGCAAAGCTGACCGAGAACCCGAAATAGCCATATACGAAAAGGATAAGCGTCAGCGTCAGGATGAAGAATCTGCGGCAAGGTGAAGTCGTAAAGTACTCCAACCAAACCGAAGCACATCTGCCACAAATAAGAGCAGGATCAAGGCAGAAAAGCGTTTCGCCAAAGCCCTATCAATGGGAATGAAGTTGCCACCTCTGGTAGGAAACACTCCCGGGGTCATACGCCTCGACAGAGAGGATTCATATCCAAACTACTTCCTATATCATCGGAGGGCTACCCATCCCACCGAAGAGTGCAGTGCCTTCAAGAAGTGGTGGCAGGGATACGTTGCCCATCAAAAACACTTCAAGAGAATGAAGCGCGAAGCTCGTCGACAGCAAAAAGGTGAAACAAGTACGTATGAAAAAATGATTGGCAACTGTCATAAGTCCGGAAAGGAAAAAACCCTAAGTTCTTACCTTCGGGAGTGATTCTAAGGATGAAATGACCCTCAGGCCTCTCTTCAAGGACTCCACCTGAAGAGAGGGGAAGAACCGTGAGAATATTCAGCTGCGTAGCCGCACGCTGTCTAAAAAGAACCTCGGACCTACAAACAAAGGTTCGAGCAAAAAAGACAAAGGGAAAGAAAAAAATTCCTGAGGAAATCACGCTTAATGAGGGAGTTGTCAAAGAGCTCGCAGTGAGGGGCCCGCCTAGGAAAAATAAGGTGGATTACAATATCCTAGCACATCTGAGAAAACTAACATCACAACTAAGCATATTGGATGCTCTCATCCTGTCCAAAGAGGCTTGAAGTTCTCTGATTAGGGCATTACAAGAGCCCGATCAGTTCCAAGCTTTCCTCGCAGAAGAGAAGATGAAGGACGAGTTGGCGGAGCTTTACACAGCTGACATTACATTCAGCGATGAAGATCTTCTTCTCGGTACGTGCGAGCATAACCATCCATTATACGTTACCGGGTACTGCCACGACATCAAGATAGGTAAAATCCTTGTCGACAACGGATCCTCCGTCAATCTTCTCAACGTGAAAGTGCTGAAGGAGATTTACATGAACGTTCAGTACTTGGCTCGAAACAAAATTACCATCTCCGGGTTCGACTCATAGTTGTCACGGATGCTTGGGTCCGTAATACTGACGTTACGATTTAGGCTGCTCGTCACTGACATCAAATTTCATGTCATTGACGCCAAGACTTGCTATAATACTCTGCTCGGCAGGTCTTGGTTACACGAGTACAACGTCTTTCCTTCTACACAACATCAGTGTATGAAGTATTTCAAAGACAACTTGGAATACACCATCACGGGAGAGCTAAATCCGTTCTCCGTAAACGAGGTTCGAAAATATGAAGACGCAAAGTACTTCTTACCAGACTTCGAAGATACGGAAAGGTGTCATAAGCTGGAGGATAAACGGAAGTCCGTCGCCACCATCCCGATCTTTGGGAGCGACACCGAGGAAGATGAAGAAATAGTCTACTCGGGACAACCCCAGAAAGAAAACTGCAGGCGTGGACCATCGACCCCTATTCTGGTCTTTGGCAGTGAATCTGAGGATGAAGCCAACGCAGTGTTCTCCATCCGCCCGTCAGTGCAAGCCCTCAGCAGATCAGAGCCTGCAAATCGCAAAGGTTCCGTCTCGGCATTACAAGGAACTATATGAGCTCGATACATATAGCGTACAGGAATTACAGACTTTCTACGTGCTTCCCAGGCGAAGAGGTGAAAAGGGGATCCTCTTCTACCAATCTACGGAGACCAGAGTAGAGAAAGAAGTCTGGCACGGTGCTGATTTTACACTTGATAGGCATCAACCTGGCGGTTCAACTCCATGGCAACTCGGGGGACCGTCGATTTCTATTCCGTCTGCCAAGATACTACGCGGATGGATTAAAAAGACTATTAAGATGCCATGGTGTACCCTTTGAACAAACTGTTCGACAAGCCCACTTCTATAAAAAGATTTGGGATATCCCTGGGACCCAGTGAAAGATGCCCAACAGGAAGATGGAAACAACCGGGCTCGGATACGTTCGGTCCAAGAAACGGGAATGATTCTACAGCTGCTGCGTCATAAACAGCTCTAGTGAAGAAGAGAACGCTCTTCCAAATAGCTGTGATGTTGAAACAGAACGAGATCCCGCTTTAAGAACTAAGCCCATCGTTCGAAGAACAAGTTGATAAACTAATAAAAGAAGCTTGTCAAAAGATTCGGGATAACCACAGTCGCGAATTGGCTATTTATGAAAAATCCAGGACGCAACGCCTCAACCAGCAGTCCACGGAAAAAGAAGACTATAATGCCCTTCATCCTCAGCCAGCTGTGCATTCTCGCCTCAAAGGAAAATCCCAAAATAGAGGCAAAAACAAGGCGAAGAAATCAGACAATGCCCGAAAATAGAAAAACGGATCCAAAAAGCCGTACAATCGAGGAAAAGCCAGTTGGAACCCGTCCTTTATCAAGAAGATGGGTTGGGAATACTCTTTCCTTCAAGACAAGACAAGGAAAATATTCAAACTTGTCATGAAGCACCAAATGATGACGCTTCTAGAGTCTCGGCACCCGGAACAAATAAACGAGGTCCATCATCCGGATTATTGCTGCTATCACCGAGCAATAGATCATCCCCTTAAAGACTGCTTCACCTTCAAAGACTGGGTAGAAGACAATACTGACAAGGCAGGTTCACTTTATATGATAGCTGGAGGGTAACCCCGTCGCAAAACCATGAACCAAAAAGAACCTATACTGTGAGGATAGGACCAGCTCAACATCAAGAATGGAAGCGAACCCGTACCTGCCATATGGTTACACTCTCAAAAGAGGGAGGGCACGAGACTATAGATGATCCCTTCAAGTACTTCGCAAATGAAGAAGAGGATGAGATGATCTCAATGTTTCCACCGGCACCAAAAGAGCTGGAAGACGGGATACACACTACGGCGGACAACCTAAGGAAAATTGACGTAGGGACAGAAAACAATCCAGGGACAGAAAACAATTCAAGGACAACATTCGTCAGCGAGCTGCTATCTAAAAAACAGGTAAGCACATTAAAAGACGTGCTTATGCAATATAAAGACTGCTTCACATGGAACTATTTTGAAATTCAAGGTCTAGATCCAAAGGTGGCAGTACATAAACTGGCCATATTGTCGGACATAAAGCCAGTCAAACAAGCACCAAGAAGAATGCGGCTCGAACTTGAGATGAGTATCAACGCTGAAGTCAAGAAAATAATCGATTTCGGCTTCATCCAAGAGGTTTAATATCCCGACTGGATCGCTAATATCGTTCCGGTGATGAAGAAAAATGGGACGATGCGTATTTGCGTGGACTTTCGGGACCTCAACAAAACTTGTCCGAAGGATGACTTCCCAGTGCCTGTTACCGAACTGATGATCGATAACACGTCTACCCATGAGTTCTTTTCCTTCATGGATGGATCTTCAAAATATAATCAAATAAAAATGCATCCTGAAGATCAAAAGCATACTGCCTTTCGAACTCCGTTGGGCATATTCTGCTATAAGGTGATGTCTTTCAGTTTAAAGAACGTTGGCACTACCTACCAGAGGGCTATGACAAAGATCTTCGACGACCTCATCCATGAGATCGTCGAATGATACATTGACGACCTTGCGGTGAAGAGCAGATCTTAAGAGGAGCATTGAGAGCATCTAAAAATAGTGTTCCAGCGTCTTCGGAAGTACAATCTGAAGATGAATCCTTTGAAATGCGCGTTTGGAGTCTCCTCGGGCAAATTCCTAGGATTCATCATATAGCACCGGGGTATCGAAATCGATCCCTCAAAGATCAAGACGATTGTAGAAATGCCCATGCCGAGAACCCTCAAACAACTGCGTTCTCTTTAAGGAAAGCTCGCATATATCCGGCGGTTCATAGCCAACCTCTCCGGGAAATGCCGTCCTTACAGCCATTTATTGAAGAAAGAAACCTCGTTCGTCTGGGATCAAAAGTGCCAAAATGTACTAGACGAAATCAAGCAATACCTGCAAAATCCGTCAGTATTGACCGCTCCGGTTAAAGGAAAACCCCTTATCCTATATAAAATAGCCCTTGAGTGTTCTCTAGGCGCACTATGGGCATAAGAGAACGATGAGGGAAAGGAGAGAGCTTTGTACTATTTGAGTCGAGTTCTCCTGGGGGCAGAAAACAACTACTCCCCCATCGAAAAGTATTGCCTGGCACTGATCTTCATGATATCGAAGCTCAGGCATTACGCCTTGGCATATGAGGTCCATCTCATATCAAAGGTGGATACTCTCAAATATCTGATGTCAAGAGACAAACTAACAAGAAGTCTTGCTAAATGGGCCCTCCTCCTGATGGAGTTCTCGATAACGTATCGGCCTCTCAAAGCAGTGAAAGGCCATTCCATTGCCGACTTTCTCGCCGAGCATTCGATACCAGCCGACTCCCCCTTAAATTTTGAATTGCTGGATGAACATTCGTTCGACACAATTGAAGGAGAGAAGGAAGAAAACAATTCCCGATGGGAACTCTACTTCGATGGAGCATCTTCCATGAAGAGGAGAAAGCAAAACACCCCCATAATCAAAACCGAGGTGGGCCTTATCTTCGTGACTCCACAAGGAGGGATATTGCGTTGTGCCCTCTCCTTAACGGAGCCAAGGACTAATAATGAAGCTGAATATGAATCCTTGATAGCAGGTCTCAAGATCGCTGTCGACATGGGAATCAAAAACCTCCTCATATATGGAGACTCACAGCTGATTGTTAGCCAGGTAAATGGCGACTATCATAAATGCAAGACATAGATGATAAAGTATGGCGAAAGAGTGCAGCAATTCCTGGCATGAATCCCTTCCTACATCGTGGAGAGTATACCGTGGGTGGAAAACAGCAAGGCTGATGCGTTGGCTAAATTGGCTAAGGAATTAGCCGACGAAGACCTCGATAATGTAAAGATCATCGTGCAAAGTCGCAGGATCCTCGCGCCAACAGATATATCCTCGGAATACTTAACAAAACTATCTGAAGGAAAAGGAACGACCGAACAAGTAGCCCTTCAAATAGAGAACGAAGGAAAGGTCAAGGACTGGAGGGAAGTCTTCATAGACTACTTCAAATCTCGACGAACGCCTGAAAATGCGTCGTCTAGACATCAGCTCATGAAACGAGCTATGCCCTTCGACTTCTTCAATGATACTCTATATAAGAGATCATTCAACAGTCTGTGGCAAAGACGCCAGGGGCTAGAAGAAGCCAAGAGAGTCGTCCAAGAACTCACGACGGACTCTACGGTTCTCACCAAGCTGGGCTAAGGATGAAGCTGAAAAACAAAAGAATGGGATATTATTGGCCCACAATGATTCAAGACTGCCTCGAATATGCGAAACAGTGTTATTCATGCCTAATTCACGAGGACTTCATACACCAGCATCCGAACCCGCTACACGCAACAGTAGCTAGCTGGCCGTTCGAAATATAGGGAACCAATATAATTGGCCCCATTGAACCATGTTCCCCTCCGAACGGCGGCCGAGACGACGTGGGAGACGTCTTGCCTGAGATTCGGGGCAGATGCTATTTGGTTTTATCCGTCCACCTCTCTGAAGATGCCAAGTTGATTTATGGCACCGTGTATCGGAGGTTTGGACGGATGCGGCCTGTAAGCCCGCGGGGGCGCTCCGGCCGTCGATCCGACGCCGGAAACGCGGAAACAAAAACTTTGCGAACTTTGCAAACCTGCACCACCGCGGACTTTTTACCCGGATCGGGCCATTAACCTAGCTACTAGCAAAATACAAGATGGGTAGAGAAGTATACCAAGCGATCCGTGTCCTTCGGTCTTCATCTCCACTCCGATCTTCCGCGGAATCTCCGTCCATCATCGTCTCGTCGGAAAGGGCACCACGTAGCCGGAAACTTTTACGGGCTCCCACCTCTTGACCGAGGCAACTCGGGCGCGAAGTTGGCTAGCCGACGCGTCCAAGGCTTGCTATAGAATAGTGTAGTAAGCTTGTCTCTTTTGGGGTTTATGAGGTTGCCTTTGGATGGAGGTGAAGAAAGAACTTTGGAGAGATAAGAAAAATCAATTTTTGGCAAGGCAAAATGAGAACCATACATCAAGAAATTTCCTCTCCCCTCTCCCTCAAGAAATGTGGCCGGCCTCTCTCCTCACAAGAATGAGATTGGAGAGAGAAAAAGAATTCTCCAAGTATATAAAAATATAATGGAAAAACCAATAAAGAAAATGGTCACTCTCATTTCATTTCAACAACCATCAAATGAAAAGCAAAATGAAATGGACAAGAATGGAATCTCATCATGAAGAGACTACAATAATACAAGAAACCCCTCCACTAAATGTTAATTGCAAACTTGCAATTAACACCCTCCAACGGATAGTCCGGCCGTGATGGAAAAAGAGAAAACCGGCCGGAACGGAATGCAAACTGGCAACCCCAGAAAACCGATCCCGTAATAAATTACAGGAAAACCCCGCTACTGCAAATACATGCCCGCATTTGTATTCCCACTGAACACAAATGCAAAGAGACAAAACTACACTATCTAATACTAAGATCCGGCTTAAGCCAAAGCCGGCTAGTAAAAACTGTCCAATCACGATCCGTGCAATACCGCACGCATCTGATCGAACCCTGCCATATCTCCATACGGCCTCTACAGCGTTTCACCCGAAACCTGAGTAACTGTCTGTGTCGTAGACTCTAAAGACTCGTCAATACTATGGCTGTGGATTTAACCACTAGCACGTCAGAGGTATTAGCCATACGTGACGGGCCACCAGCTATCGACCAAAAGGGACGTCGATGAGCGAACTCATCCTGACACCCTACTGAGCCTGTCAGTGACAATATCCGTACAGTCCGGTCCGTTCGTCTATGAGCATCGCATGGCGGGCCTAGGGGTTGGTAAAAGTCAGATCCCCAATAGCGGTACAAGTCGTGTCGGAGTGTAGCCATGAACACCCTGAGATACTACTGGAATACCTACCAGCAAATCTCCTGCCTTGGCCAAGGACTTTTCATGTTCTGGCTCTCCTAGACACAGCGCGACCTCACCCCCAATACCGGGAGAGACGAACCCCTGCAGATCCGCTCACTGCCTCCATGTGGCTCGGGACTGTACCCAACTAAAACCTGTTTGCACGACTCCTTTGAGCCATGGTAGGGTAGTAATCAAAGCACAGTGGGAACTCACACGAGACAAATGACGATCTCAGGTCGATGAACTAACCTGTACACATGTCACCAGGGAACTGCTATCTGACGTCTGGTATAATCCCAACTAGCAGGTTCCCGGCGAGTCCTGTCCGGTGTACTCATAACCTAATGAGCACCTGTATACATCTTAGGTAAACCAACTGACACCAGTGGCTTGTGAGACCGGCCACCGCCCCTCGTCGGGGTCTCGACTGTATACACTAGTCTACTCTGGAGAATCGATGCCCTGTCTCGAAACTCCCTCGACTAGGGACCTTTTAAGGATGTGCTTATAGACTCCAGCTCTCACGTATATGATCGCCCTCATACTGCTGGTAGTCAAGCAAGAATCCTAGGGGCTCTATCAACGTGTAATAGCGACTCGTAAGGTCACCTAAAGCAGTACACGATGATAAAGATAAACCAGATAGCATACTATCATCTTGAGCAAGACTGTCCTACCGGGATAGGTCCTCCCTCAATCATTGCAATCACGTGCCTGTGATCCAATAATTGACTCTGAGGGCACTATCTCTGTTGCGCCACGGCAGCGCCCCGGCCGTCTTACTCGAGGCCAAATTGCGGAATCAAAATTTTTCCTTACTCGGAAACCGGCGCTACCGCGGACAAAGAAAACCCGGATCGTAACCATTAACCTAATGCTAGCAATCAAGAGATAGGGTGAGAAGTATACCGAGTGATCCGAGTCCTCCGGTCTTCTCGTCATCGTCCCGATCTCCCGCGGAAAGTCTTGCCTCCACATCGTCGCCTCCTCGCCGGAAAGGGCACCACAACGCCTGCGTCTTTTACGGGCTCCCGCCTCAATACCGAGGCAACTCGAGCATGAAGCCGGCAACTCGACATGCTCAAGATATGCTGTAGAATGTGTAGTGTAGTGTCTCACTTGGGGTTTGTTGCCATTTGAAGATGATGGAGGAAATGAGATAAGAAAAATGGTGCTTGCATTTTTCTAGCATGAATGAGATCAAGAAATGAAACTCTCAAGAACAAGCTCTCTTCTTCTTCTTCTCTCTTTCTTTTTCCTCTCATGAAAAACTTATTATTTTTCTCAAGTGAGAAGAAGAATGGTGGAGGAATGAAACATAATGCAAACGGAGGTGAGTGTAGGAGAAAAAGAGAGGTGACCATATCCAAACATTATCATTACAAACTTTCTTATCAATTCTAATCACAAATCAAATCCTTTCTCATCATGAATAAAGCAAGTGATGTAAAGAGAATAAAAATGATGATGGTCAAACATAATCTCACAAATGTAAGAAACCCCCTCCCTAAAAGTAATTTGCAAAACTGCAAATTACCCCCTCCATCATAAAAGTCCGGCCGGGAAAGAACAAAGAAAAACCGGCCGGAACGGAATGCAAACTGGCAACTCCAGAAAACTGGTCCCGTAATAAATTACAGGAAAACCCCAATACTGTGCATACACACCCGCATCAGTATTCCGTCCGGATACAAATGCAATGAGACAAAATCTACACTGTACTAAACTAGGACCGGCTTAAGCCAAAGCCGGCTAGTAAAATCCGTTCGATCCTGATCCGTGCAATGCCGCACGTATCAGATCAAACCCTGCCATATAACTACACGGCTATTAGTACAAACCGTCCGATCCTGATCCGTGCAATACCGCACGTATCTGATCGGACCCTGCCATATCTCCATACGGCCTCTACAGCGTTTCGCCCGAAAGCTTGAGTAACTGTAAGTGTGGTGGACTCTAAAGACTCGTCAATACTATGGCTGTGGATTTAACCACTGGCACGTCAGAGGTATAAGCCAATACGTGACGGGCCACCAGCTATTGACCAAAAGGGACGTCGATGAGGAAGCTCACCCCGACACCCAACTGAGCCTGTCAGTGACAATATCCGTACAGTCCGGTCCGTTCGTCTATGAGTATCGCATGGCGGGCCTAGGGGGTTGGTAAAAGTCAGACCCCCAAAAGCGGTACAAGTCGTGTCGGAGTGTAGCCCAGAACGCCCTGAGATACTACTGGAATACCTACCAGTAAATCTCCTGCCTCGGCCGAGGGCTTTGCGTAATGGCTCTCCTAGACACAGCGCGACCTCACCCCCAATACCGGGAGAGACGAACCCCTGAAGATCCGCTCACTGCCTCCATGTGGCTCGGGACTGTACCCAACTAAAACCTGTTTGCACGACTCCTTTGAGCCATGGTAGGGTAGTAATCAAAGCACAGTGGGAACTCACACGAGACAAATGACGATCCTCAGGTCGATGAACTAACCTGTACACATGTCACCAGGGAACTGCTATCTGACGTCAGGTATAAGCCCAACTAGCAGGTTCCCGGCGAGTCCTGTCCGGTGTACTCATAACCCAATGAGCACCTGTATACATCTTAGGTGAACCAACTGACACCAGTGGCTTGTGAGACCGGCCACCGCCCCTCGTCGGGGTCTCGACTGTATACACTAGTCTACTAATGGAGTATCGATGCCCTGTCTCGAAACTCCTACGACTAGGGACCTTTTAAGGATGTGCTTATAGACTACCAGCTCCCACGTATATGATCGCCATCATACTGCCGGCAGTCAAGCAAGAATCCTAGGGGCTCTATCAACGTGTAATAGCGACATGTCAGGTCACCTAAAGCAGTACACGATGATAAAGGTAAACCAGATAGCATACTATCATCTCGAGTAAGACTGTCCTACCGGGATAGGTCCTCCCTCAATCATTGCAATCACGTGCCTGTGATCCAATAATTGACTCTGAGGGCACTATCTCCAACAATCTCCCACTTGCACTCAAGGCTAATTATTGCGATGCCGCATACTCACAGCCCGTGTGATACCGAAAACCCAACTCCTCTACTAGTCAGTCTCACAAAGCTCGTTTGCGAAACTATTGCGTTCGAGGAATAGCCTCAGTGAGTGGATCCGTTGTGATGTTTCTTTCTATGTCTCTCTATATCTCAAGTTCGCGGAGAAAGCCATCTCCCGAAATGAGCAATACCTGTCTTAGAACGTCTGGATGTCTGATGGGACCTAGCTCATAAATGAACTTCAAATCCAAACTTCTTAGACTGTATCGTCAACTGAACTTAATCAGTATCCTGCGCCATGCCACCCTCAGTATTGCCTTGGACCACCTGTCCAAAATACTGCCCCTCGTCAGAAGGAAAACTATAACTCTGATAACCTCCTTGTCGTCCATGTCACCTTGGAAGCTTGGAACGATAACTGTCTCCCAAATGAGGCTGTCGTTATCATATCCCTAGAACATCCACTTATGTTCTAAGACTACTTCCGACTGTTTCTCCAGGATTGGATCAATATCAACTTATTGCATCTAGTGCAAGAACAACATCTGGTGCGGTACTTGACATCTCATGATTGACTCAATTGCCTAAGCAAGTGATCTGCCAATCATGAGTATCCCTCTCCCCTTTAGTCTATAAGACACCTTTAGAGAGGGTGACTCCATCAACTGCAGGTGCACTACCGTGTCGGGAGTCGTCCATTCTAAATACTCATAGAATGCTGTCAAGGTACCCAGATTGGGAAACCACCCAAATCTAGATCTAAAACCATAGATCTAGTAACCAGTATGTCTGATATAATATCCAAGTCCCTTGTGGAGAAACCACTGTGTGACGACCAAAGTATAACCGATCGTAGTATAGGAATATCACTTCCTACTACCTTCTCAACAGATCCACCCCCTATTCTGATGACGTCAAACCTATGACTGTCACATCAGAAATAGATGATCTATCTCCGCTACATCTGCTTTAGTCTATAAATAGACATAAGCCTGATGTCCACCAATGCTTCCGCTGCTCCCACTGACTACGACAACCTTCTGGCAGAGTCATACAGACGTGCAGTTCTAAAGCTAGTTTAGAACGACGCTATACTCATCCTCCTGCCGGGTCTCGTAGCCTGGAACAACAGCAATGGTAATTGTGGGTAAACAAGAACTTCCCTGTCACCGTCCTTGAGGCTACCGTAGTACCTCTCGGGTGCCTGAAGTTACCCACCTTATCTGCGGAGTGGCCTAATGGAATGTCAAAACAGATTGAATCTTTAGGTTTCTTATCAAATCTTCAGTAATCGTTTGCGGTTCTGGAATCGCTTCCAGTTCTACCATACTCCCACTACTGTTTTCTGAAAAATAACCATTTCATTTAAAATGTGGCGAGTCAAGAACAATATCTCTATTGATCTTCCAGATGGTAGAAAGTCAACCCTCGTCATAGCCTGGGTCAACCCGCAAACAGCCATTACAGAAACGTGCCTTGAGTTGTCCAGTGTCTGGTTTTAAGCATAAGCCGGACAACTCCCCGTACCTTAACATCGTTAAGATATGAACTGTTCTATATCCAATATAGAACTAGAGGCACTGATTCAATTGAACCAGATTCAAATCATGCAGGTATCTCAAGTGCATGTAAACTAAATGGAAGGAGGCCGATCAGCATTACTCAATTTAGGAATGCTTCCAATTATGAGTAACCTGAAAGAGAAGCAATTTCTCTTTATCATTACTATCAACTGAATACCATACACAAGTATCTACATCTTCGATCACTTTGAAGAATCCCGATACTTGCAATTCCTGGTTCTCTACTTTATCCAAATACCTATAACTTCTCAAAATTCGGACCCTGTGTTTCTACGAAACACTTGTCTAAAAACTAGAGAAGTCATAAGTAAACTGAATATAGTACAAGGACCAACCCCTCTGTCCTAATGGACGCTGGACAACATACAATACTCTGTATAAGTCCCTTGAGTCTGATAACTCATTCACTGTGTGTCGTAGGTTGAAAACTGTACTTATGGTTAAGAAGAATTACACCGCTGTTTAATGCTCCTCACCTAACCATCCACTGATATAGGTAAATGTCGTAGACATAATATCAAAAGGTATATCTCACTCTATGAAAATAGACGTACAGATATATCAATTTGAAATTGGTGCATAACAGCGGATATTCAAAACCAAATGTTTGCCGACCGGCAAACAACCCAGGTGACTTCCTCAAATATCACCGATTACAACGAATCCCGATATAATGAGGATGATCACCCAATTCCCAATAACTTACTCCCACTCATCATCTGTAAAACCATACAGAGGTGAGAATCATACCTGGTAAATACATACCCTGGAGTAAGTGTCTAATCGGGAAATCAGTTTTCCATTAACAGTACACAGTTGAACTGAAACATTGAAATGTTTCGATGGGGTATTCCGGTATTCTTAGTAATGCCTCTTCCATTATCCAGATTCACAACTGTAACCGTATATCTCTTTGCCATCTGTCCAAATCCCTTTATATGTCTTTAGTCATTACCGTCTGCACACCCCTTTAGGCCAAATGGTTTTCTTCCTTCCCTACCGTTCGGCACCAGCCTATGATTTGGAAGAAGACTATCCAATAAGCATAAAAGGTGTACTGTCCTAATCCTAGGAGCACTCGCAAAGCGAGAGAAGGTGAAGATAAAAAACAACCGAATAAACCTTATTCCTATTTCTCCTGAACCAGAATCCATCCCCGAACTGGAACAAGTTCCTTTCGAGTTCGTATATAACCATACGATGGAGTATCCGAATAAACTGTGGATCTTCGTAGTGATACGGAGTGTCCTGGAGAAATACAAAGGTGATTTAGGATTGGCGAAGAAATACTTGGTTCGGTCGTGAATAGCAGTCGCAATTTACTTTGCCCTCTTACTAATCCCTTGCTTTGTCTTAATCTTAATACCTTCTGCACACCATCGTTATGCTAATTGGTTTTCTTCATTCCCTACCGGTCGGCACCAGCCTAAGGTTTGGAAGAAGACTATCCAATTTGCGTAATAGGTGTACTATCTCCTAAACCAAGGAGTACTCGCAACCTGAGAGAAGGTAAAAGGAAAAGACAACTGAATAATCCTATCCTTTTTCTCCAGAACCAGAAACCATCCTCGAAGTCCTTCGAGTTCGTATATAACCATACGATGATTTTGTCCAATGGAAGTGGACGTTCGTAGTAATACGGGGTGTCCTGGAGAAAAGGGTAAAAGTAGGAGTGGCAAAGAGGTCTGCAACTCAGACAATCCAAAAGCCAGTGTTAAGAAGGTTCGGTCAACTTGGTCACTGAGTCATAGTCTTAGGGTCGGGTCAATGGTCGCTGCCAAAGAGAGAGAGAAAAGAAACACTCAGCGTGCACTCTAACCTAGATCAGAATGGTTATCACTTTGTCTAATCTGGAAACCTCCCACTGTACCTCAAATTCTCCTCCAAACCTGAAAGAAGAATTAGTCGGGATCACCCGAGGAGTAAACCAACTCATCAGTGGAAATCGGGATCCAACTATCATCGCATGATAACTTGACGGAATCCACTCAAGTCACCACACTCCAGAAGGTATGCGCATGCCTGGCAAGTTTCAGTTCTTTTGAAACTCCCGATGTGATTTTTACCCCAAGCGGTTTATGACCTTGACTAGGTCAACAAACCATAAACCGCCAGTCAAGTTCAACCCGTCATTATTCTGGATTGCATTAAACCCACCCGTACGTGCCCTTGACTAGGTCAACAAGGCCGCACGACTGTCTTAACCAATCCCACTTATGCAACAAACAAGTACCACTTAGCTACCGAACACTACGTCTTGACTAGGTCAACAAACGCAGCACGAATACCAAATAATACCTGTAGGAAATGACGGAGGGCTACGGCTGGTTTTTGGCAAAAAACCTTTAACGTAATGAACTTGATATCGTCGAAGGAACTGCATAGCCTTTTATAAAAATATAGTGACGAAAACCTTTGCTAAAGAGGTCACTCCCGGTGAAGGGATCTCGGCTCTTTCCCCGTAGAATGAGGTGCAGGATATTCCAACTGAATACCACGATGCAAAGCAAAAGTAATCGGCTATAGTGAAGTTAATGCCCTGACGCAAACTTCTGTCCAAGGGGTCACTCCCGGTGAAGGGATCTCGGCCCTTGCCTCGTCGACTGAGGAGCAGGATATTCCACATGAATACCACGATGCAAAACAAAAGTAAGCGTCCTTGGAATAACAGCTTTTTGAAAAATTGTTCCAACAACATCAGATTAGGTTTGTTTAGCTTGCATTGATCCGAATCAACGCAGTCCCATCAAATGATCACACCACAAAGAACGAAAATATACTGACGTACGTATATTCCATCCGCATTCGCCACTGGGTCCCGTCATCACCCGTTAGGTTAGCTAACTAACGGCAGAGCGGGGACTGGACTAGCGCGGATGAAAAACATATACAACACCTACTAATATATATACCAATATATAGTATTTCGCTCAAGGCGTGATAAAATGCAACATCACAGAAATGTACAGCAACACAGAACAATACAGATATCTGGAAGCCCCGGGTTTCACAGAGCCGCTGCTGAAACCCGACGTTCCCCTGGTCGTGTGGATAGCCTGTGCAATGAAATCCTAGACCCCTACGGGTGCGGCAAGTCACCCGCCAAAACCTGAAGCGAGGCAGCCCCCTTCAACCCCGTGAAAGGACCACCCAGCACTTTACGGAATCCGGTAACTTGGGCACCCCTCCTGGGTCAACCTGTACCCCCTACGAGTGCGGCGAATAGCCCGCCAATTCCAGACTGAAGCCCCCTCCGTCCCAATGCCATGAGATGCGGGCTTGTTGCCCTCCAGAACCCGGCTATCCGTGCACCCCACCGCGGGGCAATCCTAGTACAGAAAGTAAAATATACATACACCGGGTACATCGACCGCAACCAGGTCGTGCCCCAAAAGAATAATACAAACAGGCAGTGACGGCAGTCCACATGTCGGACGCTCGCCCCGCAATATCAAATGTACATAATATAACAAAACTGTACTAGCATTGCATCCAGGCTATCCCCCACGACCGATCCGCAACAACACAGTATAAACATAGAACATCAACGTGAAAGTCACGTTCGCAAATCCGTCTAACTGGGCTATAGCAGTTAGACCGGATTTACCGATCGAGTGACATTCACGGTCGCAGATATAATGTAAATACTGTGAAAAATGTGTTTAAAATTTTCCGATTGACCAAAAAATTAACAAGTGGGCCCCCGATCAAAACTGTAGCACTCACAGAAAACCTGGGCCCAATTTTAATATTCCAAAACCCTTAATTTTAGCCCATAAGCCCACTGCAAAAAACTAAGCACACGAACCCACACTACTGCGGCGGAAGCGCGCCAAAAGGGGGTTTTGGCCGCCCTTCCGCGGTCGTACGGAGGAGTTGTGTCACCAAATTTTTGCAGTGTTCTTAGAACTCCCTCCACATCATTCTGAGACCACCTGAAAAATTTTTAGACTCCAAAAAATTTCGACAGAAACTGATGTGCTAGAAAAATACGGTTTTTGGAAATTTCGGTCAATCGGAGACGCAAACACATCAATCGAACCTAGGTAAGGTTAATGGCGTGGCTCTGATACCATGTTGCGCCACGGCAGCGCCCCGGCCGTCTTACTCGAGGCCAAATTGCGGAATCAAAATTTTTCCTTACTCGGAAACCGGCGCTACCGCGGACAAAGAAAACCCGGATCGTAACCATTAACCTAATGCTAGCAATCAAGAGATAGGGTGAGAAGTATACCGAGTGATCCGAGTCCTCCGGTCTTCTCGTCATCGTCCCGATCTCCCGCGGAAAGTCTTGCCTCCACATCGTCGCCTCCTCGCCGGAAAGGGCACCACAACGCCTGCGTCTTTTACGGGCTCCCGCCTCAATACCGAGACAACTCGAGCATGAAGCCGGCAACTCGACATGCTCAAGATATGCTGTAGAATGTGTAGTGTAGTGTCTCACTTGGGGTTTGTTGCCATTTGAAGATGATGGAGGAAATGAGATAAGAAAAATGGTGCTTGCATTTTTCTAGCATGAATGAGATCAAGAAATGAAACTCTCAAGAACAAGCTCTCTTCTTCTTCTTCTCTCTTTCTTTTTCCTCTCATGAAAAACTTATTATTTTTCTCAAGTGAGAAGAAGAATGGTGGAGGAATGAAACATAATGCAAACGGAGGTGAGTGTAGGAGAAAAAGAGAGGTGACCATATCCAAACATTATCATTACAAACTTTCTTATCAATTCTAATCACAAATCAAATCCTTTCTCATCATGAATAAAGCAAGTGATGTAAAGAGAATAAAAATGATGATGGTCAAACATAATCTCACAAATGTAAGAAACCCCCTCCCTAAAAGTAATTTGCAAAACTGCAAATTACCCCCTCCATCATAAAAGTCCGGCCGGGAAAGAACAAAGAAAAACCGGCCGGAACGGAATGCAAACTGGAAACTCCAGAAAACTGGTCCCGTAATAAATTACAGGAAAACCCCAATACTGTGCATACACACCCGCATCTGTATTCCGTCCAGATACAAATGCAATGAGACAAAATCTACACTGTACTAAACTAGGACCGGCTTAAGCCAAAGCCGGCTAGTAAAATCCGTTCGATCCTGATCCGTGCAATGCCGCACGTATCAGATCAAACCCTGCCATATAACTACACGGCTACTAGTACAAACCGTCCGATCCTGATCCGTGCAATACCGCACGTATCTGATCGGACCCTGCCATATCTCCATACGGCCTCTACAGCGTTTCGCCCGAAAGCTTGAGTAACTGTAAGTGTGGTGGACTCTAAAGACTCGTCAATACTATGGCTGTGGATTTAACCACTGGCACGTCAGAGGTATAAGCCAATACGTGACGGGCCACCAGCTATTGACCAAAAGGGACGTCGATGAGGAAGCTCACCCCGACACCCAACTGAGCCTGTCAGTGACAATATCCGTACAGTCCGGTCCGTTCGTCTATGAGTATCGCATGGCGGGCCTAGGGGGTTGGTAAAAGTCAGACCCCCAAAAGCGGTACAAGTCGTGTCGGAGTGTAGCCCAGAACGCCCTGAGATACTACTGGAATACCTACCAGTAAATCTCCTGCCTCGGCCGAGGGCTTTGCGTAATGGCTCTCCTAGACACAGCGCGACCTCACCCCCAATACCGGGAGAGACGAACCCCTGAAGATCCGCTCACTGTCTCCATGTGGCTCGGGACTGTACCCAACTAAAACCTGTTTGCACGACTCCTTTGAGCCGTGGTAGGGTAGTAATCAAAGCACAGTGGGAACTCACACGAGACAAATGACGATCCTCAGGTCGATGAACTAACCTGTACACATGTCACCAGGGAACTGCTATCTGACGTCAGGTATAAGCCCAACTAGCAGGTTCCCGGCGAGTCCTGTCCGGTGTACTCATAACCCAATGAGCACCTGTATACATCTTAGGTGAACCAACTGACACCAGTGGCTTGTGAGACCGGCCACCGCCCCTCGTCGGGGTCTCGACTGTATACACTAGTCTACTAATGGAGTATCGATGCCCTGTCTCGAAACTCCTACGACTAGGGACCTTTTAAGGATGTGCTTATAGACTACCAGCTCCCACGTATATGATCGCCATCATACTGCCGGCAGTCAAGCAAGAATCCTAGGGGCTCTATCAACGTGTAATAGCGACATGTCAGGTCACCTAAAGCAGTACATGATGATAAAGGTAAACCAGATAGCATACTATCATCTCGAGTAAGACTGTCCTACCGGGATAGGTCCTCCCTCAATCATTGCAATCACGTGCCTGTGATCCAATAATTGACTCTGAGGGCACTATCTCCAACAATCTCCCACTTGCACTCAAGGCTAATTATTGCGATGTCGCACACTCACAGCCCGTGTGATACCGAACACCCAACTCCTCTACTAGTCAGTCTCGAAAAGCTCGTTTGCGAAACTATTGCGTTCGAGGAATAGCCTTAGTGAGTGGATCCGCTCTGGTGTTTCTTTCTATGTCTCTCTATATCTCAAGTTCACGGAGAAAGCCATCTCCCGAAATGAGCAATACCTGTCTTAGAATGTCTGGATGTCTGATGGGACCTAGCTCATAAATGAACTCCAAATCCAAACTTCTTAGACTGTATCGTCAACTGAACTTAATCAGTATCCTGCGCCATGCCTTCCCTCAGTATCCACCTGGACCATCTGTCCAAAATACTGCCCCTCGTCAGAGGGAAAACTATAACTCTGACAGCCACTCTGCCATCAAGGTCACCTTGGAAGCCTGGAATGATAACCGTCTCCTTAAGGAGGCTGCCGTTATCAATTCCCAAGAACATCAACTTATGTTCGAAAACTGCTTCCGACTGTTTCTCCAGGATTGGATCAATATCAACTTATTGCACCTACTGCAAGAACAACATCTGGTGTGGTACTTGACATCTCATGATTGACTCAATTGCCTAAGCAAGTGATCTGCCAATCATGCACGTCCCTCTCCCCTTTAGTCTATAAGACACCTTTAGAGAGGGTGACTCCATCACCTGCAGGTATACCACCGTGCCAGGAGTCGTCCATTCTAAATACTCTTAGAATGCAGTCTAAGTACCCTGATTGGGAAACCACCCAAATCTAGATCTAAAACCATAGATCTAGTAACCAGAATGTACGATATAATATCCAAATCCTATGTGGAGAAACTACTGTGTGACGACCAAAGTATAACCGATCGTAGTATAGGAATATCACTTCCTACTCTGTGTATGTCATCCAATACCAGGACATCACACCCTACTACCCTCTTAACAGATCCATCCCCTATTCTGCTGAAGTCAAACCTATGACTGTCACATCAGAAATAGATGATCTATCTCCGCTATATCTACTTTAGTCTATAAACACACATAAACCTGATGTCTACCAATGCTTCCGCTGCTCCCACTGACTACGACAACCCTCTGGCAGAGTCATATAGACGTACACTTCTGAAACTAGTTCAGAACGACGCTATACTCATCCTCCTGCCGGGTCTCACAGTCTGGAACAACAGCAATGGCAAGTCTGGGTAAACAAGAACCTCCCTGTCACCGTCCTTGAGGCTACCGAAGTACCTCTCGGGTGCCTGAGGTTACCCACCAAATCTGCGGAGTGGCCAATGGAATGTCAAACCAGATTGAATCTTTAGGTTCTTATCAAATCTTCAGTAATCGTTTGCGGTTCTGGAATCACTTCCAGTTCTACCATACTCCCACTACTGTTTTTCTGAAAAAAAGTCCATTTTTGTTAAAACTGTGGCGAGTTAAGAACAATATCACTATTGATCTTCCAGATGGTAGAAAGTCAACCCTCGTCACAGCCCGGGTCAACCCACAAACAGCCATTACAGAAACGTGCCTTGAGTTATCCGGATTCTGGTTTTAAGCATAAGCCGGACAACTCCCCGTACCTTAACAATGTCAAGATATGAACTGTTCTATATCCAAGAAACAGAGGCACTGATTTAATTGAACCAGATTCAAATCATGCAGTTGTCTCCAGTGCATGTCAACTAAATGGAAGAGAGGCCGATCAGCGTTACTCAACTTAGGAATACTTCCAATTATGAGTAACCTGAAGGAGAAGCAAGTTCTCATTACTATCAACTGAATACCATTCACAAGTATCTACATCTTCGATCACCTTGAAGAATCCCGATACTTGCAATACCTGGTTCTCTACTTTACTCTTATACCTATAACTTCTCAAAATTCGGACCTTGTGTTTCTACGAAACACTTGTCTAAATACTAGAGAAGTCATAAGTAAGCCGAATATAGTACGAGGACCAACCCCTCTGTCCTAATGGACACTGGACAATATACAATACTCTGTATAAGTCCCTTGAGTCAAATGACTCATTCACTGTGTGCCGTATGTTGAAAACTGTACTTATGGTTAAGAAGAATTACACCGCTGTTCAATGCTCCTTACCTAACCATAAAATGATATAGGTAAATGTCATAGACATAATTTCAAAAAGGTATATCTCACTCTATAAAAATAGACGTACAGATATATCAATTTGAAATTGGTGCATAACCGCGGATATTCAAAACCAAATATTTGCCGACCGGCAAACAACCCAGGTGGCTTCCTTAAATATCACCAATTCCAACGAATCCCGATATAATGAGGATGGTCACCTAATTCCCAATAACTTACTCCCCCTCATCATCTGTAAAACCATACAGATGTGAGACTCATACCTGGTAAATACATACCCTGGAGTAAGTATCTAATCGGGAAATCAGTTTTCTTTTAACTGTACACAGTGAAACTGAAACATTGAAATGTTTCGATGGGGTATCCTGGTATTCATAGTAATGCCTCTTCCATTATCCAGATTCACAACTATAACCGTATAATTCTTTGCCACTTCTCCAAATCCCTTTTTATGTCTTTAGTCATTACCTTCTGCACACCCCTTTAGGCCAAATGGTTTTCTTCCTTCCCTACCGTTCGGCACCAGCCTATGGTTTGGAAGAAGACTATCCAATAAGCATAATGGGTGTACTGTCCTAATCCTAGGAGCACTCGCAATGCGAGAGAAGGTGAAAATAAAAGACAACCGAATGAACCTTAGAAATAGGTGATTTAGGATTGGCGAAGAAATACTTGGTTTGGTCGTGAATAGAAGTCGCAATTTACTTTGCCCTCTTACTAATCCCTTGCTTTGTCTTAACTTAATACCTTCTGTACACCATCGTTATGCTAATTGGTTTTCTTCATTCCCCACCGTTCGGCACCAGCCTAAAGTCTGGAAGAAGACTATCCAATTTGCGTAATAAGTGTACTACTCCTAAACCAAGGAGTACTCGCAACCTGAGAGAAGGTAAAAGGAAAAGACAACTGAATAATCCTATTCGTTTTCTCCAGAACCAGAAACCATCCTCGAATTCCTTCGAGTTCGTATATAACCATACGATGGTTTTGTCCAATGGAAGTGGACGTTCGTAGTAATACGGGGTGTCCTGGAGAAAAAGGGTAAAAGTAGGAGTGGCAATGAGGTTTGCAACTCTGACAATCCAAAAGCCAGTGTTAAGAAGGTTCGGTCTACTTGGTCACTGAGTCATAGTCTAGGGTCGAGTCAATGGTCGCTGCCAAAGAGAGAGAGAAAAGAAACACTCAGCGTGCACTCTAACCTAGATCAGAATGGTTATCACTTTATCTAATCTGGAAACCTCCCACTGTAACGTCAAATTCTTCCCCAAACCCGAAAGAAGAATTAGCCGGGAATACCCGAGGAGTAAACCAACTCATCAGTGGGAATCGGGATCCAACTATCATCGCATGATAACGTGACGGAATCCGCTCACGCTATCACACTCCCGAAGGTATGCGCATATTTGGCAAGTTTCAGTTCTTTTGAAACTCCCGATGTGGATTTTTACCCTATGCACTTATGACCTTGACTAAGGCCAACAAATCATAAGTCACATGTCAAGTTCTACCCGTCATTGTCCAGGTTGATTTGAACCCACCCGTATAAGCCCTTGACTAGGGCCAACAAGGCTATACGACTGTCCCAAACCAACGCATCTATCTATGCAGCATATGAACACCCAATAGCTACCAAACACTGTGCCTTGACTATGGCCAACAAACACAGCTTGAATACTATTGACTATCCATATGAAACGACGGAGGGCTACGAATGGTTTCTGGCGAAAACCTTTAACGTAATGAACTCGATATCGTTGAAGGAACAGATAGCTTTTAAAAATATAGTGACGAAAATCTTTGCTAAAGAGGTCACTCCCGGTGAAGGGATCTCGGCTCTTTCCCCGTAGAATGAGGTGCAGGATATTCCAAATGAATACCACGATGCAAAGCAAAAGTAATCGGCTATAGTGAAGTTATTGCCCTGACGCAAACTTTTGTCCAAGGGGTCACTCCCGGTGAAGGGATCTCGGCCCTTGCCTCGTCGACTGAGGAGCAGGATATTCCAACTGAATACCACTGTGCAAAACAAAAGAGAACGCCCTTGCAATAACAGCTTTTTGAAAAATGTTCCAACAACATCAAATTAGGTTTGTTTAACTTGCATTGATCCGAATCAATGCAGTCCCATCAATTGATCACACCACAAAGAACGAAAATATACTGACGTACGTATACGCCATCCGCATTCGCCACTGGGTCCCGTCATCACTCGTTAGGTTAGCTAACTAACGACAGAGCGGGGACTGGACTAGCGCGGATGCAAAACATATACAACATCTACTAGTATATATATAATATATAATTTTTCGCTCAAGGCGTGATAAAAAAACAGCAGCACAGAAAAGTACAGCAACACAGATCAATACGGATATCTGGGATCCCCGGGTTTCACAGAGCCGCTACTGAAACCCGACGTTCCCCTGGTCGTGTGGATAGCCTATGCAATGAAAATCCTAGACCCCTACGGGCGCGGCAAGTTACCCGCCAAAACCTGAAGCGAGGCAGCCCCCTACAGCAACGTGAATGGACCACCCAACACTTCACGGAATCCGGTAACTTGGGCACCCCTCCTGGGCCAACCTGGACCCCCTACGAGTGCGGCGAATAGCCCGCCAATTCTAGAGTGAAGCCCCCTCCATCTCAAAGCCATGAGATGCGGGCCCGATGCCCTCTAGAACCCGGCTGTCCGTGCACCCCTCCGCGGGGCAAGCCTAGTACAGAAAGTAAAATATACATACAACGGGTACATCGACCGCAACCAGGTCGTGCCCCAAAAGAATAATACAAACAGGCAGTGACGGCAGTCCACATGTCGGACGCTCGCCCCGCAATATCAAATGTACATATAAAACAAAACAGTACTAGCATTGCATCCAGGCTATCCCCCACGACCGATCCGCAACAACACAGCACAATCACATAACATCAACGTGAAAGTCACGTTCGCAAATCCGTCTAACCGGGCTATAGCAGATAGACTGGATTTACCGATCGAGTGACATTCACGGTCGCAGATATAATGTAAATACTGTGAAATAATATGTTTAAAATATCCGATCGATCAAATTTTAACAAGTGGGCCCCCAAGCATTACTGTAGCACTCACAGAAAATCTGGGCCCAATATTAATATTCCAAAAACCCTAAATTCCATTCAGGAGGCAACTGCAGAAATATGATACAATGATCACATAAAGGTGCGGCGGAACCGCGGCAAGAAGGGGGTGTTTGCCGCGTTTCCGCGCTCCTACAGTTGAATCACTGCATCGAATTTTTGCAGAACCCTTAGATATTCCAGTACATCACTTTTCTGCAACCTGAAAAAAAAATTGACACCAAAAATTTTCAACAGAAAACTGATGTGAACAAAAAATGTAGATTTTGGAATTTTGGTCGATCGGAAATGTAAAACGCATTAGAACAAGCTAGGCGAGGTTAATGGCGTGGCTCTGATACCAATGTAAGCCCGCGGGGGCGCCCCGGCCGTCGATCCGACGCCGGAAACGCGGAAACAAAAACTTTGCGAACTTTGCAAACCTGCACCACCGCGGACTTTTTACCCGGATCGGGCCATTAACCTAGCTACTAGCAAAATACAAGATGGGTAGAGAAGTATACCAAGCGATCCGTGTCCTTCGGTCTTCATCTCCACTCCGATCTTCCGCGGAATCTCCGTCCATCATCGTCTCGTCGGAAAGGGCACCACGTAGCCGGAAACTTTTACGGGCTCCCACCTCTTGACCGAGGCAACTCGGGCGCGAAGTTGGCTAGCCGACGCGTCCAAGGCTTGCTATAGAATAGTGTAGTAAGCTTGTCTCTTTTGGGGTTTATGAGGTTGCCTTTGGATGGAGGTGAAGAAAGAACTTTGGAGAGATAAGAAAAATCAATTTTTGGCAAGGCAAAATGAGAACCATACATCAAGAAATTTCCTCTCCCCTCTCCCTCAAGAAATGTGGCCGGCCTCTCTCCTCACAAGAATGAGATTGGAGAGAGAAAAAGAATTCTCCAAGTATATAAAAATATAATGGAAAAACCAATAAAGAAAATGGTCACTCTCATTTCATTTCAACAACCATCAAATGAAAAGCAAAATGAAATGGACAAGAATGGAATCTCATCATGAAAAGACTACAATAATGCAAGAAACCCCTCCACTAAATGTTAATTGCAAACTTGCAATTAACACCCTCCAACGGATAGTCCGGCCGTGAAGGAAAAAGAGAAAACCGGCCGGAACGGAATGCAAACTGGCAACCCCAGAAAACCGATCCCGTAATAAATTACAGGAAAACCCCGCTACTGCAAATACATGCCCGCATTTGTATTCCCACTGAACACAAATGCAAAGAGACAAAACTACACTATCTAATACTAAGATCCGGCTTAAGCCAAAGCCGGCTAGTAAAAACTGTCCGATCACGATCCGTGCAATACCGCACGCATCTGATCGAACCCTGCCATATCTCCATACGGCCTCTACAGCGTTTCGCCCGAAACTTGAGTAACTGTCTGTGTGGTGGACTCTAAAGACTCGTCAATACTATGGCTGTGGATTTAACCACTAGCATGTCAGAGGTATTAATCATACGTGACGGGCCACCAGCTATCGACCAAAAGAGACGTCGATGAGCGAACTCATCCTGACACCCTACTGAGCCTGTCAGTGACAATATCCGTACAGTCCGGTCCGTTCGTCTATGAGCATCGCATGGCGGGCCTAGGGGGTTGGTAAAAGTCAGATCCCTAATAGCGGTACAAGTCGTGTCGGAGTGTAGCCATGAACACCCTGAGATACTACTGGAATACCTACCAGCAAATCTCCTGCCTTGGCCAAGGACTTTTCATGTTCTGGCTCTCCTAGACACAGCGCGACCTCACCCCCAATACCGGGAGAGACGAACCCCTGCAGATCCGCTCACTGCCTCCATGTGGCTCGGGACTGTACCCAACTAAAACCTGTTTGCACGACTCCTTTGAGCCGTGGTAGGGTAGTAATCAAAGCACAGTGGGAACTCACACGAGACAAATGAAGATCTCAGGTCGATGAACTAACCTGTACACATGTCACCAGGGAACTGCTATATTACGTCTGGTATAATCCCAACTAGCAGGTTCCCGGCGAGTCCTGTCCGGTGTACTCATAACCCAATGAGCACCTGTATACATCTTAGGTGAACCAACTGACACCAGTGGCTTGTGAGACCGGCCACCGCCCCTCGTCGGGGTCTCGACTGTATACACTAGTCTACTCTGGAGAATCGATGCCCTGTCTCGAAACTCCCTCGACTAGGGACCTTTTAAGGATGTGCTTATAGACTCCAGCTCTCACGTATATGATCGCCCTCATACTGCTGGTAGTCAAGCAAGAATCCTAGGGGCTCTATCAACGTGTAATAGCGACTCGTAAGGTCACCTAAAGCAGTACACGATGATAAAGATAAACCAGATAGCATACTATCATCTTGAGTAAGACTGTCCTACCGGGATAGGTCCTCCCTCAATCATTGCAATCACGTGCCTGTGATCCAATAATTGACTCTGAGGGCACTATCTCCAACACGGCCGATGTAGCAGATTTCATCAGATTCCCCCTCGCTTAAGGGGGTTTTGATTGTGGGGACGCTCTTCCCTGCAGGCGCAAGCCCCTGCAGTTAATTACGCTACCGCATCGCGGTAACCACTTTCTCCTTCTCCAGAATTTCACTTCGTGTCGTGTGTGTTTGTTTTGTTTGTGGTTGCCCGTAGATTGTATACGGAGACTAATTTATGTTGTCGCCCGTAGGACGTGGATTAGTCCAAATCCGTATTTACATAGATTTGGGTTTGGGGTTTTAGTTTAAGGATACGTTAGCCGTGTTTGAGGCTAAGATCAACTTAAACGTTCGTTAAGGATACGTTAGTCCAATTTGAGACTAAGATCAACTTAACATGATCGTTTAGATCCGACAAAAGAGTATTTGGAGGCTCTATTATTCCAGTTTAGGGACATAGTGGTCCGTTTCATGTATGGTCGTCGGGACCCATCACCTCTCTGACGACGTTGAAGGATTACAACGACAGATGTCAGAGGAGTTCAGAGATGTACCCTTAAACCAAAGTTGATTGGGGGATCTATAGTCCAATTTGGGACTAAAGTCTGTTTGAAGGTTTAAGGATACGTTAGCCATATTTGAGGCTAAGATCAACTTAAACGGGATCGTTTAGATCCGACAAAAGAGCATTTCAGGGCTCTATTGTTCCAGTTTAGGGACATAGTGGTCCATCGGTTTAAGGATGCTTAAGTCCGTGAGTTTAAGGACGCTTAAGTCCATAAGTTGGTTTAAGGACGCTTAAGTCCATAGGTTGGTTTAAGGACGCTTGAGTCCATGAGTTGGTTTAAGGACGCTTGAGTCCGGGAGTTTAAGGACGCTTGAGTCCGGGAGTTTAAGGACGCTTGAGTCCATGAGTTGGTTTAAGGACGCTTGAGTCCGGGAGTTTAAGGACGCTTGAGTCCATGAGTTGGTTTAAGGACGCTTGAGTCCGGGAGTTTAAGGACGCTTGAGTCCATGAGTTGGTTTAAGGACGCTTGAGTCCGGAAGTTTAAGGACGCTTGAGTCCGGGAGTTTAAGGACGCTTGAGTCCATGAGTTGGTTTAAGGATGCTTGAGTCCGTATCGATGTGTGGTTGCCGGGACCCGTCACCTCTCTGACGTCGTTGAAGGATTACAACGATAGGTGTTAGAGGAGTTCGGAGATGTACCCTTGAACCGGATGTAAATTGATTTAAGAGAGCAGTCGTGCTCAGTCAATTTAATTTGAGGACATACGGCCATGATTGGGCTAAGTCCAGTTGAAGATGTTCAACGTTTTCATTTATCTTTGGCCTATTAGGCCTATGTTAGGGTTTTGCCCCAGTTTAATAATGCACTGCATTTTATTCTGGCCTGCTAGGCCTTTTTGATTTGGGCTCTGTCCCTTTATTTTTATGATGCAGAGCATCTGTCTTTGTTTGGGCTCTGCCCTTTAAAATAATGCATGGCATTTTATTAGGTCTGTTAGGCCTTTTTTAATTGGGCTCAGCCCTTCTTTAAAATAATGCAGTGCATTAGTTATCTGACAATGACCATGTAACCTGTCAGGCGCTTTGCGCCAATTATTGAGCGCAAGCGCGTGTCGAGGTGACACGTGTCACGCTCTGGTGAGCGCAAGCGCAGTTAGCGCAGTGCGCTGCGCTGTTGCACTGCTGACACGTGGCGTGCTCTGATGAGTTGCGCCAATTTCAGAGAGCAATGCTCTATTTTAAAAGCGCATAGCGCAAGTTATTCTGGTGCTGACACATGGCGCTCTCTGGTGGCTTGAGCCAACCCAGGAGCGCAACAGTGCAGATTTACAAGTGTAAGGAACTGTTTTAATATCTTGATCCAATTATGGATTCAGGAAAAGAATCTTTAAGATTCCAGAACCAATGATTCATAAAAAGGCAATGCCTTTGTTATTATTATTTTTTTATTGAAGATCCTTGATCTAGTTCTTAGATCAATGATCTTTTCAGAAGAAATTCTTCTTTATTCAAAGGGTTTACCTTTTTCTCTTTTTGAGTTCTTCTCAAAATTCTTTAGAGGAGTTCTCTCTCTGTTTTCTGTGTTTCTGCCTCTGTCTCCTTTAGAATTAGGGTCTAGGGGCCTTTATATAGTGTCAATTAATTTGTTAAATTGGTTAGAGAGATCTTTCTCTGAGTGATTTGGGGATTTTTTCACCACCGTTGGATCTTTGATCTAAGAGCTTCTATTTTACAGAAGACAATCTTCTTTGTTTTAACAAGATCAGAAAGATCTTACTGGAATTTTAATTCTGTTTGGCGCAAATGCACCTGCGCTTGATACGTGTCACGCAGAGCAGAGCGCAGCGCAACTGCGCTGACACGTGTCGCGCAGCACAGCGCAACTGCGCTGACATGTGTCGCGCAGCGCAGAGCGCAGCGCAACTGCGCTGACTCATGTCGCTCAGCGCAGAGCGCAAGTCAGCTGAAGCGTTGCTTCTTTAAAATTTGAATTTTATTATCTTTTTAAAACAGAGCCTTGCTCTGATTTGGGGAAACAGAAGCGTTGCTTCATTTCCCGCCTTGGGATTTGAACGGAGCTTTGCTCTGAAAGGGAGATTTTCTCCTTTATTATTATTATTATTATTATTATTATTATTTATTTATTCTTTTTATTGTTATTATTTTATAAGGAGCGGATTTTGAGCCAAAATTTTTGGCGAGAACAAATGCCCCCCACTACTTTGCCCACGTAAGTATGTACGTGGGTGAAGTAGTGCAAAGTTATGAGTAGCCATGGAGCCGGGGGCTTAAGAGATAAGTTTAGGGTCCTTGTAGCCTAAGACTTTTCAATTTTATGAGCCGTAAGGGTCTCACAAAGACTTTTCTCCCTACGGATCGAGAGGATCTCGTAGGTGTATTTTCTCCTTAGGGGTCGTGAGGACTCTTAAGTGTGTTTTCTCTTATAAGTCGTAAGGATCTTTATAAGAGAATTTTCCCTCTTACGAGTCGAGAGGACCCGTAAGCGGTTGTCTCCCTCCTTGTCAAGATTCTACTTTGGAGAGTGTGACCCGTGGATAGTATGTAAGAGACCGTTTTGGATCGACTTGCAGGGCCCCAGTGCTTAGGAAATAGGTTTTTTAATCCCCGCTGCCTAAGGCTTTTCCTCACGAGTCAAGACGAATCGAGAATTTCTCGCAAAGACACTAATTTCCTCACGAGTCGAGACGAATCGAGCATTTCTCGCAAGAATGTCCTAACGTCACAGTTAAACTCTGCTCTTTACGACAAAGGTCCGTTAGGGTCTGTGGTACTTAGGGTTTTGGCCGTCGTACCGTCGCGTTAGCTGATATATTCCTCGATAGGCGATCTTGCTGTTCGAGTAGCCCTGCGATTGTCGTTTCTCTGATCCCTTCGGGGGCTGGACAAGACATCTTCAAGTAATCTTCCAAGTAATATGACCGTCGAAAGAGCAAGCATAGGGATATTCCATGTCACTTTTTACTTGAGGTTAGGCTCATTTTGGAGAGCCCCGATGAGTCATAACCACTCCGCGCTGGTGTGGGATGATCTCCGATAATCTTTCAGGTTTTATATGACTTGCCGTCAAGACCCTGAAGCTAGGAATTTGGCCTTTGCTTCGTTTGCTGGTATTGCGTCCTCTATATCGAGACGAATGTCGCGGTTGTCTCTAGGTTGTTGGTGAACCGTCGAGCTTTGGAACTAGGGACTTTGCCGTGGCTCCGCTGTTGTTGTCGCGTCTGAACCCTGCTGGAGGAAGAACGCTGTAATGGTGACCACTCCGCACTGGTGCGAGATGATCTTCGATTGTCTTTCAGGCTTTATATGACTTGCCGTTAAGACCCTGAATCTAGGAATGTGGCCTTCGCTTCGTTTGCTGGCATCACATCCTAGTCCTGTTGGAGGAAGAATACTGTTGTAACATCTCGTCTGTTGTATTGAGACGGACGTCGAGGTGGTGACCACTCCGCGCTGGTATGAGATGATCTCCGATTGTCTTTCAGGTTTTATATGACTTGCCGTTACGATCCTGAAGCTAGGAATTTGGCCTTCGCTTCGTTTGCTTTAGTGTGTCCGAATCCTGTTGAAGGAAGGACACAGTTGTTGACATTGCGTCTGCTGTATCGAGACGGATGCTGAAGTGGAGCTGGGATTTTGCCGTCACTCCGCTTGATGGTGTAACACCTGTATCCTTCCAGAATAAGGAGGCACACCGTTGTTGGTCTCCAGGCTGTAGATGTGGCCATTGAGATTTGGAACTAGGGACTTTGCTATGGTTCCGTTTCGTTGTGACTCTGAGGTCGATTGTTGACGTCACGTCTGCATCTGGTTGGAGTGAGGAGAAACGCCGTTGATGATCTCTAAGTTGTCGATATTGACGTCGAGACCCTGAAGCTAGGGATCTTCCTTTGCTTCATTTGTTGACATTGTGTCTGCAATATTGCGACAAATGTCGAGATTGTCTCTAGGTTGTCTATGAACCGTCGAGATTTGTCTTCGCTTTCTGATGGAGCCTGTCGGGAAGGTATGGTTCCCACTTTTTTTGTGCCCCTGGATTGTATACAGGGATCGATGTGATCTCACCTGTAGGGAAAAAAGTTTCATTTTTTTTTCATTTTTTTTCCGCGATGCTCTACCATTTCAGCATTTATATCGCGAAAGTCGCGATTGCCCAATCATTTCGTCTATTTTTCGCGGTGCCCAATCATTTCGATTATTTTTCTTTTTACTCGCTGCTTTTTATTGCAAGTTGCCCAATCATTTCGGCTGATTTTTTTTTTACTCGCTGCTTTTTATTGCGAGTTGCCCAATCATTTCGGCTGTTTTTGTATGCATACATTTTTACTTGCTGATTTCGTTGCAAGTTGCCCCATCATTTCGGCTATTTCATATGCATTTTTGGCTCTTTTTATCACGAGTGTGGAACTTAGAATCTGGTGCCAATCTTAGCATCAGCATCGCTGCGACTGGAATATAGCCAGGAGCGAATCATCATTTGCCATGAAAGGACTTGGAATTTGATACCAATTTACGCATCAGCATCGCTACAACTGGGATATTGCCAGGAGAGAATCATCATTTGCCTCTGTTGATGTCGAACAAACGTGGCTTAGCGAACAGGGTTAGGATCCCGTCGACTAAGGCTTTTGACTTCATGAGCCGTAAGGGTCTCATAAAGGTATTTCTCCCTACAAGTCGTGAGGATCTCGTAGGTGTGTTTTCTCCTTAGGGATCGTGAGGAATCCTAAGTGTATGTTCCCCCGTAAGTCGTAAGGATCTTACAAAAGGGTTCTCTCCTTATAAGTCGAGAGGACTTATAAGGGTTGTTCGCCATATGGACATATCCCTAGCCACGGGTGGGACTTGGTCAGGGAAATGTTTATTCGCGCCCGTGGATTGTGTACAAGGGTCAGTATTGAGCCACTTGTAGGGCAATATCGAAGGTTGTGGGGGTTTCTTAAGAACAGGTTTAGGTCTCTGTAACTTAACACTTTCAAATCTTATGAGCCGTGAGGGTCCCATAAGAGAGTTCTCCTTACGAGTCGTAAGGATCTCGCAAGTGTAATTTCTCCTTAGGAATCGTGAAGATCCCTAAGTGTGTTGCTCCCTTGTGAGTCATAAGGATCTCACGCGGGTGGTTTCTCCACACAAGGTCGTGAGGACCCTGTAAGTGTCTTTTAACGAGGTTGCGCCCTTTCGGGTTTTCACAAACACTCGCCGGGAGTCCTGCTGTTTTTACTCACGGAGCCCTTCCGGGTTTTCATCCGTGCCTACTTTGCTTATAGACATATCGTCTTTATTTTTCTTTTTCTTTTTCTTTTTTTTTCTTTTTTTTTATTTTTCTAACGAGGTTGCGCCCTTTCAGGTTTTCACAAACACACGCCGGTAGCCCTGCTGTTTTTACTCACGGAGCCCTTTCGGGTTTTCATCCGTGCTCATTTTGCTTATGGACATACCGTCTTTATTATTATTTTTTTTTATCTCGTCGGCCTGAGGATGTTGCGGTAATAGTTTAAAGACGTTTCGGTCGTTTGCAAGTTTTAGGACATTGCGGTCCATCATTAGTTTAATGACGTTTCGGTCCACCGTTGCTGTATTCGAGACGAATCTCTAGTTTACTGACTTTTCGGTCTATGGGGCTTTCCCCGTGAATGAGCATGATGCCCCCAGCGTATCCATCTTTCTCGGAGCGTGCGGTTGTGGCGGGCTCACCTTCCAGTTTTCGGAGATGACGAACTTGCCCTGTTGGTATTGGTCTTCAACCCAGTTTTTGAAGATGTAGCAGTTTTCAATCGGATGGCCCAATACTTGGTGGTAAGGGCAGTAATTAGGAGCGTTGATATCATTCAGTTGTGGTTGGCATTTCGGCTCCAGTAGAGTGATAAGCCTGTTGCGCACCGCCACTTCGAACAGCCTCCTTGTTTCATCCTGGGGAAATGAGTAAGGATGTCTCAACCTCTCACAGAGGGGTTGCCGCTTGTTGTTTTGGCGAATAATCGGTCTAAGGCCACTCGATTGCTGTTGAGTGTTGGCGGCAAAGGCCGTTTTTCCTTTTCCTTTATCCTTTTTGTTCGCTCTGTTGTTTGTGAGTCTGAAATCCTCTCCGGATATCGTGCAATTGTGCGGCTGAACGTTCTCGCAACTTCTCAATCCTTCAGAGATGGACTGCTTAAAGAGAGGGCCAAGGGCTACTTTTTCGTCTGAATCGCTCCCGAAGGTGAGAACTCATGATCCCCCGGGCTCATCCTTACGACAATTGCCGACAACTCTTTTATGCTCATCCGTCGTATTCTTCCGCTGTCTACGAGCTTCACGCTTTGTTCTGTTGACGTATTGCCTATGGGCGACATACCCTTGCCACCAACACTTAAAGGAGTCAGTCTTCAATGGGATGTGTGATCTTCCGATGGTATAAGCAGAAGTTAGGATCCTTCTCTACTCCATTGAGAGTGTTTTCTTCAGAGGGTGGTAGCTTCATCCCCATTGATATGGCTTTAGCGAACATTTTCTTCGTCTTGAATTTGTTTTTATCCGCAGCAGATGACTTTTGATTTGACGGGAGTGCCTCGACTCTTTCGTCTAGTCGCCGGCGTTTAGCTTGTTCCAATATGGCCATCTCACGCTCTTGATTGGCTTTAGCTTTCAGACGAATCTCATTCAGGAAGGTATCGGTCATCTGGTCTGACGGCCACAGAAGTTCCGATTTAGAATCCTTCCTCGTTTTCTCGGCGCACGGAACCTCTTTATCGTCTATCGACGAGTGAGAGATCACGTGACAACTTGCCACGTGATTCTCAGATCCATCTAATGAGTCTTCTCTATCATTTTCGTCCTCAACAAAAGAACAAGTTGCCCCCGGCGTGTCCATCTTCTTTGGAGTGTGCGGCTGTGGTGGGTTTACTTTCCACTTTTCATACAGCGCGAACTTGCCTCGTAGGTACTGATCCTCGATCCATCCCTTAAAGACGAAGCAATCCTCGATCGGATGACTTACCGTTTGGTGGTAAGGGCAATAGTTGGGATTATTCACCTCGCTGAGTTGCGGTGGTCTCCTTGGATTCGGGAGATAGATAAGCCTATTGCACATCGCCAGCTCGAACAACCTCTTCGTTTTATCCCGCGGGAATGAGTAAGGGCGCTTCATTTTCTCATTATAATACCGCCGTCTCTCTTCCAGTTTATCCGCTAGCTTCGGGGCACTGGGCTGCTGTTGGGTGTTCGCAGTGAAGGTCATTTTCCCTTTACCCTTGTCGTTTCGAGATTCCGGCTTCGGAGGAGACGGTCTGTGACCCATTTGATCCATCTGGGCTAGCTTATCAATTAAATCCTGGAACGTGGTCGGTTTAAAGAACATCATGAACTGTGAAATAGTTGCATGAGGGTCTAGGGTGCCTACAAACATGCCTACGTCAGGTGCTTCTTCGATCCGCTATTCACATTTCGACCACAGATTCCGCCATCGTGTTGCGTATTGAACCCGCATTTCGCCTGGCCTTATCCTGGCGTTGATCAGTGCTGTTATCGGGGTGCGTCCACTAGCACTCGCGAATCGCTGAGTAAACAACAACTCCATTTCAGCGAAGGTCCTGACGGAGTCATTTGAGAGTTCGGAGTACCACTCAAATGCCATCTCCGATAAGCTACCGACGAACTGGCGAAGCAACAATTTATCATCACCGCTGGTATTGCCACAAAGAGCCCTGAACTGGGCAACATGTTGATGTGGATTCCCCGTCCCTTTATATACGTGGAACTTAGGGATCGTATATCCCGGCGGGTAACTGATTTGGTCATACCAGCTCGGATAGGGTCGTCCGGTCCTAACAATTTGCCCTGCCGCTTCACTCGCCTGATGGGCTTATATTTGCTAAGCTATATAGTCATCCAGTGCGGCCTTGGAAATGGTTTCCTCCTTTGCTGCTGAAAGGGCCGGAGGAGGATTAAAGGTTTCCCCTCCATCGTCCCCAACAATGATTGGAGGGTCATCAACTGGAGGGTCCGGCTGTAACATCATCCCTACCATATCTTGGAAGAAGAGAGCCATTTGTTTTATGTTAGCCGCTTGTTCTGCGGCTTCTTTGTCCTTCCTTTCAAGGACTCTGCGTAGGAAGTCAGCGTCAGTTTCTTGTTCGTGACGCTGTTCTGACGATGCCTCCGAGCTTTCTTTTGGCCTGGTAAGTGCGGCCATAGCAGTCATCATCTCTTGAAGCTTCTGTTGCTGCTCCTGGGCTTTCGTCACGGATCGGGTGAGCGGTCGGTGACCCATCGAAGCACGGCTTTCCTCCTTTCCGGAAGCCATATAAACAGTGTGCACCACCATGCCCCCAGACTTGGAGTGTTTGTGCTCAGCGCGTTTACGGCTCGCCATGTTCACAGGGGCTTTTTGCGGCCTCCTTTTTCTTTTGAGCGGTTGAAATTGAGGGGGCCGTTGTAGTGGGCACCCAAGTAGCCGTTGCTTTTTCTGGTTTGACAGAGTAGTCCTTCTCCTGCCGAACCTTTATCTTTTTCTGTCAGCGGAGATAGTCTTGATCCACTATGGAGTCTTGGACTTGACACCAGACCTTGTAAATTTTAGAGGACAGCCATTGAGGGGGCCGCTCCAGCTTCATCTCTGAAGTATTCTCCACGGGTGAAGGAGTTCTCTTCAGCACTGCAGTAGGAGAGTTTCTGCGCACCGTGTTCAGCAATTCAAAGCTGTTCCCGGTTGGAATAGCAGCATTAATTTCCACCATCGGAGCTGGCGGAGTCAGTCCAGAAGGGGAATTGTCCCCAGCTTTCCTCACTCAGCGACAGTGGCGGCGTCGAGCATGTCGTGCAGATGGAGCCATTTCATCTATAAGGGTGACTTCATCATGCCCCTTGCTTTGAGGAGAGACTGTTATTAGTGCTAGCCTGTCGAAGACTGACACCAGTTGAGAAGCAATGTCTAATCTGTTAAAGACAGACCTCTGGGCGGGGGAAACAACTTTGAGGACCTTGCCTAGAGCAGCAACCGGAACGGCCAGCCTTGTGAAAACTGACTTCTTGGAAGAAGGAGTCTTTTCAATGATTTCGTCCGCTTGAGCCGGGATGGCTATCCGCTTTGGGATGGCAGCTTCAGGTATCGCGGGCTTGTAGACGTTCTGGCCCAGTCTGTTGAAAACTGAGGTATTGAAGTTGGGCGACCTGTTGAGAGGGGTCGCGGCAGTGGTAAACCGATCAAAGACCGACTTCTTTGGGGATTCTCTCAACGTCATTGTGGCATTGAAGCTCATCGGTGGGAGCATGGTCCCGAAGAATAGTCCAGCGGTGGCTTGAGTTACCTGCTCTACCGGCATCTTGAAAAGGGAGGCCGCTCGGGGCCCATAAGTCACTCCTCCAGCAAGGACGAAGCGAGAGTTGCAGTTGCAGGCAGTACAGTTTGAAGCCATTGATCTTCTATTTTCTGCACGGAGAAAGACACCAAATCTTAGTACCTCAAACCCACAGGCAACCACAGCAAACCGCGATTCGTTCGCGAACACGACACACGAAGTGTAGAGTGGGAAGAGGAAAATGTCCCACCGGACGTACCAGAATCTGTTCCCCTCCGAACGGCGGCCGAGACGACGTGGGAGATGTCTTGCCTGAGATTTGGGGCAGATGCTATCCGTCCACCTCTCCGATGATACCAAGTTGATTTATGGCACCGTGTATCGGAGGTTTGGACGGATGCGGCCGATGTAGCAGACTTCGTCAGATTCCCCCTCGCTTGAGGGGTTTTTGATTGTGAGGACGCTCTTCCCTGCAGGCACAAGCCCCTGCAGTTAATTACGCTACCGCATCGCGGTAACCACTTTCTCCTTCTTCAGAATTTCACTTCGTGTCGTGTGTGTTTGTTTTTTTGTGGTTGCCCGTGGATTTTATACGGAGACTAATTTATGTTGTAGCCCGTAGGACGTGGATTAGTCCAAATCTGTATTTACTTAGATTTGGGTTTGGGGTTTTAGTTTAAGGATACGTTAGCCGTGTTTGAGGCTAAGATCAACTTAAACGTTCGTTAAGGATACGTTAGTCCAATTTGAGACTAAGATCAACTTAACATGATCGTTTAGATCCGACAAAAGAGCATTTGGAGGCTCTATTATTCCAGTTTAGGGACATAGTGGTTCGTTTCAAGTATGGCCGTCGGGACCCATCACCTCTCTGACGACGTTGAAGAATTACAACGACAGATGTCAGAGGAGTTCAGAGATGTACCCTTGAACCAAAGTTGATTGGGGGATCTATAGTCCAATTTGGGACTAAAGTCTGTTTGAAGGTTTAAGGATACGTTAGCCGTATTTAAGGCGAAGATCAACTTAAACGGGATCGTTTAGATCTGACAAAAGAGCATTTCGGGGCTCTATTGTTCTAGTTTAGGGACATAGTGGTCCATCGGTTTAAGGACGCTTAAGTCCGTGAGTTTAAGGACGCTTAAGTCCATAAGTTGGTTTAAGGATGCTTAAGTCCATAGGTTGGTTTAAGGACGCTTGAGTCCATGAGTTGGTTTAAGAACGCTTGAGTCCGGGAGTTTAAGGACGCTTAGTCCATGAGTTGGTTTAAGGACGCTTGAGTCCGGGAGTTTAAGGACGCTTGAGTCCGGGAGTTTATGGACGCTTGAGTCCATGAGTTGGTTTAAGGACGCTTGAGTCCGGGAGTTTAAGGACGCTTGAGTCCATGAGTTTGTTTAAGCACGCTTGAGTCCGGAAGTTTAAGGACGCTTGAGTCCGGGAGTTTAAGGACGCTTGAGTCCATGAGTTGGTTTAAGGACGCTTGAGTCCGTATCGATGTGTGGTTGTCGGGACCCGTCACCTCTCTGACGTCGTTGAAGGATTACAACGATAGGTGTCAGAGGAGTTCGGATATGTACCCTTGAACCGGATGTAAATTGATTTAAGAGAGCAGTCGTGCTCAGCCAATTTAATTTGAGGACTTACGGCCATGATTGGGCTAAGTCCAGTTGAAAATGTTCAACGTTTTCATTTATCTTTGGCCTATTAGGCCTATGCTAGGGCTTTGCCCCAGTTTAATAATACACTGCATTTTATTCTGGCCTGCTAGGTCTTTTTGATTTGAGCTATGTCCCTTTATTTTTATGATGCAGAGCATCTGTCTTTGTTTGGGCTCTACCCTTTAAAATAATGCATGGCATTTTATTAGGCCTGTTAGGCCTTTTTTAATTGGGCTCAGCCCTTCTTTAAAATAATGCAGTGCATTAGTTATCTGACAATGGCCATGTGGCCTGTCAGGCGCTTTGCGCCAATTATTGAGCGCAAGCGCATGTGGAGGTGACACGTGTTACGCTCTGGTGAGCACAAGCGCAGTTAGCGCAGTGCGCTGCGCTGTTGCGCTGCTGACACGTGGTGCGCTCTGGTGAGTTGCGCCAATTTCAGAGAGCAATGGTCTATTTTAAAAGCGCATAGCGCAAGTTATTCTGGTGCTGACACGTGGCGCTCTCTGGTGGCTTGCGCCAACCCAGGAGCGCAATGTTGCGCCACGGCAGCGCCCCGGCCGTCTTATCGAGGCCAAAATGCGGAATCAAGAATTTTCCTTACTAGGAAACTGGCGCTACCGCGGACAATAAAACCCGGATCGTTAACCATTAACCTATACTAGCTAACAAGGGATGGGAAGAGAAGTATACCGAGTGATCCGAGTCCTCCGGTCTTCTCGTCGTCGTCCCGATCTCCCGCGGAAAGTCCTGTCTCCATGTCGTCGCCTCCTCTCCGGAAGGGCACCACATCGCCTGCGTCTTTTACGGGCTCCCGCCTCAATACCGAGGCAACTCGGGCGCGAAGTTGGCGGGCCGACGCGTCCAAGATTTGCTGTAGAATGTGTAGGGTTGAAGCTATGTCTCATTTGGGGTTTTGTTGCCTTTGAAGATGATGGAGGAATCAAGATAAGAAAAATGGTGCTTGCATTTTTCTAGCATGAAAATGAGATCAAGAATGCCACACTCTCAAGAATGAAACTCTCACCTTTTTTTCTTCTCTCCAAAAATGAATAACCTCCCTCTTAGAATGGTGGAGGAAAGAATACATATGCAAGAGGGAGGTGAGTGTAGGAAAAGAGAGAGGGTGACCATATCCAAACATCATCATAACTAATTCACATCAACTACTAATCACCTCAAATCAATAAAAAGCAAGTGATGATGATAGATAAGAATGGTATCAAAAAGATGCTATCATAATTAAACCATTTGCATGAAAACCCTCCATAATGTGTTATTTGCAAACTTGCAAATAACACCCTCCATCAAAAGGTTCGGCCGGGAAAGAACAAAGAAAAACCGGCCGGAACGGAATGCAAACTGGCAACTCCAGAAAACTGGTCCCGTAATAAATTACAGGAAAACCCCGATACTGTGCATACACACCCGCATCTGTATTCCTGCCGGATACAAATGCAATGAGACAAAATCTACACTGTACTATACTAGGATCCGGCTTAAACCAAAGCCGGCTAGTAATATCCGTTCGATCCTGATCCGTGCAATACCGCACGTATCTGATCGAACCCTGCCATATATCCATACGGCCACTAGTACAAACCGTCCGATCCTGATCCGTGCAATACCGCACGTATCTGATCAGACCCTGCCATATCTCCATACGGCCTCTACAGCGTTTCGCCCGAAAGCTGAGTAACTGAAAGTGTGGTGGACTCTAAAGACTCGTCAATACAATGGCTGTGGATTTAACCACCAGCACGTCAGAGGTATAAGCCAATACGTGACGGGCCACCAGCTATTGACCAAAAGGGACGTCGATGAGCGAACTCATTCTGACACCCTACTGAGCCTATCAGTGACAATATCCGTACAGTCCGGTCCGTTCGTCTATGAGTATCTCATGGCGGGCCTAGGGGGTTGGTAAAAGTCAGACCCCCAAAAGCGGTACAAGTCGTGTCGGAGCGTAGCCCAGAACACCCTGAGATACTACTGGAATACCTACCAGTAAATCTCCTGCCTCGGCCGAGGGCTTTGTGTAATGGCTCTCCTAGACACAGCGCGACCTCACCCCCAATACCGGGAGAGACGAACCCCTGCAGATCCGCTCACTGCCTCCATGTGGCTCGGGACTGTACCCAACTAAAACCTGTTTGCACGACTCCTTTGAGCCGTGGTAGGGTAGTAATCAAAGCACAGTGGGAACTCACACGAGACAAATGACGATCTCAGGTCGATGAACTAACCTGTACACATGTCACCAGGGAACTGCTATCTGACATCTGGTATATGACCAACTAGCAGGTTCCCGGCGAGTCCTGTCCGGTGTACTCATAACCCAATGAGCACCTGTATACATCTTAGGTGAACCAACTGACACCAGTGGCTTGTGAGACTGGCCACCGCCCCTCGTCGGGGTCTCGACTGTATACACTAGTCTACTAATGGAGTATCGATGCCCTGTCTCGAAACTCCTACGACTAGGGACCTTTTAAGGATGTGCTTATAGACCCCAGCTCCCACGTATATGATCGCCATCATACTGCTGGTCGTCAAGCAAGAATCCTAGGGGCTCTATCAACGTGTAATAGCGACCTGTCAGGTCACCTAAAGCAGTACACGATGATAAAGGTAAACCAGATAGCATACTATCATCTCGAGTAAGACTGTTCTACCGGGATAGGTCCTCCCTCAATCATTGCAATCACGTGCCTGTGATCCAATAATTGACTCTGAGGGCACTATCTCCAACAATCTCCCACTTGCACTCAAGGCTAATTATTGCGATGTCGCATACTCACAGCCCATGTGATACCGAACACCCAACTCCTCTACTAGTCTGTCGCACAAAGCCTGTTTGCGAAACTATTGCGTTCGAGGAAAAGCCTCAGTGAGTGGATCCGCCTAGACGTTCCTTTCTATGTCTCTCTATATCTCAAGTTCGCGGAGAAAACCATCTCCCGAAATGAGCAATACCTGTCTTGGAATGTCTGGATGTCTGATGGGACCTAGTTCATAAATGAACTCCAAATCCAAACTTCTTAGACTGTATCGTCAACTGAACTTAATCAGTATCCTGCGCCATGCCTCCCTTAGTATCTGCCTGGATCACCTGTCCAGAATACTGTCCCTCGTCAGAGGGAGAACTATAACTCTGACAACCTCCTTGTCGTCCATGTCACCTTGGAAGCCTGGAGTGATAACCGTCTCCTAAAGGAGGCAGCCGTTATCATATCCCTAGAACATTCACTTATGTTCTAAACTGCTTCCGACTGTTCCTCCAGGATTGGATCAATATCAACTTATTGCATCTAGTGCAAGAACAACATCTGGTGTGGTACTTGACATCTCATGATTGACTCAATTGCCTAAGCAAGTGATCTGCCAATCATGCACATCCCTCTCTACTTTAGTCTATAAGACACCTTTAGAGAGGGTGACTCCATTACCTGCAGGTACACTACCATGCCAGGAGTCGTCCATTCTAAATACTCATAGAATGCTGTCAAGGTACCCAGATTAGGAAACCACCCAAATCTAGATCTAAAACCATAGATCTAGTAACCAGAATGTCTGATATAATATCCAAGTCCTGTGTGGAGAAAACACTGTGTGACAACCAAAGTATAACCGATCGTAGTATAGGAGTTTCTTTTCCTACTTTGTGTATGTCATCCAATACCAGGACATCACACCCTACTACCTTCTCAACAGATCCATCCTCTATTCTGATGAAGTCAAACCTATGACTGTCACATCAGAAATAGATGATCTATCTCCGCTATATCTGCTTTAGTCTATAAATAGACATAAGCTAACTGTCCACCAATGCTTCCGCTGCTCCCACTGACTACGACAACCCTCTGGCAGAGTCATATAGACGTACACTTCTAAAGCTAGTTTAGAACGACGCTATACTCATCCTCCTGCCGGGTCTCACAGTCTGGAACAACAGCAATGGTAAGTCTGGGTAAACAAGAACCTCCCTGCCACCGTCCTTGAGCATACCGAAGTACCTCTCGAGTGCCTGAGGTTACCCACCATATCTGCGGAGTGGCCAATGGAATGTCAAACCAGATTGAATCTTTAGGTTCTTATCAAATCTTCAGTAATCGTTTGCGGTTCTGGAATCACTTCCAGTTCTACCATACTCCCACTACTGTTTTCTGAAAAATAACCATTTCCTTTTAAAATGTGGCGAGTTAAGAACAATATCACTATTGATCTTCCAGATGGTAGAAAATCAACCCTCGTCATAGCCTGGGTCAACCCACAAACAGCCATTACAGAAACGTGCCTTGAGTTGTCCAGTGTCTGGTTTTAATCATAAGCCGGACAACTCCCCGTATCTTAACATCGTTAAGATATGAACTGTTCTATATCCAATATAGAACCAGAGGCACTGATTTAATTGAACCAGATTCAAATCATGCAGCTATCTCCAGTGCATGTCAACTAAATGGAAGGAGGCCGATCAGCGTTACCCAACTTAGGAATGCTTCCAATTATGAGTAACCTGAAAGAGAAGCAAGTTCTCATTACTATTAACTGAATACCATACACAAGTATCTACATCTTCGATCACTTTGAAGAATCCCGATACTTGCTACACCTGGTTCTCTACTCTATTCAAATACCTATAACTTCTCAAAACTCAGACCCTGTGTTTCTACGAAACACATGTCTAAGAATTAGAGTAGTTAAAAGTAAACAGAATATAGTATGAGGACCATCCCCACTGTCCTAATGGACACTGGACAATATACAATACTCTGTATAAGTCCCTGAGTCTAACAACTCATTCACTGTGTGTCGTAGGTTGAAAACTGTACTATGGTTAAGAAGAATTACACCGCTGTTCAATGCTCCTTACCTAACCATCCACTGATATAGGTAAATGTCATCGACATAATATCAAAAGGTATATCTCACTCTATGAAAATAGACGTACAGATATATCAATTTGAAATTGGTGCACAACAGCGGATATTCAAAACCAAATATTTGCCGACCGGCAAACAGCCCAGGTGATCTCCTCAAATATCACCGATTACAACGAATCCCGATATAATGAGGATGATCACCCAATTCCCAATAACTTACTCCCACTCATCATCTGTAAAACCATACAGATGTGAGAATCATACCTGGTAAATACATACCCTGGAGTAAGTATCTTATCGGGAAATCAGTTTTCTTTTAACATTACACAGTGAAACTGAAACATTGAAATGTTTCGGTGGGGTATCCTGGTATTCCTAGTAATGCCTCTACCATTATCCAGATTCACAACTATAACCGTATAATTCTTTGCCACCTCTCCAAATCCCTTTATATGTCTTTAGTCATTACCTTCTGCACACCCCTTAGGCCAAATGGTTTTCTTCCTTCCCTACCGTTCGGCACCAGCCTATGGTTTGGAAGAAGACTATCCAATAAGCATAAAAGGTGTACTGTCCTAATCCTAGGAGCACTCGCAACGCGAGAGAAGGTGAAGATAAAAGACACCTGAATGTACTTTATTCCTATTTCTCCTGAACTAGGATCCATCCCCGAACTGGAACAAGTTCCTTTCGAGTTCGTATATAACCATACGATGGATTATCCAATAAACTGGGATCTTCGTAGTAATACGGAGTGTCCTGGAGAAATACAAAGGTGATTTAGGATTGGCGAAGGAATACTTGGTTTGGTCGTGAACAGCAGTCGCAATTTACTTTGCCCTCTTACTAATCCCTTGCTTTGTCTTAATCTTAATACCTTCTGCACACCGTTTAGGCTAATTGGTTTTCTTCATTCCTACCGGTCGGCACCAGCCTAAGGTTTGGAAGAAGACTATCCAATTTGCATAATAGGTGTACTATCTCCTAAACCAAGGAGTACTCACAACTTGAGAGAAGGTAAAAGGGAAAAGACAACTGAATAATCCTATCCGTTTTCTCCAGAACCGGAAACCATCCTCGAATTCCTTCGAGTTCGTATCTAACCATACGATGGTTTTGTCCAATGGAAGTGGACGTTCATAGTAATACGGGGTGTCCTGGAGAAAAGGGTAAAAGTAGGAGTGGCAATGAGGTTTGCAACTCTGACAATCCAAAAGCCTGTGTTAAGAAGGTTCGGTCAACTTGGTCACTGAGTCATAGTCTAGGGTCGGGTCAAAGGTCGCTGCCAAAGAGAGAGAGAAAAGAAACACTCAGCGTGCACTCTAACCTAGATCAGAATGGTTATCACTTTATCTAATCTGGAAACCTCCCACTGTACCGTCAAATTCTCCTCCAAACCTGAAAGAAGAATTAGTCGGGATCACCCGAGGAGTAAACCAACTCATCAGTGGGAATCGGGATCCAACTATCATCGCATGATAACTTGACGGAATCCACTCAAGTCACCACACTCCAGAAGGTATGCGCATGTCTGGCAAGTTTCAGTTCTTTTGAAACTCCCGATGTGATTTTTACCCCTAGGACCCAAGTGACCTTGACACAGTCAACAAATCAAAGAGTCCTAGTCAAGTTCAGCCCGTCATTATCCTGGATTGCATTAAACCCACCCGTATGAGCCCTTGACACAGTCAACAAGGCCGCACGACTGTCCTAACCAATCCCATCAATATGCTGCAAACAAACACTACTTAGCTACCGCACACTACGCCTTGACACAGTCAACAAACGCAGCACGAATACTAAGTAATACTTGTAAGAAATGACGGAGGGCTACGACTGGTTTTTGGCGAAAAACCTTTAACGTAATGAACTTGATATCGTTGAAGGAACTGCATAGCCTTTTTAGAAAATATAGTGACGAAAACCTTTACTAAAGAGGTCACTCCCGGTCAAGGGATCTCGGCTCTTTCCCCGTAGAATGAGGTGCAGGATATTCCAACTGAATACCACGATGCAAAGCAAAAGTAATCGGCTATAGTGAAGTTAATGCCCTGACGCAAACTTCTGTCCAAGGGGTCACTCCCGGTGAAGGGATCTCGGCCCTTGCCTCGTTGACTGAGGAGCAGGATATTCCAACTGAATACCACGATGCAAAACAAAAGTGAACGTCCTTGCAATAACAGCTTTTTGAAAAATGTTCCAACAACATCAGAATAGGTTTGTTTATCTTGCATTGATCCGAATCAACGCAGTCCCATCAATTGATCACACCACAAAGAACGAAAATATACTGACGTACGTATATGCCATCTGCATTCGCCACTGGGTCCCGTCATCACCCGTTAGGTTAGCTAACTAACGGCAGAGCGGGGACTGGACTAGCGCGGATGAAAAACATATACAACATCTACTAATATATATACCAATATATAGTATTCGCTCAAGGCGTGATAAAATGCAACATCACAGAAATGTACAGCATCACAGAACAATACAGATATCTGGAAGCCCCGGGTTTCACAGAGCCGCTGCAGAAACCCGACGTTCCCCTGGTCGTGTGGATAGCCTGTGCAATGAAAACCTAGACCCCTACGGGCGCGTCAAGTCACCCGCCAAAACCTGAAGCGAGGCAGCCCCCTTCAGCAACGTGAATGGACCACCCAGCACTTCACGGAATCCGGTAACTCGGGCACCCCTCCTGGGTCAACCTGTACCCCCTACGAGTGCGGCGAATAGCCCGCCAATCCTGGAGTGAAGCCCCCTCCGTCCCAATACCATGAGATGCGGGCTTGTTGCCCTCCAGAACCCGGCTATCCGTGCACCCCACCGCGGGGCAATCCTAGTACAGAAAGTAAAATATACATACAACGGGTACATCGACCGCAACCAGGTCGTGCCCCAAAAGAATAATACAAACAGGCAGTGACGGCAGTCCACATGTCGGACGCTCGCCCCGCAATATCAAATGTACATAATACAACCACAACTGTACTAGCATTGCATCCAGGCTATCCCCACGACCGATCCGCAACAACACAGAACAATCACAGAACATCAACGTGAAAATCACGTTCGCAAATCCGTCTAACCGGGCTATAGCAGTTAGACAGGATTTACCGATCAACTGATATTCACGGTCGCAGATATAATGTAAATACTGTGAAACAATGTGTTTAAAATATCCAATCGATCAAAAATTAACAAGTGGGCCCCCAAGTAATACTGTAGCACTCTCAGAAATTCTGGGTCCAATTTTAATATTCCAAAACCCCTATCTTAAGCCCAAAAGCCCACTGCAAAAAGTTGGCCAAATGAAGCAAACATACTGCGGCAGAACCGCGGCAAATGAGGGGTAATTGCCGCGTTTCCGCGGTCGTACGGAATGATCAAGCTTCCAAATTTTTGCAGTGTTCTTAGGATTCTCTGTACATCATTCTGCAATCACCTGAAAAAATTTTCGAGCCCGGAAAAAATCGACAGAAAACTGATGCATGCAAAAACGCGGTTTTTGGAATTTTGGTCGATCGGATAAGTAAAACACATTAGAACAAGCTAGACAAGGTTAATGGTGTGGCTCTGATACCATGTTGCGCCACGGCAGCGCCCCGGCCGTCTTATCGAGGCCAAAATGCGGAATCAAGAATTTTCCTTACTAGGAAACTGGCGCTACCGCGGACAATAAAACCCGGATCGTTAACCATTAACCTATACTATCTAACAAGGGATGGGAAGAGAAGTATACCGAGAGATCCGAGTCCTCCGGTCTTCTCGTCGTCGTCCCGATCTCCCGCGGAAAGTCCTGTCTCCATGTCGTCGCCTCCTCGCCGAAAGGGCACCACATCGCCTGCGTCTTTTACGGGCTCCCGCCTCAATACCGAGGCAACTCGGGCGCGAAGTTGGCGGGCCGACGCGTCCAAGATTTGCTGTAGAATGTGTAGGGTTGAAGCTATGTCTCATTTGGGGTTTTGTTGCCTCTGAAGATGATGGAGGAATCAAGATAAGAAAAATGGTGCTTGCATTTTTCTAGCATGAAAATGAGATCAAGAATGCCACACTCTCAAGAATGAAACTCTCGCCTTTTTTTCTTCTCTCCAAAAATGAATAACCTCCCTCTTAGAATGGTGGAGGAAAGAATACATAAGCAAGAGGGAGGTGAGTGTAGGAAAAGAGAGAGGGTGACCATATCCAAACATCATCATAACTAATTCACATCAACTACTAATCACCTCAAATCAATAAAAAGCAAGTGATGATGATAGATAAGAATGGTATCAAAAAGATGCTATCATAATTAAACCATTTGCATGAAAACCCTCCACAATGTGTTATTTGCAAACTTGCAAATAACACCCTCCATCAAAAGGTTCGGCCGGGAAAGAACAAAGGAAAACCGGCCGGAACGGAATGCAAACTGGCAACTCCAGAAAACTGGTCCCGTAATAAATTACAGGAAAACCCCGATACTGTGCATACACACCCGCATCTGTATTCCTGCCGGATACAAATGCAATGAGACAAAATCTACACTGTACTATACTAGGATCCGGCTTAAACCAAAGCCGGCTAGTAATATCCGTTCGATCCTGATCCGTGCAATACCGCACGTATCTGATCGAACCCTGCCATATATCCATACGGCCACTAGTACAAACCGTCCGATCCTGATCCGTGCAATACCGCACGTATCTGATCAGACCCTGCCATATCTCCATACGGCCTCTACAGCGTTTCGCCCGAAAGCTGAGTAACTGAAAGTGTGGTGGACTCTAAAGACTCGTCAATACAATGGCTGTGGATTTAACCACCAGCACGTCAGAGGTATAAGCCAATACGTGACGGGCCACCAGCTATTGACCAAAAGGGACGTCGATGAGCGAACTCATCCTGACACCCTACTGAGCCTATCAGTGACAATATCCGTACAGTCCGGTCCGTTCGTTTATGAGTATCTCATGGCGGGCCTAGGGGGTTGGTAAAAGTCAGACCCCCAAAAGCGGTACAAGTCGTGTCGGAGCGTAGCCCAGAACACCCTGAGATACTACTGGAATACCTACCAGTAAATCTCCTGCCTCGGCCGAGGGCTTTGTGTAATGGCTCTCCTAGACACAGCGCGACCTCACCCCCAATACCGGGAGAGACGAACCCCTGCAGATCCGCTCACTGCCTCCATGTGGCTCGGGACTGTACCCAACTAAAACCTGTTTGCACGACTCCTTTGAGCCGTGGTAGGGTAGTAATCAAAGCACAGTGGGAACTCACACGAGACAAATGACGATCTCAGGTCGATGAACTAACCTGTACACATGTCACCAGGGAACTGCTATCTGACATCTGGTATATGACCAACTAGCAGGTTCCCAGCGAGTCCTGTCCGGTGTACTCATAACCCAATGAGCACCTGTATACATCTTAGGTGAACCAACTGACACCAGTGGCTTGTGAGACCGGCCACCGCCCCTCGTCGGGGTCTCGACTGTATACACTAGTCTACTAATGGAGTATCGATGCCCTGTCTCGAAACTCCTACGACTAGGGACCTTTTAAGGATGTGCTTATAGACCCCAGCTCCCACGTATATGATCGCCATCATACTGCTGGTCGTCAAGCAAGAATCCTAGGGGCTCTATCAACGTGTAATAGCGACCTGTCAGGTCACCTAAAGCAGTACACGATGATAAAGGTAAACCAGATAGCATACTATCATCTCGAGTAAGACTGTTCTACCGGGATAGGTCCTCCCTCAATCATTGCAATCACGTGCCTGTGATCCAATAATTGACTCTGAGGGCACTATCTCCAACAATCTCCCACTTGCACTCAAGGCCAATTATTGCGATGTCGCATACTCACAGCCCGTGTGATACCGAACACCCAACTCCTCTACTAGTCTGTCGCACAAAGCCTGTTTGCGAAACTATTGCGTTCGAGGAAAAGCCTCAGTGAGTGGATCCGCCTAGACGTTCCTTTCTATGTCTCTCTATATCTCAAGTTCGCGGAGAAAACCATCTCCCGAAATGAGCAATACCTGTCTTGGAATGTCTGGATGTCTGATGGGACCTAGTTCATAAATGAACTCCAAATCCAAACTTCTTAGACTGTATCATCAACTGAACTTAATCAGTATCCTGCGCCATGCCTCCCTCAGTATCTGCCTGGATCACCTGTCCAGAATACTGTCCCTCGTCAGAGGGAGAACTATAACTCTGACAACCTCCTTGTCGTCCATGTCACCTTGGAAGCCTGGAGTGATAACCGTCTCCTAAAGGAGGCAGCCGTTATCATATCCCTAGAACATTCACTTATGTTCTAAACTGCTTCCGACTGTTCCTCCAGGATTGGATCAATATCAACTTATTGCATCTAGTGCAAGAACAACATCTGGTGTGGTACTTGACATCTCATGATTGACTCAATTGCCTAAGCAAGTGATCTGCCAATCATGCACATCCCTCTCTACTTTAGTCTATAAGACACCTTTAGAGAGGGTGACTCCATTACCTGCAGGTACACTACCATGCCAGGAGTCGTCCATTCTAAATACTCATAGAATGCTGTCAAGGTATCCAGATTAGGAAACCACCCAAATCTAGATCTAAAACCATAGATCTAGTAACCAGAATGTCTGATATAATATCCAAGTCCTGTGTGGAGAAAACACTGTGTGACAACCAAAGTATAACCGATCGTAGTATAGGAGTTTCTTTTCCTACTTTGTGTATGTCATCCAATACCAGGACATCACACCCTACTACCTTCTCAACAGATCCATCCTCTATTCTGATGAAGTCAAACCTATGACTGTCACATCAGAAATAGATGATCTATCTCCGCTATATCTGCTTTAGTCTATAAATAGACATAAGTCAACTGTCCACCAATGCTTCCGCTGCTCCCACTGACTACGACAACCCTCTGGCAGAGTCATATAGACGTACACTTCTAAAGCTAGTTTAGAACGACGCTATACTCATCCTCCTGCCGGGTCTCACAGTCTGGAACAACAGCAATGGTAAGTCTGGGTAAACAAGAACCTCCCTGCCACCGTCCTTGAGCATACCGAAGTACCTCTCGAGTGCCTGAGGTTACCCACCATATCTGCGGAGTGGCCAATGGAATGTCAAACCAGATTGAATCTTTAGGTTCTTATCAAATCTTCAGTAATCGTTTGCGGTTCTGGAATCACTTCCAGTTCTACCATACTCCCACTACTGTTTTCTGAAAAATAACCATTTCCTTTTAAAATGTGGCGAGTTAAGAACAATATCACTATTGATCTTCCAGATGGTAGAAAATCAACCCTCGTCATAGCCTGGGTCAACCCACAAACAGCCATTACAGAAACGTGCCTTGAGTTGTCCAGTGTCTGGTTTTAATCATAAGCCGGACAACTCCCCGTATCTTAACATCGTTAAGATATGAACTGTTCTATATCCAATATAGAACCAGAGGCACTGATTTAATTGAACCAGATTCAAATCATGCAGCTATCTCCAGTGCATGTCAACTAAATGGAAGGAGGCCGATCAGCGTTACCCAACTTAGGAATGCTTCCAATTATGAGTAACCAGAAAGAGAAGCAAGTTCTCATTACTATTAACTGAATACCATACACAAGTATCTACATCTTCGATCACTTTGAAGAATCCCGATACTTGCTACACCTGGTTCTCTACTCTATTCAAATACCTATAACTCCTCAAAACTCAGACCCTGTGTTTCTACGAAACACATGTCTAAGAATTAGAGTAGTTAAAAGTAAACAGAATATAGTATGAGGACCATCCCCACTGTCCTAATGGACACTGGACAATATACAATACTCTGTATAAGTCCCTGAGTCTAACAACTCATTCACTGTGTGTCGTAGGTTGAAAACTGTACTATGGTTAAGAAGAATTACACCGCTGTTCAATGCTCCTTACCTAACCATCCACTGATATAGGTAAATGTCATCGACATAATATCAAAAGGTATATCTCACTCTATGAAAATAGACGTACAGATATATCAATTTGAAATTGGTGCACAACAGCGGATATTCAAAACCAAATATTTGCCGACCGGCAAACAGCCCAGGTGATCTTCTCAAATATCACCGATTACAACGAATCCCGATATAATGAGGATGATCACCCAATTCCCAATAACTTACTCCCACTCATCATCTGTAAAACCATACAGATGTGAGAATCATACCTGGTAAATACATACCCTGGAGTAAGTATCTTATCGGGAAATCAGTTTTCTTTTAACATTACACAGTGAAACTGAAACATTGAAATGTTTCGGTGGGGTATCCTGGTATTCCTAGTAATGCCTCTACCATTATCCAGATTCACAACTATAACCGTATAATTCTTTGCCACCTCTCCAACTCCCTTTATATGTCTTTAGTCATTACCTTCTGCACACCCCTTAGGCCAAATGGTTTTCTTCCTTCCCTACCGTTCGGCACCAGCCTATGGTTTGGAAGAAGACTATCCAATAAGCATAAAAGGTGTACTGTCCTAATCCTAGGAGCACTCGCAACGCGAGAGAAGGTGAAGATAAAACACATCTGAATGTACTTTATTCCTATTTCTCCTGAACTAGGATCCATCCCCGAACTGGAACAAGTTCCTTTCGAGTTCGTATATAACCATACGATGGATTATCCAATAAACTGGGATCTTCGTAGTAATACGGAGTGTCCTGGAGAAATACAAAGGTGATTTAGGATTGGCGAAGGAATACTTGGTTTGGTCGTGAACAGCAGTCGCAATTTACTTTGCCCTCTTACTAATCCCTTGCTTTGTCTTAATCTTAATACCTTCTGCACACCGTTTAGGCTAATTGGTTTTCTTCATTCCCTACCGGTCGGCACCAGCCTAAGGTTTAGAAGAAGACTATCCAATTTGCATAATAGGTGTACTATCTCCTAAACCAAGGAGTACTCACAACTTGAGAGAAGGTAAAAGGGAAAAGACAACTGAATAATCCTATCCGTTTTCTCCAGAACCGGAAACCATCCTCGAATTCCTTCGAGTTCGTATCTAACCATATGATGGTTTTGTCCAATGGAAGTGGACGTTCGTAGTAATACGGGGTGTCCTGGAGAAAAGGGTAAAAGTAGGGGTGGCAATGAGGTTTGCAACTCTGACAATCCAAAAGCCTGTGTTAAGAAGTTTCGGTCAACTTGGTCACTGAGTCATAGTCTAGGGTCGGGTCAAAGGTCGCTGCCAAAGAGAGAGAGAAAAGAAACACTCAGCGTGCACTCTAACCTAGATCAGAATGGTTATCACTTTATCTAATCTGGAAACCTCCCACTGTACCGTCAAATTCTCCTCCAAACCTGAAAGAAGAATTAGTCGGGATCACCCGAGGAGTAAACCAACTCATCAGTGGGAATCGGGATCCAACTATCATCGCATGATAACTTGACGGAATCCACTCAAGTCACCACACTCCAGAAGGTATGCGCATGTCTGGCAAGTTTCAGTTCTTTTGAAACTCCCGATGTGATTTTTACCCCTAGGACCCAAGTGACCTTGACACAGTCAACAAATCAAAGAGTCCTAGTCAAGTTCAGCCCGTCATTATCCTGGATTGCATTAAACCCACCCGTACGGAGCCCTTGACACAATCAACAAGGCCGCACGACTGTCCTAACCAATCCCATTAATATGCTGCAAACAAACACTACTTAGCTACCGCACACTACGCCTTGACACAGTCAACAAACGCAGCACGAATACTAAGTAATACTTGTAAGAAATGACGGTGGGCTACGACTGGTTTTTGGCGAAAAACCTTTAACGAATGAACTTGATATCGTTGAAGGAACTGCATAGCCTTTTTAGAAAATATAGTGACGAAAACCTTTACTAAAGAGGTCACTCCCGGTGAAGGGATCTCGGCTCTTTCCCCGTAGAATGAGGTGCAGTATATTCCAACTGAATACCACGATGCAAAGCAAAAGTAATCGGCTATAGTGAAGTTAATTCCCTGACGCAAACTTCTGTCCAAGGGGTCACTCCCGGTGAAGGGATCTCGGCCCTTGCCTCGTCGACTGAGGAGCAGGATATTCCAACTGAATACCACAATGCAAAACAAAAGTGAACGTCCTTGCAATAACAGCTTTTTGAAAAATGTTCCAACAACATCAGAATAGGTTTGTTTATCCTGCATTGATCCGAATCAACGCAGTCCCATCAATTGATCACACCACAAAGAACGAAAATATACTGACGTACGTATATGCCATCTGCATTCGCCACTGGGTCCCGTCATCACCCGTTAGGTTAGCTAACTAACGGCAGAGCGGGGACTGGACTAGCGCGGATGAAAAACATATACAACATCTACTAATATATATACCAATATATAGTATTCGCTCAAGGCATGATAAAATGCAACATCACAGAAATGTACAGCATCACAGAACAATACAGATATCTGGAAGCCCCGGGTTTCACAGAGCCGCTGCAGAAACCCGACGTTCCCCTGGTCGTGTGGATAGCCTATGCAATGAAAACCTAGACCCCTACGGGCGCGTCAAGTCACCCGCCAAAACCTGAAGCGAGGCAGCCCCCTTCAGCAACGTGAATGGACCACCCAGCACTTCACGGAATCCGGTAACTCGGGCACCCCTCCTGGGTCAACCTGTACCCCCTACGAGTGCGGCGAATAGCCCGCCAATCCTGGAGTGAAGCCCCCTCCGTCCCAATGCCATGAGATGCGGGCTTGTTGCCCTCCAGAACCCGGCTATCCGTGCACCCCACCGCGGGGCAATCCTAGTACAGAAAGTAAAATATACATACAACGGGTACATCGACCGCAACCAGGTCGTGCCCCAAAAGAATAATACAAACAGGCAGTGACGGCAGTCCACATGTCGGACGCTCGCCCCGCAATATCAAATGTACATAATACAACCACAACTGTACTAGCATTGCATCCAGGCTATCCCCACGACCGATCCGCAACAACACAGAACAATCACAGAACATCAACGTGAAAATCACGTTCGCAAATCCGTCTAACCGGGCTATAGCAGTTAGACAGGATTTACCGATCAAGTGATATTCACGGTCGCAGATATAATGTAAATACTGTGAAACAATGTGTTTAAAATATCCAATCGATCAAAAATTAACAAGTGGGCCCCCAAGTAATACTGTAGCACTCACAGAAATTCTGGGCCCAATTTTAATATTCCAAAACCCCTATCTTAAGCCCAAAAGCCCACTGCAAAAAGTTGGCCAAATGAAGCAAACATACTGCGGCGGAACCGCGGCAAATGAGGGGTAATTGCCGCGTTTCCGCGGTCGTACAGAATGATCAAGCTTCCAAATTTTTGCAGTGTTCTTAGGATTCTCTGTACATCATTCTGCAATCACCTGAAAAAATTTTCGAGCCCGGAAAAAATCGACAGAAAACTGATACATGCAAAAACGCGGTTTTTGGAATTTTGGTCGATCGGATAAGTAAAACACATTAGAACAAGCTAGACAAGGTTAATGGTGTGGCTCTGATACCATGTTGCGCCACGGCAGCGCCCCGGCCGTCTTATCGAGGCCAAAATGCGGAATCAAGAATTTTCCTTACTAGGAAACTGGCGCTACCGCGGACAATAAAACCCGGATCGTTAACCATTAACCTATACTAGCTTACAAGGGATGGGAAGAGAAGTATACCGAGTGATCCGAGTCCTCCGGTCTTCTCGTCGTCGTCCCGATCTCCCGCGGAAAGTCCTGTCTCCATGTCGTCGCCTCCTCGCCGAAAGGGCACCACATCGCCTGCGTCTTTTACGGGCTCCCGCCTCAATACCGAGGCAACTCGGGCGCGAAGTTGGTGGGCCGACGCGTCCAAGATTTGCTGTAGAATGTGTAGGGTTGAAGCTATGTCTCATTTGGGGTTTTGTTGCCTCTGAAGATGATGGAGGAATCAAGATAAGAAAAATGGTGCTTGCATTTTTCTAGCATGAAAATGAGATCAAGAATGCCACACTCTCAAGAATGAAACTCTCACCTTTTTTTCTTCTCTCCAAAAATGAATAACCTCCCTCTTAGAATGGTGGAGGAAAGAATACATAAGCAAGAGGGAGGTGAGTGTAGGAAAAGAGAGAGGGTGACCATATCCAAACATCATCATAACTAATTCACATCAACTACTAATCACCTCAAATCAATAAAAAGCAAGTGATGATGATAGATAAGAATGGTATCAAAAAGATGCTATCATAATTAAACCATTTGCATGAAAACCCTCCACAATGTGTTATTTGCAAACTTGCAAATAACACCCTCCATCAAAAGGTTCGGCCGGGAAAGAACAAAGGAAAACCGGCCGGAACGGAATGCAAACTGGCAACTCCAGAAAACTGGTCCCGTAATAAATTACAGGAAAACCCCGATACTGTGCATACACACCCGCATCTGTATTCCTGCCGGATACAAATGCAATGAGACAAAATCTACACTGTACTATACTAGGATCCGGCTTAAACCAAAGCCGGCTAGTAATATCCGTTCGATCCTGATCCGTGCAATACCGCACGTATCTGATCGAACCCTGCCATATATCCATACGGCCACTAGTACAAACCGTCCGATCCTGATCCGTGCAATACCGCACGTATCTGATCAGACCCTGCCATATCTCCATACGGCCTCTACAGCGTTTCGCCCGAAAGCTGAGTAACTGAAAGTGTGGTGGACTCTAAAGACTCGTCAATACAATGGCTGTGGATTTAACCACCAGCACGTCAGAGGTATAAGCCAATACGTGACGGGCCACCAGCTATTGACCAAAAGGGACGTCGATGAGCGAACTCATCCTGACACCCTACTGAGCCTATCAGTGACAATATCCGTACAGTCCGGTCCGTTCATCTATGAGTATCGCATGGCGGGCCTAGGGGGTTGGTAAAAGTCAGACCCCCAAAAGCGGTACAAGTCGTGTCGGAGTGTAGCCCAGAACACCCTGAGATACTACTGGAATACCTACCAGTAAATCTCCTGCCTCGGCCGAGGGCTTTGTGTAATGGCTCTCCTAGACACAGCGCGACCTCACCCCCAATACCGGGAGAGACGAACCCCTGCAGATCCGCTCACTGCCTCCATGTGGCTCGGGACTGTACCCAACTAAAACCTGTTTGCACGACTCCTTTGAGCCGTGGTAGGGTAGTAATCAAAGCACAGTGGGAACTCACACGAGACAAATGACGATCTCAGGTCGATGAACTAACCTGTACACATGTCACCAGGGAACTGCTATCTGACATCTGGTATATGACCAACTAGCAGGTTCCCGGCGAGTCCTGTCCGGTGTACTCATAACCCAATGAGCACCTGTATACATCTTAGGTGAACCAACTGACACCAGTGGCTTGTGAGACCGGCCACCGCCCCTCGTCGGGGTCTCGACTGTATACACTAGTCTACTAATGGAGTATCGATGCCCTGTCTCGAAACTCCTACGACTAGGGACCTTTTAAGGATGTGCTTATAGACCCCAGCTCCCACGTATATGATCGCCATCATACTGCTGGTCGTCAAGCAAGAATCCTAGGGGCTCTATCAACGTGTAATAGCGACCTGTCAGGTCACCTAAAGCAGTACACGATGATAAAGGTAAACCAGATAGCATACTATCATCTCGAGAAAGACTGTTCTACCGGAATAGGTCCTCCCTCAATCATTGCAATCACGTGCCTGTGATCCAATAATTGACTCTGAGGGCACTATCTCCAACACGCAACAGTGCAGATTTACAAGTGTAAGGCACTGTTTTAATATCTTGATCCAATTTTGGATTCAGGAAAAGAATCTTTAAGATTCCAGAACCAATGGTTCATAAAAAAGGCAATGCCTTTGTTATTATTATTTTTTTATTGAAAATCCTTGATCTTTTTCTTAGATCAATGATCCTTTCAGAATAAATTCTTCTTTATTCAAAGGGTTTACCTTTTTCTCTTTTTGAGTTCTTCTCAAAATTCTTTAGAGGAGTTCTCTCTCTGTTTTCTGTGTTTCTGTCTCTGTCTCCTTTAGAATTGGGGTCTAGGGGCCTTCATATAGTGCCAATTAATTTGTTAAATTGGTTAGAGAGATCTTTCTCTGAGTGATTTGAAGATTTTTTCCCCACCGTTGGATTTTTGATCCAAGGGCTTCTGTTTTACAGAAGACAACCTTCTTGTTTTAACAAGATCAGAAAGATCTTACTGGAATTTTAATTCTGTTTAGCGCAAACGCACCTGCGTTTGACACGTGTCACGCAGCGCAGAGCGCAGCGCAACTGCGCTGACACGTGTCGCGCAGCGCAGAGCGCAAGTCAGCTGAAGCGTTGCTTCTTTAAAATTTGAATTTTATTATCTTTTTAAAACAGAGCCTTGCTCTGATAGGGGGAAACAGAGGCGTTGCTTCATTTCCCGTCTTGGGATTTGAACAGAGCTTTGCTCTGAAAGGGAGATTTTCTCCTTTATTATTATTATTTATTTATTTATTTATTCTTTTTATTGTTATTATTTTATAAGGAGCGGATTTTGAGCCAAAATTTTTGGCGGGAACAAACCAGTATCGTCCAAAGGACATCGGTTTATATTGGCAACGACGACTACTTTTCTAAGTGGGCAAAAGCAGTACCACTAGGGGAGGTGAAGATGGAGCATATCCTCCATTTCTTCAGGACACATGTCATCTACCGGTTCGTTAATCCACGATGAATTATCTCAGATAATGGGCCGGCCTGCAGGAGCCAAAAAATCAGCCGCTTTGCACAACAGCATAAAATAGATTGGAGATACTATTCAGTCTATAATCCTTGTTCTAACGGTCTAGCTGAAACTTTCAACAAGACCTTGATGAAGATTATAAAGAAAACGGTATCCAGGAACAAAAAAGACTGGCACGAAAGGCTGCAAGAAGCTCTTTGGGCATACCGCACAACGTTCAAAACAGCTACGAATACGACACCATACATGTTAGTATTCGGCATAGAAGCAGTGCTCCCACTAGAAATAGAGCTCCCCTCTCTATGAGTAGCAGTTCGATATGAGCTGACAAATGAAGAAAATGCTCATCTTAGGCTTGAGGAACTCAACGCTCTCGACGAAACCCGCCTTATAGCACAGCAAAACCTGAAGGCTTATAAGGTAAGGATGACACGATCATATGAAAGACTAACCAGGCCAAGAACATTCCGCCAAGGCGAACTCATACTAGTCGTCAAAAGACCAATGATCCCAAATCATGCAAAACGGGGGAAATTCGAGCCGAACTATGAAGGCCCGTACATCATAGACAGAACCTACCAAGGTGGAGCCCACCTGCTCATGGATTTGCATGGCGAAAGACCCTTCCGGCCAATAAACGACCGATTCCTCAAAAATACTATGCTTGACGAGTCATGACTTAGGTCAATGATAGATGACGATGCTTGTGTCCGCTCGCTATCTTCCTGAGTAAAAAACTCTGAATAGTATGTAAAAAAACTGGTCGTCTCAAATATGGCGACAACGGACCGAGACGTCCTTAAACTAAAAATTCGTCTCAAATATGGCGACAACGGACCGAGATGTCCTTAAACTAAAAATTCGTCTCAAAAATGGCGATACCGGACTGAGAAGTCCTTAAACTAATCGTTCGCCTCAAATATGGTGGCAACGGACCGAGATGTCCTTAAACTAAAAATTCGCCTCAAACATGGCAATAATGGACCGAGATATCTCTAAACTAGCACATCGCCTCCAAAACGGTGATATGCTTCCTTGAGATCTATATTGCAATCGAAGTCTCAACGGTAGAGGTTGCAACTCAAGTCCTACTGGCTACGCAGCTACTTTAGCGATGAAGCCATCCCCAAATCCCACCAGTAAATAGATAGGTCACCCGCAGTGAAACTACTTTCGAGGGTTCTATCGTTCGTTAAAAAAATGGCATGTCTACAAGCAAAATGGGCACGGATGAAAACCCAAAAGGACTCTGTGAGTAAAAATAGAAGGACTATTGGGGAGTTTGTGAAAACTTGAAAGGACACGAACTCGTAAAATAAAAATTCATATGTACTTGCAAAGTCCTTTCGACCTTGTGAGGAGAAAATACCTACATGAGATCCTTACGACTCACAGAGGAGCAACACACTTACAAACCCTCATGATTCCTAAGAAGAAATTACACTTGCGAGATCCTCACGACTTGTAAGGAGAATTCCCCTTATGAGACCCTCACGGCTCATAAGATTCAAAAGCCTTAAGCTACAGGGATCTGAACCTGTTCTTAAACCATCGCATTCCTCATAGTTTCCCTACAGGTGGTCCAATATTGACCTTTGTATACAATCCACGAGAACAAATAAACATTTTCCTATCAAGTTCCACTAATGGCGAGAAATGTCTCCATATGGTGAACGACACTTGTAAGTCCTCTCGACTTATAAAGAGAAAACACTATTAAAAGATCCTTCCGACTTACGAGAGAAAATATCACTTGGGAATCCCCACGATTTCTAAAGAGAAAATACACCTACTAGATCCTCACGACTCATAGAGAGAAATACCTTTATGAGACCCTTACGGTTCATAAAGTCAAAAACCCTTAGTCGACAGGATCCTAACCCTGTTTGCTATGTCGTCTTTGTCCATATCGACAAAGGCAAATGATGATTCGCTCCTGACGATATCCCAGTTGCAGCGATGCTGATGCCTAAACAGGTGTCAAACCTCAAGTCTTTTCACAGCAAATGATGATTCGCTCCTTGCAATATTCCAGTCGTAGCAATACTAATGTCAAGGTTGGTATCAGATTCCAAACTCGCAATTAAAAATCAGCAGCGAGTAGCAAAAAAATGCATATGAAATAGCCGAAATGATGGGGCAACTCGCAATAAAAATTAGCGAGCAAAAATATGCATATAAAAATAGCCAAAATGTTTGGATAACTCGCAATAAAAAGCAGCGGGTAAAAATATATTAAAAAAAGCCGAAATGATTGGGCACCGCGGATAAAAAAAAAGCCGAAATGATTGTGCAATCGCGACTTTCGCGATAAGAAAAGATGAAAAGATAGAGCATCGTGGAAATCAAAAATAAAATATAAGAAAATTTTCTTTGCCCTGCAGGTGAGTCCATACTGACCCCTGTATACAATCCATAGGCACAAATGAAAAAGAGAACCATATTTTCCCACCAGACTTTGTCAAAGGGAGAGTCAGATCTCAACGGCAACATCTACAGCCTAAAAATCACATCGGCGTTCCTTCTCATGCCAGCAGGACGTAGATGCGACGTCAACAAAAGCTCCAACGAGCCAAATCAAAATGGAGCCATGGCAAATTCCTAGTTCCAAGTCTTGACGGTTCATATACAACCTAAAGACTACCCCGGCGTTCATTCTCATTCCATTAGGGTGTAGACGTGACGTCAACAAAGCTCTAACGAGCCAAATCAAAATGGAGCAATGGCAAACTCCTAGCCCTAAGTCTTAATGGTTCACATACAACCTAAAAACTACCTCGGCGTTCCTTCTCATTCCATCAGGGTGCAGACGTGACGTCAACAATACTCCAACGAGCCAAATGAAATTGAAGAAATGGCATATTCCCAACTTCAGGGTCTCGACGGCAACTCATATAAAGCCTAAAAGACTATCAGAGATCATCCTACACCCGCGCAGAGTTGTTATGACTCATCGGGGCTCCAAATTGATCCTAACCTCAAGTAATAAGCGACATGGAAAATTCCTAATGCTTGCTCTTCCGACGATAATATAGCCTAAGGAGATTACTTGAATACGTCTTGTCCAGCTCCCGAAGGTATCAGAGACACGACAGTCACGGGGTTACTCGAAAAACAGCCTAAAGACTGTATGTCGAGGAATATATCAACCAACGCGGCGGTACAATGGAAAAACCCTAGTACCACAAAACCTAACGGGCCTCTGTCGCAAAGAACATGGGTTATCTATATATATTATTAAGACAAGTTTGCCTGTAATCCCAAGGGAGGTAAACTGAATAAACTCTGAAATGAGTACATAAACTATAAACTCCGAAACGAGTGAATAAAATACAAACTCTGAAATGAGTACATAAGATAGAAACTCCGAAACGAGTGAATAAACTACAAACTCTGAAACAAGTACATAAACTAGAAACTCCGAAACGAGTGAATAAACTACAAACTCCGAAATGAGTACACAAACTAAAAGCTCTGAAGAGTGGATAAACTACAAACATTGAAATAGGTACATAAACTATTTCACGCCAGATCAAGACATCAAGAAACAGAAAGGTGCAACCCATGGGCCTCAGGGCTCAGAACTACAGAAGTGAGATCTGAGTTAACGATAGATGACGACGTTTGTGTCCGCTCGCTATCTTCTCAGATCGAAATTCTAAAAAGCCGCAACACCTCGAGACCAATCGTATGCTATGCAAGGCAGTAGGAAGAACATTTGATTCACACCCGTTTAAGCACTCATTTACAACTGCATATGTACTTGAATGGAAATAGTGTTCAGAGCATGCTGATTTATATATGCGGGAGAAGGATTAGTGCATGACACGAGCACGACAGTGGCGTTTGCACTTAGCAAAAATCCCTAAGGGTAAAGTATAAAGCTCATCCGCAGATGCAAGACGCACACATGAATATGCGATGAAGATGAAACATTCAACAGCCAAAAGAAATACATTTAAATAAACATCCTACTCTAAAGGGAAGAGATCACCAAATATGGGATCAGAGATACAGGAGTTAACAAAACAATAAAAAAAAATCTCCAACTCCCTCTCTTCCTTCTCGACCATATCAAAGCAGCGATCTTCGCGAGGAGTCTCACTCCATCGGTCAGTGCCGTGCTCATCAGTAAAGGCAGACATGATGGCCCGCTGAGCCCGTATCTGGCTTAGCAACTGAACGAACGATCCCTTAGAGGCTTAGTAATCAAATGTGCCTTATGGAAGCACTTGATCTTGTCTTCTGTCGCGTCGAGAATCGTCGGAGTCATCTCCGCCGGATGAAAGGGATGTCAGCAAGCACGGATAGAAAAATTATCTGGATCCAAATGGAGCCTATAGGAAGAGGAGAGCCCCTACGAGCCAGGAGCTCGTACATCACCATGTCTCATTGGTCATCGGTGAGAAGGGGATCTGCTAACCGAGCAGCAAAACGAGGAATGATCTCCACGATAGGTACTTTCCATGGTTGCCGACGAGCGTGAGGATGATTGCAGGCCATAACTCTTGGTTTGTTTCTTAAAAAAAGAGGGTTACCCTAAGGTCTGAATGGTTCTCTCTTTGTGAAGAAAGAAGAAGACACGGCTTTATATTATAAAGAGAAGTATTCAAGTCTAGGCACAGAAAATTATGTGCATGGTGGAATTATTTCCAAGGCTTGGAAAAGGGCATGGGAAAAGAAAAGAGTTGACTCATAGGAGTCATAGCAAGAAGGTGAAAGAATTCCAGCGCTTCACGTGCGTGTCACGTGAGCGCTGGCGTCTTAGAATCAGTGATAGCGTATCACGCGCATACCATATGGGCGCCGGCGCCAGTCCTTAGAACCCATGGCAGCACCTCACGCGCATAATACGTGGGCGCCAACACTAATATTTTTATATGTATATATGAGTAACTACTACTTCACGTGAGGCACATATGAGCAATAGTATAAAAGAAAGGGAAGTTTTGTCATTCATACTTCAGAAAATTTATGCATGGGTGATTAAAAAAACATCATCAAAATGTTTACAATGGTAAGACACTAAATTCCGGACATGGATTTAGGAATTTAGAAGCAAGCCCGAGTAAAGTGCTTCTGGCTTCTCTGACCATTTTCTTATGCATTTTCTCACGAATACAAGCGTCGGGATCCCCGCTGATATCGTCCTTCCTCTGGTAAGAAGATATTATCACCGTCTGTTGGAAGACGCAATGAAAAACATTAACAGGATCATCTCTTCGCTTCTTTGAGATTAGGCCCATCAGATATACTGAATGCACCTTATCTTCAGCATCATCAAGTGCCTCGAGCGACATAGTCTCGTCAAGTTCAGGAAGTGCTTCCTTAATTGACCCCACGATGATGTTCAAAAGAGCATAATGGCGGGAAAGTAATCGACCATTGTAATCGTCAAAGTGACGCATCACCTCAGCGCATTGGGCGTCGGTAAACTCCTGGTCTTGAAAGAGGCCTTGGACGCGAATGTCCTCATAAGAGATAATCTCGTCAAGATCATACAGATAAGAAGCCATAGTATCTGAAAAGAAAAATCAACAAAAGGTTATTGATCAAAATATCAAGATTCTTACAATCTAAAAGAAAAAAAAGTTGTTCTAATGCCCCATCAATAAGTATTCTCATTTAATGTGAAAACCTCATTGAACTATGGAGTTAAACTCTCTCGAGAAATGTGTTCAACAAACAGATTTCAAATCTGCCAAAAAAGGATCCTAAAAGGAAAATAAGAAAGGGAATAAAATTCCCAAAAGAATTTCTTTAAAAGAAATTTTTCTCAGAGCCAAGCTCTGTAGAACAATGGGATAAAATCCCAGAAACCCCCACTGTGGAGAGATAAAAAAATGGAATTAAATTCCAAAGATCCTCAAAGATCGATGATAGCGTAAACCATAGGAGGGGAATTAACAATCCTCAAGACCCCAGAGTTTTCTTTTAAAAAACTGGGGGGAGTGTTTTTGGATCTCTAAAAGATCGGTTTAGGGCTAGAGCAAGGCTCTGGTGATGGATTTAAAATCCAGAGAAAATATGGAAAAAGGGGTTTCCCTAAGAGGTAAACGTCATTCAAGAACCTTACCCAAAAAGGAGTTTTGCAGAGGTTAACTCTAAAAGATCTATGGATAGATAGCTAAGCTCTGAGAGGAGAATTAAATTCTCAAGAGAAGGTTAAGGAAGATGATGAAGAAACAATGATCATCTAATAAGCCAAACACCTCATTTATAAGACGTGATGGGGAGCGGTTCATCTCCCCATTCCCCTAGGCAATCCAACGGCTGTAAGGGTGGACAGCGTTGCACTCACGTGCAAGCCATGTGAGAGCAACGCTGAGGGGCATTTGTTCCCTCATAAAAAAAAGGGAAAAGGGGGAAAATTCCCCACTATTAATGCCTTACGTGTTAAACACGTGAGCACCTATATGCAAAAGCATATAGGCACTGCAGTTAATAACAAATGGTCTAAAAGAGCCACACGTGTTGAACACGTGAGAATTTATATGCATATGACTGCTCAAAATAAAGCATACTGAAACCCATGCTAGGGGTCACGTGTTAAACACGTGAGTTCTTCTGCTGCACTCTTTGGCAAGATAGAATTAAATTCTATATGGGAAATATTTCCTTGATCTTTCTCAAACTAGAAAGATCTTCTCTGTTAAACAGAGGACCCTTGGATCAAAGATCCAACGGTGATTATAAAATCACCCATCGATCATCTGATAGAATAAATATTCTATCTTAGAAAAATATATCCTGTTAAGTAAACAAGAAAACTTCTCTATTAAATAGAGAGCCTTTGGATTAAAAATCCAATGGTGAATAAAATTGACCAAGTGATCCTAGAGATCGTTTTGGATTGATCATGATCTCTCAATCAGAGATTTTCCTAACAAATTGATCTTTTCTCGTATCCTATAAATAGGGAAAAACAAAAAAAGGAGAGAGAGAGAACTTGACACAAACTTCTGCAAAAAAGAGTACAGTGGGATCTTGAAAGAACAAAAGAATTTAATTCTCAAAGAAGAAGACTTTCCTCATTGAAACCAGAGGTAAAAAAAACAAAGGTCACATGGTCTCTCCTTTACCTATCTAAGGGTTTAAGAACTCAGTTCTCTCCCTAGTTGAGATTTTCAGAAGTAAATCTCCTCACAAGTTGAGAATTTAATTCTCATCTGGAAGATTTTACTCTGCCAATTCAAAACCTAGGGGAAAAGAATTAAGTTATAAAAAAAGAGAAGAAGAACGAGAACATATAGGAATTTAATTCCTCCAAAAATTAGGGTTTAACCCTATATATAAAGAACTTAGTTTTTCCATTAAAAAAACAGTGATGATGATCCAAGTTCATCAAAACTAGAATCATTAGTGCTTGGTACTATTTTGTAGCCTCACGTGTTTCCCACGTGAGTGTTAAAGCACCCCAATATCAAAAAAAAGGGCAGTCACGTGTTTTGCATGAGAACGTTAGCCAAGTGCTTAGCCTTCTGTAAAAAAGAAGGGGAGATAAAACCCAATGGGTAGTACCCATATTTGGGTGCCTCACGTGTGTCTCGTGGGGGCTACAAAACTCTAGTGTTTAACACTAATCCAGTGCCCACGTAAAATGCATGTGAGCATTGTATGCCTCAGTGCTTAGCACTGTTGGGTAATTATGGAAACCCAATCTCAGCCCAAATTGGCTAAGTTTCCTGAGGTTAAACCTCTTTGATTCTAAAAACAATCGAGCCTATATTGCTCATGTTTTCCCAAACTGGCCTTAGTCTCAAAAATGACTAGTGGTCTCCCATTGATGATATCCCAAATGATATTCATCTCATATCTCCTAAGATAATTTTAGTCTCAAATATGACTAACATTTATTAGGTCTACAACAACCCCCCTTTTTCCTTCAAATATAGGATTTGGTTTAAGGGTACATATCTTCACACCTCTGATACATGTCGTTGTAATTCATCAACATCTTCAGAGAAGTAGCGGGTCCCGAAGACCAACAACTTTTTTCGTTGATATACTTCAAAATTGACATGCACGCCTCAAATTGGATCGTGCCCAAATAAGGAACATTCTATATCTCCATTGTTCACTTCGCCACGTAACAAATACACGTGCGCGCAAGATCAATAATGGACTAAAATGTCCTTAAACTAATCTTCGCCCCAAACACGGCGATAATGGACCGAAATGTCCTTAAACTAACATTCATCCCAAACAGGGAATGTTGGACCGCGGCGTCCTTAAACTAATATATTTTGCCCTGCGGACTGTCTCCATAATGACTACCGTATACTATCCATAGGCTATTCATATATGATCTAATGATCGGTTGAGCCCCTATGCTCACTGCTCATAAGTCGATCTTAGTCTCAAATATGGCTAATGATCCTTAGATCAAACTCAAATATCCTATAAACCGATGGACCTCACAAATATGAGATCTGCGTCCTAAGTTCATTCCCGTTGGCAAACCAAGCTACCAACGTAGACCCCGTCAAGCAAATCCTTGACCTAAACCCAAATATACGGATTTAGACTAATTCGCGCCCTATGGGCACGGTATAAATTAGTCTCCGTATACAATCCACGGACAACCAAAACAAATAAAAACACACACGACACGAAGTGAACTTTCGGAGTAGGAGAAAGTGATTATCGCGATGCGGTAACGTAATTAAGTGCAGCGGCTTGTGCCTGCAAGGAAGAGCGTCCCCACAATCGAAAACCCCTCATAAAATGAGGGGGAATCTGACGAAATCCTCTACAACGGCCGCATCCATCCAAACCTCCGATATACGGTGCCATAAATCAACTTGGCATTTTCGGAGAGGTGGACGGATAAATCCAAATAGCATCTTCCCCCAGAATTCAGGCCAGACATCCCGACCTCCCGATCCGTCTTCCGGTGGTGAATAACGAGGATGAGTCATGTATTTATAAGAAGATTGTAGGATGAATTGTTGTATTCCCAGTGTTGTACGTGGATGACATTCTTTTGATAAGAAACGATATTCCTATGCTACAATCGGTCAAGCTGTTCTTGTCACAAAGGTTCTCCATGAAGGACCTGGGTGATACCTCGTACATTCTGGGAATTAAGATCTACAGAGATAGATTTAAGAGATTGCTGGGACTTTCGCAGTCCAGGTAGATAGAGACCATACTAAAGAGATTTAGTATGGAAGATTCCAAGTGCGATAACATACCCGCACTGCACGGAATCACCCTCTCCAAAGAGATGTCTCCCAAGACTGATGAGGAGAGGGTTTGTATAAGCATTATACCCTACGCTACGGCGGTTTTCACGCCCCGCTTCCCAGTATATAGGTGGAGGACGCGACGAGCCTGCTACGTATTTACTCTGAAGTAAACATGCTAAGCGTATCTAAGCAATATAAGTAAAATGCACAAGAGACAAAGACAATGAATATAATTGAACAACAACTTTATTTATTAACATTCTCTTTACAATACATCTGAAAAGTAAATACATGGAATGAAAGCAATGCATAAACAGTGGCATAACAGAAATGAAAATGGAATAAGTACAAGTGAATCTAGAGCTCCGGGTCGAAGGCTAGCTAATCCAAATCCTCGCTGCTGGGCTCGATCTCCAGTGAGCTGAAACACCTGACGACATTCCAAAGAAGAAGAAAGAGAATGTCGTCGGCGAAAAAATCGCTCGGTAACTCCCAAAGATGAGGGAGAAGAGAATAAACAGAGAGAGAGTATAGTTTTATAATGTTTTATAATGTTAGCGCAGTTGTTTGTAGCTTGGTACAGAAAATACCAGTGTATATGAGAGGAGTCCAACTTACACCGGTGACTTTGGTAACCCGTAGTACAACGCTCCGTCGATAATACCACGGAACAACGACACGGATGTACTTACGTTTTAAGTGACCACCCCGTGCCACCTTTAACATATTCCGTACCAGTCTACCCCTTTATAACCCCGTAGTGTTGATTGTATTGATTGTATAGATTGTATTGTATAAATTGTATAGATGGATGACTTGCCGAAACCATGATATCAGTAATGGAACGGATATAATGGATGATCATGTAGATGGAATATATCCATGGTTCGGTTCAGTCAATATAGATTGAATATATGGATTCATGAATTCATGTTGTATTGTAGTTTGATACTTGAATCATATTCAAGTCAGATTGATTATATTGAGACTCAGTCTGAGTCAGACAATTAGAAAAGAAATTGAAGTCCTGAATTATGTTTTAGTGCTATCGGTAACTGCTGCACATGGACGGCAGGATTTATATCTTTTTCAAAGATAATTACCGTGTTGATAACACCGTTTGTTAAGTTGTCTACCTTAAATAGGCAAGCACCCATATCTCCCACTCCTTGAGGCTTAAGAGACCGGTCCCGCTTAAACCTATGTTTACTAGGGTCCTTATTGTAATTTAGTATAACTTGAGGGGGTTTTATGTAAAATAGTTTTGTTATACTTTCAAAATATACCTCAAGTATTTAATTATCGTCTTTAGAGTTTTCATAGATGTTTCTTTTATTCAATGTGAAATTTCTAGTGAATATGACCTAGTTTTAAAGTATAAGGTATTTATTTGAAATATTAGAATTGTATGGTATTTTCTTGTTAATGGAATGTTTTTCTTGAATTTTGGAAATGTGGAATATTATAAATATTAAAAATATATATTTTGATATTAATTACATATATATTTATTTGTAAAAATATAAGTTTTATTTATAATAGAAATCATATTTTTCTAAAGGAAAATGAATTAAAATCTTTCGAGATCGTGTGCTTCTTGCGGAGGTCTGCATCTCACCCTAATAGGCCCGAGGATGTGCGATAATCTGCACCATACCGAACGGGTTCCCCAAAATAGGTTTTAGAGGTGCAATTGCAAAGATTTGTTAAATACACTTCTTATAGAAAAATGTTTTAATAGTTGAAGCTAGTTATGTGTAAACTCGTATATTTCTCAAATCTATGTTCCCAAATTCTATCGTGCTATATTAGATATGTGTGTTGTGAGGAGGTAGGTTATTATCTCGTGGGTTATCTAAAGGTATAAAGGTATTATAGAGTTTATGTCAGAAACTAAAGTTTATGGTATTTTAATGTAAAATTGCGATAAAAGATGCATATAACAATATTTTGTGATGAAACTTGTTAAAGATATTTATTAATGTTTTAATGAACAATATGTGATGATATGAAGGTATCTTGATTTAGAAAAATTGTAGTTTTTAAAGAAAACTGAATCGGAAGTCGGACTAACTCCGCTTCCGTCGAGTTTTAGTTTTAAATGTTTTTAGAATAGAGAAAAGAAAGAGAAGTAGGGACTTACTAGATGATTAGATAGAGGAGAGAAAGAGGAAGAGATGGGAGTTGCTGGTACGTCGTTTCGTCATCGGAAACTCCTTGAATTGCCGTCGGAAGTTCGTTGGAGCTTCGCCCTTTTGCTAACTCCACTTGCACACAAAAGGATCTTGGGAATTTTCTTGAGAGTTTGGGCAGGGATTTGTGAGTGAGGAGGGGTGATTTTGAAGGTGGTATTTATAGTAAAAGTTAGGGTTTAGGGTAGTGAAATGGTGTATTAAAATGGATTAAATGTGTTTTTTATTGTGCTCTGTAAATGTGCAGGGAAAACAAATAATACTGAAGTTATGGGGGGAGTCCAAGAGTCACTAGGGTTGAAGAAAAATGGGGTTTGGTTCAAAGAAAACCGGCGGCGCTGGTCCGGTTCGTGATCTCGCCGGTCCGATCAAGGGGGTGATGGCTCGGATTGGTGCCACGTGTCCCTGGCGCTTGGCCTAGCCTCGTGCACATGTTTGTTTAGGCTGTGACTCTTGGTTTTACGTGTTGTGCATGTGTAGATTCTTAAGCTTCTAAAAGATTAAAAGAATTTAATTAAAAAAGAATGTGTGGCTGATGGGATTTGAACTCTGGTGCTTTGGTTTAGCAGTGCAATATCGTACCAATGAGCTACAAGCTCCTTCTTGCCGTTCAAAAGCAAAACAAATTTATAACTTGCGCTCAGGCTCAAGTGCCCCTTTCTGTATTTTTGAAAAAATTGTATAGAAAGTTTAGGGTTGTTACATTCTACCCTCCTTATAAAAATTTCATCCTCGAAATTTGTATAAGGAAAGTGTAACGGATTCAAGAAAAGTTTGGCGATAGAAGTACTTGATAGTGTAACAAGTGATACAAGGGTTTGAAAAGATTGAAGAGAATTACCAGGGTTATTTTGGTCTACGGCCTCTGCTTCTTCAACCGCTAAAAGGAAAGCCTGACGTCATGATTCATTCCTCCTAGCCGGGGGCACATTCCTCTGTCCTTGGGGCATGTTTCTCTGCCCTCGAGGCATGTTCCTCAGAGCCTCATGGAATTGGTGATTAGGTTATATAGGAGGTGGAGCTGGGAGTGCCAGACGAGGTGTAGGAGCTTGGATAGCTGGCCGCCGCGGATAGTTGGTGCGTGTGTGAGCTAGGTTGCCTCTATAAGGACAAGTTCTAATTCCATGATTGGATGCGCCAAAAACTAAGCACAGTCCTTTTGCGCGCTTATAGTCCTTCCACAAGTGTCCTTCTCTCTTGCAATAGAAGCAAAAATCTGGACTTGGCTGGTTATTGGGTTCTTCCGATCTCCTGGGTTCAATAGTTGGCCTTGAAGAGGCTCCTCCTGCCATCTGAGTGGCGGGGTGCATCACTCCGGCAGATTGAGGTCTGCCCTTCCTCTTCACTACTGCCTCGTATCTTCAGGCAGCTTTCAAAGCCATATCATGGGTTGGGAAATCCCCTGTAGCTAATGCAGCTTGGATTTTCGGTTCCAACCCTTGCTAAAATCTTCTAGCCTTGATCTCAGCAGTCGGTATGAGATGGGCCGCAAACCTGCTGAGCATGGTAAACTTAGTATCATACTCATCTACTGATTTGGTCCACATTGAACCTTGTTGCAGATGGATGAACTGCTGCTCTATATCAAAGCGGGCAGTCTCCGGGAATACTTTGCGTCGAACATGCCGCGGAAAGTCTTCCATTCGATAGGCTGATGAAGACGGCTTTCATCCGCCTTCCACCAAACCCGTGCATTGTCAGTGAGCTGCAGCTTTACAACTCGAACCCAAGCTATCTCTGGCACTTGTGCTGATGCCGGGTCATCTTCAACGCTTTGAGCCCATTCCTCAGCTTCCAGCGGGCTCTCTTTTCCTGAGAATTGCTGAGGGTGTAAAGCTCTGAATTGCTTTACCCCTGGGACTTCCGCTTCTGGTCGGTTCATTACAATAGCAGTCTGCTGCTGTCCTTCCAGGATGCTGCGGATCGCCTCAAGCAGTACCATCTGCTCGTTGATTGGAGCAGCGAAGGCAGGTGTAATTGGTAGGGGTGGTAGAGTGTTGTTTGGGGAATCCATAACCTTGAAAGAAAATTTTGGGTTAGGACAGAATCAAAGTATATGAAATGATAAGATTCAAGGAATATGAATTGTAAAGAATGTTTTCAGTTGCTGGTTCTTGTGTTATATTGCTTAGGTTGTCCATGCAAAACTGAACTGCATGGTAGGGTTCCATACAGCTCTGACCTGCATGGGCCACCAACAAAACCTGTCACGTCCCGCTTCCCAATATACGGGTAGAGGACACGACGAGGCCGCTACGTATTTACTCTGAAGTAAACACGCTAAGCGTATCTAAGAAATATAACTAAAATGTACGAGAGACAAAGACAATGAATATAATTGAACGGCAACTTTATTTATTAACATGCTTTTTACAATACATCTGAAAAGTAAATACATGGAATGAAAGTAATGCCTAAATAGTGGCATAACAGAAATGAAAATGGAATAAGTATAAGTGAATCTAGAGCTTCGGGTCGAAGGCTGGCTGATCCAAATTCTCGCTGCTGGGCTCGATCTCCAGTGAGTCCAAAACACCTGACGACATTCTAATGAAGAAAAAAAAGAATGTCGTCAGCGAACAAATCGCTCGGTAAGTCCTAAAGATGAAGGAGAAGTAGAATAGACAGAGAGAGAGAGTATAGTTTTATAATGTTTTATTATAATGTTAGCGCAGTTGTTTGTAGCTTGGTACAGAAAATACCAGTGTATACGAGAGGAGTCTCACTTACACCGGAGACTTTAGTAACCCGTAGTACAAAGCTCCGTCGATAATACCACGGAACAATGACATAGATGTAATTACTTCTTAAGTGACTACCTCGTGCCACTTTTAACATATTCCGTACCAGTCTACCCCTTTATAACCCCGTAGTGTTGATTGTATAGATTGTATTGTATAAATTATATAGATGAATGACTTGCCGAAACCATGATATCAGTAATGGAACGGATATAATGGATGATCATGTAGATGGAATATATCCATGGTTCGGTTCAATCAATATAGATTGAATATATGGATTCATGAATTCATGTTGTATTGTAGTTTGATACTTGAATCATATTCAAGTCAGATTGATTATATTGAGACTCAGTCTGAGTCAGACAATTAGAAAAGAAATTGAAGTCCTGAATTATGTTTTAGTGTTATCGGTAACTGCTGCACATGGACGGCAGGATTTATGTCTTTTTCAAAGATAATTACCGTGTTGATAACACCGTTTGTTAAGTCGTCTACCTTAAATAGACAAGCACCCATATCTCCGGCTCCTTGAGGCTCAAGAGACCGGTCCCGCTTAAACCTATGTTTACTAGGGTCCTTATTATAATTTAGTATAACTTGAGGGGGTTTTATGTAAAATAGTTTTGTTATACTTTCAAAATATATCTCAAGTATTTAATTATCGTCTTTAGAGTTTTCATAGATGTTTCTTTTATTCAATGTGAAATTTCTAGTGAATATGACCTAGTTTTAAAGTATAAGGTATTTATTTGAAACATTGGAATTGTATGGTATTTTCTTGTAAATGAAATGTTTTTCTTGAATTTTTGAAATGTGGAATATTATAAATATTAAAAATAGATATTTTGATATTAATTACATATATATTTATTTATAAAAATATAAGTTTTATTTATAATAGAAATCACATTTTTCTAAAGGAAAATGTATAAAAATCTTTCGAGATAGTATGCTCCTTGCGGAGGTCTGCATCTCACTCTTCTAAGCCAGAGGATGTGCGATAATCTGCACCATACCGAACGGGTTCCCCAAAATGGGTTGTAGATGCGCAATTGCAAAGATTTGTTAAATACACTTCTTATAGAAAAAGGTTTTAATAATTGAAGGTAGTTATGTAAAGTCGTATTTTTCCCAAATCTATGTTCCCAAATTCCATCGTGCTATGTTAGATATGTGTGTTGTGAGGAGATAGGTCATTATCTCGTGAGTTATCTAAAGGTATAAAGGTATTATAGAGTTTATGTCGGAAAATAAAGTTTGTGGTATTTTAATGTAAAATTGCGATAAAAGATGCATATAACAATCTTTTGTGATGAAGCTTGTTAAAGATCTTTATTAATGTTTTGATGAACAATATGTGATGATATGAAGGTATATTGATTTAGAAAAATTATTGTTTTTAAAGAAAACCGAATCGGAAGTCAGACTAACTCCGCTTCCGTTGGGTTTTAGTTTTGAATGTTTTTAGAATAGAGAAAAGAAAGAGAAGTAGGGACTTACTAGATGATTAGATAGAGGAGATAAATAGGAAGAGATGGGAGTTGCCGGTACGTCGTTTCGTCGTCGAAAACTTCTTGAATTGCCGTCGGAAGCTCGTCGGAGCTTCGCCCTTTTGCTAACTCCACTTGCACACAAAAGGATCTTGGGAATTTTCTTGAGATTTTGGGTAGGGATATGTGAGTGATGAGGGGTGGTTTTGAGGGTGGTATTTATAGTAAAAGTTAGGGTTTAGGGTAGTGAAAGGGTGTATTAAAATGGATTAAATATGTGTTTTATTGTGCTCTGTAAATGTGCAGGGAAAACAAATAATACTGGAGTTATGGGAGGAGTCCAAGAGTCACTAGGGTTGAAGAAAAATGGGGTTTGGTTCAAAGAAAACCGGCGGCGCCAGCCCGGTTTGTGATCTCGCTGGTCCGATCAAGGGGGTGGGGCTCGGATTGGTACCACGTGTCCCTGACGCTTGGCCTAGTCTCGTGCGCATGTTTGTTTAGGCTGTGACTCTTGGTTTTACGTGTTGTGCACGTGTAGACTCTTGAGCTTCTAAAAGATTAAAAGAATTTAATTAAAAAAGAATGTGTGGCTGATGGGATTTGAACTCTGGTGCTTTGGTTCAGCAGTGCAACGTCTTATTAATGAGCTACAAGCTCCTTCTTGCTGTTCAAAAGCAAAACAAATTTATAACTTGTGCTCAGGCTCAAGTACCCCTTTCTGTATTTTAAAAAAAATTTACAAAAAGTTTAGAGTTGTTGCAGCGGTAGGATCTATAATGTATGTGATGCTGTGTATCAGACCAGATATAACATACGTGCTTAGCGTGGTGAGCCGGTATTAGTCAAACCCGGATGAGAATCATTTGACGGCTGCGAAGAACATTCTCGAGTACCTGAGAAGGACTAAGGAGATGTTCTTAGTTTACGGTAATGGAGACCTTAAGTTTGAGTCCTTTACCGATTCCAGCTTTCAAAATGACAAGGATGACAGCAAGTCTGTCTCGGGTTTTGTGTTTACGCTCAACAGAGGGACGGTGTGTTGGAGGAGCACCAAACAGGACATTGTCGTAGACTCGACGATGGAGGATGAATACATTGCTGCGAACGATGCCGTAAAAGAAGCGGCCTGGATGAAGAAGAACTTTAGGTAGTTCATTACTGAACTTTAGGTAGTTCCGTCCATTGTTGATTTAATACCTTTGTATTGTGGCAACAATGGGGCTATAGCTTTAGCAAAGGAACCACGGTCCCATCCAAAATCCAGACACATCTTAAGACGGTATCACCTGATCAGGGAGATCATAGATCGCCAGGAGATCGAGGTTCGGAGAGTGGATATAAAAGACAACACAGCGGATCCATTTACGAAGGCCTTCTCTCAAGCACAGTTCGAGCAATTTTTTGAGATGTTGGGTATGCGGTACGCCAGCAGCTGGTCTTAGTGTAGACGTTGGGTATTCGGTACACCAATTACCGGCCTTTAGTGAAAGTGGGAGATTGTTGGATATATATGCCCTTGAGGCCATTATTGTATATGTATACATACTGATGCTGGGTATATGTATGTACCAGACATTCTTGCTCAGTTATATAGTATATTATTTGAGTTGTTTTTATCAGGATATGTGTATTTGTTTCTATTGATATTATATCTAGCTTGCACATATTGATAAAGTCTTGATATAGTAGTATACTATTATGGTTTAATTTTATCTTAACATGTGCATATGTTATACATGGTATTACATATTGCGATTACATGTTGATAAAGCCCGTAGGATCTTTCTTGACTACCAGCGTTATGATGGCGATCATATTTATAGGAGCTGGGTAGTCCATAAGCACATCTTTAAATGGTCCCTAGTCGCGTGAGTATCAAAACTGGGCATTGATACTCCAGAGTAGACTAGTGTATACGTTTCTAGCCCCAACGAGGGGCAATGGTTGATCCCGCAGCTATTGGTCTGATGCACTTAAGATCGGATACAGGTGCTCACTGGGTGTGAGTACACTGGACGGACTCGCCGAAAACTTCTAGATGGTACTATACCTATCGTCAGATGGAAGTTCTCAGGTGACATGTGTACAGGTTAGTTTTTGGACCTGAGATCGTCATTTGTCTCGTGTAAGTTCCCACTGTGCTTTGATCACTACCCTACCACGGCTCTACTGAGTCGTGCAAACAGGTTTTGGTTTGGTACAGTCCCGAGCCACATGGAGGTAGTGAGTGATTGTCAGGGATTTGTCTCTTCATGTATCATATCGCACTGTGTTCGATTGGCCAAGACTATAAGACCTTGGCCAAGGCAGTTGAGATTTACTGATAGGTTGATCAGTAGTTTTCCGGATTGGTCATAAGCCGCATCAGCATGAATTATCGGGTTATTAGGGTCCGACGTTTACCACCCTCTAGACCCGGTATGCGATACTCTTAGACGAAGAGACTGGACTGTACGGAGATTGTCATGGATAGGCTCAGTAGGTGTTGATTTAGAGAGGTTTTATCGATCAAAAAATATTTACCGCAATCAAGAACGGCGTCGCATGAAGCTAGCCGGTGAATACGGGTCAGTCCACAGGGATGTTGTAAATCTCCTTTAAGTTCTTACGAGTTAATTCCAAATGATGTTTGGTTGTATAATTAAACCTAAAAATTGAAGGTGTATGACACTAGGATTAGAAACTTGCTAGGATTAGGTTTAGGGAAAATTTGGTAAACAAAGATCTACATCTCTTTCCATTGCCTTTAATTAAATATATCATATTAGTTGTTATGGTAAATCTTAACAAAGGGGATTAGGATGATTGGGAAGATTGTTTCTTCCTCTAGATCCTTGTCCTTCCTTTCTTAATCTTTACCCTAACCTCCATGGAAAACCTTAAAATCCGGGCCTTTAGACTACGGAATCACCGTTACTTTGAGGGTAGAGTGCCGTAAGGAGCGGAATAAGAAGGTATGCATGGAGTTCTAATGTTCATAAAAGATTGGCAAAAGAAACGAGATGAGAGATCTTCATCTCTCAAATCCTTCCCTATTCCTAACCCTAACAAGCGAGGAAACTACTCGCTCATTTAGGGGATGAAGAAAGACATGATTTTATTAAAGAGAAGAAACATCTATTGCAAGTTAATAAAATTCTAAACTAAATTAAACTAAGGCGAGAAAATAATTTACCTAGGGCAGATATGAAAACTATAACTAGGGCAAGAAAAATAACCTACTTACGATTGATGCACTCTAACTTCAAGAAAACATAATTTTATTCATGAATAGAGGCATAAGAAAATACAAGGCTTTGGGTTCTATTTATAGGACATAAAAACCCTAGGTTTACAATTGCTCCGCATGTCTACAATTACAAATATACCCCCAGGAAATCTTTCCATAGCCGACTCAACATTATGGTAAAATTTTATTTGAATGAAGGCTTCACATGGCCGCGGAACCGCGGCATTGGCGCACTTGGGCCGCGGTTCCGCGGCCCAATGGTGAGATCTCCTGATAATTTTTCTGGGCTTTCTTTAGGTTTCTTTGGGCTCTTTATTTTTTTATTTTTTTCTTCATTTGGGCTTCTACAGTGATTCCATATCTTCAGTGAACACTTTGCAATGGATTTTTAACCGTTTGCCTTAACAATTTGGTCCTTGCGTTGCCTTGTTGATTGTGAACTGTTCTTCGTCTCGGCTTTACTAAGATCCTCCTATTTGTTGGTCAAAAATCCTTCTTTTGTGTCGTCTTTTGTGCTTTTCACTGTTTTTGCTCCAAGAACCTGTAACTTGTAACATGTAGCAGATATGGGTCAAAAGTACATGTTTTTATTCTTAAATGCATAAGAATGGGGAATACAAAATGCAATATTATGTTATGAACAAATACCCCCAAACTTATCTTTTGCTCGTCCTCAAGCAAACTTATTATTTATTCTCGATAAAAATCTAACCTAGCCGCACTTTCACAGGGAAACGCGATTGCACTGAGCAGGTGCAACAAGCCGTTAAACCTCTAGGTGTCCCTAGTAGGAGGAGTGTTGTCTCCTGAGGGTTTTCAGCGGATTACACCCACAAAATCCTATCAATTTGGCTGTTCGACTTTTGTTTTCCAATTAGGTTTTCTAACAAGGAATTCTATTATCGTCGACCCGCAAATTATCCACCTATATTCTTCACACATCCTCATCATTTAACTTAAGATTATATATGTTCTATAGAATTACTTAGCTTTCGGCATTTCTTAAGTTTTCCTTCTAGGGTTCATCTCCACTTAGGAATTTCTATCAACTCTACTAAAGATACAAGTTCTATTCTTCACTCATTTCTCTTATCTAAACTCTAATCACATATCCCCACGTGTGTGTAAATATCACCCCTACACTTGGAAATTCAAATCAAGCAATCATACTCTCGTCCATTGTCCAAAGCACTTATTAATTTGTGAATTTTTAATTGAATTTTTCTTACACATCCTTCATGCGACTGTTAATACTTCTTGAGGTACCAACAACCGATTACAAGATGCATTAGCACTTTAAAGCGTACTTCCTAGTTTTGCAACACCCAAGGCTTTTAGTAGTGACTCCCAAACCAGTTGGTCTAAGGCACTAGGTGATGAAGCACCCTCGCTAAATATTTTTCTATTTTTTACAGCCTTAAGTAATCACAAAAACCAGTGTCCATTTTTTTTTCTTTATTCACTTTTTTTTTCTTTTATTTTCATTGTACTAAGGACTTTTAGACAAGAGCATTTCAAGGTCTCTTCTACTATTCTAAGTTTCAAGGTGCGTGATTGTGCATTTTGTAGGGTATACATTTTCAGAATCTAGACTTAAGCTAGGAATTATTTTTCAAACTTATACTCTAATAAAAGTTTTAATACTTTTCCTTCGTTTTGACTTAGCCCAAGAAGTGAACCCAAAATTTGCCTATTTCCAAATAAACTACAAAGACATATACTTTCTACCGTTAAACTTTAAGGAAGGTTATTTTTAGGGTTTTTAATTTGCTAAGTCTAAGATCTAGTTGTTCCTAGCCAGTTAACCTATTTATCAAACTCAAGTCAATTAACCAGAATTGAATACATTAATTTTTATAATTTTTGAAAATTTTCAATTTTTATGGATTTTTCTTTTTCTAATTTTTTTATTTTTCAAATTTTTCAAATTTTTATGATTTTTTATATAAAGATGCAATGCAGAAACTAAATATGCAAAAGGAAAAGAAAAATATATACAATATGCAATGCAAAAGATAACTATATACACTACCCTCTCCCCCAAACTTGAGCAAAGCAGTGCCCTCACTGCCCAGCCCCACGTCGCGCTCGTGAGCGTGAACGTGATCGCTCCCCTCTAGCCAAAAGGGTTTGAATACCCCTCTCAATTTCCGTCAACCGACGGTCGTGATCTCGTGCTGTCGCCCGAAACTCGTCCCTCAAAGAATCAATTCTTCTTACTGTTCTCCGCATCAATCGTGCATGCTCTTGAGGGGTCAGCTCTTCCCCGCTCGATGTCGTGCTAGAGCTAGGGGTGCGAGCGGGAATATTCTCTGCCGGTTCGGTTCGTGACCAAATATCAGTAAGTCTAGAGTAGGACGAAGTAACGCCCTCAACGAGTGGTCGAACCGGAACTCCTCCTATCATGTATGAATCAAATTCCTCGACGGGGAGGAAATAACGGCAGAGTTGGGTGACTAGCATGGGACATGGGTAGATAGTACCCCTTTTTCCCGCACCTATAGACCGGAGCAATACAGTGCACATGTCGAACCGTGGATTTTTCGTCATTAGTGTGTGTACGACATGTAATGAGGGGGTGAAAAAATTCGTGTTGTGCGAACTGCCAAAGATGTTGTTTTGTGCCCACCGGCACACAGTAAAAACGTTCGCGAAAAGGGTCCGTGCTTGGATACCCTTACGCGGCTCTCTCGCACAGTCATTCCCTATCAAGGGCATATAATCCTCAAAGTGTAAGGGGTGGTCATGTGCGGGCACACGACGTATGAGTGTGACTTCGTGGATCATATCCCTATCAATGTGAATTACGCGATCTCCCCAATTTATTTTAATGTAGCCTAAGTCGTCTAGACTTTGATCCTCCATAGATTCATAAAAGAGAGTAACTAGTTCAGGTATAGCAAACGCAAAGGGGTGATTGTAGGTCAGGAAATTCCAGCCCCTCTGCTCTATTTCATGTGCAAAATAGCTACCGTACAATTCGTGCGTGAAAACCGGGGAAAAATCCCTCTCAAATTGCATTTTATGTGCCATAATAATTTTTTTTAGGAAAAAGTATGCAAGAACAGAGAGGAAATCGACAGAGTTACCTCCCCTGAAAATTTCAGGGGGCGACGACACAAGACGGCGGCGGAAAAGCGGCGGGAGGCGGCTAATGCGGCGGAACCGTGGCGTTCTGGTGGCGGCGCGGCGAGATTTTTCTGGAGATGACAGCTCGTGGCGGCTAGGGTTTGATGAAGATGAAATATTTAGGGTTAAAAGACCAGGGGCTCGGTTCTCTTTAAATAAGGGATGGGAGAATGGTTATTTGTAGAAAACACCCTCTAAAATGAGGGCTTTATTTGTAAATTAAAAAATGTCAGCTATTAATTCTGAAAATTTTCAATTAGGTCCAAAAATATTTTTTTATTTTTTTTCAAATTTTTTTTTATTTTTTATGGTATTTTGGGATTATATATTTACAAATTATATACACACCCCCAAACTTATTTGAAATAATGTTTTGGAAAAAAGGCAATTTGGGGGTAAAAGTGGAGGAAAATCAATCAGTGTAAATCGGCTCCTGTAAAAACAGGAGCTCCTCCGAATGTTCCGCTGTGAGGAACGGTTTCAATCGATGCCCATTTACTTTGAAAAGCGTACCGTCCTCCGGGTTTTCAAGATCAACCGCACCGTGCGGATAAACGGTGCGGACTACAAAAGGTCCCTTCCACCTAGAACGGAGCTTGCCGGGATGATAATGTAACCGAGTATCATAAAGTAAAACCTGTTGACCAGGTTTAAATGTCTTTCGCAAAAGGTTTTTATCATGGAATACCTTAGCTCGGTTCTTAGCAATCACGGCATTATCATATGCCTTATCCCGTAGCTCTTCTAGTTCATTTAACTGCAGCTTTCGGTTGCTGCTCGCATCTCCTAAAGATAAATTCAGCTCTTTAATAGCCCAAAATGCCTTGTGCTCAATTTCTACTGGGAGGTGGCAAGCCTTCCCGTAAACAAGCCGGTATGGAGACATGCCAAGATCGGTCTTGTATGCAGTACGGAAAGCCCATAGTGCATCGATCAATTTTAGTGACCAATCTTTACGGTTTTTAGAAACCGTTTTCTCCAAGATTTGCTTAATTTGCCGATTCGAGATCTCAGCTTACCCACATGTTTGGGGATGGTATGGCGTTGACAGCTTATGGGTGATAGAGTAGTTGCGCATTAAGGACTCAAAAGTCCTATTGCAAAAGTGAGAACCATTATCACTTATTATTGCGCGAGGGTGCCCAAATCGAGAAAAGATGTGTTCTTTAAGAAACCGAACGACAACCTTGTTTTCATTCGTTCGACTAGGCACAGCCTCGACCTACTTTGAAACATAGTCAACGGCCAAACGAATATACACATTTCCAAAAGAGTTAGGAAATGGTCCCATGAAGTCTATACCCCAAACATCAAAAATGTCTACAACCAAAATTAGTTGGAGCGGCATTTCGTTTCTCCGCGATATCCGGCCCAAATGTTGGCACCGGGAGCAAGTTTTGCAGTATTCGTATGCATCCTTGAATAGTTGTGGCCAATAGAAACCACACTGCAAAACTTTCTCGGCTGTCTTCTTTGGGCCAAAGTGCCCGCTACATGCTTGATCGTGGAAAAAAGACAGCACACTCTTAACCTCATTTTCTGGTACACACCGACGAATGATTTGGTCGGAACAGTATTTAAAAAGATAAGGTTCATCCCAGTAAAAATGCTTTACTTGGGACAAGAATCGAAGTTTATCTTGTTTCGACCAATCTTTCGGTATCAAGCCGGTGGCTAAGTAGTTTACAATATCGGCGAACCATGGTTCGCAAGAAACGGTCAAGAGTTGCTCATCGGGAAAAACATCAGTGATAGGAAGTTCAAGTGTAGGCGAGAAAGGAAGTCGTGAAAGGTGATCGGCCACTACGTTTTCACATCCTTTTTTGTCCCTTATAAGAAGGTCAAATTCTTGCAGCAAAAGGATCCAACGTATTAGCCTAGATTTAGCATCCTTCTTCGCCAAAAGGTGGCGAAGAGCTGAATGATTCGTGTACACAATAACTGAAGAGCCGATTAAATAAGGCCGAAATTTTTCAAGTGCAAACACAACCGCTAAAAACTCTTTTTCTGTAGTTGTGTAGTTTAGTTGGGCCTCATTTAATTTTCGGCTAGCGTAGTAAATTACGTGCGGCATCTTGTTAATGTGCTGTTTAAGAACAGCACCAATGGCAAAATCTGATGCGTCGCACATAATTTCGAAAGGGTGCGTCCAGTCTGGCGATGAAAGAATGGGCGCAGAAATGAGAGAGTGTTTCAAAGACTCGAACGCTTCCATACATGTTGAGTCGAAAACAAAAGTAGTGTCCTTGGCCAATAAGAGAGTCAAGGGTCTAGCAATCTTGCTAAAATCCTTGATGAACCGTCTATAAAAACCGGCATGGCCAAGGAAAGCTCGGATATCTTTGACGCATTTAGGAGGAGGAAGATTAGAAATGACTTCAATTTTAGCTCTATCAACCTCTATGCCTTTTGCGAGATTACATGTCCTAAGACAATGCCTTCTCGTACCATAAAGTGGCATTTCTCCCAATTCAAAGTCAGGTTCTTTTCCCTACAGTGGGTAAGAACTGCGTCAAGATGTCGTAAACACTCGTCGAAGGAGTCACCAAAAATGGAGAAATTATCCATAAAGATTTCCAAAAACTTCTCCACCATGTCAGAAAAGATCCCCATCATACACCGCTGAAATGTAGCGGGTGTATTGCATAACCCAAAGGGTATGCGACGATAAGCAAAAGTGCCAAAGGGACAAGTAAATGTAGTCTTGTCTTGATCCTCTTTAGCTATGGGGACTTGGTTATAACCGGAATAGCCATCTAAAAAGCAATAGAACTCGTGCCCCGCCAATCGTTCTAGCATTTGGTCAATGAAAGGTAAAGGAAAGGGGTCCTTCCTTGTCGCGGCATTGAGTTTTCGGTAGTCGATGCAAACTCGCCACTCTGTTTGGGTGCGAGTAGGAATTAACTCATTTGCCTCATTGGTAATGACCGTGATGCCCGATTTCTTTGGCACGACATGAATGGGGCTAACCCATTGGCTATCCGAGATAGGGTAAATGATACCGCTGTCAAGACACTTAACAATCTCCTTCTTGACCGCCTCTTTCATAATGGGGTTGAGGCGTCTTCGTGGATCCCTTACCGTCTTGGCATCATCCATCAAGTGTATATGATGTTCGACTATGAGGGGACTAATCCCCTTGATGTCCGCCATAGACCAGCCGAAAGCTTGCCGATTATTATGTAAGACCATTAAAAGAGCCTTCTCTTGCTCAAGAGCTAGAGAGGCCGATATGATAACTGGTAAGGTCTCATTCTCACCTAGATAAGCATATTTTAGGTGCGACGGCAAAAGCTTTAGTTCGAGTTTAGGTGGTGAAACAATAGATGGTAACAATGGAGTAACTGTTTCAAACTCGAAGGATTCCATCAAAGGTTCAAATCGAGTGTACGCTACCGAGTCGGATGGTTCAACTAACTCATCCAAAAAAGCAAAAGACTCAAACTCGGGTGGAGATTCTTCAAGATCGTCAACAAAGGTGAAACACTCATAATCTTTGTCCGTTGTGAAAGCTGTGTCGGATTCTAGGAGGAACGCACTAGTGGCGTCATCATTGCTGTGATCAAACATAAAATTTTTGAACTCACGGTCCTCCTCCGCGATCTCATTGATCGAGCAAACATCAAGTACGCTCGAATTAGGTTCGCAAGGCTGACTTCCTAACTTGAAAATGTTGAGTTCAACTGTCATATTGCCAAAAGATAGATTCATTGAACCGTTACGACAGTTGATTACCGCGTTAGAAGTCGCGAGGAATGGTCGACCAAGTATCACCGGAATTTGATTTCGGGGGTTAGCGGCAGGTTGTGTATCCATAACAATAAAGTCAACGGGGAAAATGAAATCCCCTACTCTAATTAACACATCCTCCAACTCTCCCCTAAGATGGGTGATTGATCGGTCGGCCATTTGGAGAGTGCAATGAGTGGGCTTATGCTCTCCAACGCCTAATTGTTCGTACACCGAATAAGGTAGCAAATTGACACTAGCACCAAGATCTAATAGTGCTCTATTAATGTTCTTGTCCCCAATTGTGATCGAAATAGTAGGACAACCGGGGTCCTTGTGCTTTGGGGGTAAAGAATTGACAAGAGCATCACTAACAGCACTAGCCACGAAAACTTTCTTTGGTACTTGTGACTTCCTCTTTTTGGTGCATAAGTCTTTTAAAATTTTTGCATATGAAGGAACTTGTTGGATTGCATCCAAAAGAGGGATATTTATGCTAACCTGTTTGAACAACTCTATAATCTTCTCCATCTGTGGAGTTGGTTTATTGGATCTCAACCGATTTGGAAAAGGAACATTTTGAAAAGTCGTTGAGTCCAATCTTTGCGGATCAGATTGTTGAGTTGGAACGGAACCCCGTGTAGATGTGTTCGTGTTGTGAGAAGAGGGTCCGTTCGAGCTAGAAGAAGTAGAGCCGTGTGAAGGGTGGAGAATTGGCTCTAACGACGAAAAAGAAGAAGAAGAAGGTGAAGAAGATGAAGAAGGACCACCGGCAGAGGTGTCATGGTTAATACCCACATTGTTTTGCAACACTTTTCCGGATCTCAACGTGGTCACAGCATTTACGTTATGATTCTGCTGTTCATATGCAACATGTGCGTGACCGGGGTTTGGAAGTGGTTGAGACGGAAGCTTTCCTTTCTCTCGCTCTTTCAACGCAGTATTGAGTTGTGCAATTTGTGCCTCAATAGATTTGATACTTTGATCGTGTGAGGCACTGTTTTGCACCAAAGATTGAATAGAAGTCTCTAATCTTGCTGTAGATTGTGTAGATTGCTTTAGGAACGCTTCTAGACTTCTTTCGAGCGAGCTAACCTTGTCATTATTAGGTTGAACAAAATTGTTTGGTGGGTAAGAAGTGTTAGGCACAAAATTGTTCACTTGATTAGGGTAAGGTTGCTGTTGGAAAGGTTGTTGAAATTGAGTTTGTGGAGATACTTGTTGTTGTGGAAGAGGAGGCCTTTGAAAATTGTTATTTCCTTAGAATTGTTGATTTTGGTTCCAAGCGAAATTTGGGTGGCTCTTCCATCCCGGATTGTATGTTGAAGAATATGGATCATTTCTTTGTCGTTGCTGAAAGGCAGCATTGACTTGATCCTGTCCTTGAGTAGATGCAGTGTAAGGACATTCTTCTGTGGGATGTGATGGATCCGAACAACAAGCACAAACAGTTCGTGGGGGCACAACAGGGGCAGGAGAAGGTGCTGAGATTTTGGTCTCAAGCGCTTCTAGCTTTTTCGTAAGAGCGGCCATCTCGGCCTTCATAGCAATCGGCATCTCTACTTGATGTATGCCTGCCCTAGGTTGACCAATAGAAGAAGAAGATGATGTGGTCTTGGTGCTCTCCCACTGAATTGTTTGTTCACTAAGATCCTCAAGAAACTGCCACGCTTCCTCACTAGACTTGGATAGAAAGTGACCTTGACAAATGGTTTCTAGCAACTGCTTCGTTGCTGGGTTCAATCCCTCGTATAATGTTTGGCAAATTTGCCAACTTTCGATCCCATGGTGAGGGCATTGAACGAGTAGGTCTTTGAATCTTTCAAAACATTTCCAAAATGGTTCGGAAGGTTGCTGTGAAAATTGTATAATCTCATTACGGATTCTAGCAGTTTTGTGGTGAGGATAGAACTTTTTAAGAAAAGCTTTCACAAACTCGTCCCAATTTCTAATTGAATGTGATGCGGTGCTGTATAGCCACTTCTCGGCTAGGTCACATAAGGTGAAAGGAATGACCTTTAGCCTTATAGCGTCATCACTTAATTGGGTCGTTTTCATCATAGCGCAAACGTTTTGGAATTTATTGATAAAGATATATGCATCTTCGGATTCCAAACCATGAAACTTAGGCAGCATATTGATGAAGTGGGGTTTGATCTCAAAATTGTCCCCATTTACCGGTGGTGGTGAAAGACAAGTAGGTAAAGAAGTGCGGACAGGGTAGAAGAGATCCTGGGGCGCGACTCGTGCGGGCACTTCAACAGGCGGGTGATTCGGGTTATTCGCACCTAACGGAGGTGGAATCATTCCCGTCGGTAAGGTGTTGTTAGGATTGTATCCCGACTTACCTTCGGAAGAAGAATGTGATGGTGAAAGTGAAGAAGTGGACAGGATTTCGACTTCGGAGTCGAAAGGTTCGTCGGTCGGTACCAACGAAACACGGACTAATCGGGCGCTAGGGTCCCTAGTCCAACCGAACATACACTAAAAGGGTTAGTGTAGTCGAAAGATGAAAGACAAAATGTGGAGGAAAGAGAACGTCAATGAGAAGAAGTGGTGCAAAGATTCTTTTAGCGACAAGTTGCAAGTTTTGAAAATATTTTTTTTCTTTTACCCCTTTTTTATGTTTGCTTTTGCAAAAAGATTTTGAAAAGAGACTTGTGACACAAATGCAATTATCCACACATGCACAATCAGGCCTGGATCTAGGGTCACCTAGGTCAGCTAGACAGCTCCTAACTGTTCCAAAGGGCTAGATATAGGACCTCAAACCGCCTCTTCACCGCCAATTGCGGCCAGGTAAGTGCCAGGTAAGTGGGAAGGAACCACGCTGTGGGCCTAATTAAAAACCACTAGACTTGACACATTTGCCTAGGCACCGCAAAGTCAGGTTAGGATAAACGGCCGATGCCTATACTAGTCCTCTGTCCTATTGAGCGCGACGTCCTTAGGGCTGAGTCTAATATTTTTTAATTAAGAGTGGTCATTGCAAATGGTTTAAGTGATTCCTGGGGTCTTGAGAAGGGTGATGAAATCCCCACCCAATCTGAATTGGTCAATAGCCCCTTAAAGTCAGATTAAAGTATGCAAAGCAGTAAATCACTTGCAATCAATTTGCTATTTAGCGCGGCGCAAAGAATCCTGCAGAAAATCAATTATTGGAAGGGGGAAGAAGATTTTTAGCGCAAAGAATCCTGCAGAAAATTTGACAAAAGATATATGGGGATTTGCATAGGAGAAGGAAAGAAATCAAACCATGCAAATTTCGAGCAGAGAAGAGGTCAAAGGGCCGCGGTTCCGCGGTTTTGACAGGGTAATAGCCGCGGAATCGCGGTCGTCTTGAGGAATCAGGCCTCTGGATTTCTTCAGCTGCTCTGTACTTTCAATCTCCTCCTGTTTCGATGTATCTTTTTCTGTTTTGCCTTCTGTGTTGTTTCAGATCCGTCAAACCTGCAAAGATTCACAAAGAAAACCCTTCAAACAATAAAAGAGGATAAAAATTTTATATTTTTGATTTTTTCAGATTTTTATGGTTTTTTTATATTTTATATTAACCCGAAATTACAAAAAGGAAATTTTACGCCATCCCCGGCAACGGCGCCATTTGATTTAGAGAGGTTTTATCGATCAAAAAATATTTACCGCAATCAAGAACGGCGTCGCATGAAGCTAGCCGGTGAATACGGGTCGGTCCACAGGGATGTTGTAAATCTCCTTTAAGTTCTTACGAGTTAATTCCAAATGATGTTTGGTTGTATAATTAAACCTAAAAATTGAAGGTGTATGACACTAGGATTAGAAACTTGCTAGGATTAGGTTTAGGGAAAATTTGGTAAACAAAGATCTACATCTCTTTCCATTGCCTTTAATTAAATATATCATATTAGTTGTTATGGTAAATCTTAACAAAGGGGATTAGGATAATTGGGAAGATTGTTTCTTCCTCTAGATCTTTGTCCTTCCTTTCTTAATCTTTATCCTAACCTCCATGGAAAACCTTAAAATCCGGGCCTTTAGACTACGGAATCACCGTTACCTCGAGGGTAGAGTGCCGTAGGGAGCGGAATAAGAAGGTATGCATGGAGTTCTAATGTTCATAAAAGATTGGCAAAAGAAACGAGATGAGAGATCTTCATCTCTCAAATCCTTCCCTATTCCTAACCCTAACAAGCGAGGAAACTACTCGCTCATTGAGGGGATGAAGAAAGACATGATTTTATTAAAGAGAAGAAACATCTATTGCAAGTTAATAAAATTCTAAACTAAATTAAACTAAGGCGAGAAAATAATTTACCTAGGGCAGATATGAAAACTATAACTAGGGCAAGAAAAATAACCTACTTACGATAGATGCGCTCTAACTTCAAGAAAACAGAATTTTATTCATGAATAGAGGCATAAGAAAATACAAGGCTTTGGGTTCTATTTATAGGACATAGAAACCCTAGGTTTACAATTGCTCCGCATGTCTACAATTACAAATATACCCCCAGGAAATCTTTCCATAGCCGACTCAACATTATGGTAAAATTTTATTTGAATGAAGGCTTCACATGGCCGCAGAACCGCGGCATTGGCGCGCTTGGGCCGCGGTTCCGCGGCCCAATGGTGAGATCTCCTTATAATTTTTCTGGGCTTTCTTTAGGTTTCTTTGGGCTCTTTATTTTTTTATTTTTTTCTTCATTTGGGCTTCTGCAGTGATTCCAGATCTTCAGTGAACACTTTGCAATGGATTTTTAACCGTTTGCCTTAACAATTTGGTCCTTGCGTTGCCTTGTTGATTGTGAACTGTTCTTCGTCTCGGCTTTACTAAGATCCTCCTATTTGTTGGTCAAAAATCCTTCTTTTGTGTCGTCTTTTGTGCTTTTCACTGTTTTTGCTCCAAGAACCTGTAACCTGTAACATGTAGCAGACATGGGTCAAAAGTACATGTTTTTATTCTTAAATGCATAAGAATGGTGAATACAAAATGCAATATTATGTTATGAACAGGTGTTCACACAAGTTTGCTCGTCGGCCTTCCTTTTCGACAGGTACCTGGATAGCCGTTACGTGCAGCTAGTACCGCTGGCGTGCTTATGGTTAAAACCATTGTCAGCGTACTGTTGAGTCTTTAGAGTCCCACATAGAGGGTTTCCCTGCTTCAAGCGAAACGATGTAGAAGCCGTATGGTTTTACAGCAAAGTTTGATCACATACGTGTACTTATGCACTTATGATGTTCGGACGGATAATACTAAGTGGGCTTTGGTTTAAGCCAGATCCTAGTATTATATTCTTGGATTATTTTATTTCTTTGTATTCGTATTTTTCAGAATATGGATATAGGTATGTATATATAGTGAGGGGCATTCTTGTAATTGTACAAGATACTTTTAGAAGAAGACACCTTATTATTTGTTTTAACCATTTTAGTTAATGGTTAATGAGGTGGAGAAATGAGGTGTTCATTTTCTTTAAATGAAGCATGGCTACTTGATGACTCATGAGGTAACTCATGGCATGACTCAATGTTTACTATTGGAGTATGCTTGATATTTTCAAGTGTTGTGAATTATTGATGCAAGGTGGCATATTAGATATTTTGTGTAGCTTCAAGATATTTTGGGCTTTGCATTATTAGTTCACAACGCTTAGCTATTTCTTCATTCTATGATCACTTCTCACTCTCATCTTCTCCTTACTCTCTTCTTTTAGCTCTAACCCTAAAAGTCTCATGAGTTGAGAAACCTAGGGTTAGTGAGACAAAGCAATCCATCATCACTTTCTACTCATCTAGGATACTTAGTTTAGAATTCTAAATACCCTATCTCATTTTGGAGGTAGGAGATCAAAGCACACACTCTCGGGTGAATCATCTTTGACGTGAGGAGGCGGTCGATCAAGCGCGATTCGTACATCCTTCAAGGAGCTAGAGGAGAGGATTGAAGACCCGAAGGACTTGTTTCTTTAGGTATACTCTTCTATCATAGTAGATAAAACTTCTTTAGTTGCTAGTTAGGTTTATGGTAGATCCGGTTTAGGGTTATTCTAGCGCTAAGTTTCATTTGTTATAAAAATTTTGTTCCGCAAATGGCCACGGATGATGGTCAGGGCGTTTGTGTAACCCAACTATATCAACCTCCAATACCGGGTGAGACGAATCATATCTAACCACTACTGCCTCCCAGTGCATCGGGACTGCACCCAACTACTACCTGTTTGCACGACTCCTTTGAGCCGTGGTAGAGTAGTAATCTAAGTACAGTGGGAACACACTCGAGATAAATAGTGATGTCAAGTCAACAGACTAACATGTACTCATGCCACCCGTGAACTGCTAACTGACGATATGTATAATACCAACCGGCAATTCCTCGCGAGTCCGTCTAGTGTAACTCATAATCCAATGAGCACATGTATACTATCTCTGGTACGACATACCAATAGCTGTGGGACAGGCTATCTCCCCTGCTGGGATAAGAAACGTATACACTAGTCTACTCTAGAGTATCGATGTCATGTCTCGATAATCCTACGACTAGGGACCAGTATAGGGATGTGGTTATAGACTACCCAGCCCTCACTAGTGTGACTGCAATCACAACGCTGGTAGTCAAGCAAAGATCCTAAGGGCTCTATCAATATTTATTAGCGATATGCTAAAAGAAACATATACATATATTGAGATAGAATCAAACCAAGTAGCATAATACCATATTGAGAAAGACTGTTATTATATCTGTGTATATCCCAAACTTCCAAAATGCAATATACAATCCAGTACTATACAATAATGGCATCTAGGGAATATATCACTAACAGTATCGAGAATGGGCATCGATATTCTGGAGTAGATTAGTGTATACGTTTCTAGACCACGACGAAGGGTGGTGGCCAGCCTCACAAGCCATTAGTGTTGTGTCACCTAAGATAGTTTACAGGTGCTCATTGGAGGTGAGTACACTGAACGTACTCGCCGAGAACTTCTAGATTGTATTATATCTATCCTCAGATGGAAGTTCTCAGGTGGCATAAGTACAGGTTAGTCTTTTGACCTGAAATCATCATTTTTCTCCGGTGAGTTCCCACTGTACTTTTATTACTACCCTACCACGGCTCAAAGGATTCGTGCAAACAGATTTTAATTAGGTACAGTCCCGAGCCATATGGAGACAGTGGTCGATTGTCAGGAATGCGTCTCTCCTGGTATTAGGAGTCGATGCCGCCCTGTGTTCAGTTGGCTATCACCAGAAATTCATGGCCACGGTAGATGAGATTTACTGATAGTTGATCAGTTGTATCTCTTTTGGTGATGGGCTTAACTCAGACACGACTTATCGGGTTAGTAGGGGCCTGGCGTTATCCACCCCCTAGACCCGATATGCGATACTCTTTGACGAAGAGACCGGAATGTACGGAGATTGTCTCATTCAGGGTCAGTGGGATAAGAACGTACTTGATTGTCGACCCCCTTTCGGCAAGTACCTGGGTAGCCATTACGTACAGCTATTGCTGCTGACGTGTTTGTGGTTAAACCCACTGCCGGCGTATTGTCGAGTCTTTAGAGTCTTACAAAAAGGGTTTTCCTGGATCAGGCGATAGATTTAGGAGCCGTACGTTGGTACGTGCAGGGGTCCGATTAAATACGTGTACGGGATACACGGACTTTAATTGGAAGGTTGATAATACTAGCCGGCTTAGGATTAAACCGGATTATTAAATCAAGATTTGATTCAATAATTTATGTATGTATTTTGATATATATATTTTAGTATTATTGTTCACTATTTATTTTCTATCTTTGGTGCTATCCGTATTTTTATACGGATACGTGTATATGTAACGATTCATATACCGGGTGTAATATTTCGTATTTATACGGGAATGCTTCTAGAAGAAGGACACCTCATATTTGATTTTCTTTTTTGAAAATTAAATAAGAAAATGAGGTGAAGGTATGGTAGCATGAGGCATATAGAGAGGTATGGTTCTAGCATTTATTGTTGATCATTTATGGATGCACTATTGATGCATGGTTGATAAATTCTAGTAGCCATTCTTTTCTTGAGTGACTTGATGATTTTTCTTCATCTTGAATACTTTATGCTCTATGGTTGCAAGTGTTAGCAACCATCATCCTCACCTCTTCTCTTTTTTCTTTCTCTTACTTACTTGAGCTTGAGAATATGAGAGAAAAGGTTAGTGAAATATTCCTATATCACCGATCATCCACACCTAGCAAGTTTGGATCATCAGTTAAAGCTTCTTCTAGTTTCCCTTGGGTGGATCGTCTTCGGCGAGAATGGTTAACCCATAGAGGGGTGCTCAAGTTACCGGATTCCGTAAAGTGTTGGGTGGCCCATTAACTTTATTGATTGGGGTTGCCTCGCATCCGGGACTGGCGTGGCGGGTAACTTGCCGCACTCGTAGGGCTCTAGGTTCTTCATTACACTAGCTATCCACATGACCGGGGAATGTCGCGTCTTATATGGCTTAAATAAAATACAGGGCTCCTAGATTATCCGCTATTCCATATTGTTCTTCGCATGCCTGTGATGATTTTTATCTGCCTGTGATGACTAATATCAACCTGCGATATTGATATATATATATATATATATATATATATTTAGTAGATGCTTCTATATGTTTTGCATCCCCGCTAATCCTACCCCCGCTCTGCCGTTAGTTAAGTAACCTAACGGTGCATGAGGGGGCCCCATGGCGAATGAAGATGGCATATAAAAAGCATGTTATTTTGGTTGTTTCTTTTTTGGTTTGGAAACTTAAAATGATGGGAACGCATTATCAATATAATGCAAGGAAAATAAACCTAAATGATGTTGTCAGAACCAATTTTAAAACTACTCGGTTTTCTTCAAAACTAATAATCGTATTATTTTTCTTTGCATAGAGGTATTCGGTTAGGAATATCCGCACTTCATTCTATGAGGGAAGAGCCTTGATCCCTTCGCTAGGAGTTCGCTCTTAAGCAAAGGTTTATGTCACTAGTCTTAAAACAGCGGAGCTTAAACCACTCCATTTCAAAGCCACTCGAGTTCCTTTAACGATATCAAATTCATTACGTTAAACGTTTTTCGCCAAAAACCAGTCGTAGCCCTCCGTTATTTCAGATTAGTATTGCTTAGTATTCGTGCTACGTATATTGACTATGTCAAGGCGTAGTGTACGGTAGCTCTGTAATACCTTTCTGTCGCATGGATATGTGGATTGGTTTGGACAGTCGTGTAACCATTTTGACTGTATCAAGAGTATTATGCGGGTGGGTTTAATGCAATGAAGATAATGACGGGTTGAACTTGACTAGGACCCTTTGATATGTTGCTGTGTCAAGGTCACTTGGATCGTAGGGGAAAAAACCATATCGGGAGTTTCAAACATACGGGAAACTTGCCAAGTTTGCGCATACCTTTTGAAGTATGGTGACTTGAGTGGATTCCGTCAGGTTGTCATATGATGATAGTTGGGTCCCGATTCCTACTGATGAGTATGTATTACTCCTCGGGAGATTTTTCACTTCAAAATTAGATAACCTATTAGGTTTCTAGAAAGTGTTGACGAGATTACGCCTCTGTGGAAACGAGGTTATTAATTGGGTCCGTGCGAGGGCACAGGGGACTTCCTCCGGAGTACCAACACTAGCCGGCTGAACGGTTAGCGAACTTGTAAATTGTATATCATCCCGACTAATTCTCTTTTTAGAGTTTGAAGAAGAATTCGAGAAAACAGTAAGAGCCATCCTGATTAGATAAAGCGAAAACCAATCTAATCTTGATAGAGTGCACACCGAGTGTTTATTTTCTCTCTCTAGTACACTGACCCACGACTTACCTTAAAAACTCATGAACCAAGTTAACTGAACCTTCTTACACCCTTTGGTTTTGGATTGTCATGATTCACGACAAAGTCGCACATATCCCTGCCACTCCTACTTTACCCTTTCCATTTCTTCAGATCACTTCGTATCACTACGATGATCCATATCGTTTGGAACGGCCATCGTATAGTTACAGATGAACTCGAAGAAGTTACTTCAGTCGAGAATGGGCACAGGTTCTGGAGAAATTGAATAGGATTATTCGGTTGTCTCTTTCCTTTACTTTCTCTCAAGTTGCGAGAGCTCCTTGCATTAGGAGAACACACCCATTACCCTTATTGGATAGTCTTATTCCAAACCTTAGGCTGGTGTCGATAGGTAGGGAAAGAAGAAAATCAATTAACCTAAGTGCGGTGTGCAGAAAGTAAGATGTAGAGACATATAAAGGGGATTGAAGCGAGGGCAAAGGAAATTGTGACTACTTTCATGAATCTAGATAATGGAAAGAGCATTACTAGGAATACCTGACCACCCCGTATGAAACATTTTCATGTTTCAGATTTTCTGTGTATCAGTAAAAGAGAACTGTTTTCTCAATTAATTCTGACTTCAGGGTATATATTTACCGGACTTGGATCTCACATCTGTATAGTGTTACAGATGATGAGTGGGAGTAGAATATTGGGAAATGGGCAATTTGATCCTCAATATCGGAATTCGTTGCAATTGGTGATATTGGATAAAATCGCCTGGTTGTTGCCTGACGACAAATATTTGATTTTGAATAACCATTGTTATGCACCAAAATGAAGTATCTGTACCTTTATTTTATAAAATTAGATATACATTTTGAAAAAAAATTTATAAACATTTACCTTTATTAGTTGAGGATAAGGTAAGATGCATTGAATAATGGTGTAAGACATTCTCGACCAAAATACAGTTTTCAATTTATAAAACACGGAATTTGAGTTAGTATACTCTTGAGATTTATACATAAAAATGTATGTTGTCCAGTGTCTTTCAAGACAACGGGTTGGTACTGTTACTTCATTCAGATTTACCTATAAGTTCTCTAGTTTAAAACACGCATTCGTAGTAATGCAAGGTCAAAGATTTTGAGAAGTTTATAGGTATAAGAATAAATTAGAGAACCATGTGTTGGAAGTATCGGGATTCTTCGAGGTGATCGAAAATATAGATATTTATGTTAGGTATTCCATCATAAGAATATTGAGAACTTGATTCTCTCGCAGATTACTCATCCGTTGGTACACTCCATGATGAGTAATACTGTATTGGCCTTTTTCCACTAGGCGATATGCACTGAAAACAGCTGCATGATATTTGGATCTGGTTCCATCTAAATTAGTGCTTTGATTCTATATGGACATAGAATGGTTACATACCTTGAGATTGTTAAGATATAGAGTTATTCGTTTTCTGTTTAAAAGCAGAATCCGGATAAATTCAAGGCACGCTTTGGTAATGGCTGTTTATGGATTATCCCATGCATTCACTAGGATTTTGTTTTCTACCATTTTCAAGATCAATAGTTACATTGTTCTTAACTCGCCACCTTTTTATAAAAGGAATCTTTTTGCAAAAAAAAACTTAGTGGAAGTATGGTAGAATTGGAAGTGATTCCAGAACCATAAACGGTTATAGAAAATTTAGTAGAACCTAAGGATTCAATTGGACTTGATAAACCATTAGCCACCCCGCAGATTAAGTAGGTGATCTCGGCCATCTGAGAGGTACTTCGATTTTCTCGTAGACGGTGACAGAGAGGTCAGCATTATGGTGATAATGGCTCTACTAGTTATCAGTAGGTCATAGAAAGTGGTAACTTCCAGGTGACTAGATACTTCATATCCAAGATGGACTCCACACACTTCAGCAAATTATGAATTTTAGACTTTGCTGGTTGCTCCTGAAGGGTAAAACCCATTAGAAGCAAGTAGATCTTTCAAGATCTGTGCAGGTGGAAAGATACTAACCTAATAAGGCTAGACATGCTGTAAAGAGTTTTCATCAAATACCCGTTGTGTATTATGATGAGACTTTTACTTCAGTGTCTATGCTGAAACCCATACGGATATGACTAGGTACTGATATTCCTCCTACTTGTTATCAGCAGGTCATACAAAGTGGTAATTTCCAGGAAACCAGATACTTCATATCCAAGATGGACTCCACGTACTTCAGCAAATTATGGATTTTAGAATTTGTTGGGTGCTTCTGAAGGGATGAAACCCATTAGGAGCAAGTAGATCTTTTAGGATCTGTGCAGGTGGAAAGGTACTAACCTAATAAGGCTAGACTTGTTGAAAAGAGTTTTCATCAAATACCCGCTATGGATTGTGATGTGACTTTTACTTTAGTATCAATGCTGAAGTCCATATGGATATGATTTGTTGCTGATGCAGTTCATGGCTATGGTATCTGGCGGTGGATGACTATAACGTCTTTTCAAATGGGAATTTGGAAGTGCACGTGTATATGACTCTACCAGAAAGTTGTCATAGTCAGTGGGAGCAGCGGAAGTTATGCAAGTTGCTTATGTCTATTCGTAGACTGAAACATGGATAGCGGAGACGGATCATCTATTTTAATGTGATAGTCAAGGTGATTGAATTCATCAAAACAATAGATGATCCTAGTAAGAAAGATATAGGGAGCATTGTCCTGAATTTGGATGACATATTCCAAATAGGAAGTGATATTCCTATGCTATAATCGGTCAAATTTTGGTTGTCACACAGTGTTTTCTCCACATTGGATATGAATAGTATATCAGGAATTCTGGTGATTAGATCTGGATTTGGGAAGTTTCCCAAATCAGGTACTCTGACAACATTCTAAAAGTATTATAGAATGGACGACTCCTGGCGTAGTGGAGTACCCATAGGTGATGGAGTCACCCTCTCTAAAAAGGATGTCTTCTAGACTGATGAGGAGAGGGACTGGCATGCATGACATATCATTTGTTTAGGAAATTGAGTCAATCATGCAATGTCTTGTACAAAACCAGATGGATAATATATCAGGGATTCTTGTTTTAGATCTAAATTTAGGATGTTTTCCAATCGGGTACTTGGACAGCATTTTAAAAGTATTTTAGAATGGACGACTCCTGGCATGGTGGTATACCCACAGATGATGGAGTCACCATTTCTAAAGAGATGTCTTCTAGACTGATGAGGAGAGGAACTGGAATGAATGACATATTATTTGCTTAGAAAATTGAGTCAATCATGCGATGTCTTGTACAACACCAGATATTGCTTATACACTTGTAGTAATAAGAATACATTAATCCAATTCTGGAGAAACAAAGGGAAGCTATTATGAACATAAGAAGATGTTATTGGTATAAGGTAATTGCAGCCTCCTCTGGAAGACGGTTATCAGTTAAGGCTTCCAAGATGACCTGGATGACAGAGATGCTATCAGAGTTTTGAGTTAAGCCTCTTCTGAGAATTAGTATATTGGATAGTGTTCTAATAGGGATATTGAAATAATCATGGTGCAGGATGCTGGTTATAACTCAACAGAGGATACAGCCCAAAAAGTTTATTGGATGGAGTTGTTCATTTATGAACTTGCTCCCATCAAGTATCCAGACAAATTCTTGAGATTGGGTATCGCTCAGTTTAGGAGATTGTTGATCTCCATAAGGTTGAGGAATAGAGAGATGAGGTTGGAATATTGTAGCGGATCCACTCACTGAAGCTATTTCTCGAACACATTAAGTTTCATAAATATAGTTTGTGAAACTGATTAGTAGAGAAGTTGGGTATTCGGTAGCATACGAGCTGTGGGTACACGATACCGCAATAATTGGCCTTAAGTGCAAGTGGAAGATTGTTGGATATAGTGCCCTCAAGGAAATTATTGTGATCGCAAGTAGGTAATTATGATAATTGAGGGAGGACCTATACAGGTATAATAGTCTTACTCGAGATGATTATATGATATCTGGTTTGTCTTCATTATTAATGAAGCCCGTAGGATTATTGCTTGACAACAAGCATTATGATGGTGATCACATATGTCACTACTAAAATAGGGGGTTGCCCGTACGGATATTGAAATCCGTAGGGGCAGATTTATTTTGGCCCTACGGACTAATCCGTAGGGCCAGACGGTTGCCCCTACGGTTCAAGACATTTAATTTAAAAATATTAAATCTTAATTTGTTGTTTGCCCCTATGGAGCCGCAAACCAAGGACCTACGGACTAATCCGTAGGGGAATCTAAATATGGATTTAATAGAAAAGGCACATAATTTCCCTTCACGCTGATTATCTCTCCTCTCCCTCGCTCGAGTGCGCGAAACTCCCAAATCCCCTTTTCTCGTCGCCGCGTCGCCGATCTCGCCGATCTCATCGCCGTTCTCTCTCTCTCGTTCCCGATCTCGTTCCCGATCTCGTCGCCGTTCTTCCTCCACCGAACAGGTAAGTAATTAAATCTTTAATTTAAGAAATTTTTTAGGCATCGGTTGGGGTCAGGGTTAGGGTTGGGGTTGGGATTAGGGTTAGGGTTAGGGTTGGGGTTTGGCTGGGCTGGGGCTGAAGCTGGGGCTGGCATGGGGCTGGGGCTAGGGTTAGGGTTAGGGTTGGGGTGGGTTTGGCTGAGGCTGGGGCTGGGGCTCGGGTTAGGGTTAGGGTTAGGGTTGCGGTTGGGGTTGGGGTTGGGGATTAGTGCTGAAGTGATGAAGGATTAGTGCTTTTTATATTGAAGATGAAGGCTCTTTTGATTTTTGTTGTTTAGAGCTGGAAAGGGTTTTGGTTATTTAATTAGCAACAGGTTTTATCTACTGTTTGCAGCATCATTTGTGAACGCGTTTTTGTTGTTGTTGTATTCAATCAATGAGTTTAGGTGAGGATACGGTGAGCATGTGGGCTGTTCTCAGTACTGTCTCAGACATTGATGCTACTTGTATAGGGGGGAAATCCATCCAAGGGCTATCTAAGGGCTTGCTCCATGCAAGCCTTATATAGTAGTTCTTCTCATCTGCCATTGCTTTCAAATTGTTTGATGTTCAAAATGCTTCTGTCAAAAAAATATTTGTTCATCTCTCTGAACAAGTTGTACTAAATTAGTAAAGAACAGATTCAAGGAATGCATCAAGACGGGTTGAATAGACAAACCACCCACTTGGATCTCGTAATTCACTTTAGGGAGGTGAATCTTCAGCACTAATCCTTCATCACAAAGGATTGAATCTTCAGCACTAATCCTTCATCACAAAAACCCAAAATATGCATCTTAGTTCTTTAATGCTCAATTCTTCATATATCTTATTCTCAAGTTGCAACTTGCAAGTAACTAAGCAAGTATTATTTCATAAGTTTAAAATCATGTTATATCAGTTACTTTATATTTTATTTAAATACTTCGTATAGTTTATGTGACGAGAAGATTCAATCGTATGATAACTGATAGAAGCCTTACCCCCGACAGCCGAAACACACACATACAACAAGAATACACAACAAACGCATCATTAGAGAGTGATTCAAGATATTCAAGTTAAAACCAATATATGATACTTGATGATAATATGAAACTTTTATATTCTCATCGATACTCATATATGAAACTAAAAGCGCCACTTAGTCCCCGTCTATCGGTTAACATACGTTCGATGTTCGTCGTGACATAGAAATATATGAAGGTTGTTAAATATCGGATGGTATAGCTCGATATTAACAACCGTCGTATAGTCCATGTGACGAGAAGATTCAATCGTATGATAACCGATAGATTTGTCCCATGTGAACAAGTTAGGAATGTATAAAGCAAACACTTTCATTCACTTGTGTTTTCATCCGTTTCGAGATATTTCGTCGGTACCTTTCCGCTGGTTCTCCGTGTACAAAGATAGATTAGATGTTCATTTCAACGTTGTTTCACAGCTTTGAAATGATCATCTATTCTATTACAGTGTACTCGGAAAAAAGCGGGGAGGTGCTGCCGAAATTTACTCGAAACGGTTGAAATCACAAGTGAATGGGTGTTCACTCTATACATTCTTAATGGGATAGAAGCCTTACCCCCGACAGCCGAAACACACACATACAATAAGAATACACAACAAATGCATCATTAGAGAGTGATTCAAGATGTTCAAGTTAAAACCAATATATGATACTCGATGATAATATGAAACTTTCATATTCTCATCGATACTCATATATGAAACTAAAAGCGCCACTCTATCCCCGTCTATCGGTTAACATACGTTCGATATTCATCGTGACATAGAACTATACGAAGGTTGTTAAATATCGGACGGTATATTTCGATACTAACAACCGTCATATAGTCTATGTGACGAGAAGATTCAATCGTATGATAACCGATAGATTTGTCCCGTGTGGACAAGTTAGGAATGCATAAAGCAAATACCTTCATTCACTTATGTTTTCATCCATTTTGAAATATTTCGTCGGTACATTTCCGCTGGTTCTCCGTGTGCAAAGATAGATTAGATGTTCATTTCAGCGTTGTTTAAGAGCTTTGAAATGATTATCTATTCTATTACAGTGTACTCGAACAGCGGGAAGGTGCTGCCGAAATTTACTCGAAACGGTTGAAAGCACAAGCGAATGGGTGTTCGCTCTATACATTCTTAATGGGATAGAAGCCTTACCCACGACAGCCGAAACACACACACAACAAGAATACACAACAAACGCATCATTAGAGAGTGATTCAAGATGTTCAAGTTAAAACCAATATATGATACTCGATGATAATATGAAACTTTCATATTTTCATCGATACTCATTTATGAAACTAAAAGCGTCACTTAGTCCCCGTCTATCGGTTAACATATGTTCGATAATTTATTCTTTTCAATGACAAACGCACACACAAAGCATATACACGGATTTTCTCCTTTGTCAGTAACTATCCCGTTCTTAGATTTCTCAATATAGTCACCATAACCTACAATTTATATGTTATACAGTCTAACATGGCCCATGAGTACGTTAGAGTTAAGGACTGGATGTATGTGGATTGGCAACAACGTATGCAACCTAAGTTTGTCGCAGGAGTTGTTGCTTTTATTGAATTTGCACGCGCACATAATAAGATCGTGATAGAGAAGATTCTCTGCCCGTGCGATAGATGTGGCAATAAGTACTGGCAGAAGGTAGAATTGGCAGAGCTTCATATCATAAAATATGGGTTTACAAGACTTTATACAACTTGGAAATATCACGGGGAAGGAGAAGAACGCAGTAATGCGGCAGAAGAAGAAGGAGAACACGATAATGCGGCAGGAGAAGAAGGAGAAGACGGTAATGCGGCAGAAGAAGAAGACGGTAATTTATTTCCATCAGAAGAAATGGAGGATATGGTAGAGGCTGCCCTAGGTGAATCTATTCGTACCGAAGATGACATTCCTTCCGGTCAAGGACCGCGTGCTGATAAATATGAAAATTTCATGAATGATGCTAGAAAACCAATTTATGAGAATGCAAAGTATTCCACCCTCTCATAGTTCGTCCAACTTTTCCAGATTAAGTGCCTAAATGGATGGAGCAACAAATCATTCACAATGCTTCTTTCATTCTTGAATGATTCTATGCCCCCGGGAAATAACGTACCCGACAGCTGGTACGGAGCCCAGAAGATGATATCTGATTTGGGTCTAAAGTGCGAGAAGATTCAAGCATGTCCTAAAAATTGCGTGTTGTACCGGAAAGAGAATTCACCTTTGAAAGAGTGTCCAACATGCGGAAAGGCCAGGTATAAGCCGAAAAATTCTGATAAGAAATCTGATATACCTGTTAAGATAGCACGATACTATCCCATAACACAGAGACTACAGAGGCTATTCAGGTGCAAGAAAACAGCCGAGGCAATGATTTGGCATCACCGTGCTCCTCCAAGTGAAGATGGAAAAATGAGCCATCCAAGAGATTCACCGGCATGGAAGGATTTCGATAGGAGGCACGCAATATTCAGTAGCGATCCTCGCAATGTCCGGCTCGGACTGGCTAGTGATGGCTTCTGCCCATTCAACTATATGGCTGGAAGTCACAGCACATGGCCCGTTGTAATGATAATTTATAATCTGTCACCTTGGTTGGCTATGGACCAATCATACTTTATGATGCCTCTTCTTATCGACGGACCAAACTCACCGGGAAACAATATCGACGTCTATCTCCGACCTCTGATCGAGGAGTTAAAATCTTTGTTCATTGATGGTGTAGAGACATACGATGCAAACACAAATACAACCTTCATACTGCGTGCGGCTTTAATGTGGACAATTAATGACTTTCCTGCGTATGGAATGCTATCAGGTTGGTTCGTACATGGTCACAAAGCATGTCCTCATTGCCATCAACACACAACATCGAAATTCTTGAATTTTAGCAGGAAGGTTTGTTATTGCGGCCGTCGACGTTTCCTGCCTCTAGACTACCTCTACAGGTTAGACACTGTTCACTTTGATGGTCATCAAAAGCTTCTTGGACCTCCAGCCCCATTGTCCGGAGAGGACGTGACTGCTCAGTGGGATGGTTACAATAATGTGACCTTCGGGATGGATCCGACAAAACAGGTCAAACCACCATTTTAGAACAAGTTAAGCATTTTCTTCGAGCTTCCCTACTGATCAACAAATTTAGTGCGTCATTGTCTGGACGTCATGCATATAGAGAAGGGAATATCAGAGCACATACTCAACTTGCTTCTTTGTAAAGACGGAAAATCGAAAGACAACCTGAATGCTCGGATGGATCTACAGGAGTGGGGAATAAGAAGTGAATTGCACCCTAGACCGGTAGCAGGTAAACCAGGCAAGTTTGTACTTCCCAATACCGCTTATCATATGTCACAACCGGAGAAGAAAAGATTCATGCAGGTGTTGCATGATTTGAAAGTTCCCACAGGTTTCTAAGGACCATTCAGCAAGAAAATAAAAATTGTGAAAGGCAAGATCGATGGGCTGAAAAGTCATGATCACCATGTTATCGTGGAGCACCTTCTTCCATTAGCCCTCAGGACTTCTCTCCCCAAATCGGTTGGTCTAGTAATCAACGACCTATGTTGTTTTTTCAGAGAGTTGTGTGCTAAAATACTGGAGGTTGTGACGCTGGATAAACTAGAAAATTCTATTGCGTTGATACTTTGCAAGTTTGAGCGTATTTTCCCTCCGTCATTCTTCGATATCATAATACACTTGACGATTCATCTTGCAACTGAGGCTAAGTTAGCCGGACCGGTACAATATCGATGGATGTATCCCGTCGAGAGGTACGTGGAATTTTTCGTTTCGCGCAATTTTTAAAATTATTGTTGTCTTGTATGCTCGTATTTATTTATTCAACATATTTTCTTTAGGTACCTTTACACTCTTAAAAAGTACATACGCAATAAAAATCGACCAGAGGGTTCTATCATGCAAGGTTATCTTCTTGATGAAGCAACCATATTTTGTTCCCGCTATCTGGACGAGAACATTGAGACGGGACTTAACCGGCCTCGAAGAATTCAAGACGGGCCATATGGTAAAGCCGATTATAAGAGGGTAGACACTATATTTATCAACAAGATATACCGGTTTAACTTGCTTAATTGCGCATGTCTTGAACAAATTAAAGAGTAAGTTTTTTTGGAATAATTGTTATATTTGTGTTTGTGTGTATGAAATGATATAATATTAATGTCACCATTATTTGTCGAAAACAGAATTCATTTTAACGAGGTACGTGAGGGGCATCCTGATTGGAACGAAGAACGATTGGAAAAATATCATCAGGATAATTTTTGTGATTGGGTCACAGATCATATAAGTTATTCGAATAACATGTTATTGCTATCAGTTTTAATCTAAACTTATATCGTTATGTATTTGTCGTAAAATTTGTTTTGTTAGATCCACGATCTGAACTTGTCTGCATCATTTGAGAGTGATTCAAGATATTTAGCTCAATTTCCTAGTATGGAGGTTGCATATTATAAAGGATTTGGTGTCCTTGGATACAAATTCGAAGTTAAGGACATAGAAACATCTAGAACCACTCAGAATAGTAGGATTGCGACGGTAGGATCGGACGGTGTGATTTATTATGGGTACTTAAATTGTATACTCGGCATCCACTATCCCGGACGATCAGAACCCTTTTATATATTCCAGTGTACTTGGTATGATACGCGAACCGATACGGATAAGTGGAGAAGCAATCTTGGGACTTGGAAAGATGAATATGGATTGACCAGTGTGAACACACTTCGATTTTACGGTCAGGAAGATCCGTTTATCTTTCCGAACCAAGGGTTTCAAGTATACTACTCACAATGTTTGAAGCATCCGGGATGGAGTGTCATATGCCGTTGGAAACCCAGGGATGTCTACGATGTCCCAGAATTCGAGGACAGCGATGAGGATGAAGAAGAGAGAAGGCTTAGAGTGCTCCGACCGTCTGTTTCGAAGGACGGGTTATCTTCGGCCGATTATGAAGTTACGTGGGTTAGAAATGATATCGATGATGAAATCCAAGTAGATATGTTTAATGCGCCCACAAAACGAAAAAGGTTATCAGTAATGTTATATTATTACTTCACATTTTACGATCTATACATATATAGTCAATACTTATAATGATTGTCTAATGCGTCCACGAACCGTTTATCTAGATTTGATGACGATGACGGGAGCAGCGAGGGGCGGCAGGAGCTCCAGCCGCGGCACCGGCAGAGGTAGAGGCAAAGCGGTCCTGCCGCCCGGAGAGCTGCGTAGGGAGCTTCAGAGGGCCAGTCTTGCACCCAGATCGGAGACCCCTTCGGATGCCTCCTTCCGTGTGGACTTTGCCACACCTCCAGGTATATTGCACACATATCCATTTTGAATGTAATATTATAGATATTCATGCATGTTCATGTCAAAATTACTTATATTGTCAATGTTTGATTGTCTAGTTGTTGGTGATGCGTCCACATCAGGGACAGAGGCCACTCCCGCACCTCCAGGTATGTTTATATATCATATAGTGCATGTATATTGATTTAGAATGCTATATCATAAATATACACACATTCCTTTTGCTCTTACTTAGATAGTAATTTTTTTATTGTCTAGCTGTATGTGGTGACACCACCGCACCTGCGGGTATGTTTATATATCCTATAGTGCATGCATATTGATTTAGAATGTTATATTATTGATCTACACATTCTTTTTGCAATTACTTATATAATCTATTTTTAATTGTCTAATTATAGATGGTGCGTCCACATCTGACGCAGGAACCACTCCTGCCACTTCCGTACCCTCCGCATCGTTTGTAGGTTAGTATGAATAAATATAAAATATTTATTCATTTTACATATCCTCTATAGAATAACTATGAACTTCATGAACTCCTGCCACTTCAATATTTATTTTCTAGTTGGAGGGGATGCGTCCGCATCCGGGACACCGGTTGTTCCTCACCGGAGGAACTATCGTCCCGCTCGTGCTGCTGCCCGGGCCCAGGCTCTTGGTTTAGTCACCGAAGGTATATATCACACTTCAATTTTCGTTTAACCTTGATTTCTTGATACAACTTTGTCTTAATATTGATATTTCTTGCAGACGCAGGGCCTCCCCATCCCCAGAGGGGGACTCGAGGCCCGAATCAGTCCCACAGGATGAGGCCTGACAGAGCTAGGGGGAAGGCAGCATTCCCCCTCTTTTTTATCCCTGATTATCGCTATACCGACGATCATGCCGAGAGGTTCGGCCGGTATATGGGGGATGAGAGCCGGCTCGTGAAGAACTATCCACTTCACGTTGAGTGGGGAGACCAGCACCGGCGCTCATTCGTCCTCTTCTTTGATCAGGCTCGGGTATTAATATATATTTTCATTTGATTTATCCAATATATTTATTATTAACATTTGCGATCTAATAACAATGTTTTTTTTGTATTTTCAGTTGGATTACGATTTCCAGCCTGTACCCGATCCTGATCACCCTGGGAGGGTGCTCGACCTTCATGCTCTGTACAATGGCCTGATAAAGAACATGCAGACCAAGGTCCGATACAATAGGAATGAGCTGAAGGCCGACTGCTACTCCCTGTGGATGGCGACCCCCGAGGCAGAGAGAGCGGCCCTCCTATCTACTCCGGCCTTTGTGAGAGTCGACGTAGAGACATGGCCTCTATTGTGCGAATATTTCGACTCTCAACGCAAACAGGTATGTATTTTAAATGTAATTCATTGTTTAGTGTATAATTATTTTTTTTTTGTTCCTTAATTAGAAAACTAAATGTGAATGTGTTGTGCAAAAGCAAGCCGCTCAAAATATAGAGAATAGGAAGTCGGCGAAGAGGGGTCGCCCCACTTATACAGGTGGCTCGAGGAATATTACTCGAGCCATGGAGTTATCGGTAAATTACAATAGACCGGCCTTTGTGATATAATGCAATATTAAGAGTTATTTTCTAATATATCTAATATTAAGAGTTATTTTATAATATTGCAGAAAGCTCAGACCCTGGCGCAAGGTGGTACACCGAGCGTGCTGTCTGCATATCTTACCGTCCACAGCATCTCGACAGATCCCGCCACGGGCAAGCTTCGATACCCCGAAGTCGCTACCCAGGAGTATTGCGTAAGTGTTAATATTTATTCAACTCCTATTTGAAATTTTAGTTTTGAATCAAATTTAAATGATATACTTATATTTTAATAGTTAATGTGGGTGTAAGAGCGGGTGGTTGAGCAGGCCGAGGCATCGGGGATCGATTTTACCGGATAGAGTGATCCGATACTGCTGATCCCAGTCCTGGACGCCGCACACGGAGGGCACCACGGAGGTTGGGAGAGAGGCCGGGGACTGGGCCCTTGCAGGGCCCATATGAGGTTGGACTCCACCCCGGCGGTTACTTCCTCCGTCTCCAGTGAGCGACATTTCCAGCAGGAACTGGAGAGCTTGAAGGCCACCATTCAGGAGTTGAAGGAGATGCTGGTATGTATACTACTTAATAGTAAAATATTATGTCATATTATAGATAGCAACATATCCAATATTAGTATGTAGCCTGAGCTTATTTGGTTGTAGACTTAGCTTTGATTAATCATACATACATATCTAATTAAAATAAACTACGGTTTTCCAAACTAGATATCCAAACGAGGCCTAAGTCCCTAAGTATACATAGATTGGGTTTCGAAATAACTTGATAATGATACGAATTCGAATAATACACAGTTCTTACTCGCTTATTACACACGTAGGTCCAGACGTGACAGGGTACATCGGCCGAGCCTCCACATGCATCTCCTTCGGCTGCGGCTCCGCAAGCCACTACATCGGCTGCGGTTCCGCAGACAGCTCCTATAGTTCCACCGCCCGCTCAGACTCCCGCAGCTGTGGCTCCGCAAGCCACTACTTCGACGGCGGCTGCGCAGACCACATCGCCAGCTCCACAGCCCGCTCAGACTCCCGCACGCTCCGCATTGCATGACTTATTGACCGAGGAGCAGGCGAGCCAGATTCTGGCGTTTATCAGAGGTGGAGCTGGACCGAGCTAGGGTAGCCTTTTGATTCTTATATTTTAAACATGTATTTATTTATATGATACATATTGTACTACATTTTGGACGATATTGATATTGGTGGTGTTTGCGTGTTTATATTGATATCATATTTTGCTTATTGGTTTCTTTTGTATATTATGCGTGAGATGTGATTATGAATACTGCGATATATGTTCTGCGTGATGATTAATTTTATATATGATCGATGTATATATTATTATGCACAGGGCGAGAAAAAAATAGGCAGCCCTTTTTTAAAAAAAAACCTGATAATATGTACCTACGGATTTATCCGTATGGCCCAACAATGTACCTACAGATTTATCCATAGGGGCAAAATATTAGGATACCTGATATTTTTCCCCTATGATCTCAGTATTAGGGGTTACACATGCCCCTATGGATATATCCGTAGGGGAAAACGAATGCCCCTACATAGGTATCCGTAGGGACAAAATATCAGGTATCCTGATATTTTGTCCCTACGGATTTATACCTACGCACTTATTCGTAGGGGCAACCCGTTGTCCTTACGGATAAGTCCGTAGGTACACCTAATCTATTTTATAAAATCATAAATAAAATAAATTTTTTGCCCCTACGGCCTAATCCGTAGGAGAAACTGGACCTACACATAACTCCGTAGGGGCAATTTTTAGTCCGTAGGGGCATGTTCAAGGCTGCGACTTGCACCTACGGCGTTTGTACCTACAGGGTATTTTCTTGCCCCTACGGATATAGCCGTAGGGGCAGTGGTTTGCTCCTACGGATAAATCCGTAGGGGCAACCCTTATTTGTAGTAGTGTGTGGGAGCTGGGATGTTCATAAGTACATCCTTAAATGTTCCTAGTCCTAGGAGTATTGAGACTGGACATCGATATTCCGGAGTAAACTAGTGTATACGTTTTTAGACACCGACGAGAGACGGTAGCCGATCTCATAAGCTATTGGTGTTGTGTCACCTAAGATAGTATACAGGTGTTCATTGGAGGTGAGTACACTGGACGGACTCACCGAGAACTTCTAGATGGTATTATATCTATCGTCAGATGGAAGTTCTCATGTGGCATAAGTACATGTTTGTCTTTTGACCTGAAATCGTCATTCGTCTCGTATGAGTTCCCATTATATTTTGATTACTACCCTACCACAGCTCAAAAGAGTCGTGCAAACAGGTTTTAGTTGGGTATAGTCCCAAACCACATGGAGGCAGTGGTCGATTGTCCGGGATTCGTCTCTCCTGGTATTGGAAGTCGATGCCGCGCTGTGTTCAGTCGGCTATCACCAGCAATACGTGGCCACGGTGGATGAGATTTACTGATAGTTGATCAGTAGTATCGCTGTTGGTGATGAGCTTGACCCAGACACGACTTATCGAGTTACTAGGGGTATGACGTTATCTACCCTCTAGACCCGATATACGATACTCTTTGATGAAGAGACCAGACTGTATGGATATTGTCACATTCAGGCTCAGTAGGGTAAGAACGTACTCGATTGTCGACCCCCCTTTCGGCAAGTACCTGGGTAGCCATTACGTACAGCTAGTGCTGTTGACGTGCTTGTGGTTAAACCTACTGCCAACGTATTGTCGAATCTTTAGAGTCTCACACAGAGAGTTTTCCTGGTTCAGGCGATAGATGTAGGAGCTGTACGTTGGTACGTGCAGAGATCCGATTAAATACGTGTATGGGATACACGGACTTTAATCGGACAGTTGATAATACTAGCCAGTTTAGGATTAAACCGGATTATTAAATCAAGTTTTGATTTAATAATTTATGTATGTATTTTGATACATATATTTTAATATTATTATTCACTATTTAATTTCTCTCTTTGGTGATATACGTATTTTTATATGGATACATATATATATAGCGATACAGATACCGGGTGAAGTATTCTGTATTTATATGGAAATGCTTCTAAAAAAAAGGACATCTTATATTTGATTTTCTTTTTAGAAAATTAAATGGTAAAATGAGGTGGAAGTATGGTGGCATGAGGCATGTAGAGAGGTATGGTTCTAGCATTTATTGTTGATTATTTATAGATGCACTATTGATGCATGGTTGATAAATGCTAGTAGCCATTCTTTACTTGAGTGGCTTGATGATTTTTCCTCATCTTGGATGCTTCATACTCCATGGTTACATATGTTAGCAACCATCATCCTCACATATTCTCCTTCTTGTTTCTCTTGCTCACTTAAGCTTGAGAATATGAGAAAAAAGTTTAGTGAAATATTCCTACATCACCGACCATCCTTACCTAGCAAGTTTGGATCATCGGTTAGAGCTTCTTTCGGTTTCTCTCGGGTTGATCGTCTTCAGCGAGGGTGGTCGATTTTCAAGCCCGTTCCCACCGTCTACGAGCTTGGAAGGGTCTTCCATAATTTGGTGGACACGTGACGAAAGTTGTAGTTTCTCAACCCTTGTATTTCTATTTAGCTAGTTTAGGTTTTTGTATCGTTTCTTGGGTTATGGGTGTTTGGTGCTCGCGTTAATTTTTTTTTCCTCTTTCGCCTCGGCCGCGGCTTCTGCTGTGCGGGCACCAAAACCCAACACATAATAAGTTGCTTAAGCATATGGTGAATAACTGGGGAGGCCAGAAGAACAAGGTCTTCAGAAAATTTGAATCCGCCAATACACCGGAAGAGATGTATGCGATGAAACCTGATCTAGATTGGTCCGAAGAATACTAGCATGCCATGATCGGGCATTACATGAGCGTTGAGTTTAGGATATTTCTTTTGATGATATCTTTTTATTATTTTCTAGCAACTCAATAAACAATATTTGATGTAACTGTAGAAGAGGAGCGCGCAAGGTAAATAATCTCGTGCTGAATTGCAAGATATCTACAGGGGAAGTAATAAGAGTTCCCAACAGTTTTGTGTCGGCTACGTAAATTTCGACAATCAATATTTTATATTAATACGTTCAAAATATATCTTAGAAATTTATGTGTTAACTTTTTAAATGTAATATGCAGCAAGAAGGCATGATGGAAACCCCATTGATCGGATCGAAGTCTTCAAAACCAAATTTGTACAGGGCGATGGCATGCCTGCATCGGTTGTGGCCCAAGAGCAATATGTAAGACTCCATTAATGTCGTGTTCCTTAATTATTTCAGAATAATTATTGTGTAGCTATTAGAACGGCAGTAATATATTTCTTCTCCAAACAGGAACTGATGGCGGCTGAGAAAGACCGCTTGATCGAAAAGATAGAGACAGAGCAGGACATCCTGTTGATGACCAGTAGAGATTGTTCGCTGCAGATAGGGATTTCACCATGTATCGACTGGATACTCACGGGAGAGTTCAATTTGTGTCCGCCAAGATCTCTCCCACTCAATATAACACACCTTATAGGCCGACTACGTATCCACCTTCTAAGTATCGTCGGGCAGACGACATGGAATCGGAAACATCGCGTAGGACCAGGATCCTGACGTATGGTGGATCTTCGACTGAGCTGACGCCGTATATTAGTGGTTTTTCACACCGATCGGCCCCCGCTCCCGCCGGCGATCCATCTATTGGTTTTAGCATAAGCCGGAGGTTTCTTTTTATCCGTATGTATGCACAACGAGAGGAGACAGTACCTCCGGTAAATTCGATAACTCTAACTTAATAATAAATAAATATCATATGTACTAAATTATGTATTTTAATATTTTAATCGCAGGGGCTTTATTCCTTAGACGAAGATGAAGATGATGTACCTCCCACATGATCGATTTTCTCCCTTCCCGTGATCAATAGTAGTTTAGTATCGTCTAAACTTTTAATTTTCATGTGTGTGTGTATTTGAGTTATTAATTATGATTTCATTTCTAACTTTCATGTGCATATATATATATCGATGAATATGAATCTATGTGTTTGTATTGGTTTTTTGATTCAAATGCCAAATGAGTTTAGAATTAGATTGGATTGTATTGGAACGTATTTAGAGTTGGATTGGAACGTGTTTAGATTTGGATTGGAATTGAATTAATATTGAAATTTTGGATTGGATTGAAATTTGGAATTGAAATTCTAGATTTTCTGTTTTGATTTTTTTTCCTACTATTAAAACCTAATTCGACGAGATATACCCATCGAATTAGATTTTAAAAATTATCATTATATTATTTAATAATATTTTATTCATATAAAATCATGTCTAATTCTACGCGAGATAAAATAATATCTAATTGGACGGGCAACTCGCGTAGAATTAAATAAGTCTAATTCGACGCATATTACCCGTTGAATTAGGCATACAACGACGAAATTAAACGAGACAGCGGTCTTCCGTCGTAATTTAGATCCCGTCGAAATAGACCTAATTCAATAGGTAATAGACGTCGAATTTAGAGTGTGTATTCCTTTAGTGTTTATATATATATATATATATGTATATATGAGATTAATGGAGGAAAGAGACCATAGGAGGGGATTTCCTCCTATGGCGTGGAAAAAATACAACCTCCGCCATTTTTTCCGACGATCGGCACCCATCATCATCATCGTTATCATCTAAGATGTGCGTACACCAAATTTCATGTGATTCCACAACTTTTTCACCGTTGATTTAGTGGGTTCAAAATTAACGGTTTACCGACAATAGAACTTTTTACATTGCTAAATCAACAGTGAAAATCTTGTAGAATCACATGAAATTTGGTGTACCCACATCTTAGATGATAACGATGAAGATGATGGGTGCCGATCGACGGAAACAATGAGGAAGGGTGTGGTTTTTCGACGCCATAAGAGAAAATTCCCTCCTATGGCCTCTTTTCTCTCTCTCTCTCTCTCTCTCTCTATATATATATATATATATATATATATATATAGAGAGAGAGAGAGAGAGAGAGAGAGAAGAGGAAATTCCCACATCTTTCCTCCATATATATATATATATATATATAGAGAGAGAGAGAGAGAGAGAGAGAAAAGAGGCCATAGGAGGGGATTTTCTCCTATGGCCTGGAAAAAATACAACCTCCGCCATTTTTTCCGACGATCGGCCCCCATCATCTTCATCGTTATCATCTAAGATGTGGGTAAACCAAATTTCATGTGATTCTACAACTTTTTCACCGTTGATTTAGGAATGTAAAAAGTTCTATTGTCGGTAAACCGTTAATTTTGAACCCACTAAATCAACGGTGAAAAAGTTGTGGAATCACATGAAATTTGGTGTACGCACATCTTAGATGATAACGATGATAATGATGGGTGCCGATCGTCGGAAAAAATGGCGGAGGTTGTATTTTTTCCACGCCATAGGAGGAAATCCCCTCCTATGGCCTCTTTCCTCCATTAATCTCATATATATATATATATAGAGAGAGAGAGAATAATGGAGAAAAGAGGCCATAGGAATTTCCTCCTATGGCATGGGAAAAATACAACCTCGACCAATTTTTCCGACGATTGGCCCCCATTATCTTCATCGTTATCATCTAAGATGTGGGTACACCAAATTTCATGTGATTCCACAACTTTTTCACCGTTGATTTAGCAATGTAAAAAGTTCTATTGTCGGTAAACCGTTAATTTTGAACCCACTAAATCAATGGTGAAAAAGTTGTGGAATCACATGAAATTTGGTGTACGCACATCTTAGATGATAACGATGATGATGATGGGTGCCGATCGTCGGAAAAAATGACGGAGGTTGTATTTTTTCCACGCCATAGGAGGAAATCCTTTCCTATGGCCTCTTTCCTCCATTAATCTCATATATATATATATATATATATAAGCTAACAAAGCCAATCTAATCATGAAGGCACAGAAAGCTTGCCTTGTCCTATAAATGCCTATGTGTAAAGCAAAAGAAAAACAAAAAGGGACCAATAGAAAGAGATGAAGTGAGGGAAGGTACCACACAAATATAGTTAATGAGCCAAACAGTGGGTGAGTGTGAGTTGTGAAATTGCGCCAACAATCACTCCCTTCATGCGTTCTATGTTAATTCCACTATATATCCGTACCATCTAATTTTCTTGTGTACCCATGTATAATTAAAGTAATGACTACTGTATTAAAGTTTTAATTTCTTTAATTTCCTGTGTCACATCATATTACATTCTCTACAGCTGAATCAAAACTTTAGCATCTCTTCAATTTCTCTCACCTATTTATTAAGAGCCTCCATGCATGACTCATGGCATGGGGTTGCCTAGTACAAATAAAAGGTATAAGGTTCTTCTAAATTTTCGTCAACTTTCTTAGTCTATATGGTATTTCCAAATTCCAATATTCCTCTCTAATAACTCATTAATTCCTTCCTTTCCTCTGGTAGCAATCATAGGCATCTCCCTTGGTCTCTTTGCCAACAATAATCATTGCCATCACATCTTTTCTCTGCCTCTCCTCAATATAAACGAAGGTCTGGGTACCTCTCTTTGGAAAAGCTAATTAGCCGTGGCAACTATGGACATGGGTGCAAATGGCACATGCCTTTCTCTCTCACTAGGCTCGGGCCCGCCGGCCGACACTCGCCACCGGCGAAGGGAGCCCGTCGAGCCGTCGCTTACGTTGAGGCTCTCCGACGATGCGTCGCCTCATCATAGCGCGGTTTCGAACTCGTTCTCGACGAGTATGATCAAGAAGGAGAAGGAAGTCGGTGATTTATGTGAAGAGGTTGAGGTTGAGAGGGGGGTCTCTTCGAGGACTAGTGATGAAGATGAAGATGGCAACGCAAAGAAGAAGCTTAGGCTAACTAAAGAACAATCGGCTCTTTTGGAGGATAGATTTAAGGAGCATAGCACCCTTAATCCTGTGAGTTTTCTAATTAATTATTTCGTTAATTTAGAGTTTAATTATTAACTTCTCTTTTTTTTTATATATGCATGATTAATTTAAAATTTAGTTATTGAATGGACTAGTAAATTTTGTTTTGATATATGGTCAGAAACAAAAGCAAGCTTTAGCCAATCAATTGAAACTGAGGCCAAGGCAAGTGGAGGTTTGGTTCCAAAACAGAAGAGCAAGGTTTGCAATGTTTTATTATTTTTGTTCTATTAGATTATTTTCTTTCGACCCTGTCTAGTTTCATTAACTCGGGAAGCGTCTCGATTCCGGTTTGAAATGTTTTATTATTTTTTTCCGACCCGAATTCCTATTAAGATCTTGTACTTGGTCTTAGGTTTTTAGAAATCTAAACTTCATTAGGGAAAAAAAATCTCTTGAAAGCATCATAAAACCCAAAAATTAAGAAATTTGAATTTGATGGCTTCTGCAAGTTTGTAAACTTATATTCCTTTTTTGTTTCTCTTTTACCATATGTTTTTTGAATTTATTTCCACAAAAAATTAAAAAATAAATTGTGTCTCTCCAAACTAGACCTAGGCTGATTACCCGACCATATATATATATATATATATAGATATATAGATATATCTGATCAGGGGAATATAATTTATATATTTCAGGACAAAACTGAAGCAAACAGAGGTGGACTGTGAGTTCCTTAAAAAGTGTTGTGAGACGCTGGCCGACGAAAACCGAAGGCTGCAAAAAGAGGTTAACGAGCTTCGAGCCATGAAATTTCCGTCGGCGCCCCCGCTTTACATGCAGCTCCCCGCAGCAACCCTAACGATGTGCCCCTCTTGCGAGAAGATCAGCGAAGGCGCCAACGAAGGACCCAAAGGGAATTTTCCCAAGCCTCACTTCTTCAATCCCTTCACTCATTCTGCAACATGCTAGAGATTTGATTATAGTAAAAAAGACCAAGGACTTATTTTTTTCGTTTTTATTTATTTGTTTTTCTCTTTATTAGAATGGATGTAGTTAGGGGAATTAGGTAAATTCTGATTAGTAAGTAGTATACTGCTGTAATTTTCTCCCTTTCATTGAGGTGTAGATAGAAAAGAAGAAAAGACCAGAGGTGTTATTATTAATTAATATACTTTAATATGACTTGATTAACTGAGCATTGCTAGATTAATTCTATTATTATGCATGATTTTTTGCTCAAAGGTGAGAATTTTCGGTTAGAGAGGTAGCACATCCACCGATCCTGAGCCCGTGCTATTTGTTCATCTCTGCTATATTCCCTGCTATCATAATCAACAGTGAAGATTTCTCTGAAATCAAAATCAACGATGAGGATGTGTAATACATGAGGGTTTGGTATTGGTGTCTTGTACGTGCTTTGCACGTATGATGTGTGGTCAGGATCGGATAAGAGCACCGGTACAATTATTTCCTCGTAGCAGAGGTTCCTAGTCCACATTTCTATGCATTGATTGTTTTCGGTATGGTGGGAAATAATTCAATATGTTTTCATCTTCTTCATTTTTTTGTGGAAGAATGAAATTTTGTATGTTAATTCATGTTTTTGATTCTTCTTAAAGTCTAGTCTTAAATAGAAAATATGTTTGTTTCATTTGATCAAAAGGTTTTCCAAAATGATATAAAAACCATTTTTTGAAGTTTCACAGCAACTCCCCAAATCATGAACTTTGACCATTTTTTATCAATCCATGTAGGGTCATATAATATTGTGTATTCAATAAGCTTTTTTATACATGTATACGAATACTGCATATATTTATAAGAAAATTGTTATGAATTTTTCTTGTAATTAAGTAATTTAAAGCTATTAAAGACAGACACAAGAATTGCATATTAGTAGCCCTTGAAGCCTATAAGGAAAAAAGAAACATAATCATTAAAAACTCTTTTCTTCTCTTAAATTATGCTAACATGAAGTATGCATGAAGAGAATTTATTAATGATTGCCATCTCTCTAGGCTATATGTGTATGGAATATTATCTAATTAAAGTTTTTGGCACATATATAAAGTTTGTACATCAAGTTCTGGACAAAAAAGAGAAAGCGTGACCTTTTTGTTGAGACATAAAAAAACAATATGTATACTTATTTTTCTTCATTATATATATAATCTTTTCATTGGGAAGAGGTATTGGCATGATGATGGAGAGAGTTCACGTGGATGTGTCTGTGAATATAAAGGAACGAGTCTTAGGAAAGGGAAAGATCTAGGGTCGAGCGTGTGAGACAAGGAAAGAATGATCATGCCCATCGGTCGGAAAAATTTAGGAAAGTGTATTTTTTCTGACGCCATGGGAGGAAATTCCCTCCTATGGCATCTTTTCTCCATTATTCTCTCTCTCTCTATATATATATATATGTATAAGTTTTCTGCATGTGCATTGCACGTATCAGTTCACTCAACTATATGGTATTTGTAAAGCGATATTATCATACTGTCAGTTAAATAAATGGTTTCTTCGAATTTCTTTCAGTTAGGTTTTGCAGAAAAAACAAAAATTTGAATGTTAAAAACGCGTCGTGTTTGAATTGTCGAATATATTGCAAAAAATTATTAAAAGATAATTTTAAAAATTCAAAATAAAAATGCAAGGTTATGGAAATTTCTAGAAAAACAACACTACATAGTTTAGTGGATGTGCATTAAATAACTTTAAATAAAAAAAGGCATTCAAGTAGAAAAGTAATTTTAAGAAAAATCTAGAAAGCTGAAATATACTAGGGTAAACATTTCCGTAAAAAGTTCTTTTATCTTATCATTTTAGGGATTGAATTTTTAGAATTTAAATGAATAATATTTTATTGTTGTGTTGTCCTTTCTTGATGATGTGGATACCTTATAAATGAAGAAATTTTCTCTTTTTTCTTTGTTTTTTAAAAGAGAGAGAGGTGAATTTAATCAAGTGTGTATATATATATATATATATATATATATAACAAGTGTTGATGAACCACAAGACCAATCGCAACGTAGCAGAAACACCTTACGGATTAATAAACCTAGATTCATTTATAAATGAATAACAAAACTTGATGCAAAACGTAGAAATAAATAACAAAATAGACTGGGGGAATGGGAGAACTTTATTAGAATTTGAGAAAAAGAACACCTTATGAAAGATTACAAAAAACGCTCTTCTTATGATCTCCAATGGGATCACCTTCTTCTACAAATTCTCCTGATCGTTTTGATCCCTTATGCAGCCGCTGTTTCTTTTCTCTTAAACTTTACGATTAAAACTATCCCTTAATTACCGCATTGATCCTTTATGGAGTTGTCTCTCGCCTCCCTTGAATCTTATGTTCAAGTCGATATTTTTCAATGATGACAGCGTCTTTCTACTTATAGCATAGAATAAATTTTCTCCCACTTAGATTAGGATTATTATAAATCTCCTTTATGCTTATCTAATGGAATATTATCTCTTATTTAAATTTAAATCTAAATCTACATTTAAATAAGAGATTTATCTATAAGAATATTTTCTCTTATCTAAATCTATATTTAAATAAGAGGTTTATCTTAATTTATATATAATAACTAACTATTTAAATTTAAACTAATCTAAAAAATCACCATCATAGTTTAAATTTAAATAGAACCTTGAAAATTTGTTGTCTTCATCTTATATTCCTAGTTCTCCCCGTTTTTCCCTGCTGACACAATTTTTCTCCAGAATTGCGAAACTGGTGTTGTACAATTTTTAATCAGAACCAAGAAACTGTTGCGACCCTCCTACTGAGGTCATCCTTCCTCACATTTGAGTATTTAAATAGAAGTCAAGGATGTCTTGAACTTCTCCATAGGAATGATCTTCGTTAGTATGTCCGCCGGATTCATCTTAATATTGATCTTTATCAAATCGATCTCCTTATCGGCTCACTCCCTTATCTTGTGATACCGTACATCGATATGCTTAGTTCGACTATGGTATGCTTGATTCTTCTCCGAGTGAATGGCGCTTTGAATGTCCCAAAACAAAGGAACCAGCTCCTTATCGAACCCAAAATCGCTAACTTGGCCCTTTAACCACAAGGCCTCCTAAGATGTTTCCACCGCCGCTATATATTCTGCCTCCGTCGTTGAGAGTGCCACAGTATTATGAAGTGTTGACTTCCAATTGATAGGAGATTCTGCAACTGTATATACATAGCCTGTAAGAGATTTTCTCTTGTCCAACTCCTCAACATAATCTGCATCTACGTATCCTTGCAACTGGCTCGATTTATTTTCTGACTAGTGAATGAATAAACCGAGATATTTAGTTCCTTTTATATGCCGAAGTATCTATTTTACAGCTTCCCAATAAAACTTCCCTGGATTTAACATGTATCGACTAACCAGACTTACCGCATAGGATATGTCTGGACGTGTGCATACCATAGCGTACATCAGAAATCCCACCGCACTTGCATATGGTACTTGAGACATCTTTTCCTTCTCCTCCGTTGATTTTGGACACTCATTGGAGGATAGCTTAAAATGACCAGCGATAGGGGTGCTCACCAGTCTTGAGTCCTTCATGTTGAATCTCTCTAAAACATTCTCAATATATCTGATTTAAGATAGCCATAGCTTTCTAGTCTTTCTGTCTCGAATAATTTCCATCCCAAGAATCTTCTTCGCTTCACCTAAATCCTTAATGTCAAATTCTGCGCTCAATGAATTTTTGAGCGTCTTTATTTCCGCAGTACTCTTAGCCGCGATTAACATGTCATCGACATATACGAGTAGATATATTGACGTCCCATTCTTAAGGCGCTTCGAGTTCATGCAACTATCATACTCAAATCTCGAGTAGTTGGTTTTCCTCATGAAAGAATCGAAGCGCTTGTACCACTGCTTGGAAGACTGCTTTAACTCATATAAAGACCGCTTGAGCTCACATACATGATCCTCCTTGCCGGGCTCTATAAATCCTTCAGGTTGCTTCATGAAGAACTTCTCTTCCAACTTCCATGCGGAAATTTTGTTTTCACGTCCATTTGCTCCAACTTTAAATCTTGAGTAGCTACCTTCGCCAACAACACTTGAATAGACGTATGCTTGACTATCGGCGAGAAAATCTCATTGTAGTCAACCCCCTCTTTATAAGCAAAATCCTTCACAACTAAACGTGCTTTGTATTGCTCGCCTTCCTTTATTCTGAATACCCATTTACAGCCAATAGTCATTTTGCCTTTCGATAGCTCTGTCAATCTCCACGTAATGTTCTTTCGAAATAACTCCATCTCCTCTGTCATCGTTACAATCCATCGATCCCTATCGTCTTGCCCAATGGTCACCTGATAGGAGCTTGGATCTCCGGTTTCAATGATTAAAGCATATGTGAGCATGTCTTCGAACCCGTACCTGACTGGTGCCTTATAAGTACGTGTTGATATCCTTACCGCTATTGCCTGTGGGTCCTGTTGGATTTGGTCCTTGATCAGTCGAAAATAGTGCATTCTCAACACATTAATTTCCCTACTCTTATTGATCATATATAGGTGTTTATTGTAATTATAACACAGATTACGAATTTATCTAGAAAATACCAAATAACCTGTGTTATAGTTATAATCGACATTCTAAAGGGAATTAAGTGTTTATTACTATTCACATGATCTATACACTTGTCTCGAGATTGTGAGCAGGAAATTTTCCAAGTTAAAGAGCCGGAATCACAAAAAGTGATGATAAAACGCATCAAATCCAAGACTTGAGATCTGGCAGTAAATAAGAAAGTATACAAAGATTCCAGACATCAGAAAAGTTCCAAAAAGTCAACACAAAATACCCCTGAAGATTCAACCAGAGAGCTCACTGTATGGCCGTGGATCCATGGCCGAGTCAGGCCAATCCGCCGCAGATCCGCAGCCATTCTGACTCATCGGCGGAAGAAATGTTCATACGTGGCTTCTTTTCAATGACCAAACTTCTCCAAGACGCTTTGAATTGTGTAGATTTCTCCAGAAACTTCCCTTCTAACAGCCAAGCTTCTTATAAAAGTTTGATACCTACCAAGCTTCTCATGCAAGCTTCATAACAACCTAGCTTCTAGTAGAAGATAAACCAAGTTTCTAGGAGAAGGTAAAGGAGAAACCATAAAAAGAGATCTACGGCTTCATTGAAGAGGTTGTTCATTAGTTGTTCATCAATTAGGATAAAAATTCAAAGATCCAAATCAATTCAAACCAAATTGGGTGACACAATTTGAGCCAAATCAAGATTCATCGAGTACCGACTCAAGCAAGCTTTCAACGAGCCTTTGAAGCAACGCCGATCTTCATCCGAGCAAGAGATCCACGATGATCCGCGACTCAAGAAGATCGAAGCGAAACTAGTTTCGACGATTTAGTTCTTCCTCAAATCTTGTAATCTTTGAGTGAATTGTACCTAGGCGTTGATTAATTAAAGGTGAAAATTCTAAATCTTACTTTACTTTACATTCTTGCATTATGAAGAGTTATAGATTCTTGATTTTTTTTCTTTTTCATGATATTTGAGTGAAAACTCCGCTTGTAGCCGAATCGAGATAATAGGTAGATGATGATGATGAAATTCTTGAACAATTCTTAATACTTATGAGTTTTGTAAACTTTAGAAGATTGAATCATCGAAAACCTAATTTGAGCGAGATCGCTTGATTGTTTTCGCTCCAAATTAGAGATCAACGATCGGTAATTTAATTTGCTAGAGGCTAGAATTTGAATGATAATCAATGAAAGGACAAGGGATGATGATGGAGAAACCCTAGTTTCTTCAATAGATCCCTAAAGCTCATTGATCGTCATCGATCTAGCAACAAATCTTCAATAGATAAGAATTAGTAATCATTAGTATTCATCATCACTATCAATTGGATCGATTCCTACAAGCTACTTTACAAATCTTGATAACTAAATTGATTGGGACATTTCTTGATTCTTGATTCTAGATCTTTATTTTCTTTCTGTTTCTTGAAATGAAATCTCACAAATCTTGAATCATTTTCTTTCATCTTTTATTTTCAACTCAACTAAAACGATTTCGAACAAATCACACTTTCTCAGTGGACGACCCGTTCTCATTGACGAAACTACAATAGAGACCGTCAATTGATTGCGGTATAAATTTCTTTGGTTGTGAAACATTTCTAAATACACACGAAGAGATGATCAATCAAATAGCGCCGTTGCCGGGGATAGTATGCTAATTTGTTCGTTTTTGTAATTTAAGTTGGAAAATTTATTATTCCATCAGAATTTTTAGATCAAAATTCGCAAGAAGTGCTTAACGATTTGTTGTGATTTGTTACAAGGAGATCTGGAATCTGTAGAGCGAGAGGAAAAATTTTCAGAGCATCTCAGGGAGCTCAGTGAGGCAACAGAAGAATCTGTACCAATTTTTGTGCAGGGATCTCGTCATAAGACCGCGCATCCGTGGCAATTAGAGGAATATCGCAGCGGTTCTGCGGTATTCTAGAGGATTCATTGCACTAAATTTTCTTGGTGAATCTCTGGCTTTCTTATCTCCTCTCTGCTTTGTCCATTAACCAATTTCTGCAGGATTCTTTGCAGAAATTCGCAGCGCCGCAAAAAGAAAAATTGTGCGTGTTTGATCTTGGTTGTTTGCATATTTTAACACGGAAATTAAGGGGCAAAGACCAAATTCAGATTAGATGGGGATTTCATTACCCTTCCTAAGCCCCAAAAATCACAAACTTGCATCCGCATCACCCTCATTAACTAAAAAATATCTAGACATGACTTTAAGGAGCGTCGTGCTCAATTAGGACAGAAGGAGGTCATGGGTAATCTATTGCTTATCCGCGTTTCTTTTGTGGTGTCTAAGGCAAGTGTGTCTAAGGCAAGTGGTTATTTAATTAGGCCCACTACTTACGTAGTGGAGAACCTCCTACTTACCTAGCACTTACCTGGCCACAGGAGAGATAAAGAGGCAGTAGAGGATCTATCTTGCGACTTGTCTTCTGGAAGTCTAAGAGCGGTCTAGAGACTTGACCTAAGTGACCATTAGATTTAGGGTTGCTTGTGCATTTTTTATGATTTGATTTGATTTTTCAAAAATCCGTATCTTTTTCAAACCAAACACCAAACCAACTTTTCCCCTAATTATCACAACGCTGCCACTTGTGCTAAACCATTTAGTGCATGCTCGGCTAGACACGGGAATCTAGTGCCCGTCTTGTCCGCGTTCCTTCTATCGACTCCGAAGTCGGTAATTCTACGTCTACTTTATCTTCACCCACTACCACACCCACTTCGATGGATGGTTCTCCATCGAACTTCTTTAACACTACTCTGCCACCGCCCGCAGGTGCGCAGAATCCGCCCCGCATCTCTCTCCAAGAGAGATGTTACCCTATGCGATGTCCTTTTTCGACCTGTCTCACCATTCCACCAGCCAATGGGGACAATTTTGAAATAAAACTACAATACATTAATCTTTTACCGAAATATCACGGTCTCGAGTCTGAAGATCCATACGTCTTTATTACCAAATTTGAAAATGTATGCGCTATGATAGGTACTTCACAACTTTCTGTGGATGCTATGAGATTACGTCTTCTCCCATTCACTTTGTGCGATATAGCCGAGAAGTAGCTTTATAACACAGCCGCACATTCTATTTCAAACTGGGGAGAATTCGTAACAGCTTTCCTAAAGAAATTCTACCCCAATCATAAAACAGCTCGAGTCCGTAGCTAAATAAATCAATTTACCCAGCTTCCAAATGAACCATTTTCGAAGTGTTTTGAACGCTTCAAGGATTTGTTAGTTTAATGTCCTCATCACGGAATTCCTAGATGGGATCTGTGCAGAATCATATATGAGGGCATTAATCCAACAACAAAACAGACCTTTGAATCTATGTGTCAAGGCACCTTCATGAATAAAGATGATGGTGAAGACTGGAGATTTTTAGAAGATTTCGCTGAAAGAACTTTACAGTGGGAGAGTGTAAACCAGTCATCGTCTAGGGGTGGCATTCATCAACTTGATGTTTCCATAGGAGTTAGAGCTGAAATGGCAGCAATGCAAAAGAAACACGAAGCTATGGAACATAAATTTTTAGCAGCCTCCCTAAATCAGATGTCACTCCCCAAAACTGTCTGTGGATGCTATTCTGATCCATCTCATCTTACGGAAGAATGTCCATTGAATTCTCCGTTTCAAGGTCAAGAGCATACCAATGTTGCTTTCCAACAAAGACCTAGAAACGATCTGTATTCTTCCACGTATAATCAGGGTTGGAGGAATCGCCCTAACTTTGCTTGGAACCAATCACAAACTCAAAACACGGTTCCAAACCAAAATAATTTCCAAGGGGCTCCTCCACCACAACAGCAACCACTTTAAATAAGTCAGCACCCCTACCAATAACAAAACTTTCAAAATCCGGTCAACACACCTGCACTGTATAATCCTTTGCAGTTGACCGGTACTGACGAATCCTCTTCACTCGCACAAACCATGAATTTGATTTTGAAAAATTTCATGCAAGTTTCGGCTGAGGTTCAGTCTTCTGTCGATGATATAAAGAAAAACCCCGCCTCCCAAGCTGAGAGTATAAAATCGATGGAAGCACAAATTGCACAATTAAAAGCCGAAATGAGTGCTAGAGAGAAAGGGAAACTTCTGTCTCAACCCCTACCGAATCCTGGGCATTCACAACACTACAATGTGAATGCCATTACAACGTTGAGATCCGGAAGAGTGCTGAATAATCAAGTTGGGGAAGAGATTGATAATCATGAAGAGTTAATCAATAACACCCCGGCTTTCACTTCCACTTTTCCTTCCACATCCACTTCTACTTCTAATCCTACTCTGTCTACCACACTACCTTCGTGCGAGCCTATTCTTCGTTTTCCCCAAGGCTCGAAACCTCAGCATACCTCTTCTATTCCACAAAAGACGATCCCCACTCCTATTCTGGGATCAGTTCAACACACACCACCTTCTCCAATGTTGGACCCAGCTCTTATTGCTAAAGCTCCTTATCCAAATCGGTTAAAAGGAAACAAATCCAGTCCACATATGGAGAAGATTATGGAAATATTTAAACAGGTTAACATCAATATCTCTCTCCTAGATTCTATTCAACAAGTCCCCGCTTATGCAAAAATTCTTAAAGACTTGTGCACTAGGAAGAGGATGACTCAAGTACCAAAGAAAGTCTTCATGACCAATAATGTTAGCACTGCTTTTACCCCACAGTTACCAAAGAAACGTAAGGACCCAGAATGTCCTACGATATCGATTTCTATTGGGGGTAAAAACATTAACCGTGCTTTACTTGACTTTGGCGCAAGTGTTAACCTGCTTCCATATTCTGTTTACGAGCAGTTAGGGATTGGAGAGTTGAAACCAGCTCATTGCACTCTCCAAATGGCAGACCGTTCAATCACCAAACCTAGGGGTGAACTGGAGGATGTGTTGATAAAAATCGGGGAATTTATATTCCCTGTGGATTTTATTGTTCTCGATACACAACCTGTAGCAAACCCACAGAAACAAATTCCGGTGATTTTGGGTCGACCATTCCTTGCCACTTCCAATGCTGTAATTAATTGTCGAAACGGTTCTATGAACCTATCTTTTGGAAAAATAACAATTGAACTGAACATCTATAAAATTGGAAGTCAGCCGTCTGAACCCTCTTCTCACATACTTGATGTCTGTTCTGTCCACGAGATTGCTTCCGAAAGCTGCGAAGTTGATGAACTTTGTTTTGAAAATCTCGACGACACTAGCACATCAATATTTGATCTTGCACATCTTAGTGAGGACACTCTTTTCACTCTTGAGTCTGAAACTCTTGATTCTTCACATTCCGAGTCTGTATCTTATGCAGGCTACGAGCTTCTTTGTGACTCCGAATATCATTCGCTTACCCTACCTTCTATAGTTTCTCCGCCAGCATTTGATCTCAAAATTTTACCTTCTCATCTTAAATATGCATATTTAGGTGAAAATGAGTCCTTACCCGTGATCCTATCCGTTTCTCTAGCCTCAGAGCTAGAGAATGCGCTTTTGACGGTATTGAGATCTAATAGGCAAGCATTTGGTTGGACAATGTCTGACATCAAAGGGATTAGTCCCTTAATAGTTGAACATCATATACATCTGATGGATGAAGCCAAACCAACTAGAGAACCACAGAGACGGTTAAACCCTGTAATGAAGGAAGCGGCGAAGAAAGAAATCGTTAAATGCCTTGACAGTAGTATCATTTACCCAATATCCGATAGCCAATGGGTAAGTTCAATTCATGTAGTCCCTAAGAAATCTGGTATTACGGTCTTAACAAATGAGACTGTTCCCCGCCGAAACACGTGCGAAGACGTGGCGAACGTCTCGCCTGAAGTTCGGGGCAGATGCTAATTGGTGCTATCCATCCACCTCTCTGAAGATACCAAGTTGATTTATGGCACCGTATATCGAAGGTTTAAACGGATGCGACCGATGTAGCAGACTTCGTCAGATTCCCCCTCACGGTGAGGGTTTTCTGATTGTGGGGACGCACTTCCCTGCAGGAGCAAGCCCCTGCAGATAATTACACTACCGCATTATGGTAACAACTTTCTCCTTCTCCAAATGGTCACTTCGTGTCGTGGGTGTTTGTTTTGTTTGTGGTTGCCCGTGGATTGTATACGGAGACTAATTTATGTTGTCGCCCGTAGGGCGTGGATTAGTCCAAATCCGTATCTTCTTAGATTTGGATTTGGGGGTTGGGTTTAAGGATACGTTAGCCCCATTTGAGACTAAGATCAACTTAAACGTTAGTTAAGGATACGTTAGCCTGATTTCAGAATAAGATCAACTTAACGGGATCGTTTAGACCCAACAAAAGAGCATTTGGACTCTATTGTTTAGTTTAGGAACATTGCAGTCGATTAGTTTAAGAACATTACGGTCCGTCGTTAGTTTAAGGATATTACGGTCCAGGTTAAGGACATCGTAGTCTGTGGGTTTAAAGGGACCCCACAGTCCGAGGTTAGGGACATCGTAGTCCATGAGTTTAAGGACCCCACAGTCCATAGTTTAAAGACATCGTAGTCTATGAAGTTTAAGGACCCCACAGTCCGTAGTTTAAAGACATCGTAGTCTATGAAATTTAAGGACGTCGTAGTCCATGAGTTTAAGGACCCCACTGTCCGTAATTTAAAGACATCGTAGTCTATGAAGTTTAAGGACATCGTAGTCCATGAGTTTAAGGACCCCACAGTCCGTAGTTTAAAGACATCGTAGTCTATGAAGTTTAAGGACGTCGTAGTCCATGAGTTTAAGGACCCCACAGTTCATAGAAATGTATGGTTGTCGGGACCCGTCACCTCTCTGAAGACGTTGAAGGATTACAACGACAGATATCAGAGGAGAAAAGAGATGTACCCTCGAACCGGTGTGAATTGGTTGAAAGATCTGTAGTCCAATTTAGGACTAAGACCTGTTAAATATTCATGAGCAGATGGGCTCAGTTCGATATAAGTTGAGGACTTATGGCCAATATTAGGCTAAGTCCAATAAGATTAAAATGTTTAACATTTTATTGTTCTGGGCTGTTGAGCCTTTATTTGACCTTGGCCCTTTTAATAATGCTGAGCATTAGATTCTGACATTTTTTGTCTTATATTGAATGCATAGTATTCATCAGAACAATGTGTGTTCTGACAGTGCGCCACGTGGCGCGCCAGGCGCTTTGCGCCAATTAAAGAGCGCATTGCGCTTCTGCCAAATAGCGTACACGAAAAGGACACGTGTCGGGCCTAGTGCTAAGCGCCAGTTTATGAGCGCATTGCGCTTTCAATTTGTGAGCGCGTTGTGCTAATTTTAGTGGCGCACCAGTGAGTGACACGTGGCGCGCTTGGTGCTAAGCGCCAGCCCATGAGCGCAGTGCGCTGTTTCAGAAGCGCAAAGCGCAAGTGGTATCTATGGTTGACACGTGGCATGTTTTGGTGCTGAGCGCCGGTTCAAGAAGCGCAAAAGCGCAGTTCATGAGTGCAAGGCACTTTCCAATAGCGCCAAGCGCATTTGATCAAATTTATGATCAGAGAATAAGTTTATGTTCTTTTTAAAGGAGGCTTTACCTCAAGATTCAAGAACAACAGTTCTTATCTTGGAAATGGCTTTGCCTTTGTAGGTCAATGATCTGTGAATGAAGTAAATACTTCTTTTATTTTTGTGATGAGATCTTTTTATCTCTTTTTATAAAAGACCTTGGTCTTTTGTAGATCTATGATCTTTTAAGAAGATAATTCTTCTGTTTTAATGAGATGATTTCATCTCTTTGTTCAAGAATCATTCTTTACCTTGAAGAAATAATCTTTTTTTGCTAAGAGCTTGCTCTTCTTTCTTTGAGTTTTCTCAAAGTTTGTAGGGGTTTTTCTTTATTTTAGACTTGAAGTCTTGGGGCCTTTATATAGGGCAAATTGATTTGTTAAATCAGTTAAAGAGATCTTTCTCTGATTGATTTGGGGATGATTCCCCACCGTTGGATCTTTGATCCTAGAGCTTCTGTTTTATAGAAGGCAATCTTCTTGTTTTTAATAAGATTGGAAAAATCTTTTCATAACAGAATTTTAATTCTGATTAATTAATAATTTATTATTAGATCTTTTGATCTAACGGTGGGGAATTTTTAATTCCAGCACTAGCGCATCTTGCGCAAGCGCACCTACGTTTGACACATGGCGCGCAGCGCAGAACGCAGCGCTGTCTGCGGTAGCACACCCGTGTTTGACACGTGGCGCGCAGCGCATAGCGCAGCTCAGCCTGCGCTAGCGCAATCGTGTTTGACACGTGGTGCGCAGAGCGCCTAGCGCTGGATCTGAAGCGTTGCTTCAATTTTTGAATTTTGAATTTTAAAACAGAGCTTTGCACTGATTGGGGGCGCGCTGCCTAGGACGCAGCGCACCTGGTGCTAGCGTATCTGTGTTTGACACGTGGCGTGCAGCGCGCCTAGTGCTGAATATGAAGCGTTGCTTCAACTTTTAAATTTTGAATTTTAAAACAGAGCTTTTCTCTGATTGGGGGAAACAAATGCCTCCCCACCGTTGCTCTCACGTGGCGCACATGTGAGTGCAGCGGTGGCAGCATCTGAGCCCTTGGATCAACTCAGAAGTTGAAGAGGCGGTTCAATGCCTATAAATAGGACCTTTAGTCCCTTAGATGATTATCATCTTCTTTCTTTGAGAATTTTTGTTCAGAGCACAACTCTTCTGTTTAAGAACTTCTCAAGAGTAAAAACTCTTTCCAAACTTAGGTAAAGTTTTAAATTTTTTTAATAAATGTTAATAAATTAGGGTTTCACCCATTAACAGAGCCTTGCTCTTTATAGATCTTTGATTTACAGAAAACCCATTTAGGGTTTCATTAGCAGAGCTTTGCTCTCATGATCCCATAGATCTAAAGAGATCTTTTGGGGTTTCTTAGCCCATAAACAGAGCCTTGCTCTTTTGAATCATGTGTAGATTTCTTAATCTTTGATGAAGAACTCTTAAGAGTTTTTTTTTATGGATCTTGAAGATCCCAAAATTTTTAATTCATAAAAATTAATTGATTTTAATTTTCTTTTCTGATTGGTTTTTCCATCATCATTACAGAGCCAGGCTCTTTAAGGAATTTTATTTCTTCATGATCAGAGTTTGACAAGTGTCACTCTGTCGTAGAGCTTTGCTCTCAAAGGGAGATTTTCTCCTTTTCTCGAGGGATCTCTCATTCAATGAGAATTTTCTTGAGAATTTCCTCATTAATTAACAGTCTCATCCAATGATGAGGCTATTTTATTAATTATTAATTGATGAATTGTCATCTAGATTTTGTGCGTCCCCCTTTTGGTCCCCTTTCCACTGCATTGCAGTGTAGTACAAATTTTAAAGTACCGTTAAAATTTAAAATTAAATTAAGGTACTGACTGTTGACTTCCATCCCCTTTTTTTTGCAGGCGACATGTCTTTCGATGCCTCGTTTCCGTTCGTTCGTTCAGAGGGAGGATTCCCTGAGGCGCCTGTGGACCGGGAGGTTCTCGCGCTTATCCGAGACCATGACCCGGAGCACAAAAAACTTCACTTGTGGGGTAGGTGGTACGAACAGATTATCAGAGGTCGTCGAAGCTTCTGTTGCGCGACGCCGTCGGAACCTATCTCATCGATCCCGTATGCGGATGCACCCCCGGTGAACTATGCCGTGGAGGTTGTCAATTGGACATCGGAGGGTCTTCTTCAACCTTCGAATTCCACCGTACCCATAAAGCCGTCGGCGGCTTTGGATACCCTGGGGCAGCGCATATGCCAGGGTGAGTCGCGCCCTTATGGATAGCCCTACAACATCGGGCTAACTCCCCGTCATCCGGCCGGATACTTGCAGTGGGCCCGGTACATCTTGTCGGCGAAGAAATCGCAGCTGTTAAAGGTCGGCTTATACCCTGCGGTCTACGCTTCGCTATTCCAGTATTCTGCACCTCCCACATGGTGGATTAAGGCGTTCTTGGAGCAGTGGAACATCCCTACTCATACCTTCCTTCTACTGGAAAGAGAGGTCTCCATTTCCTTAGAAGAATTCGCCGAGATTTCTGGTCTACCGGTCAGGGGGGAGCACTACGAGGAGCTGCTTCCTCCGGATGAATACGTATTTGCTACCAAACCAGTGGTGATGGGCCTCACGCCAGAGAACGCCTTTTAGCACCAGTTCCCTAGTCTGATAAAGGTGCTGAACATGTACGAGAGCCTCTTCCTGGAATCTGGAGGCCGAGGGGTCAGTTTTGCGAACTTCATTGCCCGTTTTCTTCGCCCAAAGGTTTTGTCGCGATGAGGCGAAAAGATTGCTAAGCTTGATGATCCCTTCGGCTTCGGCTTGGAGCTTCAGCCGATACTGGAAGATGATCAGAAGGGCTTCTTTCTTCCTGATGCTGCGATCATCCCTCTGTCAGAAATCGCCGCTCCGGGCATTGACGAGGAGGCTTTCTTTCTTGGGTTTCTTGGGCTATGGTTGAGCTGGTTCGTGCTCCCTATGCACCCTCGTTACATGAGGCCTTCCGTCTTCTACCCCGCGCATCGCATGGTGGCCGGAATACAAGTGGCCATCGGGATCGCCGGGTTAGCCCATTTATACCATGGTCTTAGTGTAGCGGCGGATACCACTGAACCGGAGGTGCATGCTGCCAACTTCCCGATGCATTACTTCACTTCATAGATGGAGATGCACGTGCTCGGGGTTTTTGGCATTCAAAAGAGACCTTCCTTTTACGAGAGATGCAAGTTCCCACGAATTATGCGGCTGGTTGACGCTTCAATCATGAGTCCGTCATAGTGGGAAGCTAGGGGCTTGCTTCTTCGTCCGCGCACGGTAGGAGATGGTATGTCTTTCACGGACAAAGTCCTGACGATCGGCCAGGAAACTTCCAAGACGGTGCTGGCATTGCGCGATGTTTTTAAGGACGGGGCCTCCGTGTTGAAAGCCCGGGAGATTCTCCATTTATACTCCATCAGGCCGGGCTTTCTTGTATTCAGGAAAAATGATGCGGCGCTATTTATCAGATACAACCCCCATCATTTTGCCCAGAGCTGAGTTATAATCAGGGGGTCCCGCGGGAGGCTTTCTTGGTAGAACCCGCTGCCACCAGAGAGGGAATGCGGGGTGCGCTGCATCACTTCATGCGCTTGAATACGAGCTCTCACTTCTTTATCAGTGAGCCGAGTTGTTTCCTGAGGGCCCTCAACGTACACGTGGCCTGGTATCAACACGCAATGGGTGCTGTTATCAGGGAAGAGAGGCGGCTACTGATCGATCGCAAGAGTGCGCTCCCTACCGGCGATCGTAACATCCTTTTGAAGCGACGGACCACTGTCCCCCCTCCGCTAAGAGAGGTCGCTGCAGTTGAGCCTCCACGTGTGCTAAGCCCTACGCGTGGGTTGCCCCCTTCAAGCGCTTCTGAAAAAGAAGTGGCAGACGCGTCTCCCGAGAACAGGCCTGAGCTACCGGTGCCCCATGCTCCCGTGGAGACGGTAAATGTAGCTTCCCTCGATCTGGCGTAGGCTTAGACATCGGTTCTCGCCGTCCCAAAGTGCCCACCAAGCGCAAGCTGGTGCTGGCTGCGACTGGAGCTCGCGCGCAGAAGAGGAAGTAGAAGTCGGTCCTCTCCCTAGATGTTGTACTCGGCCTGGAGCCTCAGGCTCCTTATAACGAGGGCCTGAGCGAATATGGGACCAACGAAGGTCTCTTCATAGCGCCGGAAGATACTGATATCGAGGCCGCTATTGCAGCTTCTGTGCGATCCGCAAGCCACCAAGCGAAGCTGGCCACCCTCGTGCAATCACGTAAACATCAGTCGCACCTTGTTATTGCATTATAACTTTATTTTTATTGTCATGTCTCGACTGACATTTTTCCTTCTGTAACAGGCTTTACCACTGAAGAGGCTCTAGCGACTTCCCTTAGGACCTTCGAGGAGGAGGAGAGGAATCACGCTTTGATGGGCATTGGTATGTCTCGGCTTATTGCATCTTCATTGTCCATTCTTATGGACAATCTGACCCCTTCTTTATCTTATCGCAGGGACCACAATGCCGATCCCACAAGGTGGTGCGGAGATTCTTCTTGGGCCAGCCACCGAAGTCCCGGCCTCCTCAGGATTGCCAAAAGAGGCTTTACTCAAGCAACCGATGACGGACGTCGTAACGGCTCCAGAGGTAGCTCCTGGCGTGGATGATGACATCCCATTGACGGAGGTCTAGAGAAGATCTGTTCCTCGCCGAAACACGCGCGAAGACGCGAGGAACGTCTCGCCTGAATTTCGGGGCAGATGCTAATTGGTGCTATTCGTCCACCTCTCCGAAGATGCCAAGTTGATTTATGGCACCGTATTTCGAAGGTTTAAACGGATGCGACCGATGTAGCTGACTTCGTCAGATTCCCCCTCACGGTGAGGGGTTTTTGATTGTGGGGACGCTCTTCCCTGCAGGCGCAAGCCCCTGCAGTTAATTACGCTACCGCATCGCGGTAACAACTTTCTCCTTCTCCAGATGGCCACTTCGTGTTGTGGGTATTTATTTTGTTTATGGTTTCCCGTGGATTGTATACGGAGACTAATTTATGTTGTCGCCCGTAGGGCGTGGATTAGTCCAAATCCGTATCTTCTTAGATTTGGGTTTAGGGGTTGGATTTAAGGATACGTTAGCCCCATTTGAGACTAAGATCAACTTAAACATTAGTTAAGGATACGTTAGCCTGATTTCAGACTAAGATCAGCTTAACGGGATCGTTTAGACCCAACAAAAGAGCATTTTGACTCTATTGTTTAGTTTAGGGACATTGCGGTCGATTAGTTTAAGGACATTACGGTCCGTCGTTAGTTTAAGGACATTACGGTCCAGGTTAAGGACATCGTAGTCCGTGGGTTTAAAGGGACCCCACAATCTGAGGTTAGGGACATCGTAGTCCATGATTTTAAGGACCCCACAGTCCGTAGTTTAAAGACATCGTAGTCTATGAAGTTTAAGGACATCGTAGTCCATGAGTTTAAGGACCCCACAGTCCGTAGTTTAAAGACATCGTAGTCTATGAAGTTTAAGGACGTCGTAGTCCATGAGTTTAAGGACCCCACAGTCCGTAGAAATGTATGGTTGTCGGGACCTGTCACCTCTCTAAAGACGTTGAAGAATTACAACACAGATATCAGAAGAGTAAAGAGATGTACCCTCGAACCAGTGTGAATTGGTTGAAAGATCTATAGTCCAATTTAGGACTAAGACCTGTTAAATATTTGTGAGCAGATGAGCTCAGTTCAATATAAGTTGAGGACTTATGGCCAATATTGGGCTAAGTCCAATAAGATTAAAATGTTTAACATTTTATTGTTCTGGGCTGTTGAGCCTTTATTTGGGCTTGGCCCTTTTAATAATGCTGAGCATTAGATTCTGACATTTTTTGTCTTGTATTGAATGCATAACATTCATCACAGCAATGTGTGTTCTGACAGTGCGCCACGTGGCGCGCCAGGCGCTTTGCGCCAATTAAAGAGCGCATTGCGCTTCTGCCAAATAGCGCACACGAAAAGGACACGTGTCGCGCCCACCGCTATGCGCCAATTTATGAGCGCATTGCGCTTTCAATTTGTGAGCGCGTTGCGCTAATTTTAGTGGCGCACCAGTGAGTGACACGTGGCGTGCTTGGCGCTAAGCGCCAGCCCATGAGCGCAGTGCACTGTTTCAGAAGCGCAAGTGGTATCTGTGGTTGATAGGTGGCACGTTTTGGCGCTGAGTGCCGGTCCAAGGAGCGCAAAAGCACATATCATGAGTGCAAGGCACTTTTCAGTAGCGCAAAGCGCATTTGATCAAATTTATGATCAGAGAACAAGTTTATGTTCTTTTTAAAGGAGGTTTTGCCTCAAGATTCAAGAACAACAGTTCTTATTTTGGAAAAGGCTTTGCCTTTGTAGATCAATGATCTGTGAATGAAGTAAATACTTCTTTTGTTGTTTTTTATGATGAGATCTTTTGATCTCTTTTTATAAAAGACCTTGGTCTTTTGTAGATTTATGATCTTTTAAGAAGATAATTCTTCTGTTTTAATGAGATGATTTCATCTCTTTGTTCATTGCTCATGTTCTTTACCTTGAAGAAATATTCTTCTTTTTCTAAGAGCTTCCTTTTCTTTCTTTGAGTTTTCTCAAAGTTTGTAGGGGGTTTCTCTATTTTAGACTTGAAATCTTAGGGCTTTTATATAGGGCAAATTGATTTGTTAAATCAGTTAAAGAGATCTTTCTCTGATTGATTTGGGGATGTTTCCACACCGTTGGATCTTTGATCCTAGGGCTTTTGTTTTACAGAAGTCAATCTTCTTGTTTTTAACAAGATTGGAAAAATCTTTCCATAACAAAATTTTAATTCTGATTAATCAATAATTTATTATTAGATCTTTTGATCTAACGGTGGGGAATTTTTAATTCCAGCACTAGCGCACCTTGCGCAAGCGCACTTACGTTTGACACGTTGCGCGCAGCGCAGAACGCAGCGCTGTCTGCGGTAGCGCACCCGTGTTTGACACGTGGCGCGCAGCGCAGCCTGCGCTAGCGCACCCATGTTTGACACATGGTGTGCAGCGCGCCTAGCGCTGGATCTGAAGCGTTGCTTCAATTTTTGAATTTTGAATTTTAAAATAGAGCTTTGCTCTGATTGGGGGTGCGCTGCCTAGGGTGCAGCGCACCTGGCGCTAGCGTATCTGTGTTTGACACGTGGCGCGCAGCGCGCCTAGCGCTGAATTTGAAGCGTTACTTCAACTTTTAAATTTTGAATTTTAAAATAGAGCTTTGCTCTGATTGGGGAAAACAAATGCCCCCCCACTGTTGCTCTCACGTGGCGCACACGCGAGTGCAGCGGTGGCAGCATCTAAGCCTTTGGATCAACTCAGAAGTTGAAGAGGCGGTTCAATGCCTATAAACAGGACCTTTGGTCCCTTAGATGATTATCATCTTCTTTCTTTGAGAATTTTTGTTCAGAGCACGGCTCTTCTGTTTAAGAAATTCTTAAGAGTAAAAACTCTTTCCAAACTAAGGTAAAGTTTTAAAAAATTTTAATAAATTTTAATAAATTAGGGTTTTACCCATTAACAGAGCCTTACTCTTTATAGATCTTTGATCTACAGAAAACCCATTTAGGGTTTCATTAGCAGAGCTTTGCTCTCATGAACCCATAGATCTAAAGAGATCTTTTGGGGTTTCTTAGCCCATAAACAGAGGCTTGCTCTTTTGAATCATGTGTAGATTTCTTAATTTTTGATGAAGAATTCTTAAGAGATTTTTTTTATGGATCTTGAAGATCCCAGAATTTTTAATTCATAAAAATTAATTGATTTTAATTTTCTTTTCTGATTGGTTTTTCCATCATCCTTACAGAACCAGGCTTTTTAAGGAATTTATTCCTTCATGATCAGAGTTTGACAAGTGTCACTCTGTCGTAGAGCTTTGCTCTCAAAGGGAGATTTTCTCCTTTTCTCGAGGGATCTCTCATTCAATGAGAATTTTCTTGAGGATTTCCTCATTAATTAACAGTCTCATCCAATAATGAGGCTGTTTTATTAATTATTAATTGATGAATTGTCATCTAGATTTTGTGGGTCCCCCTTTGGTCCCCTTTCCACTGCATTGCAGTGTAGTACAAATTTTAAAGTACTGTTAAAATTTAAAATTAAATTAAGGTACTGACAGTTGACTTCCGTCCCCTTTTTTTGCAGGCGACATGTCTTTCGATGCCTCGTTTCCGTTCGTTCGTTCAGAGGTAGGATTCCCTGAGGCACCAGTGGACCGAGAGGTTCTCGCGCTTATTCGAGACCATGACTCGGAGCACAAAAAACTTCACTTGTGGGGTAGGTGGTACGACCAGATTATCAGAGGTCGTCGAAGCTTCTCTTGCGCGACGCCGTCGGAACCTATCTCGTCGATCCCGTATGCGGATGCACCCCCGGTGAACTATGCCGTGGAGGTTGTCAATTGGACTTCGGAGGGTCTTCTTCAACCTTCGATTTCCGCCGTACCCATGCAGCCGGCGGCGGCTTTGGATGTTAGTTATATGTATGCCCTAGAGGCCATTACTATACATAGGATGTATATTGTAGTGGATGCTGGGACATATATAGGGAGGACTTTCTTGCTCGGCATGATAGTATGCTATCTGGTTGATCTTTACCTTAACGTGTACACTGATTGTCTCTCTGTTACATGTTGGTAAAGCCCTTAGGATGTGTACTTGACTACCTGGACTATGATGTGGATCATACTAGTGGGGACATGGTAGTCCATAAGTACATCCTTCAAAGTCCCTAGTCGTGGGTATATCGGGACGGGGCATCGATATACCAGAGTAGACTAGCGTATACCTTCTCGACCCATACAGATGGGCGATGGATGATCCCATATCCATTGGTGTTTGACATCAGAGATGATATACGGGTGCTCAGTGGAGACTGGGTACACTGGACGGACTCGCCGAGAACTCCCAGATGGTATTATACCTTACGTCAGATGGCAGTTCTCTGGTGACACTGGTACAGAGTAGTCTGTTGACCCGAGATCGTCATCGAGTCTTGTGTGGTTCCCACTGTGCTTTGATTTCCATCTTACCACGTCCAAGAGGGCGTGCAAAACGGTGGTTTTTGGGTACAGTCCCGAATCACATGGAGGCAATGAGCGATAGGAGGGGATACGTCTCTCCCGGTATAGGGAGTTGATGTTGCGCTGTGTTCGATTGGCTATCACCGGAAATCCCTGGCCAGGGTTGCTGAGATTTACTGGTAAGTGTTATCAGTAGTTTCTCGAACTGTTATAGGCCTCATATCGACACGACTTATCGAGCTATTGGGGTCTGACGTTTACCACCCCTAATCGAGATATGCGACATATCAGACGATCAGACCGGACTGTACGGTAGTGTTACTAGTTGGATTCACTGGAGTGTGAGCGGGCTTGCTCGTCGATCTTCTGATCGCTCAATACCCGGGTGGCCGTTACGTTTAGCAGACCGCTTGCGGCTTGTGTGTGCTTGATATGATCATCACCTGCTGCCGGCGTATTGACGAGTCTTTAGAGTCCTACACAGAGGTTTCCTGGCTCAAGCGAAACGAAATAGGAGCGCATATGAGATATGTGCGGGACCGAGAATAATGCGTGTATGTGATACCGTATTCCATTCTCGCGATTTGTGACATTGATCGGTTATATGCGATATAGCCGGGTTATCGGATCAAGTGTTGATTCGATAAGTTGTTACTATTGATACTAGTCGGTTATGTGCGACATGACCGGATCATTGAATCAATTGTTGATTTGATGATATAATGCATAATTATATATTTGATATATTACTTTGCGTTAACTAGTGTTGGTTCACTTTAAATGGATTTTCTCACTTGGATTGTGCACATTGTATATGTGATATACTTTTGTACACAAGTTTGTATCATGTTTGATGATACATGCTAACTTGAGCATGTGTAAAGATTAAACCATGGTTGTGTAATGGTTAGGGTTTTCTTTTCATTTTCTTATTCATTTATTTATTGATTTATTCTTTATGGAAAATGAAAAGCATAAAGAGAAAAATGGTTGCTAACTTTGTTTGTATTATGAAGCTTCATGAAGCTTTGACTTAGTGACCATTTTGTCTCATGCTTAACCCTAACCATTCCCACTAACCCTAGTTTAGTCTCTACACTTGACCATGGTTGGTAGATGATAAGTATTATTATTATTTTGATTTTACTTAATACTTATCATAACATTTTCTTCTTCTTCTTCTTCATCTTCAACATGAAGAAACCTTGGACCATCAATGGTGATTGATGAAAAAGAGTGAGAAATCCAATTCTAAAGTGAACCCACTTCCTATTTCTTCATCCTCTACCTCTTGCCAAGTAGTATAGGGTGTTCTCTTCACAAGTTTCATGACTTGGTGAAGTGGGAGCTTGATCTAGTGATGCCTCGACGTAGATCATCTTCGGCACGAAGCCGACGACCTTGCCCGCCCATTTCTCCGATGAAGCCGACGCTAGAGCCATGGATTCGATTTGGGCAGCGAGGAGACATCATCACGGAGCTGTGGAGGTGGAGCACCGGATCTACAAAGGTTGTATTTCCGTTTAACTCTTAGTTAAGTTGTTAACTACTTGCTAGTTTCGCCTAAATTTCTAGTTAACGATCCGTATTAGGGTTTCTCGGCACCGTATTTTTGAAATTGGCATGGTTGATGCCTTGTGAGACCTCTTAAGAGTGCCTAGGAATCCTACAGTGGTATCAGAGCCTAGCTAGAGCCTTAGGCGAAGCGTAGACGAAGTTTGAAACCCGAACGAACCGAAACCCTAACACAAAAAGTGCTCTCTGGACTTTTTCTAAAAACTGGGTTTTTTCCAGATTAAAAATTCTTAAAAAATTCAGCAGGGAATTCTAAGAATTACGATGCAAAATTTTTTTCATGATACCTCTAATGCGCGGCGGAACCGCGACAGAAGCCTGCCTTCTGCGGCGGTTCCGCGGCCTCTTGACTAGATTGGCCTTCAATCTTTGCACAGTAATTCTTGCTTTCTGGTGCTGGTTTTCCTGGGAATTTTTAATATTTATTCAAGAGTTGAATTTTCTGGGGTTGTTTTGGGGATTCGATGATTCGATCGGATTATCAGACTTTGTCTTTGTGGCTTTCCGGATAATTAGAATATGTTAAAAAGTTCGACCGGATATAAATACCCAATTTTTCCCCTGTCGGGAAATTTCCAAGTGTTGGATTTTTCCGTAGTTTAACGACGTTCTAAGTAGTGCAAGTAACGCGATGGACCCTCTAGAAGACAACAAACCTTAACTCGATTATGTGACCGTCTTGAACTGCCCTTTGAACCTTCGGGTTTGGGGCAGTACGGCGTGCCACATGTGAGGCGTTGGCTTGACCCTTCTACGGCTGGACCGTTGGTACTGAGGCACGAACTGAATGTTGTTAGACTTATTTCATGTGTTGAGCTGTTTCGGGAAAACTTGGGTGTTTGACTGTTCGATCGGAAAGTTTAACATTTTCTATTTATCCGGAATGTGATACAATAATTGGAATTCACAAGAAGTTATGAGATAACTGAATGAATATTATAAACATAGCACTTTAGTCTCACTTGATCGGTTGCCACGGAATTTTGATGTGATCAAAAGTCCGTCGCAATCACGTAGCGTACCCGGATACTCGCCGAGTAAACTTAATAGACAGCCTCACTCCATAGCCCCGACCAAGTGACTGTAGGAGAACCCCGTCGCCGAAAGCATCCGTTCGGGTGCTCGCGGCAGCGGTGTTCCGCCTTGCTGCACTTCGTCGACGGTATCGGGGGTGCGACCGTCTACTGAAGTTTGCGACGAGCATTCGATCAGGATGTCGGGAATCTTGTTGAATTGCCCGACTTGATATTGAAAAGAGTTTTCGATAATGAGACTAAAATGCAGGGCTTATAATTGTTAGGCATGCGATGTCTAAGGAATTCATTTGGTCAGGCATGCGATGTCTGAGGTAGTTGCGGATTCCACCTGTTGTAGTTTTACACTTTCTTTTCTGTGACCGTAAGTGTAATATGTGATATCGCCGGTTTCGTTGCTATATGTCAACGACAATTGGGATGCGCATATTTACTTACGTTGATGACATGTGATGTTATGTGTTGCTGGATATGTTATATTGGATCGTCGTGTTTGAATAGCCGGGTTTTTTTATGTGAGATGAGTGTTTTCATTTTCATTCATGTAAAAAACTTGTATATAATATTCTTTTATTGGGGCACTTCCAGGTTGCGGAAGTTGTCACTTTTTGTCTATTATTTACTTTTCCGCACTAGGATAGACCCAAGGAGGAGGGCACAAGTAACCGGGTTCTGGAGTCCAGTGGGAGACCAACTCGAGGAGTCGAGTCCGGGTCTCTTACCTCTAGAATTGGTAGAGTTGCTTGCCGCTCTCGTAGGGGTCTAGGGGTGTGGGTTTGGCTATTCATCGCGACCGTGGAATCCGTGTTTTATACTGGCTCGTATTGAAAACACGGACGTCCTAGTTTATCCAATATTTCATATGATTCTTCTGCTGCGATATCTGTGATGTGATCATGCGATGTTCTGTGATAGATACAGTATATAGTATATATGATATATTATATAGGCGTTACTTATGTTTTACACCCGTGCTAGCCATGCCCCGCTCTGTCGTTAGTTACCTAACCTAACGGTGCATGAGGGGACATCGAGGCGAATGCGGATGGCATAAGTGTACGTCGTATTTATCTGTGATGTTTAGGTATTTTAAATGATGGGACTTCATTAATGTGATTAATGAAATAAAAGAAACCTAAGATGTTGTAGAATCGAATTTCAAAATAAAACAGGTAGCTACAGTTCTTGCTTTGCACAGGTATATATATGATATATCCTGCACCTTATTCGATGAGGAAAGGACCGAGATCCCTTCACCGGGAGTGACTCCTTTAGCAATAACTGGCAGATGCTACACACTCGGTTTGTCTTTTGATTGCTTTTAAGAGTTTTTGCTTTGCACAGTGATATATATGATATATCCCGCACCTCATTCGACGAGGAAAGGACCGACGATCCCTTCACCGGGAGTGACTCCTTTAGCAAAACTAGAAAAGCCTCAAAAGCACTCCATTTTAAAATCATTTGATTCTACAACGATATCAAGTTCATTACGCAATAGGTTTTCAGAAAAACCTGTCGTAGCCCTCCGTCATTTCAGATAAGTCCTATTTAGTATTCGTGCTACGTTTGTTGACCTCCGTCAAGGCGTAGTGTGCGGTAGCTAACTAGTATTTATCTGCTTATGCATATGATGCAGATTGGATTAGGGTAGTCGTGCGGCCTTGTTGACCTCCGTCAAGGGTCGTGCGAGTGGGTTTAATTCGATCAAGAAATGACGGGTTGAACTTGACTAGTAGCCTATGGTTTGTTGACCTCCGTCAAGATCATAGGACGCTAGGGGCAAAATATTATCGGGAATTTCAAGTGTTGAAATTTGCAATGAGATTGCATACCTTTTATGAGATAGTTGGATCCCGATACCCGCTGCGAGTAAGAGTTACTCCTGGGAGAGTTTTATACATTATAATTAGCCGATCAAGTAGGTGTCTAGAAAGGTGTCAATGAGGTTATGCCTCTGGGAAAACGAGGTTTACATTAATTAGGTTCGTGCGAAAGCACGGGGGACCTCCCTCAAAGTACCGACACTGGCCTGGCTGAAAGATTGGCGAACTTGTAGTGTGTAATTAATCCCGGCTAGTCTTTCCTTTTAGGGTTTGAAGGAAGATTTGATAAAAAGCAGTGGGAGCCATCCTGATTAGATAAAATAATAACCAATCTTTTCTTGACAGAACGCACGCCGAGTGTTTTCTTCTCTCTCTCTCCAGGTAGCGACCATGTCACGCCTTAATCAAGATAATAATACGGAATTTTGACCGAACCCGCTTATTATACTGAGCTGGGGAACGTTGGTCCCGCTCCAACTTATAAATGTTATAAGACAGAGCAGGAAATTGAGGATTACCAGAATTCCCATGCCGCCCAAACGAAGAGAGTGCATACTGATGCATCATCTTCGGGTGTGTTCATTACAGAGAACTGTTTCTCAGTATCCTTTACGTCCTGGGTATATGATACCAGATCAGGATCCCAGATATGTAATCTGTTACATAGGGCTACAGATAGGTAGAAAACTGAGAACGGGTGATAAGTTTCATGAGACAGAAAACGGGGCAAGTGTTGCAGCCAAGTCTGTTGGTCACTGTCACCCTGTATTCCAAATACATTGATTCTGAACGAATGTTATTAGATACCGAACCTGATATACAAAATCATATCTATCTCTTTATTAGTAAAGAAATGATAAAATTTTGTATAGATGGATAATGTTTTGAACATTTCCTATATCAAAAGTTGATCGGTTCAGGCACGTTATCTAAAAGTATTGATGTTCTAAATCAAACTACAGTTCTTAATATACAGAACACACACAAGAGAAAGAGTTCAGAAATGAACGAATTCTTCTTGAGGTATTGTAGACTAGGTCATATCAATGCGACCTGACTGGCTGAAGTTACATTTAGATGCATATTTAAATCTGTTTGAATTTACATCTTATGAAACTTGCCAGTCATGTCACAAAGATATGATGACCATAGCTCTGTTTACTGGAAACAGAGAAAGAGTTAGTAAACTCTTGGGATGATACATGTTGATGTATGTAAGGTCCCCTGTCTACATATGCCAGGACTGGTTCTTTGTACTTCTCTACATTCTCTGATAATCTCTCAAGATTCAGACATATGTTCCTGTTGAAACACAAGTCCGAACCTTTTGAGATATTCACAGAATATGATTTAGAAGTAGAAAACCAAAACACGGGTATAAGTATTATGTCCTTTGATGAGATCGAGGAGGAGAATACTTGAGCACGGAAATCCTGGATTATTAAAAAGGAGAATGAGATTCTCTCTCAGCATTACTCCTCCGTATACACCATAGCACGATGGTATATCGGGGAGGAGCAATAGCACCCTATGTGATATGGTGTGCTCTATGATGAGTACTACTGAGTTACCTATTTCCTTTTTGGGAGTTATGCACTTGAGAAGCTGCATACCTATTGAATAGGGTTCAAATCAAATCAGTTGCCTACCACTTCATATTTGATATGATAAGGGAAGAGCCCATCTCTTAAGTTAGTTAAGATTTGGGGTTGTCCAGCCTATGTCTGAAAAGCAAAATCCGGACAAGCTCGAGGCAAGATCTGTTATGTAGAACTGGAAAGGTTCCAGCTATACAAAACTGCAGCTGATGATTTGACAGAACCAAAGGATTCAATAGTTACCAACGAACCTCAGCCTCTCCACCGATCTAGTAATGTTCCTCACTCGCCTGAGAGATACTTCGGTTTCTCTATAACAGTGAGAGCGAGGATTGCATCATGAGATGATGACCCAACTAGTTTCGAGCTGGCCATCAGGAGTAGGACTCTGTAAGAATAGCTGGATGCTTAGCGATCTGAGATGGAATCCATGTACACCAACAAAGTATGGACTTTGGTTGCTATATCTGAAGGGTTAAATCCCCATCAGGAGCAAGTATATCTTGAGAAGATTACTTGGTGTACATGGAAAAGTTGAGACTTTCAAAGCTAGACTTGTTAAAGGTTTGCATCATTAACCAGGTATGGATCATGATGAAACCTTTTTCTAAGGAGCTATGCTTAAGTCCATTCAGATCCTACTTGCCACGGCTTCATACCATGACTACGATATCTGGCGGATGGGTGTCATGACTGCTTTTCTTAAATGATGTTTCAGAAAAGAGAGTCTGTAAGTACACAGTCAGAGGGCTTCGTAGACAGTGGGAGCAGCGGAAACGTGTGCAAGATGCTTTATAGGATAAAGCAGACATCGCGGAGTTGGAACATCTGTTTTGATGTGTTAGTCAAAGAGTTTGACATCATCAAAATGGTAGATGAACCTTGTATAAACAAAAAGGGTAGTAGGGAGTATAGTGACGATCCTCGTAGAGTACGTGGATGACATGCTCTTGATAGGGAAGGAGTTTCCTATGCTACGCTCGGTCAATCTCCGATTATCACAATGATTCTCCATGTAGGATCAAAGTTATACCTCCTAAATCCTGGGTTTTGGATCTATGAGATAGATCTAATTGGATGTTAGGATTCTCACTAGTTGTAGTGAGATGGTATCAACCGATCCTGAGGAGAATCACTGGAAGGGTTCCAGGGTGATAAGGACGACTGAAAGTCAGTCACAGGCATTGTCTTTACCCTCAGTAAAGGGACGGTATGTTGGAAGAGTTCCAAGCTAGATACCGTGGCATACTAGACGATAAAGGCCCGATACATCGCTACTTCAGATGCTACCAAAGAGGCAGTCTGGATGTATATTAGTTCATGAGATGAACTTCGTTCCTTCCATTGTGTGACAATGGAGTTGTGGCTTATGCCAAGGAACACCCGTCCCATCAGTGATCCAGACATATTCTAAGGCAGTGTCACCTGATCATGGAGATGGTTGATCTCCAGGGTGATCGAGGTTAGGAGAGTAGACTCAGAGGATAACACGGCGGATCCACTCACGAAGGCCTTTTCCCAGAGAGAGACTTTTATGGGATGGTTGAGTATGAGATACTGCAACCACTGCTATCAGATGGCCCTAGTGCAAGTGGGAGATTGTTAGTTATATGTATGCCCTAGAGGCCATTACTATACATAGGATGTATATTGTAGTGGATGCTGGGACATATATAGGGAGGACTTTCTTGCTCGGCATGATAGTATGCTATCTGGTTGATCTTTACCTTAACGTGTACACTGATTGTCTCTCTGTTACATGTTGGTAAAGCCCTTAGGATGTGTACTTGACTACCTGGACTATGTGCGGATCATACTAGTGGGGACATGGTAGTCCATAAGTACATCCTTCAAAGTCCCTAGTCGTGGGTATATCGGGACGGGGCATCGATATACCAGAGTAGACTAGCGTATACCTTCTCGACCCATACAGATGGGCGATGGATGATCCCATATCCATTGGTGTTTGATATCAGAGATGATATACGGGTGCTCAGTGGAGACTGGGTACACTGGACGGACTCGCCAAGAACTCCCAGATGGTATTATACCTTACGTCAGATGGCAGTTCTCTGGTGACACTGGTACAGAGTAGTCTGTTGACCCGAGATCGTCATAGAGTCTTGTGTGGTTCCCACTGTGCTTTGATTTCCATCTTACCACGTCCAAGAGGGCGTGCAAAACGGTGGTTTTTGGGTACAGTCCCGAATCACATGGAGGCAATGAGCGATAGGAGGGGATACGTCTCTCCCGGTATAGGGAGTTGATGTTGCGCTGTGTTCGATTGGCTATAACCGGAAATCCCTGGCCAGGGTTGCTGAGATTTACTGGTAAGTGTTATCAGTAGTTTCTCGAACTGTTATAGGCCTCATATCGACACGACTTATCGAGCTATTGGGGTCTGACGTTTACCACCCCTAGGCGAGATATGCGACATATCAGACGATCAGACCGGACTGTACGGTAGTGTTACTAGTTGGATTCACTGGATTGTGAGCGGGCTTGCTCGTCGATCTTCTGATCGCTCAATACCCGGGTGGCCGTACGTTTAGTAGACTGCTTGCGGCTTGTGGGTGCTTGATATGATCATTACCTGCTGCCGGCGTATTGACGAGTCTTTAGAGTCCTATACAGAGGTTTCCTGGCTCAAGCGAAACGAAATAGGAGCGCATATGAGATATGTGCGGGACCGAGAATAATGCGTGTATGTGATACCGTATTCCATTCTCGCGATTTGTGACATTGATCGGTTATATGCGATATAGCCGGGTTATCGGATCAAGTGTTGATTCGATAAGTTGTTACTATTGATACTAGTCGGTTATGTGCGACATGACCGGATCATTGAATCAATTGTTGATTTGATGATATAATGCATAATTATATATTTGATATATTACTATGCGTTAACTAGTGTTGGTTCACTTTAAATGGATTTTCTCACTTGGATTGTGCACATTGTATATGTGATATACTTTTGTACACAAGTTTGTATCATGTTTGATGATACATGCTAACTTGAGCATGTGTAAAGATTAAACCATGGTTGTGTAATGGTTAGGGTTTTCTTTTCATTTTCTTATTCATTTATTTATTGATTTATTCTTTATGGAAAATGAAAAGCATAAAGAGAAAAATGGTTGCTAACTTTGTTTGTATTATGAAGCTTCATGAAGCTTTGACTTAGTGACCATTTTGTCTCATGCTTAACCCTAACCATTCCCACTAACCCTAGTTTAGTCTCTACACTTGACCATGGTTGGTAAATGATAAGTATTATTATTATTTTGATTTTACTTAATACTTATCATAACATTTTCTTCTTCTTCTTCTTCATCTTCAACATGAAGAAACCTTGGACCATCAACGGTGATTGATGAAAAAGAGTGAGAAATCCAATTCTAAAGTGAACCCACTTCCTATTTCTTCATCCTCTACCTCTTGCCAAGTAGTATAGGGTGTTCTCTTCACAAGTTTCATGACTTGGTGAAGTGGGAGCTTGATCTAGTGATGCCTCGACGTAGATCATCTTCGGCACGAAGCCGACGACCTTGCCCGCCCATTTCTCCGATGAAGCCGACGCTAGAGCCATGGATTCGATTTGGACAGCGAGGAGACATCATCACGGAGCTGTGGAGGTGGAGCACCGGATCTACAAAGGTTGTATTTCCGTTTAACTCTTAGTTAAGTTGTTAACTACTTGCTAGTTTCGCCTAAATTTCTAGTTAACGATCCGTATTAGGGTTTCTCGGCACCGTATTTTTGAAATTGGCATGGTTGATGCCTTGTGAGACCTCTTAAGAGTGCCTAGGAACCCTACATTGGATACCCTAGGGCGGCGCATATGCCAGGGTTAGTCGCGCCGTTGGGGATAGCCCTGCAACATCGGGCTAACTCCCCGTCATCCGGCCGGGTACTTGCAGTGGGCCCGGTACATCTTGTCGGCAAAAAAATCGCAGCTGTTAAAGCTCGGCTTATACCCTGCGGTCTACACTTCGCTATTCCAGTATTCTGCACCTCCCACATGGTGGATTAAGGTGTTCTTGGAGCTGTGGAACATCCCTACTCATACCTTCCTTCTACTGGACAGAGAGGTCTCCATTTCCTTGGAAGAATTCGCCGAGGTTTCTGGTCTACCGGTCAGGGGGGAGCACTACGAGGAGCTGCTTCCTCTGGATGAATACGTATTTGCCACCAATCCAGTGGTGATGGGCCTCACGCCAGAGAACGCCATTCAGCACCAGTTCCCTAGTCTGATAAAGGTGCTGAACATGTACGGGAGCCTCTTCCTGGAATCTGGAGGCCGAGGGGTCAGTTTTGCGGACTTCATTGCCCGTTTTCTTCGCCCAGAGGTTTTGTCGCGACGAGGCGAAAAGTTTGCTAAGCTTGATGATCCCTTCGGCTTTGGCTTGGAGCGTCAGCCGGTACTGGAAGATGATTAGAAGGGCTTCTTTCTTCCTGATGCTGCGATCATCCCTCTGTCAGAAATCGCCGCTGCGGGCATTGACGAGGAGGCTTTCTTTCTTGGGTTTCTTGGGCTATGGTTGAGCTGGTTTGCGCTCCCTATGCACCCTCGTTACATGAGGCCTTCCATCTTCTACCCCGCGCATCGCATGGTGGCCGAAATACAAGTGGCCATCGGGATCGCCGGGTTAGCCCATTTATACCATGGTCTTAGCGTCGCGGCGGATACCACTGAACCGTGGGTGCATGCTGCCAACTTCCTGATGCATTACTTCACTTCATGGATGGAGATGCACGTGCTCGGGGTCTTTGGCATTCACAAGAGACCTTCTTTTTACGAGAGATGCAAGTTCCCGCGAATTATGCGGCTGGTTGATGCTTCCTTCGTGAGTCTGTCACAGCGGGAAGCTAGGGGCTTGCTTCTTCATCCGTGCACGGTCGGAGATGGTATGTCTTTCACGGAAAAAGTCCTGACGATCGGCCAGGAAACTTCCAAGACGGTGCTGGCATTGCGCGACGTTTTTAAGGACGGGGCCTCCGTGTTGAAAGCCCGGGAGATTCTCCATTTATACGCCATCAGGCCGGGCTTTCTTGTATTCAGGAAAAATGATGCAGCGCTATTCATGAGATACAACCCCATCATTTTGCCCAGCAGCTAAGTTATAATCAGGGGGTCCCGCTGGGGGCTTTCTTGGTAGAACCAGCTGCCACCAGAGAGGGAATGCAGGGTGCGCTGCATCACTCCATGCGCTTGAATACGGGCTTTCACTTCTTTATCAGTGAGCCGAGTTGTGTCCCGAGGGCCCTCAACATGCACGTGGCCTGGTATCAACACGTAATAGGTGTTGTTATCAGGGAAGAGAGGCGGCTGCTGCTCGATCGCAAGAGTGCGCCCTCTGCTGGCGATCGTAACGTCCCTTTGAAGCAACAGACCACTGTCCCCCCTCCGCTAAGAGAGGTCGCTGCAATTGAGCCTCCACTTGTGCTAAGCCCTACGCGTGGGTTGCCCCCTTCCAGCGTGTCTGAAAAAGAAGTAGCAGCCGCGTCTCCCGAGAACAGGCCTGAGCTACCGGTGTCCCGTGCTCCCGTGGAGACGGTAAATGTAGCTTCCCCTGAATCTGGCGTGGGCTCAGACATCGGGACTCGCCGTCCCAAAGTGCCCACCAAGCGCAAGCTGGTGCTGGCTGCGGCTGGTGCTGGCTGCGGCTGGTGCTGGCTGCGGCTGGAGCTCGCGCGCAGAAGAGGAAGAAGAAGTCGGTCCTCTCCCTAGATGTTGTACTCGGCCTGGAGCTTCAGGCTCCTTATAACGAGGGCCTGAGCGAATATGGGACCAACGAAGGTCTCTTCATAGCGCCGGAAGATACTGATTTCGTGGCCGCTATTGCAGCTTCTGTGCGATCCGCAAGCCACCAAGCGGAGATGGCCGCCCTCGTGCAATCAAGTAAATGTCAGTCGCACCTTGTTATTGCATTATATCTTTATTTTTATTATCATGTCCTGACTGAAATTTTTCCTTCTGTAACAGGCATTACCACTGAAGAGGCTCTGGCAGCTTCCCTTAGGATCTTCGAGGAGTAGGAGAGGAATCGCGCTTTGTTGGGCATTGGTATATCTCGGCTTATTGCATCTTCATTCTCCTTTCTTATGGAAAATCTGACCCCTTCTTTATCTTATCGCAGGGACCATAATGCCGATCCCGCATAGTGGTGCGGAGATTCTTCCTGGGCCAGCCACCGAAGTCCTGGCCTCCTCAGGATTGCCAAAAGAGGCTTTACTCAAGCAACCGATGAAGGACTCCGTAACGGCTCCAGAGGTAGCTCCTGGCGTGGATGATGACGTCCCATTGACGGAGGTCTTGAGAAGATCGGCTTTCACGGCCCGGGCGGAAAGGAAGCGCAGAATGCGTGAAGCAAGGGAGCGTAGTGCTGCCTTAGCCAAGGGTGCGGGTTCGAGCACCGCTATCCCTGCCCCTACTCCCTCAGAGGAATCTCCGGCTGCCTTTTCCACTGCCTTCAGACGGGCAGCACGTGCGGCTCGGGAAGTGAACGGAAGATCAACTCAAGGTAATGTGACATGAGGTTCCGTTGTCAAATTTTTAATTACCAGTTCTCACATATCTTATCTTGCATAGCCGAGGCTTACCGAAGAAGTGGCAGCGACCGCTGAGCCTGGGGCAGCGGTAAAGGAGGTAGCCGTGATTGCCAAACCCGAGGCGGAGGTAGGCGAGGTGGTTGCAATTGCCGAGATCGAGGCAGCGGCTGATGAGAAAGTCACGATTACTGTGCCTGAGATGACCGCCATTGCTGAGCTCGAGGTGGCGATGGGTGAGACGGCTACCATTGTAGAGCTCGAGGTGGTGGCAGGTGAGATGGCTATAATTGCTGAGCCTGAGGTGGCCGCTCCCTCTCAAGAGTCGGGCACCGCCCCGATCGTCACTCTTTCCGCCTGCGGCTCTTTGCCATCTCCTGGCGTCGCAAGCATTACGACGGCTCTTGTAGAGTCAGGGGATGAGGCGACGGGAGGTGAGACCATCCCGATGGAGGAGGGAGAAGCCGTCGCTGTATCAAGTGACGCCCTCGTCGCGGTTCCGACTGGCGACTCACCAGGTAGATCTTGGGTCGTTGCTTTTCTCTTTATTCTGCAATCCTTTTCAATCTTTCCTGACAGTATTTATCTTGTTTCTAATGCAGGTGCGGTGAGTGTTGAGGTTGCGCTAACCGAGGCAGCGCCATCAATTACCGCCTTGACGGTTACCACTCCTCTACCTTCTCTCGTACTGTCTCAGATGTTGGAAGGTACGGATTTGTGACCCATCAGTCCTACGTTTCATTACTGCGTCCGTGCAGGAGTCCTTTTTGACCACCTGTATCAGGTGTTCCACCCACACTTCTCCTTCCTGTCAGAGATTAGTCCGCCTGGTGGTGTCGGTGAGTATCTTTTCTAAACGACGTCCTTTCTTTAATGGGCAGTCACATTATTCCTAATTCTTCTTTGTATCCCTTGTAGCCTTACAAATCGAAGGCGGGGACGCGGCTATAGTTGCTCCACCAGTACTCCCAGCTCTGCCCCATGTTGCAACCGGTATAGTAGATCTATTTTTCGTGTATTTTCTTTACTTCTTGAACCGTCATCTGATTGTGATTTGTTTTGCTTTGCAGCGGTCACATCAACTCCAGCCCCGTTCGAGTCTCGCGTCATAATGCCGGCCGGACCCTTTTCCAGACGTCCATCCTCGCATGTTAAGCGACTATATTGAGGAGCTTGACATGGAGGCTCCAACATTTGCTGTGGAGTTTGCTGCGGAGGTTAATCTAATGCTGGCGACGCTTATGAACTTCTACAATGAAGGTGTTCCCGCCAAAAATTTCTGCACAAAAGAGCCCAAGGCTGGCAGCGATACGCTTAAGAAAATGTGAACCTGTATTTTCCGGGCTGTATTTTGACAAACTCTCGAATGAGAAACAGCTAAATTTTGATGGTATTGAAAGAATCTCGAGAAAACCTTCGATTTGATATATTATGGGCCTCATAATTCATCCGGGATCAAAAGTTATGAGCAAATGTCTATGCACGTGTGATCTAAGAAAGAAGATGTGAACCAGTATTTTCCAAGCTGTATTTTGACAAACTCCGGAATGAGAAACAGCTGATAGTATTGAAAGTATCTCGAAAAAACCTTCGATTTGATATATTATGGGCCTTATAATTCATCCGGGATCAAAAGTCATGAGCAAATGTCTATGCACATGTAATCTAAGGAAGAAGATGCGAACCAGTATTTCCGAGCTGTATTTTGACAAACTCCGGAATGAGAAACAGCTAAATTTTGATGGTGTCGAAAGTGTCTTGAAAAATCCTTCGATTTGATATATTATAGGCCTCATAATTCATCCGAGATCAAAAGTTATGAGCAAATATGCTATGCACGTGTAATCTAAAGTAATGCTCAACTACATGGGGAATGCATTTTTTAGTCCCACATCGGGAAAAGGAGAGATGGCTTCTCTACCACTCCCATATAAATAAGAGGAGATACCTCTTAGAAAGGATAGAGTTCAATCCTCAAAGGATTCAATACTCAAAGGAGCTTAGTTCTCCATAGGAGCTTAGTTCTCCATATATAGAAGCTTTGCTTCTCCTCATAATGCGCATGTGCGCTACGTGCAACGTACGTGTGCCCGCCACGTGCACACCACGTGCAACGCACGTGTGCACCACATGAGAACATTTAATAATATTAAAAGGAGCTTAGTTCTCCATATATAGAAGCCCTGCTTCTCCTCATAATGCGTATGTGCGCTACGTGCAACGCACGTGTGCCCGCCACGCGCGCACCACGTGCAACGCACGTGTACCCGCCACGCGCACACCACGTGCAACGCACGTGTGCACCACATGAGAACATTTAATAATATTAAAAGGAGCTTAGTTCTCCATATATAGAAACCATGCTTCTCCTCATAATGCGCATGTGCGCTACGTGCAACGCACGTGCGCACCACATGAGAACATTTAATAATATTAAAAGGAGCTTAGTTCTCCATATATAGAAGCCCTGCTTCTCCTCATAATGCGCATATGCGCTACGTGCAACGCACGTGTGCCCGCCACGCGCGCACCACGTGCAACGCACGTGCGCACCACATGAGAATATTTAATAATATTAAAAGGAGCTTAGTTCTCCATATATAGAAGCCCTGCTTCTCCTCATAATGCGCATATGCGCAAGCTCCATGTGCGCTACGTGCAAATGTGAGCGCCCAACACGTGCGACGCACGTGCGCGAACGCAAAGAAGCCTTTTTCAGCAGCGAGAAGCTTAAGCTCCAGCCTGTTCTTCCCTCCTGATGAGTGAGATATGGTTCAAAGGGTACATCTCTCCACACCTTCGATATATGGCACTGTAATCTCTCAGTGTCGTCGGAGAGGTGGTGGGTCCCAACGACCAATGATCCTTCTTTCTAAAATAAAAAAGAAGAAGAAGAGAGATAGAGATACAGAACTCCTCTAAAACTTTGAGAAGAACTTGAAAAAAAGAAAAAGGTAAAAACTTTAGAAAAAAGAAGAATTTCTTCAAAAAAAGATCAAAGATCTAAGAACAAGATCAAGATCTTTAATAAAAAATAATAATAAAAAAGAAGTAATTTTACTTCTTTATTAGATCTTTCGATCTATATAAAGGCATTGCCTTTTGATGAACCACTGGTTCTTGAAATTTGAGATAGAACCTCTCTGGAAAAAGAAAAACTTGTTTTCTTTGATATAAATTTGATCAAGATATTAAACAGTGCCTTGCACTTTTGAAATTTGCACTGTTGCGCTCCTTAGACTGGCGCAAGCCACCAAAGAGCGCCACGTGTCCATCACAGAACAACTGCGCCTTGCGCTTCTAAAAACAGAGCACTGCTCTCTTGGTTTGGCGCAAGTCACCAGAGCGTGCCACGTGTCAGCAGCGCACTGGCGCAGCGCGCTGCGCTAACAGACTTGCGCTCACCAGCGCGTGACACATGTCACCTCCACATGAATTTACGCCTTGCGCTCCTCAATTGACGCAAAGCGCCTGACAAGCCACGTGGGGCATTGTCAGAACATTTAATGCAGTGCATTATTAAAAAGGGCAGAGCCCAATTAAAAGGTCTATCAGACCAAATAAAAAAAATGCAGTGCATTATTAAAAAGGGCAGGGCCCAAATAAAGGCCTGACAGGCCAAACACAAATAAAATGTTAAACATTTTCAAATGGACTTAACCCAATTCTGGCCGTAAGTCCTCAAATTAAATTGAACTGAGCACAACTGCTCTCTCAAATCAATTTACATCCGGTTCAAGGGTACATTTCCGAACTCCTCTGATATTTGTCATTGTAATCCTTCAACGTCGTCAGAGAGGTGACGGGTCCCGAAAACCACATATTAATACGGACTGTGGGGTCCTTAAACTCATGGACTAATGCGTCCTTAAACCAATATTCATCCCCAAAATGGGAATGTTGGACCACCATGTCCCTAAATTGGTAATACGGACTCTGGGGTCCTTAAACTCATGGACTAATGCGTCCTTAAACCAATATTCGTCCCCAAAATGGGAATGTTGGACCACCATGTCCCTAAACTGGCAATGGACCACTATGTTCCTAAACTGGAACAATAGAGCCCAAATGCTCTTTTGTCGGATCTAAACGATCCTGTTAAGTTGATCTTAGTCTCAAATTAGACTAACGTATCCTTAACAAGCGTTTGAGTTGATCTTAGCCTCAAATATGGCTAACGTATCCTTAAACCAAAACCCCAAACCCAAATCTAAGAAAATACGGATTTGGACTAATCCATGTCCTACGGGCGACGACATAAATTAGTCTCCGTATACAATCCACGACAAACACCCACGACACGAAGTGAAATTCTGGAGAAGGAGAAAGTTGTTACCGCGATGCGGTAGCGTAATTAACTGCAGGGGCTTGCGCCTGCAGGGAAGAGCGTCCCTACAATCAAAAACCCCTCAGACGAGGGGGAATCTGACGAAGTCTGCTACATCGGCCGCATCCGTCCAAACCTCTGATACACGGTGTCATAAATCAACTTGGCATCTTCGGAGAGGTGGACGGATAACACCAAATAGCATCTGCCCCGAATTTCAGGCAAGACGTCCCTGTCTTGGCCGTCATTCGGAGGGGAACAGATTCTGGCACGCCCGGTGGGACCTTTTCTTCTTTCCACTCCACACTTCGTGTGTCGTGTTTTTCCCGCGATCAAATAATCACGGTGTGTATGTTTTTGGTTGCCCTTAGGGGAGTGGATATTGAAGCCGGCATTTCGTCTCTATGAAGAATGGCATTTTCTCCCACCCTAGCAACTCAGGCTCTGTCATATCCGGCGGAGTCAAGTATGGGTCACTTGCAGCCTCAAATCTCTGCAATCCGGCTCTTCAAGAAATCAACGGGCTTCTTTTTGGGTCGATGCTCCCACCTCCCACCCTCGGTGCCTCAACGCCGATGGAGGAAGCCCAGAGGATGTCTGTCGTCCACAGGCAGGCTCCCCAAGCAGCAGCCTTGCCGACGGAATCGGTCCTCAGACAACCGATACATGCCAAAGACCAAGGTCGACGCAGGGGGCAGAATATTCAACCTCTTCAAGAAATCAATGGCTTCAAACTGCACTAACTGTAACTGCAACTCTCGCTCTGTCCCATCTGGAGGAGTAACCTACGGGCCCCAAGCGGCCTCCCTTTTCACTATGCCAGTGGAGCAGGTAACTCAAGCCACCACTGGGCTATTCTTCGGAACCATGCTCCCGCCAACGAGCTTCAGCGCTCCTGTACCATCGCAAGAAGCTCCCAAGAAGTCATTTTTCAGCGCTCCTGTGCTTATTTACGCCCTACTTTGTATTATACTATATATAAGCACACACAAAAAAATTGTGATAATAAAAGAGTAGAAAGTGAAAAATTATATTTAAAAGATAGTAATAGTTTAAGAAAAACAAGAAAGTTGGATGTTTTCTTAAATGAAACCAGTAATAAGTAGTTATGAGCTGTTGTCCCAAGGGTTAGTAAGATGAAGGAAATTACTAATCTGAGGATAAAAATAAGCCTGAAAAATAGTTCTTATTCTGGAAGCCAAACATTTGAACGTTGATACCCTACTATACGCACTTACACACATCTTGAAACTCGGGATAGTAGAGAATACCTTGAAATGCTCTTTTCTAAAAGCCAAAGTATGAAGAAAATAAAAGTGGAGAATAAAAGATAAACTGGTGAAAAGAAAAATGAACACTAGTTTTGTTATCACCGAGGCAGCAATAAAAAATATAGCGAGGGTGCTTTATCACCTAGTGCCTTAGACCAACTGGTTTGGGAGCCACTGCTAAGCCTTAGGTGTTGCAAGACGAGGAAAAACACCTAATTAGCAAGCACATGAGTAATCGGTCGGTTAGTACCTCAAGAAGTATTAACGGTCACATGAAGAATGTGTGAGAAAATTCCATCTAAATATCTATTAAAAAGTACTAAGGTAGATGGACAAGAGTATGATTGCTTGAATTGAATTCTCTGAGTGTAGAGATGTCCAGTTCACACACGTAGGGGTATATGATCAATGTTTGGAAGAAAGGTAGGAATGAAAACTAAAGGCGATGTTTTTTTGAGAGATAATGTGATTTCTAACATTTTTTCATGACCATTAAGATAGGGCTCATAGCAACTGAAAAGCTGGTATAGTTGAAAACTCTTATTTTCAAGTTCTTTCTTTTATAGTTTTTATCTTTATATAATTTTCACCATCTCTCTTTTATTATAGGATTTTGTGGGTGTAATTCGCTGAAAACCCTTAAGAGACAACACTCATCCTACTAGGGATATGTCACTGGCGCCGAGTAAGGAAGGCTGGGGGCAACTCTCCTTCTGGACCGACTCCGCCGACTCCAACGGCGGAAATTGATGCTGCTGTTCCAACTGGGAACAGCTTTGAACCACTTAGGAAGGTCCGTAAGAACTCTTCGACCGCTGTGCTGAAAAGATCTCCTCCACCTATGGAGAGCGCTACAAAGGTGAAGCCGGAACAACCCCAATCCCCTCAACGGCTGTCCTCCAAAATTTATAAAGTCTGGCGGTAGGCCCGAGACTCGGTGATCGATCCAAATTTCTCCCGCTAGCACAAGAAACTGAAGGTCCAACAGGAAGTCAGCCATCCTTCTAAGCCACGAAAAGCTGTCCGGGTGCCCACCTCGACGACTCCCTCAACTTCGACTGCTCCTGAGAAAAGAAGGCCGGAGAAGATCCCTGTGCCGGCGACAAAAGCCAAAAACACTGAACCCAAACGCCCTAAGTCTGGGGGCATGGTCGTCCATACCGTTTACATGGCGTCTGGGAAGGAGGATAGCCGCGCTTCAACGGGCCACCGACCACTCACCCGATCCATCACAAGAGCCCACAAACAACAGCAACAGAAGCTCCAGGAGATGCTGACTGCGATGGCCGCACTCACCGGACCAAAAGAAAGCCCAGAGGCATCATCAGAACAACGTCGCGAACACGAGACCGATGTTGAATTCCTTCGTAGAATGCTTGAAAAGAAGGATAAAGAGGCTGCAGAGCAAGCGGCCAATATAAAGCAGATGGCTCTCCTATTTCAAGACATGGTAGGGATGATGATCCAGCCAGATCCCCCAGCCGAAGATCCTCCGATTATCCTTAAAGATGACAGAGGAGAAACATCAAATCCACCACCGGCTCCTTCAACAGCCAAGGAGGAGACAATTTCCAAAGCTGCCCTGGATGACTATATTGCTCAACAAATACGAGTTCACCAGGCAACTGAGGCAGCCGGTCAAGTTGTAAAAACGGGGCGACCATATCCGAGCTGGTATGATCAGATCAAATACCCGCCAGGCTACACGATCCCAAAATTCCATGTCTACAAGGGGATAGGCAATCCCCATCAACATGTTGCCCAGTTCAGGGCTCTTTGTGGCAACACCGGCGGCGATGATAAGCTCCTGCTTCGCCAATTCGTCGGCAGTTTGTCGGAGACGGCGTTTGAATGGTACTCCGAGCTTCCGAACGACTCCGTCAAAACTTTTGCTGAAATGGAGTTGTTGTTTACCCAGCGTTTCGTGAGCGCCAGCGAACGCACCCCAATAACGGCGTTGATTAATGCAAGGGTGAAGCCGGGCGAAACTTGGGTCCAATATGCAATCCGATGGCGGAACTTGTGGTCGAAGTGCGAACAGCGCATCGAAGAAGCACCAGCGGTGGGCATGTTTGTGGGCACCCTAGACCCTCATGCAACTATTTTCCAATTCATGATGTTCTTCAAGTCGACCACGTTCCAGGCCTTGATTGACAAACTGGCCCAAATGGACCAGATGGGTCATAGACCGTCTCCTCCAAAGCCGGAGCCGCGAAATGAAAATGGTAAAGGGAAAGCGATTTTTGTCGCCAATACCCAATAACAACCGGACAACTTAAAGCCGGTCGTTCGCCAAAACAACGTGCGTCCACGCCCATCCCTCGAGGAGAGACTGGGACGCCCTTATTCGTTTCCCCAAGACAAAACAAGGAGATTATTTGAGCTAGCGGTGCGTAACAGGCTCATCATTCTCCCGAATCCAAAAAGACCGTTGCAACCCAGCGAGGCTAATAGTCCCAATTATTGCCCTTACCATCAAACTGTAAGCCATCCAGTTGAAGATTGCTTCGTCTTTAAAGGCTGGATCGAAGACCAATACCAACAGGGCAAATTCGCACTGTCCGAGAATTGGAAAGTAAGCCCGCCTCAGCCGCACGCTCTCAAAAAGACGGACACACCGGGGGCATCATGCTCGTTTGTCGAAGAAGCTCCATGGGAGGTCGCTCTTTCAGCCAAAACGAAAAGAATGCTGAAGGATCTTCAAACATGCCCGGCGATCAGGTGGAAAAATCCACTGGAACCCGAGATCATCGAGGGAATGCTGAAAGCACGCCCAATTCCAAAAATTAGTGGTGATAATCAAAATGCTCACATTCAACCATCAAAGTCTTCGAAGACGAAAAAGAAGAAATCCAAGAAGCCCGTGAAGCCTGGTGACAAGTGCACGGACTTGCAAAAACATATCGACGCGCTGGAAGAATACAATTAAAAAGTACGGATTCCAATCACACTCCAAGAATTTCTCAGCCATGTCCTTAAGGACGGAGATGATGACAATGGAGAAGACTCGTTGGATGAATCTGAAGATTATGTGGCAAGCTGCCATGTGATCTCACACTCGTTGATAAACGACGAAGAAGCTCCTTACACAGAGAAGCTGGTGGCAGATCCTGAGCCAGAACTTCTAGGAACATCAGACAAAATGATTGATGCATTCCTGAACGAAGCCCGTCTTAAAAGCAAAGCTGATCGAGAGCGCGAGATGGCCATATTCGAGAAAGCCAAACGCCGGCGACTAGATGAAAGGGTCGAAACACTCCCACCGGATCAAAGTACATCCGATGCAAATGAAAGCAGGATCAAGACAAGGAAACGATTTGCTAAAGCCATGTCGATGGGGATGAAGCTGCCCTCTTTCAGAGAAAATTCTCCTGGCGGTATACATCTTGATGAAGCGGACGTACATCCCAACTTCTGCTTATATCATCAGAAGATCGCACATCCTACTGAAGACTGCAACTTCTTTAAGTGTTGGTGGCAAGGGTATGTCGCTCACAGGCAACACTTCAACAGGACAAAGCGTGAAGCTTGTAGACGGCGGAAAAATGCGACAGATGAGCATAAAAGAATTGCCGGCAATTGTCATAGGGTTGATCCCGGGGGATCGCGAGTTCTCACCTTCGGGAGAGACTCCGACGAAAAAGTAGCCCACGGTCCTCTATTCAAGGAATCCATCTCTGAAACGAAAGAATTGAGGAGTTGGGAGAACATTCAGCCGTGCAATCGCACGCTACCCGGAAAGAATCCCGGACCCGCAAACAAGGGATCGAACAGAAAGGATAAAGGGAAGGGAAGAATGGCCTTCGTCGCCGACGCTCAACAACAATCGAGTGGCCCTAGACCGGTTGTTCGCCAAAGCAACAAGCGGCAACCCCTTTATGAGAAGTTGAAACGTCCTTACTCATTTCTCCGGGATGAAACAAGGAGGCTGTTCGAACTAGCAGTGCGCAACAGGCTTATCACTCTACCGGAGCCGAAACACCAGCTACAGCTGAATGATGTCAACAATCCTAATTACTGCCCTTACCACCAAGTATTGGGCCACCCGATCGAAAACTGCTATGTCTTCAAAAACCGGGTTGAAGACCAATATCAACAGGGCAAGTTCGCGCTGTCCGAAAACTGGAAGATGAGCCCGCCACAACCACATGCCCCTAAAAAGATGGACATGCCGGGGGCATTGTGCCCATTCATAAGGAAAACCCCATCGACCGAAAAGTCAGTAAACTAGAGATTCGCCTCAAATACGGCGACATTGGACCACTATGTCCTAAAACTGGTGAACGACCGAAACGTCGTTAAACTAACGATGGACCACTATGTCCTAAAACTGGCTGATGACCGAAACGTCCTTAAACTAATGGCGGACCACTACGTCCTAAAACTAGCTGTTGACCGAGATGTCGATAAAGTACGGTGGATTACAATATCCCAAAGACGATAAAAAAAAGAGAATAAAAATAAATAAATAAAAACGGTATGCCCGTAAGCAAAAAGGGCGCGGATGAAAACCTGATAGGGCTCCGTGAGTAAAAACAGCAGGGCTACCGGCGAGTGTTTGTGAAAACCCGAAAGGGCGCAACCTCGTTATATAAAAAAAAAAGAATAAAAAAAGAGGGAAAAAAACGGTATGTCCATAAGCAAAATGGGCGCGGATGAAAACCCGAAAGGGCTCCGTGAGTAAAAACAGCAGGGCTACCGGCGAGTGTTTGTGAAAACCCGAAAGGGCGCAACCTCGTTAAAAGACACTTACAGGGTCCTCTCGACCTTGTAAGGAGAAACCACCCGCGTGAGATCCTTACGACTCATAAGGGAGCAACACACTTAGGGATCCTTACGATTCCTAAGGAGAAATTACACTTGCGAGATCCTCACGACTCGTAAGGAGAACTCTCTTATGGGACCCTCACGGCTCATAAGATTTGAAAGTCTTGAGTTACAGAGACCTGAACCTGTTCTTAAGCAACCCCCACAACCTTCGATATTGCCCTACAAGCGGCTCATACTGACCCTTGTATACAATCCACGGACGCGAATAAACATTTCCCTAACAAAGTCCCATCCGTGACTAGGGATATGCTCGTACAGCAAACGACACTTGTAAGTCCTCTCAACTTATAAGGAGAAAATCCTTTTGTAAGATCCTTACAACTTACAAAAGAACACACACTTAGGAATCCTCACAATTCTTAAGGAGAAACTGCACCTACGTGATCTTCACGACTTGTAGGGAGAAATACCTTTATGAGACCCTTACGGCTCATGAAATCAAAAGCCTTAGTCGACAGGATCCTAACCCTGTTTGCTAAGCCACCTTTGTTCGACATCGACAGAGGCAAATGATGATTCGCTCCTGGCAATATCCCAGTTGTAGCGATGCTAATGCCTAAATCGGTATCAAATTCCAAGTCCTTTCATGGCAAATGATGATTCGCTCCTGGCAATATCCCAGTTGTAGCGATGCTGATGCCTAAACCGGTATCAAATCCCAAGCCCTTTCATGGCAAATGATGATTCGCTCCTGGCAATATTCCAGTTGTAGCGATGCTGATGCTGAGATTGGCGTCAGATTCCAAGTTCCACACTCGTGATAAAAAAATCAGCGAGCCATACGTGCATACGAAATAGCCGAAATGATGGGGCAACTTGCAATAAAAACAGCAAGTAAAAATGTATGCATGCAAAATAGCCGAAATGATTGGGTAACTCGCAATAAAAAGTAGCGAGTGAAAATAAAATAAATAGCCGAAATGATTGGGCACCGCGAAAAATAGCCGAAATGATTGGGCAATCGCGACCTTTGCGATATAAAAGCTGAAATGATAGAGCATCGCGGAAATAAAATAAAAATGATGAAAGAATGAAACTTTTTGCCCTACAGGTGAGATCACATCGATCCCTGTATACGATCCAGGGGCACAAACAAAGAGGGAACCATACCTTCACAACAGGCTCCACCAGAAAGCGAAGCCAAATCTCGACGGTTCATGGGCAACCTAGAGACAACTTCGACATTTGTTGCAATATTGCAGATACAATGTCAGCAAACGAAGCAAAAGAAGATCCATAACTTCAAGGTCTCGACGTCGATATCAACAACTTAGAGATCACCAACGGTGTTTCTCCTCACTCCGGCAGGATGCAGATGCAACGTCAACGAAAGACCTCACGGTCAAAACAAGGCGAAGCGATGGAAAAATCCCAGCTTCACCTCAACATTCGTCTCGATATAGCAGACGAGATGTTAACAACGGCGTTCCTTCGCAGTCCAGCAGGATGTAAATGCAACGTCAATAAAAGACCCCATGGTCAGCAAAGCGGAGTGACGGCAAAATCCCAGCTCCACCCCAGCGTTCGTCTAGATACAGCAGACGCAACGCCCAAAGCAAACGAAGCAAAGGCCAAATTCCTAGCTTCAGGGTCTTGACGGTAACTCATATAAAATCGGAAAGACCATCGGAGATCATCTCATACCAGCGCGGAGTGGTCACCACCTCGACGTTCGTCTTGATACAGCAGACGGGATGTCACCCCAGCGTTCTTCCTCCAACAGGATTCAGACGCGACAATCAAACAGCGGAGCCACAGCAAAGTCCCTAGTTCCAAACCTCGACGGTTCACCAACAACCTAGAAACAACCGCGACATTCGTCTCGATATAAAGGACGTAATGCCAGCAAACGAAGTGAAGGCCAAATTCCTAGCTTCAGGGTCTTAACGGCAAGTCATATAAAGCCTGAAAGACAATCGGAGATCATCTTGCACCACTGCGGAGTGGCCACCACCTCGACATTCGTCTCGATACAGCAGATGAGATGTCACCCCAGCGTTCTTCCTCCAACAGGATTCGGACGCGACAATCAAACAGCGGAGCCACGGCAAAGTCCCTAGTTCCAAACCTCGACGGTTCACCAACAACCTAGAGACAACCACGATATTCGTCTCGATATAGAGGACGTAATGCCAGCAAACGAAAAAAAGGCCAAATTCCTAGCTTCAGGGTCTTGACGGCAAGTCATATAAAACCTGAAAGAGTATCGGAGATCATCCCACACCAGCGCGGAGTGGTTATGACTCATCGGGGCTCTCCAAAATGAGCCTAACCTCAAGTAAAAAGTGACATGGAATATCCCTACGCTTGCTCTTTCGACGGTAATATTACCTGGAAGATTACTTGAAGACGTCTTGTCCAGCCCCCGAAGGGATCAGAGACACGACAGTCGCAAGGCTGCTCGAACAGCAAGATTGCCTATCGAGGAATACATCAGCCAAACGACGGTACGACGGACAAAATCCTAGTACCACAGACCCTAACGGACCTTTGTCGTAAAGAGCAGAGGTTAACTGTGACGTTAGGACATCCTTGCGAGAACTTTTCGATTCTTCTCGATTCGTAAGGCAAAGCCTTAGGCAATGGGGATTAAAAAAACCTGTTTCCTAAGCACTGGGGCCCTGCAAGTCAGTCCAAGATGGACTCTTGTATACTATTCACGGGTCACACTCTCCGAAGTCGAACATCGACAAAGAGGGAAACAACCACTTACAAGTCCTCCCGACTTGTAAGCGGGAAAAATTCTCTTGTGAGATCCTTACGACTTTCAAGAGAAAACACACTTAGGAGTCCTCACGATTCCTAAGGAGAAAATACACCTACGAGATCCTCTCGACTCGTAGGGAGAAAAGTCTTTATGAGACCCTTAAGGCTCATAAAGTTGAAAGGTCTTAGGTGGAAGATCCTAACCTTGTCTCCTAAGCCATCACTGCCCTGCAAAGAGGTTAAGATGGACCATCTATGAGCCATACTTGCCAAAGCTACATGCCACTGAAATGGAGAACTTACTCATGAGCGTATAAACTACTTCACGCCAGAGTAAGACATAAAGAAATAGAAGGGTGCGGCTCATGGAGTTGAGAGTTTGGAACTATATCCCTTAAGAGTTGAGATTTGAGTCAATGATAAATGACGACGCTTGTGTCCGCTCGTTATCTTCTCAGATCAAGATTCTGAAAGTTATATACCAACCCGAAACTAGTCATACGCCATGCATAACTCTGCACTACTTCACCCACGTACATACTTACGTGGGCAAAATAGTGGGGGGCATTTGTTCCCGCCAAAAATTTCTGCACAAAAGAGCCCAAGGCTGGCAGCGATAAGCTTAAGAAAATGTGAACCTGTATTTTCCGGGCTGTATTTTGACAAACTCCCGAATGAGAAACAGCTAAATTTTGATGGTATTTAAAGCATCTCGAAAAAACCTTCGATTTGATATATTATGGGCCTCATAATTCATCCGGGATCAAAAGTTATGAGCAAATGTCTATGCACGTGTGATCTAAGAAAGAAGATGCGAACCAGTATTTTCCGAGCTGTATTTTGACAAACTCCGGAATGAGAAACAGCTAAATTCTGATGTTATTGAAAGCATCTCGAAAAAACTTTCGATTTGATATATTATGGGCCTTATAATTCATCCGGGATCAAAAGTTATGAGCAAATGTCTATGCACATGTGATCTAAGGAAGAAGATGCGAACCAGTATTTTCCAAGCTGTATTTTGACAAACTCCGGAATGAGAAACAGCTAAATTTTGATGGTGTCGAAAGTGTCTCGAAAAATCCTTCGATTTGATATATTATAGGCCTCATAATTCATCCGAGATCAAAAGTTATGAGCAAATGTGCTATGCACGTGTAATCTAAAGTAATGCTCAACTATATGGGGAATGCATTTTTTAGTCCCACATCGGTAAAATGAGAGATGGCTTCTCTACCACTCCCATATAAATAAGAGGGGATATCTCTTAGAAAGGATAGAGTTCAATCCTCAAAGGATTCAATACTCAAAGGAGCTTAGTTCTCCATAGGAGCTTAGTTCTCCATATATAGAAGCCCTGCTTCTCCTCATAATGCGCATGTGCGCTACGTGCAATGTACATGTGCCCGCTACGCGCGCACCACGTGCAACGCACGTGCGCACCACATGAGAACATTTAATAATATTAAAAGGAGCTTAGTTCTCCATATATAGAAGCCCTGCTTCTCCTCATATATGCATGTGCGCTACGTGCAACGCACGTGTGCACGCCACGCGCGCACCACGTGCAACGCACGTGTGCACCACATGAGAATATTTAATAATATTAAAAGGAGCTTAGTTCTCCATATATAGAAGCCCTGCTTCTCCTCATAATGCGCATATGCGCAAGCTCCATGTGCGCTACGTGCAAATATGAGCGCCCAACACGTGCGACGCACGTGCGCGAACGCAAAGAAGCCTTTTTCAGCAGCGAGAAGCTTAAGCTCCAGCCTGTTCTTCCCCCTGATGAGTGAGACATGGTTCAAAGGGTACATCCCTTCACACCTTCGATATATGGCACTGTAATCTCTCAGTGTCGTCGGAGAGGTGTTGGGTCCCAACGATTAATGATCCTTCTTTCTAAAATAAAAAAGAAGAAGAAGAGAGATAGAGATACAGAACTCCTCTAAAACTTTGAGAAGAACTCGAAAAAAAAAGGTAAAACCTTTAGAAAAAAGAAGAATTTCTTCTAAAAAAGATCAAAGATCAAAGAACAAGATCAAGATCTTTAATAAAAAAGAAGTAATTTTACTTCTTTATTAGATCTTTCGATCTATATAAAGGCATTGCCTTTTGATGAACCACTGGTTCTTGAAATTTGAGGTAGAACCTCTCTGGAAAAAGAAAAACTTGTTTTCTTTGATATAAATTTGATCAAGATATTAAACAGTGCCTTGCACTTTTGAAATTTACACTGTTGCGCTCCTTAGACTGGCGCAAGCCACCAGAGAGCGCCACGTGTCAATCACAGAACAACTGCGCCTTGCGCTTCTAAAAACAGAGCACTGCTCTCTTGGTTTGGCGCAAGTCACCAGAGCGCGCCACGTGTCAGCAGCGCACTGCGCTAACAGACTTGCGCTCACCAGCGCGTGACACGTGTCACCTCTACATGAATTTGCGCCTTGCGCTCCTCAATTGACGCAAAGCGCCTGACAAGCCACGTAGGGCATTGTCAGAATGTTTAATGCAGTGCATTATTAAAAAGGGCAGAGCCTAATTAAAAGGTCTATCAGACCAAATAAAAAAAATGCAGTGCATTATTAAAAAGGGCAGAGCCCAAATAAAGGCCTGACAGGCCAAACACAAATAAAATGTTAAACATTTTCAAATGGTCTTAACCCAATTCTGGCCGTAAGTCCTCAAATTAAATTGAACTGAGCATAACTGCTCTCTCAAATCAATTTACATCCGGTTCAAGGGTACATCTCCGAACTCCTCTCATATTTGTCGTTGTAATCCTTCAACGTCGTCAGAAAGGTGACGGGTCCCGAAAACCACATATTAATACGGACTGTGGGGTCCTTAAACTCATGGACTAATGCGTCCTTAAAGCAATATTCGTCCCCAAAATGGGAATGTTGGACCACCTTGTCCCTAAACTGGTAATACGGACTGTGGGGTCCTTAAACTCATGGACTAATCCGTCCTTAAACCAATATTCGTCCCCAAAATGGGAATGTTGGACCACCATGTCCCTAAACTGGAGATGGAGCACCATGTCCCTAAACTGGCAATGGACCACTATGTCCCTAAACTGGAACAATAGAGCCCAAATGCTCTTTTGTCGGATCTAAACGATCCTGTTAAGTTGATCTTAGTCTCAAATTAGACTAACGTATCCTTAACAAGCATTTGAGTTGATCTTAGCCTCAAATATGGCTAACGTATCCTTAAACCAAAACCCCAAACCCAAATCTAAGAAAATACGGATTTGGACTAATCCACGTCCTACGGGCGACGATATAAAGTAGTCTCCGTATACAATCCACGGGCAACCACAAACAAAACAAACACCCACGACACAAAGTGAAATTCTGGAGAAGGAGAAAGTTGTTACCGCGTTGCGGTAGCGTAATTAATTGCAGGGGCTGACGCCTGCAGGGAAGAGCGTCCCCACAATCAAAACCCCCTCAGACGAGGGGGAATCTGACGAAGTCTGCTACATCGGCCGCATCCGTCCAAACCTCCGATACACAGTGCCATAAATCAACTTGGCATCTTCGGAGAGGTGGACAGATAGCACCAAATAGCATCTGCCCCGAATTTCAGGCAAGATGTCCCTGTCTTGGCCGTCATTCGGAGGGGAACAGAAGGCGTCGTCGAGTCTTGGGTTAACCACTGTCGGAAGATTGAGGCTTGCTTGCACGAGCTTGAGCTTAGGCGTCCTGTTCCGGAGGTGTTGGCTTTGAACTCCCAGCGAGCTGCATGGGTTGAGCAGAGCGTTCCGTTCTTTTGCCATTTCGAACGAGAGGTAACCCTTAAGCGAAAGGAACGTGAAGCGACTTCCGCTGAATCTGTTCAACTGCGCGCTGAGCTTGCAGCAAATGCTGCCCAGCTGAACTTCATCTTTGAAAACTTTCAACGATGTATCTCTGACGGGCTGGTGTTGAGGAAGAAGCTTGATCTTAGTGAGCAGGTTGCGCAGAGTCAGGAGGCTGCTCAGCAGGAAATTGATCAGAAACTTTCATCCTTTCTGCAGCAACGGGCCCAAATTGAAGCAGAGCTGGCCGCGGCGGCTGATCGTGAGAAGGAGTTGAGAGGAGTGCGCGAGCAACTAGCTGATTTATTGAAGACGCCTCCCTCCCAGTAGCCGTTTTTGTATAGATTGAACACTTGTAATCTTTTGAATAACATGTATCCATTTGTTATTCTTTTATATGATGTATCTTGTATTCAATTAAGTTCATGAATAAAAACACATTTTTCTTATCTCCCACTGTCGTTTTTTTCTCTTTGCTGTGTTGTTGGTATGTTACTCTGGCAAGTGTGGCCTGTAGATAATAAAGAACGTTTCATCTTGAACTCTCCGAGAGGTAGTGACGGTTTAGGGAGTAGGTTCAGATCTGCTACCTAAGACTTTTCAACTTTATGAGCCGTGAGGGTCTCATGAAGACTTTTCTCCCTACGAGTCGTGAGGATCTCATAAGTGCAATTTCTCCTTAGGAATCGTGAGGATTCCTAAGTATGTTTTCCCTTATAAGTCGTAAGGATCTTATAAGAGAGTTTTCTTCCTTACGAATTGAGAGGACCCGTAAGTGTTTAATGAGATTGACGTTATCCGCATTTTACGGCGTCATTGGGTGATGTATTCCCGAGGCAGGGTCATGTAGATGACGTATTTCCGCGACGGAGTCATGTGGACGATGTATTTCCGAAACGGGGTCATGTTGATGACGTATTTCCGAGATGGGGTCATGTTGATGACGTATTTCCGAGACGGGGTCATGTGAATGATGTATTTCCGTGACGGGGTCATATGGATGACGTATTTCCGAGACGGGGTCATTTGGATGACGTATTTCCGAGACAGGGTCATGTGGATGACGTATTTCCGAGACGGGGTCATGTTGATGACGTATTTCCGAGACGGGGTCATGTGGATGACGTATTTCCGCGACGGGGTCATGTGGATGACATATTTCCACGACGGAGTCATTTGGATGACGTATTTTCGTGACGGGGTCATTTGGATGACGTATTTCCGAAACGGGGTCATATGGATGACGTATTTCCGTGACGGGGTCATGTAGATGACGTATTTCCACGACGGGGTCATGTGGATGACGTATTTCCGCGACGGGGTCATGTTGATGACGTATTTCCGAAACGGGTTCATGTGGATGACGTATTTCCGCGACGGGGTCATATGGATGACGTATTTCCGCGACGGGGTCATGTGGATGACGTATTTCCGTGACGGGGTCATTTGGATGACGTATTTCCGTGACGGGGTCATTTGGATGACGTATTTCCAAGACGGGGTCATGTGGATGATGTATTTCCGAAACGGGGTCATGTTGATGACGTATTTCCGAGACGGGGTCATGTGGATGACGTATTTCCGCGACGGGGTCATTTGGATGACGTATTTCCGCGACGGGGTCATTTGGATGACGTATTTCCGAAACGGGGTCATGTGGATGATGTATTTCCGTGACGGGGTCATGTAGATGATATATTTCCGCGACGGGGTCATGTGGATGACGTATTTCTGCGACAGGGTCATGTGGATGACGTATTTCTGCGATGGGGTCATGTGGATGACGTATTTCCGCGACGGGGTCATTTGGATGACGTATTTCCGCGACGGGGTCATATGGATGACGTATTTCCGTGACGGGGTCATGTAAATGACGTATTTCCGCGACGGGGTCATGTGGATGACGTATTTCCGAAACGGGGTCATGTTGATGACGTATTTCCGAAACGGGGTCATGTGGATGACGTATTTCCGTGACGGGGTCATATGGATGACGCATTTCCGAACGGGGTCATGTTGATGACGTATTTCCGCGACGGGATCATGTTGATGACGTATTTCCGAGACGGGGTTATGTTGATGACGTATTTCCGCGACGGGGTCATGTTGATGACGTATTTCCGAGACGGGGTCATGTTGATGACGTATTTCCGCGACGGGGTCATGTTGATTACGTATTTCCGAGACGGGGTCATGTTGATGACGTATTTCCGCGACGGGGTCATATGGATGACGTATTTGCGAACGGGGTCATGTGGATGACGTATTTGCGAACGGGGTCATGTTGATGACATATTTCCGAGACGGGGTCATGTTGATGACGTATTTCCGAACGGGATCATATGGATGACGTATTTCCGAACGGGGTCATGTTGATGACGTATTTCCGAGACGGGGTCATGTTGATGACGTATTTCCTAGACGGGGTCATGTTGATGACGTATTTCCTAAACGGGGTCATATTGATGACGTATTTCTGAACGGGGTCATGTGGATGACGTATTTCCGAACGGGGTCATGTGGATGACGTATTTCCGAACGGGGTCATGTGGATGACGTATTTCCGATACGGGGTCATGTTGATGACGTAGCGTCTGTTGTAATGCGACGGATATTGAAGTGGCCTCTGGGTTGTCTGTGAACCGTTAAGATTTGGCTTCTTCTTCTGATGGAGCCCGAGGAGGGAAGGTGTGGTACCTTCTGTGTTTATGCCCCTGGATTGTATACAGGGATTTATGTGATATCACCTGTAGGGCATAAATTTTATTTTTTTTTATTTCTTTCCGCGATACTCTATCATTTCAGCTTTTATATCGCGAAGGTCGCGATTGCCCAATCATTTCGGCTATTTTTCGCGGCGCCCAATCATTTCGGCTATTTATTTTATTTTTACTCGTTGCCTTTTTTTACGAGTTGCCCAATCATTTCGGCTATTGTTTATGCATACATTTTTACTTGCTGATTTTGTTGCAAGTCGCTCCATCATTTCGGCTATTTCGTATGCAATTGTGGCTCGCTGGCTTTTTGCTGCAAGCTTGGAATTAGACACCGATTTCGACATCAGCACCGCTACAACTGGGATATTTCCATGAGCGAATCATCATTTGCCTCTGTCGATGTCGAAAAAAGGTAGCTTAGCGAACAGGGTTAGGATCCTGTCGACTAAGGCTTTTAACTTCATGAGCCGTAAGGGTCTCACAAAGGTATTTCTCCCTACGAGTCGTGAGGATCTTGTAGGTACGTTTTCTCCTTAGGGATCGTGAGGATTCCTAAGTGTATGGTCTCTTATAAGTCGTAAGGATCTTACAAGAGTGTTTTCTCCTTATAAGTCGAGAGGACTTACAAGTGTTGTTCACCGTGTAGACATATCCCTAGTCACGGATGGTACTTTGTTAGGGAAATGTTTATTCGCGCCCGTGGATTGTATACAAAGGTCAATATTGAGCCGCTTGTAGGGCATTGTTGGAGGCTGTGGTGGTTGTTTAAGAACAGGTTTAGATCCATGTAGCTTAAGACTTTCAAATCTTAGCCGTGAGGGTCTCATAAGAGGATTCTCATTACGAGTCGTGAGGATCTCGCAAGTGTAATTTCTCCCTAGGGATCGTGGGGATCCCTAAGTGTGTTGCTCCCTCGTGAGTCGTAAGGATCTCACGCAGGTGGTTTCTCCTTACAAAGTCGAGAGGACATTGCAAGTGTCATTAACGAGATTGCGCTCTTTCGGGTTTTCACAAAACTCGCCGATAGCCCCGCTGTTTTTACTCACGGAGCCCTTTCGGGCTTTCATCCGTGCCCCTTTGCTTATGGACATACCGTTTTCTTTTCTTTTTTTTCTTTTTTTTTATTCTAACGAGGTTGTGCCTTTTCGGGTTTCCACAAAACTCACCGGTAGCCCTGCTGTTTTTACTCACGGAGCCCTTTCGGGTTTTCATCCGTGCCCATTTTGCTTATGGACATACCATTTTTTTTGTATCAGATCTGGGATGCTGCAATCCACCATAGTTTATCGACATTTCGGTCAACAGCTAGTTTTAGGGCATAGTGGTCCGTTGTTAGTTTTAAGGACGTTTTGGTCCGTTGTTAGTTTAAGGACGTTTCGGTCCGTTGTTAGTTTGAGGACGTTTCCGGTCCGCTGTTAGTTTAAGGACATTTCGGTCCGCTGTTAGTTTGAGGACGTTTCGGTCCGCTGTTAGTTTGAGGACGTTTCGGTCCGCTGTTAGTTTGAGGACGTTTCCGGTCCGCTGTTAGTTTGAGGACGTTTCCGGTCCGCTGTTAGTTTGAGGACGTTTCGGTCCGCTGTTAGTTTGAGGACGTTTCGGTCCGCTGTTAGTTTGAGGACGTTTCCGGTCCGTTGTTAGTTTAAGGACGTTTCGATCCACTGTTAGTTTTAAGGATGTTTCGGTCCGCTGTTAGTTTAAGGACGTTTCGGTCCGCTGTTAGGCTACTACTTATAGAGTTTGGGCTTAGGAAGATAGCGAGCGGACATAGTCGCCGTCATGTATCATTGACCTAGGCCGTCACTCGTCAGGCGTAGTACTTTTTCAGGAAGCGACCATTTATTGGCCTGAAGGGCCTTTCGCCATGCATGTCCACGAGTAGATAGGCCCCATCCTGGTAGACATTGTCTATGATATACGGGCCTTCATAGTTCGGCTCGAATTTCCCCCGCTTGGCACGATTGGGGATCATAGGTCTTTTGACCACTAGCACGAGTTCGCCTTGGCGGAATGTTCTCGGCCTAGTCAATCTTTCGTATGAGCGTGTCATCTTTACTTTATAAGCCTCCAGATTTTGTTGCGCTATGAACCGGGTTTCATCAAGGGCATCGAGCTCCTCAAGCCGAAGGTGAGCATTCTCTTTGTCCATTAGCTCGTAATGAACTGCCATTCGCAGAGAGGGTAACTCTATCTCGAGGGGGAGTACTGCCTCTGTACTGAATACCAATGCGTAGGGAGTTGTGTTCGTGGCCGTTTTGAACGTAGTTCGATACGCCCAGAGAGCTTCATGCAATCTCTCGTGCCAGTCATTCTTATTTCGGGATACCGTCTTTTTTACGATCTTCGTCAAGGTCTTGTTAAAAGCCTCAGCTAGACCGTTAGCCCAAGGATTATAGATCGATGAATATCTCCAGTCTATGTTATGCTGTTGCGCGAAGCGGCTAATCTTGTGGCTTCTGTAGGCTGGCCCGTTATCGGAGATAATCCGTCGCGGAATGCCAAACCGATAAATGACGTGTGTCTTGAAGAAATGGAGGATATTCTCCGTCTTCACTTCCCTCAGCGGTACTGCTTCTGCCCATTTAGAGAAGTAATCAGTTGTCGCCAAGATGAATCGATGTCCTCTGGACGATGCTGGCTCGATGGGGCCGATTATGTCAGTCCCCCACATTTCGAACGGCCAGCTAGCCACCGTTGGATGTAGTGGATTTGGATGCTGGTGAATAAAGTCTCCGTGAATTTGGCATGAGTGGCACTGCTTTGCGTATTCGAGGCAGTCCTGGATCATCGTGGGCCAATAATAACCCATCCGTTTGATCTTCAGCTTCATCTTCGGCCCGGCTTGGTGAGAACTGCAGAGTCCATCGTAAGTCTCTTGGATGACTCTGTTTGCCTCTTCAGGTCTCAGGCATCTTAGCCACAGAGAATCAAACGATCTCTTATACAGAGTATTGTTGACGAAAGCAAAAGACAGAGCTCATTTCATAAGCTGATGTCTTGAGGACGCATCTTCAGGTGTTCGACGGGATTTGAAGTAATCTATAAAGACTTCCCTCCAATACTTAGCCTTTTCCTGGTCTTTTATTTGCAGGGTTGTCTGCTCGGTCGCTCCCTTTTCTTCGGACGACTCCGGAGATACTTCTGCTGGTGCGAGAACCCGACGGCTTTGCACAACGATCCTCACAACATCGAGGTTTTCGTCATCCAGTTCTTTAGCGAGCTTGGCTAATGCATCTGCTTTGCTATTTTTCGCACGTGGTATGCTTTCTAAGGTGTAGGAAGGAATTTGGGTCAGCAGTTGCTGCACCCTCTCGCCGTACTTTACCAACTCTGGTTTGCATGTTTGATAGTCACCGTTTATTTGACTAACGACCAGCTGGGAGTCCCCGTATATGAGTAGGTTCTCAATTCCCATGTCGATAGCGATCTCGAGACCTGCTATCAAAGCTTCATATTCGGCTTCATTGTTCATCCTCGGCTCTGTCAAGGAGAAGGCGAAGCGCATTATCCCTCCTTGTGGAGTTACGAAGATGAGGCTTACCCCGGATTTTATTATAGGGATACTTTGTTTACGCTTCTTCATAGAGGACGCTCCATCAAAATAGAGTTCCCACCGGGTATCACCACCGTTGATCGTGTCAAAAGCTTGTTTGTCTGGCAGCTCGCAATTCAAAGGAGAATCGGCAGGTATCGGATGCTCAGCGAGGAAGTCGGCGATGGCCTGGCCTTTCACTGCTTTAAGAAGCCGATAAGTTATCGAGAATTCCATCAAAAGTAGGGCCCATTTAGCGAGCCGCCCTATTAATATGGCCTTTGACATCGAATATTTGAGGGGATCCACCTTTGAGATGAGATGGACCTCGTGTGCCAATGCATAGTGTCTGAGCTTCCTTATGGCGAAGATCAACGCCAGGCAGTGTTTTTCGATAGGGGAGTAGTTGCTTTCTGCCCCCAGTAGAACTTGACTCAAGTAGTAGAGAGCTCTTTCTTTTCCTTGGTCGTTCTCTTGTGCCCATAATGCGCCTAAGGAAACTTCGAGGGCTGTTGTGTACAGGACGAGAGGTTTTCCTTTAACGGGAGCGGCCAGCACCGGCGGATTCTGCAGATATTGCTTGATTTCGTCCAGTGCGCTTTGGAATTTGTGATCCCAGACGAACGGGGTTCCCTTCTTCATCAGGTGACTGTAAGGACGATATTTTCCTGAGAGATTGGATATAAATCGCCGAATATACGCGAGCTTCCCTTAGAGAGACCGCAATTGCTTGAGAGACCTTGGCGGAGGCATTTCTATAATCGCCTTGATCTTTGACGGATCTATCTCGATGCCTCGGTGTCGGACGATGAATCCTAGGAATTTTCCTGAGGAAACTCCGAACGCGCACTTGAGAGGGTTCATCTTCAAGTTGTATTACCGAAGGCGTTGAAATACGGTCTTCAGATGCTCTAAATGTTCCTCGTATGATTTGCTTTTAACCACGAGGTCGTCGATATAGCATTCGACGATTTCATGTATGAGGTCGTCGAAAATTTTCGTCATGGCCCTTTGATAGTTACCTCGGCTTGAGGTGGAGCTCGGACTATAGACTCTCGGATGGATCGTCTTCGACTCTAGGAGGCCGCGGAGGTGACCAAGATCCGGATCGATCCTCGGAGCTCACATGGACGAGGAGGACAGCGGAGAAAAGAACTGAAGGACTAGTTTCGTGAGGTATAATCGTCACAGTAGATTAAACCTCCCGTAGTTTCGTTAGATATGGTTTGGCAAAGATCCTTGGCTTAGACTATGTTGCTTTTTGTAAGAAAGTTTTGATTTTTACTTGTTCCGCCTCCTCGCTAGCTTACGGGGTGAGCGACATAGACTTACAGTGGTATCAGAGCCTCGCTAAACCATAACTAACAGCTTAAACGACGAGTTAAACTACGAAACCGAAACAGCCCGAAAACAACGAACCCAAAACATAAGTTTCTGTCGTTTTTTCATTGAACTCTGAAAATTATTTAAACAAGTACAGAGTGTTATTTGAGCAGTAAAAAGAGCACAGAACAAAAATAGAGCATTTCCTCGAAGTTTGGGCCGGCCACATTGGTGGTAAAACCGGCGAGCTCGGTTTGGTATTGGAGGAAATGGTTCATTTTTGTAGTGTGGCTTTTTGACTTATATCTTGGGTTTCAGGAGTTGTTTGCTATCGCCGATTTTGATTTTACTGAAAGTTATTCACTGTAGCACCGCGGGTGTTTCGAAGTAGTAACTTTAACGTCGTTTAATGTTTCTGTGTTTGTGAAATGATATATGTACCGAACGTCTACTAATCGCTATACGTCAATTAGTGGGGGTTATGCATATTTGTGATCTGTGATGTTGGTCTGTGGATATGAACTTGTTGGATTGTCGTGATGAATAGCCGGGGGTGTGAGATGAGAGTTTTCATTTTTCATTCAATGTAATATTTGTAATTTGATGTAATATTATTTTATGGTCGCAGATCCGGGTTGAGGTTGTAGCCACCATTGTATATTATTTCTTTTACTGTTTTTGCTCCTAGGATAGACCCAAGGTGGGGTGCACAAACTACCGGGTACTTTGAAGTGCCGAGTGGCCTACTCACGTTGTTGAGGGAGGTTGCTTCACTTCGGGTATTTGGCGGGTAGTTTGCCACACCCGTAGGGGTCTAGGGTAGGGTTTGGCTATTCATCGCGACCGTGTAATTCTTCTTTCATTGCAGGCTCAAACGAAGCGCGGATTCCTAGTATATCCAATGTGTTCATCTGTGATCTGGAATGGCTATCATTGCATCTGACGAATGTATATATCTATATATGATATCTAGTAGGCGTTGCTTATGTTTTGCATCCGCGCTAGTCCAGCCCCCACTCCGTCGTTAGTTAAGTAACCTAGCAGGTGATGATGGGGCCCAGTGGCGAATGCGGATGGCATAAGCGTACGTCATATTTTCGTTGTTTTCTGCAATGGTAGGATTAATTGATGGGACGCATTAAATTAATGCAAAGAAAACAAACCAAAGCTGAATCGTTGGAACAATTTCAAAACCACTCGGATTTTTCAAAACAGAAAACTTTTAAAAAACGCGGAGCTTAAACCACTCCTTTTAAAAGCTATCAAGGTTCCTTCGATTATATCAAGTTCACTACGTTCACGGTTTCGCCAAAACCATTCGTAGCCCTCCGTCATTTCATATGAATATTCAATAGTATTCAAGCTATGTTTGTTGACCTTCGTCAAGGCATGGTGATTGGTAGCTGCTAGGTATTCATATATAGCATAGATAGATGTATTGGTTTGGGACAGTCGTATTACCTTGTTGACCTTCGTCAAGGGTATATACGGGTGGGTTCAAATTAACCTGGACAATGATGGGTAGAAGTTGACATGTGACTTATGATTTGTTGACCATCATCAAGGTCATAAGAGCATGGGGCAAAAATCCACATCAGGGGTTTCTAAGGAAATTGAAACTTGCTAGTGCTGCATACCATTTGGAGTTTGATAATGTTGGTAGGATTCCTTCAGCATTATCACACAATGATATTTGGATCCCGATCCTACTGTGAGTATCTGCTACTCCTCGGGAGATTTTTTCACTTAACGATCAATGCTATAAACCAAGTAGGTGTCTAGAACAGTGTTAGCGGGGCTACGCCTCCATGGAAAAGAGGTTATTTAATTAAGGAACTTCACGAAAGCGTCGTAAAACCTCCCTCGATGTACCGACACTAGCCTGGCTGAACGGTTAAGCAAGAATTGTACGGTGAGATTAATCCTGACTAATTCTTCTTTTATGGTTTGAGGAAGAATTCGAGAAACAGTGGGAGCCATCCTGTTTAGATAAATTAAAAACCAATCTAAACTTGCAAGAGTATCATGCTAAGTGTTTTCTTCTCTCTCTCTTAATTGCAGCGACCCAGTGACCAGACATAGGTTACATCTAGATAATAAAATGACTGAATCTGACTGTAATAACTGGCAAAGGTCTATCTAGATGTCCATTACCCATGACAAACTGGGACACCTCTTCATTAATCAAACCCCTGCCGTCTCAGGACCAGTTTCCATCGTCATGGATACTGATATCCGTAAGACATCGGAAAAAGACTGTGCGAATGCCAAGTGCCTCATGTTGGCATCAGTTGATGGTATATACCAGAGGCAGCACGAGAAGATGGACTTAGTTTCTGTCTTCCTCCATAACAAAGATTTATATGGAGAGCAATCTTGTATCACAAGATATGAGACCTCGAATGAATTGCTTCAAGCGAGATTGGCTGTCGGGTCTTCTGTAGGGGACAGCGTCCTTACAGAGACTAGCTATATTGATGAGCTCACAGATCTGAAGACCACGTTGAAGAACGGGTCTAATACTGACTTGATTCTACAGTCTCTACCTTCTACTGACACCCTGAAGGAAACGAGGAAGGTAGAAGGAAAGGGAAGGGCAAAAGTTTCGGGGCTAGATGTAGTAAAGGAGGGATGTTCCTATTGTTACGGGAAAGGACATTGGCAGAGGGATTGCATGGCTAGCAAAGCCAGTAGCCAGGATTCGAAGCATGTTGCGGCTTCGGCTTCGGGTGTGTTTGTAATAGAAAACTGTATGTCAATTAATTCTACTTCCTGGGTACTAGATATCGGATCAGGATCTCATATCTGTAATTCATTATAGGCTTTGAGAAACCGTAGAGTTATCAGGTTAGGTGATATGCCTCTCAGGGTTGCTAACGGATAGAGCGTGGACGCTGAATCCGTGGGGGATATCACTTTGGATTGACAAGTGGGCAGATATTGATTTTACGTAACTATTTGTATGTACCTAGTCTGGCTTGTAATATCGTATCTGTATCCTTACTTTCTAAGGAAGGATATGATTTTACTTTTGTAAGCGATGTGGTCCACATCCACCTAAATCAAGTTTTGATTGGGTCAGGTACATTAGAAAACAGAATATACGTATTAAATCAAGCTCAGGTTTTCAGTGTCCAGAACACACTTAAAAGAAAGTCTCCGGAAACAAATCAGGCTTTCTTATGGCATTGTAGACTGGGTCACATCAATGAGACACGGTTGACGAAGTTACATAAAGAGGGATATTTGAATCCGTTCGAATATTATTCTTATGCTACTTGTGAATCTTTTCTCATGGGAAAGATGACAAAAACTCCGTTCACTGGACACGGAGTAAGAGCGAGCGAGCTCTTGGGAATTATACACAGTGACGTGTGTGGTCCAATGTCTACACATCCACGAAGTGGTTATTCATACTTCATTACTTTTACGGATGATTTCTCTAGGTATGGACATGTCTTCCTGATGAAACATAAATCCGAGGCCTATGAGAAATTCCGGGAATACAAGAATGAAATAGAAAAACAAACAGGCAAAAGTACCAAGACACTAAGATCTGATCGAGGTGGTGAATACTTGAGTACCGAGTTCCTGGGCTGCTTAAAATAGAATGGAATTCTCTCTCAGCTTACTCCTCCATACACACCACAACACAATGGTGTATCGGAAACGCGGAATCGAACCCTATTGGATATGGTTCGTTCCATGATGAGTAAGGCTGAGTTACCGCGATCTGGGGTTATGCACTAGAAACAGCTGCATATCTTTTGAACAAGGTTCCAACTAAGACTGTGTCTACCACACCATATCAGATGTGGAGTGGGAAGAAACCCTGTCTTAAGTATCTAAAGACATGGGGATGTCCAGCTTTTGTAAAGAAGCAGCATGCAGACAAGCTCGAGGCACGCTCAGTACTGTGTAAGTTTGTGGGATACCCCAAGAACTCTAGAGGGTATCTTTTATATTCCGTAGAGGAACAAAAGGTTTTTATTTTTCAGCATCCCCACTTCTTGGAAACTGAGTTTTTAGGAAATCAGATAAGTGGGAGCGCAATAGAACTGGAAGAAATTCCAGAACCATAAGCTATTACTGAAAGCTTGGTAGCCAGAAGTTTCAGGAGAACCGGACATCCCAGCGCCACTCCGCAGGAGTAGTAGGTAGTCTCATTCGCCCGAGAGATACTACGGTTTTCTCATAGAAGGGGATCGAGAGGATTGCATCGTTGAAAATGATGAGCTTACTAGATTCCAACAAGCCATTCAGAGCGGCGACTCGATAAAATGGATGGATGCAATGCGGACCGAAATGGATTCCATGTACACCAACAAAGTTTGGACTTTGGACATTGCTGTAGAAGGGGTAAAACTCGTAGGCTGCAAATGGATCTTCAGAAAGAAGATTGGTGTAGATGGACATGTTGAAACCAATAAGGCTAGACTTGTTGCAAAGGGTTTTCGTCAAAGACCTGGTTTGGACTATGACGAAACCTTTTCTCCAGTGGCTATGCTCAAATCCATTCGGATCCTTCTTACCATTGCTGCCTTCCACGATTATGAGATCTGGCAGATGGACATAAAGATGACTTTTCTAAATGGAAATCTGGAAGAGTGCGTCTATATGGATCAGCCGGAGGGTTTCATTCAGAGTGGGAGCTGCGGTAAAGTGTGCAAGTTGCTTAAGTCCATTTATGGACTAAAGCAGGTATCACAGAGTTGGAACATCTACTTTGATGATACTGTCAAAGAATTCGACTTTGTAAAAAATTCAGATGAACCATGCATATACAGTAAGATTGTAGGGAGAACTGTTGTATTCCTTGTCTTATATGTGGATGACATTCTCTTGATAAGAAATGACATTCCTACCCTACAGTCAGTCAAAAGATTCTTGTCACAGAGGTTCTCCATGAAGGACCTGGGCGATGCCAACTACATTCTGGGGATCTAGATCTATCGTGATAGATCTAAGAGGATGTTGAGACTTTCGCAGTCCAGGTACATCGACACCATACTGAAACGATTCAGTATGGAAGATTCAAAGCGCGGTAACCTACCGGCTTGTCACGGAATCACCCTATCCAAAGATATGTCTCCAAAGACTGATTTGGAATGGTCTTGCATGTCATCTATACCCTACGCATCTGCGGTAGGCTCTATAATGTATGCGATGTTTTGTACTAGACCAGATGTAGCATACGCACTGAGCGTTGTAAGCCGGTATCAGTCAGACCCAGGGAAGAAACACTGGATAGCAGTAAAGAACATTCTCAAGTACCTGAGAAGGACTAAGGAGATGTTCTTGGTGTATGGCGGAAAAGACCTCCAGATCGAGGCCTTTGCTGACTCCAGCTTCCAGAATGACAAGGATGACTCCAAGTCCATGTCGGGTTATGTCTTTACCCTCAATGGAGGGGCGGTTTGCTGTAAGAGATTCAAGCACGAAACCGTTGTTGACTCAATGATGGAAGTGGAGTACATAGCTGCTTGCGATGCTGCAAAAGAAGCTGTCTGGATGAAGAAGTTCCTCACGGAGCTTAAGATGGTTCCTACCATTGTTGATCCAATACCGCTGTATTGCGACAATAACGGCGCTATAGCTCTAGCGAAGGAACCCAGGTCCCATCAGAAGTCCAGACACATTTTGAGGCGGTACCACCTGATTAGGGAGATCGTAGATAGCCGAGAAATCGAGGTGAAGAGAGCAGATTCGGAGAATAACACTGCAGATCCACTCACGAAGGCCATACCCCGGACTCAGTTTGAGCGGATGATCGAGATGATAGGTCTTCGATACGCCAGTATATGGCCCTAGTGCAAGTGGGAGATTGTTAGTGTATATGCCCTAGGGGCCGCTATTGTATCATACTAGTTTGTATATTACTTAATGGAAGCTTGGGATATTCACAGTTGTATTGACAGTCTTGCTCAAAATGGTAGTATGCTACTTGGTTTGTTTCTACTTTAATATGTGCATGTGTTTCTTTTAGCATATCGCTTATACATATTAGTGGAGCCCTTAGGATCTTTGCTTGATTACCAGCATTGTGATGGCAGCCACACTAGTGGGGGCTGAGTAATCTACAAGCACATCCTTATACAGGTCCCTAGTCGTAGGATTATCGAGACGGGGCATCGATACTCCGGAGTAGACTAGTGTGTACGCTTCTCATCCCAGCAGGGGAGATGGTCTGTCCCATAGCCATTAGTACGTCGTACTGGAGATAGTATGCGGGTGCTCGTTAGGTTACGATTATACTGGACATGACTTGTCAGGAACTGTTGGTTGGTACTATACCTATCGTCAGATAACAGTTCCCAGATGACAGGAGTACAGCTTAGTCCGTCGACTTGACACTGCTACTTCATCTCGAATGTGTTTCTACTGTACTTTGATTACTACTCTACCACGGCTTAAAGGAGTCGTGCAAACAGGCAGTAGTTGGGTGCATTCCTGAAGCACTTGGAGGCAGTAGCGATTAGACAGGATTCGTCTCTCCCGGTATTAGAGGTTGATATCGCGCCGTGTCTAGGAGAGCAATTACACAAAGTCCCTGACTAGGGCAAGCGAGAATTACAGGTAGTGTTTCCAGTAGTTTCTCAGAGTGTTCTGGGCTACACTACGGCACGAATTGTACCGCTATTAGGGGTCTGACGTTTACTGCCCTCCTAAGCCTGACATTCGATACTCTTAAACGAACAGACCGGACTGTACGGAGATTGTCACATTCAGGCTCAGTAGGAGTTCGGATGGGTTTACCTCATCGGCCTTCTTATCGACATCTACCTGGGGACCCTTACATACAGCTAGTGCCGCTTGCAGTCTGTGGTTAAACCCACTGCCAACGTAGTGTCGAGTCTATAGAGTCCCACACAGAGAGTTTCCCTGCACTGGGCAAAAGGTGTAGAGGCTGTATGGTTTTACAGCAGGGCTATGATCACTTACGTGCACTTGTGCGCGTATGATGTTCGGGCGGACAATACTAGTGGGATTTGGTTTAAGCCGGATCCTAGTATTGTATAGATGGATTAGTTTTTTCTTCTGTGCATTCGTATTCTACGGAATGCGGATGCGGGGGTGTATGCACGGTTGTGAGGAGCGAAGAAGGAGGTGCCCCATTAGGGTTTTAACCATTGACTTGGTCAAAACCATTATGAGGTGGATGGAAATGTTTACTTATCTTTTTTAATGATAATTGTGTTATGGCTAATTGGTTTGACCATTTGACCATGCTTGACCATTTGACCTAGTTGACTATTGTTGACTTAAATATTTTGTGATTACTAGATTCTTCTTTTGTTTTGGATTTATCTTGAGATGATAATGATCAAATCAAGTGTAGCCATCACATATTATCATGATAAAAGATTAGTAAAAATATTTTTCTCTTGATCATTATCGCTTGCTCATTCTCTCTCATCAAAAGAAAGCTCCCATGGTTCTTCTTCTTCCTCCTCACTAGAAATTTCTATAGCTCTCATGTGTTGAGAAAAATAGAATCTAAATAGACAAACAAATCCATCTTCTTCCTCTACATCACCTAGGATATCAAGCATAGCAAACTTGTTGCCCTAATTACCTCGTCTTAAGGTGGAGCTCAGACTATAGACTCTCGGGTGGATCGTCTTCGACTCTAGGAGGCCGTGGAGGCGACCAAGATTCGGATCAATTCTCGGAGCTCACATGGACGAGGAGGACAGCGGAGAAAAGAACCGAAGGACTAGTTTCATGAGGTATAATCTTCTATCACAGTAGATTAAACCTCCCGTAGTTTAGTTAGATATGGTTTAGCAAAGATCCTTGGCTTAGTCTATGTTGCTTTTTGTAAGAAAGTTTTGATTTTTACTTATTCCGCCTCCTCGCTAGCTTGCGGGGTGAGAGACATAGACTTACAGCTCCATATCGAGACAAGACCCTGAGTTTACTTGACTTCACTTAAAGATGGATGTAAAACTGTTTTCATAACTCTCGACCGGATCCCCCTGAAAATCGTACGTGCGGGTTTCCCCGCATGCAGCTCATGCCATTCAAGGTAGCCCAGCCCAGCATTCATTCGCAAATCCTTTTTGAAATTGAGCAGTCTTAATTCGACCTCGGAAGCGTCTTCGTGTATAGGCAGTGCTGTCTGTCTACCGTTGAATCTATCTATTCATTGATCTGAGCTAACCATTACATTTGGAGGCTGACCGGCAACAGAAAGAGATGCTGCATTGGATGCTCTTCTCCACTTTCAAAGTCTACAACCCCTGGAGTATACATCTTCACAGGTGGTAGCTTTATCCCTTTCAATAAGACCTTAGCGAAGTGGTTCTTGGCCTTGACCTTGCTTTTCTTTTTCAGCAGTATATCTTGCTTTGGTTGGGGAGTTACATAATTTTCCTCTTCTGCAGCTTGCTTATTTAGACGCTGCTGCCTGACCTTCTAGTATATGACCAGTTCACTCCTTTGATTTTCCCTGCTTCTTTGAAAGGCTTCTCTTAATAGCTTCTCAATTGGGTTTTCTTATGGCGAACATGGAGTTTCTGGCATTGATTATGCCCTGTGTTTGTCTGGATCACTTTTGGATGCAACTGGCACATCTTTGTCATATATGGAGGAGTGAGAGACCGTGCAACAACTTTCCATACGTTCTTCTATTTCCTCCTTTTCTCCCTTTAAGTCATCACCATACTTGAATAAGAACTCCAAATGAATTATAAAATTGCATAGACATTCCTCTCACCATACCTAAAAGCCACCTTATCCCTCCACCTCATTTCTATTTTCCAATAAATGGAAAATACTATTATGAGGTGTCCTTCTTCTAGAAACATTCTTGTATAAATAAAAGAATACAGCTCCGCATATATACCCATATTCATATCAAAGTACAAATACCAAAGAGATAGAAAAAGACAATGAACATAATACTTGAATATATATATCGAAATATACATATGTAAATTATTAAATCAATACTTGATTTAATAATCTGGCTTAATCCTAAGCCAGCTAGTATTATCAACCGTCCGATTAAAATCCGTGTAGCAAGTACACGTATTTAATCGGATCCCAGATCGTATCAATATACGTTAGCATGTCATTCTTCGTAGTGAACTCAAACAACTTCTTTTTTTTTATCATGAGGGAACGAATATTCACGCCCCATCCTCTCCTCGAGAGTCGGCCCCGTACGATTATTGTTTTGGCGACCTGATCTTTAGGACCGCTCTTCTGCTGCTACGCATTGGCGACAAACGCCGCCTTAGCTTTCCCTTCATAGTTTCATGAGTCTTCGCCCGAAGAGGAAGGACCTTGACTCATCGAATCTAGTTGAGCTAGTTTATCAATGAGCTCCTGGAAGGTGGTAGGCTTGAAGAAGGTCATGAATGAGTACACTTGTGAGTGTTGATCGATGGTTTCCATGAACATTCCGATGGCTGGAGCTTCGCCGATACGCTGCTCGCACTTAGACCACAGGTTTCGCCATCAGATAGCATATTGAACCCATGTCTCATTTAACTTGATTCTTTCATTGACTAATGCCATCATAGTGATGCGTTCACTCGCATTGGCGAATCTTTTGCAGAAAAGCATCTCCATTTCATCAAAGGTCTTAATGGATTCATTAGGAAGCTCCGAATACCACTCAAAAGCAGTGCCTGATAGACTGCTAATGAATTAACGGAGAAGCAATACATCATCTCCTCCGGTGTCGCCGCACCTAGATCTGAATTGAGTGATGTGTTGACGAGGATTGCCGCTACCATTGTATACTTGGAACAATGGGATTGTATATCTCGGAGGGTATTGCCTCTTGTCATACCATGTTGGGTAAGGTCGACTGGTTTGACCAGCTTGCCTGCAACTTCGCTGGCCTGAAGAGCTTTAAATTGCTGGGCGATATATTCGTCCAGCTTTTCTTTGGAGATCGTCTCGTCACTCATCGCTGATGGGGCTTATAGAGGATTCGACGTGTCTCCTTTGTCATCGATAATAACTATCGGTGGCTCATCTACCGGTGGTTCCGGTTGATCTATCATCCCGACCATTCTTTGGAATAAGAGGGCTATCTTGTCCATCCTAGCGTTCATTTCTGTAGCTCTCTCTTCCTTCTTTTCAAGGATGCATCTCAGGTAGTCGATATCAAAATCCTGCCCCGTTCTTTCTTCGGGAGCATTGTCAAGGTTTGCATTAGGCGGTGAAATCAAGAGTTCTGCTACTTGAGCCAATATCTCTTGGAGTTTCTACTGATCCTTCGTTATAGACTGAGCGATTGGTCTATTCGAAATGGAAGCACAACACTCGTCTTTAGAGTTCATCATATATACTGTGTGAACTACCATGCCCCCAGACTTAGGGCGTTTGGAGTGTCGGCCTTTAGAATTTACCTCGGGCACCAGGACTTTATCAGGCCTCTCTCTTTTATGAGAAGATATTTTTGAAAGAACCATCATAGCAGGAACTTTCTGCGAATGAGCCTCCTTGTATTTGGGAAAGGATCTGTTATCATCTTGTCAACCTTCGAGCTTCTTTGGTTGGCGAGAGTAGTGTTAGTGTATGTTGCATGCTCCCACAACTCTTGTGGCGCGGCGGAAGCGGTGAACGAAAATTTTCTTGGCATACAACACGCACTTAACCGAAGATCTTGTCTAAACCACAACTAGAAAAACCTAACTAGAGATCTTATCTACTATGTTAGGGATTATACCTCAATGATACGGTCCTTCGGGTCCTTTCTTTGATGAACTTCTTAGCTCCTTTAGATGTTGCCGATGTCTTCGATCTTCGGCCACCCAAGACCTAGATGATCCACCCGAGAGTTGTCGTGCGAGCTAGAAACTCTTCACAAGAGTTTAACCTAGAGACCAATTTTGCTAGAATAGGTCACTAGGATAATGTAGAGATGAATGTATTGGATTAGCTTGAAATCTATAGCATTTCTTTCTCTTAAACTTCTCTTGATTCACTTAACATTCACATCTCATGTGAAGCTATTTATAAGAAGAAGGAGAAGGAGGAGATGAGAAGGAGTAAGTGTTTATCATAATGAAAGTGTTCAAGCATGATGAATAAAGATATAGCACTAAGAGAAATAATTGAAGCATGCATTATATAAATTAGTATCATGCTTCAATAGTAATTCCATAACAACAACCTCATCATGCTTGTACCTTTTAATTTCCACCTCATTTTATTTTCATAAAATAAATGATGTCATTATTATGTCATTATGAGGTGGCACCTTCTAGAAGGTATTCTTGTAACAATTACAAAAATACCCCTCCTCCGTATACCGTATACCGTATACTGTATACCCGCATCCGAATTCCGAAAAATACGAATACCATTAATCCAATAATATAATACCAGTATCTGGCTTAAACCAAAGTCTACCAGTATTATCCTTTCGATTATTATTCCTGTAACAATTACAGGAACATAATCGAAACCCTGCCGTGACAGCTTACGGCCGCCATAACAACTTACAGCCTCTACATATTTCGCCTGAACGAGGGAACTCTCTGTGTGGGACTCTAAAGACTCGACAGTACGCTGGCAGTGGGTTTAACCACAAGCACTTCAGCGGCACTAGCTGTGCGTAACGGCTACCCAGGTACATGACGAAAAGGTGGCCAACGAGCGAACTCATCACAACCCTTACGAGCCAGCAAGCAACACTTACCGTACAGTCCGGTCTCTTCGTCTGATACGTCGCATATGAAGTCTAGGGGTGGTAAATGTCAGACCCCAGTAACTTTATAAGTCATGCTGATTTATGGCTCATAACAGTTCGAGAAACTACTGATAACACATATCAGTAAACCTCGAGAACCCTGGCCAGGGATTTAGGTGTTATAGCCGATCAAAACATAGCGCGACATCAACTCCCTATACCGGGAGAGACGAAACCCCTCCTATCGCTCACTGTCTCTATATGATTCGGGACTGTACCCAAAATCCACCTGTTTGCACGACTCAATAGAGCCATGGTAGGGAGGAAATTAAAGTACAGTGGGAATCACACAAGACTCTATGACGATCTCGGGTCTACAGACTAACCTGTACAAGTGTCGATAGAGAACTGCTATCTGACAATAGGTATATATACCATCTAGGAGTTCTCAACGAGTCCTGTTCGGTGTACCCATTCTCCAATGAGCACCTGTGTACAATCTTTGATGTCAAACATCAATGGTTGTGGAATCAACCATCGCCCTCAGGGTCAAGAAACGTACACACTAGTCTAATCTGGTAATACCGATGCCCTGTCTCGATATACCCTCGACTAGGAACTATTGAAGGATATGCTTGTAGACTGCCCAGGTCCCACCAGTATGATCTCATCATAATCCTGGTAGTCAAGCATAGTCCTAAGGGCTTCATCAACACATCACATGTTATGATAAAGATAAACCAGATAGCATACTATCATTTCGAGCAAAGATTGTTTCTGTACATATACATGCCTAGTATCCTATACAATACAGGCCTCTAGGGCATACATATCCAACAATCTCCCACTTGCACTAAGGCCTGTAATTAATGCAATAAGTACCGGCTAGAACCAGTTTCCGGCGTACCGCATGCCCAACAGCTCAAACAGTTTCTCAAACTGTACTTGAGGGATAGCCTTAGTGAATGGATCTGCTGTGTTGTCTTTCGTGTCTACTCTCCGTACCTCGATGTCCTGGCGATCTACTATCTCCCTGATGAGGTGATACCGCCTCAAGATATGTCTGGATTTCTGATGGGACCTCGTTTCCTTTGCCAAAGCCATGGCTCCATTGTTATCGCAATACAGAGATATTGGATTAGCAATGGATGGAACCACTTGAAGTTCTGAAATGAACTTCCTCATCCAGACCGCTTCTTTTGCGGCATCATTAGCCGCAATATACTCAGCTTCCATCGTGGAGTCAGCGACGGTATCTTGTTTGGAACTCTTCCAACATACCGCCCCTCCATTTAGAGTAAATACAAACCCTGAGATGGACTTACTATCATCCTTGTCGCTCTGGAAGCTGGAGTCGGTAAAGCCCTCCATTTGGAGATTTCCGTTACCCTACACTAAGAACATTTGTTTAGTTCTTCTCAAGTACTTTAGAATGTTCTTCACGGCAGTCCAGTGTTTCTCCCCTGGGTTGGATTGATATCTGCTTACTGCACTTAGTGCATAAGCTACATCTGGGCGAGTACATAACATCGCATACATTATAGATCCTACTGCCGAAGCATAGGGTATAATGCTCATGTGAGCCCTCTCCTCATCAGTCTTTGGAGACATCTCTTTGGAGAGGGTGATCCCATGACAAGCGGGTAAATTACCCCTCTTGGAATCTTCCATACTAAACCTCTTTAGTATGGTGTCAATGTATCTCGATTGGGACAATCCCAATAATTTCTTAGATCTATCTCTATAGATCTTAATCCCCAGAATGTACGAGGCATCACCCAGGTCTTTCATGGAGAACTTCTGCGATAAGAATAGTTTGACCGATTGTAGCATAGGAATATCATTTCCTATCAAGAGAATGTCGTCCACGTACAATACGAGGAATGTAACAGTACTCTCTACAATCCTTTTATAAATACATGGTTCATCCACATTTTTGATAAAACCAAACTCTTTGATTGTATCATCAAAGCAGATGTTCCAACTCCGTGATGCCTGCTTTAATCCATAGATGGATTTAAGCAGCCTGCATGCTTTTCCGCTGCTCCCACTATCAATGAAGCCCTCTGGCTGATCCATAAAAACGCATTCTTCTAAATTACCATTTAGAAATGCCGTTTTAACATCCATCTGCCAGATCTCATAATCATAGTAAGCAGCTATAGCAAGCAAGATCCGAATGGATTTAAGCATCGCGACTGGTGAAAAAATTTCATCATAGTCCAAGCCTGGTCTTTGACGAAATCCTTTTGCTACCAGCCTAGCTTTATAGGTCTCCACCTGACCATCCACACCAATCTTTCTTTTAAAGATCCATTGGCACCCTATGGGTTTTACTCCAGAAGGTGCAGCCTCCAAAGTCCATACTTTGTTGGTGTGCATGGATTCCATTTCGGATCTCATGGCATCCAACCATTTCACTGAGTCACCACTCGTGATAGCTTGCTGAAAACTAGTAGGGTCATCATCATCCATGATGCAATCTTCTCTATCGCCGTCAATTAGAAAACCGTAGTATCTATCAGGTGGGCGAGAAGTCCTACTAGATTTGCGGAGTGGCTGAGGTATGTCAGGTTCTATTGAAACCTCAGGTTCAATCAAATCATCGGTAATGGTTTGTGCATCTGAAACTTCTTCCAGTTCTACCGCATTGCCAACAGTATCATTTGTAAAAAATTCATTTTCTAAAAATGTGGCATACTGAGAAACAAACACCCTTTGTTCCTCCTTGTGGTAGAATAGATATCCATACGAGTGTTTTGGATATCCCACAAATTTACACAAAACCGATCGTGTCTCAAGTTTGTCTGGATTCTGCTTTTTCACATAAGCCGGACAACCCCATACCTTAACTCTTTTAAGAGATGGTCTCTTCCCATACCATATCTCATATGGAGTGGTAGACACGGTTTTGGTCGGAACCCTATTCAATAGATAAATCGCAGTCTCCAATGCGTGCCCCCAAAATGATATTGGTAACTCAGCATCACTCATCATAGATCGTACCATATCTAATAATGTGCGATTCCTCCTTTCCGATACACCGTTGTGCTGTGGTGTATACGGAGGAGTGAGCTGAGAGAGAATCCCATTCTCTTTTAGGAAATCCAGAAACTCTGAGCTTAGATACTCACCTCCACGATCCGATCGAAGTTTCTTGATACTTAAGCCTGTTTGTTTTTCTACTTCAGATTTATACTCCTTGAACTTTTCAAAGGCTTCGCACTTATGTTTCAACAAGAATACGTGCCCGAATCTCGATAAATCATCAGTGAAGGTTATGAAGTATGAAAAACCACCTCCAGCATGTGTAGACATTGGTCCACATACATCACTATGTATGAGGCCTAAGAGTTCAGTAGCTCTCTCTCCGTGTCCAGTAAACGGAGTTTTGGTCATTTTACCTTTGATGCAAGATTGGCAAGTCGCATAAGATTTATATTCAAACGAGTTTAAATATCCATCTTTATGTAGCTTGGTTAGTCTTGTTTCATTAATATGACCAAGTCTACAATGCCAAATGAAAGCTTCATTTATGTCTGAAACCTTTCTTTTGTTTCCGTGTTGTATATAAAAAACTGTATGCTGATTTAGGATGTATATCCCGTTATTTAATGTTCCATACCCAATCAACTCTTGATTAAGGTTAATGTTCATAACATTAAATTGCAATACAAAATTATATCCAGCATTGTCCAACAACGATACAGATATAATATTACATAACATCGAAGGTACAAAATAACATGGGTTCAAAACCAATATAGAACCCGACAGCAAACCAAGATGATACTCTCCCACTGCAGTAGCATGTACTGAGGAACCATTCCCAACCCGGAGAGTGTGATCACCTTTCTTCAACAACCTGCTATTTCTCAACCCCTGCATACAATTGCAGATATGAGATCCTGATCCAGTATCTAATACCCAGGAAGCAGAGTTAATTGAAAAACAGTTTTCTGTTACAAACACACCTGAAGTGGAAGCATCACCATGCTTCTTCTTCTGGAGGTCGGCCAAGTATTTAACACAGTTTCTCTTCCAGTGCCCAGTCTGGTGGCAGTGGAAACATTCCCCACGACCTGTCGCAGCAGCCCCTTTCTTGTCCCTTCCCGATGCCTTTTTCACTCCGCCTCTCTGCTTGATGGGATTCTTCTTCTTCTTCTTTCCCTTGGCCTTGGCTTTCGGGATGGAGGAAGAAGACGGCCCAGCAATAAGAGCGGGAGTTTTCGCTACCTTTAGCGTGCTCTCTGCACTCCTCAACATATTGAGGAGTTCTGGTAAAGACTTCTCCATTTTGTGCATGTTGAAGTTTATAATGAATTGAGCAAAGGCAGAGGAAAGGGACTGCAGAACAATATCAACATACTGCTCGTTCTCCATAGTCCAACCCAGGTCCTCAAGTTCTTCGATAAGTCCAATCATCTTCAATACATGGTCACCTACAGACGTGCCAGCAGCCATCCGCATCTGAAACAACTTTCGAGATGCCTCGTATCGGAGAGTACGAGATTGCTCTCCATACAACTCCTCTGTATGGAGAAAGATGGATTGGACATCCATCTTCTCATGCTGCTTCTGATGTTCATTGTTCATAGAAGCTAGCGCGAGGCACTTGGCTGTTGTGCAGTCTGTATCCCATTTCTTGCGGATTTCTTTATCCGCAACTGAAGAATCAGGGCCTGGGCTAGGAGGGGCTGGAGTAGTCAGGACGTATCCAACCTTATCATATGTCAGGGCAATATTCACGTTCCTTAGCCAATCTTTGTAATTCGGTCCAGTGAGTTTGTTTTTGTCTAATAAAAGTTTAAGTCCCGACATCGGTATCTGCTATTAGGAGATAGAAAAGAAGTCATTCAGTGATTGCTCTTGCATAATTAGATTGGTTATTAATATTCTCTAATTGTTGTCTCCCACTGCTTTTTATCAAATTTTCCTTCAAACCTAAAAAGAAAACTAGCCAGGATAAATTGCAATCTACAAGTTCGCTAACCGAAATGTGCAAAATTTTTCCCGGGAGTAACTTTTACTCACAGTGGGATCGGGATCCAACTATCATATAGAAGGTATGCAATCTCATTGCAAATTTCAACTCTTGAAATTCCCGATATGATTTTTACCCCTAGTGACTTATGACCTTAACTATGGTCAACAAATCATAAGTACTAGTCAAGTTCAACCTGCCATTTCGTGATTGATTTAGACCCACCCACATGACCCTTAACTATGGTCAACAAAGTCATGAGAATGCCCTAATCGATCGCATCAAATGCTTTGTAAGAATTCACCACTTAGCTACCGTACACCACGCCTTAACTATGCTCAACAAACGTGGCACGAATACTAAGTACTCTGCTTCCTAAAATGGCGGAGGGCAACGGATGGTTTTTTTATGAAAACCTTTAACATTTTGAACTTGATATCGTTGTAGAATCAAGTGGGAAGGAGTGGTTTAAGCTCCAGTTTTAAAAATCGAATGGTTTTGTAGTATCTTTCTAATTTTGCTAAAGAGGTCACTCCCGGTGAAGGGATCTCGGCTCTTTCCTTATCGAATAAGGTGCTAGATATGAAAATACCATGATGCAAAGCAAAGTTAGATCAACTATAAAATCAAATCGAGTTCTTTGTAACATTTTCCAGTTTTGCTAAAGGGGTCACTCCCGGTGAAGGGATCTCGGCCATTTCCTCATCGAATGAGGTGCAGGATATTCAAGAATACCGCTATGCAAAACAAAAGCTAGAGTTACCCTTTTTCTTAAAAAATTTGATTCTACAATATCTTTAGGTTTCTTTCTCTTATCATTAATCATATTAATGTAGTCCCACCATTTACGTTTCCTAAACATCACAGAAAAGAAACGAAAAAATAGAACGTACGCTTATGCCATCCGCATTCGTCACTAGGTCCCGTCATGCACCGTTAGGTTACTTAACTAACGGCAGAGCGGGGGCTGGACTAGTGCGGGTGCAAAACATAAGCAACGTTTATTATATATCTCATATATAAATATAACCATTTCAGATCACAGATGAATGCATTGGATATACTAGGAATTCCGTATTTCATTCAAGCCCTTAATGAAAGACGGATTCCACGGTCGTGATGAATAGCCAAAACCCCTCTAGACCCCTACGGGTGCGGCAAACTACCCGCCAAATTCCCGAAGTGTAGTAACCTCCCTCAACAATTGAGTAGGCTACTCGGCACTTTGAAAACCCGATAGTTTGTGCACCCCACCTTGGGTTTATCCTAGGAGCAAAAACAGTAAAAAGAAATTATACAACGGTGGCTACAACCTCATCCCGGATGTATCCGTAAAACAATATTACATGGATTTTTACAAATTACATGGAATGAAAGAAAAGAAAAAACGCTCTTCTCACACCCCCCCGGCCATTCATCACGACGATCCAACACATTCATATACACATACCATCTCATGATATCCATATGTGCAACCCCCACTAATCGTCATATAGCAATTAGCGGACGTTTCAAACACATATAACGAAAATGAAAACCCAATTAGAATTTCGATCGATAATTTTAAACCATGCCAACACTTGACATGTCCCTGTACAAACACCTTTGTAAAATTCTTTATATCCCAGAAACCCTAATTCTTCAATATATGAGCACTGTAGAAACCTGAGTCGACGCAGCCCCAACTCGGCGGCGGATCCGCGGCAAAACCATGGGTTTAGCCGCGGATCCGCGACGCTTTAGTCGAGTCAGGAGTCCAAATTTCTACAGTGTTCTTATAAAACCCTGCTTGTATTTTTAAGATATGTCAAATTAATTTTGGAACACTTTCAAAAACTGACAGCAGAAAGGGCAGAATACGAGTTTTCGGGAGAAAAAACTGTCGATCGAGCTTCTAACTTTTGGCTAACATCTAATTGTGGTTTAGTTAGGCTCTGATACCATGTTAGTGTATGTTGCATGCTCCCACAACTCTTGTGGCGCGGCGGAAGCGGTGAACGAAAATTTTCTTGGCATACAACACGCACTTAACCGAAGATCTTGTCTAAAGCACAACTAGAAAAACCTAACTAGAGATCTTATCTACTATGTTAGGGATTATACCTCAATGATACGGTCCTTCGGGTCCTTTCTTTGATGAACTTCTTAGCTCCTTTAGATGTTGCCGATGTCTTCGATCTCCGGCCACCCAAGACCTAGATGATCCACCCGAGAGTTGTCGTGCGAGCTAGAAACTCTTCACAAGAGTTTAACCTAGAGACCAATTTTGCTAGAATAGGTCACTAGGATAATGTAGAGATGAATGTATTGGATTAGCTTGAAATCTATAGCATTTATTTCTCTTAAACTTCTCTTGATTCACTTAACATTCACATCTCATGTGAAGCTATTTATAAGAAGAAGGAGAAGGAGGAGATGAGAAGGAGTAAGTGTTTATCATAATGAAAGTGTTCAAGCATGATGAATAAAGATATAGCACTAAGAGAAATAATTGAAGCATGCATTATATAAATTAGTATCATGCTTCAATAGTAATTCCATAACAACAACCTCATCATGCTTGTACCTTTTAATTTCCACTTCATTTTATTTTCATAAAATAAATGATGTCATTATTATGTCATTATGAGGTGGCACCTTCTAGAAGGTATTCTTGTAACAATTACAAAAATACCCCTCCTCCGTATACCGTATACCGTATACTGTATACCCGCATCCGAATTCCGAAAAATACGAATACCATTAATCCAATAATATAATACCAGTATCTGGCTTAAACCAAAGTCTACCAGTATTATCCTTTCGATTATTATTCCTGTAACAATTACAGGAACATAATCGAAACCCTGCCGTGACAGCTTACGGCCGCCATAACAACTTACAGCCTCTACATATTTCGCCTGAACGAGGGAACTCTCTGTGTGGGACTCTAAAGACTCGACAGTACGCTGGCAGTGGGTTTAACCACAAGCACGTCAGTGGCACTAGCTGTGCGTAACGGCTACCCAGGTACATGACGAAAAGGTGGCCAACGAGCGAACTCATCACAACCCTTACGAGCCAGCAAGCAACACTTACCGTACAGTCCGGTCTCTTCGTCTGATACGTCGCATATGAAGTCTAGGGGTGGTAAATGTCAGACCCCAGTAACTTTATAAGTCATGCTGATTTATGGCTCATAATAGTTAGAGAAACTACTGATAACACATATCAGTAAACCTCGAGAACCCTGGCCAGGGATTTAGGTGTTATAGCCGATCAAAATATAGCGCGACATCAACTCCCTATACCAGGAGAGACGAAACCCCTCCTATCGCTCACTGTCTCCATATGATTCGGGATTGTACCCCAAATCCACCTGTTTGCACGACTCAATAGAGCCATGGTAGGGAGGAAATTAAAGTACAGTGGGAATCACACAAGACTCTATGACGATCTCGGGTCTACAGACTAACCTGTACAAGTGTCGATAGAGAACTGCTATCTGACAATAGGTATATATACCATCTAGGAGTTCTCAGCGAGTCCTGTTCGGTGTACCCATTCTCAAATGAGCACATGTGTACAATCTTTGATGTCAAACATCAATGGTTGTGGAATCAACCATCGCCCCCAGGGTCAAGAAATGTACACACTAGTCTAATCTGGTAATACCGATGCCCTGTCTCGATATACCCTCGACTAGGAACTATTGAAGGATATGCTTGTAGACTGCCCAGGTCCCACCAGTATGATCTCATCATAATCCTGGTAGTCAAGCATAGTCCTAAGGGCTTCATCAACACATCACATGTTATGATAAAGATAAACCAGATAGCATACTATCATTTCGAGCAAAGATTGTTTCTGTACATATACATGCGTAGTATCCTATACAATACAGGCCTCTAGGGCATACATATCCAACAAGTAGCTGTTATCAATGACAGAGTTTTGGAATTCTTTCCAAACTCTTTGAATGGTTGAGGGAAGCCGTTTGACCGAACCTACCGCCTTCGGCTCCTCATGCATTTCCACAGGAAGTGGAGACTTCTTCAGTATAGCAGTGGACGAATTGCGTTTAACTATCTTCAGCGGTTCAAAGCTATTCCCAGTTGGAACAACAGCGCAGATCATCATTGCAGGTGGAGTCAACACAGACAAGGAGCCGCCCCTAACTTTCCTCATTCGGCGCCAGTATCGGTGTTGAGCACCTCTGGTAACAGGGGCCAGTGCTTCTTTAGTCGTGGAATCTTTATGGATCTGCCCCCTGTATTCTTTTAACATTGGACTATCCTGCCCCTACGTTTATATGAAGCTTCGGCATGTGACAGACGCTTGAAAACTGACTGTCTGGGGATGGGAGTAGCAGCAGCTTGAGGTGTCAGTCTATATAAAACAGACTGCTTGGGAGGAGTATCATCCTTCGGGACCTCGGTCTTATTAGGAGCTGCGAATGCCAGCTATTTGAAGACTGACTTCTTTGCGATCGCGGGCTTTTTAGAGAAACCCGCAGAGTCGGACTTTGGTCTCTGGAAGACCGAACCTTCAAATTGAGCAGTCTTATCAGAAGAGCCGGCAACAGTAGTTGTCAGCTTAGCAAAGACTGACTTCTTTGGCGTCTCCTCCTTTGGCACTGGGATGCCAAGGGAGGGAGGTGGAAGCATCACACCAAAGAAGAGCCCATTGGGTTGTTATGCCACCTGAGCCATCAGAATGCAGAGTACAGAGGCCATGGCCTTCCCTGACCAAGTTACTCCAGCTGGAGTGGTGTTGGAGCTAGCATTGTGATTGGAGTTGCTAGGTGAGACCATTGATCTGCACGGAAGCAAAGCTCCAGCTTTAGTAACCCAAACATCCAAGGGCAACATAAACATATATACCGTGATTATGTTCACAAAAAACACGACACAGGAAGTGTGGAGTGGAAAGAGAAAAAGGTTCCACCGGGCGTGCCAGAATCTGTTTACCGCCGGAAACCGGTCTAATGCGTGGGGAGCGTGTCTATCCTGAATATGGGGGCAAATTCTATATGGAATATATCCATCCACCTCTCCGAAGATACCAAATTGATTTATGGCACCGTATATCGAAGGATTTGATGCATGCGACCGTTGTAGCAGACTTATCAGATTCCTCCTCATATGTGAGGAGTTTTTGATTGTGGGGATACTTTTTCCTGCAGGCGCAAGCCCCATTAGTTAATTAGTTTTCACCAAGCGATAACAACTTTCTCTACTCCAGAAATCTTCATATATCGTGTTATAGTTTGTTTATTTTGGGGTTGCTCTTGGATTGTATACAGAGACTAATATGTCATCTTCCATAGCGTGTGGATTAGCTCAAATCCATACATATTAGATTTGGAGAGAACTTAGGTCGCATATCTCATATAAATGAGATCCATCAGTTCACGGGATACTTGGGTTTGATCTAATGATTGTTAATCGTATATGAGACTAAGATCTACTTAGGAATATGGTTAAAGACTATTAATCGTATTTGAGACTAAGGTCGACTTAGAAATATCATTTAAGAATCGTTAGTCATATTTGGGACTAAGATCAACTTAAAGTTTTGACTAAGTATCGTTAACCTTATTTTAGATTAAGATCAACTTAGGGATATTTATTTTATTTGATCATTAGATCATATATGAGAAGCAAAAGTTTATATACTTTAGTTTATTTTAACTAAGTGATCAAGCAAAAACTTGCGGGTCCAAGTGCACACATGCGCATGTGCCTTATATATAATGTGCACTTACTTGCATTGTATATGATGCGCACTTGTTCGCTGGCATGAAGAGGTTGCGCATGTGCATATCACGTAGTTGCGCACTTCTTATCAGACCAGATTTTCATCTACACATGTATATATGCGCAAATGTTCATAAGTCCATATTTTTCATTTGTGCACTCGTACATATCACATAATGTGCACATCTCTAGGGACATTATTTTCCCTATGCGTAAATGTGAGTATCACGTGATGCACACCTTTCCAGAGGCAATATTTTATCTAAGTGCTTATATGTGTACTTCTATATAGAGCAAACTTCTTCTTAAATGCAACTTAAGGTCAAGTGCGCACTGTTCACCAGAAAGCTATGGATTTTAAAGAGACAAGAATTTCTGCTCTTTATTTTATAGAGTATTTTCATGATGTAACCTATTTTTATAAAAATTGTGACCTTTTTTTATCTAAGTCAAATCTGTTCAAGAAGCAAAAGTTTCTGTTTTTATTATATGTATCATGATATTTATTGATAAAGTCTTAAATCTTAGGATCAATCTCTCGCAAAAGTATGAACTTTTATATGAGAGAAATTAGCCCTAAGATCTTTCGATCTTTTATATAATGAATCAAAATATGCAACAAAAAACAAACACTTTTATCGTAAAGCCAAAGCTTTAACTTTATAAAGAAAAGAATCTTCTTCCTCTCCCTTTTTTTTTACCTTATTGATGAAAAGAATCGAACAAGATGAAGCTTTTTCTTATTTGAGAGAGATGCGCACTTAATTGCTGGCCGCTTTCTCAAGAATTATGAATGTGATCCTAATTTTTTTCTTTTTTAGATCTCTATTTATAGTAGAAGGTCTATTAGGGTTTGTTGCCATTTATTAGGGATTTATTTGATTTTAAATTGATTCATATCAATTTAGAGGCCTTGCACAGCGTTGGATCTTTATCCAAAATTTATTTGATTTAGTTTGTTAAATTGTCAATTAACATATTTTGATTTTTGTAACAATTTTAAACAGAAATGCTTGCTTCATTGGCTGAAACTGCGTACAGCAAGGATGCGCACACGTGCTGCGCACGTGTTGCTGCCTATCTCATGCATCAGCTTTCATATGCGCATGTATATAGGTGCGCACGTCATCAAAGTTGCTTTTCTACCATGAGCGCACTTGATGCTTGCGCAATATCCTTGACCTTTAGCCATTTTATTATAAGCGCGCACTTGATATTGACGCACACTTAAATAGGTGCGAACAACTATCCTGTACCCATGTTACCAGAGAACTACTATCTAATGATAGGTATAATATCATCTAAGAGTTCTCAGTAAATCCGTCCAGTGTAACTCGTTCTCCAATTATCACATATATACAATCTTTGGTGCCATACACCAATGGCTGTGAGACCAACCATCGCTACTCGTAGGGGTCAAGAAACATGTACACTAGTCTAGTCTAGAATATCGATGCCCGGTCTTGATACTCCTACGACTAGGGACATTTAAGGATATGCTTATGGACTTCCCAACCGCCATAAGTATGATCGCCATCATAACGCTGGTAGTCAAGCAAAGATCCTACAGGTTTTATCAACATGTATTAAGGACACATGTTAAGATAAAGATAAACCAAATAGCATGCTATCATAGCAAGCAGGATTGTCCTATACATACATACCATCAATATCCAATACAATAATGGCCTTTAGGGCATACATATTCATTCATAGCGACTAGCCAATGAGCTGACTCGTCGGATGAGATGGCTTCTTGGTAGCTCGTCGGCTCGCTACTATCAACTGTCTCTGCAATGGACAGAGCATATGCCACTAGATCATCGTAGCCATATCTTTGTGGCATTCTAATGTCCTTTCTTTATTGGTCACGAGCGAGCAAGTACTCCTCATCATAGGACTGCTCATCACGAGTTTCTTCAGACGATGGTGAACGAGAAATCTCCTGTGAACCCGAGCTCTCACCAACCTCAATATCAACTCTCGGCTCGTCCTTCCTTGAATCGTCTATAATATGAGATTCCTTGTTATTCGGCTTCAACATACCAGATTCATCAAACATCACATCTCTACTAATTATAAATTTAGGCGACATAGGACCCGAACACCACAATTTATAACCCTTAACGCCAGTAGTATAACCAAGAAATATACATTTCTTCACTCGGAGATCCAACTTGCCTTCATGACAATGTTCATAAGCGGGGCAACCAAACACCTTAAGTGTTGAATAATCGGTATGTTTTTTCCGACCATACCTGCTCCGGTGTTTTACAACCTAGCGATATATGAGGTGACTAATTCATAATATAACATGTTGTATTTACCATTTCTGTCCAAAACTCCTTTTCGGGCCCTGCGTTGGACAACATGCACCGCGCTTTCTCCAAAAGAGTCTGGTTCATTCGCTCCGCAGCTCTATTCTGTTGTGATGTATGGACAACGGTATGATGCCAAACTATGCCTTCATTTTTGCAGAAATTATTGAAATCTCCACCGCAAAACTCTAACCCGTTGTTCATCCTTTGTCTCTTGATCCTCTTTTCTGTCTGCTTCTCAAGAAACATCTTCCATTACTTGAATATAGTAAACACTTCACTTTTATGCTTCAAGAAATAGACCCAAAGCATCCTCGAAAAATTATAAAGTAAGCAGATACTTGGCACCGCTTCCTTTAGAAGTAACTAAAGAGGGTCCCCATAAATCCGAATGGATATAATCAAGAGAACCTTTTGTGTTGTGTAACGTCGAACTGAAGCAAACACGTTTCTGCTTCCTAAAGACGCAATGTTCACAAAACTCCAGCTTTACCGTACTCTTGCCACCAAGTAGACTATGCTTCGACAACTCGGCTATACCTCGCTCACTCATATTTCTAAGCCTCAAGTGCCACAATCTGGTAGTTTTCGAATCCATCATAGATTTGAATAATGAAATAGTCACCGATCCTGAAGTCGTCGAACCCTACAACGAATACAAAGAACCTTTCTTTAAGCCCTTTATCACAACGAGAGTATCTTTGGTTACCTTCAAAACTCCACCTTCAGCGGAAAACTTGCAACCTTTATCGTCGAGTGCATCTAAAGAGACGAGCTTCTTCTTCAAGTCATGCACGTGCCTGACTTCCGCCAATGTCCTCACAACACCATCGAACATTTTGATTTGGATTTTCCCTTTGCTAATAGCTCGGCACAAGCTATTGTTGCCTATTAAAACTACTCCACCATCAACGGACTCGTACATGGTGAACAAATCCCTATTGGAACATATATGGTAAGAACAACCCGAATCCATGATCCACTCATTCTTGGATCGATATATGTTGTCAAGAAACACGAGAAGATCTTCTTCTCCTTCCACCATACTCTCCTCAGCCAAAGACTCCTTCGATTTGTCTTCCTACTTTAACTTGTTCTGCAACTTAAAGCAGTCGACCTTGAAGTGCCCATTCTTTTTTCAATAATTGCAGGTAACATTTTTAGCTTTGGATTTTGACCGCGACTTCTTTCTATTTGCTACCAGATCTCTCTTCTCCGCTCGCTCTCGAACAAATAAGCCAGACAATGAACCATCCGTTTCGGTGGAACTTAACTTCTTGTCGATCTTTTCTTTGTTCATCAAATTCTCCTTGACATCCTTGATTGAGATCGTATTTCATCCATAAACCATGGTGTCACGGAAATGTTTAAAAGAAGGTTGAAACAAACACAACAAGAGAAGAGTCTGATCTTCTTAATCAATCTTAATGTCGATCTTACCCAGATCCGTAATGATCGCATTAAACTCACCAAAATGAGATTTTATTGGAGAGCCTTCTGATATGCGAAGTGTGTAGAGACGTTGTTTCAACAGGAGTCGATTCATAAGAGATTTTCTTAAATATAACTCTTCCAATTTATTCCAGAAATCAGCCGCTGTCTTTTCCACCAAAACTTCTTATGGAATTTCGTTCGTCCGACACAAGCGGATAGCCGTGAGGGTCTTTTCATCCATCTCCTCCTAAACTTCCTCCGTCATAGTGGAAGGCCTTTTATTCTTCCCTAAAATCTCCTTCTTCAAATCTTTTTGAATTAAAACGGCAACCATACGGACTTACCACAAACAGAAACTCATATTTCCATTGAACTTCTCGATACCGAACTTCATGATGATGTGAGATCAAAATATCTTGAGTACTAACGACCCATAAACTTCATCATAATCTAAGAAAGTGAGAAAGAGGACTTAGTTTTCGTTATCCACCGTTGACCTAAATCGAAAAATCAAAAGACCTAATGGTTCGACCAAAAATCCCACACAAACGCAACAATGCTCTGATACCAATTTGTTGCAACAAATACGATCATGAAGACAAAACAAACGATATAGAGAAGAAACAAAACTGAGAGCAAATTGGAAATACAAGAACTTACAAATTAGGCGATGGCGAAGCTTTAGTAACAATCAAGTATCGGAGGAGTACGAATCGATGGAGAATACAAATTCCTCTCAAAGCCTAGATCTCTCACAATTATCAATGGGTTCTCTCTAATTAACAAAAGCTATCAATTTCTAGATTTACAAAATACTACAATATATATAGTATGCTAGAAATAAGTCTAAATAACTAGAGATAAGGCTAAATAATTAATTTCCCAACTAATAAATATCCACCTTGTCTTTAGATAAGTCTGAATCTGTTATCGTTTGCCTTATAGATAAGTCTGAATCTATGGGAAATCTAATAGGGATCGGAATGGAAGACATACACAACGTTACCAAAACAATATAGATTTGTAACAGTCAAAATTAAATATGATTCCTCATCAACACATGATGAAAAACTAAGACAGATCAATTATTAATTAGTTTGAAATTATATGCATAATAAGCAACAGATTAAATGTTTTTAGATAAAATCAAACTGACGGCAAGACCTTTTACTTATCCAAATTCTTTAGGAGACCATGGGTGTGGGGTCAAACCCAATGTGAACTCATCCCACAAACCTTCAAAAAATTTCCAAATTGGTCCCCCACGCAACAAGAGTCTTGTGTAGAGATTTAAGAATTTTGTGCAATCGATCCTTGTCCCCTAATGGCCCTACACCCAAAGTTGGGTGATCCTCATTGTCTTCAAACTTTTAGCTTTTCTTTGGTGCATGGTCTCTAAAGTCCTAGTAGATTGGAGGAGGGTCCTTTAACTTAATATTATTATCATTATCATTAAGTAATTATTATTAGTTGTAGTTTTTTGGTCATGTCTCATCATTGATCAACTAATTAAATCAAGAATAGTAGTAGTATAATTTTCCAAACAATCCAAATGCTTGTTTGAACCATTCATGGCCACCTAGGCTTATGAGTCCAGATGAAAACAAACTTTAGTTTAGCAAGTTAGATTATCTCATGGCAGGATATAATATTTCTTTTTGGTTGTAAGATGATAAAATATTTCTTCAATAAATGTTTTGGTAATATGTAGGTCATGATGAGGATGAAAATTAAGCTAAAATGAAGAGTAAAGAGCAAACCAATTTGAAATCTACATTCGAACATGAGCCAAGTTGTTTCTCGATTTTTTTTTCCAACAGTTGGAACTTTATTTGTACCCCAGCTAGTCCATTGCGATTTTATTGATATATCAAAAAGATTACAACCTATGAAGAGTACTACTACTCTTTGCTCCAGAAAAAGCCTACACATTTTAGTGAGAAGAGAAAACCTGAGAAAAACAACAAATAAGACCTGGCAGTGACCGCTATATATATACTAGCATTTTTGCATGTGCGATGCACTTTTGTCGTTTTATCGTATCTAGAGTCCAAAAAAAAAAAAAATCTTAAGCCTATTGATAAATATAAAATTGAGGCCTTTTCGTTTAAAATAATTTTGAATGTTGATAAGTGAATAAAATAGTCGTTTCAGCAACTTAGATCAAGAATATTCTAGAAGATATTATAATATATTATTTATCATATTTAAGTAAAAGATGATAGTTATAAGTAAATGAAAGTGGAATCTGAAAAATCTTAAGATTAAAATAAATTCTAGAAACCTTTTTTTTATCTTAAATTTGAGTATATTATAGATTGCATTTGGAATTCAAAATAATTTCTACAAAGTTCTTTTTTTGTCTTGGGTTCTAAAAAGTTCCTTTCTTCTTTGTTTTCAAAAAATGGAGAAATTTAAATATTTTTGTCTATTTATTTGATGATGTGGAGGCTCTAAGTTTTTTTTTAAAACATAACAATTAATTATTTTTCACTTTGTATGATGTGGAGACCCTAAGAATAGTGGATTTTTCAACTTTTTTCTTTTTCTTAAAAAAAGGAGAGGGCGGCTTCTAACCAAGTCCATTTGCATATATATATATATATATATATATATATACTAGAATTTATGCACGTGCATTACACGTGTTAGCTTAAAAAATTTAAGAATAGAGGAGAGAGAGACATGTGAAGGGTTCTAGAGTTTTATTTATTTTTTTAAAAAAAAATTGAAAGAGGGTCCTCTAACCAACCCCTATATATATATATATATATATATATATATATATATATGGAAGATTCTAGATAAACAATTAATTGTTTTTTAGGAGAGAGAGAGTATATATATATATATATATATATATATATATATATATATATATATATATATATATATATATATTGGAAGAGATGATATGAAAGATTCTAGATAGACAATTAATTGTTTTTTTAGGAGAGGGAGAGCGAGATATGACGTGGAGGGCTTGAGAGGTGAGAATTTTTCTCATTTTTTTTTACTTTTCTAGAAAAAATGGGAAGGGTGGACCTCTGACCAAAGGTATTTGCATTATATACAGAGATAGAATTTGTGCACGTGCGTTGCACGTGTTAGTTTAAAAAATTTTGAGAAGGGAGAAGGTGAGGAGAGTGATGTGGAGGGTTCTAGATAAACAATTAATTGTTTTTTGGGAGGAAAGAGAGATGACGTGGAGGGCTTAAGAGCTGAGAGAGATGATGTGGAGGGTGGATCTCTAACCACGAGTATTTGCATTACACACACACACACGAGTATTTGCATTACACACACACACACATATAAGATAGAATTTGTGCACTTGCATTGCACGTGTTAATTAATTAATCAATTATTTATGGGGAGAAGGAAGAGAGAGAGAGATGATGTGAAGGATTATATATATATATATATATATATATATATATATATATATTTGGAAGAGATGATATAAATGGTTCAAGATAAACAATTAATTGTTTTTTGGGAGGAGAGAGATGATGTGGAGGGTTTAAGAGGTGAGAGAGATGATGTGGAGGGTTTGAGAGGTGAGAATTTTTCTCATTTTTTCTTTTTTTCTAGAAAAAAGGAGAAGGGTGGATTTTTAACGAAGGGTATTTGTATTATATATAAAAAATAATATATATATATATATATATATATAGAGAGAGAGAGAGAGAGAGAGAGTAATGTTGAAATTTGATATTAGGTTAAACGTAATTCGATTTTTTGTACAAATAGAACTAGAGTACCTTAATAAGACTACAGTAACCGTTAAATTTTAAATAATTGAAATGATGGGATTTTCATGTGCGCACATGGGCTTTCTTATATATTGGGGGTTCCATCGAATTTTTATCCATCGACTTATTAAGTGTACTTGAGCTAGAGTACGATTAATAAGAACTTAGTCCCTCAATTCCCTCGTAAATAAAATAATTTTTGTCCAAATCCTAATCTAAACTTTTTTTAATCTCTGTTCATGAATCCTATTCCCAGCGGTTGCAAGTTGTGTCCGAGTCGTCGACCCTAATTCCTAAACTATTTTGACCTTTGCTACTTCATCCACTCAATCAAATCAATTTTTTTTAATTTTTCATATTCATATTATTTCTTTATAGGTGAGATTTTAGTTGTTGCAATCATATTTGTGTATTGAGGGGTTGTGTCGACAAACTATAGGAAGATCTGGAAGTTTTCTGTGCTTGTAAAATTTCGTGTCTTTTTGGGGTAGGTCCGATGCATTGCAGTATTTATGAGGCACAACCAAAATCAGTGAACCGTTTATTTTTCTTGTGTCCGATAGTTATGAGTGTTTGGGATATATTTAGGAGGTTTTTTGGGTTTTCATCTCTGCCGACCATCGACCATCTTTGGTGATCTCTGTAGTTATTGGGGGATTGAGTTGGATAGAGGGTCTTGGGGAAGTTGGGAAATAATGGTTCCTGATGTACGTTGGAATATTTGGTTTTAGAGGAATAATAGAATTTTTAATAATTATAAGAAATCTGTTTTGAATATTCTAAATGTGACTGAAATCATCATTGAATTCGGGTCAAGTGGTGCTGCAAAAAGGGTCGAGAAATTGACAAGGATTGTGGCAGAAGATGAGGGCTCAGTAGCAGGCTTGGGGAATTCAACTCCCTTTGTTTTGGAGGACGAGACAACGCGAAACGGAGGAGGTCAACAGTAAACGGCAACGGTTTTGAAAGATAGTTTATGTGCGAGGAGGTTGCTGTTTTCTTTTTTAAGAGAATAAAACTTGTATTTAGTTTTTTTATAAGGGATTTGTTATCCACTGTTTTTCTGTTCTTTTCATTTCTTGATTTTGGAAGAACTTTGATATAGTTTCGTTAAATCGCCGTTTAATGAAACGCGGGAGTGTTTTGCCTTTGCTTTAATCAAAAAAAAAATACTTGTTTATTCATAACGATTAGAATCGAATTGAACTATAATGTTTTCTTCGGCAAGTTATGTTAGGATTCTTTAAATTTATAGTAAGAATTCATAATTTTGAGAACAGATTATGATAATTTAGGGTTATATGCTATTTTCTTGTGCTTACATAGATAGAATATTGTTTAGACTATTGTTAATTAGCGACAAACTATAGCTTCACAATAAACCATCGATTTTTATCTGTCGGCAAAGAATTATCCTCATTTAATTGAATTCTAATTGTCGGCAGACAATAAAATTTTGTCAAAATTTCATCCGAGAAGTAGTGGCCATAGTAGAGATGAAGAAGACTCCATGAAGCATGCCCTCCCTATGAATGCTGACACCAAAAGGAAAGTATCTCGTGACACTCAATCACACCAATCAAATGATCCTTAAAACAGTGTTCCCCATCAATTAATTAGCCTCACTCTCTTTATACCAGGACCACTCTCCTCATCAAATATTGGCCTTGGTCACTCAAATGTTGGCCTTGGTCACTCTCCTCCTCATCAAATGTTGGCCTTGGTCACTCAAATAAATATTGGATCACATTATTAAGGTTTTGTGAGGTTAATATGACTTCCATTTGTTAGGTAACAGCTTAGAAACTATTGTTGGATCCAAGTTCCAGCTCCTCCACCTGTCTAACGTATGATGGAGAGAAAATGGAGGAAGAAAATGATCAAGCCCTGCTATTCTTGAGCGCCTTGCTATTCTTGGTATCAAATCCAACTGGCATAGGGTAAAACAAGGATGTCAAACATTATCGCTATACCTACATGCTAATCGAGTCAAGTGGTTAAGAAGCATGACAAAAAACAAATTTTCAATTGTTCGGGGGTGGGTACGGCGATAACCGGCAATTATGTGCAAGATTTGAACATACCATATATCTGTTGTGTATGTCTCACATTCCGATCCCTATTGGATTTCCTGTTGATTCGGCATTATCACAGAGTTGATCCAGATTTGAGTTTATCTACAAACAAAGGACAGACGTTTGGAGCTATAACTTCAGACGTCTATCGTTGCTCTGTATGTTCGAATACTTTGGGCGGACATCTTTCTCGAATACATCTTACGTCTACAAGCACTCTGTTATTTTGAAGATTTCTGGGGCAGAAATCTGGCAATACCTTCTTCAAACGTCTGTCATGTCTTGGGCCGTATAATTTTTTAGTTTGGAAATTCGTTATTTAGATCTATCTTTTCTATATACTATATATAATGTAGTATTTTATAACTCTAGATCTGATAGCTTTTGAGATACTTTGAGAAACACCTTTTTTAATTTGAGAACTATGGTTTTGATGGATTTATGTGATTCATCCATTAGTTTGTACCCCTCCATATTTTGGTAATTAACAAAATCTTCTCCTTTGTCTTGCCTTTTGGTTAGTACTCTTATTTTCTATTTGTCTGTGATTGATTGATTTGTATTTCTTCTCTATATCTTTTGATATTACTTCATTATTGTCCTGTCGCAACAAACTGGTATCAGAGCCACGTTGTTTTGTTCTTTGTGTTATGTGATATTTTGGTTGAACCATTAGATCTTCAATTTTACGATCTAAGTTAACGGTGGATAACAACGTTTGTGTCCTCTTTCCTCCATCTTCTTAAATTGTGATTTTGAAGTTTTAAGATTCATTAGAACTCAAAGTACTTTAGTTTGATCCTATATCAGGTCTCCAACGATTATGAAGTTCGATATTGAGAAGTTTGATGGAAATATGAGTTTCGGTTTATGGTAAGTCTGTATGATTGCCGTGTTGACTCAAAATAATTTAAGAAAAGAGATCTTTGGGAAGGATGCAAAGCCTTCAACTATGACGGAGGAAGGTTCGGAGGAGTTGGATGAAAAGATCCTCACGGCAATCCAGTTGTGTCTGACGAACGAAGTTTTGCAAGAAGTTTTGGTAGAAAAGACGACGGCTAATTTGTGGATGAAGTTATAAGAGTTATATTTATGAAAGTCTCTCACAAATCGACTCCGGTTGAAACAGCATCTCTACACACTTTGTATGTCAGAAGGCTCTAAAATCAAATTTCACATCGGTAAGTTTAATTCGATCATTACGGATCTAAGTAAGATCGTTATTAAAATTGATGATGAAGATCAAGCTCTTTTATTGTTATGTTCGTTCCCACTCTCTTGTAAGAAATTTCTTGACACTATGTTCTATGAACGAGATACAATCTCGATCAAGGATGTCTAAGAAAATTTGATGAACAATGAGAAGATCAACAAGGAGTGAACCACTAGCGAAGGCGATGATCCATCTTCAGGCTTATTTGTTTGAGGATGAGCAGATAAAAGAGATCCGGAAAGTAATTGGAAGAATTCAAGGTTGAAGTCCAAGAATAAGAACTTGATCTGCAACTATTGTAAGAAAAAGGGGCACTTCAAGGTCGGTTGTTACAAATTGTAGAACAAGTTAAAATAGGAAGACAAACAGAAGGAGGAGTCTTCAGCCAAATCTAGTATAGCGGAAGGAGAAGAAGATTTTCTTGTGGTTCTTGACAACACACATCGATCAAAGGACGAATGGATCATGGATTCAGGCTGGTCCTACCACATATGTCCTACTAAGGATTTGTTCACCATCTATGAGTCTATTGATGGTGGATTGGTTTTGATGGGCAACAATAGTTCCTGTCAAGCAATTGGCAAGGGGACGATTCAAATCAAGATATTCGACGGCGTTGTGAGAACATTGGCGAAAGTCAGGCATGTACCTAACTTGAAGAAGAATCTCATCTCATTGGGTGCACTCGACGATAAGGGTTACAAGTTTTCCGCTATAGGTGAAGTTTTGAAGGTAACCAAAAGTTCTCTCGTTGTTATGAAGGGCTTGAAGAAAGAGTCCTTATAGTCGTTGCAGAGTATGACAATTTCCGAATTGCCGACTATTTCATCATCCAAATCTATGACAGATTCAGAGGTTGCCAGATTTTGGCACATGAAGCTCGGGCATATGAGTGAGAGAGTTATGACCAAGTAAGCAGAGTCTATTAGGTGGAAAGAGTGCGTCGAAGATAGAGTTTTGTGAGCATTGCATATTTGGGAAGCAGAAAAGAGTTATCTTCAGTTCAGCGGTGCACAACGCAAAAGGTACTTTTGATTATATACATTCAAATCTTTGAGCACCCTCTCCAATTGCTTCTAAAGGAAGCGGTGCCAAGTATCTACCTTTTTTCATCGATGATTTTTTGAGAAAAATTTGGGTCTACTTCTTGAAGCACAAACGCGATGTGTTTACTACGTTCAAGTAAAGGAAGACGTTGCTTGAGAAGCAGACAGAGAAGCAGATTAAGAGACTAAGGACAGACAACAGGTTGGAATTTTGTGGTGGAGATTTTAATGATTTCTGCAAAAATAAAGGGATTCTTCGGTATCATACCGTTGTCTACACACCACAGCACAATGGAGTCGCGGAGTGTATGATTTGGACTCTTTTGGAAAAAGCGCGGTGCATGTTGTCTAATGCAGGGCTCGGTAAGGAGTTTTAGGTAGAAGCAGTAAACACGGCGTGCTATATTATGAATCGGTCACCTCATGCATCCCTTGGTAGTAAAACACCGGAGCGGGTATGGTATGGAAAGCACGCCGATTATTCTACACTTCGAGTGTTTAGTTGTCCTGCCTATGCACATTGTCGTGAAGTCAAGTTGGATCCTCGAACATAGAAATGCATCTTTCTTGGTTATACTACCGACATAAACGGATTTAGATTATGGTGTTCGGATCCTAATTAACCAAAATTTATGATTAGCAGAAATGTGACATTTGATGAATCTGCTATGTTGAAGCCGAAGAACATGGAATCTCCAGTGAAAGAAGATACAAAGAAGGATAAGCCGAGCGTTGAAATTGAGGTCGGTGAAAGCTCCAATTCGTAGGAGATCTGTCCTTCATTATCTTCAGATGAAGCTCATGATAAGAAGTCCCAAGATAAGGAATATTTACTCGCTTAAGACCGACAACGAAGGGACATTCAACCGCCAAAAAGATGTGGCTACGATAATCGAGTGGCGTATGCTCTGTCTGTTACAGAAACAGTTAATAGTAGCGAGCTGATGAGTTATCAAGAAGCTATCTCATCCAATGAGTCATCTCGTTGGCTAGTCGCTATGAATGAAAAGATTGAGTCTCTTCATAAGAACTAAATATGGAAGCTCGTGAAGCCCGAAGGAGGAAAGAAATTAGTTGGCTGCTAGTGAGTTTTCAAGAAGAAAGAAGGAGACCAAGTGGTTTTGTATACTCCTTATAAGACACGGTTGGTAGCTAAAGGCTACTCGCAGGTTCGGGGAGTAGGCTTTAATGAAGTATTTTCTCCAGTTGTTAAACACACCTCTATTCATGACTTACTCGGTTTGGTAGCTATGCAGGATTTGGAGTTCAAGCAGCTCGATGTTAAGACCGCATTCCTACATGGTGATTTGGTAGAGAAGATCTACATGCAATAACCCGAAGGTTTCGAAGTTGAAGGCAAGGAAGACCGTGTTTGTTTACTAGAGAAGTCTCTCTATAATTTGAAACAATCACCTAGATGTTGGTATAAGAAGTTTGACTCCTTCATGATAGATATTGGATTTACAAGAAGTAAGGGCGACAGTTGTGTTTATTGTAAGAAGCTCGCCGATGATATTTTCTTATACTTGTTGTTTTATGTTGATGATATGTTGATAGCAGTTAGGCATATGGATGATATTCAGAATTTGAAAGAACGGTTGAAAGGTAAGTTCGAGACCAAGGATTTGGCGGCAACCAAGAAAATTCACGGTATGGAAATTAGGCACGATCGCAAGGGAGGAAAACTTTACTTGTCTCAATAACGATACGTTGAGAATGTTTTGGAGCGTTTCGGCATGGCAGACGCTAAATCTGTAAGTATTTCGTTGGCAGCTCATTTCGAACTTTCAGCTCGTTCATCACCGAGAATGAGATTGAGTATATGTCATATGTTTCTTATTCGAGTGCGGTGGGTGGCATTATGTATAACATGGTTTGAACGCGACCCGACATTTCACATGCAGTTAGTGTTGTTAGTTGCTATATAGCATCTCCTGGTAAAGGCCATTGTCAAGCTATGAAATGGATTTTACGATACCTGCGAAGTCCGTCTAATATGGGGTTGGTGTTTAGAAGGAACAACGACAGTTTGATTGGATTCATCGATTCCGATAATACAGGTGATCTCGACAGGAGAAGGTCGATCACTGGTTATGTATTCTCTTTGGGAGGATGTGCCTTCAGTTGGCGTGTTTCGTTACAGCATATGGTTGCGTTATCTATGACGGAGGCAGAGTATATGGTGAAATTATTCTTAGAGGGGGGTGAATAGGAATAACCTACCGAAATGCCTAATTTAAAACTTCTAAACTATGAACACTTGCTAAACAAACCATAATTGCAAACTTAGTCAAATAATAAGCAAATATAGATACGAGCTAAGCAGAAGTAGCAATTGTGAAACAATAACATATAACAAGCAAGTGATAAATTGCGATCAAGGAAGAGTAATGAGCAAATAGAGATAGCATGCAATTTCTAAGTTAATGAGCAAATAAGAAGCAAGAAATTGCAAACCCAAACATTAGTTTTTTATAGTGGTTTAGAAGATCTCCTAGTCCACTTTTTTTCGACGCACGAGCCCATCCCACTAAAAACGTCTCCACCGAGACAACATGTCGCGCACCCGCAACCAAACACGTCTCCACCGAGATAACACGTTGTTCGACACACGATAAACTCTTCAATTTACAAGCTCTCCTCTCTTAAAAAGGCACTCTTACATTCAAGCATCCTCACACAAAGAAAAGGAAAAATTCTCTCACTTTTCTCTCTTACAAAGTGTTAGTTATATGTATGCCCTAGAGGCCATTACTGTACATAGGATGTATATTGTAGTGGATGCTGGGACGTATATAGGAAGGACTTTCTTGCTCGACATGATAGTATGCTATCTGGTTGCTCTTTACCTTAACGTGTACACTGTTTGTCTCTCTGTTACATGTTGGTAAAGCCCTTAGGATGTGTGCTTGACTACCTGGACTATGATGCGGATCATACTAGTGGGGACATGGTAGTCCATAAGTACATCCTTCAAAGTCCCTAGTCGTGGGTGTGTCGAGACGGGGCATCGATATACCAGAGTAGACTAGCGTATACCTTCTCGACCCATACAGATGGGCGATGGATGATCCCATATCCATTGGTGTTTGACATCGGAGATGATATACGGGTGCTCAGTATAGACTGGGTATACTGGACGGACTCGCCGAGAACTCCCAGATGGTATTATACCTCACGTCAGATGGCAGTTCTCTGGTGACACTGGTACAGAGTAGTCTGTTGACCCGAGATCGTCATAGAGTCTTGTGTGGTTCCCACTGTGCTTTGATTTCCATCTTACCACGTCCAAGAGGGCGTGCAAAATGGTGGTTTTTGGGTACAGTCCCGAGTCACATGGAGGCAATGAGCGATAGGAGGGGATTCGTCTCTCCCGGTATAGGGAGTTGATGTTGCGCTGTGTTCGATTGGCTATAACAGGAAATCCCTGGCCAGGGTTGCTGAGATTTACTGGTAAGTGTTACCAGTAGTTTCTTGAATTGTTATAGACCTCATATCGACACGACTTATCGAGCTATTGGGGTCTGACGTTTACCACCCCTAGGCGAGATATGCGACATATCAGACGAACAGACCGGACTGTACGGTAGTGTTACTGGTTGGATTCACTGGAGTGTGAGCGGGCTTGCTCGTCGATCTTCAGATCGCTCAATACCCGGGTGGCCATTACGTTTAGCAGACCGTTTGCGGCTTGTGGGTGTTTGATATGATCATTACCTGCTGCCGGCGTATTGACGAGTCTTTAGAGTCCTACACAGAGGTTTCCTGGCTCAAGCGAAACGAAATAGGAGCGCATATGAGATATGTGCGGGACCGAGATTAATACGTGTATGTGATACCGTATTTCATTCTCGCGATGAATGTATCGATTAGGTTATATGCGATATACCCTAGTTATCGAATCAAGGATTGATTCGATAAGCCGATACATTGAATACTAGTCGGTTGTGTGCGACATGACCGGATCATTGAATCAAGTGTTGATTTAATGATTTAATGCATAATTATATATTTGATATATTGCTTTGCACTAACTAGTATTGGTTCACTTTAAACGGATTTTCTCACTTGGTTTGTGCGCATTATATATGTGATATGATTTTGTGCACTTGCTTGTATCATGTTTGATGATGCATGCTTTTTGGTTAAGTGTAAAGTATTAAACCTTGGTTAATGAAATGGTTAGGGTTTATTATTTGTTATTCATTTATCTTATTTAATTATCCATTTAATTTTGATAAATGAATAAAAGAAAATGAGAAAAGAATGGTGGCTAATTTTGTTTCATGTTGAAGCTTCTTGAAGCTTTGATCAAGTCAACCATTCTTATCTCATCCTTAACCCTAACCATTCCCACTAACCCTAGTTTAATCTCTACACTTTACCATGGTTACCTTTATGATAAGAATGATTATTCTTTTCTTTTCTAATTATTCTTATCATAACAATTTCCTTCTTCTTCTTCATTTCTTCAAGTGAAGAAAGCTTGCCTCCATCAATGGCAAGTGATGAAAAAGAGTGAGAAATCCAAATCTAAAGTCTACCCACTTCCTATTTCTTCATCCTCTACCTCTTGCCAAGTAGTAGAGTGTGTTTTCTTCACAAGTTTCATGACTTGGTGAAGTGAGAGCTTGATCTTGCGATGCTTCGACGTAGATCATCTTCGGCATGGACATCGACGACCTAGCTCGCTTATTCTTCGACGAAGCCGACGCTAGAGCCCGGGAGTTCACTTGGACAGCGAAGGGACTTCGTTGCGGAGCTATGGAGGTGGAGCACCGGATCTACAAAGGTTGTATATCCGTATTCTCATAGTTAAGTGTTAACTAGTTTGTGTTTTCGCCTAGATTTCTAGCCGACGGTCCGTAGTCGGGTTTCTCGGCACCTAGATTTTTTAAATTGGCATGTTCGATGCCTTGGGAGACCTCATTAGGGTGCCTAGGAACCCTACAGTGGTATCAGAGCCTAGCTAGAGCCTTAGGCGAAGTCTAGACGACGTTTGAAGTCCGAACGAACCCGAAACCCCAAATCAAAATTGCTCTCTGGAAATTTTCTAAAATCTGGGATTTTTCAATATTAAAAATATGCAGAAAATAAAGCAGGGTTTATTATGAAATACTGTACAAAACGGAGCCGTAACTCCGTCATGACGGCGCGGAACCGCGGCCTAAGCCCACGTGGCGCGGCGGTTCCGCGGCGATACTGTTGACTCTTTGACTTTTGTTTGCACAGTAATTCCTATTTTCTGGAGTTGGATTTTCTGGAAATTTTTAATATTTATTCAAGAGTTGAATTTTCTGGGGTTGCTTTGAGGATTCGGTGTTTCGATCGGGGTATCAAATTTTGTCTATGTGGCTTTCCGGATAAATTCTTGAATATGTTAAAAAGTTCGACCGGATATAAATACCCAATTTTTCCCCTGTCGGGAAATTTCCAAGTGTTGGATTTTTCCGTAGTTTAACGACGTTCTAAGTAGTGCAAGTAACGCGATGGACCCTCTAGAAGACAACAAACCTTAACTCGATTATGTGACCGTCTTGAACTGCCCTTTGAACCTTCGGGTTTGGGGCAGTACGGCGTGCCATATGTGAGGCATTGGCTTGACCCTTCTACGGCTGGACCGTTGGTACTGAGGCACGAACTGAATGTTGTTAGACTTATTTCATGTGTTGATGTTTCGGGAAAACTTGGGTGTTCGATTGTTCGATCGGAAAGTTTGACATTTTCTATTTATCCGGAATGGGATACAATAATTGGAATTCACAATAAGTTATGAGATAACTGAATGAATATTGTAAATCTAGCAATTTAGTCTCACTTGATCGGTTGCCACGGAATTTTGATGTGATCAAAAGTCCGTCGCAATCACGTAGCTTACGCGGATACTCGCCGGGTAAACTTAATAGACAGCCTCACTCCATAGCCCCGACCAAGTGACTGTAGGAGAACCCCGTCGCCGAAAGCATCCGTTCGGGTGCTCGCGGTGGCGGTGTTCCGTCTTGGTTCACTTCGTCGACGGTATCGGGGGTGCGGCTGCCTACTGAAGTTTGCGACGAGTATTCGATCAAAATGTCGGGAATCTTGTTGAATTGCCCGACTTAATATTGAAAAGTGTTTTCGATTTTGAGACTAAAATGCGGGGTTTATAATTGTTAGGCATGCGATGTCTAAGTAATTCATTTGGTCAGGCATGCGATGTCTGAGGTGGTTGCGGATTCCAACTGTTGTAGTTTTATACTTTCTTTTCTGTGACCGTAAGTGTAATATGTGATATCGCCGGTTTCGTTGCTATATGCCAACGACAATTGGGATGCGCATATTTACTTACGTTGATGACATGTGATGTTATGTGTTGCTGGATATGTTATATTGGATCGTCGTGTTTGAATAGCCGGGGGTTTTTATGTGAGATGAGTGTTTTTCATTTTCATTCATGTAAAAACTTGTATGTAATATTCTTTTATTGGGGCGCTTCCAGGTTGCGGAAGTTGTCACCTTTTGTATATTATTTACTTTTCCGCACTAGGATAGACCCAAGGAGGGGAGCACAAGTAACCGGGTTCTGGAGTCCAGTGGGAGACCAACTCGAGGAGTCGAGTCCGGGTCTCCTAACTCTAGAATTGATAGGGTTGCTTGCCGCTCTCGTAGGGGTCTAGGGGTGTGGGTTTGGCTATTCATCACGACCGTGGAATCCGTGTTTTATACTGGCTCGTATTGAAAACACGGACGTCCTAGTATATCCAATATTTCATATGATTCTTCTGCTGCGATATCTGTGATGTGATCATGTGATGTTCTGTGATAGATACAGTATATAGTATATTTGATATATTATATAGGCGTTACTTATGTTTTACACCCGCGCTAGCCCTGCCCCGCTCTGCCGTTAGTCACCTAACCTAACGGTGCACGAGGGGACATCGAGGCGAATGCGGATGGCATAAGTGTACGTCGTATTTATCTGTGATGTTTAGGTACTTAAATGATGGGACTTCATTAATGTGATTAATGAAATAAAAGAAACCTAAGATGTTGTAGAATCGAATTTCAAAATAAAAGGGGTAGCTACAGTTCTTGCTTTGCACAGAGGTATATGTGATATATCCTGCACCTTATTCGATGAGGAAAGGACCGAGATCCCTTCACCGGGAGTGACTCCTTTAGCAATAACTGGCAGATGCTACACATTCGGTTTGTCTTTTGATTGCTTTTAAGTGTTTTTGCTTTGCACAGTGATATATATGATATATCCCGCACCTCATTCGACGAGGAAAGGACCGACGATCCCTTCACCGGGAGTGACTCCTTTAGCAAAACTAGAAAAGCCTCAAAAACACTCCATTTCAAAATTCATTCGATCCTACAACGATATCAAGTTCATTACGTAATAGGTTTTCAGAAAAACCTGTCGTAGCCCTCCGTCATTTCAGATAAGTCCTATTTAGTATTCGTGCTACGTTTGTTGACCTCCGTCAAGGCGTAGTGTGCGGTAGCTAACTAGTATTTATCTGTTTATGCATATGATGCAGATTGAGTTAGGGTAGTCGTGCGGCCTTGTTGACCTCCGTCAAGGGTCGTGCGGGTGGGTTTAATTCGATCAAGAAATGACGGGTTGAACTTGACTAGTAGCCTATGGTTTGTTGACCTCCGTCAAGGTCATAGGGTGCTAGGGGCAAAATATTATCGGGAATTTCAAGTGTTGAAATTTGCAATGAGATTGCATACCTTCTATGAGATAGTTGGATCCCGATATCCGCTGCGAGTAATTGTTACTCCTGGGAGAGTTTTACACATTACAATTAGCCGATCAAGTAGGTGTCTAGAAAGGTGTCAACGGGGTTACGCCTCTGGGAAAATGAGGTTTACATTAATTAGGTTCGTGCGAAAGCACGGGAGACCTCCCTCAAAGTACCGACACTGGCCTGGCTGAAAGATTGGCGAACTTGTAGTGTGTAATTAATCCCGGCTAGTCTTTCCTTTTAGGATTTGAAGGAAGATTTGATAAAAAGCAGTGGGAACCATCCTGATTAGATAAAATAATAACCAATCTATTCTTGCAAGAGCGCACGCTGAATGTTTTCTTCTCTCTCTCTCCTGGTAGCGACCATGTCACGCCTTAATCAAGATAATAAAACGGATTATTGACCGAACCCGCTTGTTATACTGAGCTGGGGAACGCTGGTCCCGCTCCAACTTATAATTGTTATAAGACAGAGCAGGAACTTGGGGATTACCAGAATTCCCGTGCCGCCCAAACGAGGAGAGTGCATGATGATGCATCATCTTCGGGTGTGTTCATTACACAGAACTGTTTCTCAGTATCCTTTACGTCCTGGGTATGTGATACCAGATCAGGATCCCAGATATGTAATCTGTTACATAGGGCTGCAGAAAGGTAGAGAACTGAGAACGGGTGATAAGTTTCATGAGGCAGAAAACGGGGCAAGTGTTGCAGCCAAGTCTGTTGGTCACTGTCACCCTGTATTACAATACATTGATTCTGAACGAATGTTATTAGATACCGAACCTGTTATGCAAAATCATATCTGTCTCTTTATTAGTAAAGAAACGATAAAATTTTGTATTGTTGGACAATGTTTTGAACATTTCCTATATCAAAAGTTGATCGGTTCAGGCACGTTATCTAAAAGCATTAATGTTCTAAATCAAACTACAGTTATTAGTATACGGAACACACACGAGAGGAAGAGTTCAGAATTGAACGATTCCTTCTTGAGGTATTGTAGACTGGGTCAGATCAATGTGACCCGACTAGCTAGAGTTACATATAGATGCATATTTAAATTAGTTTGAATTTACATCTTGTGAAACTCGCCAGTCATGTCACAAAGATAAGATGACCACAGCTCTGTTTATTGGAAACAGAGAAAGAGTTAGTAAACTCTTGGGATGATACATGTTGATGTATGTTAGGTCCCCTGTCTACACATGCCAGGACTGGTTCTTTGTACTTCATTACATTCTCTGATAATCTCTCAAGATTCAGACATATGTTCCTGTTGAAACATGAGTCCGAGCCTTTTGAGATATTCACAGAATATAAGCGAGAAGTAGAGAACCAAAATACGGGTATAAGTATTATGTCCTTTGATGTGATCGAGGAGGAGAATACTTGAGCACGGAAATACTGGACTATTCTAAAGGAGAATGAGATTCTCTCTCAGCATTACTCCTCCGTATACACCAAAACGATGGTATGTCGGGGCGGAGCAAATACACCCTATATGATATGGTGTGCTCTATGATGAGTACTGCTGAATTACCTTTTTCCTTTTGGGAGTTATGCACTTGAGAAGCTGCATACCTATTGAATAGGGTTCCAATCAAATCAGTTGCCTACCATTTCATATGTGATATGGAAAGGGAAGAGCCCATGTCTTAAGCTAGTTAAGATTTGGGGTTGACCGGCCTATGTCTAAAAGCAAAATCCGGACAAGCTCGAGGCAAGATCTGTTATGTAGAACTGGAAATGTTCCAGCTATACAAACTGCAGCTGATGATTTGAAAGAACCAAAGGATTCAATAGTTACCAACGAACCTCAGCCTCTCCGCCGATCTAATAGGGTTCCTCACCCACCTGAGAGATACTTCTGTTTCTCTATGACAGTGGGAGCGAGGATTGCATCATGAGATGATGACCCAACTAGTTTCGAGCTGGCTATCTGGAGTGGGACTCTGTAAGAATGGCTGGATGCTTAGCGATCTGAGATGGAATCCATGTACACCAACAAAGTATGGACTTTAGTTGCTATATCTGAAGGGTTAAATCCCCATCAGGAGCAAGTATATCTTGAGAAGATTACTTGGTGTACATGGAAGAGTTGAGACTTTCAAAGCTAGACTTGTTAAAGGTCTACATCATTGACCAGGTATGGATGATGATGAAACCTTTTCTAAGTAGCTATGCTTAAGTCCATCCAGATCCTACTTGCCACGGCTACATACCATGACTACGATATCTGGTGGTTGGGTGTCATGACAACTTTTCTAAATGATGTTTAGAAGAGAGCGTCTATAAGTACACAGCCAAAGGGCCTCGTAGACAGTGGGAGCAGCGGAAACGTGTGCAAAATGGTTTATAGGATAAAGCAGGCATCGCGGAGTTGGAACATCTGTTTTGATGAAGTAGTTAAACAGTTTGACATCATCAAAATGGTAGATGAACCTTGTATATACAAAAAGGTAGTAGGGAGTATGGTAGTGATCCTTGTAGAGTACGTGGATGACATACTCTTGATAGGGAAGGAGTTTCCTATGCTACGCTCGATCAATCTCCGCTTATCACAATGATTCTCCATATAGGATCAAAGTGATACCTACTAAATCCTAGGTTTTGGATCTATGAGATAGATCTAAATGGATGTTAGGATTCTCACAAGTTGTAGTGAGAAGGTATCAATCGACCCTGGGGAGAATCACTGGAATGGTTCCAGGGTGATAAAGACGACTGAGTGTCAGTCACAGGCATTGTCTTTACCCTCAGTAAAGGGACGGTATGTTGGAAGAGTTCCAAGCAAAATACCGTGACATACTAGACGATAAAGGCTGGATATATCGCTACTTAAGATGCTACCAAAGAGGCTGTTTGGGTGTATATTGGTTCATGAGATGAACTATGTTCCTCCCATTGTGTGACAATGGAGTTGTGGCTTATGCCAAGGAACGCCGGTCCCATCAGTGATCCAGACATATTCTAAGACAGTATCACTTGATCATGGGGATGGTTGATCTCCAGGGTGATCGAGGTTAGGAGAGTAGATTCAGAGGACAACACAGCGGATCCACTCACGAAAGGCATTTTCCCAGAGAGAGACTTTTATGGGATGGTTGAGTATGAGATACTACAACCACTGCTACAGATGGCCCTAGTGCAAGTGGGAGATTGTTAGTTATATGTATGCCCTAGAGGCCATTACTGTACATAGGATGTATATTGTAGTGGATGCTGGGACGTATATAGGAAGGACTTTCTTGCTCAACATGATAGTATGCTATCTGGTTGCTCTTTACCTTAACGTGTACACTGTTTGTCTCTCTGTTACATGTTGGTAAAGCCCTTAGGATGTGTGCTTGACTACCTGGACTATGATGCGGATCATACTAGTGGGGACATGGTAGTCCATAAGTACATCCTTCAAAGTCCCTAGTCGTGGGTGTGTCGAGACGGGGCATCGATATACCAGAGTAGACTAGCGTATACCTTCTCGACCCATACAGATGGGCGATGGATGATCCCATATCCATTGGTGTTTGACATCGGAGATGATATACGGGTGCTCAGTATAGACTGGGTACACTGGACGGACTCGCCGAGAACTCCCAGATGGTATTATACCTCACGTCAGATGGCAGTTCTCTGGTGACACTGGTACAGAGTAGTCTGTTGACCCGAGATCGTCACAGAGTCTTGTGTGGTTCCCACTGTGCTTTGATTTCCATCTTACCACGTCCAAGAGGGTGTGCAAAACGGTGGTTTTTGGGTACAGTCCCGAGTCACATGGAGGCAATGAGCGATAGGAGGGGATTCGTCTCTCCCGGTATAGGGAGTTGATGTTGCGCTGTGTTCGATTGGCTATAACAGGAAATCCCTGGCCAGGGTTGCTGAGATTTACTGGTAAGTGTTACCAGTAGTTTCTCGAATTGTTATAGACCTCATATCGACACGACTTATCGAGCTATTGGGGTCTGACGTTTACCACCCCTAGGCGAGATATGCGACATATCAGACGAATAGACCGGACTGTATGGTAGTGTTACTGGTTGGATTCACTGGAGTGTGAGCGGGCTTGCTCGTCGATCTTCAGATCGCTCAATACCCGGGTGGCCGTTACGTTTAGCAGACCGCTTGCGGCTTGTGGGTGTTTGATATGATCATCACCTGCTGCCGGCGTATTGACGAGTCTTTAGAGTCCTACACAGAGGTTTCCTGGCTCAAGTGAAACGAAATAAGAGCGCATATGAGATATGTGCGGGACCGAGAATAATACGTGTATGTGATACCGTATTTCATTCTCGCGATGAATGTATCGATTAGGTTATATGCGATATACCCTAGTTATCGAATCAAGGATTGATTCGATAAGCCGATACATTGAATACTAGTCGGTTGTGTGCGACATGACCGGGTCATTGAATCAAGTGTTGATTTAATGATTTAATGCATAATTATATATTTGATATATTGCTTTGCACTAACTAGTATTGGTTCACTTTAAACGGATTTTCTCACTTGGTTTGTGCGCATTATATATGTGATATGATTTTATGCACTTGCTTGTATCATGTTTGATGATGCATGCTTTTTGGTAAGTGTAAAGTATTAAACCTTGGTTAATGAAATGGTTAGGGTTTATTATTTGTTATTCATTTATCTTATTTAATTATCCATTTAATTTTGATAAATGAATAAAAGAAAATGAGAAAAGAATGGTGGCTAATTTTGTTTCATGTTGAAGCTTCTTGAAGCTTTGATCAAGTCAACCATTCTTATCTCATCCTTAACCCTAACCATTCCCACTAACCCTAGTTTAATCTCTACACTTTACCATGGTTACCTTTATGATAAGAATGATTATTCTTTTCTTTTCTAATTATTCTTATCATAACAATTTCCTTCTTCTTCTTCATTTCTTCAAGTGAAGAAAGCTTGCCTCCATCAATGGCAAGTGATGAAAAAGAGTGAGAAATCCAAATCTAAAGTCTACCCACTTCCTATTTCTTCATCCTCTACCTCTTGCCAAGTAGTAGAGTGTGTTTTCTTCACAAGTTTCATGACTTGGTGAAGTGAGAGCTTGATCTTGCGATGCTTCGACGTAGATCATCTTCGGCATGGACATCGACGACCTAGCTCGCTTATTCTTCGACGAAGCCGACGCTAGAGCCCGGGAGTTCACTTGGACAGCGAAGGGACTTCGTTGCGGAGCTATGGAGGTGGAGCACCGGATCTACAAAGGTTGTATATCCGTATTCTCATAGTTAAGTGTTAACTAGTTTGTGTTTTCGCCTAGATTTCTAGCCGACGGTCCGTAGTCGGGTTCCTCGGCACCTAGATTTTTTGAAATTGGCATGTTCGATGCCTTGGGAGACCTCATTAGGGTGCCTAGGAACCCTACAGTGGTATCAGAGCCTAGCTAGAGCCTTAGGCGAAGTCTAGACGACGTTTGAAGTCCGAACGAACCCGAAACCCCAAATCAAAATTGCTCTCTGGAAATTTTCTAAAATCTGGGATTTTTCAATATTAAAAATATGCAGAAAATAAAGCAGGGTTTATTATGAAATACTGTGCAAAACGGAGCCGTAACTCCGTCATGACGGCGCGGAACCGCGGCCTAAGCCCACGTGGCGCGGCGGTTCCGCGGCGATACTGTTGACTCTTTGACTTTTGTTTGCACAGTAATTCCTATTTTCTGGAGTTGGATTTTCTGGGAATTTTTAATATTTATTCAAGAGTTGAATTTTCTGGGGTTGCTTTGGGGATTCGGTGTTTCGATCTGGGTATCAAATTTTGTCTATGTGGCTTTCCGGATAAATTCTTGAATATGTTAAAAAGTTCGTCCGGATATAAATACCCAATTTTTCCCCTGTCGGGAAATTTCCAAGTGTTGGATTTTTCCGTAGTTTAACGACGTTCTAAGTAGTGCAAGTAACGCGATGGACCCTCTAGAAGACAACAAACCTTAACTCGATTATGTGACCGTCTTGAACTGCCCTTTGAACCTTCGGGTTTGGGGCAGTACGGCGTGCCATATGTGAGGCGTTGGCTTGACCCTTCTACGGCTGGACCGTTGGTACTGAGGCACGAACTGAATGTTGTTAGACTTATTTCATGTGTTGATGTTTCGGGAAAACTTGGGTGTTCGATTGTTCGATCGGAAAGTTTGACATTTTCTATTTATCCGGAATGAGATACAATAATTGGAATTCACAATAAATTATGAGATAACTGAATGAATGTTGTAAATCTAGCAATTTAGTCTCACTTGATCGGTTGCCTCGGAATTTGATGTGATCAAAAGTCCGTCGCAATCACGTAGCGTACGCGGATACTCGCCGGGTAAACTTAATAGACAGCCTCACTCCATAGCCCCGACCAAGTGACTGTAGGAGAACCCCGTCGCCGAAAGCATCCGTTCGGGTGCTCGCGGTGGCGGTGTTCCGCCTTGGTTCACTTCGTCGACGGTATCGGGGGTGCGGCTGCCTACTGAAGTTTGCGACGAGTATTCGATCAAAATGTCGGGAATCTTGTTGAATTGCCCGACTTAATATTGAAAAGTGTTTTCGATTTTGAGACTAAAATGCGGGGTTTATAATTGTTAGGCATGCGATGTCTAAGTAATTCATTTGGTCAGGCATGCGATGTCTGAGGTGGTTGCGGATTCCAACTGTTGTAGTTTTACACTTTCTTTTCTGTGACCGTAAGTGTAATATGTGATATCGCCGGTTTCGTTGCTATATGCCAACGACAATTGGGATGCGCATATTTACTTACGTTGATGACATGTGATGTTATGTGTTGCTGGATATGTTATATTGGATCGTCGTGTTTGAATAGCCGGGGGTTTTTATGTGAGATGAGTGTTTTTCATTTTCATTCATGTAAAAACTTGTATGTAATATTCTTTTATTGGGGCGCTTCCAGGTTGCGGAAGTTGTCACCCTTTGTATATTATTTACTTTTCCGCACTAGGATAGACCCAAGGAGGGGAGCACAAGTAACCGGGTTCTGGAGTCCAGTGGGAGACCAACTCGAGGAGTCGAGTCTGGGTCTCCTAACTCTAGAATTGATAGGGTTGCTTGCCGCTCTCGTAGGGGTCTAGGGGTGTGGGTTTGGCTATTCATCACGACCGTGGAATCCGTGTTTTATACTGGCTCGTATTGAAAACACGGACGTCCTAGTATATCCAATATTTCATATGATTCTTCTGCTGCGATATCTGTGATGTGATCATGTGATGTTCTGTGATAGATACAGTATATAGTATATATGATATATTATATAGGCGTTACTTATGTTTTACACCCGCGCTAGCCCTGCCCCGCTCTGCCGTTAGTCACCTAACCTAACGGTGCACGAGGGGACATCGAGGCGAATGCGGATGGCATAAGTGTACGTCGTATTTATCTGTGATGTTTAGGTACTTAAATGATGGGATTTCATTAATGTGATTAATGAAATAAAAGAAACCTAAGATGTTGTAGAATCGAATTTCAAAATAAAAGGGGTAGCTACAGTTCTTGCTTTGCACAGAGGTATATGTGATATATCCTGCACCTTATTCGATGAGGAAAGGACCGAGATACCTTCACCGGGAGTGACTCCTTTAGCAATAACTGGCAGATGCTACACACTCGGTTTGTCTTTTGATTGCTTTTAAGTGTTTTTGCTTTGCACAGTGATATATATGATATATCCCGCACCTCATTCGACGAGGAAAGGACCGACGATCCCTTCACCGGGAATGACTCCTTTAGCAAAACTAGAAAAGCCTCAAAAACACTCCATTTCAAAATTCATTCGATCCTACAACGATATCAAGTTCATTACGCAATAGGTTTTCAGAAAAACCTGTCGTAGCCCTCCGTCATTTCAGATAAGTCCTATTTAGTATTCGTGCTACGTTTGTTGACCTCCGTCAAGGCGTAGTGTGCGGTAGCTAACTAGTATTTATCTGTTTATGCATATGATGCAGATTGAGTTAGGGTAGTCGTGCGGCCTTGTTGACCTCCGTCAAGGGTCGTGCGGGTGGGTTTAATTCGATCAAGAAATGACGGGTTGAACTTGACTAGTAGCCTATGGTTTGTTGACCTCCGTCAAGGTCATAGGGTGCTAGGGGCAAAATATTATCGGGAATTTCAAGTGTTGAAATTTGCAATGAGATTGCATACCTTCTATGAGATAGTTGGATCCCGATACCCGCTGCGAGTAATTGTTACTCCTGGGAGAGTTTTACACATTACAATTAGCCGATCAAGTAGGTGTCTAGAAAGGTGTCAACGGGGTTACGCCTCTGGGAAAATGAGGTTTACATTAATTAGGTTCGTGCGAAAGCACGGGGGACCTCCCTCAAAGTACCGACACTGGCCTGGCTGAAAGATTGGCGAACTTGTAGTGTGTAATTAATCCCGGCTAGTCTTTCCTTTTAGGGTTTGAAGGAAGATTTGATAAAAAGCAGTGGGAACCATCCTGATTAGATAAAATAATAACCAATCTATTCTTGCAAGAGCGCACGCTGAGTGTTTTCTTCTCTCTCTCTCCTGGTAGTGACCATGTCACGCCTTAATCAAGATAATAAAATGGATTATTGACCGAACCCGCTTGTTATACTGAACTGGGGAACGCTGGTCCCGCTCCAACTTATAATTGTTATAAGACAGAGCAGGAAATTGGGGATTACCAGAATTCCCGTGCCGCCCAAACGAGGAGAGTGCATGATGATGCATCATCTTCGGGTGTGTTCATTACACAGAACTGTTTCTCAGTATCCTTTACGTCCTGGGTATGTGATACCAGATCAGGATCCCAGATATGTAATCTGTTACATAGGGCTGCAAAAAGGTAGAGAACTGAGAACGGGTGATAAGTTTCATGAGGCAGAAAACGGGGCAAGTGTTGCAGCCAAGTCTGTTGGTCACTGTCACCCTGTATTACAATACATTGATTCTGAACGAATGTTATTAGATACTGAACCTGTTATGCAAAATCATATCTGTCTCTTTATTAGTAAAGAAACGATAAAATTTTGTATTGTTGGACAATGTTTTGAACATTTCCTATATCAAAAGTTGATTGGTTCAGGCACGTTATCTAAAAGCATTAATGTTCTAAATCAAACTACAGTTATTAGTATACGGAACACACACGAGAGGAAGAGTTCAGAATTGAACGATTCCTTCTTGAGGTATTATAGACTGGGTCAGATCAATGTGACCCGACTAGCTAGAGTTACATATAGATGCATATTTAAATTAGTTTGAATTTACATCTTGTGAAACTCGCCAGTCATGTCACAAAGATAAGATGACCACAGCTCTGTTTATTGGAAACAGAGAAAGAGTTAGTAAACTCTTGGGATGATACATGTTGATGTATGTTAGGTCCCCTGTCTACACATGCCAGGACTGGTTCTTTGTACTTCATTACATTCTCTGATAATCTCTCAAGATTCAGACATATGTTCCTGTTGAAACATGAGTCCGAGCCTTTTGAGATATTCACAGAATATAAGCGAGAAGTAGAGAACCAAAATACGGGTATAAGTATTATGTCCTTTGATGTGATCGAGGAGGAGAATACTTGAGCACGGAAATACTGGACTATTCTAAAGGAGAATGAGATTCTCTCTCAGCATTACTCCTCCGTATACACCAAAACGATGGTATGTCGGGGCGGAGCAAATACACCCTATATGATATGGTGTGCTCTATGATGAGTACTGCTGAGTTACCTTTTTCCTTTTGGGAGTTATGCACTTGAGAAGCTGCATACCTATTGAATAGGGTTCCAATCAAATCAGTTGCCTACCATTTCATATGTGATATGGAAAGGGAAGAGCCCATGTCTTAAGCTAGTTAAGATTTGGGGTTGACCGGCCTATGTCTAAAAGCAAAATCCGGACAAGCTCGAGGCAAGATCTGTTATGTAGAACTGGAAATGTTCCAGCTATACAAACTGTAGCTGATGATTTGAAAGAACCAAAGGATTCAATAGTTACCAACGAACCTCAGCCTCTCCGCCGATCTAATAGGGTTCCTCACCCACCTGAGAGATACTTCTGTTTCTCTATGACAGTGGGAGCGAGGATTGCATCATGAGATGATGACCCAACTAGTTTCGAGCTGGCCATCTGGAGTGGGACTCTGTAAGAATGGCTGGATGCTTAGCGATCTGAGATGGAATCCATGTACACCAACAAAGTATGGACTTTAGTTGCTATATCTGAAGGGTTAAATCCCCATCAGGAGCAAGTATATCTTGAGAAGATTACTTGGTGTACATGGAAGAGTTGAGACTTTCAAAGCTAGACTTGTTAAAGGTCTACATCATTGACCAGGTATGGATGATGATGAAACCTTTTCTAAGTAGCTATGCTTAAGTCCATCCAGATCCTACTTGCTACGGCTACATACCATGACTACGATATCTGGTGGTTGGGTGTCATGACAACTTTTCTAAATGATGTTTAGAAGAGAGCGTCTATAAGTACACAGCCAGAGGGCCTCGTAGACAGTGGGAGCAGCGGAAACGTGTGCAAGATGCTTTATAGGATAAAGCAGGCATCGCGGAGTTGGAACATCTGTTTTGATGAAATAGTTAAACAGTTTGACATCATCAAAATGGTAGATGAACCTTGTATATACAAAAAGGTAGTAGGGAGTATGGTAGTGATCCTTATAGAGTACGTGGATGACATACTCTTGATAGGGAAGGAGTTTCCTATGCTACGCTCGATCAATCTCCGCTTATCACAATGATTCTCCATATAGGATCAAAGTGATACCTACTAAATCCTAGGTTTTGGATCTATGAGATAGATCTAAATGGATGTTAGGATTCTCACTAGTTGTAGTGAGAAGGTATCAATCGACCCTGGGGAGAATCACTGGAATGGTTCCAGGGTGATAAAGACGACTGAGTGTCAGTCATAGGCATTGTCTTTACCCTCAGTAAAGGGACGGTATGTTGGAAGAGTTCCAAGCAAAATACCGTGACATACTAGACGATAAAGGCTGGATATATCGCTACTTAAGATGCTACCAAAGAGGCTGTTTGGGTGTATATTGGTTCATGAGATGAACTATGTTCCTCCCATTGTGTGACAATGGAGTTGTGGCTTATGCCAAGGAACGCCGGTCCCATCAGTGATCCAGACATATTCTAAGGCAGTATCACTTGATCATGGGGATGGTTGATCTCCAGGGTGATCGAGGTTAGGAGAGTAGATTCAGAGGACAACACAGCGGATCCACTCACGAAAGGCATTTTCCCAGAGAGAGACTTTTATGGGATGGTTGAGTATGAGATACTACAACCACTGCTACAGATGGCCCTAGTGCAAGTGGGAGATTGTTAGTTATATGTATGCCCTAGAGGCCATTACTGTACATCGGATGTATATTGTAGTGGATGCTGAGACGTATATAGGAAGGACTTTCTTGCTCAACATGATAGTATGCTATCTGGTTGCTCTTTACCTTAACGTGTACACTGTTTGTCTCTCTGTTACATGTTGGTAAAGCCCTTAGGATGTGTGCTTGACTACCTGGACTATGATGCGGATCATACTAGTGGGGACATGGTAGTCCATAAGTACATCCTTCAAAGTCCCTAGTCGTGGGTGTGTCGAGACGGGGCATCGATATACCAGAGTAAACTAGCGTATACCTTCTCGACCCATACAGATGGGCGATGGATGATCCCATATCCATTGGTGTTTGACATCGGAGATGATATACGGGTGCTCATTATAGACTGGGTACACTGGACGGACTCGCCGAGAACTCCCAGATGGTATTATACCTCACGTCAGATGGCAGTTCTCTGGTGACACTGGTACAGAGTAGTCTGTTGACCCGAGATCGTCATAGAGTCTTGTATGGTTCCCACTGTGCTTTGATTTCCATCTTACCACGTCCAAGAGGGCGTGCAAAACGGTGGTTTTTGGGTACAGTCCCGAGTCACATGGAGGCAATGAGCGATAGGAGGGGATTCGTCTCTCCCGGTATAGGGAGTTGATGTTGCGCTGTGTTCGATTGGCTATAACAGGAAATCCCTGGCCAGGGTTGCTGAGATTTACTGGTAAGTGTTACCGGTAGTTTCTCGAATTATTATAGACCTCATATCGACACGACTTATCGAGCTATTGGGGTCTGACGTTTACCACCCCTAGGCGAGATATGCGACATATCAGACGAACAGACCGGACTGTACGGTAGTGTTACTGGTTGGATTCACTGGAGTGTGAGCGGGCTTGCTCATCGATCTTCAGATCGCTCAATACCCGGGTGGCCGTTACGTTTAGCAGACCGCTTGCGGCTTGTGGGTGTTTGATATGATCATCACCTGCTGCCGGCGTATTGACGAGTCTTTAGAGTCCTACACAGAGGTTTCCTGGCTCAAGCGAAACGAAATAGGAGCGCATATGAGATATGTGCGGGACCGAGAATAATACGTGTATGTGATACCGTATTTCATTCTTGCGATGAATGTATCGATTAGGTTATATGCGATATACCCTAGTTATCGAATCAAGGATTGATTCGATAAGCCGATACATTGAATACTAGTCGGTTGTGTGCGACATGACCGGATCATTGAATCAAGTGTTGATTTAATGATTTAATGCATAATTATATATTTGATATATTGCTTTGCACTAACTAGTATTGGTTCACTTTAAACGGATTTTCTCACTTGGTTTGTGCGCATTATATATGTGATATGATTTTGTGCACTTGCTTGTATCATGTTTGATGATGCATGCTTTTTGGTTAAGTGTAAAGTATTAAACCTTGGTTAATGAAATGGTTAGGGTTTATTATTTGTTATTCATTTATCTTATTTAATTATCCATTTAATTTTGATAAATGAATAAAAGAAAATGAGAAAAGAATGGTGGCTAATTTTGTTTCATGTTGAAGCTTCTTGAAGCTTTGATCAAGTCAACCATTCTTATCTCATCCTTAACCCTAACCATTCCCACTAACCCTAGTTTAATCTCTACACTTTACCATGGTTACCTTTATGATAAGAATGATTATTCTTTTCTTTTCTAATTATTCTTATCATAACAATTTCCTCCTTCTTCTTCATTTCTTCAAGTGAAGAAAGCTTGCCTCCATCAATGGCAAGTGATGAAAAAGAGTGAGAAATCTAAATCTAAAGTCTACCCACTTCCTATTTCTTCATCCTCTACCTCTTGCCAAGTAGTAGAGTGTGTTTTCTTCACAAGTTTCATGACTTGGTGAAGTGAGAGCTTGATCTTGCGATGCTTCGACGTAGATCATCTTCGGCATGGACATCGACGACCTAGCTCGCTTATTCTTCGACGAAGCCGACGCTAGAGCCCGGGAGTTCACTTGGACAGCGAAGGGACTTCGTTGCGGAGCTATGGAGGTGGATCACCGGATCTACAAAGGTTGTATATCCGTATTCTCATAGTTAAGTGTTAACTAGTTTGTGTTTTCGCCTAGATTTCTAGCCGACGGTCCGTAGTCGGGTTTCTCGGCACCTAGATTTTTTGAAATTGGCATGTTCGATGCCTTGGGAGACCTCATTAGGGTGCCTAGGAACCCTACACAAAGGTCTCTTTCGCACTCAAGATATCCTCACACAAAGAAAAGAAGAGAGTTACAATTAAGCACAATCACTCACAAAAGAGTTTCTCTCAAAGCGCTCTCTCTCTCCTCTCTCTCTCTCTCTAATACTCTAACAAGTATGGATAGTCAAACGAAAACTCTTGATTTTGTGTGTAGGAATGAATTTGATAGCTAATTGAAAAATCTTTTAAACTCTCACAAGAGATGGAATTTTTGGCTCAAAATCACTTAGATATTGGCAATTGAAAAGCTCAAGTGATTGCAATTGGTTCGTCCTTAAAAATCCATCTCAAAACTTATTTATAACCCCAAGAAAACAACTCAAAAACAAGTGGGGACAAGCAGTTTTAACATAAGACAAACGTCTGAAGGCAAGGAGGGCAGACGTTTGGCCTTAAAGAAAAATGTACCCAACGGCTATATTTTTTTTCAAAATTCCTTAAAAGCAGACGTCTGAAGTTCAAAGAGGGTAGACGTCTGAAGGAGAAATATTTTGGCTAAAACAAAGCATCAGACGTCTAAAGGAGAGTTTCAGACGTCTGGCTATTTTGGGCAAAAGGCCAGAGTGAAAACAGACGTCTGAAGTTCAAGTGGCAGATGTCTGAAGGTTAAAAACCAGTTTTGAAAACTCATCATTAGACTTCTGCCTAATAGAACTGCAGACATCTGGCCATAATACAAAATCTGATATTGAACCTGATATTTGAAAATGAATAGTAGCCAGACGTCTGAAGCTCATATAGGAAGACGTCTGCTCAAGTACAAAAGGCAGATATTTAGGGTTTTAAGAATACGAAAACTTTAAACTCGAAAATCCGATGTTTGTAAAACTTTTGTGCTATAGTGTGTGAGTGTTCAAGAGCTCTAAATGATATAACTATATTTGATAGATTACTTACATAGAATCCTATGTCGATGTGGCATTTCTTTGAAATCTTGAATTTTCGACACTTCGACACGAGCTCTTGAAATTTAGGCGAAGCTTGAACTTGTTGGTCGATTGATTTTCAATTGGATTCGATAGTTCAAGTCTTCCTTAATATTCGCCACTCCTCTTACTATCATCTCGAAGTCAAAATTTGATCTTCAAATATTGGATTATCTTGGACTTCGACGTTTCAAATTTGGACTTGGCTTCTAGCTTCTTCGCTATTCATAGCTTTAACTCTTGAAACTCTTGAACCTTAGCTACTTAGCTTCATGAAGCTTGAATGTGCAATTTTGGAAGCACCCGTCTATATCCTCCAATCTTCATTAAATATATCCATTTAAACTCGATTTCCTCCATCCTCCTTTATAGAGCATCGTCTCAAGATATCCGATATTCTAAAATGCAATCTTAAAGACCAAGCTCATCATATACGGTGTAATAAAATAAACAGGATAATAAACACTATATATAAACATTCATTGTTTGAAAGCGAAACTATGAATATCAATATCGACATCGATATGTAAATCACAAGCAAAGCAAAAGATATTGATAAACAATGTCTCTCTCTCTCTCTCTCTCTATATATATATATATGTATGTATGTATGTATGTATGTATATGAAAACCAAGATAAGAAACGCATGTATTTATATAAGAATTCATGTTTTGAATATCAAAGCAATGAACGAGAATAATATATCAATATCAACAAATATATCAAATGCAAAGCATGAGATGTCGATATATTATTCGACATACACAAGATATAAGATATGCAAGCTAATAATCAAGTGTATGCAAGTTTAGTGTTAATAATGAAACAAGATAAAGCATGAAAACTAAACACATATCATGTTTTGAATCACATCATCAAAACCATAAAACCATAAGTCATCAACATCCCTCTTTTTGATGATGTCAAAACATGAATAAGAGATAATATATCGATATCAATCATAACCAAATATATGATATTGATATACCATCACAACCCTATTACTCTCCCCTTTTTTGACATAATCAAAATGAGTGTTTAAGAAGTTTAGAACGTTTGAAGTACCCCCCTAAACATATGTGTACACTTAGAGCGAATCAAACGTTTGAATTACTCGCTCTAAATGTATGCATAGAAAACTAATACAAAATGGATATGATCATGAGTAAAAGTGCAAAATTTTGAAGATGGAGCTCATATCCAAAAGCGTGTATATAATATATGCAAAGAAAAGCAAGGATACACGCATAAATATCCACATGAACAAAATATAAACAAGTTATAATGGCATATGGAGGCAAGTATGAGTTGATACCAATTGAAAATGAACAATTTTGAAAGTGGAGCTAGACTCAAATAGAAAAGTATGTTTTGAAAAAGATATACAATGAAAAAGCTCAAAAACATGCGCTAACTCATAAAAAGTAAAACAAGTTTTGAAACTTATGAGTTAGCATACATGTCATAATACGAAGCATAAGATATCAATGAAAATCAAAAGCGTATTACACATGTACTAAGTGCGTGCGAGTATTCAAAAACAAGATTAATGTGATTTAAAAAGTGGACAACACGAGATAGGGAAATTAAATACGTAATTTTGCGTCAATAGCGCAAAATTCACTTATCCCAATCGCTTGAATCTCCCAAAAATGAGAAGCAAGCCCAAAAGATCGATTCATAAATCCTATCTCATAATCATTTGTAACCAAACCATTAGAGCTCAACAAGATGATGATAATGGAATTCAAGTGATAGAAAATAATGATACTAAACTCAAGAACCGATCAAAATATGCACAATTAACCAAGATGATACCAATAAAAAGTTCAAATGTGCATCCTACTCACATAAATTGATACCAATTAAAAAAAATATGCAACAAATCGGAAAATATTAAAAACCGTATGTGAGTGCAAGTATAAGTTCTCAAAGATGTGCAAGATGATGGGTAAACTCATGTGTAGTGTGTGTACAAGAAAAAATATACAATCTAAGCAAATACACACGAAAAACATGAATAATGTAGTTAAACACTTGGTTCTATCATTTAGAGAATCAAATACCTGGTGAAGGGTCCCCAATAGTCTCCACTAAACCCATGAATATGATTCATTGTAAATAACGAAATCCATAACGGGTTTCCCCTAAAAGGGCTGCAGAAGCCATAATTGGCAAGATGAGCAAGTAGTTAATACCTAAATGACTCAAGCGAAGGGTGTGCAAAAAAATAAGCAAGTCTAAGAACTAAAACCCTAAATAAGGTGCAAAGCAAAGATACCAATTGAAAAATTGGTTCAAGTTAAAACTAAGTGCCAAATAAGGTCCATATGAAAAAGATTTAAGCAATTTAAAATTACATGGATACAAACTCTCATTTATAAGATTAAAAACTCATTATAAGGAAGTGAGAGTGGTTTATGGCATGAAAACAGAAGATAAGAAAATAAAAACAAGTTTTTAAGCCAAGTTGTGCTCAGGCTTTAAAAGATTTCAAATTTAAAACACATGAGCACAAGAATTCATATATGAGAAAAAGAATGACATGATATAAAGCATCTCATATATGAAACAAGCACAAAAAGATATAAGAAATTTGAAAAACCATTGTGCAATCTACCCAAATAATAGTAACGAGTGTAAAGCATGGGTACAAGAAAGAAAAAGGATCATATGAGGTATATATATGCTTATCTACTTCTAGAATATCACAAAATAAGCACAAGTCAATAGGCGATATTCATAAAAGAGAATAGCAAAAGCAAATGACACCCTACAATGCGATGAGTCATAGCAAGTTTTGTTGGGATTTCCTAGCGTCCTAACCATCTACCGTGGCCGTTGCGGAACAAAAATTAGGGGTTTAATAAAACAGGCACTAGAAAAAACCCGTTGTTCCCGCCAAAATCTTCGGCCAAGAGCTATTTGTTCCTGTATATGTCGGCTTAAGTTTCGTTTACAGATATGTGTGAAACTAGGCTCATTCATATACGCACATGCACACATCAGGGGAAGAACAGGTGTTCAACGACAAAAATGAAGCATTTAAATGAACATTTTATTCTACAGGAAATAGATCACCAAACACGGGATCGAAACTACAGGGATTTACAAAACTATGGATAAAATTGTCTAACTCCCTCTCTGCCTTCTCCACCATGACAAAGCAGCGATCTTCACGAAGAGTAGCTATCCATCGGTCAGCACTACACCCATCAGCAAAGGCAGACATGACGACCCGCTGAGCCCGTATCTGGCTTAGCAGCCGAACAGAGCGATCTCTCAGAGCTGTGGTGATCAGAAGTGCCTCGTGGAAGCACTCGATATTGTTTTTCGTGGCGTCGAGAATTGCCGGAGTCATCTCCGCCGGAGGAGGGAGAATATCATTGATCACAGACAAGATAACCATCCGGAGACAAATGGAGCCGATGGGGAGAGGGGATCCTATACGAGTCAAGAGCTCGTGGAGCACCGTGTCGCATTGGTCATCCGTAAGAGTAGGGTTCACCAAGCGCGCAGCAAAATAAGGAACAATTTCTTCAATGGGCACCTCCCATGGCTGACGGCGAGCATGTGGGCGATTACAAGCCATAGCTCTTCTCTGTTAAAATGATTCTCTGAAAATGAGAGAGAAAAGAAGCATTGCTTCAGATTATGAAGGGAGACATTTAAATCTAGGCACAGAAAATGCTGTGCATGATGGAACTATTTCCAAGCTCTGGGAAAGAGAAGTTTGACTCAGGAAAAGCGGAGAAGGAAAGTGAAAAGACGCCTTCAGTAATGAGGAAGCGCCTCACGTGTAAAGCACGAGAGTGCTGAGCACCAAGAGCGCCAGCGCCATGAGTCAAAGATTCTGAGGCAGCGCCTCACGTGCAAAGCACGAGAGCGCTGAGCACCAGCGCTAAAGAATCAAATACTCTGAAGCAGCGCATCACGTGCAAAGCACGAGAGCGCTAAGCGCCAAGCGCTAAGAGTTGATGACTCTGAGACAGCGCCTCACGTGCAAAGCACGAGAGCGCCAAGCGTTAGAACTAAATGTTCTCCACCATTGGATCAAAGATTCAACTGAGATGAATAAATTATCAAATTACAGAATAAAATTCTGTTGAGGAAATACTCCTCAAATCTTTCCAAACATGAAAGATTGTGCTCTGTAAATCGGAGTACTATTTGATCAAAGATCCAATGGTGATTAAAAATCACCAAGATACAAAATAAGTTCTGTATGGGAAAATATTTTCCCAATCTTTTTAAAAACAAGAAGATTGCCTTCTGTAAAACAGAAGCCCTTGGAACAAATATCCAACGGTGGGAAACATCCCCAAATCAATCAGAGGAAAGATTTCCTTAACTGATTCAACAAATCAGCCTCCCCTATATGAAGGACTCAAGACTTCAAGTCGAAGAGAGAGGAACCCCCCATAAATTTCAAAAAGAAAACGAGAAGAGCAAGCTCTGAAAAGAAGAATTTCTTCAAGGTAAATAAAACAGAGAGATCAAAGTATCTCATAAAAAAAGAACTTAGTTCTTTTCTAGATCATAGATCTACAAAGACAGAAGTCTTTCATAAGAGTAGGAGAGATTGGAGCATCTCATCATAAAAAAGGAGGGAGAAGAACTTAGTTCTGTTTAGATCACAGATCTATAAGACAAAGACAAAGTCTTTCATAAAAACAGAAGAGATCATAGCATCTTTTATTAAAATAAGAACATAGTTCTTGGATCCACGAGACAAAGTCTTTTAAATCTCCGAGCACAGAATTTATCAAGAGCGCTCTGCACTCATTGGCTAGTGCTCAGCGCCAAGCGCGCCACGTGCTCCTCACGTGTGCGCTATTTCATAAGAAGCGCCTTAGCGCTCTAGGTCGGGCGCCAAGCGCGCCACGTGCTCCTCATGTGTGCGCTATTTCATAAGAAGCGCCTTAGCGCTCCAGGTCTAGCGCCCAGCACCAAGCGCGCCATGTGCACCTCACGTGTGCGCTATTTCATAAGAAGCGTCTTAGCGCTCCAGGTCTGGCGCTCAGCGCCAAGCGCGCTACGTGCTCCTTACGTATGTGCTATTTCATAAGAAGCGCCTTAGCACTCCAAGTCTGGCGCTCAGCGCCAAGCGCGCCACGTGCTCCTCACGTGTGCTCTATTTCATAAGAAGCACCATAGCGCTCCAGGTCTGGTGCTCAGCGCCAAGCGCACCACGTGCTCCTCACGTGTGCGCTGAGGAAACACAAAGTGTTCTTTAAATAGAGCCCAGCGCCATAATAAAGAGTGTCCAATACTCAATAAAAAGACACAAGAAAAAGGGGTGTCAGAACCCAAAATTAATGCTATTATTGAACAAAAGAGGTTAAGCCCAAACAAATGTTTAACAAACAAACAAATGTTCAACATCAAAACAAATGTTCAACAGTTTAATCAGAACCGAATGGGCTGAGCCCAAGTTGGCCACAAGTCCCTAGCTCAGACCGGCTGAGCTCATATGCTCACAATTGGTCTTGGTTACAAGCCTGACTACAGATCTCCCAACCAACCTTGGTTCAAGGGTACATCTCTTCATTCCTCTGATATATGTCCTTGTAATTCTTCAACGTCTTCAGAGTGGTAACAAGTCCCGACAACCAGACACTCCATAGACTATGATGTCCGTAAACCCCACAGACTATGACGTCTTTAAACTCCATGGACTATGATATCCTTAAACTCCATAGACTATGATGTCCTTAAACCCAATGGACCGCAACGTTCCTAAACTAAAACTATAGAGCCCAAATGCCCTGTCATCGGATCTAAATGATTCCGAACCCCCGTTGAGTAGATCTTAGTCTAAAATTAGACTAACGTATCCTTAAAAAACGTTTAAGTAGATCTTAATCTCAATGAGATTAACGATCCTTAAACCCAACCCAAACCTAAATCTAAGAAAATACGGATTTGGACTAATCCACGCCCTACGGGCAACAACATAAATTAGTCTCTGTATACAATCCACGGGCAACCAAAAAATAAAATAAACACACACGACACGAAGTGACCATTTGGAGAAGGAGAAAGTTGTTACCGCAATGCGGTAGCGTTTTTAACTGCAGGGGCTTGTGCCTGCAGGGAAGAGCGTCCCCACAATCAAAAACCTTTCAAATGAGGGAGAATCTGACGAAGTCTGCTATAACGGTCACATCCGTCTAAACCTCCAATACACGGTGCCATAAATCAACTTGGCATCTTCTGAGAGATGGACGGATAAAATCAAATAGCATCTGCCCCTAAATTCAGGCGAGATGACCTACGTGGTCTCGTCTTCCATATTTTGGTGGAGAACAGATTCTGGCACGCCCAGTGAGACCTTTTCCTCTTTCCACTCCACACTTCGTATGTCGTATTCACGAACGAATCGCTGTTTGATATGGTTGCCCCTAGATTCGAGGTACTAAGATTTGGTGTCTTGCTCCCATGCAGAGAAAATGTCTTCCAACTGCACTAGCTGCAACAACAACTCCCACTCTGTCCTCGCCGGCCTCAAGCGGCCTCCCTTTTTACGATGCCAGTGGAACAGGTGATGCAAGCCACCACTAGGCTATTTTTTGAGACCATGCTCCCACCAATGAGCTTCAACGCCCTATTGCTGTCGCAAGAAGCTCAAAAGAAGTTGGTCTTTGATTGGCTTACAACTACCGTGGACCCTCTCAATGGGTCGTACAAATCCAACGCCTCGGTCTTTAACAGACTGGGCCAAAACTCATGTGGGCCCATGAAAAAGCTTACAATACTTGAAGGAGTTATCCCGAAGCGGATAGCCATCCCTGCTCCAGTAAATGAAGTCATCAGAGAGGCTTCTCCTGCTAAGGGGTCGGTCTTCACAAGACTGGCTATGCCAACACCCGCTCCAGGCGAAGTCACTAGAGCCATTACCCCTGCTCGAAAGTCTGCCTTCGACAGGTTGACCATCCCTTCTCAACGGACGCTAGTCTTTGACAGGCTAACACAAACAACGGTTTCTCATCAAAGCATGAGGCACGATGCAGTTACCCCAACAGCAGAGGTGGTCCCGACCGCTCGACATGCTTGACGTCACCACTGGCGCTGAGTGAGGAAAGCTGGGGGCAGTTCCCCTTCTGGACTGACTCCACCAGCTCCAATAGTAGAAATCGATGATGTTGTTCCAACTGGGAACATGATTGAACCACTGAGGAGGGTGCGCAAAAACTCTCCAACTGCTATGTTGAAAAGATCTCCTCCACCTGTGGAGAACGCTACAAAGGTAAAGCTAGAGCAGCCCCCTCAACGGCTGTCCTAAAAAATTCACAGGGTCTGGCGAAGGGTCAAGGACTCTATGAAATTAACCAAGACTACTCTCGCCAACCAAAGAAAATGGAGGTTCGGCAAGAAAAGGACCACCCTGTCATACCATAGAAGGTGTTATCTATTTGGGTGCCCGCTGCAATGGCCCCCTCAACTTCGACCGCCCACAAAAGAAGAAGGCTGGAGAAAGTCCCCGTGTCCACGACAAAGCTCAAAGGCACTGGATCCAAACGCCCCAAGTCTGGGGGCATAGTGGTGCACACCATTTATATGGCTTCCGGAAAGGAGGATAGCCGTATCTCCACGGGCCATCGACCACTCACCCGATCAATAACAAAGGCTCAGGAGCAGCAACAGCAAAAGCTCCAGGAGATGCTAACAAAGATAGCCGCGCTCACTGGACGAAAAGAAAGCACGGAGACATTGTCGGAGCAGCATCAGGAACAAGAAACCGATGTCGAGTTCCTCCACAGAATCCTCGAGAAGAAAGACAAAGAGGCCGCGGAACAAGCGGCTAACATAAAGCAAATGGTGCTTCTGTTTCAAGATATGGTCAGGATGATGATACAGCCGGATCCTCCAGCTGAAGACCCTCCGATTATCCTTGAAGACGACAGAAGGGAGACATCAAACCCTTTTCTGGCCTCTGCAGCTGCAAAGGGGGAAACAATCTCGAAAGATGCGCTTGATGATTATATAGCTCAACAGATACGAGCTCATCAAGCGAACGAAGCTGCCGGCCAAATCATCAAAACTGGGCGACCATACCCAGGCTGGTACGATTAGATTGCGTACCCACTAGGATACACGATTCCTAAGTTCCACGTATACAAGGGAACAAGCAATCCCCATCAACATATCGCTCAGTTCAGGGCTCTGTGCAGCAACACTGGAGGTGACGATAAGCTACTGCTTTGCCAATTCGTCGGCAGCTTGGCGGAGACGGCATTCGAATGGTATTCAGAGCTTCCCAACGACTTCGTCAAAACTTTTACGGAGATGGAATTGCTATTCACACAGCGGGTCGCAAGTGCCAGCGAACGCACCCTGATCACGGCATTGATCAATGCCAGAATGAAGCCGGGAGAGACATGGGTGCAGTATGCAATTCGGTGGCGGAACCTATGGTCGAGATGCGAACAATGCATAGAAGAAGCTCCTGCCATGGGCATGTTCATATGGAACCTCGACCCTCAGTCGACTATCTCCCAATTCACGATGTTCTTCAAGTCGACCACCTTTCAGGCCTTGATTGACAAGCTGGCCCAAATGGACCAGATGAGCTATAGGCCTTTCCCTTCAAAAGCGGATTTTCGGAATGAAAAAGGCAAAGGGAAAGCGACCATTGTTGCTAACGCTCAACAACAGCCGAGTGAGCCGAAACTAGCTGCTCACCAAGGCAACAAGCGGCGATCCCTCGATGAGAAGTTAAGACGTCCTTACTCATTCCCCCAGGATAAAACAAGAAGACTGTTCGAACTGGCAGTACACAATAGGCTCATTACTCTGCCAGATCCAAGACATCCGTCGCAACCGAGCGACGTCAATAATCCCAATTACTACCCCTACCACCGAATAATGGGCCACCCAATCAAAAATTGCTACGTCTTCAAAAACTAGGTTAAAGACCAGTACCAACAGGTCAAGTTCACGCTGTCCGAAAACTGGAAGATAAATCCGCCACAACAGCACACTCCTAAAAGTGTAGACACGCCGGGGACATCATGCTCATTCATAGAGGAAGCTCCGTAGGAAGTAGTTCTTTCGGAAAAAACGAAAAGAATACTGAAGGATCGTCAAGCATGCCCCGCAATCAGGTGGAAAAGCCCGCTAGAGCCCGAGATCATTGAGGGGATGCTGAAGCCGCGCCCAACACCGGGAGTTAGTAGCGATGGGCAAAACACCCAGGCCCAGCCGTCAAAGTCTTCGAAGAAAAAGAAGAAGACCAAAAAGCCCGCACAGTCTGAAGACAAGCGCACGGATCTGCAAAAGCATATTGACGCGCTGGAGGAATACAACCAGAAGGCGCAAACCCCAGTCAAGCTTCAAGAGTTTCTCAATCACATACTTGAAAGTAAAGATAACGACAATGATGAGGGAGACGACTCGTCAGAGAAACCCGAAGATTATGTGGCAAGTTGGCACATGATCTCTCATTCGTTGCTAAATAACAAAGAAGCTCACTCGGCGTTAGAAGATAACATGGAGGAGTTAGGGGAAAGAGCAGTGCCAAAATCCTTGGATTATGTGACAAGGTCTATCAAGGGGAAACCTACTTGTTCATAGAGTATCCGGCGAAACTTCGCATCAAAGCTACTATGGATCGAAAAGTCCGTAAACTAGAAATTCACCTCAAATATAGAAATGACGGACCGAAACGTCCCTAAACTAACAGCGGACCGAGATGTCCTAAAACTAATTATGGACCGTAATGTCCTGAAACTAGCTATGGACCGAAATGTCCTAAAACTAACTACCGAACGAAACGTCTTTAAACTACTACAAACCCGCAGCATCCTTGAGCTGACGCGTAAAAAAAAAAGTGGTACGTCCATTAGCAAAATGGGCATGGATGAAAACCCGAAAGGGCTCCGTGAGTAAAAATAGCAGGGCTACCGGCGAGTTTGTGAAAACCCGAAAGGACGCAGACTTGTTAAAAAAAAGTGGTACGTATACAACCAAAATGGGCACGGATGAAAACCTGAAAGGGCTTCGTGAGTAAAACTAGCAGGGCTACCGGCGAGTTTGTGAAAACCCGAAAGGGCGCAGACTCGTTAAAAAAAAAATTCGTGCACACTTGCAAGGTCCTCTCGACCTTGTAAGGAGAAAACTACCTGCATGAAATCCTTACGACTCACAACGGAGCGACACACTTAGGAATCCCCACGATTCCAAAGAAGAAATTACACTTACGAGATCCTCACGACTCGTAAGGAGAACCCTCTTATGAGACCCTCACGGCTCATAAGATTCAAAAGCCTTAAGCTACAGGGATCTGAACCTAATCTTAAGCCATCACCTTTCCCAGATTGCCCTACAAGCGGTTCAATACTGACCCTTGTATACAATCCACAGGCATAAATAATCATTTCCTTGCCGAGTCCCACCAATGACGAGAAATGCCCTCATTTGATGAACAAACACTTGTAGGTCCTCTCGATTTACAAGGAGAAAACACTCTTGCAAGATCCTTACGACTTACAAGAGAACATACACTTAGAAATCCTCACAATTCCTAAGGAGAAAAGACACCTACTAGATCCTCATGACTCGTAGGGAGAAACACCTTTATGAGACCCTTACGGCTCATGAAGTCAAAAGCCTTAGTCAACAGGATCTTAACCCTGTTTACTAAGCCACCTTTGTTCGAACCGACAAAGGCAGATGATGATTCGCTCCTGGCAATATCCCAGTTGTAGCGATGCTGATGCCTAAATCGGTATCAAATTCCAAGTTCTTTTATGGAAAATGATGATTCGCTCCTGGCAACATTCCAGACGCAGCGATACTGATGCAAGATTGGTATCAGACCATGAGTTCCATACTCGGAAAAAAATGCATATAAAATAGCCGAAATGTTTGGGCCACTCGCAATAAAAATCAGCGAGTAAAATATATGCATACAAAAATAGCCGAAATGATTGGGCAACTTGCAATAAAAAACAGCTAGTAAAAAGAAAAAAACAGCCGAAATGATTGGGCACCGTGAAAAATAGCCGAATTGACTGGGCAATCGCGACTTTCGCGATATAAAAAGCTGAAATGATAGAGTATCGCGGAAAGAAATAAAAAAATGAAATGAAACTTTTTGTTCTGCAGGTAAGTCCATACTGGCCCCTGTATACAATCCATGGGCATAAACGAAAAGGGAACCACATGTCCCAACAAAGTCTATCAAAGGGAGAGTCAGGTCTAAGCGGCAATATCTGCATCCCAGAAAACCAGCAATAACGTTCTTCTTCTCTCCAGTAGGGTACAGGCGCGACATCAACAAATGGAGCCATGGTAAAGTCCCCTAGTTCCAAAAATCTCGACGGTTCACAGACAACCTAGAGACTACGTCGGAGCCATGGCAAAGTCCCTAGTTCCAGGTCTCGACAGCTACATCTACAGCCTGGAGATCAACCAACAGCATCCTTCTTCCTTCCAGCAAGATACAGGCGCGACATCAACAAATGGAGCCATGGCAAAGTCCCCTAGTTCCAAAATCTCGACGGTTCACAGACAACCTAGAAACTACATTGGTACCATGGCAAAGTCCCTAGTTTCAGGTCTCCACGGCTACATCTACAGCCTGGAGATCAACCAACAGCGTCCTTCTTCCTTCCAGCAGGATACAGGCGCGACATCAACAAACGGAGCCATGACAAAGTCCCCTAGTTCCAAAATCTCGACGGTTTACAGACAACCTAGAGACTAGTTCGGAGCCATGGCAAATTCCCTAGTTCCAGGTCTCGACGGCTACATCTACATCCTGGAGATCAACCAACAACGTCCTTCTTCCTTCCAGCAGGATACAGGCGCGGCATCAACAAATAGAGCCATGGCAAAGTCCCCTAGTTCCAAAATCTCGACGGTTCACAGACAACCTAGAGACTTCCTCGGAGCCATGGCAAAGTCCCTAGTTCCAGGTCTCGACGGCTACATCTACAGCCTGGATATCAAGCAACAGTGTCCTTCTTCCTTCCAGCAGGATACAGGCGCGACATCAACAAACAGAGCTATGGTAAAATCCTCCGGTTCCAAAACCTCGACGGTTCACAGACAACCCAGAGACAACCTCGACATTCGACGCAATATTGCAGGCACAATGTCAACCAATGAAGCTAAGGAAAATCCCCCGCTTCAGGGTCTTGACAGCAACTCAAATGAGACCTGAAAAGACTATCGGAGATCATCCCACACCAGCATGGAGTGGTCATGACTCATCGGAGCTCCCAAACTGAGCCTAACCTCAAGTAAAAAGCGATATGGAATACCCTAATGCTTGCTCTTTTGATGGTAATATTACCTGGAAGATTACTTGAAGACGTCTTGTCCAGCCCCCGAAGGGATCAGAGACACGACAGTCGCGGGGCTACCCGAACAACAAGATTGCATATCGGGGAATATATCGGCTAACGCGACGGTGCAAGGGGTAAAAAACCCTAGTACTATAGACCCTAACGGACTTCTATTAGCAGGAGTTAACTGTGACGTTAGGAAACCCTTGCGAAAACTTCTCAATTCGTCTCGACTCGTGAGGAAATTAGTGTCCTTGTGAGAACTTCTTGATTCGTCTCGACTCGTAGGGCAAAGCCTTAGGCAATTGGGATAATGACATGTTTCCTAAACACTGGGGCCCTGCAAGTCGGTCTAAGATGGACTATTTCATACTATTCATGGACCACACTCTCCAAAGTCGAATCTTGACAAGGAGGGAAACAACCACTTACGAGTCCTCTCGACTTGTAAGCGGGAAAATTCTCTTGTGAGATCCTTACGACTCTCAAGAGAAAGCACACTTAGGAATCCTCACGATTCCTAAGGAGAAAATACACCTACGAGATCCTCTCGACTCGTAGGGAGAAAAGTCTTTATGAGGCCCTCACGGCTCATAAAGTTGGAAAGTCTTAGGCAACAGATCTTAACCCTGTTTCCTAAGCCATCGCTACCCTATAAAGAGTTCAAGATGGACAACTATCTACTATCTATGGGCCACACTTGCCAAAGTTACATGCCACCGAGATGGAGGAGTTACTCATGAGCATGTAAATTACTTCACGCCAGATTAAGACACAAAGAAATCGAAGGGTGCAGCTCATAAGGCTGAGGGTTTGGAACTATATCCCTTAAGAGTTGAGATTTGAGTCAATGATAAATGATGACGCTTGTGACTGCTCGCTATCTTCTTAGATCAAGATTTTGAAAGTTATATACCGACTTGAAACCGGTCATACGCTATGAATTACTCTGCACTACATCACCCACGTACATACTTACGTAGGCAAAATAGTGGGGGCATTTGTTCCCGCCAAAATCTTCGGCCAAGAGCTATTTGTTCCTGTATATGCCGGCTTAAGTTTCGTTTACAGATATGTGTGAAACCAGGCTCATTCATATACGCACATGCATACATCAGGGGCAGAACAGGTGTTCAACGACAAAAACAAAAAATTTAATTGAACATTTTATTCAACATGAAATAGATCACCAAACACGGCATCGAAAGTACAGGGATTTACAAAAATATGGATAAAATTGTCTAACTCCCTCTCTGCCATCTCCACCATGACAAAGCGGCGATCTTCACGAAGAGTAGCTATCCATCGGTCAGCACCGCACCCATCAGCAAAGGCAAACATGACGATCCGCTGAGCCCGTATCTGGATTAGCAGCCGAACAGAGCGATCCCTCAGAGCTGTGGTGATCAGAAGTGCCTCGTGGAAGCACTCGATCTTGTCTGGCGAGCATTGCCGGAGTCATCTCCGCCGGAGGAGGGGGAATATCATTGATCATAGACAAAAAAACCATCCGGAGCCAAATAGAGCCGATGGGGAGAGGAGATCCTATACGAGTCAAGAGCTCGTACAGCACCGTATCGCATTGGTCATCCGTAAGAGTAGGGTTCACCAAGCGCGCAGAAAAACGGGAAAAAATTTCCTCAATAGGTACCTCCTATGGCTGACGGCGAGCATGTGGGCGATTATAAGCCATAGCTCTTCTCTATTAAAATAATTCTCTGAAATGAGAGAGAAAAGAAGCATTGTTTCAGATTATGAAGGGAGACATTTAAGTCTAGGGACAGAAAATCCTGTGCATGGTGGAACTATTTCCAAACTCTGGGAAAGAGAAGTTTGACTCAGGAAAAGCGGAAAAGGAAGGTGAAAAGACACTTTAAGTAATGAGGAAGCTCCTCACGTGCAAAGCACGAAAGCGCTGAGCGCTAAGAGCGCCAGCGCCATGAGTCAAAGACTCTGAGGCAGCGCCTCACGTGCAAAGCACGAGAGCACTGAGCGCCAGCACTAAAGAGTCAAAGACTCTGAAGCAGCGCATCACATGCAAAGCACGAGAACGCTGAGCACCAAACGTTAAGAGTCGAAGACTCTGAGGCAGTGCCTCACGTGCAAAGCATGAGAGCGTTAAGCGCTAGAACTAAATGTTCTCCATCATTGGATCAAAGATCGAACTGAGATGAATAAATCATTGAATTACAGAATAAAATTCTGTTGAGGAAATACTCCTCAAATCTTTCCAAATATGAAAGATTATGCTCTATAAATCGGAGCACCGTTGGATCAAAGATCCAATGGTGATTAAAAATCACCAAGATACAGAATAAGTTCTGTATGGGAAATATTTTCCCAATCTTGTTAAAAACAAGAAGATTGCTTTCTGTAAAACAGAAGCCCTTGGATCAAAGATCCAACGGTGGAAAACATCCCCAAATCAATCAGAGGAAAGATTTCTTTAACTGATTCAATAAATCAGCCTCCCCTATATAAAAGACTCAAGACTTCAGGTCGAAAAGAGAGGAACCCCCCAATAAACTTCAAAAAGAAAACGAGAAGAGCAAGCTCTGAAAAGAAGAATTTCTTCAAGATAAATAAAATAAAGAGATCAAAGCATCTCATAAAAAAAGAAGAACTTAGTTCTTTTCTAGATCATAGATCTACAAAGACAGAAGTCTTTCATAAGAGTAGGAGAGATTGGAGCATCTCATCATAAAAAAAGAGGGAGAAGAACTTAGTTCTCTTTAGATCATAGATCTATAAGACAAAGACAAAATCTTTCACAAAAACAGAAGAGATCATAGCATCTCCTATTAAAATAAGAACTTAGTTCTTGGATCCACGAGAAAAAGTCTCTTAATTCTCCGAGCACAGAATTGATCAAGAGCGCTCTGCACTCATTGGCTAGCATTCAGCGCCAAGCGCGCCACGTGCTCCTCACGTGTGCACTATTTCATAAGAAGCGCCTTAGCGCTCTAGGTATGGCGCTCAATGCCAAGCACGCCACGTGCTCCTCATGTGTGCGCTATTTCATAAGAAGCACCTTAGCGCTTCAGGTCTGGCGCCCAGCGCCAAGCGCGCCATGTGCTCCTCACGTGTGCGCTATTTCATAAGAAGCGCCTTAGCGCTCCAGGTCTGGCGCCCAGTGCCAAGCGCGCCATTTGCTCCTCACATGTGCACTATTTCATAAGAAGCACCTTAGCGCCCCAGGTCTGGCGCTTGTTAGTTATATGTATGCCCTAGAGGCCATTACTATACATAGGATGTATATTGTAGTGGATGCTTGGACATATATAGGGAGGACTTTCTTGCTCGACATGATAGTATGCTATCTGGTTGATCTTTACCTTAACGTGTACACTGATTGTCTCTCTGTTACATGTTGGTAAAGCCCTTAGGATGTGTACTTGACTACCTGGACTATGATGCGGATCATACTAGTGGGGACATGGTAGTCCATAAGTACATCCTTCAAAGTCCCTAGTCGTGGGTATATCGAGACGGGGCATCGATATACCAGAGTAGACTAGCGTATACCTTCTCGACCCATACAGATGGGCGATGGATGATCCCATATCCATTGGTGTTTGACATCAGAGATGATATACGGGTGCTCAGTAGAGACTGGGTACACTGGACGGACTCGCCGAGAACTCCCAGATGGTATTATACCTCACGTCAGATGGCAGTTCTCTGGTGACACTGGTACAGAGTAGTCTGTTGACCCGAGATCATCATAGAGTCTTGTGTAGTTCCCACTGTGCTTTGATTTCCATCTTACCACGTCCAAGAGGGCGTGCAAAATGGTGGTTTTTGGATACAGTCCCGAATCACATGGAGGCAATGAGCGATGGGAGGGGATTCGTCTCTCCCGGTATAGGGAGTTGATGTTGCGCTGTTTTCGATTGGCTATAACTGGAAATCCCTGGCCAGGGTTGCTGAGATTTACTGGTAAGTGTTATCAGTAGTTTCTCGAACTGTTATAGACCTCATATCGACACGACTTATCGAGCTATTGGGGTCTGACGTTTACCACCCCTAGGCGAGATATGCGACATATCAGACGACGAGACCGGACTGTACGGTAAGTGTTACTGGTTGGATTCACAGGAGTGTGAGCGGGCTTGCTCGTCGATCTTCTGATTGCTCAATACCCGGGTGGCCGTTACGTTTAGCAGACCGCTTGCGGCTTGTGGGTGTTTGATATGATCATCACCTGCTGCCGGCGTATTGACGAGTCTTTAGAGTCCTACACAGAGGTTTCCTGGCTCAAGCGAAACGAAATAGGAGCGCATATGAGATATGTGCGGGACCGAGAATAATGCGTGTATGTGATACCGCATTTTATTCTCGCGATGAATGTATCGAATGGTTGTATGCGATATAACCTAGTTATCGAATCAAGGATTGAATCGATAAATCGATACATTGGATATTAGTCGGTCGTATGCGATATGACCGGATCGTTAAATCAAGTGTTGATTTGATGATTTAATGCATAATTATATATTAGATATATTACTTTGCATTAACTAGTATTGGTTCACTTTAAATGGATTTTCTCACTTGAAGTTCACAAGTTGTATATGTGATATACTTTTGTGCACTTGATTGTATCATGTTTGATGATACATGTTAACTTGAGTTTGTGTAAAGATTAAACCATGGTTATATGAGTGGTTAGGGTTTTGTTTGTTTACTTATTCATTTATTTATTTCTTCTGTTCATTTTGGCAAAAGAAAATGATAAAGAGAAAATGGTGGCTTTCTTTTTTTGATATTGAAGCTTCATGAAGCTTTGACTAAGTCACCATTTTGTCTCATGCTTAACCCTAACCATTCCACTTAACCCTAGTTCATTCTCTACACTTGACCATGGTTGGTTTATGATAAGTATTCTTTTTATTTTCCTTTTTGAAAAAGACTTATCATAATATACTTCATCTTCTTCTTCTTCTTCTTCAAGAAGAAGCTTGCCTCCATCAATGGCAACTTGAGAAAATGAGTGAGAAATCCAATTCTAAAGTGAACCCACTTCTTATTTCTTCATCCTCTATCTCTTGCCAAGTAGTATAGGGTGTTTTCTTCACAAGTTTTATGACTTGGTGAAGTGGGAGCTTGATCTTGTGATGCCTCGACGTAGATCATCTTCGGCATCGAAGTCGACGACCTAGCCCGCCCATTTTTCCGATGAAGCCGACGCTAGAGCCCGGGATTCGATTTGGACAGCGAGGAGACTTCATTGCGGAGCTATGGAGGTGGAGGACCAGATCTACAAAGGTTGTATTTCCATTCTTTTAGTTAAGTTGTTAACTAGTTGCATGTTTCGCCTAAAATTCTAGTTAACAATCCGTATTAGGGTTTCTCGGCACTTGTAAAATTTGAAATTGGCATGGTTGATGCCGTGTGAGACCTCATTAGTGTGCCTAGGAACCCTACAGTGGTATCAGAGCCTAGCTAGAGCCTTAGGCGAAGTGTAGACGACGTTTGAAACCCGATCGAACCGAAACCCTAAAAACCTAAGTGCTCTCTGGACTTTTTCTGAAAACTGGGTTTTTTCCAGATTAAAAATGCTTAAAAAATTCAGCAGGGAATTCTAAGAATTACGATGCAAAATTTTCCAAGAGAAGAGTCCAATGTGCGGCGGAACCGCGGCAGAAGCCTGGCTTCTGCGGCGGTTCCGCGGCAAGATGATGACGTCATCACTCCCTTTTTGCACAGTAATTCCTATCTTATTATGCTGAGTTTTCTGGGAATTTTTAATTTGACTCAAAAGTTGAGTGTTCTGGGGTTGCATTGGGAATCGCAGATTCGATCGGATTATCAAGTCTTGTCTATGTGTTTTTCCGGATAATATTTTGAATATGTTAAAAAGTTCGACCGGATATAAATACCCAACTTTTCCTCTGCCGGAAAATTTCCAAGTGTTGGATTTTTCTGAGGTTTAAAGACGTTCTAAGTAGTGCAAGTAACGCGATGGTACCTCTAGAAGACAACAAACCTTAACTCGATTATGTGACCGTCTTGAACTGCCCTTTGAACCTTAGGGTTTAGGGCAGTACGACGTGCCACATGTGAGGCGTTGGCTTGACCCTTCTACGGCTGGACCGTTGGTACTGAGGCATGAAGTGAATGTCTTTGAACTTATTTCATGAGTTGAGCTGTTTCGGGAAAACTTGGGTGTTCGATTGTTCGATCGGAAAGTTTAACATTTTCTATCTTATTCGGAATGTGATACAATAATTGGAATTCACAATAAGTTATGAGATAACTGAATGAATGTTATAAACATAGCACTTTAGTCTCACTTGATCAGTTGCCACGGAATTTTGATGTGATCAAAAGTCCGTCGCAATCACGTAGCGTACGCGGATACTCGCCGGGTAAACTTAATAGACAGCCTCGCTCCATAGCCCCGACCAAGTGACTGTAGGAGAACCCCGTCGCCGAAAGCATCCGTACGGGTGCTCGCGGCAGCGGTGTTCCGCCTTGGTGCACTTTGTCGACGGCGTCGGGGGTGCGGCCGCCTACTGAAGTTTGCGACGAGCATTCGATCAGGATGTCGGGAATCTTGTTGAATTGCCCGACTTTATATTGAAAAGTGTTTTCGATTTTGAGACTAAAATGCGGGGTTTATAATTGTTAGGCATGCGATGTCTAAGGAATTCATTTGGCTAGGCATGCGATGTCTAAAAAGGTTGCGGATTCCAACTGTTGTAGTTTTACACTTTCTTTTCTGTGACCGTAAGTGTAATATGTGATATCGCCGGTTTCGTTGCTATATGTCAACGACAATTGAGATGCGCATATTTACTTACGTTGATGACATGTGATGTTATGTGTTGCTGGATATGTTATATTGGATCGTCGTGTTTGAATAGCCGGGGTTTTTTATGTGAGATGAGTGTTTTTCATTTTCATTCATGTAATAACTTGTATGTAATATTCTTTTATTGGGACACTTCCAGGTTGCGGAAGATGTCACCCTTTGTATATTATTTACTTTTCCGCACTAGGATAGACCCAAGGAGGGGAGCACAAGTAACCGGGTTCTGGAGTCCAGTGGGAGACCAACTCGAGGGGTCGAGTCCGGGTCTCCTAACTCTAGAATTGGTAGGGTTGCTTGCCGCTCTCGTAGGGGTCTAGGGGTGTGGGTTTGGCTATTCATCACGACCGTCGAATCCGTGTTTTATACTGGCTTGTATTGAAAACACGGACGTCCTAGTATATCCAATATTTCATATGATTCTTCTGCTGCGATATCTGTGATGTGATCATGTGATGTTCTGTGATGGATACTGTATATAGTATATATGATATATTATATAGACGTTACTTATGTTTTACACCCGCGCTAGCCCTGCCCCGCTCTGCCGTTAGTTACCTAACCTAACGGTGCACGAGGGGACATCGAGGCGAATGCGGATGGCATAAGTGTATGTCGTATTTATCTGTGATGTTTAGGTAACTTAAATGATGGGACTTCATTAATGTGATTAATGAAATAAAAGAAACCTAAGATGTTGTAGAATCGAATTTCAAAAATAAAACAGGTAGCTACAGTTCTTGCTTTGCACAGCGGTATATGTGATATATCCTGCACCTTATTCGATGAGGAAAGGACCGAGATCCCTTCACCGGGAGTGACTCCTTTAGCAATAACTGGCAGATGCTACACACTCGGTTTGTCTTTTGATTACTTCTATAGTTTCTGCTTTGCACAGTGATATATATGATATATCCTGCACCTCATTCGACGAGGAGAGGGCCGACGATCCCTTCACCGGGAGTGACCCCTTTAGCAAAACTAGAAAAGCCTAAAAAACACTCCATTTTTAAAATCATTTGATTCTACAAAGATATCAAGTTCATTACGCAATAGGTTTTCAGAAAAACCTGTCGTAGCCCTCCGTCATTTCAGATAAGTCCTATTTAGTATTCGTGCTACGTTTGTTGACCTCCGTCAAGGCGTAGTGTGCGGTAGCTAACTAGTATTTATCTGCTTATGCATATGATGCAGATTGGATTAGGGTAGTCGTGTGGCCTTGTTGACCTCCGTCAAGGGTCGTGCGGGTGGGTTTAATTCGATCAAGAAATGACGGGTTGAACTTGACTAGTAGCCTATGGTTTGTTGACCTCCGTCAAGGTCATAGGGTGCTAGGGGCAAAATATTATCGGGAATTTCAAGTGTTGAAATTTGCAATGAGATTTCATACCTTCTATGAGATAGTTGGATCCCGATACCCGCTGCGAGTAAGAGTTACTCCTGGGAGAGTTTTACACAATATAATTAGCCGATGAAGTAGGTATCTAGAAAGGTGTCAACGAGGTTACGCCTCTGGGAAAACGAGGTTTACATTAATTAGGTTCGTGCGAAAGCACGGGGGACCTCCCTCAAAGTACCGACACTGGCCTGGCTGAAAGATTGGCGAACTTGTAGTGTGTAATTAATCCCGGCTAGTCTTTCCTTTTAGGGTTTGAAGGAAGATTTGATAAAAACAGTGGGAGCCATCCTGATTAGATAAAATAATAACCAATCTATTCTTACAAGAGTGCACGCTGAGTGTTTTCTTCTCTCTCTCTCCAGGTAGCGACCATATCACGCCTTAATCAAGATAATAATACGGAATATTGACCGAACCCGCTTGTTATACTGAGCTGGGGAACGTTGGTCCCGCTCCAACTTATAATTGTTATAAGACAGAGCAGGAAATTGGGGATTACCAGAATTCCCGTGCCGCCCAAACGAAGAGACTGCATGATGATGCATCATCTTCGGGTGTGTTCATTACAAAGAACTGTTTCTCAGTATCCTCCGCATCCTGGGTATATGATACCGGATCAGGATCCCAGATATGTAATCTGTTACATAGGGCTGCAAAAAGGTAGAAAAACTGAGAACGGGTGATAAGTTTCATGAGGCAGAAAACGGGGCAAGTGTTGCAGCCAAGTCTGTTGGTCACTGTCACCCTGTATTACCAATACATTGATTCTGAACGAATGTTATTAGATACCGAACCTGATATACAAAATCATATCAGTCTCTTTATTAGTAAAGAAAGGATATAATTTTGTATTGTTGGATTATGTTTTGAACATTTCCTATATCAAAAGTTGATCGGTTCAGGCACGTTATCTAAAAGCATTGATGTTCTAAATCAAACTACAGTTCTTTAGTATAGGGAACACACATAAGAGGAAGAGTTCAGAAATGAACAAATTCTTCTTGAGGCATTGTAGACTAGGTCATATCAATGCGACCCGACTAGCTGAAGTTACATGTAGATGCATATTTAAATCAGTTTGAATTTACATCTTGTGAAACTTGCCAGTCATGTCACAAAGATTAGATGACCGTATCTCTGTTTATTGGAAACGGAGAAAGAGTTAGTAAACTCTTAGGATGATACATGTTGATGTATGTAGGTCCCCTGTCTACACTTGCCAAGACCGGTTCTTTATACTTCATTAAATTCTCTGATGATCTCTTTTGATTCAGACATATGTTCCTGTTGAAACACAAGTCAGAACCTTTTGAGATATTCACAGAATATAAGTTAGAAGTAGAGAACCAATACGGGTATAAGTATTATGTCCTTTGATGAGATCAAGGAGGAGAATACTTGAACACGAAATTCTTGGACTTTTTTAAAGGAGAATGAGATTCTCTCTCAGCATTACTCCTCCGTATACACCATAGCACGATGGTATATTGGGGCGGAGCAATTGCACCCTATTCGATATGGTGTGCTCTATGATGAGTACTACTGAGTTACCTATTTCCTTTTTGGGAGTTATGCACTTGAGAAGCGGCATACCTATTGAATAGGGTTCAAATCAAATCAATTGCCTACCACTTCATATGTGATATGGAAAGGGAAAAGCCCATATCTTAAGATGGTTAAGATTTAGGGTTGTCCGGGCTATGTCTAAAAGCAAAATCCGGACAAGCTCGAGGCAAGGTCTGTTATGTAGAACTGGAAATGTTCCAGCTATACAAACTGCAGCTGATGATTTGATAGAACCAAAGGATTCAGTAGAGACCAACGAAGCTCAGCCTCTCCGCCGATCTAGTAGGGTTCCTCACCCACCTAAGAGATACTTCGGTTACTCTATGACAGTGGGAGCGAGGATTGCATCATGAGATGATGACCCAACTAGTTTCGAGCTGGCCATCAGGAGTAAGACTCTGTAAGAATGGCTGGATGCTTAGTGATCTGAGATGGAATCCATGTACACCAACAAAGTATGGACTTTGGTTGCTATATCTGAAGGGTTAAATCCCCATCAGGAGCAAGTATATCTTGAGAAGATTACTTGGTGTAGATGGAAAAGTTGAGACTTTCAAAGCTAAACTTGTTAAAGCTTTTCGTCATCGACCAGGCATGGATAATGATGAAACCTTTTCAGTGCCTATGCTTAAGTCCATCCAGATCCTACTTGCCACGGCTACATACCATGACTACGATATCTGGCGGTTGGGTGCCATGACTACTTTTCTAAATGATATTTTAGAAGAGAACGTCTATAAGTACACAGCCAGAGGGCTTCGTAGACAGTGGGAGCAGCGGAAACGTGTATAAGATGCTTTATAGGATAAAGCAGGTATCGCGGAGTTGGAACATCTGTTTTGATGTGTTAGTCAAAGAGTTTGACATCATCAAAATGGTAGATGAACCTTGTATAAACAAAAAGGTAGTAGGGAGTATAGTGACAATCCTCGTAGAGTACGTGGATAACATGCTCTTGATAGGGAAGGAGTTTCCTATGCTACGCTCGGTCAATCTCCGCTTATCACAATGATTCTCCATATAGGATCAAAGTGATACCTCCTAAATCCTGGGTTTTGGATCTATGAGATAGATCTAATTGGATGTTAGTATTCTCACTAGTTGTGGTGAGATGGTATCAACCGATCCTGGGGAGAATCACTGGAAGGGTTCCAGGGTGATAAGGACGACTGAAAATCAGTCGCAGGCATTGTCTTTACCCTCAGTAAAGGGACAGTATGTTGGAAGAGTTCCAAGCTAGATGCCGTGGCATACTAGACGATAAAGGCTCGATACATCGCTACTTAAGATGCTACCAAAGAGGCAGTCTGGATGTATATTTGTTCATGAGATGAACTTAGTTCCTTCCATTGTGTGACAATGGAGTTGTGGCTTATGCCAAGGTACGTCCGTCCCATCAGTGATCAAGACATATTCTGAGGCAGCATCACCTGATCATGGAGATAGTTGATCTCCAGGGTGATCAAGGTAAGGAGAGTAGACTCAGAGGATAAACACGGCGGATCCACTCACAAAGGCCTATTCCCAGAGAGAGACTATTATGGGATGGTTGAGTATGAGATACTACAACCACTGCTATCAGATGGCCTTAGTGCAAGTGGGAGATTGTTAGTTATATGTATGCCCTAGAGGCCATTACTATACATAGGATGTATATTGTAGTGGATGCTTGGACATATATAGGGAGGACTTTCTTGCTCGACATGATAGTATGCTATCTGGTTGATCTTTACCTTAACGTGTACACTGATTGTCTCTCTGTTACATGTTGGTAAAGCCCTTAGGATGTGTACTTGACTACCTGGACTATGATGCAGATCATACTAGTGGGGACATGGTAGTCCATAAGTACATCCTTCAAAGTCCCTAGTCGTGGGTATATCGAGACGGGGCATTGATATACCAGAGTAGACTAGCGTATACCTTCTCGACCCATACAGATGGGCGATGGATGATCCCATATCCATTGGTGTTTGACATCAGAGATGATATACGGGTGCTCAGTAGAGACTGGGTACACTGGACGGACTCGCCGAGAACTCCCAGATGGTATTATACCTCACGTCAGATGGCAGTTCTCTGGTGACACTGGTACAGAGTAGTCTGTTGACCCGAGATCGTCATAGAGTCTTGTGTGGTTCCCACTGTGCTTTGATTTCCATCTTACCACGTCCAAGAGGGCGTGCAAAACGGTGGTTTTTGGGTACAGTCCCGAATCACATGGAGGCAATGAGCGATAGGAGGGGATTCGTCTCTCCCGGTATAGGGAGTTGATGTTGCGCTGTTTTCGATTGGCTATAACCGGAAATCCTTGGCCAGGGTTGCTGAGATTTACTGGTAAGTGTTATCAGTAGTTTCTCGAACTGTTATAGACCTCATATCGACACGACTTATCGAGCTATTGGGGTCTGACGTTTACCACCCCTAGGCGAGATATGCGACATATCAGACGACGAGACCGGACTGTACGGTAAGTGTTACTGGTTGGATTCACAGGAGTGTGAGCGGGCTTGCTCGTCGATCTTCTGATCGCTCAATACCCGGGTGGCCGTTACGTTTAGCAGACCGCTTGCGGCTTGTGGGTGTTTGATATGATCATCACCTGCTGCCGGCGTATTGACGAGTCTTTAGAGTCCTACACAGAGGTTTCCTGGCTCAAGCGAAACGAAATAGGAGCGCATATGAGATATGTGCGGGACCGAGAATAATGCGTGTATGTGATACCGCATTCTATTCTCGCGATGAATGTATCGAATGGTTGTATGCAATATAACCTAGTTATCGAATCAAGGATTGATTCGATAAATCGATACATTGGATATTAGTCGGTCATATGCGATATGACCGGATCGTTAAATCAAGTGTTGATTTGATGATTTAATGCATAATTATATATTAGATATATTACTTTGCATTAACTAGTATTGGTTCACTTTAAATGGATTTTCTCACTTGAAGTTCACAAGTTGTATATGTGATATACTTTTGTGCACTTGATTGTATCATGTTTGATGATACATGTTAACTTGAGTTTGTGTAAAGATTAAACCATGGTTATATGAGTGGTTAGGGTTTTGTTTATTTACTTATTCATTTATTTATTTCTTCTGTTCATTTTGGCAAAAGAAAATGATAAAGAGAAAATGGTGGCTTTCTTTGTTTGATATTGAAGCTTCATGAAGCTTTGACTAAGTCACCATTTTGTCTCATGCTTAACCCTAACCATTCCACTTAACCCTAGTTCATTCTCTACACTTGACCATGGTTGGTTTATGATAATTATTCTTTTTATTTTCCTTTTTGAAAAAGACTTATCATAATATACTTCATCTTCTTCTTCTTCTTCTTCTTCAAGAAGAAGCTTGCCTCCATCAATGGCAACTTGAGAAAATGAGTGAGAAATCCAATTCTAAAGTGAACCCACTTCCTATTTCTTCATCCTCTACCTCTTGCCAAGTAGTATAGGGTGTTTTCTTCCCAAGTTTTATGACTTGGTGAAGTGGGAGCTTGATCTTGTGATGCCTCGACGTAGATCATCTTCGGCATCGAAGTCGACGACCTAGCCCGCCCATTTTTCCGATGAAGCCGACGCTAGACCCCGGGATTCGATTTGGACAGCGAGGAGACTTCATTGCGGAGCTATGGAGGTGGAGGACCGGATATACAAAGGTTGTATTTCCGTTCTTTTAGTTAAGTTGTTAACTAGTTGCATGTTTCGCCTAAAATTCTAGTTAACGATCCGTATTAGGGTTTCTCGGCACTTGTAAAATTTGAAATTGGCATGGTTGATACCGTGTGAGACCTCATTAGTGTGCCTAGGAACCCTACAGCGCTCAGCGCCAAGCGCGCCACGTGCTCCTCATATGTGCGTTATTTCATAAGAAGCGCCTTAGCGCTCCAGGTCTGGCGCTCAGTGCTAAGCGCACCATGTGCTCCTCACGTGTGCGCTGAAGGAACACAAATTGTTCTTTAAATAGAGCCCAGCGCAATAATAAAGGGTGTCCAACACTCAATAAAAAGACACAAGAAGAAGGGGTGTCAGAACCCAAAATTAATGCTCTGCATTATTGAACAAAAAAGGTTAAGCCCAAACAAATGTATAACACCCAAGCAAATATTCAACATCAAAACAAATATTCAACAGTTTAATCAGAACTGAATGGGCTGAGCCCAAGTTGGCCATAAGTCCCTAGCTCAGACCAGCTAAGCCCATATACTCACAATTGGTCTTGGTTCCAAGCCTGACTACAGATCTCCCAACCAACATTGGTTTAAGGGTACATCTCTTCATTCCTTTGATATGCGTCATTGTAATTCTTCAACGTCTTCAGAGAGGTGACGGGTCCCGACAGCCAGACACTCCATGGACTATGATGTCCTTAAACTTATGGACCGCAACATCCCTAAACTAAACTCTATGGACTATGATGTCCTTAAACTTATGGACCGCAATGTCCCTAAACTAAACTCTATGGACTATGATGTCCTTAAACTTATGGACCGCAACGTCCCTAAACTAAACCCCACAGACTATGACGTCTTTAAACTCCATGGACTATGATGTCCTTAAACTCCATGGACTATGATGTCCTTAAACCCAATAGACCACAACGTCCTTAAACTAAAACGATAGAGCCTAAATGCCCTGTCATCGGATCTAAATGATTCCGAACCCCCATTGAGTAGATCTTAGTCTAAAATTAGATTAATGTATCCTTAACAAACGTTTAAGTAGATCTTAATCTCAATGAGATTAACGATACTTAAACCCAACCCAAACCCAAATCTAAGAAAATTCGGATTTGGACTAATCCACGCCCTACGGGCGACAACATAAATTAGTCTCCGTATACAATCCACAGGCAACCAAAAAATAAAATAAACACACACGACACGAAGTGACCATCTGGAGAAGGAGAAAGTTTTTACCGTGATGCGGTAGCGTATTTAACTGTAGGGGCTTGCGCCTGCAGAGAAGAGCGTCCCCACAATCAAAAACCTCTCAAATGAGGAGGAATCTGACGAAGTCTGCTACAACGGCCGCATCCGTCTAAATCTCCGATACACGGTGCCATAAATCAACTTGGCATCTTCGAAGAGGTGGACGGATAAAACCAAATAGCATCTGCCCCCAAATTCAGGCGAGACGATTTTCACGGTCTCGTCTCCCGTATTTCGGCGGAGAACACCCATCATAGAATCTACAATAAACCAAAACTAGCTAATAAAGAGGAGATCTTAACTACTATAGTAGAAGTATCTCACCAAAAGATCCATGTCCTTCGGCCTTCTATCCTCTTCGTTTGCTTCTTAAGATCTCCTTGATCGAGCTTGATCGCTGGTCTTCCTCCGTCGAAGATGATCCACCCAAGAGATTTAGTCGATGGCTCTAGCTCCACACTAAAACTCTAGTGGAGCAACTGAGACTTTAGGTTGCTAATCTAGAGTGTACAGGATGTAGTGATTGGTTCTTAGTGTGTGTTTATCTCACTTCTTCTCTTGATTCTTAATACATGAGATAGTAGAGAGGAAGATCAAGAAGAAGGTGGAGGAGCTCAAGAAAGGCTAGTGAAGAGAGTGAAGCAAAAATGGTGAGAAATGAAATTCCATGAGAGAGAAAAAGATCAACCATGGTTTTGTAAAAACCTTTTTTCAATATAAAAACTCAACCATGCTTGAATAGTTTGCACAAATAAATAGAATATTCATTTATCAACATTATAGAAGCATAGTTCTCACCATACTCATCTCACTACCTTTACACCTCATTTTCCATTTAAATAAATGGATAAATCTAAAATAAGGTGTCCACCTTCTAGAATGTTTTCCGTATAAATACGGAATACCCAAAGAGATAGAATAACATAAAGAATATAATATTAGAATATGTATATCGAAATACATATACGTAAATTATTAAATCAATACCTGATTTAATAATCAGGCTCAATCCTGAGCCAGCTAGTATTATCAACCGTCCGATCGAAAGTCCGGATAACTAGTACAATCATTCGATCAGAACCCTACACGTATCCAATATGGCTACTACATCATTTCGCCTGAACCAGGGAAACTCTCTTTGTGGGACTATAAAGACTCGACAATACGCCGGCAGTGAGTTACTGGATAAATCCATAACCACAAACACGTCAGCGGCACTAACTGTATGTAAAGGCTATCCGGGTACCTGTCGAAAAGGAAGGTCGATAAGCAAACTCATTCGGATCCCTACTGAGCCTATCTGTGACAATCTCCGTACAGTCCGGTCTCTTCGTCTGAGAGTATTGCATACCGGGTCTAAGCGGTGGTAAACGTCAGACCCTAATAACCAGATAATTCATGCTGATGTGGCTCAGGACAAATCCGGGAAACTACTGATCTAACTATCAGTAAATCCTTACTGCCTTGGCCAAGGTATTATGGTGTTGGCCAATCGAACACAGTGAGATATCGACTCCCTATACCGGGAGAGACGAATCCCCAACAATCGCTCACTGCCTCCATGTGGCTCGGGACTGTACCCAACTAAAACTTATTTGCACGACTTAGTAGAGTCGTGGTAGGGTAGTAATCAAAATACAGTAGGAACTCACATGAGAAAAATAACGATCTCAGGTCTGAAAACTAACTGTACTCATGTCTTCTGAGAACTGCTATCTGACGATAGGTATAGTACCATCTAGAAGTTCTCGGTGAGTCCGTCCAATGTACTCACCCCCAGTGAGCATCTGTATACGATCTTAGGTGCGAATGACCAATGGCTGTGGGACCAACTATCGCCCCTCATCGGGGTCTAGAAAGGTATACACTAGTCTACTCCGGAATATCGATGTTCAGTCTCGATACTCCCACGACTGGGGACACTTTAAGGATATGCTTATCGACTACCCAGCTCCCATAAGTATGATTGCCATCATAACGCCGGTAGTCAAGCAATGATCCTACGGGCTTTATCAACATATATAAATGATACATAATAACAAGTAAAACATATGCACATGTTAAGATAAAGACAAACCAAATAGCATACAATCATATCGACCAAGATTGTCCTATACATACATATTTCCAAGCATCCACATGTATACATATACAATAATGGCCTCTAAGGCATACATAGCCAACAATCTCCTACTTGCACTAAGGCATATATTGGTGTATCGAGTACCCAACGTCTGCACTAGGGCCCGTTGTTGGCGTATCGCATACCCAACATCTCAAATAGTCTCTCGAGCTGTTCTTGAGGGAGGGCCTTTGTGAATGGATCTGCCATGTTGTCTTTTATGTCCACTCACCGCACCTCGATCTCCCGGCGATCAACGATCTCCCTGATCAGGTGATACCACCTTAAGATGTATCTGTATTTCTGATGGGACCATGGTTCCTTCGCTAAAGCCATAGCTTCATTGTTGTCGCAATACAAAGGTATTGGATTTACAGTGAATGGAACCACCCGAAGTTCAATAATGAACTTCTTAATCCAAACCGCTTCCTTTGCGGTATCGTTGGCAGCAATGTATTCAGCCTCCATCGTCGAGTCTACGACGGTGTCCTATTTGGAGCTCTTCCAAAAGACCGCCCCTCCGTTGAGGATAAACACAAAACCCGAGACAGACTTGCTGTCATCCTTGTCACTCTAGAAGCTGGAGTTGGTAAAGGACTCCACCTGGAATTCCCCATTACCGAATACCAGGAACAGTTCTTTAGTCCTTCTCAGATACTTAAGAATGTTCTTCACTGCTTTCTAATGGTTCTCTCCTGGGTTTGACAGATATCGGCTCACCACGCTAAGCGCGTAAGCTACATCTGGTCTGGTACATAGTATCGTATACATTATAGATCCTACCGCCGAAGTGTAGGGTATAGTGCTCATGTGAACCCTCTCCTCATCAGTCTTGGGAGACATCTCTTTGGAGAGGATGATTCCGTGCAATGCGGGTATGTTACCGTGCTTGAAATCTTCCATACTAAATCTCTTTAGTACAGTCTCTATGTATCTGGACTGTGAAAGTCCCAATAATCTCTTGGATCTATCTCTGTAGATCTTAATCCCCAGAATGCACGAGGCATCACCCAGGTCTTTCATGGAGAACCTTTGTGACAAGAACAACTTGACCGATCGTAGCATAGGAATATCATTTCCTATCAAATGAATGTCGTCCACGTATAAGACTAGGAATACGACAGTTCGTCTTACAATCTTCTTACATATATAAGGCTCATCCTCGTTCTTGATGAAGTCAAATTCCTTGATTGTTTCATCAAAGCAGATGTTCCAGCTTCACGATACCTGCTTTAATCCATAAATGGATTTAAGCAACTTGCATACATTTCCACTGCTCCCACTGTCTACAAATCATTCCGGTTGATCCATATAAATGCACTCTTCCAAACTTCCATTTAGAAAAACTGTTTCTACTTCCATCTGCCAGATTTCATAGTCATGGAAGGGAGCAATGTCAAGTAGGATCCGAATGGATATGAGCATAGCCATTGGAGAAAAGGTTTCGTCATAGTCCACACCTGATCTTTGATGAAAACCTTTTGCAACAAGTCTAGCCTTACAGGTTTCCACCTGTCCATCTACAACAATCTTCTTTTTGTAGATCCATTTGCATCCAACGGGTTTTACCCCAGGTGGAGAAATATCCAAGGTCCAAACTTTATTGGTGTACATGGACTCCATTTCGGATCGCATAAAATCCAACTATTTATTAGAGTCCCTACTGATAATGGCCTGCTTAAAACCAGTAAGCCTCTTCCAAGATGCAATCCTCTCGATCCCCGTCTATGAGAAAACCGAAGTATCTCTCGGGCGGATGAGAAATCCTACTAAATCTGCGGAGTGGCTGAGGTTCGTCTGGGACTACTAAATCTTAAAGTTCTACCAAATCCTAAGTTTCAGTTTATGGTTCAAGAATTTCTCCTAGTTCTACCGTACTCCCACTAATTTCTTTTGCAAGAAATCCCCTTTCCAAAAAAGTGGCATGGCGAGATACAAACACCTTCTATTCCTCAGTGTGGTAGAACAGATATCCTAGTGAATTCATAGGATATCCCACAAATTTATATAGAACTGATCGTGCCTCAAGTTTGTCCGGTTTCTGTGTTTTCACATAGGCCGAACAACCCCATATCTTAAACCGCTTAAAATATGGATTCCTTCCACTCTATATTTCATATGGAGTTTTAGGCACAAATTTTGATAGAACATAATTCAGTAAGTATGCAGCTGTCTGAAGCGCATAATCCAGAATAAAGGAGGCAACTCAGCACTACTCATCATGGAGTGAACCATATCCAATAGGGTGCGATTCATCCGCTCCGATACACCGTTGTGCTGTGGTGTATACTGAGGAGTAAGCTGAGAAAGAATTACATTCTCTTTTAGGTATTCTAGGAATTACGTGCTTAAGTACTCCCCTGCTCTATCAGATCGGAAGATCTTAATACTTTTTCCAGTCTGGTTCTCTACTTCGTTTCTGTATTATTTGAATTTCTCAAAAACTTCATATTTGTGTTTCAAAAGATACACATATTCGAACCAAAAGAGATCGTCAGTGAATGTGATGAAATACGAGAACCCACCCCTTGCATGTATAGATATCGAACCACATACATCACTGCGTATGAGTCCCAAGAGCTCTGTAGCTCTTACTCCGTGTCCGGTGAATAGAGATTTGGTCATCATTCTCTTGAGATAAGACTGACAAGTTTCATAAGATGAAAATTCGAACGTATTCAAATATCTATCTTTATACAACTTTCTTAGTTTTTTTTCACCGATATGACCAAGTCTACAATGCCACAAGTAGAATTTGTTCAATTCTGAACTCTTCTTCTTTCATGTGTTTCGTATATTGAAAACTGTGTTTTGATTTAGAATATAGATACCATTACATAATGTACCTTCTGCAGCCAATACCTCATCAAGGTAAATGTTCATGATATTTCTATCTAGAACAAAATTATATCCATCTTTATCAAGTAAAGAACTGATATAATATTGCAAAGTATGGAAGGTATATAGTAGCAATTGTTCAAAATCATAGTATTGCCACTTGGCAATGCTAGGTGATATTCACCGACGGCGGCAGCATCAACTTGTGCTCTGTTCCCTACTATGAGGGACATATCACCAGGTCCAACCATCCTACTTTTTCTCAGTCCCTGCAATAAATTACAGATATGAAATCCTGATCCGGTATCTAGTACCCTGGAGGTAAGACTGACCAAAAAACAGTTCTCAATAACAAGAACATCTGAAGGAGACACAATAGTATACTTCCTCTTTGTTAGGGTTATCAAGGAATTCATGCAATCCTCTTTTCTTTGCTCATTCTCATGACTGTTGTCATAAGTTAGAGCCGAACTGACGTTCCCCAGCCCCGAATAAGAATTCGGATCGGTCAAGTGATACATTTTATTATCTTGATTAAGGCATCAATTGGTTGCTACCTGCAGAGAGAGAAAAGAAACACTCAGCGTGCGCTCTTGCAAGATTAGATTGGTTATTAATTTATCTAATCAGGATGGCTCCTACTGTTTCCTCGAATTCTCCTTCAAACCTTAGAAGGAGAACTAGCTGAGATCATTGACACTTTACAAGTTTTCTAACCGTTCAGCTAGGTCGGTGTTGATACTCCAAGGGAGGTTTTTCATGCTCTCGCATGGACCTAATTAAAACAAACCTCGTTTCCGCAGAGGCGTTGCCCCGTTAACACCTTTCTACACACCTAATAGGTCAATTTAATTGTGAAGTGAAAAATATCTCCCAAGAGTAATCCTACTCATCAGTGGGATCGGGATCCAACTATCATTGTGTGATAAACTAGATGGAAGCCACTCTAGTCACCACACTCCAGAAGGTATACAACGCTAGAAAGTTTCCTGTATATTTGAAACTCCGGATATGGGTTTTGCCCCTAGGACCCTAGTGACCTTGATGGAGTCAACAAATTAAAGAGTCCTAGTTAAGTTTAACCCGTCATTATCTTGATTGCATTAAACCCACCCACATAACCCTTGACGGAGTCAACAAGGTTACACGACTGTCCTAACCAATCGCATCTAATGCTACAAACAAGCACCACTTAGCTACCGTACACTACGCCTTGACAGAGTCAAGAAACATAGCACGAATACTAAGTATTACTCATAGGAAATGACAGAGGGCTACGACTGGTTTTTGGCGAAAAACCTTTAACGTAATGAACTTGATATTGTTGAAGGAACCAAGTAGTTTTGAAAAGGAGTGGTTTAGGCTCCGCTTTTGAAAACTTATGGTTTTGAAGAAAACCGAGTAATCTACAGTATAAACTTTTGCTCAAGAGGTTACTCCCCACGAAGGGGTCTAGACTCTTGCCTCCTCGAATGAGGTGCTGGATATTCCTGACCGAATACCACTATGCAAAGCGAAAGAATATAACTATAATTTTTCGAAATTTGTTCCAACATCATCTTTTAGGTTTCTTTTCTTGCATTAATCAAAATTAATGCGGTCTCATCAATTAATCCCTATCACACCAGAAAAGAACGAAAATACAATATATGTATATGCCATCCGCATTCGCCACGGGGCCCCGTCATGCACCGTTAGGTTACTTAACTAACGGCAGAGCAGGGGCTGGACTAGTGCGGGTGTAAAACATATACAACATCTACTATTATATATATATACATATATATAACTATATATAACATTCGTCCCAGGCATGATATAAGCAACATCACAGAACAGCAATAAGCAATATGGAATAGTGGATAATCTTGGAGCCTTGGGTTTCATTTGAGCCGCAAATGAGACCGACGTTCCCGATTGTGTGGATAGACCATGCAATGAAAACCTAGACCCCTACGAGCACGGAAAGTTACCCGCCAATCTCAGAAGTGAGGCAACCCTAATCAAGAAAGTGAATGGGCCACCCAGCACTTTACGGAATCTGGTAACTTGAGCACCCCTTCCTGGGTCATCATATACCCCCTACGAGTGCGGCGAACAGCCCGCCAATTCTAGAGTAAGGCCCCCTCCGTCTTAATGCCATAAGATGCGGGCCCATTTCCTTCTGGAACCCAGCTACTCGAGCACTCCACCCAAGGTAATCCTAGTATAGAAAAGAAAAGTATATGTATAATGGTGATATCGACCTCAACCCAGTCTTGCTCCAATAAAAGAATATACAATCTGGCAGAAACGACTGTCCACATGTCAGACGCTCACCCCGCAATAATGAATATAAAAATGAATCTGAATTGTACTACTGCCATTGCAACATAGGCTATCCACCACAACAATTCATCCACAATATCAGCACAATACAGAACATCAACATGAATATCATATTCATAAACTCGTCTAACTGAATATATAGCAATTAGTCGGGTTATACCGCTCAATGATATTCACGGTCGCAGATAGTAACACATACACTGATAAACACGTATTCAAAATTTTGATCAACTAAAACTTTTCCGTATTGACCCCAAGTGCAAACCAGTACTCAAACAAATCTGGGCCAAAATCATACATCCCAAAAATCACATTTCCATATGATAGAGTGCCAGAAACAATTTGGTGCATAAAGGCCACATTTTGACTGTGGAATTGCGGCCAATAAGCATGTTAGGCGGCGGTTCCGCGGCCGTATGTTTGGCTTATGTGTCCAAATTTCTTCAGGTCCTCTAAAATAGCATGCACATAATTTTAAGGTAATTTGGATAATTTTTTGAACAACTTTTAAAAATAGCAGCGGGCATCCAAAATGGAATTGCGATTTGGAAAATTTCATCGATCGATACTTTAAACATGAGAAAACTAGCTAGTAAGGGTTTATGGGGTGGCTCTGATACCATATTGGGATTTCCAAGCACCCTGACCATCTACTGTGGCCGTTGCGGAACAAAAATTTGGGGTTTAATAAAACTGGCGCTAGAAAAAACCCGTCCTAGAATCTACCATAAACCAAAACTACCTAACAAAGAGGAGATCTTAACTAATATGATAGAAGTATCTCACCAAAAGATCCGTGTCCTTCGGTCTTCTATCCTCTTCGTTCTCTCCTTAAGATCTCCTTGATCGAGCTTGATCGCCGGTCTTCCTCCGTCGAAGATGATCCACCCGAGGGATGCAGTTCATAGCTCTAGCTCCACAATAAAAATCTAGTGGAGCAACTAGAGACTCTACGTTGCTAATCTAGAGTGTCTAGGATGTAGTGAGTGGTTCTTAGTGTATGTCTATCTCACTTCATCTCTTAATTCTCAACACATGAGATTGTAGAGAGGAAGATCAAGAAGAAGGTGGAGGAGCTCAAGAAAGATTAGTGAAGAGAGTGAAGCAAAAATGGTGAGAAATGAAATTTCATGAGAGAGAAAAAGATCAACCATCGTTTTGGAAAAACCTATTTTCAATATAAAAACTCAACCATACTTGAATAGTTTGCACAAATGAATTGAATATTCATTTGTCAACACTATAGAAGCATCATTCTCACCATACTCATCTCACTATCTTTACACCTCATTTTTCATTTAAAATAAATAGATAAATCTAAAATAAGGTGTCCACCTTCTAGAATGTTTTTCGTATAAATACGGAATACATTCAACTGTATATACATACCCGTATTCGTATCAAAATACGAATACCCAAAGAGATAGAATAACAAAATGAACATAATACTAGAATATACATATCGAAATACATATACGTAAATTATGAAATCAATACCTGATTTAATAATCCGGCTCAATCCCGAGCCAGCTAGTATTATCAACCGTCCGATCGAAAGACCGGGTAACTAGTATAATCATTTGATCAGAACCCTGCATGTATCCAATACGGCTACTACATCGTTTCTCCTAAACCAGGGAAACCCTCTGCGTGGGACTCTAAAGACTCGACAGTACACTAGCAGTGAGTTACTGGATAAATCTATAACCATAAACAAATCAGCGGCACTAGCTGTATGTAACGGCTACCCGAGTACCTGTCGAAATGGAAGGCCGACGAGCAAACTCATTTGGATCCCTACTGAGCCTATCTGTGACAATATCCATACAGTCATCTGAGAGTATCGCATACTGGGTCTAGGGGGTGGTAAACGTCAGACCCTAATAACCCGATAATTCATACTGATGTGGCTTAGGACCAATCCGGGAAATTACTGATCTAACTATCAGTAAATCCCAACCATTGGATATGTATGCCCTAAAGGCCATTATTGTATATGTATACATGTGGATGCTTGGACATATGTATGTACAGGACAATCTTGCTCGATATACTAGTATGCTATCTGGTTTTTCTTTATCTTAACATGTACATATGTTTATTTGTTATTATGTATCATCTATACATATTGACAAAACCCGTAGGATCATTGCTTGACTACCTGCGTTGTGATGGCGATCAATCTTATGGGAGCAGGGTAGTCGATAAGCACATCCTTAAAAGGTCCCTAGTCATGGGAGTATCGAGACTGCGCATCTATATTCCGGAGTAGACTGGTGTATACGTTTGTAGACCTCAAAGAGGGGCAATGGTTGTCCCGCTGTCACAACCCGAAATGGCACGTGACTGGCACTTGAATCATATGAAATCTATAGGACCCCATCTAATTCAAGTAAGCCAAAAATCCTAGAAATCTAAACCACTTTAAATAAGAAGTGAAGAAAACATGTTTTAAAACAAGGGGTTTTTAAATAACGTAAGCCGAATATGCATTTTTAAATCTCAAGTCTTTTCTGAAAATTTCGGCAGAGTTTCCTTTGTAAATACTGGCCCCAAACGGAGTACAACATGAATAATATATGCACAATGATAAAAGGCATCCCCAAGCGGGAGCTAGCTCTTCGTCAATCGACGGTCACAATCACGCAAGCAATATAATATACAAAACCGAAGGGCGAGGATCAAAACTCAAAGGAAACTCAAAATATCAAGAAAACCCATAATAATACAAGCGCGACTCTAGGTCGAAGAATAATACACTAGTTTTCTATGTCTGAATCAATATACAAGTTTGGTTGATGGAGTTTAGTAGATACAACTGAATAAAAATAGAGTACAATGGTGGTCATGATACGAGTGAACCCACCTACCAAAGCAATCACTCGGAATGGGAGCAGTGTGCCAGAAAGCCGCAATGAAACCTGTAAGGCAAAACCTGCAAGAAACTGTGGCACAACGGGGGTGAGTTGCCAACTCGTGAGTAAAAACATCACAGAGCCGAAATCGTACGTATGACTCCATCCTAGGTCAATACGATCAGTAATATACATCCTCAATATGATAATGTCTGAAGCAAGATAAGGTGGCAAGCATAAACAACTATACCAAGTGTAATACCAAGTGCTCGTGTCAGTGCCTCAGGTAGCAACATATCATAAACATGAGGTGTGATCAATGTAATCATCATGAAATCAGTGTCAACTATATCATGAAGTCTATAAGTATGTGGATATCATCCAACCATGTAATAAATGCCTGTATGCATGTGGATCTCGTCCACGTGTCAACCAATGACATAACAACATCATGCATGTAAAAGTCATAAAAGCATATGCATGAAAGTATGAGGATATAAATCAATGTGTGTCCCTCGCGACACATCAAAATCATGGAACCTGAGTATCCAGCATCGACACTCGAAAACATTATGAAACCTGTGCCCAGCATCGGCACGTAAATCCTCATATATCTCATGCGCCGCATACCCTGGTCGGCCCTCATATCCATCATATATCTCAGGCACCGTCCATCCTGGTCGGCCCTCATATCCATCTCACTACTCCGGTCGGTATCCTCCGGATAACCGTCGAGTCTATATATTATCACCGGTAGGTAGTGCTCCCCTGCCAGGATTACCGTCTAATAATACGAGTCTTCTTGCCCCGGGGTATCTCACCGGGTCTACCATATACCCGCAGACGGTGCCTACCACTCCTCGAATCGGGTTTCACATGCCACTCTCACAATCGAGAAAACACATGGTGGACGCACTGAAATATCATATCAAGAGTAGCCGGTTTTTTTTTAAAACAATACATTCTCTCTTTTGAAATAACCACGGTTCCCAAATCCAGAAATCTCATGAAAACAACATATCTCAATGCGTATAATCATATAGCATGATGTAAGCGACATATAACAGAAATGTAAGCATATCCGTATATCATGCAACATGAAACAGTAATATGCACATATCGAGGGAAAACCGCTCTTTTAAAACGAATCCAGTTTTAAAATATATCTTGCGGTTCACAAATCTCCAAAATCAAGAAAGAATCATCTATGTATGTGCAAATACGTATGTATGCAAGTATGGGTGTACAATATGTGTGTACGCAAGTATGAGTGTACAATATGTATGTACGCAAGTATGTCATGCAATGGGTCATATCCCGATGCAACAGTCCTACTGTGTAGTGACATGGCAATTATCGATGATGAAGTGTGTGAACCGGCAAGCAGGTGTACGTGGAGCATACGCATCATCGATAATGGTGCTGGTGTCCTGATGGCATGGGTTTCATAATAACTGCAGAGAACACAAATAGCATGCAATACGATGAGAATAGTAAGAATATGCGGAAAAGTGAATAGTAAACGCAGCAATAAGAAATATGCATTTATATAAACGAGTCATACAGTTTTGGCATTTGAAATTGTACGAATCGTGGTGTTTAGAAATAGGGGCTACGGTGTTTTTAAGAAAAGGTGCGTCTATTGAAATATCCGTAGTATCCCGTGTCTTGTCTTTAAAATACTCACGATTCGTTAGTTTTGAAATAGGTATGACTCGGGTCTAGTCTAACATCTACAGCTAACTACAGGCTAAACTAACAGGCAAATCGAAGGGGTAAGGAAAACCACCTAAGTCTGAGTCGAGACATATAAATATAATAGTCGGTGATCCCGCCTCAATAGTATCACATACGATACAATATACAATATGACATCCTCGAGTCAAGAGTGCGGATCTATCATCAATATATAGCTCGTACGGTAAATCCATTATACGGCATCCCTCTGGGTACGGGTCAAATATCACATTCATCTCATCATTTATCTGGTATCCTTATCATCATATCTCATGAACTGGGGTACTGATCTAAGTCTAGTACAAACTTATACCATCTATATATATATATATATATGCGTGTATGAAAACACACGCCTAAAGGCCCGCTAAAATCTCATGTCGTATCTTACAATACAAAACAAAACATATCACCGATCTCATAGCATCATGCCAAATCTCATCGACTCATCTCTAAATACCATATACAATCCTCATCATTCATGTGTAGATATGCGTATATATATACATAGTCCCATATCTATGTGTGTGTATATATATACGTATCCCCATATATGCACAAGTATAACAAAGTAAGCATGTGTGTGCGTGTGGGTGTAAACCTCATTCTAGGGTTCGCGACTAAGAAGCTAAACTAAGTTACTTCTAACCACCCTAAACAAAACCATGAACACAAAATCATATATTGATAATCATCCACATAATATAAAACACATATATAACCATATACATGCATACACATATATATAAGCTATACTACGAACTGCGGGGGTGCTATACGCCTTTCACCCGACTTCCCCCATAGATATATATCTACTCACCTTACTCTTCGCTTGCCATTGCCGACGTCGCCACGCACTTTCTTGTCATCTCGGAGTCCTCGTGGGGTACCTACACATCATAACGTATCGTGCCGCATTAAATCACAATTCAAAACCAAAACGACACGCTAAAAGCCTATAGGTTAGAACCTACGGACTACGCCTTTCAAACCACCAAACAACCCTCGATATCGTCGTACAAACGTCAAGTGATCGAGGTAAAACGCAAATACTAAAATCAAGAATCCAAAATACGAAAAATATAACCCCGAATCAAAATAGCAACTCATGAATTTAGTCCCAGATTTTACCCTAGGCCAAACAAGCCAATTTCGCACACAGGAAGGGTCTAATTTACTGCTAAAGGAGCCATGGACCAAAAGTGAGGCACCCAGGTCAAGTCCTGGACGTAAATTGCAGCCAGAGGGAATTTAATTGTGGCCATGGTGTTAGGGTAGGGGCTCGGGTCTTTAGGGTATGCTCTAAATCACCTGCACATCTCTCTGTGTTCGCTAAATAAATTTTAGAGTCCCGGGGTGTTAGCAGATAACCAAAAACCATCACAATTCTCACAATTTCCGTATTTGCAGAATTTCAAAGTTCGTATTTGGGGGTTAAGTCTCAATTTTTAGTCCAATATGATATCACTAAAGGGGGTTTAAGATCACTACTAATCTCAATGACACATCACAACTCAAGAATTCTCAAACCCTAACTTGGAATTTTCTAAGTTCACTAAACCGCACAATATCGATTCTAAGTTAACATGGATGCAAAGCAAATAGGAAAACTACACTAATGATGGATAAATTACCTCCTTTGCAACTTGAGAATTTTCTTGAGTTGCCCCCAAGTGTCCAAAATCCTTGCTTTCTTAGTCCAAAGTGAAGCTTGTGAGCTTGTGCACACTTTTAAAGAAGTGGGAATGTTGTTTTGATGAAGGAATGAGGGTGTTTGTGAGGGCTTGATGAAGAGGTAGATGCGGGCAGCAGCCATTGCAAGGGTGAGGAGAGAAAATGAGTGAATGAGTGAAGAAAGAATGGCTCAAGACCAAGGTTTGACCCCTCACCCTCCCTCTCTCTCTTGCCCATACTTCTTTGTTAATCATTTTCTTTTTCTTTTCTTTTGTTTTCCTTTTCTTTTCTCTTCTCACATAAAACCTAAACCATGAATGAAAATGAAGACAAAGCCATGTAGGAAAATGTAACACAAGTGTAAAAATGATATGGTGCATGTTTTGCACAAAACAAGCTTAATGCGCGATTGGCGATATTTAACCGCGATTAGCATTAAAATAGTGTATAATAAATCATAAAATTTCATAATTTGCTGAAATCCAATAAAGCACCCTCATTTCAGTAATTTTTGTAATTTTCCAAATTTTCCCCAATTTATCGGTACTTAATTATACCGTCTTATTAAAATATTCAATATATTTATTATTTAATTATAAAAATTCCCAAAAATGGTATTTTATTTTTCTGAAATGTTACAATCTTCCCCCTTAAAGAAATTCGGTCCCCGAATTTTAAATTTAAACCCCTCAAATACTAAAACATTTCGGTAAAAAGTCCAAGTCGTCGGAGCTCCAAAATCATCAATACAAAAGACATATCATAGCGCAATGCATGCGCATGAACAATGAGCAGATAACTCCAAATCAAAACTCCGTCAAGCATCTCGCAATCATCGGAGTCATGGTGAAGACACAAATGTCAAATCCAATACGAAAACCAATATGTTATAAATCAAACCATACATGTAAACATCTGAAGGAAATACATGCCAAACCTTTCATGTTGCTATGCGATGTGCGTATCGCAGCACAGTGGAGGACGTCTATTATAAGAAAATAACTATATATATACTTATTCTTTGTTTAATATATACGTCCCGCCATTTTTGAAAATAATTTAGAAGGGTTTCCTTGTTTTTAAACGTTTCGTGTCATATCAGACACGTGGTTAATACTGAGACTATAGCTCCCTTTTTGGAAATCCCTTCGATAACTATCAATGCATGCAAAATATATCCAGATACTGTCCTCTGACTAGTCCTTCTCAGTACGAAAACAAATAGCAAATATCATAAAAACGTACTGCTCCATAAGAAATCAATCCCAAAATGTGCATATGAATGCTACGTGCGTCTGGTGCGCACAGAAATCGAAACCCATGAATGTGCCATACATGTGCACAGAAACAACATCTAAGTGCATCGGGTATGCACGAAACATCTGTCAATAGCAACGGGTGTTCCTGACAGCAATATCAGGTGCTTCTGATATGCACGAAGAATCTCGATTTAGTGCATCTGGTGTGCACAAAAATCGCATCTCATAACATGCGCCCAACATGCGCGAAAATCCAAATCAGGTGCATCCATCATTGTTCATACCAGAATATTGCACTTACTACCGCCCATTCTTACGCTCGTTTGCTACATATTTACAGGCTACTGGTTCCTAGTCCAAAATAACGCAAATCATACAAAATCTCCACTGTTACGCCAAAATCCAAAACATCTGTTGACAACTGATAAAAGCCGGGTTCCGGTCATCCGTATCCGTCCAGTGCCGCGTACCAGTTCCAGAGATAAGATATATGACAGTGGTCATTCGTGTCTCGGATAAGCACAGAGCACGAAGGGGGCAGCACAAGAATCAATGGGTGCGCGGAGCTCGAGGGAGAAGAGGTCAAAAGTATTATTTTTAATGCCATTTTGGACCGTTACAGATCTGAAGCAATTGTGGAAGCAATTTGCAATTTGGTACATGTAGAACAACAGAAGAGAGCAACACAGAGAAACCCAGGAATTTTGACATCGCAACTCCCCAAAACGGCCGCGGATCCGCGGCCGAGTTGACTCGGTAGAAGCTGAATTTTTAGGGGTAGTTTGGTCTTTTTATGTAGGGTCAGAATGTGGCCCTAGGGTTTCAGCACACAGCCTATAAATAGCCCAGTTTTGTGCAAGCCAAAGGACTTTTTTCATATCCTCTTTTCCATCTCTTTTAGTGTAGTTTAGTTTAGCTTCTTCTTCTTCTTCATGTCTTCCTCCATTAAAATGTAGTGAGAGCATTGAGTGGATGATGAAATGAAGATGAGGGCTGTTTTTCTTATCTTGTATTTTTATTCCATTGCATTGTAATTTCATTTCTAGTGTAACTTTATTATTTATTGTTAACTAGTTGTTGTTATTTCTTTTCTTGTTCTCTTTTCTTTTCTTCTTTTATTCGTATTTTCAAGCGATGATACTTGACGGAGTTCCTTACTAAGGTGAGGATCCAAGAGTTAGCTTGCTTCACTTGTAAAACCGTATTTTCCTTTTCTCTCTTTTCTTCCTTCTTGTTTTGTTTTGTTTTCTTTTATAATGTGTGAATAATTTCCCACTTGTTAAGGTTAAAGAAGGTGGTATGAGAGACGGAGAAATCCCTTGTGCTTCTCTTTGCCAAACATCTTGAAACAAACCCCGACCAAACAAACGCAACCCCCTCACTTAGGAACGCTATACATGACATATAGTCGCGATCTAAGTCGAGAAGTCCTTTAAGCGCACTACAACGTGACATGTAGTTGTGACTTAATTGGATACATAGTTGCGGGTGTTTGGCCGAGGGTTGGAAATAAGCGTATTTAGCGGACGGACAAGGAGCACTAGGAATGGATTTAGCGTTGGAAAGCTTGCTTAAACTTGCAAATCCCATTCCTATGTCCTCCTAATCTCCGCTACTTTCAATTATCCCAACATCGTTTTAAGAATAGCAAAAGATAAATACAAGACTAATTTTAACTCTACTAACCAACCTTAACCTTAACAAGCTTACTTGAACATAAATACAAACACTTAGGATAGAACTGAACAAACATATACACATTCTTTATTGACTCGTCTAAAACTCGAACGAACATATAACCATCTCCCTATGGATCGACCCGTGCTCAACCGGCTAGCTGCATAGCGACACCGTCCTGATCGTGGTTATAACTTTAGAACTTTGAACTCCGACATGCTTTTGGCGTGCGATCAAATGGTGCCGTTGCCGGGGAGACGGTAACGTATTTTCTTTCTTATTATTCGGGTTAATATTATTTTTGTATATATATATAAAATAAAATCTTTTTGTTATTTTTGATAATTTTTGTGTGCAAGTGTGCAGGCTAATCTGGAGCAAGTACAGTAATCTAATCAAGAAACAGAGGTTTTTATTAGGGTGTACAGAGAAGGGCACGTGTATTGACCTAAGGTTCAGGCACCGGCTCATCAATTTGACCGCGGAACCGCGGTCAAAGAAGGGATACGGCGGCGGTTCCGTGGTCATATTGAGGCTTCTCAGCCCCAAATTTTTTCTGCCCTTTCTCTCTCCTCTAGTTCCCTCTCTGAATTCCACTATATTGTATTTTCTGCAGGTATCTTTGCACAGAATTGCACAGCCGCCAAATAAATTTTTGTTGTTTTAGATTTTGTTTGTTTACCGCTTTGCATATATTAATACGGACATTAAGGGGCTATAACACCAATTCAGATTGGGTGGGGATTTCATCACCCTTCCTAAGACCCCATAAATCACTAATTACAAACTTATTACCTTGAGCTAATAAAAAATACTAGACTCAGCCCTAAGGACGTCGCGCTCAATAGGACAGAGGACTAGTTGTAGGCATCAGCCGTTGATCCTAACCTGACTTTGCGGTGTCTAGGCAAGTGTGTCTAAGGCGAGTGGTTACTTAATTAGGGCCACTACTTGTAGTGGAGAGCCTCCCACTCACCTGGCACTTACCTGGCCGCAATTGGCGGTGAAAAGGAAGTTTGAGGTCCTATTTCTAGCCCTTTGGAACAGTTAGGAGCTGTCTAGCTGACCTAGGTCACCCTAGCTCTAGGTGTGTTTTTGCATTTTGTGATTGTGATTGTTCTTGTAAATTCCGTATTCTTTCAAACAAACAATTTTCAAAACTCCAAAAACAAACATTTTTTTCTTTTAATAAAAATAAAAAATCCACATTCTTTTTCCCCTCCTTTTCTCTTCCTTTCTTTCTTTCTCTCTTCATATCATGGGTACCCTACCTAGAAAAACTCTTGCCGAACTTTGGTATCCACAACCAGACATCACTTCTTACGGTTCTTGCTTTGGTCGAATTTCGAACGACCCCTCCATGTCCAAAATCTCTTTGAAAGATCGCATAGACGCGTCTGGGACAAACACTTGCCCTCCACAATCCACTTCGTATCAACCATTTCAAATATTCACCCCTTCTTGTGTTGATACCCTTTTTGAAAGTCCAGTTGTAACCACAAGACCTATGTCTCTTGCTGAACATATTGAACAATCCCGTAGCTGATCTTTCACTCCTTTCACCACTTCAAATTCTTGGGATCAACAATTTCATTCATCTTCTTATCCAAATGTTGATCCTACTCATGTCCAACCATTCAATTCCTACCAGTCTTAACCGACTTTTGCACCTTCCCTAGACATTGCGTCTGAACAGCCTTTTGGGAGTTTCCAATATCCAAACAACTTCGAATGTTTTACTGAAACCCCTTCACAACCTATGTCTAGTCTGGAACCGTTGTTGGAAGACTTTCGGGTAGCGTCGTACCAACAAATGATGGATTTGAATGCGTCCATGGCTGCCCTCATACAACCTAGTGACCCGGTAGCTAGGTTTCAACTAGCTCTTAATTTTCCAATGTATGATGAGGCGGTAGACAGGTTGAGAATTTGAGTGGTGAGAGTGGGCTGTAGCCCCTTCCAAGTCAAACCTACCCGCCACAAATTGAATCCCACAACTCCGGTTTTGAATGTCTATCTAATGTTCCAAACGATTCACCGATTGAAGATAGAAGGGTTAATGAGTTGTGCGACTTTGTAGTGTTTGATTTAGTCGATTGTGAAGGGACCTTGCCAAGTGAAACCAATCCTAAACCTTTAGACCTCTACACCTCCATCTTAGAACCTGAATTGATTAATATCCATGCTTTTGATGAGGTGTCTGAGAATGTTGATTTTCACTTGATCGAGGATATTGACGCCGGGAATATTTTGGATGATGAACCCGTAGATTTGAATGAGTTTTTCTCTCCAATTCATCTTCCCGAGTCATTAAATATTTTTCCCGAACTTCATATGCGTCTTGATTTTGATGATAAATGCATGGATGAGCTAATTTTTGAAGAGAACATCGAGGAAATTTTTGAGGATGAACCAGTTTTAATTGATGAGTCGGATTTTCCAATTCATCCTGTCCCTTCCATTGACTGTGTACACCCTCCCGAACCTTTACCTGATACCCCTCCTCATTCACTTTCCTCTACCCTTTCCATCGTTCCGACCTTACAAGAAACCGTATCACTTTCATTTCATATGTCTAGTTTACCAAGTTCGGCGTACCCATGGCTTCTCACGAATCTTACGGGATTTGACCCCATTTCTCGACGTGTTGATAAATTAGCACAATCACTTTTTACACATCGGTCATCACAAATTGTGCTAATTTATTCGCTCCATTTCCACCCTCAAGTTCGTATTCTATTTCTTTCTCCCATCCGCCACTCTTCTCTTCCACCGAGACCGGACGCCACTTCTATCCCCACACGGTCTCGCGTGTTTCTTATTTCTTTTCTCTACACTCCATTCTTTCACCAACCGTCGCTTTATAACGATAAAATCTTTGAATGGTTGGTGTTAACTTTTAGCCTGTGTAAGGCCTTGTATAGATTAATACTATTCTCTTTCCCCCTTGATCCTGAACTTCAATGCTTCACAGTGGAAATACTGTTTTACTTAAGTTTGGGGGGACCTTTTTTATATATATTTTTTGTTTTCCCTTTTTTTGTTTTGTATATAATTTGTTTTTAAGGAGCGCCGACAATTTTGACCCTCTTGGTGTAGCCAACAGTGAGGGCACTGTCAAGTTTAAGTTTGGGGGTGTGCTCGGTGAGCTTTCTTCCTTCGCATTCATTTGTATATTCTGCATTTGCATACCTTATTAAAAACCCATAAAAATCGAAAAATTTTCCAAAAAATATAAAAACTTTGTCGTCAAGTTAGCTAATAGGGTAACTTAGATTTTTATTCCGAAAGTTTAGTTGATATATTAGAAATAACTAAATTCTAGGCTTAGGAATTGAAAACCCTAAAAATAACCCTCCTTCTGTTTAAACTTGGTGATTATATGTCCTTACAGTTTTTTTGAGAAATAGGTGATCTTGAGTTCAGTTCTTGAGTTAAGTCAAGATGAAGGGAAAGTATTGAAGCTTTATTGAAGGATAAGTCTAAAAAATAGTTTCTATTCTTAAGTACAAATTTAGAAAGTATATACGCTACAACTGCACTTACACGCACCTTGAAACTTAGGATAGTAGAGGATACCTAGAAATACTCTTGCCTGAAAACCTAGTATGAAAGAAAAAACGGTACTTAAAGCTAAACACCAAAAGAGCATATTGAAAAATATATCCGGTCTTGAAAAAGAAAAAAGAAAAAGAAAAATAAATAAAGTCAAGACCTGGAAACTGCTATTTACGCTTTAAGCTCATGCATTCAGTAATCGGCCGTTAGTGCCTCAAGAAGCATTAAAAGTCGCATGAAAGGTGTGTGAGCAACACCGCCCATCATTAATGAAAAGAAGTAGTATTAGGTATTAGGGTAAGGGTACTATAGCTTGAATTGAATTCTCAAGTGTAGGGGTGAAATAATACACACACGTAGGGGTATACAATCGATGTTTGGATAAAAGATAGAAATAAAGAATAAGACTTGTGTTTTCTGTAAAGTTGATAAAAATCCCTGATTTAAGACCGCACTCTAGAAGGAAAACTCAGGAGATACCAACATTTTTTAAAACTTTTTTGGAACGTATAGGATCTAAGGTTAAATAGATAGGAGGTGTGAAACATAAGGGTTGTATATTTCTAATTTAGGATAATAGAGTTTCTAACGTAGATACTAAACTGTAGGAGTAGAATCGATATTAACCTATGACACTAGCTTGACGGGATTTTGTGGGTGTAATCCGCTAAAAACCCTCAGGAGACAACACTCCTCCTACTAGAGACACCTAGAGGTTTAACGGCTTGTTGCACATGCTTAGTGCAATCGCGTTCCCTGCGAAAGTGCGGTTAGGATTCTTTTTTGTGAATAATTGGTTTTGCTCGGGACGAGCAAAAGTTAAGTTTAGGGGTATTTGTTCATACCAGAATATTGCACTTACTGCCGCCCATTCTTACGCTTGTTTGTTTATAGGTAGGCGCTTTTAATCCGTGTTTGCTATATATTTACAGGCTACAGGTTCCTAGTCCAAAATAACGCAAATCATACAAAATCTCCACTGTTACGCCAAAATCCAGAACATCTGTTGACAACTGATAAAAGCCGGGTTCCGGTCATTTGTATTCGTCCAGTGCCGCTTACCAGTTCCAGAAACAAGATATATGACAGTAGTCATTCGTGTCTCGGACAAGCACAGAGCACGAGGAGGGCCGCACAAGAATCAATGGGTGCGCGGAGCTCGAGAGAGAAGAGGTCAAAAGTATTATTTTTAATGCCATTTTGGACCGTTACAGATCTGAAGCAATTGTGGAAGCAATTTGCAATTTGGTACATGTAGAACAACAGAAGAGAGAAACACAGAGAAACCCAGGAATTTTGACATCGCAACTCCCCAAAACGGCCGCGGATCTGCGGCCAACATGGCGACTCGGCCGCGGATCCGCGGCCGAGTTGACTCGGTAGAAGCTGAATTTTTAGGGGTAGTTTGGTCTTTTCATGTAGGGTCAGAATGTGGCCCTAGGGTTTCAGCACGCAGCCTATAAATAGCCCAGTTTTGTGCAAGCCAAAGGAATTTTTTCATATCCTCTTTTCCATCTCTTTTAGTGTAGTTTAGTTTAGCTTCTTCTTCTTCTTCATTCTTTCCTCCATGAAAATTGTAGTGAGAGCTTTTTGAGTGGATGATGAAATGAAGATGAGAGTTATTTTGTATCATTCTTTTGCTTAGCTTCCCCTTGAGATCCTTACTTTCTCTTGATCTTTCAACCTCTTCATTGAGCTTGAAGGTTTAAGGGTTGGTATTTGATCTCAAGGGTTGTATCATTTTGGAAAGAATAAAGTTTCTTTTGTGCTTCATTTTGCCATAGGTTTTTAGCTCTCTCTTGATCTTGCAATCTCTTAATTGAGCTTGCAAGTTTAAGTTTGGGTTATTAAACCCATGGTGTGTAACTTGTTCCATGGTTCCTAGATCTCTTTCTTAGTATTTTCTTTCTTGCACTTTTCTTTCTTGCTCTTTTACATTCATGCAATTTATTTCCTTGCTTTACTTTCTTGCACTTTAAATTCCATGCACTTACTTACCTGTAATCTTTTCTTTTCTTTGTTCTTTTGTTCTCTCTTTTTGGTTTTTTTTGTGAATGGTTGTTAATATGTTGTTGTTAAGAATAAATACAATATTGTAAGTTAATGTTTCATTGCTCATTTTCTTTTCCCGTTATTTTCCTTTGAACTCCGCCCAAACGTTACGCAAGCGCTCCGTTAGGCACCCTACCTTACCAAGGTAACGGTGATTCCTAACCGTGACCGGTTGCGTTCGGTATGGCCGGAGGCGAAAGCAAGAGACAAGAACGGAAGGACAAGGGTCAATAAGCCGGATTCCACGAATACCGTGCTTAAATCCTCTAATCCACATTGTTGCTGATTGCTCTAGCTTCAATTGGTCAAGACTCGGCTCAAAGGTTTTGAGTGCGGATTTCTTTAGCTTACACTTTCATATCTTTTTCTTAACAACTTTATACTTGCATATAAAACACATAGGTTAGATTTGAACAAACATATACAAATTCTTTATTGACTCGTCTAAAACTCGAACGGATATACAACCATCTCCCTGTGGATTGACCCGTGCTCAACCGGCTAGCTGCATAGCGACACCGTCCTGATCGCGGTTATAACTTTAGAACTTTGAACTCCGACACGCTAAAAGCGTGCGATCAATCATGCACGAATAAAAATCTAAATCATGTGCATTCAACATGTACGAAATCACGAAATCCAATATTAAGCGTCGAACATGCGCAAAATCCAATCCGGTGCACAAGGTGCACAAAACAAATATCGAGTATCACAATCGAAATCGATGGTATACAGCACATTTCAATCTAAATCCAAATCAGGTATACCGTGGTATATAATCTCACTACCATATGCAACAGCATGCATAAAAGCAGATCAAATACAAAAGGTGCATGAAAACTATGCCGAAAGCATAAGTCAAATCACATGCATACCATAGGTATGAACTCAAAAATCAATATCTCGAATGACATCAAATCGAAGTCAGGTGAAACTGTGGTGCACAAAATCTCAATCATGCAAATAAATCGTCCAAAACATCAAATCAAAGATGGCGGAAATAGTCCCGCTATAGCACATCCTCTAAGATCTCTGGCCAACTGTTGTGATCACTCATAACATGTCTCGTCGACGATGCCGAACTCTGGCTTGCTGGGTGTGCGTAAAATGACCGCTCCTGGGTCCAAATCTTCTCGTAAATTATTCCAGAAAGGTCCTGTCGAGGTCTCTCCCAAATCTTGTCTCTGCCGAACTGTTCGGAGGTTATCACCCTTTACTATATCTGTTTCTGGTTCCGGAACAGCTGCATACTCATCGCGACTCCTTCTGGAAGATATATCCATATACAACACCTCTGCATGCATATCACATCTCTGATGTCGGCGGAGTGGAACGTCATCTCATCAAGATCTCGTACGAACCTCTTACTCCAGTTTTCTCTAATATCGACTGCTTCGAACTCTTCTCTTCATGGCTGTATGGACTGCGCTCCAACGGCTATACTCGTATCTAGAGTCTCCCAAGCAATGCATCCTATCACATGATATCCGAATGACGTCGAACATTTCGATCGAATTGTCAAGGTTCCATAATCCCCCAAGAGCTCAACATCTGGGGTACAGTTTAATAGTATTTCAGTACATGCCACAGTACCTGTGGACCAACTGTAGAAGGGCAAACCCAAGCCTCACTAATGGCACCGCTGAACTGCCATAATCCTAAGGTTTCAAAGCGTTCTCATGGTCATTATGTCGAGTTAGGGTTTCATTCTTATAGAGGGTCCATATCATTACTTGCATTTGTCTCTTAATACTTTAAACTTGGAAAATGGGCTTCTGACATTCGATCGTCTCTATCGACCTCCAACGTACCTGCGTGAAGTCGTCTATAGCTGGAATCAATCAATCTGATGACCTCGCATCGGGGTAGGCAACGTATCACATGTCCTAGCCATTCCTCCTTGGGTGACTAGCGATCTTCTGTCGCATCTCTAAGCACAACTCGTGCGGCAATAGCTCCAAACATCTGGGGCGATATCTCGTCATTCGCAGCAACAACTGGCTCATTTGTTCGCACGTTGAACAGTGCCTCAATCATCAAATACTCGGTGCATCAACGGTCGTCACATTCTGGCTGGCCTCCAGCAGTAGCCTGATCCTCTGGTGCTGATCTGCACGTCCGAGAAATCTCGTAAAAGCGATCCATCAAACTCTCATGGCGCGAAAACACAACAGAACGACGCCTCTATGCAATCGTATGTCCCTGTAATCATGCCCTGGTTAGTCCTCGTCCGTGACGAGCTCGTGCCGACGCAACTCTAGCCGTAGCTCTCTCTGCCCGTGTAATCGTGGCAGCAAACCATAAACCAATATCGATGAGGATAGATCATAGGAATGAATATAATAATGTGCAAGGAAATATACATCCTAAGGCTTCTTAAGTGGAGTAGAGTATCGTAAGTATGCCGCAGAACATATACACGGTACATCATTCTCCTTAAGTCACCTACTCCATCAACCAAGGTCAACTTATGCGACGAAAGTTCGGGTCTAATACCCCCTTGACTAAGTCTAAGTTCCGTAAGGTCAAGCCTAAGTTCCGAATATATATAAATGCTCTAGGCTCCGCATAGTCAAACTTAGACTCGAACCAAAGTTAACCTAGCACTCTGATACCAACTTTGTCATGACCCGAAATAGCACTTGAATCATATGAAGTCTATAGGACCCCATCTAATTCAAGTAAGCCAAAAATCCCAGAAATCTAAACCATTTTAAATAAGAAGTGAAGAAAACAAGTTTTAAAACAAGTGTTTTTAAATAACATAAGCCGAATATGCATTTTTAAATCTCAAGTCTTTTCTGAAAATTTCGGCAGAGTTTCTTTTGTAAATACTGGCTACAAACGGGGTACAACATGAATAATATATGCATAATGATAAAAGGCATCCCCAAGCGGAAGCTAGCTCTTCTTCAATCGACGGTCACAACCACGCAAGCAATATAATATACAACGCCGAAGGGCGAGGATCAAAACTCAAATGAAACTCAAAATATCAAGAAAACCCATAATAATACAAGCGTGACTCTACGGTCGAAGAATAATACACTGGTTTTCTAAGTATGAATCAATATACAAGTCTGGTTGGTGGAGTTTACTAGATACAACTGAATAAAAATAGAGTACAATGGTGGTCACGATGCGAGTGAACCCACCTACCAAAGCAATCACTCGGAACGGGAGCAGTGTGCCAGAAAGCTGCAATGAAACCTGTACGGCAAAACCTGCAAGAAACTGTGACACAATGGGGATGAGTTGCCAACTCATGAGTAGAAAACATCACAGAGCAGAAATCGTATGAATGACTCCATCCTAGGTCAATACGATCAGTAATATACATCCTCAATATGATAAAGTCTGAAGCATGATAAGGTAGCAAGCATAAACAACTATACCAAATGTAATACCAAGTGCTCGTGTCAGTGCCTCAGGTAGCAACATATCATAAACATGAGGTGTGATCAATGTAATCATCATGAAATCAGTGTCAACTATATCATGAAGTCTATAAGTATGTGGATATCATCCAACCATGTAATAAATGTCTGTATGCATGTGGATCTCGTCCACGTGTCAACCAATGATATAACAACATCATGCATGTAAAAATCATAAAAGTATATGCATGAAAGTATGAGGATATAAATCAACGTGTGTCCCTCGCGACACATCAAAATCATGGAACCTGAGTGTCCAGCATCGACACTCGAAAACATCATGAAACCTGTGCCCAGCATCGGCACGTAAATCCTCATATATCTCAGGCTCCCCACACCCTGGTCAGCCCTCATATCCATCATATATCTCAGGCGCCGCACATCCTGGTCGGCCCTCATATCCATCTCACTACTCCGGTTGGTATCCTCTGGATAACTGCCGAGTCCATATACTATCACCGGTAGGTAGTGCTCCCCTGCCAGGCTTACCGTCTAACAATACGAGTCTTCTTGCCCTAGTGTACCTCACCGGGTCCACCATGTACCCGCAGACGGTGCCTACCGCTCCTCGAATCGGGTTTCACATGCTACTCTCAGAACCGAGAAAACACATGGTGGACGCACTGAAATATCATATCAAGGGTAGCCGGGTTTTTTTTTAAAACAATACATTCTCTCTTTTGAAATAACCACGGTTCCCAAATCCAGAAATCTCATGAAAACAACATATCTCAATGCGTATAATCATATAGCATGATGTATGCGACATATAACAGAAATTGTAGCGTCTTGAAAAGTCGTTTTGGTGTTTTCCTGAAAATCGGTGAAAATTCGGTATTTGTCCGTAAACCGTCTTTTTTGTTATTTTGCAGTTTAGGACTAATTATACCTAATTTGGATAGGTAATTGCTAGTTTTTAGTAGCTAATGAGTTACTTATTAATTTTTGGTCATTTAAAAAAATTTCCCTATTTTTCAATTTTTTAATATTATTTTAAGCCGGTAAGAAAATATATTAAATTAGCGATAAATATAAATTTAAATGGGCTAAATTTAAGCTTTAAAATCATGTTAATTAAAATCTAGTTGTAACAAAAAATTTTAGTATTTTATTTTAAGTTTTAACTAATTTGTATTATGGAAAACGAAATTTATTGAATTTAAGCTAAAACTTGCAATTTTGGACTTGTAGGGGGTCTTTTTGCATAATTTTTTTTTTGTAAAACCCCATTCACTCTTCCCTCACCCCTTGGCCGGCCCCACCTCAGCAGCAAGCCCACAAAATGTTTCCCCATCTCATTTGAACAAAATGATATGATAAGGGTTTTAATATATTAAATTGGGTATGGGTTTTGTTGTTTGACTTGGTCTTTTGACTTTGAAACTTTCTATGGACCTTTCCCCAACTCCTCCACACCTCTCCCCACTCCTCAACAGCTGAGAAATCCTGCAGCAACAGCCCAAGAAAATTCCCCAATTCTCATTCCCTTTTTGCTTCATTTTTATCACAAAAATCCATCAAAATCCAAAATTTCTTTCACAAATTCAAAGCAAACCCTTTTTCCACCTCCTCTCAAACCTAAATTTGTTCAAATCTTGGAGAAAAGAGGTGTCTTGAGTGGTTAGAGCAACCAAGGGTTTAGGCTTGGGAGGTATAATTTCTAATCTATGGTTAATTCTTAGTTGTATTATGCTAAATTTGAACTTTGAAATGTTAAATTAGTGTTAATTTCTAATCTAGTTTTTTTTAGTTCATGGCTTGACTTGTAATTAGGGTTTAGAACACCATTATGAGATTAATTAAGTTATTTTGTTATCTAGTTATTATACAAACCTAATTTAAGAGATTTTTTTGCTTAAGTGGGCTTCGATATGTGTTAATTTATGTTTTTCAAGTGTGAAATTGGATGTAATTGATGGTTATAAAAATCAAGAAAGGGTTGTTTATGGAAAAATATGATTTGAAGCATTGTAATGTGTTATAATTAAAGTGATTGCGGTTAACTAGTTATGCGGTTGGATGTTTATGCTAGGTTGTAGTCTTTTTGCCGCAAATCGGCGATTTTTGCACCGATTTTTTTGAATGTAATGCTTACTAGTTTTTATATAAAATTATGTGATGAATTATTTGTGATAACTTGATTATATTTTTAGCATATCCTATGACATTTAGGATGTGTGAGTGCGGATTTTTGAGTGATCGTTGTTTTAGCTTTACTGGGCGACCAAATCGACGATTTTAGTTAGTTTTTGCGATTTTCGCGTGTGTTCCGCGCACCTTGTGCACGTTGTACCTAGCTTATGAACGTTAGTATTTTAGTTTGGGATTTGCGTCGTTCTTGATATGTAACCTATGTTTGGTATTGATTTAAATTCCAGGTTCGGTCGCGGAGACGTCAGACGCGGCACGAAAGGGGAAAGCGGTGATTGGACGTGACTAGCTAGGGATTCCAGTGAGTAGATTTAACATCTACGGGGGACTATCATTTGGATGGCGCAAGTCTCCCGATAGTTTAAGTAGTTAAGATTTTAGTGATATTAGTAACTACATCCATACCTTATTTGACCTACATATGCGAACCCATTCTATAGGACACCTGCACTATTGCCAGGGTTTTTATATGCAGCACGAGCACTATTCATGCTTACACACACGCCCTGGTAATTGCCATGCCACTACACTAGATAACCTATAATTTGAAACTTTTTACTATAATTGATGCTTAAACCTGTGCTATTACCTTTAATTCCTTAAAATGAAATCGTAAGATTGCTAATCATGTGCATGTACCTCATCATGTTATTTGTTCATGCCTAGTCTATCAATCATACATCGCAACTTGATTATTGATACCATATGCATTCATTATCATTGGCATATGCATTTATGAGAATTTCTTGAGATTTTGTGATATTTCTGGATTTCGGGGGAAAGCCGCAAAATTTCTAAACTTATTATTTTTTTTAAAATATGTAAATTGCGGTTTTCTAGTGATGTAAGTGTCGTCCACCATGAGTTTGCTGTGGTTTTCGAGACCCGTTTCGAGGAGTTGGATGAACCGTCTCGGGTACATGGTGGGCCCGGTAAGGTACCCGGGGCAAGAAGCTCGTGGTGCTGACGATGAGCCTGGCAGGGGACGGATTACCTACCGGTGACTGTTTGGCACTACGGATATCCAGAGGATACCGACCGTGGCCGCGAGATGATGAGATATTGATATTGAGATGGGTCAACTGGATGGCTGAGGCCAGAGATACTATGACATGGATATATGAGATTTGTGATAGTTTTGAGGTGTCGTTGCTGGACACAGGTTCTTGTTGATTCTAGTGGTATTGTGCTGGTATTTCAAAAGAGATTCCTAAAGGAAAAACATGATTCTTATACTTACACATTCAGATTATGAGTTGATTCACATTGCATTCATACCTGCTAGTATATTCATATTACATACATACCTGCTATTATGTCCTGCCATACCTGTATTATAGATGCTAGGATGCTTGTGTGCATACTTGCGATAGCCTCTATAGATGTTATTTATTACTCACGAGTTGGCAACTCACCCCCGTTGTGCCACAGTCATTTGCAGGTCCGCTCCGTCAGCACAGTAGCGGCGGGCGCACCGCTTCTTGTGCCTCTCTTGCCAGGACTCGAGGTTTTTGCTCGTAGGTGGGTTGTATTATTATTTTTGTACCATCTTGTATATTTTTGTATCTAGAGTACTCCATCTACTGTATCTACCAGTATTGTTGTATATTGACCTAGAGATAAGACTGTGAGAGTTGTGGACTTTTTATGCTGTATTTTGGGGTCGAGCTCACTTGAGTCGACATGCTGTTTTTCTCATGCTTCTTTATGATTATTTTGCATGTTGTTGTTTTATATTGCATGGGATTTGTGACCGCCTTGTAGCGAAGAGCTAGCTCCCGCTTGGGGATGCCTTATTTGTTGGATTTATATATATTCTTGTTGTACCCATTTTGGGGGCCAGTATTTACAAAGGAGACTCTGCCGAAATTTTCGGAAAAATTGATATTGTTTTTAAAAAGGGTTGATATGACTTATTTGATAAACTCGCTTTCAATTGATTGGTTTTTCCTTCACTCTTTTGCTTTTTGGTTTTGGTTTCTGGGCTTTGGCTTACTTATTTTACGGACGTCTTGAGACGTTTCGTAAACTTAAGTG